>JARHVA010000207.1:2192500-3532500 GCA_037957365.1 Torreya grandis
ACAGGGGTATATAGATGGATAGGGCATTGATAATGTTTTTTTGGATTCAATCTATAGGCCCCCTTCAATCTATAGGGCATTATATATAGCTTATGCACCCTTATCCTTGTATATATAGGAAATAAGATAGATAGTTTAGGGCCCATAGTTCATTCAGATGGGCCAAAAAGAACTCTATAGAGTTGAGGAGGCTGAGGCCCCCTACCTTTCAATATATGTAGTTGAGGCACCCTTACTCTCTAGTATATACAACAAAACCTTCTTATCTTTTCTATACAAGGCCCCTACCTCAATATAGAGGATAGCCCTAGCACCCATCCCTATCTAGTATACACAACCCAGGTGCCTTACCTCCCCATAAACAACTAAGGCTCCATACTTATCTCATCTATATAGGTCCCCTACCTCCTTCTAGATAGCCAAGGCATTCCTCCTTATCAGATATATCAGATGGACACACCCCATCCCCTTTATAGATCATACTACCGAGGCATCCCACCTCTATAGTATATACAGTCAGGGTGCCCATCCCCATCAAAGGTAGATATAAAGTCTATATTTTATATAGGACATTGGCCCCATCTAATCTATAAGGCCCCATCCCCATCAAAAATAGAGATATAGATAGAGTTCAAGTGAGGTATTAAGGGAAATGATTAAAGCTAAGTTGATCAACCTACCCCCTCTACACTTTGTTGAATTTTTAGAAGTGCCATTGTCTATTTTTTGGATGATGTATCATCTTTTTGAGTCATCTATATCCATTATGTGTTGTATTTTACTTTTCAATTCTTAACATGAATCAGTATGGTTCCCACACATTCAATGATATACACAATAATATATGAATCTCCTCACTAGGTATAGAGGGGATAGGTTGATCAACTTAACTTTAATCATTTCCCTTAATACCTCACTTGAACTCTTATTTGATATTTGAATGTTTTTTGAATCATTAGTTGTAGATGTACTTTGTTGTGATCTATGATTTGGATATGAAAGAGTGATAGGCACAACTTTGCTAGGTGTAGATGCGTATACATGGTTTACACTAGCATATTATGAAGACTGTGTACATGTAATGTGATTTACCAATAATGTGACTTGTTCACTTAATAACTGATTTTGATTATGTAGATCTAATATTAGCTTGCTCATACTAATAAATTGATCCCTTAGAGTCTCACAAGTGCAAACCCTAGTTGTTTTTTATTGAACATGTAGACACACACCCTATAGGTAAGAGGTGTGAATAGACTAAGTATGGGGATTATTGACAATGGTAAAAGATACTTCATCTCATGGAGGAGTGATAACATGGACCTAGTTAGATGGAAATTAGTTATTACCCTCATGAAGATGAGAAGGAGAAGGAGATTATTTCATGTGCATAAGATATGACATCAAAACTTGAAACCTAGTTTTTAGCTTATGTAATAGATCCTCTATGTATGCAAAGATTTGTTTCTTAATTGAATTATATATAAGAGAAAAATAACATTCTAGAGAAATAATGAAACATGGCAGGCATTCTAATTGATATAAATCATCATATATACATATGTTTATGCCTTTTCTGAGTTCATTCTGAATTAAAGGGAACAAGCATGCAATTGAAAGTATTAAAATTTGCAATAAAAAGTGATACACTTCTTATGTCATTATTATCATGATTATGTAAAATAAAATTAGGAAATGTATGGATCTAAAATCTAAGTGTTGGAAATATAAACCCTAGGGTTATCTAGGGTTAGGGTTTGTGTAATATTTAAAGTAAGTTAGGTTCACCAAATGTTATAACCTTTAGGACTTAGTGAATGTAAATATTATATTGTTAAAGAGATGAGTATGCTAAATCAAGGTAATAATATGCAATAAATATAACCATTGATTTATTATAGAATTGACTAACTTTGATCTTTTTTAAAATAGTAATAAATAATGCAAGTGATAACTTAGCTAGAAAAGGACTAAGATGAATGATTTAGAAGCTAAAAAATGAGGCAGAGGTTGGTTTAAGTGTCACAAATAGGATCTCAATATTAGATACCCTCCTAGATAGTATCACCCTAATTGGATTGTAGTGCCATTATTAGATATGTGGTAGTAGTGTCCCTATTTTGGTGATATTGTCCCTTATGTAGGACTATCCTAAGCTTCTAGGTGCACTTATATTTAGATATATGAGGTTTGTTCTTGTGTGCATGGGTTTTAAACCTTGTATATTACCTATTTTTATTTAATTCATGATCAAACCCTAATCCTCCATGTTATTAGGGCATCTGGTTGATACAAGCTAAAAAGTGTGTTTACTAGTGGGGTAGGTTGGACATCCTCAACACCCCATTGTGATGAGAGTTACCTATAAACTAATACTCTAAAGAGGGATAAATATTAATGTAATTATCCCCACCTAAGTGTTGGTATAATTATAAGTGAATATAGTATGATAGTCGACTTGAGTGCTTTCAATGTATTTGAGACTAGAAATCTAGTTAATTTAAGCTTAAGACTGCCATAGATGGTAGTATGAAGAAGTAAGGTAGAATAGGGATTCATAACTTTAATTATGCACAACCCTAAGAGGTTTTAGATTTGAAAAGATATCCATTTGTGAAAAATGGAAGGAAAGTACATTAACACCATTATTGAGACACTAACACCATGTGGCACTACTATCCTTATTATGGTCATGTGTCCAAGTGGTAGAACACTAGGCATGAAGGGCCAAGATGTAAGAATGAGGGTCTAGGACTATTTTAGGGATGACTAGGAATGCTTGTGGCCTACACGAAGGCTAGATAAGTATGAAAATAGGCTATAGGTTAGGTCTAAGGCTAAGATAGGGATAGGTAGTCTCAAGTAGCACTCTTAAACTGAAATATCACTTTTAGGTGATTACATATGACTACTGATTTACACTCCTCACTTTATAAAACCTCACTTTACCAAAAAATAATATATAATATAATTTCTTGATAAATATAAAATAAGTATTATTTATAATATAATATTATAGTAAATATATGTTATATTATTAAATTAATATTATCTACTATGTATTATATAATAATATGTTATTAATTTTTTTATTTGATGAGGTAAAATCCAAGTTTTAAAAGGACCTAGAACAACCAAAGTGAAGTACAATAGAATTAATAGGCCATAAAAAGGGTCAAGAAGCCAAAAAGAAAAAAATTATAGAATAGTGAATCAAAGGTCCCAAGACCAGAGTGGGGCTAGAGAACAAGAGGGGTTTAGATACCCAAAACTATGGGTTTTAAGGTCCCATAACCAGTAGTGTATAAAGAAGTTGCTAAGAAGCAAATCTTGAAGGGTGAAATCCCTTTGTCATGTCTTCTCAGAGGGCACACCAAGAGGTTCACCAAATAATAGGGTCTTATACCATCTGGGTCTTCCACACAACCTCCATACAATAGAGTTACAACTAGAGGGTTTATCTTTCCTCTAAGTTTCACAGCTTGGCAAAATCCATCAAAAAGCAAAGAATAGAGCATTTTTATTCTTAGCACAAGGGGGTCTAGGTTCCCAAAATGAGTCATAAATACATAAAGGGCCTCCATGGTGGTATAATTTATAAGAGAAAAGTTCAATTGAATAATAAAGTACAACCATGATAGGTCCCTAAAAAACTCTAGCTTAGTAAAGGCCCTAGGGTGGCAAGAAATAGAAGAGAAAAAACACAATATTAAAGCCACCAAAATAGATAAACATATCATGCAAAAAAGATCATTTCCATCTTTTAAGTTTTGAAATATAAAGGCTTGGGTCCAACAAGTAAGATGTGGCAGTAATCATCCCCCAAAAGGCATGTATAGTTTGAATTTGAATTCTTGGACACCAAACCCAACAGAGAAGTCTAATCGGTCCAAGACCAATCACTACTAATGCCAACGGTCCATTTTTTGGTCCCCAAAGAACTCAAACCAAGCAAGGTTTCTAGGATATCATGAAAGGAGGAAAAAAATATGCATAATATTAAAATCCACCACTTCAGATCATATTGTGCATCTATGAGCATTCCCAACATCCCTATTTTGAAATCTAGGAACACGAGTCCAACAAGGTAGATGTGACTACAATTAATTCCAAACAAGTGATTAAAAGTAAAATTTGAATTCTCAAGGGAAAATCCCATCAAATCAATCTAATATCCATGTGACCAATCATTAATGAAGCTAATGATCCAATAATAATGGCTAAGAAAAGTCAAAGCCTTCGTGACCACGTCAACCTTCCATGTGGACATCCAACATGAAAGTGGCAGGATCAAACCTGGGGCCATCACAAGAGTAGAAAACTAATGAAAAACCTTTAGATGTGATAAGGGAAGGTTAACATTCCATCCTCTCATTTAATATAATCAACTTCATAGTCATTCCAAATAGGGTGAAACGGGGGAACAAAATCGGGCAAACTATTGCAAAGAAGTCCTATCTTCCTGGCTAGGACATCCTAGTTTAAAGCCTGAAAGATATAAACATGCACCAAAACTCTAGGAATAAATTTATAAGAAGCTTGGATTGGACCCCATAACTACCACACAATTGCTAAAACAATAATGATCAATGTCATGAGGTTGCTACCATTGTAGATAGTGAAATTGTCAACCAGGCAATCTTGTCATTCACATATATTTATAATGTCTTCAAGCCAAACCTCAAAAGATGCAGCTCCCTAGAATTGATCATGGTTCCATATTTTAACCCTCTTTTGAGGAGTGCCAAATCAAACTTGATAATTGAAAGAGAATGAAATTAATGCTAATGCACAATTTTGGTAGAGGATGATTATTATGGAGATCCTTCCTATCTAGGGCAAAGAAATAGGCCATCCAATAACCTTACCTTCCCCAATCCAATAGAGGGTCATGGTTTAGGCCATAATTATTCTTGGGTCCCAAATATTATTTCCCAACAAAAGCTGAGAATGCTAAATGTATTCTAGTGAATAAAGGATTCTGACCCACCCAACTATCGACATTTTTGAAACTTTAACACAAAACTCTCCAACCCTAAGGAAACCAAAATTCTTTGATTTCTCCTCTGCACTACTAACCTTTGAAAAAACCCTAATGTTAACCATATCTACCCCTTAAATCAAAGAGTCAATAGAATTTTGAAACTTTTATGCTAGTTTTGTTCTAACACCACTCTCAAAAGTGGCCTTGACTCCCATCTCTGCCATAGGTTCTCCCTGGGAGGAATTCCTCAAGGATGAACAATTGGCTTCAAAGGGAAAAATTTGAGAGGAGAAAGGCAGCTCCAGCCCTAGCTCCTTCACCACCCACATCTTGTGCCAAAGGGCTACCTCTGCCTGAAGATTGTTGTTATCAAGCATAACCAAAGCTACATTCCTTCTAAGTTCCACAAATAGTTTAGGGCACTCATCAGGCTCCACCTCTGACCCAGACATAACCCTAATCTTTTCTAGAAAATATACCATGGCATCTTTTAGCAGTGCCTCATGTTCCTCCTCCTCTGTTAGCTCTTCCTCTTCCATCATCTCCTCCTATTCCATATGTTATTAAATTAATATATTATAATTTTTTAAAGTAAAAAATTATATATATAAAACCCATCATACCACTGTAGTGTTAGGAGAAAGTATGCAAAAATTAGTGGGGATTTAAACCTAGCTCTACCATAAAACTTAAAATTGGTAGTGCTTATACTCCCAATTGTATTTTTACCTCTCCTCTATTCACCAAATAAAGAAAAATGCTCACTAGTATTATGAATACAATAATTCTTGTTGGTGTTACTGATAGATAATGGAAAAATATTGTAAATATTTATCTAAATATCTATTTGTATATGGCAACCTACATCCATATCTTTTTGTATATGGTAGTTTCAACTCACCTTGAATTCTTTCACTGCTTCCATGTATTGTATGGTCTTTCCCTTGTCTACCACTTCTTTATTTCTTAAGCTCGTAGTAAAACATGATGTGTCATCCATGCATAACTCATTACCACACCATATGAAGTAACACACTACCTCATTTTCCACCATCACCTCCATTAACAATATCAAATTATTATTACAGAATATTTCATGCACAAAAAGTGAAATGGTTCTTATCATCATTAATTTCACATGAATTACTTATACTGATTTACACTCTTCCACTTACAAAACCCCACTTTACCAAAAAAATAAATATTATATCCCTTCCAGTGAAGCCTTACACCTTTGGGGGAATTTCTAGTTTATATATATAACATTCAAAGGGAAACAAAACTGAGACCCCGTCAAATTTATCCTTAAATTATTACTTTTATCTTGGTCAAAGGTCCATGAGATCTAAACAAAATTATCATAACCATTGTTAAATAAAATAATATTGTTGATTACACTAATATGACTAAAATAATAAAGAGGTTGGTTGATACTCACAATCCACTCTCTTTTCTACTAGAAGGTTCGGCTTACCTATAAAGAATATTGGTAAGGTACGGTAATCCAAAAAAATTTAGGGTAATTATCTGATGTTGGTGTCATTTATTTAATATGATTTGATAGTATACAATAAATATACCATAATTCTAAAAAATAATATTATATATAATTTCAAATGTAATAACCATTTATACTAATATAGATATCTTAAATACAAAATTTTAAAAGTAGGTTGAGAGGTAAAATGACAAAGTAATTACCACATAGATAAATAATTTTATCATCATCTTCTCCATTTCCCACATATCGAAGATAAATGTTAAAAACATAGCCATATTATTGATTCAATTTATTATCGTGAAATTTTACATTTTGTGAACACACCCAATTGTACTCATACAAATAATTATAGGTGTTTTAAGGACATAGATTAAAAAAAAAAATTAGAATGGGACATTGATTTCATAGCCTAATGGACAAGGCTTGGGTTGCATACTGAGATCTACTTATCATTAAAATTTATAAATGGTAGATAATTGATTGGATTTTAGAGTAGCATTATGGATGAATATGCATTTTAGAAGAATATTTTAGTCAACTCTAATTTGAGAGTTATAAGTCATAAAATTTGAGCATGTTGAGGCTATCACAATAATTTCTCTTTCAACAAAAGAAGGTGAGCATTTTGATTGAATCCTAAGGTATTAAAACATTTTAGAAACTATCATTTCCTTTTATGTCATTGTAATATTCTTGTCATCATGGAAAACATGCTATAAAGGGAGATAGAATCAAGGATACAACTTGAAATATAAGGTATGAAGACTACTCTTGCATATGAGATATAAGTGATTTTTTTAGGATCAAAGAGGGTAAGAAGATTTGATATCAATTTTTAATTGTTAATCTTTTGCATTTGTTTAAAAAGGAATTTCATGAGGCATCATATAGGGTATTTTATGTATTCTAGCGAAGTTATGAAGGATCATTGTTAATGATTCATAAATCATAATTTGGAGATAATTTCAACACTTGAAGACAAGGTTATAGATGATCTTCTAGTTAGATAATGTTACATATAGGTTTGCCATCCTTGGATGTATGAAGTAAAATTCATGAAGGATAAGAGTATAGGCATTCATGAAGTAGTATAAATGTAGGCAAACTTAAGAAGAATCAGGGTAGAAGTGAAAATTTACCTATATAGCTCTGGGGGGTTTTAGAGACATGCTAGACACATTATCGAATCCTTATGTATGTCTATAAAAATGTTAGACTGTACCCCTATCTAAACCTCCATCAGGTCCCACTCCCTACCAAACATCACCTCAGACTCTACTACTTTTATGGGTACACCGTGAACCCTAAGCCATGTAAACACAACCATCAAAACCTGATTAATTACTAGACATATGCTTAGACCGTACATCTTGTTCAAACACCCTCTAAAATTTGATGTATGTCTACACAACTTGTGGACTCCAACACCATGCTAAACACCCTTCACGATCCTAACCTCTATCTGACATGCTATGAAAATCTACCATTTCTTTAGCACATCATCAGATTTTGACTATTATTCAAAGACACTCCAAAGTCCAATTTCTTGAAAAACCAACTTTAGACTTTATTTGTCATATAAATAGGAAATTTTCATCAAATATCAACTCAAACATCATGTTCTCTACATAGGCAATTAGATCGCATCATATGTCAATTTTAGGTCCTTTACCAAAAGAAGGAACATATATAAACTTTAGACTCATATATCTTGTAATTTTTTGGTAAAGAATAAATGCAGTGCATTAAAAAAATTATGGTCAGAGTATTCATGATAGTGGACTACCTCAGGTAGCTACCTCTCCAACTTTAATGTGATGTCCAAATCTAGTCTTTTTAATGGCTAAGTACTATGATGCAGAGAAGAGAGAAGCTAGTAATTCATTTGACCTTATTAATACCCAAGTGAAAATTTAAGGCAAAATTAAACTTCTCATAAACCTCTTGATTTTTGTCCCAATACAGAGACCGAACATGAGAGATGAATTTCTACTATAAACACTTACTATAAAACTTCATCTCAAACTACTCAAATCAAGAGGGAGAATTATAGTTACGCATTTAGGCTAGGGAACCTGACATCTATCCAAGTAAACCAAATAACCTACCATGTGTTTGAACATAGGGTATAACCCTCCATGTGTTTGAACACAAGGCGAAACCCACCATGTGTGTAAATAGGGTCCAACTCCCTTAGGCACATCCAAACTTTGTTTTGTCTCTCGTTCAATGCATTGGAAAGATAATTTGATGAATAAAAATTTACCTTTAGGACACATGGTGTAAAAAATATCATATTTAACTCCCAAAATTAAGGGGTAGAATCATAGTTGTTCAAGCAAGGCAGAATTCCAGGGGTGTCCAAGTAGGGTCCAATCTCCCTCGAGCCATAACTATCACATCCAAACTCTAATTTATCTCTCATTAAATAAATTGGATATATAATTTTATGAATAACACTTTTCCTTGAGGATGCATGATGCAAAAACTTCATATTGAACTATTAAAATCAATGGTGAGAATCACAGTTGTTCAAGTAAGATGAAATTTTAGATGTGTTCAATTAGGGTCCAATCTCCCTAAAGCCATAACTTTTGCATTTAAACTCTAATTTATCTCTCATTCAATGCATTGGAAATATAATTTGATGAATAAACTTTTAACTTAAGGACCCATGGTGCAAAAACTCCATATCAAACTTCTAAAATCAAAGGAGAGAACCACATTTAAAGACATAGGATGAAGTTCACAGTTTTTAAGTTGTGAAAAAACACCAATGCACTTTTATAAGTCATGCAAATTGGTCATTACACTTTTTAAAGTCATAAAAATTGGTCATTTTACTTTTAAAAGTCATGCAAATTGGTCATCACACTTTTTCAAGTTGTACAAATTTGTAAACACACTTTTGCAAGTTTCAAGTGGTACAAAAACACTAACACACTTTTGTAAGTTATGCAAATTTGTCATTGTAGTTTTGTAAGTTGTAAAAAAACTTTAATGTGTTTTTTTAAGTTTTAAAGTTGTGCAAAATTATTATTTTACTTTTTTGAGCTCTTGAAAGGTAAAAAAATGTGGTTATGCACCATAACCTCAACCTATAAATACAAGTTAAAGGCTCAATTATAAAAGTTCTTGACAGTTACACTTTTCCAACAAAATAGAGAGAGAGGAGATTATATTTGCAACTTGATAAGAATCAATATAAGGAGAAATTTTGCAAACTTTATGTTCATAATATCTTCATAAATAATGTATGTGTACATCCATATATATTTGATTCTTTTATTTTCAAACATTGTTGAGATTATGGTCAATTAGTCCAAAATAGAAATATTTGATTGTAGAATTTATTCTTTGAATGTACATTCTTAATTTAGACAAGTAGTGAAACCTTAGTGGGGTGAAAATAGTAATTTTATATTTTTTTCAAGGAAATACAAGATAGTTGTCATATTCTTGTTATCGACAATAGAAAGTTATTTTAGTGTATGTTGTATTTTCTTATTGACATATAATGTGTTTCCTACCCATTAAATAAAAAAGGTTTCCTTCTAGTAAAGTCACCCTCCTTTTTGAATTTTCCATTAAGTCTCTAAGTTTTCCCCCCTAGATTTATTATTATTATACATTTTTATGCATATTTATTTCCTTTGTCACTCTTCCTTCATATTCTCTTTCTACCACCTTTTCGTACTTTGTGGTTAAAAGTGCTAATCCACTAGAAACTATTTTTGTTGGGAATAGTTTCCTTTACCACATCCTTTTTGGTTTTCAATAAAGGTAACTCTGTTTGGTAAGAGGAGAGGGAATTTACCCTGATGTTATTGACTGACATAAGGACTATGTCCCCACATTGTTTACTAAATGTTCATATTTGTCCCCTTGACAATTTTTTTAGCCAACAATTTTTGGTGACTCCACTTGGGATCAAGGTGCTTTATGCACACAATTTTCAAACATTTTAAGAAACCTCCCCTGGAATGGAGGTTGGTTACTCTATTGAGATGAAGTACCTAGTTCTTGTATATATCTAATTGAATAAATAACTTTTCACCCCAACCCCAATGTTTCCCTTGTCCCATGGGGTAAACATTTTGGGTTGTTGGATTTGGCTCAATACAATGAATTACCATCAGCCTCAAGGAAGATATTTTTGAAGTTTTCCATAAAAAATGGTAAAGATTCAGATAATTGTATCATGGCCTTAACAATGTCTTGTATCATCTTAGGATTTATGTATGAAGATGTCATTGTCAGGATTTTTTTTGAAAATCTCATTGGACCTATTGTTGAGTGGTTTTGGCACCTAGAAGATGGATGCATTATGAATTGGATCTCTTAGAATAACACATTCATGAATAGATTCAAATTAGTTGTGGATGTGTGTACATTACTATAAAATTTATTTTAAATTCAAAATCAAGATGATGAGCAGATGAGAAAGTTTGTATCCTACTTTAATAAATTGTTGAGACTGATTCTTCAGGTGGATCAACCAAGTCCTAACAATCAACTATGTGTCTTCATTGGTTTTCTACAACCAAAGATCAAATTCCTATTCATAAATAATAAGATAAATGACTTAGAATTTGTGCAATGTGAAGCTATCAAAATTGAATATGACTTGATTTTATTCAGGATGTTGAAGAAATAAGTTTAAAAACATGTTAGAACTACCATAATTAGTGAAGAAGCATTGAAACCAAATATAATCAAGAGTCCTCAACATTCAAAAAAGAGATTCTGAAGGAAAAAATTTTATCACACTTTTCAGAACTCTAACATAGAAAAAGAGAAAGTGCTTCCTACCACATATGATTGTTTCAATTTCACAATTGTGGATGAAAATGAATAGTTGGAAGAACTAACGATTGATTAGATAATAGATGAAGAATTTAGCTTCCTACTTGACAAATAAGACAAATATTTCTCTATTTCACAAGAATGCTCAAACCCCACAGTCCTATAATAAAATGAATTATTTTAAGAACAACTGCTTGAACCACAAACAAAAAGGATTAATAGTGTAAAATATGATGTTTTACCTTTTGAACATGAAGATAATTTGGAACCAATATTTAACAGAGAAGATCACTCTTATATCTAGATGGAAGACTCAATGATCAAGATTGAATATTATCCTGGCACTTATTTTTAGTGTTCCACTATAGAGTATTTCTTTGAAGGATATAAATCTAATGCAATAAAGCCTACGCAGATAGGGGACCATAGTCATGCTAAGGTTAAAATCAAAGAATATGCGAAAGCATATCAAAATAAATGGTTCTCAAGATTCATTTCAATTGAAATGGAAAATATCAAAATAGAAGAAGTTGATGAAGATGACAATGATGATTCATTAAACAATTAATTTGTTTCTACTCTAGGAAGCAATTTGGAAAAGAATATCAACATTTCATTTATTTTTTAAGATAATCATATTATTGTTCTAGCTCAAAAATAGATATATGACATAATTATTTCTTATTCAAATTCTATATCTGGAAAGATGCAATCAAAGCCACTCAAGAAGATATTGGTGAAGTTCATTCCTACTCAAGAATACTCACATAAGATTATAAAGTTCACAATGATTCCATTTCATAACCTAAAGACATTGTTGATATATTTATTCATGATCATCTTTGTGTGAATGGTAATTATATATTCTTATTCTCACCTAATTGGTCACTATTGTTGAATGTGTTTGAGATCATGAGTCAAATCAATTATTCCAAAATGATAGGTATTTCTTACATCCAGTGAATGGTTTTGTATAGTCTTTCCTTTTTCCTCTGCTCCCTATAAATAGTTATACTTTCCTTATTTTGGCTTGTTTCCTTTTTTATTTTTCTTTTGGTGTACACGTATTGTTTTCAATAAATTTAACAGCCTGTTTATTATTCCTTCCTTTCTATGTATTGGTTCTTTTTCCTACACATTCTTGTATTCATGCTCATAGCATTAAATCTCTCATTAGATGATCACATCATTTTCAAATATGTCAAAATAGTGATTGCTTTGGAGTGGATGAAATGATCACATCTTTGAATGATTATTGTTTGATGGTTCAGTGTTTGCATCTATATTTCCTTAAACACTTGCATTGGATCGAAATGAGTTGAACATATCCAACCCTATGTCAGTTCTATAGTGAAAATCTTATTCAATTTTTAGAATGACACAAAAAATAGAGACTCGAAGCATTTAAGCTAATTAGATCTCCAAAACAAACATTTGAAAATGTATTCAAAAGATAGCTTTTGTAGTTATAAGAATGGTGATATGAATGTTGTTCCTCAAGTGACACAACATATAGGTTTTTCATGGATTTATTCAAGTGAATAGATGGTAAACATGTAGAATTTTCATGAGTAGGGGATCAGCATGGTAATGCATGTTCATTTTTCATATGATTGAGATAGGTAAATTGGCTATCAGTTGGTCTAATCAAGATATGTAAATATGAGCTACATAGAATTTTTTGGAAATATATGGTAATGAGGCACCAATAATTTGAGTTTCTAGAGTTCTCCTACATCCCCTTCAAAAATTTAGTCCCACAGTCACCCTTAATTGTGCTCATACAATCAATTATAGGTGTTTTAAGGACATGGATAATTTTTTTTTAAATGGGACATTGAATCTATAACCCAATGGATAAGGCTTGGGTCACATACTGAGATATGTTTATCCTTAGACTTTCCAAATGGTTGATCATTGATTACATTTTAGATTATAATTATGGATGAATATTCAGTTGAGGATACTATTTTAGTCATCCCTAATTCAAGATTTTTGAGCCACAAAAGTTGAGCGTGTTGAGGCTACCTCCACAATTTATCTTTTAGCAAAAGAAGGTGAGAGTTTTGATTGAAGCCTAAGGTATGGAAACATTTTAGAAAAGTTTTACTCCTTTTATGTCATTGAAATATTCTTATCATCATGGAAAACATGTTACAAAGGGAGATAGAATCAAGGATACAACTTGCAATATAGGTATAAAGATTACTCTTACATATAAGATCTAAGTGATATTTTGAGTATCAAAGAGGGTAAAAAGATTTTATATAACTTTGAAATTATTCATATTTTGCATTTTGATATAAAGGAAGTTCACGAGGGACCATATAAGGTATTTTGTGCATTCTAATGAAGTTGTGAAGGATCGTTGTTAATGATTCATAAATCATACTTTAGAGCTAAGTTCAACACTTGAAGACAAGGTTCAAGATTATGTTTGAGCTAGATAATTTTACATATAGGTTTTCCATCCTTGGATTTATGAATTTTTGGAAGTATAGTTACTAATATTTTGGGGGTGAATCAGTTGATTTAAAACTATCCTTCAATTTCACTTAGCATTCATTCACATACATACATTAACTAATGCATAAATAAGTATCTATGAAAGCAAACAACATAATAACACAAAATATATGTGGGAAAACCTATTATAGGATAAAAACCATTAAAAAACCATTTTTTATATAGTTATATAATCAATGTATCATAATTTACTGAGGCACCAATCCCTTACTAGTCAAGCACTAACTCAACTAGTCCTTTAACAAACACTAACTTACAAAGAGGCACTAACCCCCTAGGTAAATCAGAACCAAATCAGCTACCTTGAATATATTATCACCTTTTAACACATATTAGTCACTTTAATTATGATGATCCCATTATTTTGTTCTTCAAACTCTTATATCTCTCTCAAACAACCTATTAAGCCTTCTTGCTCAACTAGCCCTTTTCTTGGCAGAATTAGGTCATATGACCTTAATCATAACCTATAGAAGCACAGTTAAAAATTCATGAAATATTTACCACACCTATCTTATGGTCTTCACACCCTCTACCTGGTTTCTAAAATTCTAAATCATTCACTTATTTCCTTAATATTATAACTATTAAAATTAGGCGTATTAGACCTTCTCTTTATACTTGACTCTTAATTTCACCCATCTTGGTTAGATAAAAACCTATAAGTACTTGGATCACACTTGTAATAGATTAAAAAACATTTTTCACAAGTGAAACAACCATTTCATGGGTCAGTCGCCACTCATAACAACTAAAACCCCCTTTAAGCTTAATAGAGACTTAATGCAATTAGGAATTCTCAAGGCACACGTTTCACCTTGATCACCTTGAAACACCATGAGCCCCAAAAAATAGATGAAAAAATTAAAAAATGATTAAATTATTCCCATTATAATATCATATTATTTCCTCAACACCATTTGTCTCATTTCACTCCTTGAACCACACCATTAGGTCTACTTACCAATAGACCTTCTCACTGTTAGAAAGTTTGTCTTGAGAATCTAAAGCATACACTCAATTATTACTCATAACCAAACCAAAAAATAATATGTATAAAACCTAAATTTCCTTAGTGTCATCACCAAGTCCATTATATTTCACAAAATAGGGCAAAATACCTCAAACTGATCATCTTCGTATGCTCACTTAGAACTGCAAACAGGCTCCAAAAATCCAATCAAGAGTCTTTGACTTTTCACACCTTCATAGGAGTTTTACATGAATATAAATACATTAAAAATAACCTATAATATCTATATAAAAAATTAATGTGCATTTTATGCTTCAAATATATGCAAAAATACTCAGGAACATCATTCTCACTCATACACAAAAAAATACCTGTAGCTCCAAAAACACAGTCATGAAAAGCAAGTCTTAGAACACCTATGGGAATAATTTTATGAAATTAAAATGGGTTTATATTATAATTTATCATCATTATAACATATTTAAATAGATACATCAACCTCCAACCATTTTCATGCTTTGACCTGGTCAACCCTAGCTGCTACATCAAATTTTTGAGAAATAAGGGTTTTCTTGTAGCTTCCACTCATTCTTTTGACAGACCAATACCTCTTGGAGAAACTTGGAAGAGTCCTATATATGTTTAAAACATAAAAATATGTCACCAATACATTCTAATCCATTTACAATAATATATTTCATATTGGGTCATAATGAGGGTTTTAGGAGGGTTTAGATTGCCTTCCATTCTTAGTAATCATTCATAAAGGATTGCGCCTCAAATCCAAAAAAAATTTAAAGAAATTAAATATATGACCCTTCCCCAAATTCCATGAATTAATAAATATATCATGAAAATTTTTCACGTGCCAACAAGTATAATAAAATCCTTCTCGGGTCTATAACACCTCGTTATATGCACATTAGAAAACCTCAACACCAATTTTCATGCTTTCTCTTTCAGGATTTGAACTTAGACTTATTAAACACACTCAATAAAATATCTCACACATTTTAAAATCCTCCTAAGATATTTTTCACCTTGGGAAATGAACTTGACCCTCATTAGGCCATACTAGGTTTCTTTACATATTAGGCCTCGAACTGCGAATCATACTTAGATTTTGAACACACCTTGAAACCTCTTGATTGCTCTTAATACTTAATTATCATGTTTACATAGATTTATACATTCTCTCATGCTTTTACTAACATATATCACCAAGCTTCACTATGATTCATGCACACACCTTCTCTCAGGGCTAGACTAGGCTTCTCAAGATACCTAGTACTCAAAGATTTGGAGTTAAACAAGTTAGCTCTTAATGATGTCAACCAAGAAAATTATTCAATTAAGATTATATAAATACAATAATACTCTCAATGGGCTCATGAAATTCTCACAATACATCAGTGTCAATACTTCATACAGAACTCAAAGATTGTTAAACCATGCTCATGATATTACAAAGATCCTCAAGACTAGTACTCAATAGTAGCTTACCTTGTACCATGATCTTGACCTTGATATGACATTAACCTTAGAGGAATTACCAGGTTACCTTCAAATTCTCTCTCAAAAAGAGACAATAGGTTTCCTTCAAATTTTATCTTGTCATAAGACTTCTTTGTCACATACCATTTCACCATGCATAGCCTCAACTCTGACCTTGACATCAATGACATTTATCTTGACTTTGACATCAATGAAAATAATAATGCCTCAATACCAACACCACAAACACACCTCAACAATCTCCCCCTTTGTAATTGATGGCAAACATTTACACAAAGCTAATCATTCACAACTCCCCAAGCTGGATCTTCTTCAAACTAACCTTTCTTCCAAACTATAAATTTCTCCCCCTTTTACATTAATGAAAAATGGTCATCTGATTAAAAAATATATAATACTTGGACCTAGAACAACACACCTTTTCTCTCCAAATAAATTTATTATCTCTCTTTGACAAAAACTCAACACAGATAAGGCCCGCATACCTACTCTTGGAGCATGATTGGCTCCCCTTATCTATATGAGATATTCAAACATTATCAAGACTATGACTTGTCAAGTATTCATACAAACTCTTTGTGACCTATCTCTTATGATCACATCTCCAGTAGACACTTGACTGAACCTTGGATTTGAAAGTCAACAAAGAACACAAAGCTCCCCCTAAGACCAAACATCCTTCATGCTTTTGTTCACTAGTTGAGTGCCTCCATGAAGTATCATAGAGTCACCTCTTCTCTCTTGAGTACTAAAACAACATAAACTTGGGACATTCCTAGATCTCCATGTCCTTACTAGACTAAACTTTTTTTATGGTCCTTTTAGGCTTAAAATCTTCAATATCCATTTGAACAACATCATGACCTGGTCTATTTTATTTGACTCCTTCATCCATAATCAGAGATGACAGGGAGAATTCTTGACACTCCTTTATATTTGAAAAATGCTCCACCATGGACAATAGTTCACTTAGACTTACAAATTGGTCATTATTCATATTATCTACCTTTGGTTTTCACTCACTATCTTGTCTTATTTCTTGCATTCTAGGGGTCTCAACTTTCTTGTTTTGGCTTAATAATCCAGGCTTATAATAATTTGAAATATGACTAACCTTTTAACAATTGAAACACACTATTACTCTTGATGGAAACACACCATGACCCATACCTCTTGATTGATGACTCATCTCATAGTTCCATGCATATTCATTCTTGGAGGACCTTCTACAATGCCTTGTTCTATGATCAAATTGGTTACATGAATAACAATAGCCATTGAAAGGATTTTCATACCTTATAACATTAGGCTACCTGATAGGATTAGTCTTCATTCTACCATCACCCTCATTCCTTGATTGACCATTGACTTCCTTGATTACATTAGTGTTCTTTTAGTTTCCATTGAAACTAAGACATGTTTTGTCATTATAAGTCTTTTGAATACTCAAGATGTTATCTAGATTATTGGTGATTTTTTCAAACTTCACAAAGCACTTAACCTTATTTGATGCCTAATTCAATTTAACTCTCAAAGAATCTACTTCAATTACATACCTTGCACATTCTTTTCTTTTAGTCTTTACGCTTCCAGTTACAATCTCAAGTTGAGTCTCCACCTATTTGACTATTTCCCCTTATTCCTTGGAGTTGTTTCTCAATATAATTTCAAACAACTTGATGTTATCCTCGTAGTCTTTGATAATATACCTTGTCATCCTATTGTTCTTCTTTAGTATCTTCAGATCTTCTATAGAATTCATCAATTTAGACTCAAATTCCACCTCATCTTCCTCTTCATTTGAATCACCAACAACTCCTCCAGTCCATATGGACTCTTCTTGATTTGAAAAACTTACTTCCTCAGTAATGAAGATTAATTCATTGACATCAAGACCATCACCTTCATGGTCACTCTTAAAATCACTTCTCTCACTCTCATTAGATGAGCTACAATCTTCCTTGGTATAAAGACTTCTTTTGTTCTTAAAAAAATTCTTCTTGTCATCATACCTTCTGAAGCTTTTCATAATCTCATCAAACTTATAGGAATTTTCATCATCATCATGAACTTCATCATTATATTCATCATCCTTTTCCTTATGCCTATAGGGGAATTTGTTGGCAAAGTGTCCAATATCTCATAATTGAAGCATTTAAAGGGAAACTCACCCTTGTATTTACCTGAACCTATATTAAAATTTCTTGAAAACATAGCTATCAAATCATCATCATCAATATAATATTCATCATTTTATTTCACTTTCTTACCATGTGTCTTCTTCACCTTTGACTTATTTTCTTCTTGAAACCATATTCCTTATTTTTAAGTCTTCCTTCACTTGTCCTTATTTCATAGGCTATTAGGGTGCCATGAAGTCCATCCATCTTTAGCTTGTCTAGATCTTACATCTCTTAAATAATATATACTTTATAATAAAATTTTGGAGTTATAGATATCAAAAACTTTTGAATAATGGTAGACTCTTTCAATTCTTCACCTAGACCTCTTATGATGTTGACCACTTTATCAACCCTCAACAATTAAGATGCAATGGTCTCATATTCATTCATACGTAGGCTTTCAAACTATCTTCTATGGGTTTTAAACTTAGAAAACTTGACCTTGGATTCTCCTTCATAGATAGTCTTCAACTTATCCCACATTTATTTATCAGACATACACTGCATCACCTTCAAAAGTTCTGCCTTTGATAGGCCACACATAATATCATTCGTTGTTTTTGAATTGTTGTCACTAGCCTTATTATCTATTGCATCTATAAGAGTAATAACAAGTGTATTAAATTCATACAAAACTAGTTTCCAAACATCATGACCTTGAGACATCAAATATGTCCTCATCATGACACTCTAAAAATCATAATTGGATCCATTAAACAATAGAGCCTTGCTTGTAAAAAAACTACCTTGTGCTTGACTAGCCTTATTTGATTACTTAGTATCTCTTTTAATCTATTAAGACTCCTTAAAAATACCTAATATAACACCAAATGTTTTAATTACAACCACTGATATGGGTGGGGGTGAATCATTTTCTTTAAAATTATCCTTTAATTTCACTTAGCATTCAGTCACTTACATACATTAGCTAATGCATAAATATTAAAGAAAACAACATAAGAACATAGGAGATATGTGGGAAAAAATATTTAGGGATAAAACCCACTAAAACTCCTTTTTTAATAAATTCTTATAACAAATGTACCACAATTTAGTGAGGCACCAACCCCTTACTAGTCAAGCACCAACTCAAATAGTCCTTTAACAAGCACCAACTTGCAAGGAGGCACCAACCCCCCAGGTAAATCAACACCAAATAAGATACCTTTAACCTCTAATAAAATTTTAACACATTTTACTTACTCAATTGATGATGATCCCATTCTTTTGTTCTTCAAACTCTTATATCTCTCTCAAACAACCTATTAGGGCTTCTTGCTTAACTAGCCCTTTTCTTGGTAGAATTAGGTAATATGACCTTGATCATCACCTATATAATCATAATTATAAATTAATTACTTATTCACCACACATATTTTATGGCCTTTACACCCTCTACCTAGTTTCCAAAACTCTAAATCATTTGTTAATTTCCTTAATATTATAATTAGTCAAATTAGGCCTATTAGACCTTCTCTTTATACTTAACTCTTGCTATCACACATCTTGGTCAGAAAAGAAACTATTAATAATTTTATAACAATTTAAATATATCAAAAAACATATTTCACAATTTAAAAAACCATTTCATACGTATTTCACCACCCATAAAGACTAAAACCCCCTTTAGAACTAATAGAGACCTAATGCAATTAGGCCTTCTCAAAACACACGTTTCACCTTCACCACCTTGGAACAACATTAGAAAAAAAAATGGATGAAAAAATTAAAAAATTATTCAAATATATCCATTATAATCTCAAATTATGTCCTAAACACCATTTATCTCATTTCATTCTATGAACCACACCATTAGGTCTACTTGCTAATAGACCTTCTCACTGCCAAAAAGTCTGTCTTGAAAATCTAAAGCATACACTCAAAATTTCAACATAAAACAAAAAGAATCACATGTATATAACATAAATTATATAATTTTAAACACAAAGTCTTTTATATATCACAAAATATGGTAAAAGACCTCAAACTGATCATCTTCATATGCTCACTCAGAACTGCACACAGTGTCCAAAAACCTAGTCAAGAGTCTTTGACTTTTTGCACCTTCATAGGAGTTTTTAATGAATATAAATAAATTAAAAAGAAATTATAATACCTATAAAACAAATTAATGTGCCTTGTGTTCTTAAAATATATTCAAAAAGAGTTAGGAACATCATTCGCACTCATACACAAAAAACTGCCTATAGCTCCAAAAACACAATCATGAAAGTAAAGTCTTGGAACACCTATGGGAATAATTTTATAAAATTAAAATGGATTTATATTTTCCTTAATAATCCTTATAAAATATTTAAATAAATAAATATATATATATATATATATATATATATATATATATTACAAGTTTCAATATCGATATTGGTCTTACAAACCAATCTCATGCCTTTACCTTGCACAGACTTCACTGTGTTAGATAGGTCACATTGAGAATAAATTTTTGCTTGTATATGAGTATCATAAAAACTTATAATAAAAGGTTATATAATATACATGTATTTAAATATTTAACCTATTCATTTGGATCCATCCCTAATCCACTGCAACCCATCCCTAATCTCATTCTCACTTCTGCCTAGTTTTCTCATTATCTTCCTCATTAGTTCTATTTAGAAATAGGTCAAATTGTATGAACAATTTAATGTTTAAAATATAAATCATAATTATAAAATTAAATAGGCACAAAATAAAATTCTCACACATCAACCTCTAATCATTTTCATGCTTTGACCTGGTCAACCCTGCCTACTACATCAATAATTTTGAGAAATAAGGGTTTTCTTGTAGCTTCCACTCACTCTTATAACATACCAATCCCTCTTAGAAAAAACTTAAATAGTACTATATATGTTCCAAACATATATCTAGGTCAACCAGCCCATTTTGATCTACTTCCAACAAGATATTTCATCTTGGGTCATGATGAGGGTTTTAGGAGGGTTTAGACCGCCTTCCATTATTATCAATTATTCATAAAGGATTGCCCCTAAAATCGAAAACCAATGCCAGTAAATTAAATATAGGATGCTTACCCAACTTCCATGAAATTATCAAGATCTCATGCAAAGTTTTCACATGCTAATGAGCATAAGAAAATCCTTCTTAGGTCTGTAACACCTCATTATATGCACACAAAAAACCTCAACACCAATTTTCATGATTTTGACTTTAAAATTTGACCTAAAAATTGGTAAACACACTTGATACAATATCTCACACCTTTTATAATGATTGTAATATATTTTACACCTTGATAAATGAACTTGACCCCTCATTAGGCCATACTAGGTCTATTTGCACATTAGGCCTTGAAATTTTAGTCACACTTAGACTTTGAACACACCTTGAAACATCTTGAATTGAAATTAATACTTAATTCTTGTGTTTACACATCTATATACATTCTCTCATTTTTTTACTGACACAAATCACCAAGCTTCACTATGCTTCGTGCATACACCTTCTCTCAGGGCTAGACTAGTCTTCTCAATATACCTAGTACTCAAAGATTTGGACTTAAAAAAGCTATCTCTCAATGATTTCAACCAATAAAATTATTCAATAAAGATTATTTGAAGACAAGACTACTCTCAAAAGGGTCATTAGCTTGTAATAATACATCATTATGCCAAGACTTCATACAAAACTCAAAGACTGCTAAACCATGTTCATGATATGACAAAGCTCCTCAAGACTAGTACTCAATAGTAGCTTACTTTGTGACATGACCTTGACCTTGACATGACATCAAAATTAGATAAATTATCAGGTTTCATTTAAATTCTCTCTCAACAAAGAGACAATAGGTTGCCTTCCAAATTTCTCTTGTCATAACACTTGTTTGTCACATACCATTTCACCATGTATGGCATCAACTCTAACCTTGACATTAATGACATTTATCTTGAATTTGAAATCAATGAAAACAATAATGCCTCAATACCAACACTAGGAACATACCTCAACATGAAGGATGACTAATAAAGGATGAAGTTAGAGGCATTCATGAAGCAGTATAAATGTAGGTAGATTAAAAAAGAATCAAGGAAGAAGTGAAAATTTGCCTAAGTATAGTTTTGGTGGGTTTTAGAGACATGTTGGACACATTATCAGATCCCAACATGTGTCTATACACATTTCATAATTTTCCCCCTTTCTAAACCTCCATCGATTCTCACCTCCCTACCAAACATCACCCTAGACTTTGTTACTTGTCTAGGCACATTGTGGACCCCAAACCCTTGTTGGGTTCTTTTCCTTTAGTTTAACATTACTTTCCCTCATCACATGTGCAAAGAAGATAAGAGGTCCAAATAGCCAGTGCATTGGCATATCATGCAATAAATGGTCTTGCACGCTTACCCAAAACATGCGGCTTAAGACTGGTTCTTGTCAGTTTTATTGTGTTATGGTGTATACATTGGGATTTATTTACCAAGGTGCTTGAAAAATCATTTAGTTCTAACTAAATATATCATATTTAAGTTAATTCATGCCATGAAATCATTCTATACTTAATTTATTTATCACAAGTAAAAATATAGGTGCAAATCAAGAAAAAAAGTGGCGGTACCATTAGTTCCATAATGAGTTTCCATGTATTTTAATAGCACACGTATTCCATTTTATTAAATGTCAATGGTAACCATACACTAGTATTGATGCATATCAAGAACATGAATAACCTCAATATTACATTTACCATTATACAACAACAACCAACACATCAACAACCTTCTAAGTAAAATTAAGGGTATATATACATGATTCTACCTTGATCATTTAGTTACAACATTAATATGAAAATGGTGAATTACCAACAACCATTAACAATAATGAGTCATGGTACATCGTTACATTGAATTTCTATTGATACATGCCTAACTACACCTATATAATTGCTCTATGTTGGTTATTTAATGTCGTACACCTATTTTCTTGTAGGCTGATACTAGATCTGCACTTAATTTATTCTCCTCTAATACTCATGTGAATTTTTTCCTTAATAGTTTTCATTTCCCATGTCCTTTTCCAAGTCATATGCCAATAGCTCGAGTCTTGCATCTTTGGTTAGTTTCATGTTTCATGTATCCTTATTCTTTATGACTTGCTTCTTTCGTGCCAAGGTCTTCCACACCTTTGCTTGTTTCCATGCCCATTTCTCCCAAAAATTACTTAGAATAAATTGATACAAAATTTAGGGTCCAACATCACCCCAAAATAAGTCAATAATTTATCCCAAACTATGCACCATCTTTAGGTCCCTCATATACCAAAAATTCAAGTCCCATTTACTTGACCTGGTGCTTGTCCTCCTCCCAATGGTTTGATGTAGTCTATAACTTGGAGGTAATTTCTTTAATTTCATATTTTAGCCATTTGTTCTCTTCGAGTTACTCCAAAAAAACACCTGCTCAAGTTTTCAAATACTCGAGTGATGTAGTAACATCCTTGTAGACATCCTCAAGCATTCCAACCTCTATCAAAACTTGTCCTCAGAGTGCCACAAAATTGGTGTTGAGCTCTTAGTGATAAGTGTTAATCTTGGTTTTGAGTGCCTCCACATCCTCAAATGCTTTGGAGCAATGTGATTTATCTTTTATTATGAGTGTATTCTTAGCCAATTATTGGCATTGGTGTTTCTCTAGTTGAAACCTAACTTCTAAAACTTTGGTGGGTCATGTCAACCTGACAAAAACCCATTATACTATAAGAGCAATGGCACCCACTCAGGCCAAAAAACTCTTACATACTTCCAGGGATTTTTCAAATTATTATGTATCCCAAATTTACTCACACTAGAGGTTAACTTGGTCTTTACATTTTTTTAATGAAATATTCATCAGGGTATCCAACTTATCCATAGGTTTACCTATAAGGAAAACTCCATCGATAAATGTTGGATCTTATTTTAAAATTGATTTTCATTGTTTTAGAGTCTTTACCTGAGATTTCATCACTGATTCTAGATGTGGCTTGAGTTCATATAATTCCTATTCAATCTTTATTCTTTCAACACATTCATGTTAGTATAAGGTGACGACCTCTTGATGCTTTCACTGAAGTTGATTAACATCATAGCCTTGTAAAGCATTTTTTGTGTGACTAGAAGAGGCAACTTAATAAGGGTCTTACTTACTTGGGTTGGTGAACATTACTAGGGATCCACCCAAAATGCTTCATGAAGCTCCACCCCTTTGGTGTTAAATCTATGCTAGCCGATAGAAGCTCAAAATAGTGTTCCTCATTAAACATATCCATATAAAATGAGAGCTCATGTCGAGTTTAATTGGAAGTGTCCTCTTTAAGGAAATACCCCCACATATATAATTGTTCTTTGGGGATATTTTGCTAGAGATTTATTAGAACATAAAGGGTATTGTCCTTAGTTCCTTATTACTACTCTGATTCCTTAGTAGGCCCCTTTCCCTTATTTAGGTCATGCTTGAGGATCTCAAAATTTGGATCAATATGTTATTGGGTGCTTGAGATATCATCCCAATCCTTAGTGCATAGAGTTACTCTTCTATCTGCCCCCTCTTCACCAATGAGACTTTCACTGTCCATTTATGCATCATCAGGGACGTGATATTTCTTGTCACATTAGGGTTTCTTCCTCTAGCTCAGGGGTGGATTCCTTAGGTTCTTTTTTAGGTGGTGACCTAGGAATTACCACCCTTTATTCTGATACACCAACACTTGATTTAGAATGATCCTATCTTAAAGGAATAGTGATTTAATGGGCAATGTCAAGGCCCTTTTGTTCTTATTTCATAGGCATGCATTGTTATTTAAGAGGTGATGGGATTGTCCTTTTCTATTTAGGTTACTCATCTTTCATGCTTCCAATGGCATCAAGCCTTCACATCTTTTCTTCTCTACACTACCTTCTTTGTGCTATTATTTTTGGTGGGAGAGGAATGGTTTCCTTAGGGGCATCTTAGCTATTCAAAGCCATCTTCTTAGGCTTGAGAATATAATACAACATATAAATATGTCCCCTAATGATAATTTGATGTACGTTGATATCTATAATAAATGTCTTGACCTTCTCCCTATATGCTTTCTTCTTGTGGTAAACATACAATTATCAAAGGGTGTGAGTTTCAACATCAATTTTATCAGTGTCAATGCACATTTTTCATGCATTGGTGATGTGATTCACATCATTTTTGAATTATTTATCATTAAAATCACATGGAATCTTAATCCACTTTATCTATATACTCCATTTAGATGTGAGTAAGTGAATAATGTTGTATCATAGCAAACTAGGCTTGAGTTCCCATTTGTGTTGATAACTCTTTAGAGGCATGCCATTCATTATTGAATTCCTCCTTCAGCCCTTAGAACCATCCTTTCATTTTTATTTTTTTAAAAGGAGAGATGGTTCCTAGATGAGTGAACTGTTGGAATCATTTTATAGAGGACTTATCCTTTAGTGGGTACACCCACTTCAACTCTTTCCCAACATATTTTGGAATGTCAATCTCATCAAATAGTAACAAAAGAAGCATCACACCCCACATAAGTTTATGTTTTGTAAGGTGGTGAGCCTTATCTACATCTTCCAAAATCTTCTGTATAAAATATAAGGCATAATTATATTTCTACCCATGGGCCATCTAGCTCATCACATAAAGGTGTGATATGTCTACCTCTTTCCACCTATCTCTAGCTCCAATCTTGGTCATTTCCAAGTATAAATCTACCTAAATGGCAAGGTCTTAGAGGCTAGTGATAAATTGTGTGACCCTATTTCTTACAATCTAGCATTGTCATCTCCTTCTTCACTTCCTTATGGTCCTCCAGATCCACATTAACTTCTATGCCTGAACATTGTAACCTTATCACTTCACTGACCCATTAGGTAGTGGTTCATATCCTTTGCCATGTAAAGTACAAATAATCTTCATGGATGCGTGAGAACATAAATATCACCACTTGAATGGGCTTCCCAAAATAAGGTAAGTGAAATAATTAGAAAACCCCAACATCATTCAACCAATAAAAAACTATGAGGTCATAGGTGACCTTGTTTTTTGAATTTTAGTGCTCCACTTTATAGTCTTGTTGCAAGTATCCCTCATTCTTAGGCTGATGGTGGTTATAGTCAAGCACTTGACATGATGACTCTTTATACTCCTAATCTTATCTATGTAAGATTGAATTAGGGTATTGCATTTATTTAATCAACATAGAGGGTGGAGGTGGTGTTGAGGACTTGTTTTTTTTCCTTGTGCACCATTACTGGTTCCTTCATGATATATGATTTTATTACTTATTGTGCCACACTCTCTACTTGTACATTTGAATCATGAGGGGTTTCCTCTAGATCATAACAGGTCATCCTTCTACACCTTTGTACTCTTCCTATTCATGAATGATTGGTAAAGGTTCAATTCTCTGGGCCATTTGCTTTGGCTGCATCACCCTCTAAGGAGCCCAAATATTGAGGCATGGTCATCTGACTCTTCTGAATGAATATGTGTTTCCTAGTTTGAATTTCCTCAGCTTTCTACTTCAACATCCTCTAATGGTGGATGTTAATTCTTGTAATCTACAACTTCTTCAAAAACATTCCTTCAATCATAATTTCACTATTTTCCTCATTTATGATAGTCACCTCACTTCTCAACTTCAAATTTGTCACTTGATTTTGATGAACACTCCTTCTAGTGGCTTAAAAATGCTTCACTTGGGATCAGTAGGTTTGAAAATTTTCATCAATAAAGTATTAAAATGAGGACCTTTTAACTTTATATAGTCCTGAGGACTTGCATACATTTACTCTTCCATGCCTTCATCCAGTATTTCCCTTATTAATATTCTCAAACAGTATGCCACGATGTCTATTTAGCACACATGTTATTATGCTTAACACCTTGTCCATTTAATACACCTATTCCATCCTCACATTTCTTCGTAGTGTATGATAGTTGTAAAAAGATTTAAATTTCCATTCTCTAAGTTGAGAACTACTATTTCCCTCCTAAACCATTTGTAATGATTTTTTCTTTGCCACTCTTTTTCCACACTTCAAGTCATGCATTATCTCCTGCATGAACTACTTTATCCTTATATGCTTCCACTTGCAAGCCCATTATGTGTGAATTTACCTCATGATTTCTCTTTCACTTTCACTTATACTTACACTTGCACTTTTGATTCTACACATGCCCACCATCCATGACACTCTTCACCTGCATGCATTTCGTGTGTGTGACTCCTCCCAACTTTTACTCTACATACTCTAGTTTTACTTTATTCATCTGTAAACTTACCACACAATAAAATATTGTCATGGTCTTCCATGGGCATGTCAAAAATAAAAATAAAAGAGAACCATGTGATAAAATAAACCTAAACAAAAGGTGCAAAACTAATGGATTAATTTATTATAAAACAAAATTAAAAGGCTAAACTAATCTAGTGGCAAATGCCTTACTGATAATTCTTATAAATATTACATGGAATGATAGGGCCGAAGCTGAATACCATTAAAATGACCTAGAAGAAATTGACCATCTAATTATCTTAATTTGCATGCACTGGTGGAACAGATGCTATGAATTATGAATAGACCATCCCAATGGAAGTGGAATTTATCAGAGTGGCACATGAACTTAGAATCATAGACCAATATGTGCATACCAAAAGAAAAAGTTTTATTTTTAAGATGTCTATCATGTCAATCTTTCTACTTCTATTTTTAAACTCCTTGAATCTAATGTGTAAGAAAATGTGCTTCACCTAACTATAATAAAGAATCAAGGCACACTTTTAGAGATTCTTTGTCATATAGTCATCCAATGCATGCAATACATAAAGAAGGAACAAGGAACTCCACTGGTAGAATTGTTTCAGTGCCAAAGATAAGATTAAAATGAGTACTCTTGTTCAATTGTTTGTATGTGGTTTGATAGGCCCATAAGACTGTAAAAACTTGATCATCCCAGTCAGTGCAACTGATATTATAAATCTTTGTCAAGGTGTGGCCTAGGATCTTATAATAAGCTTCAGTAGTGTCATTATTTTGAGGGTGGTATGGAGTTGTCTTATGGTGTGTAATCATAAACTTGACTAAGATGATGCATATCATTTCATTGAGGAAGTGAGTTCCACTATCACTTGTTAAACTTAAATGGCATCTATATCTGGTGATGATATTTTCCCAAAGTAACATGGTAGTGGTTACATTAGTATAATCATGTGTGGGCACTACTACAACCCAGCTCATGAGGGAGTCAGTGGTAGTAATGATGTAGTGTGTGTCAGTTATTCTTGTAAAATAGGTAATGGGCCCAAAAAAATCAATAATCAATTTTTCAAAAAGTTCAAGATTTAGGATTGGATGAAGAGGTATAACATCCTTATGGTTTAGTTTAGATACTCATTGATATATATCACATTTACACACATAAGCTTTGGTATCTTTAACATGGTGGGCCACCAGAAACCAACTAGGAGTACCTTTTGTGTCATAGCATCGCCAACATAATGTCCTTTGAAAACATCCTCATAGACCTCTCAAAGGACCTTCGTGCATTCTTGTTACATGACACATTTACATAACACCTCATCCCTTCCCAATTTATATAGGTCTTTGCTAATAAGCTAGAAAGGTATGCCGCATATAGCTATTTGATTTTTCTCTTGGGTGTTAAGATGGGCTAGTGCATAACTTGTTACAAGAAAAATAGTTATCTCCACCAATTCTTTGGGCATGCATGTAACTTTTAAAATTTAGATATCAGGTAAATCATCTTCTATAGCATGCACTGATTCACCAGACTTAACACATAAGAGGTGGTCATGACCAAAATTCACTTTGCTAAGTTTTACGAACATAGAGAATTAGAACTCTTAAAAAATGATAGTCCACTGATAGATTCACCCATATAACACTAGTTTATTCACAAGGTACTTGAGAACCTCATGAACCATAAATAAGGTGAAAGGAGTGGATAACAAGTACTAACAACACTTTTGAAGTACATACACCATGGATAAGGCTTCTCATTATGTAGTAGATTAATTCCTCTTCATCAATATTATCTTGCAATTAGAATAATATATGAGATGGTTCAGATTCCCCTTGATAGGTTATGTAAGGATAGCACCCACTTCCATGCAAAAAGCATCGATGTGTACATGAAATGGTGTCATCTAGTCTGGAAATTGGAGGATGGGTGCAAATACCATTTTTTCCTTCAATGTCTCAAATGCCTTTTGGTCTAGAGGAATAGGCCATTTTGTTTAATAAATTCTTATAATGGAGCTACTATGTTAACATAATTATGAATAAACTTATGATAATATCCTATGTGACCAAGGAAGGCACAAACATTGCATTGAGTGATTGGAGGTGAGAGTTGAACAATAACTACAATCTTGGTTAGATCTATGAGTAGTCCATCCTGGTAAATGATGTGTCTTAATAGAATCTCAAAAGGTGTGGCAAAGATTAAATAAACTTGAATTTATCAACAGTACTTGAGCATGAGGTATAAATTTGCATAGTGGTTGCATATTGAGCCATATAGGGTCCAATCATCTAGATAGACTTGAAGGAACTTGTCGATGAAATATTTAAAGGCCTCTACCACATTATGAGAGAAGATTGTTGGTGCATTTTTTAAACCAAATGACATAACATTGTATGTAAAGGACCCCCATTTAGTGGAAAAAATGGTTTTTGCCTCATCTTCCTCAATAATTTATACTTGATGATAACTTGAAAATCCATCAATGAAGGTATAAATTTCACAACCAGTGATACCTTCTAAAATCTCCTATGTGAATGGTGTTAGAAATGGGTCCATGACACACAAATTTTAACTATCTATAATCTACACAAATACATATTTAACCATCCTTTTTATGTTAATCACCATAGGGCTAACCCATTCAAATTCATCAATGGGTGTGATAACCCTAACATGCAACATGCCATCAATTTATTCTTTAAAATGTGTGCATATATTAGGATTCATTTGATCTGCTCACCTATTGACTAGGCAAATTTCTTCAACCAATTTTATGTGCATTTTTCCCAATGCCAGATATACTCCTTTCATATTGATGTAGTTACGTGGGAAAATATTTGCATATTCCTATAGAAGTTCAAAGATTTTAGCCAATTCTACTTCAGACCAAAAATTTCCTAAAGTAACCATCTTGGGGGAATCCTCTATGCCAATATTATACTAAATTATTTGGAGCATCATGGAATATGGTTTATACTTAAATGGCACATTGTCTCTCACCTTGCATGCCCTATATTTCATAGGCAAATTTAAGTGATCAAATTGCATTTTTGGGGGATCAGTGCTAGTACCCTTATCAACTTGACATATAACATTTTGCTTACCCTTATGGATTTGTTCCCTATGGTTATATTTATATGGTGATTTAGCTTATAACTAAGTCATGTTAGGAGTATTAGGTTATTGGAATATTGCCAAGTCATCCTTGATTTCACCATGCATGGTCTGTATTCTATCTTCAACTGGTGTTTGATCACCTAGTACTACTTGACATATCACTTTCAAGGATAAGTTTAGATCCAATCAGGGTGAAGAGAATGCAAAGGTGGTGAGCATACCATGTTTGATGCATTCCTATCTATATGTGTCTCTTGATGAACATACCATGCTCTAGCCCAATCAAGCAGAGTGTCATAAAATACACATACCCATAAGGATTTTTGTAAAAATATTTCATCATCATTCCAATGATTCTCACAGGTGGTTAGATGGTCACTTGGGGACTCAATACCATTGTAACTGAGTCTATAATTAACTTGATTATCATGGTCAAATTAATGATGTGGTATGACACATACTTCCCATGTGAACAACTTGTATTGATGAGTAACACACTAATGGGCAGCGGTTTGTCATAGCCACAATTTTTTTTCTATACACATAATCTAAAAATAATAATAGAACAAATTTCACCTAGATTTTAGTATAGAAACACATAATGAGATCCATAACCATGTTACAACCAACACAAGAACTAGACCAAGTGCATAACCCATCAATGACTTCTTTAAGAAGCATTTTAACAATCCAATATTCAGATAAAAGTGGGTCATTTTCATCTTACCCACTCACCTCTATCTATGTATTGTGTTGTGGCCTTCCCAATGGAGTCATTACTAATTTATGCCCTCACTCAAGTACATGTACATGCTATAGAATAGTCAATACCTCAAGGGTAATTTTAGCAAAGTTCAACAAATAGTGGTAGAGTAAATCAGATTCAATAAAAGAATCATCATATTAAGCTTTCTTAAGTATGATTTACTAAATCACAGGTATTAGACAAATATCAAGGGAAAATGAATATTTATAAAATCAATGCAAAACAATTGAACATATTTACATTCACAGGAAAATAAATGCATGAGGTTTGACACAACTACTACAAGAAGTATGCAAGCTTCAAGGGATGTTTCAACAACCATGCTTGAGTTCTAATTAAGAACATCTTACCATTTATAAGGAGGGTACAATTTCATGATAGGCATGCTTAATATTTCCATAAGACTTAAGTTAGATTTACATTTCCCCAAGTACTGACATAAATGCCTCGAGAGTTAAATATATATATATATATATATATATATGAGATAAAAGATGAAGTTCATAAAATCAAAAAAATTGACGTTGAACCAATACTTTTCATAACTATAGGGCATCGATATGAGTTAGATTGGATCCATCACTCCATATCCATGAAAAAGGAGAGGCTATCTTGGTTATTTCAATGTTACCACCGTGGACTTGGGGAGTAGACTGCATGGGTGAAGGCACCGACCCTCTCTAACATCTTAGACCATTTATACATTGCCCTTTTACATGAGCTTTTTGATCCTTTTTTTGACACCTTGTCCCCTGATGCAGGCCTGATTGCCATCTCTAGTGCTTCTTTTATGCTCTTGCTCTCCTGGTCGTGGCTTCCATTATGTCAATTTATGTAGTGTATATTTGCCTCTAGTGGAGTCCTTTTGTTATGAAAACACCATATACCTACCTATTTTCTACTTTCTTACCTCTGATAGCCTTCATTAGGTATATTCCAACCATCTAGGTATTCTTGTCAGTTTATACAACCTATCCATATACTACCAGTTACAATTGGTGGATGCATTTTATCTATTTGATAAAATGCATGAAAGGAATTTAGGAATATCATTTAGAGAACATCCAAAGATAGAGATAAAGAATTTGATACAATTTGGGGATACAAAAATAGGTATTCACACCATTGATGATCAAGATTCAAAATATATGATAATAAATAAAATAGGACATAATAGGAGAGAAGATCAAATTGTTACATACCATCATAAAAAAACTCACAACCTAGAGAATGACATCCAACCATTTGACAAAATGTCTAAAAACTATTATCTCTCTGATAATACTACAGACTACAACATAATTTTTAAGGCAACTGGACATCAGGTCTTGACTCATTCCCTCTCTAGGAATACCATTTACATTTGGGTTTCATTAGCTAAAATGGTGGTGGATCAAATTCATGGGCCATCTAGCAATCCCTTGTAAAATTGGACTATCCCTTGGGATCCCTACATCTCTACTTTGCCTAAAGTATTAAGGTAAACAACTCCAGGACTTTATTCCCTTGTCAAATTATAGCATAAGGAAGGACTCTACCATTTATTTGGTGCCCAAATTGAGAGGAGGTGCTACTAGATTTGGACAACCATCTTCCTCTAAACTTGTGAATTATAAGGAAGCAATAAAAAACACTACAACTAAGTCTAGTATGAAAAGTTGATTCCACCCTCTATTATATATATTGTAGAGCGAGTAGATGAGGTTCCTTTGCTGGAGATCACAAGTGGTGAAGTGATACAATACCAAGTCACATTATTAAATGATGCAGTCATTTATATATTTAATGGCCTTTGACCTAAAACCTCAGAATTATACCAATGGGTATATGATACATGGATAAAACATTGTGAGATAACCCTCTACTTCAAAGGTTTTTTCATCATTCACTTTTATACTCATGATGATTATCAACAAAGTTTTTCAAAAGGTCCCTGGTTTTAGGGTAATGCAAGTTTGTACATTACTCCTTGGTTTTTAAAATTTGACCCAAATACCTTATCAGTTACCAAGATGCCAGTATGGGTTCAGCTCCTAAATCGACCACTACACATCTTATATGCTTCATAAGAGATAGGAAACACTCTAGGAAATTTCATTAAAACTGATAAAGAGAGAATGGTTGTAGGTTTATGCACATATGCATGCATATGTGTGGAGATAGATCTCAACAAAGGAATTTCTGATAAAATTATCTTCAAATATGGACAAACACTACACACACAAACACTGGATTATGAAAATACTTCTTTTAGATGACATAATTTTAAAATTCCTGGTCATCTTTAGGCTACTTGTCCCCAGTCACACACAAAATTCAACAAGAAAAAGGGAAAAATATCAAACTCTAGTAGATGGATTTCTCCAGACCAAGAGTTTTTCCATACAGACATTGATTAGGATGAAGAAATTCAAAGAACTACAGATTTGGGAGAGCATAATTATGGATATCATACTCATCCTATTATTGAATCCATGCCTAATGAGCGATCAAAAGCTAAAGATCAATGACTATAATGAAGAACCCAATAGGGGAATAAAATGAGGACATGAATCAAAAAACTTTGATTCAAATAAAGAGTTAGTAATTCTTTCAACCTTATAACCAATAATTTTAGTCATACCTCCAAAACTTCAGAGATCAGACATGCATATGGTCCTTTTGGACTCTTCCCAAGGGATTTAGTAGGACGTAAATAAGAAAAAAGGAAAAAAGGGAAAAATTGAAGATACTGCAGGTCTTCCATCCCATTAAATTCTTGGGTCTACCTTTACATGTTTATGTTTGTTATGATCCCTAGTTGAGGCAATAGTGTTCCTAGGTATTCATTTTTTATGTTTCTTTCACACTAGTTGGCATGTTTTTACACTCTCAACTCAATTTAATATGAGGCTAATAATGGTTGTATCAGTTTACCAAATTTGGATAATAGATACCAATATTTTTCTTTTGAAAAAAATAATAATATATATATGTGTGTGTGTGTGTATTATGATCCCTAGTTGAGGCAATAGTGTTCCTAGGTATTTATTTTTTATGTTTCTTTCACACCATGTTGGCATGTTTTTACACTCTCAACTCAATTTAATTTGAGGCTAATAATGGTTGTATCAGTTTACCAAATTTGGATAATAGATACCAATATTTTTCTTTTGAAAAAAAAAACAATATATATATATGTGTGTGTGTGTGTGTGTGTGTGTGTGTGTGTATTATGATCCCTAGTTGAGGCAATAGTGTTCCTAGGAACTCATATTTTATGTTTATTTCACACCATGTTGGCATGTTTCTACACTCTCAACTCAATTTACTTTGAGGCTAATAATGGTTGTATCAGTTTACCAAATTTGGATAATAGATACCAATATTTTTCTTTTGAAAATATATATATATATGTGTGTGTGTGTGTGTGTGTGTATGTATATTGTATGTATGTATATATATGCGTGTGTGTGTGTGTATACATATACATATACGTATACATATACATATACATATACATATATGTTAGGTTGTGGAGTTAAAAGCTTCACTGATGCAAACAGGGAAGGAGGTTGTTGAGAGGTTGCTGAGTTGTAGAGCATATCCAGTGAGCAGAGCAACCGACATCGGTCAGGCAGACAGGGACCGATGTCGGTCGCCTGTGCGGTTCCAGAACTGCTTGTTGACGAATAGTTAGTTAACAAACCTATTGTTTGCATGTTAAAAGGCCAATTTTAGACTTGAGCTGCAGATCTAATTATTGTAATTAGATGTCTAATTATTGTTTGCATGGGATCTATATAATAGACTCATGGGTTGCATTGTAATGTGTGCTAGAGAGTAAGAGATCAAAATTAGCTCCTTCAAAGTGAAGAGAGCATGGTGTGTTCCTCTTAGTGCCACAGTGCCAAGTGTGGGTGCTAGTTTGGAGAATCAAAAGGATTCTTCATGCATGTATGACCTTGGTCGGCAGGTGTGCAAGGCCACATTTGGAGATCTACATGGTAAGTAATATCATTGATTTACAGGTGTTTGTGTGTGCAAGATCTAGGTTTGCAGGTGTGCAAAACCAGGTTGGTCGACAGGTGTGCAAGACCAGATTGATCTACAGGTGGTAGCAGGATCAGGGAGATCAGCAACACAATAGGTAGCAAGATTAGGCAGGATCTACTTGGAGTACGGTGTGTACTCGGTCGGAGAGCTATAGAGGAAGGCAAGGTAGATCCTTCCAAAGTAAGATCATTTGAGTTGCAGGTTGTTGCAAGTTCATGGGAGATCTACTTGGAGTGCATTGTGTACTCGGTTGAGTATGTGTGTATACTCGGTGTACTGACAGTAGTGATACTGACTAGTTGGAGGTGAACACCAACTCTATGTTTGAGTTGTGTGTTGGGACCGTAATTGAGAGAGTGAGCTCTTGAAGAGATTTATTGTTTATGCCCTAGAGGTGTGGGAGCCCTAGAGGAGTGTAGAAGAAGACTGTGGCATCTTCTTTGTTGTAATTTCTTTTCTGGAAGAGTATTAATACAATTGGGTATTGTCTCTCATATTCTGTGTTATTTCTGAATTCTAGTTACTTGTGATTCTGGTTAAATTTCACATGTTAAGTTGCTTGTACATGGTAATCAATTGTCCTTCTGGGATCCCAATATACATATACATATACATATACACACACACACACACACACAGATATATATATATATATATATATATGTATATGTATATGTATATGTATATGTATATATATACATATATACATATATACATATATATATTTACATATATATATATATATATATGCATATACATACATATATACATATATATATATATATATATATATATGTATATATATGCATATATATGTATATGTATATGTATATGTATATATATGTATATGTATATGTATATATATGTATATGTATATATATATAGTCTCATGGACTAAAAGTACTTATCTTAAGTCTTAAATCTTGTTTCTGAAGATTTATCCATTAACTTAATTCCATGATCTTAACCTGAATGTTTATTATATTGCCTACTTGAAGACTAGAGCTTACTTAATTTTTAATTTCAAGATATATTCTTATAATAACAATAAAATTTCATAACTTCTTTTACAATTTTTGGATAAGAACCCATTATTAAAAATATTCAATGGTCTATTCCAAACATGGAGCATTTGTTCCTCTATCGCAAAATGCTTTAGATAGAAATAACCATACCCCTTTTAGACTTTCCAATGAAGCATATTATTTTCAATTTACCTTCAGTATATGCATAAGATTAACTTAATCTCAATGAATATTAATTATAATGAATTAATTTAGGAGCTGCCCATACAGTCCATGGCACGTGTCAATGCTTAGTAATTTAAAAGTAAAAAGATTATCTTGTAGGAGACCTTTCTTAGAAGATGTGTACATATTAATTAATTGAATAATTATACCATATTTGTCATCATCACACATTCCATTGAGTTATTATAACTCTTCACATAAATATAAAGTTGAATACAATCCATTCAATTTACCAATTAAATTACAAGGATTTCATTAAACTAAAATGTATAGTTATAGATCAAATATTTAATGAAGTCTCAACACTCTCATTAGTTAATCCATGTAACACATAGGTTTTATAATATATAGGGATTTGAAAAGTTCATTTAAATATAACTTTCAACTTCACCAATTCACCACATTACAATGGATATCACAAGTAATCATATTCAAAGAATAATGTCACTTAGCTTATACAAAATTATGATTATAAAGAAATCATACAACTTAACTTTAACATACTAGCATTATGTTTCAATTCATTATACACTATTTAAGAAAATAATCATGCCATAATCAAGCTATGTTTTACAACTGAGTTCAAATGTTATTATTTGTATATTCAAATAACCAAGTAATTTCTCAATCACAAATAAGTGAATTACAAATACAACCCCAAAGACATGAATACATTTACTGATCATGAGTCAACATAAAATTGATGTTATATAACAACTTAAGATGCTACAACATTCTAATAAATATTCTCAAGTTACTTAATCCAATTAAGTGTTTAGCTACTAGTACAAGCTAAAGAACTCATATCTATATTCTTATATCAAAGTATTTATGAACAAATGTAAATTCATATTAAACTAGTAATACCCAATTACTCAAATAATCAAATGATCATCTATATTTATATCATGAACTAAACTTACATGACAACACACGCCACTTGTATTAAATACAAATATGATGAATAACATGAAATACAATCATAAGGAATTACATAATAATTTTAATTCATTCACAACCAACTGTCATAACTCAAAGTAAGAAGAAATGAATCTAATAATTGCAAATAATCTAATGAAGCTACACCCACTTCACCAATCCCAATGAGCCCAAGCATAGTTGGCCCTAGACCACCCTAACTATCAGTTAGATATGGATCAAGGCAACAAAAAAATGGTGGAGAAAGGATCACAAAATAAACTAATCTTGACAACATTCAAACAAATGACCAACAAAAAGAAAATGAAACACGTAAACCAAACCACCAAGGTATATTAACTTGGTACTTGATTACAACTATAGCTCTTTTTTTGAGCTTCTCGATTTATGGGCCATATTCTATTTCATAATATAATATAGCTCATAAATTTGTATATTGTAACCTACTTGGTAGTCATATTCACGTACTAACTTAATATACATTTACGAGTTAAAAAATAAACTCATAAAAAGAAGATAACAATCTCAACCAATTAAGAATTAATAAATTAAAAGTTACATAAAGCTACATGTCACATTATTGACTGAAATGGAGTTTACCAAACACAGTAAAAACTTAAATGTCAACTATAATGATTTACAAAATCATAATAAATTAAAATAATCAATAGATCAATGATATCAAATGTAAGTCAACATAATCATGAACTGATAATAATTTCCATCATCATTTCCAAAATTAATCTACTAATTCAACACGGTTACATAAACTTGGGTCAAACCAATATGACCAAGTAATTTGTTGGGTCATTTAATGATCCAAAGTTAGTTTATTTTATATTTTTAGATTAATATTTAGTTAGTATAGTTATTATTTAATTTACTATTATGCTTTGTTTTAAATAAATTGTTGGTTCATGAGAAAGTTGGTTTTAACCCGTAACCACATGTGAAAATCCTATAAAGCTTTTCACGTGCTTTGTAAGTAATGATTCAAGAAATAATATAATACAATTTTGGTGTGAAAAAAAAGGTTTTTTTCATAATGTAATTCATTTATTATTTGCATTAGAATCTAGGCCAATAGTGGTATCAGAGCATGGTGTTTGAAGCATGGTGAAAAGCAAGCGGGTTAAAGATGAATTTCAAAAATGGTATGCCAGTAAAATAAATTTTATTTGGTTGGTCTAAAGTTTAGAGTTTGGAAAATTATTCACTATTTAATGTTTTAATAGTTTTATAGTAAATTTTGAAGAAATATGCTTGGTACAACCATATAACTGGACAAGTTTTTCAAGCTCCTTAGTATTGCTTCTAAACTCTTTTTAAGCTTTCCAGATCAAATTTGTAAGCTTTAAAATGTTCTAGAATTGTTTTTAACACTCCAAAATCTGTCCAAAAGCCATTTGTATGGATTTTTTCGAGTCTAAAAATCTCTGTGGAACGAGAAAATTGGATCCAACCTTCATTCAATTCATTTGTTGAGTTTCTAATATGTTTCTGAGCAATTGAAGATGACATTTCAATTCCAAACATTTGGGATTTTTTTTCAAGTTGGAAAATTAAATTATACAGCCCATATATGCATATGTATGGCCTTTCCATTCTGGATATGCCTGGGTTTGGATAAAATAGCTTCCATTTTTTTGAAAATTGATCGGCTTGTTTATTAAATTGAATCTGAGTTCCTCAAGACCAGAAATCAATTCCAAAGACATCCAGAAGATTTCTCAAGCTCTTATATTGAGTTGTACAGCTTGAATTTGTAGAAGTATGACCTCCATAACATTTTGCTTCTTCAAAAATCAAATCCTGTTAGTCAAATTTTTCTCTAAAAATCTCAAACACTACTCAATGGTGAAACATTCAATCTTGTATGGATTTTGTACGGCCTAAGGGTTACAACAGGAGTCCAGGAATTCTTCAGATCAACCATGGCATTGAAAAGCTCTTGTATGGCATTGGAAGTTTGAGCAAAGTTTATTTTTTCATTTGACAAAGTTTTTTATTATAGTTTATCAAATATTAGGGGTTGGATGGGACCCACATAAAGCTTGAAAGATTTGAGTTTTTCATTTAGAAAATTATTTTCACAAAAAAAATTAAATTTACTCACCCAAATATATATTTTTATTTTAATTAAGAAAAAAAAATCAAGTTTATATAGCAATTTCTCTCTTTACAGACTTGTAAATGCTCATAGAGTACTTGGAAGGGCTCATTTTGGGTAAAGCTTTGTACCAAGGAGGTCAAGGGTTCAAATCTTTCTTTTTGAAAGAATATTATTTTTTGGATAATCTTTTGGAGGAATGTTCTCTTTTGAGAATCTTTTTTTATTCGTATGAAAACATAAGGGTGCAAGTCATCATTCTTGCAAACACTAGTTATACATCTTCTCGTCTACAAAGGTGGTCATGTGACCAGGCGATATTCATAGTTTTTGACATTACGGATACATTGAATGATCAAATTTATGTTTTTATGATTCTTTAAATGTTTTTTTCAAATAAATGTATTACAAATGATGTATCAAGGTACATTTTTGGTTGAAACTGACACCTTCAAAATGCAAATTTTTTCCTGTTTCATTATGCTTGTATTATTGAAGAACATATAGTCTCTCATAGGTCCCAGGCTCATTTTTAAAATGGAAGTTATTTTGAAGGTAAAGGCAAAACCTTGATAGCATTCCTTACATTTCTGCATCATGGCTAAAATTGTGAGCCTCATTTCTTACACTGGACACTTATAAAGAATGGTCAATGAACAAGGAAAACACATTAATGTTCAATGACTTATGAGATGTTGTTGAAAAATAACCAACATTTCCCACTAAAGCCACGAAACTTGTAGAATTTTACAAACGTGATAGGTGAGCTCTTGTATTTTTAAAATCCACTTACAGTGCACAAGTCATAGTTCACATTGAAGCTATAAAATTTCAAGCATGGAAAGCTCTAAAAGACTTGTAATGACAAACAACCTGCTTACAAGAAAATTGATCTAGTTATGTAGTTGCTTAACACTAAACTCATTGATGATGAAGATGTTTTAGAATATGTGTCATGCATTAAGAACTTGAAATAAGAATATGACACTACTGGGTAAATAATTGATGATGAAATGCTCATTTCTATTGTTTTGAATGGCCTTAGCCCAAGCTATATGAACTTTCTAGAGATGTTACAGCTTAGTGATAAGCTTAACAAATCTACATTTGATTTGATTTATGATTTGCTCACTCAACATGAGTGACAATTTGCAAAGAAGAAAGAAAAACCTACTGAGGATGCATACTATACCAAAAATAGGAAATCTATTATATGAGCCAAATAGAAGACACAATGAGAAATAAAAACACTCTCATAGACACACTTCTAAGCATAAGCATCATTCTAGACGTAGAGATCATTCAAAATCTTCAAAACATAGACATCATTCTGGTTCTCCAAAGCATGAGCATCACCACAAACATTCACATAGACACAAGCACAAGCATAGGCATTCTGCTTCATGTGGTTATTCTTCATCTAATTCCAGTGGACGTGAGAGAATATGCTATAATTATGGTGGCATATGACATCTTTCTATAGAGTGCCCCTCCAAAAAGAGGTCCTCTTGACATCAATAGAAGGTAGAAGCAAACATTGTTGATCACTCCAGTCACTCTAGTCACTCTTATAGCTATTCATCTACATCTTTTGATGGATGGAATGACTATGAAGCTGCATGCTCTATAGTTGATGACTATATCTTCTAAGATAGTGACTCACCCATCTTGTATGAGCTGCTAGATTCAAGATTGGGATTTGATGTAGTAGCATTTTTTAGCTTGTGTACTTTACTTTCATAGATGTAGTGTTTCTATGATCTTTGATGTGGAGCATTCCAATGATTTGTACTTAGTTTATTTATTGCACAACTTCTCACCTCTCACCTAATAGGGGGAGAAGATATTGCATATTAGTTTTTTAATTAGTCATCAGTGATGTGTTGTACGAGTTGACATTATGTTATTAGCTTTGTTAGTGCTGAGCAAAGGCCTGCAAGAGATGTTGGTAATTGTTAGGCATTAGTTGAGATGTGCCATACATAGTATAGAGGGTAGTCACTTGTTGGATGAATTCTATGTGAGGATTGATGTAGTTGGATAATGCATGATCATGTTATACTGTAGTGCAAGGATGATCAAGATGTGATGAGTCTAGGACGCATAGTGTACCAATTATAGTTATGGTAGAGTCTACTTGGATGACTCGTAGTTCTTTGGTTTTTTTTATCGGTCATCAGTGATGTGTGTTATGAGTCAGCATTGTGTTGCTAGCATTGTTAGTGCTGAGTAAAGGCCTACAAGAGATGCTAACAATTGTTGGGCATTAGTTGAGATGTGTCATACATAGTATAGAGGGTAGTCACTTGTTGGATGGATTCTATGTGAGGATCGTTGTAGTTGGATAGTGCATGATCATGTTGTACTATAGTGTGGGGATGATCAGGATGTGATCAGTCTAAGATGCACAGTGTACCAATTGCAATTGTAGTAGAGTCTACTTGGATGACTCACAGTTCTTTGCTCTAGTCTTTCTATACCCCTTTGAATCAAGGGGGAGTTTCTTGGGTCATTGAATGATCCAAAGTTAGTTTATTTTATATTATTAGAATAATATTTAGTTAGTATTTAATATACTATTATGCTTTGTTTAAATAAATTTTTGGTTCATGGGAAAGTTGGTTTTAACTTGTAACCACCCGTGAAAAGCCTATAAAGCATTTCACATGATTTGTAAATAATGATTCAATAAATAATACAATACAATTTTGGTGTGAAAAAAAAGCTTTTGTCATAATGTAATTTATTCATTATTTGCATTGGAATTTAGGCCAACATAATTCAATAAAAGTCAAACAATCATGCATACATAATGAAATAATAATAATATATTATTTTCCATAATCCCCTGTAATCATTTCAAACCCCTATAGGGACTCCATATGTCCTTTCCCCCATTTTTGGCTATGGTTCAAAATAACTCCCATGATTTTTTTTTCAAACATTATTTCTTAAATCCAACTTTACCTAGGTTAGGGTTTCTAAAATAATAAACCAAATAAAAAATCCACATTCACTTATAAGCTAATGGTAGCCATAATGGTTTTAAAAATAACACAGTTAATTTTATTAACCACATAAAAACAAAATATAGTCACTAACAATACCATAGCCATAATGGTTTTAATAAAACAACAACCCAATCGCACATTTAGACTATAATATAAATCATGCACAGTCAAAAATAACCCAACTGCAGGTTTAAATAATAAAATAAAAATTATCAACACACAACCAATTTGAACAAGTCGTAGGCTAAAAGACTTCATAATATAACAAATAACTATTACACAAACCAACAATATATATGTAATAGGTAAATAACCACCCATAACCACTACGAATAAAATAGCCAAAATAACTAGCAAGAAAATGTTGTAAGTGATTAACAAAACCATGATCGAGACATTCATGGCCACCATGTTAAAAAACAACACCAAAAAAAAACTAAAGCTATGTACCTAGTTATGTATTTTTACCCATAAAAAAACAACTCAAAAAACAATGTAGCATTTACGGCTTAAGCCCTAACTCATCTTGCCATTCAAACTACTTTTCCAAAATCAATACAAAATTTTAAAAAATCACTTACTTGGTTGATGGAAGTCGACCATAGAAGAATTTATATTTTCTTCCAACCTCCAAGTTCTATGCCAAACCAACACTTAAAATTATGTATGCATTCAAACAAACTATTCAAACAATAAAAATAAGAACAAACCCCATATAACTCTCCATAACTCACTTCTACATGGCCATCAAGATAAATGCATCAAACTGCTATTCTAGCCCCCAAAAAAAATCATGCAAAATTGTATTACATTTCCCTTGGCCACCATGCCAAATATTTTGGTATATTTACCCAAGGCTTTAAGCTCTTCCAAGATTGAGTCCAAATAAAATGCAATAAAACCTAAAACCCCAAAGAAACATCTCAACCCCTTATGCATGGTAACTCAAGCTAATGCCATGACCCCTAAGTCATTTGACTACACAAAACATAACTAAATAATTACCAATTCCCCCATGTGGGTTTAATAACCTAACAAATCCCCCCAAGCCAAACCTTGGATTATCAAACATGCCAATGAAGTAAATAAAGCAAGGTCCATTCAACAATGTTCAAACCCTTAGTGCATAAACAACAAACATAAAGTAGATAGGGTGTGTCATTAATTACTTGCAACCAAATATAATTGTTTTATAATTTTAAGTCAACACCATCAAGACAAATGAGAAATGAAATAAGACATTGACAATCAAAACAACTACTAAAACATATAATCAATTACATGATTGAATAGATTGTCAAAGTCGATAAGCATGGAGTTAATGAAAACATAAAACACCATAATGAAAGAAAATGAAATATCAATAAGAAGACAACAGTCACCAAGTAATTATGACACAAAGTCAAAGAGACAATCTCACAAATGATAATATTGAATTAAATGATGTTTGTGCAAACATAAAAAATTATTCAAATCAACTAATAATGAAATTGATCATAAAATGATAACACATAGAAGTTGAATTATAAAAAAATAATGACTAAATCATTAATATCAACAAGCTCAAACTTTACAATAGAGTTCACTATTTCATTTTTCCATATTATTTATCTATGTTTCCCCATTGCTTAGGTCCGAACACAACCTAGTTCAAGTACCCATCCTTGCAGCCAACAAATAGACTATCACCAATATCTAGACATCTAAGTATACTAAATGCAATAATAGTATTTGAATAATACATCAAATTGAATAATAAATCAATATACATTAATAAAAAATAACAAATGTTGTAATGAAAATATAATCCATAATTATCCTAGTAATTATAATAAACATGTATCAATGTAGATCACATAACTATAATACCACAATAAAGCAACAAAATGTATCTCAAATAGTCCACAACTAGTCTGTAACACCACAAATAAATTAAATGCAGGTCAATTAGGGTTATGACAAGGTACTTTGAAGTATAATAGGGAGTACATACATACATTCATCTTCAAAAACATAGTAGATATCTAATTACTATAAGTACTCCTGGACCTTGATTTGACCCTGAAACCTAGGTGTTTGATCCAACTAGAAAGATGGTGCATTTATTAATCATCCATCAATGAATCGAATAGACTTATAGTGTATATGTAGATTGCATGGAACATTTATTTATTGACCAATTATAGTACAACCTCATCCTATGAGGTCATATTCTCCATGTGCCTAATGTTCACAAGCAATGATGGTGGTGTCAGAGATGGATTGTGAATCTCCCCAATGAAGTAGACCATCAGGAGTAGAATTTACATGTTCATTACCTTGCACCATGATGTTATAAATGTGGTTGAGGTCCTCATCAACATCAACTACTTCTATAAAAGGGGGACCTTGATCATCAATGAGAGGAATGACTATGTGTTATGTGTCATTCTCAAAGTTGATGTAGTGATTCTTAAAATGCAAGTTAACATTATTAGCATATAACCATGGTCGAACCAATAGAGCTGGAAAAGCATTATCTTCATCTAATTCAATTACTTCAAAATCACCTTTAAAAGGGACAGCCACAATGTTAACGGTGGCATCCTTGAAAAATCCTATAGGTACCACCCGTGTCTTGTTGGCAATAAATATAACATGTGAGGAGGGTTATAAAGTGGGGCTCCCCATCTTCCTCCAAATATCCTTCATGAAAACATTAACTCCCATGTCAGTATCCACTAGTATATCATGTATTATCCAACCATCAATAGTTGTATTTACCACAGTCTCCTTATCACATTTGGCATCTGGTTAGACATAGGTTTCTTGTTGATGTGCATGGTTCAAATGATGATCTATAGGAGTCTTGGTTGTCTATTATTGTAACTAGTTATTCAAGAGGGGAGTTATGTTTTCATTAAGAAGTAGTTTACATAACTCTCGAAATTCATCCTACCCAAATTTTGTTGAGATAGTTTATTTTTACATCTCAGCGTACATGGTTGCATCTTTCTTATTCAAAAACTAAATTTCACCTTGTAAACCACGTACCAAAGCCATTATGTCATGCAATACCTCTTTTTATTTTTGAGATTTAGGGTAGTGTTGAGTACGTGGTTCTTCATGCTAAACCTTCTCCACATGTGGAACTAAAATGGGTTGGGAATGAGCACCACTTCATGTCATAATATTTATGTTAGGTCCCATTGGTGGGGTGGTAGGGTATGGTCTCCACTGAGCATTTGGATTTTTGGCAACATGAATCATCCTAGTTCTATTCTCATTACGCTCTTTGATGATAACCATATATAAGTCAAGGCATTCTTCTAGATGATGATCATTATTAAAAAAGGCACAAGTTGGATAAACCAGACAATCATACTAATAGTGGTCTAGAAATCCACACTTGTAACAGGTCTTGGGTGAAAAATGACCACCCCCATGCCCATTACCATGTCCTCAACCCTAAAAAGATCATCTTCCACTATACTCTTGATTATTATCAACATAAGTTTGGTGAGTCCCTCTTGTGTGTGCTTCATGGATCTCATTAATGATTCAATAGTCATTAGTATCATGTATATATGCATCACATATTTTAAAGTATAGTGACACTTTAACCTAGGTAACACTCTAGAGCAAGGGACAATTCCTTACATCATGATCCTCTTGGCAGATCACATAAGACTATTTTGTTATAGCACAAACATTCCTTCATGACAGTTATTCCTATCATGGCCCTCTACTTCTCATTCAACACACCATAATCCATTGTGCATGTCATACGTATTATTGCTCATTACCTTCTCCAGTTGAGAGGCTTTAGCAGTAATTTGAGCCTCCATAAAGGGGTTGATCCTTGTATCGATACTTCTCACTACTTCAGCACGGAGAGCAGCTTCTAGTGCCTCAAATAAGTCGATCAAGGTCTTTTAGAATAGAGATTGACAAAATGAAATTAATAAGCCTCCTACAAACCATTGATCATGTTGTGTTGAGTTAATCTCAAATGATAGTTTTGAAATAATCATTTTGAAATGTCAATCATATTCATGCACTCTCTTAGCAAGTTCTTACTTTATGTCCTTTAAAGTAATGATGATTTGTTCTTCAAACTTAGGAGTGTCAAATTCTTGATGGAATGTAGTTTTCAATGTTTCATAACTCACAATTGCTTATTGAGGGTTGACTTTGTGGTACCATTTATGCATGCGATCTAATAAAGTAGTGTTAAAATGAATAGCCTTTCATTATAAAAAAGTGATCCCCCACTCTCACCAAATGATTTCACACTTATGAATAGTTTCACCATATTTTTGACACCTTGGTATTCAAAGAGATGAAACATCATCTCGTAGTACACTGTAAATACACTTGGTGGTTATAGTGGACCCTATTATGGAGTTCCTCTAGTGCCTCATAAAATTTGTGGTGGAGGTCCACTACCACCTCCAATGTCACCACCTAATCCTCCTCAAATAGAACCACTGCTAGTGCTTCCTCCTGTGCCTCCTATAGAAATAGGTGCACTAGAAGTAGTGGGCACTGAAGAAGGTTTATTTGATATGGTTGGGCTTATAGTTTGCCCACTACTAATATTAAGTCCACTTGGCATTCAAGTTGAACTATAGATTATATTTGTAATTGAAAATTCAATGTTAAATGTATATAGTAATTTTGAACTTGTACTTCTAAAGATTACTCTATTGGTTTGGTTTCAGGCTCTACATTGTCACTATCCTGATTTATTACAAGAGTTATTTAAAACTCAAATGCATGGGCATGCACCATGGTGGGGTGCTTGGGCTATCTAGATTGGGTTATTTTATCAATTCCTATCTTGGTTCTTCTATGCATACATGCACTATTAAGGGGTACAAGACTATATGCATGGGGTACTCCTTATGCCTCTTTGTTCTCCTATGCATTCATGTGGCACTTCTAGTATCCTCCCATTAACCCTCTAGTTCATTACCTCTCATAGCCTTGCACCTAGCCTCATCATACTTTTGATTGCATCATTCTTGTGGTCTTACTTCCATGCAGAACTCCCAATCTCATACCAATGTATACCCCTCCATTTCCCCATCAATCACACTACTCATGCATGAGAGAGTTTATCCATCTGTAGAAAATTTATAAAGTCCATAATCAACTATAAGTTTTTTAATCTCTAAAGGGAACTGTTTGATATACCTTCCTTGTGACTCTCTTAGGAAGTTCAACTGCACTTCTTGTAGGCAAAAATATGTAGCGATCACATATTCCAAAATACAAATTTTAAGTATTATTTTCCACCAAACATCTACTATGTATATCTAAACAACTTCCAACTTAGTCAGGGTTGTCTGATGCTCTATTGAGAGGAAACCTTCCACCCATAATTTCTTGAATGATTTTACACTTATGCTGAAAGCCAAGCATGTAAGTGCATGGGTAATTCTACAAATAATGCTTCATATATAGAATCACATAGATTACGCTTTACCCATGTACATGCAAAAATTCCTAGTTCAAGATATTGGAGTGTAAAATTTTCTTCTACTATACCAATCCAACACTCAATATTCTCCAAAGAAAGTCATTCAACCATTTTCTTTCCATTGTGATAACAAGTGTAACAGGTCTTGGTAACAGAACTAAAATGCTGGGTTCTTTTCCTTTAGTTCCTCATTACTTTCCTTCGTTGTGTGCATAAAGAGGCTAAGAGTTCCAAGTAGCTAGTGTATTGACTTATCACGTGAGAAATGGTCTCGTGCATTCATCCAAAACACATGGCTTAAGACCCATTCCCATCAGTTCTATTATGTGATGATGTATACATTGGGATTTTTATACTAAGGTGATTGAACATGCACTTATTTCTAGCTAAAGATATTATAGTTAAGCTAATTGATACCATGTAATCATTCCATACTTAAGTTATTTTTCACAACTAAATAGATAGGCACAAATCAAGAAAAATAGTAGTATTACCATTAGTTTCATAACAAGTTTACATGTATTTTAACTTCACAAGTATTCCATTTTATTATATGTCAATGGTTTCCATACACAATTCTTGATGCATATCAAGAACATGAATAAGATCGAGATTACATTTACCATTATACAACAACAACCAATAATATCAACAACCTTCTAAGTAAAACAGGGGTATTTATACATGATTATACCCTAGTCATTCAATTATAAGATTAATATGAAAGTGATGACTTGCCAACTAACATTAAAAACATTAATTCAAGGCATGTCGTTACATTTAATTCCTATTGATACATGCATAAATGCCACTATATACCCACTTTATGCTATATATTCGATGCCATGTGCCTATCTTCTTGTGGGCTAGTACTAGATCTATGCTTGACTTACTCTCCTTAGATGCTCATGCGAATCATTTCCTTGACCATTTATACTTTCTACTAATAGACATACTCTTAGACCGCACTCCTTGTTCAAACACCCTCCAAAATTTGATACATGTATACACAAATAATGGACTCCAATACCATGTTAGACACCATTCGAGATCTCAACCTCTATGTGGCATGCTACAAAAATCCACCCTCTATCTAACATAGCATCAGATTATGACTACTATTCAAAGACACTCCAAAGTTTGCTTTCTTACAGAACTAGATCTAAACTTTATTCTTTATCCAAACACGAGAATTTCATCAAATACCACCTCAAGCATCATGTTATCTACATAAGTAGTTGGATTGCATCATATTTCAACTTTAGGTCCCTTGACAAAAAAAGGCACGTATATAAACTTTAGGATCATATATCTTGTAAATTTTTAGTAAAGAATAAATGTAATGCATAAAACAAATTATGGTTAAAATATTTATATTAATGGACTACGTTAGGTAGTTAACTCTCCAGGTTTAATGCGGTGTCCATATCTAGTCTTGATAATGGCTAAATACTATGATGCATAAAATAAAGAATTCAAGAATTCATTTGACCTTATTAGCACCAGAGCCAAAATTTAAGGCAAAATCAAGCTCCTTATAAAGATCCTAATTTTTATATCAATGCAGAGACCAAACCCGAGAGATGGACTACAAATACTTGGTATAAAAACTTCATCTTAAAGTACTAAAATTAAGAGGGAGAATTATAGCTACACATATATGTCAGGGAACTCGCCATGTGTTTGAACACAGGCAAAACTTGCCATGTGTCTAAATAGGGTCCGATTTTCCTCGGGCCATAACTTTCATATATGAACTCCATTTTGGCTCTCGTTCATCGCATTAGAAAGCTAATTTGATAAATAAATATTTACCTTAAGGACACATGGTATAAAAACTTCATATTGAACTCTTAGATTAAATGGATATAATCATAGTTGTTCAAGCAAGGCGAATTCTAGATGTGTCCAAAAGGGGTCCAATTTCCCATGGGCCTTAAATTTCACATATGAACTCTAATTTAACTCTTGTTCAATGAGTTAGAAAGATAGTTTTATGAATAACACTTTTACTCAAGGATTCATGATGCAAAAAAATCATCTTGAACTCATAAAGTTAAGGGGAGAATCATAATTGTTCAAGCAAGCTGGAATTCTAGATGTGTCCAAGCATGGTCCAATCTCCCTTGAGCCATAACTTTTGCATTTAAACTTTGAATTAGCTCTCGTTCGATGCATTAAAAATAGAATTTGAGTAATAACATTTTAACTTAAGGACCTATGGTGCGAAAACTTCATATTAAACTTATAAAATCAAAGGGGATAATCATAGTTGAAGAAACAAGGTGAAGTTCACAATTTTCAAGTTGTGCAAAAACACCAATGCACTTTTGCAAGTCATGCAAATTGGTTATTGTGCTTTTGCAAGCCATGAAAATTGGTCATTTCACTTTTACAAATCATATAAATTGGTCATTGTACTTTTTAAATTTGTGTGAATATGTCATTGTACTTTCTTAAGTTGTGTGAATTTGTAACCTCACTTTTACAAGTTTCAAGTCATACAAAAACACTAACACACTTTTGTAAGTTGTGCAAATTTATCATTGCACTTTTGCAAACTGTGCAAATTATTCAATATATTTTTTCAAGTTTTTGAGTTGTGAAAAATTGTTATTGTACTTTTTTAAGCTCTTAAAAGGCATAAAAGGTGGTTATGCACAACCCCCCAGTTCAACCTATAAATACAAGTTAGAGGCTCATTTGGAAGGGTTCTTGATAGTTCCACTTTTCTAGCAAATCATATAAAGAGGAGATTGTATTTGAAGCTCTATGAGATTAAATATAAGGATAAATTTTACAAACTTTGTGCTAGAAATCTTTTCATGGACAATGTATGTGTGTACATTCATATATAATTGATTGTTTTCTTTTAAAACCTTGTTGAGATTATGGTTAATTAGTCAAAAACACAGAGTTTTGATTATAGAATTTGATTTCTTAACTTCTGAAAATAGTGAAATATTGGTGGAGTGAAAATAGTAATTTTACACTTTTTACAAGGAAATATAAGATAGTTGTCATATTCTTGTTATCAACAGTAGACAATTATTTTGGTGTAAGTTGTATGTTCTTATGGATATAGAATGTCTTTCCTACCCATTAAATGAGAAAGGTTTTCTTCTAAGAAAGTCACCCTCATTTTTATTTTTATTTTAGTGAGTCTCTAAATTTGGCCCACTATATTTTTTATTAATCTACCTTGATATGCATATTTATTCCCTCTATCACTCTTCTTTCATATTATCTTTCTACCACATTTTCATACTTTATGGTTAAAAGCATTACCCTGCTAGAAACTATCTTTGTTGTAAATAATTTCTCCACATCCTTTTTGGTTTTCAATAAAGGTAGCTTTGCCTGCTAATAAGAAAGGGACTTTATCCCCATGTTGTTGACTGACATAAGGACTATGTCCCCACACTGTTGACTAAAAGTCTATATTTATCCCCTTGACATTTTTTTCAACCAACATAGTTCAACTCCATTATATGCAAATGCAATGCGGTTTAGATAACCACACCAAAAAATAAACCCAAAGGCACTACTCACAACTACCAATGAGGGCCTCATACAAAAAATACAAGCTCAAGGAAATTTAAAAGACATATATCATGCAACGAATACACCAAGAGTGATAAAGGAACATTAGCTCACTGAGAGGGGTATTGCATCAATTGAAAATGTACTAATGTCATTTATTTAATTTATTGACCCCTCACCCTTCCGTATTCTCCACCGTATCACCAGAAGGTAACTTATCCCTGGTGGCCACCATTTGGCACTGTGACATAACCACACCAACATGTGAAACATGTTAGAAGCAATAGATTTCGATTATATTCATCCTCTAAAAGCGAATATGGACCATAAATTATATACATAAGGCAATGCTCAATCTGGTAGGTGCATGCCTATCGACATAAATGACATTGTTAAAAAATTCATCTAATTGAAGTAATAAATGACATCACAATCAACTCGTAAAATAGAGAAACACATTTGTAATTTTGCCATTTAATTTTAGCTATGAAACATCATGGTACAAATCATAATTAAATCGTAATCCTTGTATGGGTTTATGCATATTATATATTGAGTCATGAAACATCTACATAATAACATGCATAAATAATAATACAACTAAGTATAATTGATAACTAATAACTAATAGAGTAACAATGTGTAGGTGCAACAAGTATAATTTTCATAAGAATTAGTAATTGTAAGATGTACATCTCCTAATGCTACACATGAAGAAATATATAAAGAGATAGATATATGGAGAGGGAGATCATAATTTAGGCTCTTTTGCACCAACCATAAATTCATGAGCTCTCGTGCAAACCTTCCTTACCAAGGAATTGGCCCTATCCTTCACAAGGGTCCCAAGATGTGATTATATTTTCATCTCTTCATACATGAGACCGACAAGTATTACAAGCCATATACAATATACATGTTGATAAAGTCATATCAATCAACTTGTAAATGTGAATCCACCCAAATCATCAAACTGAGGTGTTTAGTAAGGAACTTTTATTTATCATAGCCTCTCTCAAGCGGTGTTTTTAAGCTTGCTTGGCCTAGAGGATTCATGGTCACAAACTAGTGACCTTATATTTGATAATTTGGTCTTGTATACTTTGATTTCAAGCTCCTTTAGAAGATAAGTTGTACATTCCATTTTTTTACAAATGTGAATGTATTGTATATCAAATAACATTTCATCATCATAAAATTTAAAAGTAAGTAATCTAAATTTTGAAAACACCCATGATTTTGTTATCATAAATCTACAAAGGGTTTACAACTATGAACATACATTTACAATTTGAAGTTGGACTTGTTTAACGCTCATCTTTTTTTTAGAAATCCGTAAAAGTTTCGAAACTTGAAACTTACACAATGTCAACTGAAATCAACAATCGATAAAGATGATTGTTAATTCCCAAGCTTCTATGCACTTTCAAAGTTGCTAAAGTAACTGAATGTGTGTGACAGGTTTGTGCAACTATTTAATGCACTTAACCCTATTTTATGAATTTTATAATATAAAATAATAGACCCAAACACAAAAGTAAAATCATATTGTGTAGAATCCCTTTGCATTAAATCTTTGCCTCATTTTTCAAAAGGTAATTTATTTTTTTCCTCTTTAAAAAATCATAACTTCATATTAATATAAATGAGAAGTTACATTTCATAGATGCTAGACATCATTCCAAAGGAAATGTGTGAAACAAAGGAGAAAGAAGCCTCCTTAGCACAAGACACCCCATAAAGTGAGAAACGACAAGCCCCTCCACAATAGGGAAAAGGTCAACACTAGACAAAGTGATACAACAACCAAAAGCATAACAAATAGACAAGACAAACTTAGAAACAAGGGAAATTTTAGTGGCTTAAATTGAAAAAAACTTGGAGTTCACTAGGCAAATCAATTTCATAATGGTGGTGAACTAGGTTGGAAAGCATACAATAGGCTAGCAAATTATGAGGAAACACCATGCAGTCATCTGATTATACCATGTATTTGGGTAAATACATCAGGCAACCATCTATCTACATCATATAATCAAGTAACTATAGAATGCAATCCCCTGACTTCATTGTCTATGGATCTATGCAGTTAACTGTGCAGGTGAATCAAGTGATGGAACATGGAGAATCAACATTTTCCACAAAAAAATTTCATGAACATACATATTATTAGATAGATTCCTCTAAAAAATTTATGCAATTTAAAAAAAATCATCACAATCTGAGTCTATATGTAAAAGTTATAGCCTTGAGAAGCTAGGGTGTCGATATTGCACTTGCAGATAGATGACTGTATGATGCAATCAAGTGACTGCATCATGTAATTGACATTCTATTCGCTCTCTTCTTTCATGAACCATGTAGTCAACATTCTATTTGCTCCCTTCTTTTTTAACAAAAAGAGGCTAGGGGGCTTTATTGATTACATCATGCAGTCACTCAACTGCATCATGCAATCATCCATTTACAAGTGCATTGTCAACTCCTCAGCTTCTCAAGGTTGTAACTTTTGCATACGGATATGGATTATGATGATTTTTTTTTAAATTACATATTTTTTGAAATAATTCTAAATATGTAGTAATATTTAGGTTTTGGGATTTTTTGATGCCTTACCACTCTCAACGTAAACCAACAAATCAAAACTACAAACAAATGATGACTAGTTGCAGTCATTTGATAACGTTTTAGAGTTATCCAAAAAATATTTATTGTCATTAGACACCTACTTACAATCATCACCCAACACCAAGTTAGTTTCCTTTGACACTTGATTATTGTCATTTGACACCTGGTTATAGTCGTCCATCTATTGGTTACAAAAAGTTTAATATAAATTATATAGTGGTGAATGCCCCCAAATTGGCTTTCTTGGTGTTAACAACATACATATATAAGATGAAAATTTATTTTAAAAAGTAGGTGATTTGACCCTTAAATTTAAATTATACCCTAAAATTTAGATGATATTGCATTGTTGGCTACCTCGAAAAATCGCCAAATCTTGACTTTTAAAAATAGAATATTTGTGAATTAATGAATATTCACCACTAAAAAAATCCCTACTCAAAACACATGACCAAGAGCCCAAAAAACTATATAGCATAAACTAATGGCAAATATATCTCAGATAATCTTCAATCCAACCCTTTTTGCCTCTTCTTTTTAGCCTCCTACCACACCCGTTGAGAGGGTTCCACCATGACTATTTGTAAATATGAAACATGATATTTTGTAGGTGTGCATGTAATCAATAATTCTAGATTCATATGGGATGTTAGCTCCTTATTTGATTTTGAGTTTTTTGATTCATGAACTTTCTTCACTCCACCTTTTAGGCCCCATTTAGATCAATCCCCATAGTGGTATTATGATCTTCTCCTCTTTCCACTGCAACATGTGTATTAGGTCATCCATAATTATTCTTTTTTGACTTAGTTGTATGCTGGGTTTCCTCTTCTTGATCATCATCTTGATCCACTATAGCTTGTTGAGAGGATGGACTAGACCTTGAGGACATGTAGTTTGAAGTGTCCCAGAAGTTTATAATTACGACACCAGAAAGTTGTATTCTCTTAATCTAGTACTTGGATGTGTTGAAGTTGTCCACATTTGAGCATAACTTTATCTAGTATGCCCTTGCTAAGGTCTATCTTCAGGGAAATACGAGCATATATGCACATTCACACCAAAGTTCTCTCAACATTGATTTTGATGTAGGTGCCCTAAGAGTTTCTTATCGCTTCAAAAGCATAGTATAAATGTAGAGGTTGATTGGGTAGCTGAACCCAGAGTGACATTTTAGTAACTGAGAGAGAATTTGGATCAAATTTTAGAAAAAGTGTTATACCTTTTACTTTAAGAAATTTTTACTATAAGGAAAAAAAACTGTTTGTACAAACTATAGAGCAACTCTAAAAAATGACTAGTTTAGAACAAGAAAGCAAAGGTTTTAATGTGAAAATTGTGATACCCTTCACTATAAGATTTTGATTGTAAAAGAAGCTAAAAGTGTTTGTACAACATCAATCACTACAACTTGATGGGGTCCCATTTAGATCAATGCCCATAATGGTACTCTGATATTTTCCTCTTTCCATCACAACATGGGTATTAGGTCCTCCATAATTATTCTTTTATGGCTCAATTATATGTTGGGTTTCCTCTTCCTGATCATCATTTTCATCCACTACCTCTTGATTCGGAAAACTCCATCGTTTGGAAGTTGATTCCATCCCTTTTTTCTTGAGAGGATGGGCTCGACTTTGACGACATGTGGCTTGTAGGTGTCCCAAAAGTTTACAATTACGACATTAGAAAGTTGTATTCTCATAATCCAATTCCTAAATGTGTTGAAGTTTTCCACATTTGAGTATAACTTTATCTGGTAGGCCCTTATTAAGATCTATCTCGAAGCAGATGCAAACGTATGTGCACATCCTCACCAAAGTTCTCTCAGCATCGATTTTGATGTAGGTGCCCAAGGAGTTTCCTATTGCTTTAAAAACACAATAAAAATGCAGATGCTAAATGGATAATCAAACCTAGAATCACATTTTGGTAATTGAAAGAGAATTTAGATCAAATTATAAAAACCACAGAGCAATAAAAAGTCTTATAATTCTCCAAAACCAGGAACAACCCGCAAAGACTCTTTTCAAAAAAATTATTTATTAAAGACCGTGACCATTTTTTTTGAATTGACAAAAAAATAAATCTCCCTATGTAAATAGTCTATCATCATACTTCAACCAATGAAAATCTCAAAAAATATTATTTTTACATTTTTTTGGTTTTAAAATATAAGATATATAAGAAATTAATATTGAAAATTTAAAATATAACAAAATATTTGATGAACAAGAAAGTAATAGATAGAGCCGATTATAATAAATAACCGTCACCAAAATTTAGTCTCCCTCCCCCCTTCTTTTTTTTGAATACAAAAAAGAGTTTGGGCGGAGAATGAAATGTGAAGGCGAAATTTATAATCATTTACTTTTAATTTGAAACGTAGGAAAGCACGGATTGGTGGAATCAGTTGTCCGCGGATGAAAGAAAAAGTCCATCCCAACCGTCCACAATAATCGAATCGGACGGTCTTTAAAGAAACGCCCTTTCAACACAATGTAGCCCCGTTCTACCTATAAAGGTTGCTGGAATTCGAACACAGAAATATCATCGTTTTGAGATCAGATTTTTTCCCGTAAAGACTTTTGCTGCTCTTTCAATTTCCAAGTTAGAAGTGATGGAGTCCGGAGGTGTGAAGGCAGGGAAGGGAGGAAGAAAGGGAGGCTCGAAGAAGAAAAGCGTCTCAAAGTCTGTAAAGGCAGGGCTTCAGTTCCCTGTGGGCAGGCTTGCCAGATACCTCAAGAAGGGCAGATATGCCAAGAGGATCGGTGTCGGAGCTCCTATTTACATGGCTGCTGTAATGGAGTATCTGGCAGCTGAGGTGCTAGAGTTGGCTGGAAATGCTGCCAGGGACAACAAGAAGAACAGAATAATCCCCCGGCATCTGTTGCTGGCGGTGAGGAACGATGAAGAGTTGGGGAAATTGCTGAGCGGTGTCACCATCGCCCATGGCGGGGTTCTGCCGAACATACATCAGGTACTGCTGCCGAAGAAGACGTCTACCTCAGAGAAGGAGCCCAAGTCTCCCAAGAAATCTCCTAAGAAGAAATAAGCTCTGGTTTCGGTGCGGCGGCCTTATTTTACTTCAATCGGTGTTTTGCAACACCACCATTAATTCGGATTTGCTATCCTTTCTTCATTCCGGTGCTGTTATATACTTTTTAATTTAAACTTGACAATAATAATTATATGAAATAAACAATTATTAAATTAGGGTTTTGATATTTGATTAGGGTTGAAAATTAGTTGCGGGACATAATAAATAATCCAATAATGCCTTTGATATTAACAAATAATTCATATTTATAATACAAATTGAATTGAATATTATTGTGTAATAATATTTCTCTTATATTTCAATTTCTTCTTTTGGTTTGTAATTTGTAATATCATTCTATTGTACTTCAAGTGTAAACATAACAAATAGTATAAATCAAACTTATCAACTATGTAATATAAGAGGAGAGTAATTGTATGTAGTTAAAGTCAATGCCACTTTAATATCAATGTCAATGTAGGGTATGACCCCCAAAAATAATGAAGTGTCTGACTCTAGAGTTTGATCCATCATTCTAGTTTGACGATGAGGGGTAACATGTTTCAATTGAGCCTTGAAAGTTGAGGGCATTGTGATTGGGAAATGGGTAATGTAAATAGAATGACACATTTGTTATTAGTTTTTACCATAGGGTTAACTTATGCCAATAACAAGACCTATAAATTTAGAATAATTTAAATTGATTTTTTACCATAAGCCCACATAAATACTCTTTTTATAAGGCAGCTAATTTAGATTGCTACTAGCTACTAGCCTAATGATCTTTTTTTATGTATATATAATACAATGAAATTTGTATCCATAAAAATGCTATAGGTGGGAGTGGGATTTTCAAATCCTTTCCCTAAAATCTTATGGTAACTATTTAAATTTTTTTTGGCTACTAGTTTCTTTTTTTATGTGGTGTGCCATTGGCTTAAAATGAGATAATATATTCACAATTTTTTTTAAATAGATATGATTTTGGTGGGATTTTTACCCTTATATACTTTTGACTAGAGCTTTAATTGGTTTGGGACACAATTGGGGGCCCAAATCCTCAAGCATACAAGTACTGAGAATACTAATAAATAACCATAACCAGCGCAAGAATACCATCAATGGCTGCAACTAGCCTCCAATATCATTTGAGATTTGAATTTGGGTGATGCTTGTAGTAACCAAGTTACTTTATCAACTTGCCCACATCTCATCAATAATATATTCACAATTTTATGTTACTTCATTTACAATTTTATATTTGCTATGTGACTATGAGTCTTTGACAATGGTTTGAGCAAATGCTACCACTGTTGGTTATCTCTTTGCTGGCTCTCACCACCTTTTCATATTTTCTCATTCTTGTAAAAAGTAAACTCCCTTATTTTTTTTGTCTCTCCATATCCCCACAATATGTGAATATTATTATTTATTGCAATAATTATACTAGGTTCAAAAAATACACAAAATCCCAAATGCTGTATCATTTTTTTGGGTTGGTTGAAGTTTTTTAAAACTAAAAAATCATCTCATTCAGAGTTTTTGTGTTGCATAAACATGTGTTTCATTTGAAAGTTATTTTTATGAAATGATATTTTTTGTGTGAAATATTGAAGGTTAGTTCTTAAGGATTTGAGGAGTTTTTTATGACAAGATTTTTTCCCTATTTGGTTAAATCGATAATACATATAATTTGTTAAAAAAACACTTTTTGGCTACAAGTGACATGTTTGATCTTTTCTTTGAGTAGTTTTCATTCACTTCAACTATTATATTTGATATCTTGTTTATAATAATTATGGGTTTTAGAAATACCACAATTATATAATCTCTAATTATTATTGAAGGTACTTATTTGTAAATGAAAGAGAGGTGATGTTTGGGGTTTATATGCTTTGACCTCTATTATAAAGACCTATATAGTATAAATCCTTCTTGTGGATTCAATTGATTATATTCTTTAGTGTATATCATAATCAATTATTATTTTTATTATTTATATTTTGTAGATAAGGGTTTCATGTCAAGGTTATGTTTTTTTTCCCAATCTATTAATTAATAATGATTTAAGAGGTACAATCATGATGGTTTGATTTATTTCAAAGTATGTATGGTTGGAATTGTAGTTATTTTTTGTGCTTATTTTTTTCTCCATGTGAAAACTTTGCATGTCTTAAGATGCCCTAATTATATGAAATTGTCAGGTTCCAAAACTTGTATTGAGTGTTGAGTATGTAATATAAGAAAGCAGTTTGAATTTTAATATTATTATTGCTTGTTAGATGAAGGCAATTGAGAGTTATGTATTTATCCTCACTTCTCTTTCATGTGATTAAGATCGTGTTGAAAAAAAATATGGAGATTCAGATATCAATTAGGGTAAAACTTGTGAATATCACTATAATAAAAATGGATAACCCAATAGATATGGGAGGCATTTACTAGCTAAACACTACAACAATCATAGTAATTTAACAACTAAAAACATTGTACAATTGGTAAAATTGAAAAAAATTGTCTCTTATGCTTCCTAAACCCCACTTGTCTCTTCAATCATTTACTTTGTTTGCGTTACATGAAATACTACTTGGGTATATAATTTACAATCAAATTTGAAGATCAATTCAGATAGGATTCAAGACATTTTGAGATGAAAGGTCCCATATTCTTAAAAGTTATAAAATCATTTTTTGGCCATGTTAGCTAACATAAATCATTATTCAAAAATGAAAAAAGAACCAAAATCACTTTAAATTTTAATCCATAAAGGTTTGTTGTTTCCAAGGGAATATTTTAAGCAAGAAGCCTTTGAAGAATTAGTTGTGTTCTATATGTGTATTATTGCTTGCATTTTGTAACTCCTTTCTTTAATCAATCATAATGTATATTTACTTCAGTCAATTATATTTATCTTCAATTCCATATTTTTTTAAAACTAAGTGTATACACATAATATTTTTAAACTTTATCAATTACTCATGCTTTTTCTCTTGTAGGAACCCATCGAGTCTCAGTCTCTCTGTATGCATGCCTTAAGGGGTGCACTGGAAAATGGGTGAGCAAACCATTGGTGTTTTGCAAGATTGTTGTCTATATACTACTACTTGCTACCTACACAACCATCTCTTAAAAACATTTTCCTAAGCTTTGCATCCTATTTTGCACCATTCCCTACCCTAAAATCCCTTTTGATGATTTATGATACACTGTCAAACCCATCGATCCTGTACTCTAATTGATAAAACTCATTTAGTGTTTAGGTCAGCCCCTGGCTAACCTAGACCAGGACTTAATTTGATTTTGTCAATAATGATATAGAGTTGATTGGGTCGACCTTATCAGCTGTATAAACACATTCATTTTATCATTTATTTAAGAAAAGAAGAGAAAAATAAGAGATATATATTGCACATCTGCTTATCCACCATTTTATTCTTAATTAAGGAAATAACATCTATTTACTAGTAATAAATTCACATTCTCTTTTTAGTTGTTTGCATGCTTAAAGTAACTCACATAGTATAAATAAATGGTTTTTCAAATTACCATTTTAGTTACACTATTTTACTATTTTGCACACACTACCAAATCACTTAACATTAAAAAAACATTTAAAGATTTGTCTTTTCAAGGCCTTTTTACTTGGATTTCATCACTAAGGGGGAAGCTAACTTGGTATTCTAGCCAAGTATAAATACGTGATTAATGATATATATTGGTAAAGTACCCGACACCATTATCACTATAAGATTTTGAAGTAGGAGGTAGGCTCCAATATCAAGCCAGTACCATTGCCAATACAGATCCCTTTCATCCCAAACATCTTGCTCCACTATCAAGCCATTGCCATTACCAATATAGATCCCTTTCAATCCAAACGTCTTGAAACCAAATTTAGACGAATTTTTAGTTTTCTATTTCATCCAACTTTTTTATCACATTAACATCAAAAATTTCTAATAATCTAATAACACAGTAGGGTGACCAATAAATTAACATTTAATTTGCAGTTAATTTCTTATTCTTTGATCATTATGTGTTGTATTGTAAAACTTGCATTGACTAGCGTTGGTGCAAGGTTTGTGTTGTGTGCTCTAATTAGATCAATCACATTGATCTAATGGTTTGTATATTTGTTTTCATTCTTACTTCTAATTATCTTGCAAATTTTTTTCCTGTTTTAAGACACTGTCATCCTAGTTGATATAGTATCTTACATATTGTGTTTTACCCTCATACCAGTAGTACACAATCGATATGCATGACTATGTCTTTTTATCCCCCTTTTAAGTCCTCTATTCAATAGTACACAATTGACCTAAATAATTGTGTATCCTTATCAACTTGTTTAACTTTTGTATCTACCATACATAGTCAACCTGAATGACTATGTGTCCTTATTTGTCTGTTCTCTTCCCTAGGTTACAAAACACAGTCGACTGATTTAACTTTGTATCCCATTTTATGACTTTGTCTTTGCATCATCATCATACTTATTAACCTTTCTCTTTCATCATGAACTTCCTATTTGAGGACAACATAAAGTTAAACTCAATAAATATGATGAACTTCACCAGTCCCAATAGGTTTCCCCATAAACAACTTGTGGATTCCACTTTAGATAAAAGTAATGTGCATGTGGCCACTTACACTATAAATTATGGGACTCATCCTCATGCATATTCAGTTTGTAAACCTCTATTCTCCTTAGAAGATTGGCCTCAATTAGAGTATACTTTAGAAATTCTTTTATTCATTAATGAATTTCTTCAACATCGAGGATAAGATACTTACACTATTTACAACCTTATGATAAGGGGTCAAGAAGAAGAACCCATTCACCTTCCCCCACATTCCCACATGGATTTGGGGGAAATATATTCTTTGATTCTCAACCTCTTCCTTATATTTTGACTTCTTATCATACTATGACCTCTTCTTCCTTGATTTCTTCTACCTCCATGCCAAGTATTTCTACTAACATGGCAAGTTCCACATCTAGTGGGCCTTTTTCAAGAACCACCCTTCTAAATCATTCCACTAGTGCATCATTTACTACCCATGGTAACCATGCCCCTAGTGATTCTTTTTCTTCTAATCCTTCTACTAGTGCATTTTTCTCTACACATGCTAATCATGCCACTAGTGCCTCCTTTTCTACTGACACCTCTCAAGCCACTAGTGCTGCACATACCACTAATACCAATGCTAATACTTCACATGCTACGCATACTAAGCAAAACACCACTCAAATCCATCAATTTATTTTACAAACTCAACCAAATGAACACTTTCCAAGATAATAATACCAACCAAATGAAGCAAATGTAGATTCACCTTATTTACCTCCAAAATAAACCTCAATATGTTCTATGGGGAATACATAATCAAAATGATCCCCCACCCCCTTAGGGATTCCTATGGAAACCTTATTCCCCAACCGCCTTTTTTTAACAAAATGATTAAACATCTTCAAAATGAACCTCTTATGCCTCAAATTGCCAGCATAGATATAAGAGGTATCACCCCTACCATTAGTTACAATGGGACAACTGATCCTAACTTACATTTAAAAACATTTAGGAATATATACAAATATTGGGCCAAGCTAAACACTTTTTCCACTACCAAGATTCTAGGGAAAACCCTCTCCAAATATGTTTTAGATTGGTATAACCAAATCAAGTATCATTTCATCACTAGTTTACAAGATTTAGTTAACGCTCTAATACAACAGTTTCAAATGAGTGACCTCCTTAAGAATACCTTGGCTCATTTTATTAATTGCAAGGAGCTTAAAAATGAAATTGCATAAGATTTCATCAAATAGTGGAAGACCTTATCCAATAAGTGTGAACACAACATGGCAGATGATAACCTCTTTCATCTATTCACCAATGTTATCTATCCTAAGTTGTAATATCAAGTTTGGACTCTCTCCACACAAAATTTGAAAGAGGCCTTCGGCCAAGCCAAGCACCAAGATTTTCTCATGCATTAGTTTGAGCCATCCCAACATCGTATGGGCACCCACATTCTCATCAAAAATAAAAATTATCTTGCTACTAATGATGATGTCACTGATTCCTATGATACAATTCATAATATTCAAGCTATTACTCTTGACCATACACCAAAACAAGCTTCCCCTTTAAACCACACCCCAATCCTCAATTTTCTCCAATAAATAATGTCAATGTTCATAAGCCATTATCATTAGTGCAAGTCCAAAAATATCTACCAAGGCCTCTTCCATGAGAGCTTAAAACCACTAGCCCTATGAAATCCTGGTATGATCCAAATAAATTATATTGATTTCATACTGGTTAGGGTCATTCTCATGAGACTTATAGGTACTTGCATAATTTAGTTATGGATTTCCTTCTTGGTCCAAACTTCGATCATGATTCCATCATTCATAAATGCCAACAAGATTATGACATTGCCTTCAAAGCTTAAGAGACAAAATAAAAATCAAGCTTTGAAGTAGGCTAATGTTTAATTTCCCATTTACAAATATCCTCTTCTTAACCATCAATATAATAATGACAAGCCTACTCCTTCCACCAATAACATTGACAATATTATAGACCAAACTCCCAAAGATAATGTGGTAAATATGATTAATAAATGAAGGGTAGTTACTTTCATTGATTCTCATCCTACCCACATGCACCAATCATCTCACACTTTTTGTGTTATCCAAGATTCTTCCCTAACTCACCTAACAGAGTTGGGGCAAGAGGACCTTATCTCTTTCGAAGGACAAATTCCAACACCACCATTAGATAACACCTCTCATACCATTTATATAATTTCCCTAACCTATTTACCCATCGACAACATCACCCAACCTTCTAAGATCACTTCTTCAAATCAATCCCAAGATAAATCTAAATCTACCACCCCATCCTCTCAAGACAATTAACTAATTTATCCCCCAACTAGACTAACCATGTCCTATCAACACAAATTTACATGCACTTTTAATCCTCCTTTTGAGGAGATCCTCCAATATTATGTACCTCTATCCAACAATCCACTCATGGGTTATGATGAATGGGACCCTATCATAGAGCTTACCAATCTCCCATCTCAATTTCCATTTCTTGAACTCATGCAAACTTCTCCACATCATCATAAATTCCTTATGCAAATCCTATTTGAAATGAACATCCCCCATCCTCCTCTAGCAGGACATGAAGCTACTTTATTTGGGTTAGAAGATAACATCTTGAAACAATGCGAAAAGATGTCTATATATGTTGAAAAAACAATGGACACTTCTCTCTCTATCAAATTTCTTATTGCTTCTATGATCCCATATGAGATTCTACTTTGTGCAGATGATCCTACCCTCTTTATAAAAATTTAAATTGATAACATCCAAGTCAAGTGTCATTTGATTGATGATGGTTTAGGTACTTGTGTTACCTCTCTTGACTTCATTAAAACCCTTGGATACTCTGATTGTAATCTTAAGTCCACATGCAACATGTGTAAAGGTTATGATTAAAGCCAAATGCCTCCCTTAGGTTGTGTGTGGCTCCCTATTACTGTTCCACCTATCATTATTCAAGTGAAGGTTATGATATTCAATTTTCCCCTCTGATATAATATCTTGATTGGCAAGATATGGACTCATCGTATGAGGACTATCCCTTATTTTGCCTATTAATGTGTCAAGTTTCCTCACAATGGTGCAGTTTACAAGATTCAACGCAACTCTAACCCTTAGAATTTTGAACAATTCCAAGACTGTGGTGTATTCAAAATTATAACCCTTAAATCCTTGCTAAGTGTTCCATTTTAAAAATCTCAAAATTTTAATTTCCCTATCAACTCTACATGAGGTTATCATGGTCACCTCAAACTCATCGAGAATCTACCACCTAACCTCTTAGATTTTGATGATGATGAACCAAACAAGGTAAACCTCAAGATAGAAACTTTTGATCTCTCTCCTCATCTCATTTCCCAGATTCTACCATCTTTGAAGCCATGTTCCCATCAACCACTTGGCGATGATATATCCATAGTATTAACTAAGAATCGACACTCTATTCATCATACCACCTCCAACAAGAAGGTTAAACCTACTTGCACAATTAATCTTCATACACCTGACTATGTCAATGGTTATACTTTAGATGACCCATTTCTAGGTCTTATTCAGGTTAGAGATGCTGAGATCCTTTGTTATCATTCTTATTTGTTTTAGTCTTTCCATTTATCTTATCACATTCTATCTTATATAGTTCCTAATTTTAACATTATTCTTCTTGTTCACATGGTAGAGATGGTGCATTCACATGGCACACCTCTAGTTTTCAAAGAACCTCTTAGGAGCATGCTTATGGATCATGCTATGATTGGTCCTTATCGTTTCACTAGATACCAAGATCCCTATAGCTGGCTCCCCCCCAAGATGCTTGCTACTGTCCTTAAGCCCTCTATGTATCCTGTTCCTCCCTTAGTTGAGCTTAGTCTAGATCCTATTTTTGCTACACCTTTAGTTGAGTTTCTTCCTAATTTTGATTATATCTCTCCACCAACCTTACCTCTCCTTGGTGATGGCCTACTTCCTTTAACACAACTTGCTCATTTACTTTCCCAATATGATGATCAACCATACTATGACATTCATATAATTGATAATCATTGGAATATGGATTATAAACTATACCATCCTTCCCCAATTTTTGCTTCCACTCTCTCTGTTAGTACACCCATAAAGTATACTAACAAGCATATTTGTTACTTACATGACACATATAATCATTCCTCCACCTATTGTCTCAAGCTTCAATAATATATTGACACCTTGCATCCTACTCTTCCTTAGCCTATAGATAGGGATATACATCCTCCCAAGTTATTACCTAAGTATATTTCCAAATATGGGGAGGTCTATTGTCTGTGGCACCAATGCATTACCCATCACACTGATCATTACCGCATCCTCCAACAACATATCCATGATCACCTTATGACCATTTCTATGCCTACTATGCCTCCTCCCACAAATTTCCCATGCAATAAAGCTCCCCTTTCTTCCCTTGGGGTTCCTTCACCTGTGGTCCCTTTTTCCCCATGGTTCATCCACCTATGGTCCCTTATCCACCTGTGGATCCTCCACCCACGTATCCTCCTTCCCATGTGGTCCCATCTCCACCAGTGGCTCTTTCATGTCCCATAAATTCCACTCATATTCCTTCTCCTTAGTATCCTATGCACGATGGCCCTTATGAGCATGATCCTTTAGTCATGTCTATATTTTTTATCAAGGAGATTCGACGAGAGGTAATTTCTTAGTTTTCACTAAATATTGATGAGAGCCTTGTTACTATTAGGGTTTAGCTTCATAAATATCTATCAGATCTTATATACAATGTTTATGGATAAATTTACCAGCATTTATGAACACAACATGGTGTTCCTTCAATTTGTTCTTCATTTTGGATTGTATGTGTGCTCCAATTTTATATTTATCTACTTTATATATCATTGGACTCTGTGTAAAATTATTTACTTCATTATCTATCTTATATGGATCTTTATATTTCACATTATAAGTTGTCTATGGTATCGTTTTATTTCCTTATGATCTCTTATGGATTATTTTCATGATTACATGCTTCTCTTTCTAAGTTCATTTATTTCCATGGATGTCTTATTCTTTTCTCATGATTTTTTTCTACCTTATATTCATAACCTGGATAATCATTATTTTGACTTGGTTATACAAACCTTGCTTCCCTTAGTAATCCTCATTTACTATATGATCAATTAGCAAACAAGTCCTCTCATTGTAATCCCATTTTACCAGTTTACCTTGGATCTCCCTTTATTCCCCTATATTTCACTTCACAAAATAAGCATACACATGGTTAAAACTTGAGATAACATACTGGTTCAGAAGTAAGCCTAAGTGTTTTAGCCTATCATGTCTTTTGATACTTAGCTTCTTTTTGCCAAAGTCTAAGGCTTATTCACGTGTATCACTTTGTCCCTCATTTTGGTTATTACAAATTTGTATGGAGAAGGAATCTTAAAATCCATAAAAATAAAAAAGCCAAGTAATTTAAATAAAAGACAATTATACAAAAGGTAACATTTAAAATTGAAAAGTCAAATCACACTAAAAGACGTGATTCAAAGCACATCTCCTTTTTCTAATCAAAGCTCAAACTCCATAGTTGGCCTCATGATAGAGTCGAGGTCCATTGGGGTGTGGCAGGGTAGTAGATTGGGAAAGGAGAAAAAAAAAAATCTTTTAGTGCTACCTACTTTTTCACACAAGTATCTAATCTTCATAGTAGATTGATAACTCTATAAGAGGTCATGAAGAACAAGAAGGTAGGTCCATTTTTTTCTTGTTCAAACTAACAACATGAGGTGATATTATTATCTTACTCATTTACATATATAAATTTATGCTTATTGATAATGGGTATCCTTTATATATTGATGGTCACTAGCCACTTAGTGTGCCTCATATTTCCTAAGGTCTTCTCATAGACACCTACATTTTGCTTTTTAAATTCCCTCTTTCATTTCTAATAACCCTGATATTTTTCCTTGATAAATATTGTTTTTTTAACTAATCACTTACCCCTAGGGATTACATTTGTGAGTTGCAGTGTAAGACCATGGATAGGACTAGGCCTTTTTCACATATTACCATTACAAACATTCCTTTCAAAATAATTTCCCAGTTGTTTTCACCTCATTGGTGTTCCTTTTGTGAGTTTCAGTGTAAGACCATGGATAGGATCAGGGCTTCCTCAAAATTTTTTCCAACACCCAAATCAAAATGAAATTACATGTGTCAAATTTGAGATAAGTAGTGATTGATTATGAATTACATGTCACTGAAATGCTTCCTATATTGATATAGTAATTTTTATGCTTACTCCATTGATCTTTCACTTTTATCTTCTTATTTTTCGATTGCATGCAAGAATACAACCATTTTTCTTAAGTTTTTCATACTTCCCAACTTGAATTAATGTGATCAATTTAAGTTAATTTTTTCAATTTTATTTCTATTTTATAATTCCCAACTTGATTTAGTATGATGGATTAACTTAATTATTTTGCTTTTATACCATTTGTCTTTCATGTTCCTTCCATTTTATTAAATTATTTTCATATTTTCCAATGTGATATAGTGTGATTTTACTTATTTTAATTTGGTACAAATCTTTTACATGTTTTAAAAACATTTTTGTTATCCTTTCTACCATATTTTGGTTTATTATATTTAGTCATATTTTATTATTACACATTTCCCATCGTGATATAGTGTGTAGTGCATTTATTTTTGATTACTTATACTTCTCCAAATTATTTTTGCCCTTTTCTTTTTAACCATGCATGTATATCACATAATGATAGAAAATAAAACACTCTACCCATATTTTCCATAGTATATACAATAAACTACTAAATACATGTGCTAAAAGAAACATATGCATGCATCAACATCCACAACCAAATACAACTCATGAGATCAAATCCAACTATCAATACACACACACACACATATCACATGTTTTATATAATACAAAATAAAAAATTAAAAATAGCTCCAGCTCTATGGCTAAGCTCCATCATGCCTATCCTATGGCCTAGCCATGTTGCCCATATATGCTTGGGACTATCCCCTTTGAATGGTATGCTATAATGAAGCAGTCCATGATCTAAACCCTTCTATTTATCCTTGTAGATTAGCAACCTAGGCCTGCACCTATCCAAGCTATATAGTGGTAGACATATGCACTACTCTCTCATGAACCAATGCCTACTAGGCTTGTGCCTCTCCCTCTCCCACCCCTATTGGTGGCTACAATCCATCCCCGTGTGTTTGCAACTACCTCAAAACCTCTACCACTAGTATAAAAGAGATTTCCTAGGCTAAATTAGATGGTACCATAAGAACATCCAAAGTGGTGGAGTTATATGGAGCAATCACCCTGTCCAAAATGTCATGGTTGATAACCATAACTAGAGATCCCCATCTGATCTCTTCCATCATAGGATCTACAAAACCCAAACCAGATAGATATTACATCACATATATATCTAAAAATCTATCTATCTACTATAAGCACATGAAAATAGTATTTTATATCAAATCTTAAATCAAAATTATAACATTTCTAATTATTGTTATTGTCATCAATAACGTCTCCCTGTATACTCACCTGTTGAGCACGGTCTCTCTGTTTGTTTGTCTCCTAAGCACCTCCTTCATGGATCATTTATACACTAGTACAAAGCTAGGAGTCATCACTTGTGCATGATATGACCCTCTCCTAAGAGGTATCTCTATAGACCAACTATGTCTATAAATAGCTACTAGGTCATCTTGCATTGTCGCCTTCACCTATGCCCACTCTCATCGATGGTGCCTTTGTCTGTGGTGTGGTTGGGGTGGTCACTACTTCTACTACAATGATGATGCCTAGTGTAATACCTAGTGTGGTTCCTGATGTATACCTGAATCCACATCCATGTCATCTCCTCTCACTTTTACTTGTTACCATACTCGACCAGTCTATGGTCTCACACACCATAGCCTAATCATAGGTATCTCCATTGGTACTCCTCTTCCTCCTCTCCCCCTCAGCTCTCTATCATGTCATGCCTAATAAATAGGCACTACCAAAGGGGTCATTGGGTGTGGGAGTTTGATCTACCTTGTTAAGTGTTGCACTAGATGCGATTCTACCCATGAGGTATAGTGACCCATGATTTGTACCCATGCCAACCTTATCGTAATGATCAACTAACTAAGCCATATAATATTAATGTGTGTGTAGCGATGCCACACTATCTCGCCTCACATGATAGTATGCAATGTAGATACATGGGTCATGACCTTAGCTACATGGTCTTGCCTCCATCTTATCACTTAAGGTAACCTATCATTGACCATATGGGACAACCCAGCTAGTCGATACATAAGAAACCTCTCATATATCCAAGTACTCAATAAAAAAAATACCCTATGGTCTTATACCCTTTGGAAAATATCCCATACATATCATGCATGAGATATACCAAGATGATAGCCCTAAAGTCATAAAGTTCTCCCTGATCTAAAATAGACTAACACAAGGCTATCATGTATAGCGGTACCTTACCATCTAACTTATGACATAACACTTATGCTGTCACAAGTTTGATCACATCCTTATAGATGTTTGAAATATATATAATATATACATTAAATACACTTACCCTTAATCCTAGGTATACCCTATCCAAACATGTTGCCCATCGATCTAGTGCTCACCTCTCCTCCAGATCATCTGGTGTCCTAGTGATCATTAGTGTCCCTCTTATTGATAGTCCCAATAAAGCATGGACATCCTTTAGTAAAATATCCACCTCTATTCTATCTCCATCCATAACCCATCAAAAAGTGTTGGTCAAAAATTCCCATGCTCCAAGAAAAATAACAACAAGATCAACACTAAGTGGGAAATACCTCATCTCCATGATGCCTCCAAAGCCCAGTGTGACTAGTTGCACTCTATCGACATCCATCAATCAATATAGTAGATTCAATAACCATAATGTATCTATCAATCACTAATACCTTTGGCATCTCTATACTATATCAAACAATAAAGGATGTATCAGACCTCCATGTTATAAATAATCACAATACATTCTTAAAATTTCAACACTTAACCACTTTTGATTTAGTTTCTCAATTTTATACAACATCGACCCATTTCAATACTAAATCACCCCTATATTTTAATTGTGATATACCATAAATAAATAGACCATTTTCTTGCTCTAAGATACTATATCAGCCCTGTTATCCACAATCAACCTCTTTCATCGATACTATATTGGCCCTCTTCAAAAAATTGAATTGACCTTGTCATATGCAGTCGACCTTTACCCCTTACCAACTTAATATCCTAATGCTATATAGTCAGCCCTATTTTAGCATACTAAATTGACCCACTGTTACACATTCAACCTTACCATTCTACTTTTCCTTACGAACTAAGTCAACTAGGTTGACTCTATTTATCCACATCAATGACTTTTTGCTCATTTACCATAAATTCTTTGGGTATTTATTAGTTCAAATTCTTCCTACCCAATACTCTATTTTACCCCTAATTTACCTAAAATTTTATTAAGGTTCATTTCAGTGCCTATATTTTTCCTACCAATCAATTTTCTATATTTAGCTTAATTTCAAATAAAATATTCAAAAATTTGAAATTTTTAGTTGCTTACCTGTGCTATACTCACTGCCACGACTAGGCATCCTCCTTGTCTCAACTGTCATCTCCTCACCATGATGGCTCTCTGGTCTCCAACTAGGTCTCTCAGAGCTCTGTTTTCTCATAATAGTAAAAATACAAAATGAATTATTTTTCATCCTATTTATATTTACTATTCAAAATTATTTACCTTTCAAATATTTACCATCAGATTTTATCTTTTGATCATATATTTGTTTCTACTAGCTCTTTGTTCAAACCATAAAATGTTTTGCAATCTTGACATCATAGAGAATCTTTTCACCTATTATATATCTATTTTCCAAAATTTTGATTTTTCACTCTTTTTTTTACTAACTTTTACAGGTTCACCTAATGTTTCCTACATTGAATAACTTTACACTTATTACATCTAATTATTTATCTAAATCACTAAAGGAAGTAAAAGTATGTGTTTTTAAATGATATCCTTTCATTTATATTATTTTTCTCTTTACTACAATTTATTTAGCTTCAATGTTATGTGTTGCTATGTTCTTTTCTCAAAACACCATCCCCTATTGCACCTAAATGACACATGATGAACTTAGAGTGGGGCATATGTCTACACATAATATTTTCAAACTTTATTAATTATTGATGCTTTTTCTCTTGTAGAAATCCATCGAGTCTCAATATCTCTGAGTGCATGCCTTAAGGGGTGCATTAGGAAAGGGGTGGGTAGACCATTGGTGCTTTACAAGATTGTTTTCCCTATACTACCACTTGCTACCTATACAACCATCTCCTAAAAAACATTTTCCTAATTTTTGCCTCTTATTTTTCACCCTCCTCTTGTCATTTTTTTCCTTCATTATCCCTTCTCTCAGGAATCTAGAATAACAAACATGCTCTGATACCAACTGTTAGAACCCGGAAGCACCATCGATTACCAAGCAACTAAACATGCAAAATTAAATCAAAATCACAAGTAACTAGAATTCAAAAATAACACAGAATATGAGAGATAATACACAATCTTGTATTAATACTCATCCAGAAAGAAAATACAATAAAGAAGATGCCACTTCTTCTCCACACCTCTCAGAGGCTTCCCACACCTCAAGTGTACAGTAATTCTCAATCAAGAGTTCTCTCTCTCTTACGGTCCCAACACACAACTCAAACACAGAGTTGGTGTTCACCTCCAACCAGTCAGTATCACTACTACTAGCACCATCGAGTATACACACATACTCAACCGAGCACACAATGCACTCCAAGTAGATCTCCCATGAACTTGCAACAACCTGCAACTCAACAGACCTTACTTATGGAAGGAACTGCCTTGCCTTCCTCTATAGCTCCAAGTACACACTGTACTCCAAGTAGATCCCACCTGATCTTGCTACCTATTGTGTTGCTATCACCTTGATCCTGCTGTCACCTGCAGATCAACCTAGTTCTGCACACCTGCAAACCTAGACCTTGCACACACATACACCTGCAGATCAATGATCTTACTTACCATGCAGATCTCCAAACGTGGCCTTGCACACCTGTTGACCAAGATCATACATACATGAAGAATCCTACTTGATTCTCTAAACCAACACCTGCACTTGGTACTATGGCACTAGGAGGAACACACCTTGCTCTCTTCACTCTGAAGGAGCTAATATTTGCTCTCTTACTCTCTAGCACAAATTACAATACAGCCCATGAGTCTATTATATAGATCTCATGCAAACAATAATTAGACATCTAACTACAATAATTAGATCCATAGCTCAAGACTACAATTAGCCTTCTTCATGCAAACAACCAGTTCATTAACTAACTGTCTGTGAACTAGCAGTTTTAGAACCACACAAGCGACCGACGTTGGTCCCTATCTGCCTAGAGATGACCGATGTCAGCTGAATATTGCCGATGTCAGTTGCCTTCTTGTCTACCCCTGATCGACGTCGGTTGGCCTGATCGACGCCAGTGACTGTGACACTCAGCACCCTCCTCTAATGTCTGCATTAGTGAAGCTTTTAGCTCCACAACCTAACAATCTCCCACTTGGAGATAAATAGCTACACTGTACCTGTACCTATACTCCATCTAATCTATTTCTTGGCTTGTATCCCTCTTCAAGATCAATCTTGAAGAACACCCACCACACAACCTATGGTGCACCTCCTGTCATCCAAGTAACCTGCCACATCCGAACCTACAAACCCATGTAGTTAAGTCCTGACCCTACATAGCATGTATACCTGCTACTGGTCCCTCTCAAATACCTGAGAACCCACTTCCCCGAATTGGCTCCTAACTCTCTGACAGCTTCCACTACTGGGGAAAACTCAGGTCTATACTTGACCTCATGTGATTTTGGACACTAAACTATCCAGCCCTTGGTGTGCTCCAGTTCTGCATCCTGCGTATTTAACCTCTCCAACACCTGATTCACATCAGCTCCCACTAGAGACAAAATCACCCTGTGATCTTCCATGTCTCTCATGCCAAAGAATTTTGCTGCTCCAAATTCCTCATGACATGCCACTGAACTAACCTTACCCTTAGCTCAATGAAACCCTGTATGTCTGAACCTGCACCAAGCATACCATCCACATATAGTAACAGGATAATGTTGCGACCATCATCCACCTGGTAAGACAAATACAATGGTTATACTGCCATTGACTAAAGCCCTACTTTGTCATCCACCTGGTACCACCTGTCAACCCTGTACCACTATCCTGCAACTTGCTCAAGACCATATGACCTGGCCTTCTATCTCACTATCCATTCTCTCTATTCTTTAACCAAGGAATCCATTCATCTCTTAGTGCTTTTATCTCGGCTGGCAACCCTACCAAATCTCCCATTTGGTTCTGCATCCTAAATCATGCCACGCTCCCACTTTTTCTTGGATCCTTCCTGCTCTACAGTGAGCAACTAGTATAAAGAAGAGGAACAATGAATTTGAGGCTTACTTACCCTTTCAGTCCTCCATATGGGCATTTGAGACTCCTTGACAGCTTGCTGTCCACCCAAAATTTGTTCCAGTGACCGACCTTAGTCACCACACAGTCTGGATCCGATCGACGTCAGTTCCATGTGACTGTCTAGGTCACTGACGCCGGTTATCCTACCGATGTTGATCTCCACCTGCCTGACACCACTGAGTTCTCTGGTCTGCACATGACCAATGTCGATGCCTGTCTATTCAATGTCAGTTACCCTTGACTGATGTTGGTACCTGTGTTTGCCTATGAGTGATGACTTTTTACCTGCGAGCTTTCTTTGAATCAATCCCATGTCCAAACTGCCCTACTCAGAAGTATCTAGCCCCATCCATTGGTCTCTATCCGTCATCTCCTCCAAGAACACCAAGGCTTTCCAGTTCTTAAGTCTATCAAAGACATCTGACTTCTGCTTAAGAACATGCATCTCCTTCTTGCTCATGTGACCAAGCCTACAAAGCCACGTCTTCACAATAGAAAAAGAATCAGTAATATAAGCAAGTAGATAAAGAGTACCTGCTTTCTTACCACCAACTAAATCATGTGCATCCACTGTAATATTTTTTGTGCATCTCTCATCACCCAACTTTCATGAAGAAATTAGCCACATCTTCAAAACTGGGACCTGCATGACCTTCATCAACACCCATGTGTTGGCTGCCTGCACTTTCAGCAACACTTCCCCTTTGCCAATACTTTGACAAGGCTCACCAACCCCTCTATATGGGGCTGCATGGAAAGAGGCAATAGAATCTATAAAACAAGATTCTACTTTATCCAAGGAACATCCCAGAGCATCTTGCGTAACAACACCTGCAACACCTACTTCTTCAGTTCCTTCATGCTGATCTTCTACCAACCAACAATCTTTCTTTACCTGCTCTTTCTTTCCATAACATCGTAATTTACCATTCGTGCTTTTCAATTCCTCTATTTTTAGCTTATTTTCTTCTGCCATTGCTATACTTCCACTCAATCAGAAACTTCTGAGAGTGACCTGTAATCAAACACAAACCTGCTCCCTGCAACCTTAGCTCTGATACCACTTGTCAGGAATCTAGAATAACAAACATGCTCTGATACCAACTGTTAGGACCTGGAAGCACCATTGATTACCAAACAACTAAACATGCAAAATTAAACCAGAATCACAAGTAACTAGAATTCAAAAATAACACAGAATATGAGAGATAATACACAATCTTGTATTAATACTCATCCAAAAAGAAAATACAATAAAGAAGATGCCACTTCTTCTCCACACCTCTCAAAGGCTTCCCACACCTCAAGTGTATAGTAATTCTCAATCAAGAGTTCTCTCTCTCTTACGGTCTCAACACACAACTCAAACACAGAGTTGGTGTTCACCTCCAACCAGTCAGTATCACTACTGCCATTACCATCGAGTATACACACATACTCAACTGAGCACACAACACACTCCAAGTAGATCTCCCATGAACTTGCAACAACCTACAACTCAACAGACCTTACTTATGGAAGGAACTGCCTTGCCTTCCTCTATAGCTCTGAGTACACATTGTACTCCAAGTAGATCTCACCTGATCTTGTTACCTGTTGTGTTGCTGCCACCTTGATCCTGCTGCCACCTACATATCAACCTAGTTCTGCACACCTACAAACCTAGACCTTGCACACACATACACCTGTAGATCAATGATCTTACTTACCATGTAGATCTCCAAATGTGGCCTTGCACACTTGCTGACCAAGATCATACATACATGAAGAATCCTACTTGATTCTTCAAACTAGCACCTGCACTTGGTACTGTGGCACTAGGAAGAACACACCTTGCTCTCTTCACTCTGAAGGATCTAATATTTGCTCTCTTACTCTCTAGCACAAATTACAATATAGCCCATGAGTCTATTATATAGATCTCATACAAACAATAATTAGACATCTAATTACAATAATTAGATCCGCAACTCAAGACTAAAATTAGCCTTTTTCATGCAAACAACTGGTTCGTTAACTAACTATCTGTGAACTAGCAAATCTGGAACCACACAGGCAACCGACATCGGTCCCTGTCTACCTGGAGATGACCGAAATTGGTTGAATACTATCGATGTCGGTTGCCTTCCTGTCTACCCCTGACCGATGTCGGTTGGCTTGACTGACACCGGTGACTGTGACACTCAACACCCTCCTCCAATGTTTGCATCAGTGAAGCTTTTAGCTCCACAACCTAACACCTTCCCTAGCCTAAAATCCTTTTTGATGGTTTATAATACACTATCAAACCCATCGACCCTATACTCTAATTAACAAAACTCATTTAGGGTCTAGGTTTATTCCTGACCAACCTAGACCATGACCTAATTTGATTTTATCATTAATGATACATAGTCAATTGGGCTGACCCTATCAACTAAACTTTCAGAAAGGACTAGGGTTATATTTAGCTATATAAACACATTCATTTCATCATTTATTTAGGAAGAGAAGAGAATAATAAGAGCTATATATTATGCATCTACTTATCCACCATTTTATTTGAATATCATTGCTTAGGTTTTCATACTTTCTTTGGAGATACATATTTTATCTTATGGAGAAGACTTTTGGATGCATTGACAGGTTGCGTAGCCTAGAGCTGATTTATCCTTGTCATCCTTACATACCACAATAACTTATTGTGAATCACTTTGGATAAGGGAGAGATTGAGGCTCGATACATTTTTTTTTAAAGGTAAGTATTCCTAACTTTGTTCTTTTTTTTAAAGAGTAGATAGATATGCATTTTGAATTCTCTCCCATGCATTAAGATTTTTTATATATTGATGTGAGTATATGTCTTCTAAGCATGTTTAATTTTAATATTTATTACCACCACTTTATGCCACAAGCTTTGGTGATCACTAGATTAGGCTTTACTTTTATCATTATTTACTTTTATGAATATGAAAAACATAGGACCTAATTAGGGTTATTGCATAGTTTTGCTTAGATGGAGGCTTTTAGACTCTCTCTAATGATATATTTGTGGTAAGATATCCCTTGACTAGGTCTAGTGGATCCATCTTGGGCATGATCCCAAATATATAATGTATCAACAATCGGAAGTGTAAGTAAGATTTATCTTCTCTGAGCTAGGATTGATTAATAGATTAGTTATATTTCTCTTTACATACACTAAGATCAACATAAACATTCAAGACCTTATCACCCACCTCTATAGATATGATAACTATTCTAAACATTGATAGAGGATTATTAATTATGATCAAATTTTAAAAAGTTCAATGTTATCTTCTAAATTTTTATGGTTTCAATTATTTAATTGTAACACCCCAAATATTTTAGTGTTTGAATGAAATGATATAATCTTAATATTAATCTAAACTTAGTTTGGATGGTGGAAAATTTGTCTCCACATACATGTAGCACATAATGTCTTGTAAATAATGGAAAAAAATAAAAATATCATTTATTTTATGCAAAATTCCCCTTTCAAAAGAATTATATTTTCAATGTATCTTTTGTTTGATCAGTCCATATAGGGGTTACATTTGATGGTCGACCTTCCCTGTGAGTTGATTTTTAATGATGATTCTCCATTTAACATTACCCCTCAAAATTTACAACAATCATATTTAGAGAAGGAAACATCAAAGAGTAACTATGTATTTATATTATTATTTGTAAATGTTTTTTTAATCCTTAAGAAATTTTGATGCTCCACCTAAAGTTTCCTATTACATTCTATAATATGATTAAAAAATTACAATACATTTATTACAATTAAAAACATAATTATGTTCAAACGAATGACAAATATAATTCGTTCAAGATCAAAAGGGTTAAACCATGTCCTTAAAATTGAAGTCTATTAAAATTTTAAAAATGATATTTTATTTAACATGATTTTTAGTGACACATGTACTTAGTTTACTCTTGTCAACTGAATTGCAACTATTTATTGAAACTTTTCATCATGGAAGGGTTGGATGAATAAATACCCTTAAATTTGAAATTAAGACCAACCCTTCAAATTTGATCACTCATCCGTCTCTTTTTTAAAAACTAGCCCACCATGACTTACTAGGCATACAATCCATGAATGAGATAGACCTAGTTTCACATATTTAAGCCACATATGCCTTAAGTTTTAGGATTTATCCCCCATGACTCATGTCAACCCGTTTATTACACCACTATACTAGATCAAAGCCCTTCCTATTCAATAAGTATTGAGGGTGGTCCCTTCCTCTTGGTGGTGGTGATAACCATAAACCAAGAATCATGTGTGCTTGGTGATAAACCCCATTTTGTTGTAGATACATTTAATTAGGATTCATTTTCTTCAATGTATCTCATGGTATTATTCATAGTAATTTAATCCCAATCTCCATGTATTATTATTTATTTGGTTGAAGCACCTCCTATAACCTAGACAATTAGAGTTTTAGGTGTTGGGATATTAATTGGATATTCTTCTTCACCTACTTCACTTGCGGGAAATTTATCTCCCCTTGTTTTAGCATTATTATTCCTTGCTCTCTTAAGTGGTGGGCTTCTCCTCATAATGGTAATTAACACCTACAATTTTACAAGAAGAAAGGAATCAAATCAATGCAACTTGTAGAAATAATAGTAGAAAGTATTTTGATTAACATAAAGTAGTGTAAAATTAAATTTTAAACATATTCAATTATTTCTTACGTTTGCAGTTCACTCTATTATAAATTAAAACCATTTGATGTGATTGTATTTGGCCTATTTAACACTTTGTGTGTGTGAAGAAAAAATGATTCATTATCTTATTTAATAATATTCATATAACATCTGATAAAATAAGTGCACTATTAAAAACATTTAAAAATTTAAAATATTTACCTAAACACATTTGTTTAATGATTTCATCTAAACACATTCGTTTAATGGTTTACTGTATTCTATACACTTCTAAGATTCAAATCTAGGGCCCATACATTTGCATGGATTAATTCATATGATAACCACATTATAGACATTTGCATGTGTTACATTTACATCCATTACTAAAAAAATATATATTCATGCAATTTCTAATGTCGAATAATACCAATTTTACTATATAGAAACCAAATATCCAAAAAAGACAAAATGGTTATTTTATAGATCAACATAAAGTCATTGCTCCTCTATTACACCCACCAGGCTATCATCATCTAAACCACTATGATTGAAAAACCTAAATATTCTCTCATTGTTGGAGATTAAAATTTATTTAGGTTAGGTTAATCTTAAGTCATTTTTAGTTGTACATTTGTATTCACTTTATCTCAAATTTATGAGGAATCACACATTTTTGTCATTTTGTAGGAATCTTAGAGTTAAATTCACATGTAACTCCCTCACATTTGTCACACAAATCCCACTCACCTTATGAGGATTATGTATATTTAGCACACATAAGAATGTTGTGCAAGTCATGATGAGATTTTTTGTAACTCGTTCCTTCCTCTAGCTCCATTCAATGAGTTATCTCCTCTTTCATTCCACAATAAAACACACTAGTTTATTTTGAGATTTATCTCTTATGTATTGAGGCCCATCTCTCTTCTCTATTCTCTTTTCTTACATTGAAATTGTACTTGGAGAATTTTACTTTGCAAGCCTTTTGTAGATGTGAGATTTTTTTCATCTATTTAACGGTTCCTCACTTGACAAATCTTGTCTCCTATGGCTTTCTATTGAAGTGATATTGTTGTTTAATATATTCATTATTTAATATATTCAATGTTATTTTTTGATCTTGACAAATATTCTAACATGATATTAGAACATAATTTTTCTAACTTCAAACTTTGAGTATGTGTAGATGCTTGGGTGGAGAAGAAAGATATTTTTTTGACACATCTTTGTAAAGGCTTACACCCTAACAAATATTTTTGTGTCTTACATTATTTATCCTAACCCTTTACTTATTTTTTATGATTTTATTGCATTAATATCATTTATACATCACACATAGTTCAATTTTGGGTGAGAAGAAGCCAATTTATTTAAAAACAAATTGTCAAATTAAAATAATTATATTTTTTATTTACATTTTGTTTTTTATGATTTTTTTTGGAGTTCATTCATTTTTAAGCTAATAAAAAATTATTAATATTTTGAGAAAACCTAGATTGCAATTTTAGAGTTATCATCAAAATTAAGACTCTTATATATATATATATATATATATATATATATATATATATATATATATATATATATATATATATATATATATATATATATATATATATAAAGACATGATGTATTATTTTGGGGTTATAAATGACAATTTAAACATTATTTTCATTCTGATTTTTGTATAATTATTTCTCCTTTGTGGCATTCTCCTTTTTGATTTTAGTCTTTGCTCATTTAAAACATTTTCTTTTAATAATTGTACTTGTGTTTTTTTCTCACTAACTGAGCCTTGTGGTACCTTTGCCTTAATTTGTTCACCTTATCCCTTGTGGATTTATAATTGATACAACACAACTCCTTGTGTGGTAACTCATTCATATGTGTTCACATTTTTTATTACAGAATTATTTGTGGCATTTTCATTTCAAGTTTATTTATTTGATAGTGTTCAATATTTAAGCCACATTTCACTTTGCATCTTCCTTCTATTTCATTGTCTGATTTTTGTTGTGTGGCATTTGCATATGTTGGTAAATAATAAAAAAACTCATTTTGCTTTGTTTAATAGCAAATCCTTTTACTACATTCTTTACTTTTTGCCTTAAGATTAGCATCATTACATTATCTTGTTTTAGAGTCTTATTTTATTTTTTAATAAGTCTATTCCCTTTAAGTTTCGCTATGTTTTTACACTATCCTAGATTCTCTCATAAAATATCTTTTTACGTTTATATTCTTCTTCTTTTAATACATAGCAAAAATTAAATGATTTTTTTATTGCCTTTCATATAAAATAAAAACTTGACATTTTTACAAAATAATCTTTGATATAAATAAAAAATTAGATTTTTTTTTTTCTTATTAATTTTATGTTTTTTTGCCCTTAGTTGAAGTTTTTGCTAAGATTTAAATCTTTGTCTAAGATACTTTGTAGATTGATTTTTTTTTTTTTACCTCAGCGTTAAACGACGTTTAAACTCATATTATTTTTAGCATTTAAAAATGCTACGCATAAAATTAATTTCCAAAACAATGAAAAGTTTGCTCTTAAACATCAAATTGAGTGTCCCTCTATGACTATTAATGCTTTACAATTTAACGAGAGATTGAAAAACATGCAAACGTAGGGAAAATTCATAACATTATCGACATGCTTAATACAAATCTTGTGTATTTTGACCTTAATAACACCTCTAATGTTAGGTGCACTTTGAGTGAAACTTTCATTCATTTTCACACTCATTTTTCTAACCTTAACTTAATTATCATGCAATGAATGAGTTATAACAAAAGCGAGCTTGACAAACTTGACAAACAATACTGTTGAACCTATTTTATTTAAAACTAATGCAAAATTTTTAGGGCTTAGTTTTAGTGCCTCTAATATTAATGAGACATTGTATTGTCCCCCTCACCACATGTCATTCCAAAATTTTGCTTCTTAATCACATAAGACTTCTTTTGATTCTATTTTTTTCATGCTCATAATTTGGTTAAAATCAATAAAATTTATGAGCATTATGGTAAACACATACATTATATTTTTAAATGTTAGAAATTACATCCATGTAAATCTTGTGGTAAATTAACTTGTGACATTTTACATTGTCAAAAAACTATTAAAACACCTAAATTTTTAGGTTAAACTAATTTGGCTACCGAATGTTATAGTATCTTCTTGGGACTTTAACATATCTTATTTTGATAATTTCTCAATTACTTCAAGAAGGATATCTTTTATGAAAAGCAACACATCTTATTTGTCTCCCCTTTGATAAATTTTAAACTCAAAATTTTATGCATTCATTAATTTTGTGCTTACTTCTTTTTATAAGTTGTCAAGAAAATATGCTTTGTTTGGAGCTAATTGTTTTAGGACTAACTTTTTTTTTTTTTTTTCATGCAGGATTCTATACTTTGTTATGGAAGTTACTTTTTGCTTATTTTGCTTTGTATTAAATCTATTTTTTTATTGTATGTAGATCATATTTCATGTAATTTTATTTACTTAACATGAAATATTGTTGTAAGATTTTATTTTTGTAGATAACATTGATCATTTTCCCCATCTCCTTCTTTGTTGGTTTTTATTCTAATGTGGATTGACCATTCTTTTTACAAAATGATTTTTGGAGATCATCGATGATCACACATTCATATTTTTAAGATTCTTGGTGACACATTCACTTCTCTCTCTCTCTCTCTCTCTCTCTCTCTCTCTCTCTCTCTCTCTCTCTCTCTCTCTCTCTCTCTCTCATATCATTGTAGTTCATCTCAAATGAAGTTACCATTAAGGAGGAGTATTATGTAATGTCAAATCCTTATTTGTTTGTAATATTTTTTCTTCTTTTGTAAACCCAAGTAAATCTTAAATGGGAGTGTTGAGATTATTATTTATTTAAGTTAGGTTAATCTTTAGTCTTTTTTAGTTATAAATTTATTATTATGAGAAATTCACTTTATCCCAAATTTATGAGGTGTCACATTTATTTTATCCTTTTGTAGGTAATATTGGAGTTACATACTCCCTTGACACTTGTCACACACATCCCCTTTACTTTATGGGGATTATAGATATTTGACACACACAAGAAGGTTGTGCAAGTCATGATGATATTGTTTGTAACTCCCTCTTCCTTTCTCTAACTCTATTTAATGGGTTATCTCCTCTCTCATTCCACACTAGTTTATCTTGAATATTTATCTCTTATGGCTTGAGGCCCATCTCTCTTTTCTATTCTCTTTTATTTTACTAAAATTATACTTGGAAAATTTAATTTGAAAGACATGTTTATAGATGTGGAGTTTTATTTCGTGTAATGGTTTCCCTCTTGATAAATGTTATCTCTTGTGTTCTATTGTAGCTTACTATTGAAGTAATATTATTGATTTATGCGTTCATTCTTTAAAAAATTCAACATTATTTTTTGTTATTGATAAATATTATAACACTCATAGAGTAGTATAATTATTTTAGATTACAAGATATTATTCACTGCCCGCTTGTAAATTCCTAATGTTCATTCTATTAGGCCTAGGAAAAATCATCAAAAAAGTATAAACATTCTCTCAACTACTAAGGTTCATGAAAAGAATATCATTCCTCCAATAAGCAATACCATTATTGGATTAAAAAATGTTTAAAAAACTAACATGAACATGAAAATTCAAAACACTTTTAGGGCTCATTGAAGTAGATAAATGATGTTCAAGAAATGTCAATATACACATATATACAAGCATAAAAAACTTCATTATATCATTTAGTTATGAGAAAAATAATATAAATTTAAAAACACTTACAATTCAAGATTTTTTTTTTGATTATCTTGTTCAATGATGTTGATATATCATATGTGAAAATGAATACAATATTTAAAAACACTTACAAATTTTACATATTTTAGCTAATCAACACAAACATGAAGTTTGGTTCAATGGTGAATTCAAGGAAGTAAAATGTGAATTGATGAATGAACTTATAGGAAAAATTAAAGTGTTGTTGGTGTTTAATCCTTGTGCTTGTTTGTGATTGGTTGAAATTGGTAGTTATGGATTAAGAGTTATGATATTTTTAATCCAATGGATAAATTTGAGTTTGAATTTGTTTGATTATCCCTTTAATGCATTTGTATATTCTTGTTTCTTGAGCCTTATAGTGCCATACATTTTATGCAGACATGTTGTTGAGATGAGAAGTGGTGACATAGTGAATGCTTAGTTTGGGGTGCATATTTGAAAAATGATTGATGTAATGTTACATTTTATTATATTTTGGTCCTGATTTTGATAAGAGTAACCTCTAATTTTGTTCAAGGAAGTGTAGTTGAATAAGATGATTGATCTTTTCAAAGTTATAAAGTGGGTTTAAACTTTAAATAAAGTTTATAGTGATTGAAGTGATGTTGACATTTCATTTTTATATTTACACTCAATATAAATATGTCTACACATTTTTAATACATGTATTGATTAGTACTTGATATTTCACATTTATATTTACACTTAATATAAATATGTATACACATTGTTGATACATGTATTGTTTACTATTCACATTGTTGGAAGTTCTATTCTTCTAAATATGATATCAAGTATTGTAACATTATCTTTGTTTGGGATTTAATTATACATAAAAGATGATTTTATATCTAGTTATTAGTTAATTTTCAATCAAATTTTGGCATTATAATATTCAATTGGTAAGTCTTAAAAATACAATTTCCCTCCTAATCAAGGGCTAAATTTAATGGTTGTATGATTGTATTTAAATTTTTTGTTGTAAAATAAAATCATTTTTTTGCATATATTATAAGATGCAAGGTGAAATAGAAAATCAAAAATCAAAAATATTATAATAAATATATAAATTATTATTATTTTATTATATTATAAAATATACTAACAATTAAAGGACAATGTTGAATTATATATCATCAAAAAAATTCATGACAAACATAGTTGACCATCAAATTTAGTCCCTAATCCATTCATTAGGTAATGTAAAGTGAGCGACTTCTCTCCCTTATTCATTTATCTTGAGGAATACAAAAAAGAGTTTGGGCAGGGAATGAAATGTTGAGGCTAAATTTATAATCATTTTATTTAATTTTAAAGGTAGGAAAGCACCAATAAATGGGATGAGCTATCCACAGATGAAAGGATAAATCCAACCCAATTTTTTGCAATAATCAAATCAGAGAGTCTTAAAAAATTCCCTTTCAACACAATGTAGTGAGTCTACCTATATACATTTTGGGAATTAAAATAATTAAATATCATCGTATTGGGATTTATTTTTTGAGTTTAATTTATATTTTTTTAAAGGTTATTATTTATATTTTAATTTATAAGTTAAAAATAATAGAGTGTGGAGGTGTGAAGGTAGGGAAGGGGGGAAGTAATGGAGGCTCCAAGAAGAAGAACATCTCAAAGTCTATCAAGGTAGGGCTTTATCTCCCTATAGGAAGACTTGACAAGTATTTTAAGAAGGGAAAATATGTTGGAAGTATAGATAACTATAGGGAATGGGGATTGAATTATTACCCTTAAAAAATCATTCACTTTCACTTATCATTCATGAAGCATTCATTCAAACACATACATCAAACAACACATAAATAAGCATTCACATAAGCATATAACATGTAAACATAAGATATATGTGGAAAAAACTAATTGGGGATTAAAAAAATGAAAAATATATTATAATACAATACTATAATAAATAAATCAAGATTTAGTGAGGCACCAACCCCACAAGGAACACCAACCCCTCATTAGTCAAACACCAACTCAACTAGTCCTTTAACAAGCACCAACTTGAAAGGAGGCACCAAAACCTAGGTAACTCAGCACCAACTCAGGAATATGGAACCTCTAATAGCCTTTGGACACTTTTTTCTAACTCAAATGATTATGATCACCTTATTTTGGTCTTTACACTCTTTTATCTATCTCAAACAACCTACTAGGCCTCTTCGCTCAACTAACCCTCTTCTTGGCAGATTTAGGTCATATAACCTTGATCATCATCTATAGAATCATTGTTAAAAACTCATGAAATATTAAAAACACATCTCTTATGGTCTTGAATCCTTATACCTTATTTCCAAACTTTTATATCATTTGTTCACTCCATCAATATTCTAATTAGTCAAATTAGGCCTATTGGACCTTCTTCTTATCCTTGACTCTTATTTTCTCATACCTTGGTCAGAAAAAAATATCTCCATAATTGGATCACCATTTTAATAGATAAAAAATAACATTTAATATGATAAAAAACCACTACATAGGTCGATCACCACTCATAAGGACCAAAACCACCATTAGGCCTAATAGAGATCAAATGTAATTATGCCTTCTCAAAGTACACACTTCACCTTGACCACATAGAAACATCTTAAGATTCCATAAATGGATGAATAAATTAAAAAATAATTTAATTATAACCATTATAATCTCACATTAGGTCCCCAATACCATTTAGCTCATTTCACTCCTTGAACCACACCATTAGGCCTACTCACAATTATGCCTTCTTACTGCCAGAAAGTCTACCAACCAAAATTGAAGCACATAACCAATTTGATAAAACAAAAATACCATAAAATCAAATTTATATAAACTAAATTAACTTAGGGTCATCACAATTTTCCTTATACTTCACTATATAGGGCAAAATACCTCAAAATGACCACTTTCATATGCTCACTCAAAACTGTAAACAGGCCTAAAAAACCAATAAAGAACCTTTGAATTTTTACACCATAAGAATTTATCATAAATAAAATAAAATTAAAATGAACATATGAGACCTATATAATAACTTAATATGAATTTTATTCTTCAAATATGGGCATAATAACTCAGGAACATCATTCTTACTAACACACAAAAAACTACCTAAATGCTCCAAAACACAGTCATGAAAATAATGACTTATAAAACCTATAGATTCAATTTAATGAAATTAAAATGGGTTTATATTATCCTAAAACATAATAATATTAAATTAAAACAAATATATTATAGGCTCAAATATCAATATTGGTCTTATAAATGAATCTCATGGCTTCACTGTACACAGACCTCACTATGTTAGACAAGTCAGATTGTGAGCAAATTTATGCCATACACACACATATAAAAAAATTATATACACTAGGGATATGTTTTACATGTATTTAAAAATAACCCTATTCAATTAGATTCATCCCTAATCCATGACAACACATTCCTAATCTCATTCTCAATTTTGCCTATTTTTCTCACTGTCTTCCTCACTAGGCCTTTTTAGCAATAGGTCAAATTCAATGAGTGGTTTAGAATATTTTTAAGTATTTAAATTGTTTATAAACCAAAATGGGAATAATATATAATTATAAATATTCAACCTCCACCCACTTTCATGATTTGACTTGGTCAACCCTACCTGCTATATAAAATATCTAATAAATAAGGGTTTTCTTATAGCTTCCACTCACTCATCTGACATAAAAATTATACTTTGAGGTGATTGGGAGAGTTATATACATTATAAAATAATAAATATAGGTCATAAAATTCATTATAATCCATTTCTATCAAAATATTCCATATCATGTCACTATTAGGGTTTTTGAGAGGGTTAAGACCACCTTATAGTCTTAATGATCATTCATAAATATTGAGCCCTTAATACAAAAACCAATACTTGTAAAATTGATTTAGGATCCTTACCAAACTTCCATGAAATTATTATGATCTCATTGAAAGTTTGAACATGCTAATGAGCATAAGAAAATCCTTCTCAGGTCTGTAATACCTCATTCTGTGCACACATAAAACCTCAAAACCATATTTCAAGCTTTCTTATTTAGTATTTGAAATTAGAATTTGAAAAAAAACTTGATAAAACCTCTCATACATCTGATAATTATCTCATGATATCTAACATTTTGGAAACTAAACTTGATCCCTCATTAGGCCACACTAGGTCTCTTTGCACACTAGGCCTATACCTATAAGCCACATTTAGACCTTAAACACACCTTGAAACCAATTTTAATACCTAAAAAATTCATACTCATGTCATAAAACCTCATACCATTCTCAAAAACTACCAATCTTCTTCTCACAAGCCTCAAACTATTCTCCTCATCATGCTACCAGGCATATGCCTTCTCACTAGGTTTCTCAAGTAAATGAATACATGAACTGGCCTTGAAACCTCCTATAAAAGATTATCTACCTAATACAAATGTTTAAAAAGTGTAAAAAATATTATCACATTCTCTAACACTAATTTTTATCCTTCATAGATCTTGATAACACCTCAAGACTCCTCATTAGGTCAGGTAGGGTCTATGACTAGTGTGGTTACATGCGTAGGCTTAAGATCTTACCCCTAAAGGTTTACCTTGAAAATTTATTGAGTGTTTTAACACTTCATATGCATTATTTGTAATCCTTAAACATACACTCATACATATTTGTATCCATCTTCCATACCACCATCTTCATACACATGCTCACGATATGAATGTTCTTTAAGACTAGTGATCAAAAGTATGCTTACCTTATATCTTGATATTGACCTTGACATGTCATCAAACTAAAAAAATTTACCAAGTTCCCTTAAAATTCTCTCTCAATAGAGAGACAATAGGTTGACTTCAAATTCTCTCTTTTCATAAGACTTCCTTGTCACATACTACTTTACCATGCATGACATCAACTTTGATCCTGACATTAATGACATCCATCTTAACCTTGACATCAATGATAACATTTATACCACAATACCAATAATAGGAACATACCTCAATAATATCCCCCTTTTACATTGATGGAAAACACTTAAACACAACTGATCATTATCATCTCCCCAAACTGGATCTTCTCTAAATTGACCTTTTCCCCAAACTAGAACTTTCTCCCCCTTTGACATTAATGACAAAGGATCATCTCTTGAAAACTATCTAATCCTTGGACCTAGAATAACACTCCTTTTATATTAAAAATAAGATCATTCTATCTCTTTGAAAAAAACTCAACACAAATCATGATTACAACCAACTGACTTTATGAACACATTGGTCTTGCAGATCAATTCACAATTCAAATTTCTTCATGACTGCTATATATATTCTTGGATAACATACCTACTCTTGGATCATGATTATCTCCCCTTATCTCCATGAGATATTCAAACAATATTATGAGTGACTTGGTTTCATCAAGTCATTATCCAAATACTTTTTAACCCATCTCTTATGATCACACTTTTAATGAACTATTGACTAAACTTTGGATCTAAAAATAAAGAATACAAAGCTTTTCCTAAGACCAATCATCCCTCATGCTTTTGATCACTAACTGAGTGCCTCCATGAAGCCTAAGGGAGTCAAATATTCTATAGGGCACTAGAACAACATAAACTCATGAGATTCCTAGATCTCCATGTCATCACTAGACTAAACTTTCTTCATGATCCTCTTAGGCTTGAATAACCTCTTTGGCTTGACTTCTTCAATCTCCATTTGAACAACATTATAACTTGGTCTATTTGTCTTTACTCTTTCATCCAAAACCTAAGCTGATAGGGAGAATTCTTGGCACTCCTTTACATATGAACTATGCTCCACCATGGTAAATAGTCCTCTTGGACTTACATATTGATCATCATTTACCTTATCTACATTTGGTCTCTGTATACACATAATATTTTCAAATTTTATAAAATAATGATGCTTACATCTTTTAGAAACCCATCGAGACTCAATCTCTTTGAGTGTATACCTTAAAGGGTGCACTGATATAGGGGTGGGTAAACCATTGGTGCTTCACATGATTATTTTCCCTTATTACCACTTATTACCAATCTAGCCAGCTCATAAAACCATTCCCTAAGCTACTAATCCTCTTTTACATACTCCTCTAGTCTTTTCCCACTTTCCATCCCTCTTTTCTTCACCTTAAACCCCTTTTGAAAGTCAGCTATACTAGGTTGATTGGGTTGACCCTATACTATTTTAGGTAATTTTTGCTTATGGTCTAGGTCAGCTCTTGGCCGACCTAGCCCATGACCTAGTGAATTTTTGTCTTTAATTGTACTAGTTCAACTGGGTTGACCTTGTCATTTGAAATTTTTTAAAGGGATTAGGGTTAAATCCTCTTATATATACAAGATCATTTTATCATTTCACAATAAATCAATCAAGAGTTATTATTTGCTTGCACTTCTTTACAATATGCTTTTCTACCATTCTACTTGAGGGGTCTTATTGTAGGGTTTATAATTGGAGAATATATTCTTGTGGAGAAGTCTTGGATGTTTTAGACTTTCTTGGTGATCCTTATAAACCACAAAAGCCTATTGTGAATCCCCTTTAGCCAAGGGAGAGATTGAGTCTTAGCGGGTTCATCATTTAGGTAAGTATTCTCTAACTTTACTCTCTTTAGTAGATAGAAGTAACATAAGTATTGGCTTCAAATAATATTAATCTTCTTATTCTATGTATTAGGGTCTTGCTCATACATAGCTTAATTAGGATTATCCTATGCATGTTTTATTTATTTACTAACCCCTCAGATTGTGCCATAAGCTTTGGTGAACACTAGATTAGATTTACTTTACTTGTTATTAGTTTAATGAGATATCAAACATAGGACTCCCTTAGGGTTATTGCATGATTGTGTTTGACTAGAGGCTTTGGAACCCTCCCTAGCATAGTGTATTATGGTAAGAGATCCCCTAATCGAGTCTAGTGGATCCCCATATTGGTCATATTCTTGATTATCTAATGTGTCCCCAATTAGAAGTGTATGATATGATCTATCTTCTTCAAGTTAGGATTGATTTATATACATGATGCATTTTTGATTGTATACATTCTGGTGAACCTGATGTGAATCTAACCCTTGCAGGTTTTATTTCACATTTTTCATTATTTTATCATTTTATTTTTATATATTTATGATACTAGGTCAACAATATTGATTCAGTTCTAACTTCTGTGTATAGGTTTAACACATAGTCACATCAATATGACTCTATTCTATCTGTGTAGGTTTTTCATCAGGTATAGGCTACTAGGTCAACTCTATCGACACAATACACTTCTAGACATCTAAATCAGGCTTCTAGGTCGACCCTATCAACTCTGTACATTTCTAAACTTCCAAAAAACATACTGGGTCAACCCTATCGACATAGTAAATTTTATAGGTTTTTAACAAATAAGAATTTGCAAAGCTAGGTCAACCTAGTCAGCCTAGTTGATAGAATTTACAAGGATAAATCAAGGTACTTCAACAATAAGCTTATTTTCTTATGCATCCTCCAACCCTCCAAGGTTCCTTTCTAACCTTCTCTATCATTTTTTTAATTCATTATAGTTATATTTTTCATAGTTTGTAGTCTTTAAAACTACCGCTGTACAGTCAACTAGGTGGAACCTATCATCATAGTTTGTATTCTATATTCTATCTAGAAAACTAAGTCAACACTATCAACGTAGTTATCTTTTAGGCCCTTGCTTCTACAACAAAGAGGCAACACTATCGACTCTGTTTTATATTATCTGCATACATTGTTATCTAAATCAACACTATACTGTGTTTCAAAGTTGGAATCAACACTTATATGCTAGTAATTAGCTCAAACTTTCACTTCTTATTGCTTGCATGCTTAAAATAGATCACATAGTCTAATCAGGTGGTTTTAAATATACCATTTAGTTGCATTATTTTATATTTTATGCAGACACAACCAAATCAAAAAATCTTAAAATGCATTTTAAAAATTGTCTACCCAAGGCCTACCTACTTGAATTTCATCACCAAAGGGGAATCCAACTTAGTTTTATGGCCAAGTATAAACACATGTTTAATGATATATATTGGCTAAGCACCCAACACCCTTATCACTTTAGTGTGTGAATTAAGGGGGTAGGACCCAATACTAAACCAATACCATTAGCAATACATATCCTTTTTAGCTTAAACATCCTAAAATTTCTTGCATTCAAAATTACTTGCTATGTGACTTTGTACACTTTTTTAGCTTCTATTTCCTATACTAGGTCGACCTTGTTGACTCTATATAAATTTTAGACCCTATTTTATGTACTAGGTTGACCCAGTTGACTTTATTCTTTTTTTGGTTTTCCTATTTGCTGACGTAGTTATCTTTTTCAAATTCTTATTAGCATTCTGTTCATTTATTTTCATGCATCATGAACTCCCCTATCAGAATCTTCTTGGATATCTTGAATCCATTTATATACTATATGGGATGTTCATTTATCCCTCTCTTTTCCTCCCAAGAGCACCATCACTCTTGGGGCACCTCTTCCCCTCCTTCATCCATGACCTGTAACATGGTGCAAATCACACCTCAAGTTGAAGTTGATGGGTCTGATCCTTTCTATACCTATCAAGATACTTCCCATGTTCAAAACCTTTAATCTAATGTGGGAGCAATTGACACAAGTCTCATCAATAATCCCACTAATAATCCATCTTCTAATAACCCTTCCCCTAATACTAATTTAGGGAGTGCTCCTACCAACACCAACCCACTTGTTGATGCAACTCAACTTATTTCCCAAGTCATAAATCAAATGAACATAATGAAAAACTCTAACACCAATCAAATGATGCAACTTCAACATCATTTCACTAAAATGGCTAATCAACCTCTGGCTATCCATCCTCAAGATAATCCCAATTCTATTCCTCCACCTCTTAGATATGCCTTAGGCAATGCTATTCTGTAACCCATAATGAATACAAAGTTGATTCAAACTATTTAAAATTAGCCTTTAGCTCTCTTAATCATGTCCATTGATATTGGTAACATATCTCCAACTATCAAGTATGATGGGACTAAAGACCCTGCCTCATTATTAAAGCCTTTGACATCTTTACAAAGAGTGGATCCAAACTAATACTTTTGCCAAAACTAAAATCTTATTCAAAACCTTTAATAGCAATGTATTAAAATGGTACAACCAATTATCCCAACACTCCATTTGTTAACTTAAAGATTTGGCCAATCTTTTAGTTAAAAAGTTTCAAAACAATGATCTTCCCAAAAATTGTCTTAGCCACTTCATCAATGCTAATAAATCTCCCACTAAATCAACTCATGAATTTATCAAAATATGGAAATAATTACCCCATAAAATCAACCATAATAGGACTGATGATAACTTGTTCAAACTCTTTATCACTGCTTTGACTCCTTCTCTTCAATATAAGGTTTGAACCTTTGCTCCCTAAACACTTAATGAAGCTTTTGATCAAGTTAAATGTCAAGAATTTCTCATGAAGTAATTCAAACCTAATCCTAAACTTTTAAAAGGATATTTTCAAACATCTACCAATTCTATCACTGGTAACACTCTATAAACCAAACCCAAAATTGCCAAAACTGTCATCCCTTCATCTTTTCACACACCACTCTTGGTTTAACAAATGAAATAAATTTTACCACCCTCTAAATATTTTAGTTATCCTAACAATCCTCATAAATGGTATGACCCTAATAAATTTTGTTGGTTCCACACTGACATTAGTCACTTCCATGAATCTTGTAGAGGGATTATTAAATTTGTTGTCTCCTATATGTTTGGTGATTCATTTAATCATTATGCTATGATCAATCTTCATCATTAAGAGTACACTGCTTCTCAACAATGACATGTTTCTAAATATTCTACCTCAAATAACCAAAAATCATTTTCAAATAGTCAACCAAATAGTAAGGATGTTTGTGCCATTAATGCTGATTATGACCAATATTATAATAATTCTCAATATGGTAATGTTATTAAGGTCAATTATCATCATAATTCAGCTCAAAAAGATCCTATTACCAAACTGAAGAAGCCATCCTTAGAATAATAACTTATCAAAGACACTACAACTACTAATCTAGCTTTGAAATCCCATGAGGAACTAGTTCCTCCTTCTGAACCTCCAACCACATCTATTCCTTCAAAATATACCTTACCTCCTAAACCTTGTGCTGGTTCTTCTTCTAAATCTCATTAGAACTTTCTTGAAGAACTTAACTCTATGCCTTATAAGATTCCACTCATGGAATTGGTTCATACTTCACCCTATCATCATAAATTCCTTATACAATAATTATAAGAGATTGAAGATCCATACTCTGTAGATGAAGAACCACCTTCTATTAAACCTCAACCTACCAATGTGCATACCATTGACTCTATGTGTTCTTCTTCCAAGCCTTCTATTGAATCTCTTGAAGAGGACATGATCAATGATGAAATTATTTTTTATGCTAATGATCCACCATTCTTTATTAAAATAGCCATTAATACTACCCATATCCATAAATTTATAGTTGATGAAGGCTTTGGTATTAATGTCACATATTTGTGGCTAATCCAACAACTTGGTTATAACAAGTTTTATATTAAGCAAACACATCTTACTTGTTATGGTTTTAATAAGACTAATAAAAAACCACTTGGTTGCAAATGGATACCATTAACTGTTGGACCTAAGACTATTCAAACTAAGCTTATGGTCCTTGATTTACCCTTATCTTATAATATACTCCTGGGTCACCCATGGAATCATAGAATGAGGGACATTGCTTTTTCTGGTAGCCAATGCATTAAATTCTTACATAATGGAAAAGGGTATAAGCATGAGACTGATCCCAACCCATGGAGTATTCAACTTCCTAATCCAAAATCTTAGTATCATATTCCTACCATTCCCAAGATCAATAATGATCCTTTACCTGAGTTCATCAATATCAATCCTGATTTACAAGTTACTCTTGCTGATTTAGATGATGATGAACCTAATGATTTACAACATACTTGAAATACTACCAAGCTACCTCCCTATATTTTGGAGTGACTTCCTCTTTTTTTATTACCTAGGGATCATACTCTTCCACTTATTTATAAGATCACCAATTTTCCCCTTTCATGCAATTCTCAAGAGCCTTATTTACTTGAATATACCTTCACTTGTGATGAATTTGGGGTAGCCAAACTATTTCAAGATCCACTCATCATGTCTCCATGTACATTCAGTAATATTGAGATTTCACCTTCTAAAACTCCCCTTGAATCTCAAGCATTTACAATTTCTCTAACATATGATGATAATTAAATAATGGCCCAAGCTCAATCTCGAGACTTGGATGTCTAATATTACTAGAAAACCTTATTTCAAATTCATGATTTTAACTGGAATGTCCATACCATTTCTATAGATCATGAATTTGATCTCGAAGGTTATGTGCCTACTACCAATTCTATGCTTCTTGATACTCCTTGGGTGGTAGAGTAAGTTATACCTTCTAAACCTCTAGAACTTATTGCATCTCCTTTACCACCTATATATCCCATCATTACATCTGATCCTTCCCCTATCACCAAAGCCATCAACATTCTAATCCCTTCTGATCCATCTACTTCTCCTACTCCTGAGATTACATTATATGCCAAGGTAACCTATGTCCATCAGATACATTTTGAGTATGATCGCCATGGTAATCAAATTCTATATCTTAAAGTATATGTTGAGTATTATGGTCCTCTTCCTACCTTGCCTAGTGATGAAGCTATTCTTGAACTAATTCATGCTCGATAACCTCAACTTCCTTGGTAACATCATAAACTTGAGAATTTCAAAACCAAAACCCCTTTTATTCAACAACTTCATTGCTAGCATTGATCCCAAATATAATCCAATTTATTATTTACCTAATGAACCATATCATTTATAAGATGGAAATGCCATGCTTATCGAAGAAACCACTCACATTGAGTATGGTACTCTATCCCACCCTTGACTAATTATAGTTTTTTGTGAACTCTCATCTACTGAACATGATAATTTTAACTTATTCTTTGATAAATATTATGAGATATTCACTTGGTCCTATGATGACATGCTTGATATTGACCCTAGCATTATGGTGCATAACATCATTAATTATCCCGATGCTAAGCATGTATGTTAAAATTAAAGGAAATTTCCACTTGAATTTTACACCTTATGTCACAAGGAAATCATCAAATTACTAGATGATAAATTTATCAAACTAGTGGACTAGTCTGAATGGGTTTATAACATTATTCCCTTTTGAAAAGAGGTTACTATGGTCATTCACATTTGTATTGATTTCCATAGTCTTAACCTCACTTGTCCTAAAGACAAATATCCTTTACCTTTGATAGATGCCATCATTGATTCCATAGCTAGTTACAAAATGTTCTCTCTTATGGATGGCTTCTCGGGCTATAATCATATTCATATCACCCTCAAGGACCAACATAAGACAAATTTCACCATGGAATGGGGTACTTATTTTTATGTCAAAATTCCCTTCAACCTCAAAAATGCTGAATCCACTTACTAATGAGTGATGACTCACATCTTTCATGATCTTAACCATAAAACTATTGAAACCTATGTGGATGACGTTATTTATAAATCCAAAAATCACAAGACTCATCTTTTAGATCTTGTTATCATCTTTGACCACCTTATTAAATACTGAGTAAGACAAAATCCTTACAAATGTGTCTTTAGTGTCATGTCTAGAAAAATATTAGGATTTTTAGTCTCTCTTCATGGCATCAATGTTGACCCAGCTAAGATTAGTGATATCATCAACATGCCCATTCCTCATTCCATTCCCAACATTAATATGTACTTAGGAAAACTTAGGGTAATTAGATGCTTCATCCCTAAAATGGCTTATCACATCCACTCCATCAATCCTCTTCTTAAGAAAGTAATGCCTTAGAATGAAGAACACTTGTCAAAAAGATTTTGATAACATGAAAGATTCATTGTTTCACTCATCTACACTTCATCCTCCTTCCAATGATTGACCCTTGATCCTTTATACTTCTTCCACACCTATATTAGTTAGGGTAATGCTTACCCAAAAAAATGATACTGTAAGAGAGTATGCCATTTATTACATCAACTGAGGCCTCATCGATTATGAGACATGTTATACCAAAGTCTAACGTGATTACCTCACCATCTATTTCATAGCTAAAAAACTTTGGCACTACATGCTATACTAGACTATTTATGTCATCATTCATTCTAACCACCTTCATCATTTATTCTCCAAAGACTTTCTTCCTAGATATAGAATTGGTAAATGGATGGTCCTTATTATGGAATTTGATCTCCGCTTTGTAACTCAAAAACCTATCAAAGGATAAGTCATAGTTGATCAACATGCCATAGCTCCTGTGCCCACTACTAATCATCTTCAAGATAGTCTTTCAGATGAAAATTTTCTCTATATTGAGGGTCTTAATCAAGTTATGACTCTCAAAGATTACTTTCATAACTTTACTACTGATCTTGAATCAAATAATCTAGATGAATCCAGTATTTCCCCTGATACTACTAAACCTAAAGTAGTTATCAAAGAGATTTTTGAAATCAATATCAACTTTCATGAGGATACTTGGACCCTCTACTTTGATGGTGATAAATGCCTTCAAGGATCTGGGGAAGGTTGCATTCTTACAAGTCCTCTTGAAAAAATCATACCTCTAGCTTTTTGCTTAACCATTGATGTCACCAACAATATGACCGAATACGAAGCTCTAATCTTAGGCATGAGAGATTTTCTTGATCTAGACATCCAATATCTACATGTCTTTGGTGATTCTCAACTTATTTTCCACCAATTCAATAGTGATTACCAATGCAAAAGTGAAAATCTCATTTCCTATCATTAAATTACAACTACTCTCACCAAATATTTCATTTTTTACCATCGAACCTATCCCTCGAGATCAAAATTCCATTGTTGATCCAGAAATTAGATTTACCTCCCTATATAAATTAAACAATTTTTATGAAATTGAATACTGAAAAATCTCAATTCCTTAAGTACATAGAATTAGATGTGGAATATTCTCAATTTCTTGATTAAATCAATAGAAATTAGATTTAATGTTCTAGAAATAAATATGAGTCATTAGAAACTCTGCAAACCCATTTCTAAAATGAAAACTCCTATTTTTTATGTCATTTACAACTTTCCATAATTTTATTAATGTTTCTTTAATTCTTTCACAAACTGAATTATAAAGAAAACACAACATACTAAAAAGGAAAATTGACACCAAACTTGATAACAGAGTTCACCCATTTAAGGGATATGTCTTTAGGTTCATAAATAATGAACTGATCTATTAAAAATATGTAAATATCATCAATTTTTACAAACTTACATCAAAATGGATTTAGAATTACAAATTCATGCCATCAAACCTTCATAAGACTATGATGATGCTCAATAATTATCCTCCACCTTCATGAAGCACTTACAAAATCTCTTCCCAACATTCTACATCAAAGAATCAATTAAATTTATCAAAAAGACATCAAATAAACACCAAATCAAGAGCATACATATATCAAACTGAGTGTCTCAATATTCTGAACATCTTTCTAGTTTACACTAAGACCTAAAAATGTCTTAGGATTGGCCAAAAATGTAAAACATTACATTCTACCATTAAAAATCCTTTACATGATCATTTTTAACCCCATGCATAAATATAATTTCATGTTTTTTATATCACTTGCAAACATGTGGTGGATTGGTAAGGCTTCTTAACCATTTTACCATGGATCACGAGTTCAAATCCCACGGTTTATTTTTTTGTTCCAACCACCTAGGCCGTGTGGCATGGATTTACCATGCATGTTTAAAATCCCACATGCATTGGTTTATGAATTAATGTAAGCCTTAAAAAAGGTTGTTTTTAGTGCATGTTATGTGGCTTAGGCCATGTCTTGATCAATTTTACTTTGGGCTTAGCCCCCTACACCAAACTTGGTTGGTTGAGCTTAGTTTAGAGTATCTCATGGATATGAATTCTGTCTTTGAGCTTGGTTTAGGACCTAACAAGTTGGATCGCTTGGATTTGGTTGGAACCACCAATGAGTTGGTTGAGCTATCTCAGTGGCATAAGTAATATCGAGCTTCATATCTTGAACTCTGTATAGAGCTGGCATGCACAAGTGACTTGGGAAATACATGTAATTGGTTTAATAATTAAAATATCAAGATTATTAGTCTCACATGCAATCTATAAACAACACAAAGGCATATATATATATATATATATATATATATATATATATATATATATATATATATATATCAATCGTAACATGAAGTAATGGAAGAAAAGGCACCCCTTTGTAAAAAGAGTGTGTCAACCCTAGCTGAGGGTCCCCAACCAACAAATAATAGGTCCCTTTTATCCTAACATGAGTGTCAAATACCAGAGGCAAAAACAACCCTTTTACCATTGCAATACCATGTGTAACATTCTGATTGGTCCACTTGGAAACCATACACACATCCATGCCACTATTGATAGTTGACCATTTTTAAATCCAAACTTTGACCAATGATATTTAGAGCATACAACATCCATTTTATGCATTCCAATAGGCATTGGAAAGCTCTCAAAATGTTCTTAAATTATGTACTAGTTGTAGGACATCTTGGGAACTATGAAAGATGAAAAATATTCCAGATCAAACCTCCCCATAAAGTGGATTTTAGTCTCCAAAAGTCTAAATAATCCAACTAACCCAAAAAAATATCTCTGTGAGTTCTCTTCTTTGCCATTGATAACCTTCCTACGTTGATTCCAAACATACAAGAGCTAGAAATAACATATGAAGGAGTTATGAAGTCAATCTATCAAATAAACTTCACTTAAAAAACACTAAGTTTATTTCAACAAAATAAGACATCATAAAAAATGTCCCTACAAGAATTCAACTGTCCAACTCTAATTGTAACCTAATTATGGAGAGTAAAACAAACTCTGTATCCATTATACTAAAATGACCTGTAACGCAAAATAGTCATAATATATAGTGGATTCTCTCAACCCCTACACTGCATAAAGGATAAGGTGTTCTCCTTGTTATCAATATCACACAAGGGAAAACAAAATGTGCTATATACCCCTATATAAATTACAAACAATTGAAATACATGTCTACTTGCATTTACAAATGTTGCCTATCTATGGGTCTTTGAAAGGACATCTACATGACATGCATGCCAAACATACACGTGAGTGTACAAAAAGTTTGTAATATAAACATTGCCCAAGATATAGTGGGACTTAAACGTATATGTCAAGTATATATGAGTATAACTAATTTATCCATCCTAAGGTTACTAATGCATAATACACTTTGCACAATACATGAAAGAATAATCAAGGGAAAATAGATGTGATCACCATATTGTAACAAAATAGAACTGCTGTGTCCCTGAAACTAATTATGAAATCTTTCCCTGTACCTATTAAACTCCAATGTCAAGTTAGAGAATTAATAAGAGCCTCTTTACAAAATCACAAACTTTGCAAGTAACTATAAGACATATCATGATCGTGAGGAGAAAACTAAGAATTTTAAACTTGTCTCAAAGTTTACTCACTATTGATTGCTCCCTGATTCATACCTCCACAACTCATCTAAACTGAGTTAGATTTTCAAAATCTTATCACAATGAAAAACTAAAATACGAGATAACAATAACATTCTTCCACAACACCAGGGTTATCAAATTTCCTTCCTAGATTCATTTAAGAATTCCCTATAATAGTGTTTGAAGTGAAAACTAAGCATATTATTTAATACTATAGTTATGTTTTATCAAAACTATCCAAGTTAACCATTTTACCCATAACTAAATAGGAGGTTTCATCTTATTTAAAACTCTATCTTAAAAGATTTAGATGATCCATTTTCCATTTTAAAAAAGGCTTTAAAAACAATTCCAAATAAAGGCATATTTTACTCCCAAAGCAACCTTACACAAAGGATCTAATAAAAAATTATGCAAACATAGTTACATTTGAAAATAATTTATACCTATGTAAAAACTATGAAGTGCATACTTGTTGAGTAATGGTTTGAATATTATTGGTGTTAAAATAACTTCTTGTTTACTTCCTAAAACTCTGAACAAAGCTGTGAAATATAAACTAACTTATGAACCAATTCAAAATCTCAATATTCAGAGTACAAAAACCTGTTCGTTTCTGAACAATGCCTTGTTTGCCATTTCCATATCTTACTATGGAACTTGTATTTTCACTTGTTCATATAATTAAGGACATAGGGTTCTAAAATATGATTAGTTATTAAAAATAAAGGTTACACAACTAGTTATCAAAGACCAAAATATTGTGTAAATACCAATATGAAATCAGATCACCATCATATCTTAATTTGTGCTCTATGTAAGAATGGTAATATGACTACAACTGATTCCTATTAGATGTGAATCACCTAAAATGTCTTGAATTTTATCTGAATGCATCCCAAGATAGAAAGGTTGATCCTCTCTCAACACTATATCACACCTTTGAGTGATAATTGCGCTTGTTCATCATCCAAATTGAACTTACATGACTAGTGGTTTCAAAACCTTGACTGTTAGAAGCTTGTCTTCTTACAACGAATTGGAACACCTTCCAATTTTACTTTGAACTAGCCATCCTGCATAATCAAAACAAACAAAAGAACACTAATAAGAATTTGATATATAAAAACTCCATAAATGAAGTATATCAACAACTGAAGCAAGTCATGTATCAACCTACTCTAAAACCAAAATTGATCCAAAAACTGAATTTACCCCCTTAAATAAATCAAATAGTTTTTATGAAATTGAATACTAAAAAATCTCAATTTTTTAAGTACATATATTTGGATGCAAAATATTCTCAATTTCTTGATTAAATCAATAGAAATTGGATTTAATGTTCTAGAAATGAATATGAGTAATTAAAAAGTTTGCAAACCCATTTTCAAAATGAAAAATCCTATTTTTTACGTCATTTACAACTTTCTATAATTTTTATTAATGTTTCCTTAATTCTTTCATAAACTGAATTATAAAGAAAACACAACATAATAAAAAGGAAAATTGACACAAAATTTGATAACGAAGTTCACCCATTTAGAGGCTACGTCTCTACGTTCATGAAATAATGAAATGATCTATTAAAAATATGTAAATATCATCATTATTTACAAATGTATATCAAAATGGATTCAAACTTATAAATTCATGCCATTAGACCTTCAAAAGACTTTGACAATGCTCAGTAATCATCCTCCACCTTCTTGAAACACTTGCATAATCTATTCCCAACATTCTACATCAAAACATCACTTCAATTGCTCAAAAAGACATCAAATAAACACTAAATTAGAGCACAAATATACCAAAGTGAGAATCTCAAAATTTTGAACAAATTTATAGGTTACACCAAGACCTAAAAATTTCTTGGGATTGGCCAAAAATGTAAAACATTTCATTCTACCATTAAAAATCGTTTACACAGTCATTTTCAACCCCATGTATAAATATAACTTTGTGCCTTTTATAACACTTGAAAACATGTGGTGGATTGGTAAGGCTACTTAACCATTTTACCATAGATCATGGGTTCAAATCCCATGGTTTGTTTATTTGTTCCAACCACCTTGGCCATGGATTTACCATGCATATTTAAAATCCCACATGCATTGGTTTATGAATCAACATAAGCCTTAAAGAAGGTGGTTGTTGGTGCATGTTATGTGGCTTAGGCCACATCTTGATTTGTTTTGCTTTGGGCTTAGTTCCCTATGCCAAACTTGGTTGGTTGATCTCAATTTAGAAGATCCCATGGATATGAATTTGAATCTTTGAGCTTGATTTATAACATGATAAGTTGGCTCACTTGAAACTGCAAACAAGTTGGTTGAACTATCTTGGTGGCATGAGTAATCTCAAGCTTCATATCTCAAACTTGGCATAGAGTTGGCATGCACAAGTGACTTGGAAAATATATGTAACTGGTTTAATAATTAAAATATGGGGTTTATTAGTCCCACATGCAATGTGTAAACAACACAGAGGCATATATATCAAAAATTATAACAATTATAACATGAAGTAACAGAGGCAAAGGCACTCCTCCATAAAAAGAGTGTGTCAACCTTGGTTGAGGGTCCCCAACTAGGAAATAATAGGGCCCTTTTGTATGAACATGAGTGTTGAAGATTGGAGGCAAAATCAACCCTTTTACCATTGCACTACCACATGTCACACGTTGATTGGTCCACTTGGCAACCATACATGCATCCACGTCATTGTTGATGGTTGACCTTTTTTATCCAAACTTTTATCAATGATATCTAGAGAATATGATGTCCATTTTATACATTCTATTAGGCTTTATAAAGATCTCAAAATTCTCTTTAAAATATACTAGTTTCAGGAGATCTTAGGAACTATGAAGTACGAAAAATCCTCTAGATCAATTGCTGATTCCCTTACTTCCTCAGCATATCTATTTCATCCACACCAACTTATTTTTGATACCATTTTTCTTATCTAAATAAGAAAATACACATCCTCTACTCAACCACCAGATTTGCTTATCTACCACACCCAAGCTATCACCATTTGGTAAAGCATGTGGTATAAAGACATCATTCAATTTCTAAAACACTAAACTTATCCTCCTAATATAGACTCTCATGAAAAGACACATATTCATAAATAATATTTTATGTATGTATTTAGATATAACATCTTTATTATCATAATGCTCAAGGTACTTTGATCCACTGTGTTATGCAAGATGAGGTTCTTCCTCTTGTTGAACAAGCACATGTAGGAATTTGTTGTGGCCACTGTAGCATACTTGCTACAACCTGTGAATGCCTATATATGGGTTACTTTTGGCCTACTCTTGAAAATTATGCAATCAAATTTGCTAAAAAATGTACTCCTTGATAATTTTATGATGATTTAATTCATTCACCTCCAACCAAGATTCAAACTATCAAATCTCCTTGGCTATTCTCCATGTGAGGATTATATCTCATTGGCAAATTATCTTGTTCCCAAGATGGGCATGTTTTTATCATCACTACTACCAAATATTTTACCAAATGGGTTGAATCCATGCCCCTTTTTAATGTCACTGGTAACACCATCACCAAATTCATTCTTAATCAAATCATTTTCCACTTTGGTGTTCCCTATACTATCATTTCAAATAATGGTGATATTTTCAAAACAAAGATGTAAAACAAATCTGTGGTAAATTCAATATCAATCACAAATTTTCTACACCTTATCATCTGTAATGTAATTGTCAAACTAAGGCCATTAAAAAAATTCTCAACAAAAATTCTCCAACATACAATTTGTGAAACCCACATAGGTTGACACCTTCATATTTACCTTGCTCTTTAGGCCTATTAGACTAGCATACGTATTACCACCAGGGCAATGCCATTCTCTCTAGTCTTTGGTTTTGAGTCAAATTTTCCATTAGAAGTTGAGATTTTCTCTCTTCACATATCTATTCATGGTATCATTATCGATGAAGAATTATGTGAAGATTGCCTTCATGCCCTTGATCTCCTTGATGAACACCATCTTTCTGCTTTACAACATAATCATCAATACAAGGCTTGTATTGCCAAACAACATAACAAACATGTTGAAGTTTTCACATTTAAGGTTGGTAATTTTATCCTTAAAGTAGACTACATTCATGATAAAGAAGGTAAATACGTCTGAAAATGGTGAGGACCCTATTTAGTCAAAGATATTCTTGGTCTAAGTACCTATCACCTTTAAACCAATGAAGGTCATGTTTTTAAAGAGCCCACCAATGTACAATTTCTCAAAAAGTATTTTTCCTAATTATTCCCTTCTTTTCATGCTTTATATATGCTATTTATCTAACACTCTTTGTAAGATATTTACATGGGTTTCTCCCTCTGCAATAGTCATTTTTATAAATCTTAAGTCCTTCCTTTTTGGTCTTTTGGTTTCTCTTTTTCTTCTGATTTAAATTATAAAACCATGGATAGGACTTGATCTTCCTCATGATGTACCATAGTCTTCTTCATTTTCATAATCTTTTTACACATTTTTTGGCATCCCTTGGGTTTTATTTTGTGAGTTTTAGTGTAAGACCACAAATAGGACCTGGCCTTCCTCATAAATACCATCTTTTAATTTTATTATTTTATTTTTCCCATACTTTTTAGCACCTTTGTGGGTTTCTTTTTATGAGTTTCAGTGTAAGACCATGGATAGGACCTAGCCTTCCTCATACAATTACCATCTTGCCATTCTTTTTCTAGAATATGTTTAGCACTAGTTACAAGTTATTGATCCTTTGTTCTAAACTTTAGATTTTACTTTCTTTTGATAGATGAAATTTGCACAAATAATCTATTTTAACATGTTTTCATCCATTACCCTCATTTTTATGATAACGAACCACACTTTACTGTCATTTATCCCTTTTTGCCCTTTATCACATTTTTTACAATTCTAAGTCATATAAATTGTTCCATGTGTCACTCCTCTTACTTTCCTGTCCTTTCACTCTACATTAGATAAAACAAGGTAGAATTCAAGATAACACTTTTATTTCACCTAGATTTATGAGACTCTTAGACACCATGCTCTCTAAAGTTCTCTTTCTTAGCAACCAAGTCCCAAGTATTCAAATAAAAGTCATCTTTAGCACCCATGTTTGGTTTTCCAAATCCGTATGGAGGAGGAAAAAAAAAAGCCATCAAGAAATTTAAAATCCAAACCATTTAAAACAAAAGGCAATGATATAAAAAATGAAACATACAACTCTCAAAAGTCAAAATCATAATAAAAGACATGATTACAAGCACATCTCCTATCTCTAATCAAAGCTCAAACTCCAAAGTTAGTCTCACATAGAGCCAAGGTCCATTGGGGTGTGGTAGGCTAGTAGATTGGAATAGGAGAATTCAATAATCTCTATGGTGCTACCTAATTTCTCACATAGGTACCCAATCTTCGTAGTAGACTGATGACTCTGTAAGGGGTCTTGAGGAATGGGAAAAATTTTGTGGGAAGATAGGTCCATTTTACTTTTCATGCATATATCTTTCATAGGATGATCTACATACTTCATTTGTTTTCCTAAGACTTGTGTGGCTAAGAAAAGATTTTTAGAGTCTTTAAGGTCAAAATTCCTCTTATTTTGACAAACCTAATTTGAGTGTCTTGACTTCGATAAAGAATTTCTCTCCCTTGGTTTATCCTTAATTTTCCCCTCTACCCATTTCATTTACCCCCTTGATAGGTAAATTATGATTCTAAATCTATTTTTCCCTCTTCTATAATTCCTTCTTCATATCTTAAAAACATGCTAGCACTACTTTGTTTCAGTTTTATCTATCCTTAGATCAAAACAACATGTTTAAGCAACTTTGGATTACTTTCTTTACACCATAAATTTAGATTTATAAACTTGCCTTGATCTCTTTTTAAAATTTGTCATTGTTGTACCACCCTTTTTGTGGACATCTGAGTCTGTTTCTACTTTCAAGTACTTTTTCCATTGTTGAATGAGGTTGTCTTGTTACTTGTCACTCATCAATGCTGTTTTCCATTTTATGCATGTTTTTCCATTGATGATTAAGGATTTTTACTGCTTATTCATTAATGTTGTTTTACCATTTTTGCTTACCCATATTTATTTAAGGACTTTTACTACTTTTACATCGATGTTTGATTACCATCATTTTTGATATGTATCTTTGGTTTGACTTGGTGAGTTTACCTTTCTTACTCAAGGTTTATTTGTTTGAGTTTTTTGGTATTTAGTAGCCTTGGCATTTTGGTTACCTGATTTACTCTAATTTTGACTTGATCATTTGGTCTAACATAACACCTGTCACCCCGGCTTGCCAAATTTTCAAGTATGTCCTATCCACATAACACTAGTTATCTTGGCTTTCCTATGTTTGTTTGTTTGTTTTTGGTCTTTGGTATTGTATTCTTGGATTTGTTGAAAACATTTTTTATGCCCTACACAATCAAAACTAGCGACACAATAGCTAACCATCTAATGATAAAGGTAAATCAAGGTATGCATACTTTTACTTTTCAGTTATTTCCCTTTCAATCTTTTAATTTTAGTTATTTTTTTGATTTAAAATACTGCAGCTTTTTTTTAACCTCAATGTTGTGTGTTACTATGTTCTTTTTCAGAGCACCATCCCTTGTTTCACCTTAGTAACACATGATGAAATTCGAGTGGAGCATATGTATACACATAATATTTTTAACTTTTATCAAATACTGATGCTTTACATCTTTCAAGAACCTATTGAGACTCAATCTCTCTGAGTGCACACCTTAAAGGCTGTACCGAGAAAGTGATGGGCATACCATTGGTGCTTCATAAGATTGTTGTCCCTTATTACCAATCCAACCAACTCCTAAAACCATTCCCTAAGATACTACTCATCTTTTGCATATTCCTATAGTGTTTTCCCACTTTCCATCCCTCTTTTCCTCACTTTAAACCCCTTTTGATAGTTGATTGTACTAGGTCAACTGGGTCGACCCTATACTATTTTGGGTAGTTTTCACTTAGGGTCTAGGTCAGTTCTTGGCTAACCTAGCCCATGACCTAGTGAATTTTTTCCTTAATTTTACTAAGTCAACTGGGTCGACCTTGTTGACTAAAACTTCCAAAAAGGCTTATGGTTAAATCTAGCTATATATACAAGATCATTTTTTCATTTCACAATCAATCAATCAAGAGTTATTATTCACTTGCACTTCTTTACAATCTAGTCTTCCACCATTCTACTTGAGGAGTATTAGATTAGGGTTTCTACTTGGATAATATAGTCTTGTGGAGAAGTCTTGGATGCTTTGGCCTTTCTTAGTGATCCTTACAAACCAAAATAACCTATTGTGAAGTCCCATTGACCAAGGGAGAGATTGAGTCTCTATAGGGTTCATCATTTAGGTAAGTATTCTCTAACTTTGCTTCTTTCTTTAGTAGATAGAAGCAACATTAGTATTGAATTTGAATAATATTACTCTTCTTAATCCATGTATTAGGGTCTTGCTCATACATAGCTTAATTGAGATTCTCCTATGCATGTTTTATTTATTTACCAACCCCTCATATTATGCCACAAGCTTTTGTGAGAACTAAATTAGATTTACTTTACTTGTTATTAGTTTAGTGAGATATCAAAAAATAGGACTCCATTAGGATTATTTCATGATTGTGCTTGACTGAAGGCTTTGAAACCCTCCTTAGCATAGTGTATTGTGGTAAGAGATCTCCTAATCAAGTTTAGAAGATCCCCATATTGGTCATGTTCTTGATTATATAATGTGTCCCCAATCATAAGTGTATGGTATGATCTATCTTCTTTGAGTTAAGACTGATTTATAGACGCGATGCATTTTTTATTGCATATAGTCTCCATTCACTATCTTATCTTCTTTCTTGCACTATAGGGGCTTCAATATTCTTGTTTTGACTTGAGAATCCATGGTTACAAAACTTTACAATATGACCAACCTTTTGACAATTGAAACACACTATTCTTCTTAATGTAAACACACCATTACCCATACTTATTGACTGATGATTCTCCTTATAGTTTTATGCATATTCATTCTTCGAGGGTCTTCTATAATGCCTTGATCTATGACCAAATTGGTTTTATGAATAACAATAACCATTGAAAGGATTAACATACCTTATAGAATTAGGCTACTTGGTAGGATTAATATTATTTATACCAGCACCATCATTCCTTGATTAATCATTGACCTTTAATGTCTGATTCTCTTTGATCACACTAGTATTCTTCTTTTTGTCTCCATTGAAACCAAGACTTGTTTTGTCATTAGCATTCTTTTGATTACTCAGGATGTTGTCTAGATCATTAGTACTATTTTTAAACTTCACAAAGGACTTAACCTTACTTGATGCTTGATCTAACTTAGCTCTCAAGGAATCCACTTTAGTTACATACCTTAGACTTTCTTCTTTAGCCTTAAGGCTTGCAGTCATAATCTCAATTTGAGTCTCCACCTATTTGAATATTTCTTCTTATTCCTTGGAGTTATTGCTCAATCTATATTCAAAAAAATTGATTTCATCATCATAATATTTGATGAGAGACCTCATCTCCTTATTATTTTACTTCACCATATTCAATTTTTATATAACATTCATCAACTCAGCCTCAAATCCACCTCATCTTCTTCTTCATCTGAATCACCAACAATACCTCTAAACCACATGGACTCTTCTTAATTTGATTAACTTACTTCCTCAGCCATAAAGAGAATTTAATTTACATCAATACCATCACTTTCAAGGTCACTCTCAGAATCACTTCTCTCACTCTCATAAGAAGAGATGCAATCTTCCTTGGTGTAAAATCTTCTTTTGTTCTTGAAAGACTTCTTGTCATCATACTTTCTAAAAACATTATTGCTCTTATCAAACATATAGGACTTCTTGTCATCATCATGACCTTCATCATGATATTAATAATGATTTTTATTATGCTTATGAAGGAACTTATTATCAAAGTGTCCAATTTATCCACAATTAAAGCAATTGAGGGGTAACTTACCCTTATATTTACTTGAACTAGTTTTGAACTTTCTTGAAAACATAACTATCAACTCATCATCATCAATATCAGAATCATCATTTTATTTAAATTTATTACCTTGCATATTATTCTCCTTTAAATTATTTTCTACCTTAAATGCGACTTCCTTATTTAAAGGTCTTCCTTCACTTGTCCTCATCTCATAGGCTATTAGGGTGCCATGAAGTCCATCCATCTCTAGCTTGTCTAGATTTTGCATCTCTTCAATAATAAGTATTTTAGAATCAAACTTTAGGAGTTAGAGATATCAATACCTTTTGAAAAATAGTAGACTCTTTTAATTCTTCACTCAGGCCTCTTATGATGTTAACCACTTCATCAACTCTCAGCAGGTAGGCTGCAAGGGTCTCATCTTCATTCATCCTTAGGCTTTCAAGTTTTCTTCTATGGATTTTAAATTTATCCAACTTGACCTTAGAGTCTCCCTCATGGATAGTATTAAAGTTATCCCACATATATTTGGAAGTCATATAGTGCATCACCTTCATAATCTCTACCTTTGATAGGCCACAAAGAATACCATTCATTATCTTTGAATTGTTGTCACTAGCCTTCTTACCTATTACATTTATAGGGGGAATAGAGGGTGTAGTTTATCCATCCAAAACTAATTTCCAAACATCATGACCTTAAGACATAACATATGTTATCATCTTGACACTCAAAAAGGCATAATTATATCCATTAAACAACAAATAATTACTTTTAGAGAAACCACTTTGTGCTTGACTAGCCATCTTCGCTTGCTTAGGATCTCCTTTAGGTTACTAAGCCTGCTTTAAATGACATGCTCTGATACCAATTATTAGAAGTAAAATTATTGAGAGGGGGGTGAATTAGTACCCATAAAAAAATCATTCAATTTCACTTATTATTCATGAAGCATTCATTCAAACACATACATCAATCAATGCATAAACAAACATTCAGATAAACATATAACATATGAACACAAGAGATATGTGGGAAATTGATGCAGGGGTATCAAACAAGTTCATATATTTCAGTGTGTTTTATCATAATTTTGGTCTATTAAAGTGTTAGAAGTCCTATAAGGACCTTAAAAGGGTGATTGAGTTAGTTAGATAGTTATACATTAGGTGTTATTAGCTTTGGGAGAGTTTCTTGCCAAAACCCCATTTCAAATATTTGAATTTTTCTTAGTGAGTCTAGGATCCTTTGAGTAGTTGTCAAGAAATATTAGGTTTTAAAATTATGGTATAAGATCATTAATGGGTTAATAAAGGAGTATCATGTAAATTTCATAAAAGAGGTAGCATAAAGCACAATTTTGAATGTAATGGCCATACTAAGACAATTACCATGCAAGTTAGTTATCAAGGAGTTAGTTATGCATGTGTGTAAGTTGTATTAACAAGTTTTGGAATAGAATAAAGGGGTTAGTATCATAGAATAGAAGTCAATAGGAAGTTAGGAAGTAAGTTTTGAAGTTAGAGATAAGGTAGAGGTATGAAGGAGAAGATGGAATGGAGTAAAAAACCATGAAGACTCTGTACCTTGTTCATAGTGATAGAGATGCTCATGTAAAAAGAAAGGATCAATAATCAATCACATGTGTGAAACTTGTTTCTTTGTGCCTTTGAATTAACATTTTCTTATAATTATAATTGGTAATTTAAGAGTCTTAATCCTTTAGGGATAATTACTCTGTTATATATATTTTTACAAACTGTGTATAACAACATTGTTATAAAGAATCTTTATTGGCTTTATAAATTTTGTGAGACATTGGGAAATGGATCCTCTTTAATAAGATATAGACATGCCAATAAGGTATTAAAGATTAAATAAGTTTGATGAAGTTATCTTACATATATAAATTATTGTATTTGATCAATAATTATGAACATGATTTCATGATAATAGTGTGATAATGCTCTGTCAACAAAGATAGTCAAGAAACCTATTATAGGATGGAATATCGAGTGGGTTGTAGTTTGTTGTGGCCTAAAGACCATACAGAGAGAAAATGTGGTGCTAAAGAATGTTGGATTAAATTATAATATCTTTAGGTAAGTGTATATGATTTATAAACCCTATGTTTATTCACATTTAGGCAAACTGTGCAACAATGATTAGTAGAAACCTTGGTTAGAAGTAGTTTAGACACTAGACAAGAGAAGTTAAGGCATTGAAAATTTGAAGGTAGGTTAGATATACCTTAAAAAAGTGTTTTCAAGATTTTAAAATAATAAGTATTCATTTGAATCCATATTGATCCCTCTCAATCTTATCACAGATTGAGAAACCCTAGTTAAGGGTCAAAACACTAAAAAAGTAATAACTCACATTTCCATTGGTAAAAAGTAATGAAACTTGGTATTTGAATGAGTTTTGAGATGTGTGAAATTATTTTCAATTTTTTAGATCCGTACCATCTTGTATGTATGAATTATTGTGATTGTGTTGTTGATAGGGTTAAACAGGCCTAAAAAGGGCTAATTAGATTGAGAAAGAGGCTAGAAAAAGGTGAAAGATAGAGAGTTAATGCATGAAATTTTATGGAGAGGTAAAATGTTATAGAGGGTATTATAATATGTACTTAGTTTCTCAAGATTTAATTATACCAATCTGTATAAGGCAAATTTGTTAAAAAAAGGATACAAGAGGTGAAGAGTGGTTAAGGGTTTGATGAGTGAAGAAGGAGGTTGAGGTTGTGATGGTGTTTGAGATTAGTTGAAACAAGATGGTAAAGATTTAGAGAGAGTATTTAAGTTGACAGATTATATTTATGGAACCCTATTCAATCATTGAGGTAATTTGGCCTAGATAAAATCACCTGATAGTGAAGACTAGTGAGTATGAGATGAATGAAAGAGAATAAGTGGATAGAGTGATATGACTGGATGTGTGATAATTATTTAAAGGTAACAAAGGTAGATAAAAATCCTTCAAGAAGCCTGGTCAAAGAGCATACAATAGATTGATGTCAAGTCAAAGACAAAGTTACCAAAGAAGGGAAATTTGAGGACTTTTGATGCATATATAGTTCATTGTAGGTATCAGAGTTGGGTTAGCAGAGGATGAAGAGTTCCTTTGAATAATTTGGTATCAAAGAAACAACATGTTTATGAGTAAAATAACAAAAAAGTCATCTAGTCAAGTGGGTACATGTGTTATTGAATTTTCATTTTGATTTCTTTTGATTTGTTCATGAATAGTGTTGAAGTATGAGTGCAAGATGAGATTGTGAAGTGTGGTAGTAGCCCTTAAGCCATTGAAGGATTATTGAGTGAGAGATCTATTAAAAATATAAAGAGAGATATCAAAAGTGAACTTTAGGAGAGAGAAAGAGGTGTCCTAGTGAAAGAACAAGAAGAGTGAGAGACCTAGTTAAGGTCATAGAGATTGAGAGAGACCCAAGTGAGAGGTCATGAGGTGGCAAGTGGTTGAGGCTTGTTAAATAAGTATAGGTCCAGGTGGGACCAAGAGATTGATAGACATATTAGATAAGATGAAGATATAGAGAAAATAGGAAATAGGGTGAGGTTGAGAGAAGCTATCACAAGGAGAAAAAGGTGCATGATGACACGAAGAAGAGGATAAAGATGGAAAAATAAATGCAAGAGGTGAGGCAAAAAATAGATGAGTTGTTAATCATCATAAAGTAGATGAGAGAAAGTGAGAGCCCATATTGTGGATGGGTGATGAAAAAGAAGACATTAAAGTGGCCACTAAGGCTACAGATAAAGAGAAGGAAAGTGTAAGGCATGAGAGAGGAAAGAAAGTAGAAGAGGTTGTTATGCAAGCAACTTAAGAGAGAAATGATGAGGTATAGGATGAGTGGACATCCAAGTGAACAAGAGGAAGAAGTTTAACAACACATATATGTGGATGATATCATTTTGAGTGAAACAAAGGAGGATAGTTATAGCCAACTAGGTAACATCGATGATAAAAAAAGAAGTAGATCAGTTTGAAGGCCTATTTGAATGCTTAGAAAATGAAGTACCAGTGAAGAACAAAGGCTTATAATTTGAATATAAATTTTTATATGAGAGTGATGATTAATTATAGAGAGAGATATATAAGCCTTAGAAGAAGATTTTCATGGTGAAGTGATGGAAAGGGAAGAGAAGGTAGTTGCAACAATTGAGAGTTATAAGACGGAGGACAAAGAACAATAAGAGGAAGCATGGATGACAATAATGTATCAAATTGAATTAGGTAGGCAAGAAGTTGTATATGTTTTTTTTGAAAGCAAGTGATGACAAGTGAAGGGGAGAGAAAAATTACAACAACTATTTATGGTATATACAACCCATATGACAGAGGCAAAGAGTCAAGAGAGAGTGCACAACAAGAGAAAGTTAATGCAAGCAAACAATACAAATAAGCATGCAAAATAGTCTTTGATAAAGGAAAGAAAAAGAGCATAGGTGAGGAGAATGAAGGAATAAAATCAATAAGGGATGTTCCAAATAGCATGAATTGAAGACACAAAAGAAGCATATAACAGTTCATTAGAGTTTTATTTATTTCTTGCACAGGAGTATGATGTAGGGGCATCAAACATGTTCATATATTTTAGTCTGTTTTATCATCATTTTGGTCTAGTCAAGTGTTAGAATTATTATAAGGACTTTAAAAGGGTGATTAAGTTAGCTAGATAGATATACATTAGGTGTTATTGGCTTTGAGAGAGTTTGCCACCAAAACCCCATTTCAAATATTTGAATTTTGCTTAGTGAGTCTAGAGTCCTTTGAGTAGTTATCAAGAAAATTTAGGTCATCAAATGATGATATAAGGTCATGAATGGGTTAAAAAATGATTCTCATGTATATTTCATAAAGGAGGTAGCATAAAACAAGATTTTAAATGTAAAGGTTGAACTAAAATAGTTACCATGCAAGTTAGTTATCAAGGAGTTAGTTATTCATGTGTGTAAGTTATATGAACAAGTTTTGGAATAGAATAGAGGAGTTAGTATCATAGAATATAATTAAATAGTAAGTTAGGAATTTGGTTTTGAAGTTATAGATAAGGTAGAGATATAGAGGAGAAGATGGAATGGAGTAAAAACCCATGAAGACACTGTACCCTGTTCACAGTGACAATGATGCTCATGTAAAAAGAAAAGATTAAGAATTAATATTATGTTTGAAACTTATTTATTTGTGCCTTTGAATTTACATTGTATTATAAATATGATTGGTAAGTTAATATTCTTAATCCTTTAGGGATAAGTACTCTGTTATATAGATTTTTAAAAATTGTGTATAACATGACTGTTATAAAGAATTTGTATTGGCTTTATGAATTCTATGAGACAAAGGGAAATGGATCCTATTCCATGAGATATAGAAATGTAAAGAAGGTAATAAAGAGTAAATAAGTTTGAGTAAGTTATCTTCCATACATACATGATTGTATTTAATCACCAATTATGAACAAAAGTTTAGGATAATAGTGTGAGAATGCTTTGTCAACAAAGATAGTCAATAAACCTATTATAGGATGGAATAATGAGTGGGTTATAGTTTTTTGTGGCCTAAAGACCATGTAGAGAGACAATGTGGTGCCAATTAACATTATATTAAAGTATAATATATTTAGGTAAGTGTATATGCTTTATAAACCATGTGTTTTTTCACATATAAGTATACTATGCAATAATGATTAGTAGAAACCTTGGTTGGAAGGAGTTTAGACACTAGACAAGAGAAGTTAAGGCATTGAGAAGTTTAAATAAGGTTAGAAAGACCTTAACCAAGTGTTTTCAGGATTTGAAAATAAGAAATAGGCATTTGAATCCATATTGATCCCTCTTGGGCCTGTCACAGATTGAGAAACCCTAGTTTAGGGTTAAAACACTAAAAATGCAACAACTCACATTTCCACTAGTAAAAAGTAATGAAATTTGGTATTTGAATGATTTTTCAGATGTGTGAAAGTATTTTCAAGTTTTTAGACCCGTACCATTTTGTATGTATGAATTATTGTGACTATGTTATTCATAGGTTCAAACAGGCCTAAAAAGGGCTAATTAGAGTGAGAAAATGGCTAGAAAAAGGTGAAAGATAGAGAGTTAACACATGAAATTTTGTGGAGAGGCAAAAAGTGATAGAGTGTATTATAAGATGTACCTATTTTCTTAGGATGTAATTTTACCAATCTATACAAGGCAAATTTGTTAAAAAAAAGGATACAAGAGGTGAAGAGTGGTTGAGGGTTTGATGAGTGAAGAAGGAAGTTGAGGTTGTGATGGTATTTGAGATTAGTTGAGAAAATATGTTCAATATATAGAGAGATTTTTTAAGTTGACAGATTTTATTTATGAAATCTTGTTCAGGCATTGAGGTAATTTGGCCTAGATAAGCTCACAGTTTAGTGAAAACTAGTGAGTATGCGATGAGTGAAAGAGAGTAAATGGATAGAGTGATATGAATGGATGCATGATAAGTATTCAAATGTTTAAAATGTAGATAAAAAGACTTAAGGAATCTTGGTCAAAGAGAATACAAGATATTGATGTCAAGTCAAAGATAAAGTTGCCAAAGAAGGGAAATTTGAGGACTTTTGATGCATGTATAGTTCATTGTAGGTATCAGAGTTGGTTTAGCAAAGGATGGAGGGTTAATTTGCATAAAATAACATCATATTTAATTAAAAAAATTAAAAAATAGATTAGAACATAGTCTTATAAATAATGAATCAATATTTAGTGAGGCACCAACCCCATAAGCAACACCAACCCCTCACTAGTTAAGCACCAACTCAACTAGTCCTTTATCAAGCACTAAATTACAAGGAGGCACCAACCCCCTAGGTGACTCAACACTAAATCAGTTACCTAGAACCTCTTATCACATTTGGATATATTTTTCTCACTTAAATGATGATGATCACCTTATTTTTCTCTTTACACTTTCTATCTCTCTCAAACAACCTATTAGGCCTCTTCGCTGAACTAACCCTCTTCTTAGATGATTTAGGTCTTATAAAATTGATCATCATCTATATAATCACTATTATAGCTTCATGAAATATTCAACATACCTCTTTGATGGTCTTTAATCCCTCTACCTAGTTTCCAAACTTCTATATCATTCATTCACTCTATCAATATTCTAACTAGTCAAATTAGGCCTATTAGACCTTCTTCTTATACTTGACTCTTAATTTCACATAAATCGGTCAAAAAAAGCCCTATCCATACTTGGATAAACTTTGGAATAGATCAAAAAACATGTTTCATAGGATAAACAACTACTAATAGGTCAGTCACCACTCATAAGGACCAAAACCACCATTAGGCCTAATAGAGACATTATGCAATTAGGCCTTCTCAAAGCACACATTTCACCTTGAACACATTAGAACATTTTGAGCCTCCATAAATTAATTAATAAATTAACAAATACTTTAATAAAACCCCTTATAATCTCACCTTAGTTCCCCAACACCATTTAGCTCATTTGACTCCTTGAACCACACCATTAGGCCTACTCATAATTAGGCCTTCTTACTATCATAAAGTCTACCAACCAAAACTAGAGAAAAAAACCATTTTTATAAAATAACCATAACATAAAATCACATGTATAGAACCTAAGTTACCTTAGGCTCATCAAAATGTTCATTATACTTCACCATATAGGGCAAAAGACCTTAAATTGACCACTTCGATATACTCAATTAGAACTACAAACAAAGATCAAAAAGTAGTCAAGGACCTTTGAATTTTTACACCTTAATAGTTATTTTATCATGAATAAAAATAAATTAAAATGAAACTAGGAGACCTATATAATAAATTCATGTACATTGTATTATTCAACTTTGGGCATAATGACTCAGGAATATCATTCTTATTAACACACAAAAAAATGCCTAAATGCTCTAAAACATTGTCATGAAAATAATGACTTAGAACACCTATAGATTCAATTTCATGAAATTAAAATGGATTTAAATGATAATAAAAAATCATAATATTAACTTAAAATAAATATATTATAGTCTTAAATATCAATATTGGTCTTACAAATCAATCTCATGGCTTCATTGTACATAGACCTCACTATGTTAGACAAGTTAGATTGAGAGAAACTTTCTACCAAAGACACACATCTAAAAAAACTATATCCAATAGGAATGCATGTTACATGTCTTTAAAAACAACCCTATACAATTGGATTCATCCCTAATCTATGGCAACACAACCCTAATCTCAATCCCACTTTTGCCTATTTTTCTCACTATCTTCCTCATTGGGCCTTTTTAGAAATAGGTCAACTTCCATGACTAATTTAACATATTTTAAAGTATATAACTTGTTCCTAAACCAACATGGGCATAATATTTAAGTCTCAAGCTTTAACCTCCATCCACTTTCATGATTTGACCTGGTCAACCCTACTTGCTATATCAAAAATTTGAGAAACAAGGTATTTCTTGTAGCTTCCACTCACTCATCTGACATACCAATGCCACTTGGAGGTACCTAGGAGAGTCATCTACATGATAAAATCATAAAAATAGGTCATAAAATTCATTCTAAACCATTTACATCAATATATTCCACATCAGGTTACTATTAGGGTTTTAGAGAGGGTTAAGACCACCTTACAACCTTAACAATCATTAATGAAGCTTGAGCCCTTAATCCAGAAACCAATGCTTATAAAATTGATCTAGCATCCTTCCAAAAATTCCATAAAATTTGATGCAGGGGCATATTGGTTAGTTTCAATTTTGGTTTGATTTAGGTATCTAGGTATCTTATAATCCTTTTAGGATCTCATTTTGGTGTTCTAGAGGTGTTAGATTGCTTGAAACATTCAAATTAATATTTCCTATCAAAACCATTATTTAAATATTTAAAAATTTGGGAAGGTTGTGAAAGGTTTTTGATGTTTTTTAGCTATGAGTGTTTGTCTATTGTTTATTTTAGGTCTATAAATATGTTGATAGAGGACATATAGTAGGTGGTTAAGTGCATTAAGTCATAATGCCTTTGTAAGCCTGAATGAGGTAATTTCAAGAATGAACTGAAGGCTTTTCAAGAAGTAGATGTGGTAGTTATCTTTAGATATAAAGCTTGTTATTTTGGATTTTGGAGTCAATATTTTCATAGTGAATTCATGGATGTAAAGGGGCTCTAGTCCCAAGAAACATAAGAAAGGATAAATCTTACATTTTGATAGAAATATTGTGCATTCTATCTTTTGTGTATTTCAATGAAGAGTAACCGAGTTTTAATTGTTCAAGGAGAAAATAATTAATATTTTTATAGATTGATTCTTCATACTAGTTTTGGTATGTTTGTGTGTGATTTCTTAATATATATTTCAGGTCTAAAGTGTTGTGAAATCCAAAGACTATAGTATTTGATTTAAAGTTGTAGACTAAACCCATATATCATGTTGAGATCATATGTATACAGACTATAAATACATAATACATTTATAAGAGACATGGTGGAGGGGCTAAACTGATTGGAAGGTTTTTTAATAAAATCCTCAAAGTATTTTGGTCATTCTATTAATTTGACAAAGAGTTACTTGCACTTGTGTCAATCTATGACTGCATATATAGTCAAGAATAAAGTTTAGAGAAGATATATGACTAAAACATCAAAGTGAGAGTTTCTTGATTCTATACAGTGATTTGAGTCATTATGGACCTATATTAGTCTTGTGAAAAATTTGAAACCCTGAACGAGATCAAATAATCTCAATAGAGTATTTGCAAACCTAGTCTCTTATGACTGTATATATAGTGGTGTAAAGAAAGTGTCCAATAGTGGTATAAAAGAGTTGAAAGAAGGGTGTTGGAGGCCACCTATAGGTTGGAAATGGGTTTTAAATGTCCCACAGAGCTAAAGTGAGTCTCAAATAAGGTTTTAATCCATTGTATGAGTTTTAAACATCAAAACAATACCCTATGAAGACATAGACTGTGTCTGTGTGTGAAAAGATACCAAAATCTTACTCCAAAGGTTGAATAGAAAGGTGTAATGAAGAAACCAAAATTTGTATAATATTCCTCTAGGTGATACAAACCTTGAATAACCCTTACCAAGATTTGAAACTATGTAGAGCACTTGCAAATCCAAAAAGAGTGCTCTCAAGCACCTATAGAAGCAAAGAAACCTAAACTAGGGTTTAGAGATTGATGTCCATATTCTAGGAGATTGAATCAATGAAATGCCTCAATTTTTATTTATCTAATAGAACTCAATGCATGTAAGAATATTTAAGTGGTTTTGAGTTAGTGAAGCATAGTTTTATACCATTATAAGAGATTATTTACAAATAGGGTTTAAGAAGGCCTAATTAGGCCTAACAGTGAGCAAGAAAGGGTGAGTAAAGTGGCTTATCAAAGGAATTTGAGTGTAAAAATTCACATAGAGGAGCTCAAGGAAAAATCATACTAGTATCAGAAATTGTTTTTTCAATAAGCATCTATACTTTTTTTTACTAAGTAATTTTGCTCAAAAAAGTTCTACTAAGGATTGAGAGAGTGTAGGTAGAGTTGTGAAAATGGGTGAGATGAAAATTTGGGAAGTTTGTACTTGGATTGAGGAGTCATAAGGATCATAAAACTCTTGGATAAGGTATGAGACCATTGATTACATATAGCGATATTGAAACTACTGAGTGTCTATTGAGTCATTCAACCATTTTAAGAAGGATTTGTTGAAAAACAAGGACAAGTGCATTGGTTGTTGCATATGTTCTACATCATTATGGTATAAAAGATAGTAAAATTTCCTAGTGGATTGTGAAAAGGATTAATATCATGTATTTTTAGGTGAATTTTAGGATAGGGAACCAAGAACAATCTTCTATGGAGAGAATTAACAAAGATCAATAAGATTTGGTCAAGAATATGGTAGACCAAGTGACATAGTTGATTGCACCATTAGTCATGAGGATGGAGGCTATTGAGGATGCTCTCAAAGAGAGAGTACATAGAGTAATAATAGATCAAAAAGAGCTAAATAATAGTCAACAAGGTCAAGTATTTGTATCCAAGGACAAATGGGAGAGAAAATGGATAGGTGGTTCAAGAAAGACCATAAATGCATGTAGCAGTAATTTAAGAAGAAGGCATGGAAGTACAACACCATGAATGCTAGATCAGATCATTTTTAGGTGGTAGATTAAGAAGATATTAAGGTCATATAAGAAGTAAACCAAGATAAAGGTTTCAATGACAATGTTGGCATTACCATAGAGAGGGACATAGAGCATTAAAGTGTCCATTGAGTATTAGTAGAGGTATGTAATGACAAAGTACAAGAGAAGTGAATGAGGAAAGAATACAAGAAATAAATGCATATTTAATCATGAGAAGAATATTATTACAATAGAGGAATCAAGTCAAATAACCATCCCAATGAAGAAGCTTATTCAAAATCAAATGCAAAGTAAAAGGTAAGGTTTGTGATTTAGTGATTAATGGAGGAAACACCAATAACATTGTGTCTTTAGAGATGGTGAAAAAATTAGACTTGAAGAGGATGCGATATCCACAACCATGCAAGGTTGCATAGGTATAAAAGGAACATAAAATATTGTTAAGTGAGCAAAGTTGGGTTGAATTTCATATAGGAGGATATAAAGATAAAGTATTGTGTGATATTATGTCCATAGATGTTTGTCATTTACTATTAAGAAGACCATGGTAATTTGATAGGTAGGATATTCATGACGGTCAAGATAATACATACACCATCAATAAAAATAGAAGAGATACACATTCTTGTCCCATTTAAGGGTGATGAAGAAATAAAATATGAGAGAATAATGATGATGAAAACAAAGCAATATTAGAACAAAGCCATGGAAAGTTTGGGTTTGGTCAAAGAACCAGAGAGAGAAGAAAAAATAAGATGTCTTGAGATGGTTAGTATGAAGAGTTTTGAATCCATAAAGATGGACATAAGAGAGGATGAATAAGAATTCAAGGTGACAATAGAGGTCATCAAGATGTAGAAAGAGAGTAGCCTAAAAAAGAATGAAGACATAACACCTATGAGATTCCTCAAGAAAGAAGAAAGCCAAAATAAGAAAGGTATTCAAGTTTATTAGAGAGATCATATAAGAATAGTAATATAAAATGAAGCAAGTGTGGATGAAGACTATCATGATAATGACATTGAACAAGAAAAAATGAAAGTTATAATACAAGGAGCAACCAATCGAGCCATAAAAATTCCCAATTTTATTTTTAATATGTTGATTTGTGATATAAGTGCAGGTAATGAGAATGCAACCATTAACCAAGTATGGGAAGTGATAAAGAAGGTAGATGTTCAGGTTCAAGGAGTTGAAACTCAACCCATTCAATAAATACATTGCCAAGAGATAGAAAATCAACCACAAGAGTGGTCGCAACAATATGAGAATATAAAAGGACAAGAGGAAGATAATAAGGTACAACTGAAGTAATCTCTCAATGAATATGAGAGCCATAATATAATTCAAGTGGTAAAGTTTCAATCTATAAATGTAGATATCAGCCAATCATAGGCAAAATATGAGCTATAAGAGATAGTTGAAGCCAAAGTGGTGGAAGACAAGTCTGAGTTCAGGCACCATAATGCAAACATGAAAGAAATACAATCCTTTCTAAATTTATAGGTAGCTAAAGTCAACACAAAATTACAAAAATATCTCAATCCATTTAAGGATGTGATAGTGGAAGCTACAAGACCATCTAAAGGAATGAAGGAAAAGTAAGCAAGTCACATTAAGCTTGAAGCTCAATTTATTCTACCCTTAGTAGTATGATGTAGGTGCATCTTGGTTAGTTTCAATTTTGGTTTGATTTAGGTATCTACATGTCTTATAATCCTTCTAGGATCTCATTTTTGTGTTCTAGAGGTGTTAGATTGATTGAAACATTCAAATCAATATTTCTTACCAAACCATTATTTAAATATTTGAAAATTTGGGAAAGTTGTGAAAGGTTTTTGATGTTTTTTAGCTAGGAATGTTTGTCTGATGTTTATGTTAGGTATATAAATATGGTGATAGATGACATATAATAGGTGGTTAAGTGCATCAAGTCATAATGCCTTTGTAATCCCCAATGAGGTAATTTCAAGAATGAACTGGAGGCTTTTCAAGAATAGTTGTGGTAGTTATATTTAGATATAAAACTGGTTATTTTGGATTTTGGAGTTAGTATTTTCATAGTGCATTCATGGATGTAAAGGGGATTTAGTCCCAAGAAAAATAAGAAAGGATAAATCTTACATTTTGATAGAAAGATTGTGCACTCTGTCCTCTGTGTATTTTAATGAAGAGTAACTTAGTTTTAATTATTCAAGGAGAAAAAATTAATACTATTGTGGCTTGATGTTTCATACTAATTTGGGTACATTTGTGTGTGATTTATTAATATATGTTTCAAGTCTAAAGTGTTGTGAAATCCAAATACTATAGTATTTGATTTAAAGTTGCAGACTAAACCCATATATCCTATTGAGATCATATGTATACAGACAATCAATACACACTACATCACTAAGAGTCATGGTAGAGGGGATAAACTAATTGGAAGGTTTGTTTATAAAATCCTCAAAGTATTTTGGTCATTCTATTCATTTAATAAATAATTACTTGCACCTATGTCAATTGTGATTGCATATACAATCAAGAATAAAGTTTAGAGAAGGAAATGATTGAAACATCAAAATGAGACTTTATTGATTCTATACGGTGATTTGAGTCATTATAGACCTATATTAGTCTTGTGAAAAATTTGAAACCCTTAAAGAGATCAAAGAATCTCAATAGAATATTTGTAAACCCAGTCTCTTATGACTGTATATACAGTGGTGTCAAAAAAGTGTCCAATAGTGGTATACAAGAGTTGAAAGAAAGATGTTGGAGGCCACCTAATAGTTGAAAAGGGGTCTTAAATTTCCCACAGAGATAAATTGAGTCTCAAAGAAGGTTGGAATATTTTTAATAAGTTTTAAACATCAAAATAATACCCTAAGAAGACACAGATTGTGTTTGTGTGTGAAAAGATACCAAAATCTTGCTTCAAAGGTTGAATATAAAGGTGAAATGAAGAAACCAACATTTGGATAAGATGTGTGTAGGTGATACAGACCTTGAACAACCCTTACCAATATTTTAAACTATTTAAAACACCTAAAAAGCCAAAAAGAGTCCTCTCGAGCACCTATAGAAGCAAAGAAACCTAAACTAGGGTTTTGAGATTGATGTCCATATTCTAGGAGACTGAACTAACGAAAATTCCTCAAAATTTTTTATTTACTAGAATTCAATGCATTAATAATATTTAAGTGGTTTTGATTTGGTGGAGTATGGTTCTATACTATTATAAGAGGTTGTTTACAAACATGGTTTAGAAGACCTAATTAGGCCTAACAGTAAGGAAGGGTGAGTAAAGTGGCTTACCACAGGAGTTTGAGTGTGAAACTTCACATAGATGAGATCAAGGGAAAAGGGTACTTGGATTAGTAATTGGTTTTTCAAGAAACATCTATACTTTTCCTTACTAAGTAATTTTGCTCAAAAAATGGCTAGTAAAGATTGAGAGAGTGTAGGTAAAGTTGTGTAAATGGGTGAGATGAAACTTTAGGAAGTTTGTACTTGGACTATGGATTCATAAGGGTCATAAAAAACTTGGAGAAGGTCTGAGACCATTGATTACATATAGAAAGATTTACTTTTTAGGTCTACAATAGCTCATTTTATGCACAGAGAAAACCTCAAAACCATATTTCATGCTTTCTTCTTCAGGCTTTGACCTTAGACCTAGTCAATGTACTTGATACAAACTCTCACACTTCTGATAATTCTCTCATTATATTTATCACCTTGGAAACTAAACGTGATCCTTCGTTAGGCCACACTAGGTCTCTTTGCACACTAGGCCTATACTTGCAAACCATAGTTAGACCTTGAACACACCTTGAAACCACTTGTATTATTATAGACACATCATAATCTTATCATACAACATCATACCATGATCACAGACTACTAATATGCATCTCACAAGCCTCAGACTATTCTTTTCATCATGTTACCAAGCCTATGCATTCTCACTAGGTTTCTTAAGTAATTAAATAATCCATGAAGTGGCCTTGAAACCTCCTCTAAAATATTATCTAACTTATGCACATGTTTACACAGTGTCAAACATCTTCTCACATGATCTACCACTAATTTACATCCTTCATAGATCTTGATAACACCTCAAGACTCCTCATTAAGTCAGGTAGGGTCTAAGACTAATATGATTGCATGCTTAGGATTAAGACCTTACCCTTGAAGGTTTATCTTGAAATTTTATTGAGTGTTTTAATACTTCATATGCATGCTTAGGCATCCTTAAACATCCACTCATACCTGTGTGTATCTATCTTACTAGACCACCATATTCATATAAATGGTTATGATATGGCAATGTTATTTAAGACTAGTGCTCAAAAGTATGCTTACCTTGTATCTTGATCTTGACCTTGACATGTCATCAACCTCAAAATAATTACTAGGTTAACTTTAAATTCTTTCTCAATAGAGAGACAATAGGTTGCCATCAAATTCTCTCTTGTCATAAGGCTTCCTTGTCACATACTACTTTACCATGCATGACATCAACTTTGATCTTGACATTAATGACATCCATCTTGACCTTGACATTAATTACAACATTTATGCCACAAAACCAACAATAGGAACATACCTCAACAATATTCCAAGAGGGTCTATGTTGGATATTTCATTTGCATGGTCGCAATAATGGAGTATTTTAAAAATGAAGAGTTGGAATTGATTGGAAATGTTGTAAGGGACAAGAAGAAGAAAAAAAAATCCCTAGACATATGTTGATGGTAGTGAGGAACTATAAGGAGTTAGGGAAATTACTGAATGACATCCCCATCGCCCATGGTAGAATTCTATTGAACATATATTAGGGGATGCTACCAAAGAAGTCATCGACCTCATAGGAGGAGCCCAAGTCCATTAATAAATCTCCTAAGAATAAATAAGCTTTTATTTTATTTTAAAAACTTTAATTTACGTTAATCAATGTTTTGAAACACCACCAATATAATGATTTGCTATCTTTTCTTGATTCTAGTGTTATTATATTCCATTCCCTTTATGTTGTGTACCTCAATGATTATTATACATATGATTTTATTCTTGTAATTGAAAATTTAATGACCCACTTTGGGTAAATATCATCTAAAAAAATATGATAAATGACATTAGGTAATGTATGGACTATTGTGTTATGACTAGCGGACTGTTGTGCTATATGGTCTAGCCAGTAGTGTACTCATACTTTCGTGGTCCCCTATTTTTGTGGGTACTTTAACCCCTTATTTTTTTAATGTTAATTATTTGTTTTGTTAGTTTTCCTTCCCTTTTTGTGGGTACTTAAAGTCAGGTTCACCAAATGTTTAACCCTAAAATATAGATTAGGGAATCTAGGGTTAAGAGGTATAGAGATAGTCTAGGGTGTAAGGGTAATAAATTCTTTATAGTAGGCTAATTAATTTGTAAACTTAGATAAACAATATTCTAAATTTATATACTAAGATATTCTAAAAATTGAAAGTACATATACACTAGATATTACAAATATAATGAAAAGAAAATACTAATCTAGTTTTTAAGCTAATACCGATCTAAATCTAGAATAGGTAAGAATTAGACTAGAAGTAGATTTTGGGACTGTCATCAAATTATAGATTATGCACTTTTATGACTTCAAACACTTATTCAACCTCAAATGGTTTCATCAACAATTTTGTCTAACCTAGATGTAAGTGTTCAATATAGAATACATACTAGATATGGATGCGTCCACTTGAAATGTTCTAGGTTATGTTTCACCTTCACTTTAGTGTTCTCAGATTTGGCTCATGGATTATCACTCCTTGTCAAATAGAAAAACCCTAGTTATTCATCATCATAGTGACTTTGGTAAAAATGGGTTAGTGGACTCATAGTGTCGAGCTAAACCCAAATATACCTCTATCAATGGGTACTACCTACATAGAAATGACTTTGAAGAGGGCCTCAAACTCATGTACTTAGCCCCTATGTGTGGCTTTGTGTGTGCATAAAGATGTAATGTGTGGTAATCAAGTACATAGAGTGACCTGGTTTGTGACTTGGAAAATATGGATCATGGGATGCTCCTCCAATAATTTAGAGATGTGTATGTGTTATCCATATGAATGATATGTAAATAAGAGAAAATAGGGAAGCTTTTCTCACTTGAATCTTTGATTGAATATTTTTAGTATTTTTCCAAGTGAGTTACTAGGTGTGTGCTAGGTCTATGCTAGGTGTAGAATGCATGACAATTAATAATGTATCTATACCGATCCTTTTGGAGAATAACTCACATTAAATAACTTAAGCTAACCATAAGGATGTATTTCAAGTACAAATTGGATGAATTTAGGGAACTATACACTTGCATTGGGATAGAACACTTGTGTCAACATAGGCATCTAACTAGGATGAAAGTGTTCATGTAGATGGAAAACAAGCACAAGTATAAAATTTATAGAAATAGAATTTAAGTAGTTTTTTAACATTTTGATCATGATAAAAGGTTTGAGTCATAAAAAAAACATTGGTCAGACTAAGAGATAAGTAATTTAGCATAGAAAGACAATGTATGTGAGCCTTTTAGCATCGGAAAGATATACAAATTGAAGATAATCCATGATATATATTTTCTAAGTGTATAAGATTGAGGTGATATATAATTTATAAAAAATGTTTAAATTTTACCCCTTTATTCTAGTAATGAAATTTTTTAGTTTAAAATAAAATAAATGTGTACCTGGTGTAGACACCTAAATCTGGCCACTGATAACCTCTAGCCAGACTTTTGACTAATTTCCACCAAAATGCATAATTTGGCTTAAAAACACCAAAACACATTAAATGGGTTGAAATTGATATATTCAAATGCTGATTTTGTCTAGGGTATCATTAAATGGGGTAATGTAATTTATGGGCCAACTAACTTTGATCAGATCATTTCGAGTCAAAATGCTAATTTTACACCAGGGTGCTCTAGATTGCTCCTTTCTATCAAATTTATTGTACAAGATGCATGTCTTTGTTATTTTATGTTGTCAACATCGTAAATGGAAATATAATTCCAATGCATCTGACATTGACTTCCAATGCCAATCTAGTCAAATTTTAGACCAATAATAAGGAATTCTGATCAATTTGAGTAATTTGTGCACAAAGTGCTTAATCATGCTTAAGAGCTAATAAAACCAAATTAGAGCCTAGTTAATAATTCCATGGAAAGTTATTGAATACTTATTTTTTTAAATGAATATTGAATATTTGCATCATTAGGTGACCTCATTTCTTGAGAAGACATCCCTAGGCCATAAATGCCATAAATATCAAGATTCATGCTTCTCATGCCTCATCAATGCCCTCCATGCCTCTTAATTGCTCCTTTATTCCAAATATTGATGATCCTATTTATGGATTTTAGTTACATAATTGGATTAATCCTTAGCCACACATCTCAATCTTGAGATGGATGGTTCAGGTTGATTTTATCCATTTACAAAAATCTATAAATAGGAGGCTTTTCCATATGAATTTTAAGGTCTCGAGAATGCAAAGTTATAATGCACAAATGATTCCAAAAGCTATTGTAATTAGTGTTACCATGACAAATTGATTCCAAGCCAAGCTAAAGCCAAAGGTGCCAAGGAGAAGAGGAGATAATCAAGCCTCCTTTGATGAAGACTTCATGAGCACAAGTTGAGCAAGCCACTACAAAAGCATTTGAAACATCCAAGGAAGGTGAAGGATTCTTGTTTTTCCTTACTTTTTAGCTGTGTTTGTCATTTGTTTTTTTAATTAAGCTTACCCTAGTAACTAGGCATGAAGGTGTTAGTTTAGTGTGTTGTTTGCCAATTTGCTTTGTTTATTTTGTCACTAACACAATACTAATCTCCTCTTCTTAGTCAAATTCTTAGTTCAAACATGGCATGCCCAGTGGGACAAAATGCATCCCACACATGAAGAAGATCATTATGCAAGTTTAAAATCTTCATTTGGATCATTAAACTTTTACAATTTGTTTTTCTAACTTTATTTTACCATTTCTCTTTGTGACAAGTTTACACAGTAATCATCATTGATTGAGTAAACCACCGATGATCATTTTCAACTATTATCAGTTAAGTATAATCATCATCGATTAGCATAATCATTACTATTTAGTAAAACCATCATTGGTCTGCATAAACATCATTGGATATTGTAACCATCATTTGTTATTAAAACTGTTATTAGTTTGCATAAACGTCACCAATTAGTGTAACCATCGCTGATTAATGTAACTATCACTAGTTAGTATAACCATCGATGGTTACTATGTTTTTTTTACACAAAATCGAGATCTCATTTTTATAAGTTGGTTTCATCTTCAAAAGTGATTCTAAGCTAAACATCTTGCTAACATTTTTTTTGTAGATTTTACTAAAAAAATCATCAAAGCATGCTTAAATAGATCCTTTTAAACTTATTTTAAAGTGTTTTAAAATGAATCAAACTTTTCATTTTTGTGCTTAAAGGAAAATAATTTAGGGTGCTATTGATTAAATCTTGTAATTAGCTTTCAAAGTTACAAATTAAGACCAAGGGGTCAAAAGAAAACCACCTAATTTTTCAAATTAGTGCTTAAAATTGAACTCACTTATCTGATTTTTTATATTCAATAGCTGTTTAGTTTTTTTTTAATTGGCAAAGAAAAGGATGTCATGTGTATTCTCTTCCATTTGTCCTCTTTAAGGAACCCTTAGAATAAAAAATGACATCCTTATTGCAAAAATCCTAATCTTAGGCTTTGAAAGAATGTCATCTAAATCACTCCCTAAAAACTCATCAAAGTTTGGGTGACCTTGAAAATGACCCTAAAGTCTTTTTATTAGTCTTTTATTTCATGCAAACTTGGCTTACAAGGGGAACTTCATTACCTCCTATGAGTTATTTAGGGAAGCTTTGACCCAGGGTTTCATCTCCTAACATTAACTTCATTTGGCTCTATATTGGAGTTACACACGAGATGTAGTGGCACTTTGGACATCACACTACACTGAGCAAAAAACATGATGTAGTGGTTGCAAAAAGGATTAGACCTTTTTATAACAATTCAAGTGATATGGACCCAAAATCCATGATTTTCTTTTGCATTGTTTGACGTGAAAGTCATTGTGCAATTGATTCCCCTATAACATTTAGAAACTTGTAGATCTTAGACAAATCCCCACTTACCACAGAAGTATTATTGGTACAAGGTGTAACTCAAGGTCCATATCACAGTAATATCATTTGAGAGAAGGGGGTGTAAAAACCCTACTATATAATGCACATTTACTTTTAGATGAACACTTAAAATCCTCTTGAATGATGTATATTGATGGATTCTAACAATACCAAGCAACCTTGTCAATTTAGGATCTAAGAGTGATTAATTATTTGGTTTTGTCCTAAATTAAAATATTGTTTGGAGTTAAAACTTGGTGTAAACAAATGATGCAAACCAAACATATGGTCCTCATTTTCCTCTGAACAAAGAGGTGTTATGTTGCCCACGTGAAATCATCAATTTACCATGTTCAAAGTTCATCAAAATTTGGAGTCATATCATTCACTTTGGCACAGTTATGCTACACAATTGAGTCTAGACCTTTTCCAAAGTTGTTTAAGTCCTTCATTTATAATATAAATTCAAAATTACACCTTTATAAGTTTATAGGGTTAATGTGTTAAGTGGGTTCTCCATTTGCACTAAACTTGAGGGAACTTAGGTTTAATTCTCAATTTGGGTTGAAGGTCATTTAAAGACTCATGATCATCATCATCACTTGATAGACTTAAGTCATTTTGTGCTAAACACTTGCACTTTGAGTCTATGCACCACAACATTTTGAGTCAATAAAGGTAGTGTTATGCTGCCAAATTTGTGAGAAATTATCTTTACCTTAGAGAGTTTTTGAAACAAGAATTTTGTCACATCTTTTGGGTAGTCTAGCATTTTTACACTGCTTAAAACATTTTAGATATTATTTTATATGCCCCCTTATATAGAGTTTAAATTTGATCTAATATTTTAAAACCATTTCAAGTATACCTTTGTGAACCTTTGTCTAGCATAGTTACGATGTTCACTTTTTGTCTAGCTTATTTTTCAAAAGAACCAAGTTTTATACCATTATTTGTGAGAAAATAAACTATCTCTAAAGTGCCTTTTGTTTCATACCTTATACCTGTTTGATCGAGTCCATGTCCAAGAATCAAATGCCTAGTGTTTGTTAGAAGTGTTTCAAATCTGTTAGATTAAAATTTTTATCTATTTTAAAGTCTAGCTTTTGACATCATTTGGCCAAGAGTCCTAGCACATGCCTTGTTTGAGCTTAGATTTTGACACTGCATTTTGGCCAAAAGATCTAGAAACTTTTAATTTCCTAGATTAGACTAATTTGAAACACTTTGACCTTAGATTTTGGCATTTCAATTTTTGGTTCATTTTCTTAATCTTTTTGTGTAAGACATGTAACATTAGACACTTAACATTAGTTTGTGTTATCAAAAATATTTGCATAAACCTTTTTGATCCTTTTGATGAATCTAAACCAAGTTTGAACATCAAATTTTAGACATTATCTTTTTAGAGTTTGTAGAACTCTTTGACCTTTTATTGCAAAACCATTTACTATGGATCCCAACATGTATTCCTACACTCATAGTGAACTCATGTACAATCTGGGAATTAGTAATGTGGTTATGTAGGAATAAATGGTGCAAGACCCCTAAACAGATAATCTTGCTTATGAGATAAATTCGTATCCCTCATATAATACTTAATTAGGGGCACAAATCCAATATCCATTAGCTAACTATTTGGTTAATACACCAACTTATTCAGAACAAGACTAAAAACAAACTACACAATAGCTAGTTACAATACCTACAGCTGATGAACCAGTTCTACAACAACCATATTCTACTAATATGCCTTCCACATATGATCCTTTTTTATTTAAGTGTTATTTATTGGAGAAAAAAGATGAGATTTTGTTTAGAGCCATAGAGGTAGGGGCCAAGTTTCCAACAAACTTCCCCCATAATAATTTACCAATCCTAGTAAGAATGCCCCACAACATAATTTATGATCAACAGGGTTCTTCTAGCAATCCTTTGGCTATAGTCCAAACAACGTATCATGACCCTAATATGCCTAGTAAAGGCAAAAACCTCATGGAAGATCACTTTAACCAATATACCCCAACATATATCTCCATCATACCTTGGTCAAAGTGTCCCACTTGTGACCTCCCAACCATCTACCCAAACCAAGGTTCTCCCCCAAACCAATGTTCTCCCTTGAACTAATGTTCCTTCCAATTTTCTATCCCAAGAATTGCAACAGATGAAGGATGCAATTGATGCCATTCAAGTTGGAAAATAGAATAAAAAGTTTAAGTTGGATGATGTGTGTTCTTATCCATTCAACATGGAGTAATTATAGATACCATTTCCTCTAGGATACGAACCACCAAAATTTAACAAATAAAAAGGGAAAGGTGACCCTAAGGCCCATTTAATTGAGTTATTTGTCGCATGTAAACCAGTGGCATATAGTGATATATACCTTTTGTTGTTGTTTCCAAGGAGCTTGGCTAGACAAGCCTTGGAGTGGTTTTTAAATTTGTCTAAGAATTCAGTAACAAATTTTGATGATCTTTTTAATAAGTTTGTGCAACACTTTTCCTATAATCTCAAACATGAGATTTCATTGGTTGACTTAACACAAGCAAAATAAAAGGCTGGTGAGAGTTTTGTAATTTATCTACAATGATGGAGAGTCCTTGCAAGCTAATTCACCCATAGTTTATGAGATAAATAATTAGCCATTGTGTTTACTAAAAAATTGCATAGTGAGATAGCTTATCATTTGAAACTACGATGTGCACATACTTTCAAGGAGATCATCAACAAAGGCTTATTGATGAGTGAACCCTTATTAATAAATGGATCATCAAGCTTATGTCAACTAATTAGAATTAAGGTATCAATTAGGGAAGTGGCCATAACCAACATCCAATCTAAGTGCAAGCATCACAAACATCATAGGCCAATAACTAAGATAGACCAAAGCAATACAACTACAATAGAAATGATGTGGGTAATGGAGTAACCGAGTCACACCATGTCTAAATAGTGAAAAAATTATTTGCACCACATTTTTAGCTTACTCCTACCCAAAAACCTCTCAAACCAATGCTACAAGCATAACAACCAAGACCTGCACAACAAATACAACAACCTTTACCAGTACAAACCCCTCCTCCAAGGAGAACTGTGCCTGCTCATCATGTCTTTAATGACCTAGGAGAGCTTATTGAGTCTATATTTTATAAACTTGCCATTGCTAATATGATTAGTTGGCCTATACTAAAGCATTATCCATAAGGCATTCATTATCCTCATTGGTACCATGAAAATGAATTCTATGAATATCATTGGGTCAACGGGCATAATCTATGAAGATGTGTGCAAATCAAGCATTTGATTGAGAATATGTTGGATAATGGAGAGACAACATTGGATAATGATGCTTCCACCTTCAATAAAACTCTTGGGATTTATCAAAACCCCTTTCCCCAACATAACACACAATAATAACATAGAAATTAATAACAATAACAACAACACCCGCTGGTGCAATAACAAAATCAATAGTATCAAAATCAAAGGCCAAACTAGTAGAATCAGTAGAGTCAACAACAAAACCCATAATGTTAGAATAATGGAAAAACTTAAGGTCATAATGGTAATAACCAACAAACCTACCATGTAATTTCACATGACTACAATAGGGTTGTAGGTCATATTACAGGGGGTAGCATTAATACCATCTCCATTAATCCTAGATCGAGCACTAATCAATCTAGACCATTAATAAACAATACCACTCAAACAAATTACATGGATAATCCTTATTAGATGTGGGACTATACACAGACTAACCAATAAATTATGACTCCCACTTTTAGACCATATACTAATAACTCACCCTTTCCACGTGACCACATGCAAGTGCATCAAAAACTGAGACTTGTCCTATCTGGTCCCACACCATTTCCAACATTTGTTAGCAATTATGGTCTAACATCTAATATTAATTGTGAAATCACAACTCAGAGGTCAAATATTACTATCCCAAGTCCATAACCATCTACCACTTTGCCTATTCTCCAACCAACCATTTAGCCTCAGAATAAACCATTCACCATTGACCAAGATAAGAAGTTTGATATTGTGGAACAATTACAGAAGACACCAGCACAAATCTTTATTTTAGATTTTTTTTAAATGTCAACAATCCACAAGAACATTTTAAATGAGTTTTTAACCCAATCCACTGTTGCCAGTGACACGTCCCCTGATAAATTTTAAGCTTTGGTTAGACACCTAGCTCCAGCCCAACAAGTCACATTTAACCAAAGTGATATGTCTTCCCTTGGTCTGCTCCATAATAATCCATTATACATATAAATTTATATAAATAGGCATAGAGTGAAATGTGTCCTTATAGACAATGGATCAAGCCTCAACATAGTGTCTCTAAAGCTCATCAAGCTTCTTGGATACACAATGGCAGATCTCTAGCCATAAATGATAACTATCAAAGCCTATGATAATCAGGAAGGAGAATCACAAGACACCATTAGCTTACCAGTTATCATTGGGCTTTTTACCCATGATACACTTTACCGTGTGCTTGATCTTGAGTTGTCATATAATATGCTTCTAGGAAGGCCTTGGTTACATGAGATTCATGCAGTCCCATCAACACTACACCAATGTATCAAGTTCTCCCACTCAAGGGTGGAAGTGAATATTTCAGGAGATTTACACCCATATGAACACTACAAACATCTTGAGGCTAAGTTTTAAAGCTATAATTAATAATATGTCATGAATCCAAGTTCTAAGCAGGATAAAGGAAAGACCATACTTATTGATCCTCCATAGGATAATTGCATAGATCTTAATACCTTAAATTCCCTTTCCCACATGCCACCTCTTGAAGCTTCCAATCATTTCACCATTTTAGATAATGGCCCAGGGGAATATGTGACCCATGATACCTTCTATATTTCCAATCTTCCTCAGAATCCAAAGACCTTTTAATGACCTAAAAATACCCCACACATGCATTGACAACAAAAGAACAAAGATAAGGGACCTATCATGTTTGTTCCAACATCTGACCTAGAACTAGACCCTTTTGAAGGAGATGAATCATGGTTGTTTAATGATAACCAAGTTGATTCTTATAAAAGAACAAAGTAACCTATTCCTAATAGGATCATGGAGCATCAATATTATGAAGGAAAAGGCCTCAAACCTAATCAATAGGGAACCATTGATCCAATCTCCATGACTAAATATAAAATACTATGTGGATTTGGATTTAAACTGCATGGGGTGACCCCACATATCTTATTCGAGTTCTATCACTGATGGCTAGTGATGATGATGTCGATAGTGAAGTAGAGTCTGATCATAGCCTCACCTTTGATGACCTAACTGAGACTAACCTGGTTGATAATAATGCCATTTGTACCCTTACCTCAGTCATTCATGAAAACCCCTTATCATTATACTATCTCCAATTGATAGATTGGGACCAACAAGAATCTAATTTATCAATTGATGAGTTTTAGAATGATGAGGCATTATGTGACTTTTTAGACCTTAGAGACAACATTCCATTGGGAGATCATAAATCAAGATTCTCAATTACATTGGATCCTGAAGCCTATTTTGGAGAGCAGGTGAACACCCTTGGCCAAAATCAAATAAATAAAACATTTAGGTCCCAAAGTGAAAACCTCTATGAGATGTTTTTTGATGAGGGAAAAAGTAAAGATAAAGGCCAATTTAGTGGTGAAAACCTGTTTTAAGCAACATTAGATAGGGGTGTTCATTCTTATTCAAATTTAAACTAGGAGACCACCAATGATGAAATTGCATGTGGATCCAAGTTTAGTTTTGCACAACAACAAGTATTTGATCAAAATTTTCAAGAATTTCTAACTAATTTTGTTAATGGCTAGATCTCCCATTAGGGGACTCAGATTCATCATGCCTAGGAGACATTAAAGAGCAAGTCCTAATAGAGGACCCTGATATAGTTTAATAGTTAAGTCTTTTCCTACTATCCTACAAGATGGTTCAACCCTTCTAGTCGAAGATAATAGAGGAAAACATCAGGGCTCCATCATACCTAAAATGGATAAAATTAGGCATGTCCCTCACTAAGGAGGAATGTGAAGTCTTTACAAATCTATTGAGAGACTTTGTAGATATCTTATGCCAGGTTTGGACCCCACCTTAGTTCTACACCACCTTGTGGTCAATCCTGATGCCAAACTAGTGAAATAAAAGCTACATAAGATGCATCCTCATATTTTTATCTTGGTAAAGAAATAGTTGGAAAAAATCTTAGAAGCAAGATGTATTTGATTTATTGACTACTCATAATGGATATCTAATGTTGTACCTATTAGAAAAAAGCCTGAAGGAATTCAAATCTATACTAATTTCCAAGACATAAACAAAGCTTATCCTAAGGATGACTTTCCATTGCCTAATATTGACATGATCATCAACTCAACAATGGGTTATGAAATGCTTTCACTCATAGATGGCTTTTCAAGATACAACTAGATCAAAATAACACTAGAAGACCAACTAAAATAATGTTCACCACTCCATGGGGAATATTTTGTTATCAGGTAATGCCATTTGGTCTTAAGAATGTTGAAGCTACATATCAAAGGGCCATGATTATTATATTCCATGATATGATGCATGGTATTATTGAAGACTATGTTGATGACATATTAGGCAAATCCAAGACCAGGGCTGACCATCTAATAGTGTTACATAAGATATTTGAAAGTCTACCAGAGTATAAAGTTAGACTCAATATAAATAAATGTGTGTTTGGAGTAACCTCAATAAATTTACTTGGCTTCATTATGTCTTGTAGGGGCATTGAAGTCGATCCGATCAAAGTCCATGCTATAATAGAAATGCCACCACCAACCAATTTGAAGTAACTCCATAGTTTGTAGGGAAAGATCCAGTCAATCTGATGCTTCATCTCTGAACTAGTAGACAAGTTTCATCCATTTACACATATTCTAAAGAAGGGAGTTGCATTTCACTAAGATGACCACTACCAAACAACTTTTCAACAACTCAAGGACTATCTAGTTAATCCACCTATTTTGTTACCTCCTATGCTAAGAAAGCTATTCTTATTGTATCTATCAGCTACTGATAATGCCTTGGGGGAAATTTTATCTCAACATGATAATAATGGAAAAGAGCATGTGATATACTACTTAAGCCATACCTTGGTCACGTATGAACACAACTATGCACCTATTGAAAAATCTTGTCTAGGCATGGTCTTTAAAGCTCAAAAACTATGCCATACATGTTGAACAATAAGACCATGGCCATTTCAAAAGTAGATCCACTCAAGTATCTACTATCTAAAAAAACTTTACAAGATAGAATAGCCAAATGAATCATGCTTCTTAGTGAGTTTGACACAAAGTATGTCAATCAGAAGGCAATCAAAGGATAGGTCCTTAAAGATCAACTTGTTGAAGTACCCCTTACAAACACAAAGCCACTCATATTTAATTTTCTTGATGAATACATAATGACCATCATTAACACACCTCTTGAGGAATAGAAATGAAAGCTATATTTTGATGGTTCATTTATTGCACATGGATCGAGGGTAGGCCTCTTATTTATTACACCATAAGGGGATCTAATCCCTAAATCATTCAGAATTAGTTTTCCTTGTACAAACAACATGGCCAAGTATGAAGAAATTTTCACAAGACTTTGACAGGTAGTACACTATAATATATCTCATCTCCAAGTTTATGGTGATTCTTAATTAATCATCAATCAGGTCATATATCATTTCTAAACCAAAGATGACTAGCTAGTTCCATATAAGGCTATGGTCGATACCCTAAAGAAGTAAATTACAAATATCCAAGTTGAGCATATACCAAGGGCTAGTAATATAACTACAAATGCCATGTCTACTATTGGCTCTCTAATTTGACAAATAAACAAAGATAGAGAGTATCAGTTCCTCATCGAGAATTTGGCTGCACCAACTCATGAACCTTCAATTATGCCAATGATTTGTGATATTGTTGGTCCTAATTCAATATGGTACTCAAACATTTACAACTACCTTCATGACCATTTCATACCACATAAACTATCTCAAAAATAAACCAAAACATTTATCCATCATTTCACTCATTATACTCTACATAGATCCACCCTTTACCATCGTAGTTTTGATGGAACTCTGCTTCATTATTTAACATCAACATGGTCTACACTAGCATTGAGAGAAGTTCATGAAGGGGTATGTAGAGTTAATTCTAATAGGACAATCCTATCTAAAAATATCTTGTGTACTAGTTATTATTTTCCCACAATGGATGTAGATGCAACTACATATGTAAATAATTGTGACAAATGTCAATAATATGCTAATCTGATTCATGCCCCAACACAAACTCTAAAACTGATGTTGACACCATGGCTATTTTATACATGGGGACTCAACCTAATTAGGAAAATCAACCCTAATTCATCTGATGGCCATAAATATATCCTTATTACCACTGAGTATTCCACTAAGTGGGTTAAAGCTATACCCCTAACTTACATGACTAGAAATAAAATTTCCAAATTTATCTTCAACCATCTCATTTACCACTATGGTATCCCCTCTAACATTATATTTGATATTGGAGGATCATTCAAAAATAAGGATATAGACCAACTATGTACTGAATATAACATCACACAACATTTTTCTATGGCATATTACCCTCAAGGTAATGTCCAAGATGAAGCATCAAATAAAACCATTATCAATATTCTCAAAAATATTGTCAATGATGCTGATCATGATTGGCACCTGTAGATATTCCCTACCCTTTAGGAATATCATACCAATCATCGTACTCTTATATGAGCCACTCCATACTCACTTATTTATGGTATTGAAGCCATCCTTCCCATTGAGATCAAATTGCCTTCACTATGCATATCTTTCAAACATTTTCTAGATGATCACAACTATTAATTAGCTTGCCTATAAGAGCTAGACCTACTTGATGAAAAATGCATAGATGCGCTTAACAATCTTTAGGCATATCAAAACTGACTCAAAGGCCACTACAATCAATATGTCAAATATATAAATTTTGAACTAGTGATCTTGTTCTTAAAGAAAACCAAAAGAATATCATGACTGAGAAGAAGCATAAAGGTAAATTCAAACCAAACTAGATAGGGCCTTTCATCATTATTGTATATTATGGATCAGGGGCATATAGGCTTACCACACTAGATGGATGTGAACTTCCTGAGTCAATAAATATTATTCACATCAAATGGTACTATGATTGAGTGCTAAGGTGTATTTTCTATAAATATTAATTTAGTGGTGCCATTTTATCACTATTCTTCTTTATACAAATATCATTCTTATCTATCTTCTTAGCCGTATGCACTTTACATTTTTGATCTATCGACTAAATATGTTTTAAAGCCTAGCTTGTTTGACCTTGGTTTTTTCCATTCATTATGCATTTTTTACATCAAGGAATCTGATCAATTTCATCAATTATTTCAAGTACTTCAAATAAAGAGCATATTTTGGAGCAGTATGATAGAAGTTTTAGCAATGTCATCCTTCATTTATAATTCCTTTCTTATCATAGGTCATATTGTGAAAATAACTACCTTTGGGTAATTAGTACCCTTGATCCATGATATTGTGTCTTAGTTATAACCACCTATGGGTAAACTAGGGGAAACATTTATTTATTTATCCTTGACATACCAACTTGCCACTTCTTATGCCATACTATGCCTTTTTACCAACTGTGCTTGTTTTGTTTGAATTGACTGCTACACTAGTCAAATTCCTCTACTGTAAGGGTGGAACTACAATGACTTGAGGTCCTACTTTGGGAATATGTAGGAAGTTCTTGATACTTTTTGAGGTCAAATCAATCACTCTTTTCACCATGTTCATACTATTTTATGAGCAACCTAAGCCATGCTCTCACTGTTTTATGAGCAACTTAAGTTTGAACGCTCTCACCATTTTTTAAGCAACTTAAGTTTGAACACTCTCACATTTTTGTGAGAAACCTAAGTTTGAGCACTCTCACCATTTTGTGAGAAACCTAAGTTTGAATATTCTCACCATTTTGTGAGCTTGAATCATTTAGTGTCTCATCATTCTTTATTGAGTTGAGATACTTTAAAAATTCCAAAAACATTTGTAAAATCATTAGAAAAAACCAAAAACACTGAGCACTTCTTTGCCTTAAGGATTATAGGAACCCTTACTAAGTTGTAATAAAAATCACTTGTTTCTTAGTTTATCCATCCTTTTTTTTCCTTTTTCTCTCATGTACTTTCCATTTTGTAAGACCATTCCTATTATTCTATCACATCCATTCTATTTGTTTTCATCAGTTATCACATTCTTCCCATTCCCTGGGAGAACTACATTTGGCCTAAAGTTTTTTATTAGATATTACACCCATGGAACTATGTAGGTAGCATCCACTTGCCTAATACATATGGAGATAGCTCAGCCACCCCCTTCCTTTTCTTCTATTCCCCCATTTTGTTTGTTTGTTAAGTTGTCACCTATTATCTAGGGGTAATGTTCGTATGATTTCTATTATGTTATTTGTTTCTGCTTATTTTATTTATTTGTCTACCTATTTATTTATTTTTAGCACTATTGAATTGATTCATTTTATATGTGTTCATTGGGTGATTCCTTGCCCACCCTTATACTTGAATCCATCCATATTCATATATTTACATTGTCATCATGGTTTCTTTCATTGGTGCATTGTTTTTTATTTTAGTATTAGATTTTGGGAGTAAGTCCTTATGCATATTTCAGCCAAGTCCTCATGATGTTATACCATGATGCCTACTGACACATGTTAAAACAAACCTCCACTTCAATAATTCTATTCAAAAATGGAAGCATCAACATCTCTTAAACACTGACATCCTGATTCAATCTTAATCATATCCCAAATAGAGTAATTAACCATGAAAGAATTTTTGACCTTTATTAGTTCAAATGAGCATCTCCCTACTAGTAGGTTGTTCTAATTCATCATTACCCTTTGTGTTAAGTTATCATCATCCTTGACCAAGTTTGTCATGTTTTCTATAATCAGGTTTTAATGATTATAACCACCTATGGGAAAATCATTTCACACCATCCCACCTGCATTTCTCAATGATTATAACCAATTTTAGGCAAATCATTGTGTTATCACCACTTTACATTTTTTTCCCATATAGGGGCACTTTTTTATCTTATTTTCCTATTCTAACTAGGGCAACTCCATCTTCTCAATAATTATAACTGCCTTTGGGCAAATCATTGTGTTATCATACCATGTTGCCACTATCAAGGTAAATGCTTATAACTACCTTTTGGCAAACTATTGTACACCATCCCACTTGTATTCTTAGTTATTTTGGCTACTTTTTAAAAATCATTATGTTTTTACCCCATCATCTTTCCTTTCTTTGGTCTCCTCATTTCACTTTTTTCTTTTCAAGGGATCGTTTGCCAACCTACTTATGCCAACCATTCTCTCGAGGGGGCATCATACAATTAGTTTATCATCATTATAGTTTTAGGCATACATGACCTTTTCATTCTTTGAGAAAATATTACTATGCTTGTAGCTTGTAATGCCTTCCCAAATAAGGGCAAACTGTAGACACCTAAATCTAGCCATCGATAACCTCCTACCAAGCTTTTAACTAATTTCTACCAAAATGCACAATTTGGATTAAAAACATTGAAATACATTAAATGAGTTGAAATTGATATATTCAAGTGCTGATTTTGGCCAGGGTATCATTAAATAGGGTAATGCAATTAATGGGCCAACTAACTTTGATCAGATCATTTCAAGTCAAAATGTCAATTTACACCTGGGTGCTTTGGATTGCTCTTTTCTATCAAATTTTTTAGATGAGATGCGTGTATTTATTATTTTGTGTTGTAAACATCTTAAATGGGAATATGGTTCTAATGCATTTGACATTAACTTCCAATTCTAATCTAGTCAAATTTTGGACTAATAACAAGGCATTCTAATTAATTTGAGTAATTTGTGCACAAAGTGCTTAATCATGCTTAAGAGCTAATAAAACCAAATTAAATCCTAATTAATAATTCCATCAAAACTTGTTGACTACTTATTTTTGGAAATGAATATTGAATATCTACATCATCAGGTGACCTCATTTCTTGGGAAGACATCTCTAGGCCATAAATGCCATAAATATCAGGATTCATGCCTCCCATGCCTCATCAATGCCCTCCATGCCTCTTAATTGATCTTTTATCTAAAATATTGATGAGCCTATTTATTCATTTTAATTACATAATTGGATTAATCTTTAGCCACACATCTCAATATTGAGATGGATGGTTCAAGTTGATTCTACTCATTTGCGAAATTTTTAAATAAGAGGCCTTGCCACATGAATTTTAAGGTCTTGAGAATGCAAAGTTATAATGCACAAATGATTCAAAAAGTGATTACAATTAGTGTTACCTTTCCAAATTGACTCCAAGACAAGCCAAAGCCAAAGCCAAAGGTGCCAAGGAGATATCCAAGCCTCCTTTGATGAAGACTTCATGAGCACAAGTTGAGAAAGCCACTACAAAAGCATTTAAATCATCCAAGGAAAGTGAAGGATTCTTGTTTTTCCTTAATTTTTAGTTATGTTTATCATTTATTTTTGTTATGAAGCTCACCCTAGTAACTAGGCATGAAGGTGTTAGTTTAGTGTGTTGTTTGTCAATTTGCTTAGTTCATTTTGTCACTAACACAATACTAATCTCCTCTTCTTATAATATAAAATTGAAAGCATTGATTATATATTGTAACACAATTCATGGTGCGAACTAGGAATTGAACTAGCATTGATTATATATTATAACACAATTCATGATTATATATTGTAACACATTCTTGATTTGCATATAATCTAAAATTGAAAGCATTGAAATGATTTAAATTAAAAGAGACTAAGGTTTAGGAGTATACATGTGTATCGATGCAAATACCTTTCCTTTTGGCAATTTGATTTGAAAAAAATTATCATTATGAAGAATTATAGTTGAGATTAGGACAAATATAAAATCTATGAAATGCATAAATATAGAAATATTAGAGGAAACATGCCCTCAACCTTAGAGAAAAGGTGAGTTTCCACCTAATAGGTTATATTAGCTCAAACGTGCAACCTAATTATACTTATAACCTGGTGAGCATGAGTGAACTAAGTCAACTCACATTATAAATCTGGTGAGGTTTGATGATGTAATCAAGTCCAACCTATAAACTTGAAACTATTGAGTGATTTAATCACCTCAACTATACCAAAAAGTGAACTAACTACTATAGTAGATTGGCTCAATATAGTCTGTAATAGTCAAACTTGGTGAGATAAAGTCCATAGAAGTGTTTGAAATATGAAAGCTAATTTGATTTTACAATTTAGATGCCCTTTTTATAGCATATGCACTTTATGTATGTCTCATGCTAAAACTTAGGTATAGTAATGGTACTAATGTATATAATTCTACCACAATTGTATATCTTAATCATATAACTATCAATTTTGGCCAATTTAAAAATTGTGTAAGTGTGGAGAACATGTTTCCATAACATGCCCCCACTATAATTTGAAACTAAAAACTAGTGTAAGTATGGATAAGATGTTTCTAAAACATGCCCCCACTATATATCTAAAAATATGAACTAGTATGAATGTGGAGAACATGTTTCTAAAATATGAACTTATTGTATATTTAAATCTATAAACCGGTATGAGTGTGGAGAACATGTTTCCAACACATGCCCCCACTATATATATATATATATATATATATGTGAACTATGAAAAAATGTGGAAGCCATGTATATATGATAATAGCCCACTAATATGCTCCCCATTTTGAGGTGAGGAGAAGTATAAATTGGTAGTTATCTTACCTCAAAAGGGTAAGATAATCATATAATCTATGTACAAATCATGTAGTACATATAAGTAACATGTCTAGGTAGATATATCATTGAAGCATGAAAAGTGTGATCACATCAAGTCTTAAGATACATGATATAGATCATGGAAACCTATAGATAGTAAAAATACAATCTTAACAAGCAATCAAGTATACACACAAGAGCACTCAAAATCAAATCAAAATATAATGGTCCAAGGAGACTTTAAATAAGAAGTATGTTCAAATGTTGCACAATCAAGTAATGACAAATTCAAATGTAAAAGAGAAAAATAAAGGAATGGGGGGTAAAAATAATAAAGCATATTAAAATGAACCACAAGTAAGACAAAACACTCAAGGAAGTGCATAAAGGAAAAGCATAAAACATAAGAGACCAACATAAACATATCATACTTGTCCTTGGATATATGTGTTAGCAAAAAACATTAAGTACATAGCATATCAAGTACACTATGAAATATATAATCATGGATAAAGGCATGTGTAATTGTATAAGCTCAAATGTGATAATATAAAATGATTATAGGATGATATAACCTAGGTGTATCATGCTCAAAGAAGTGGATGCCCCCAACATCCACATGACACGAGTAGAGGGAAGGCCCAACATCTAAAAGTGTATAGATCATATGTATGTGGATGATTGTATCACACTTAAAATATGAATGAAACTTATTTATATATAAATAAATGATATGTTATCCAATAACATGGAGCTAAAAACATATAGGCCAAGGAGCTCATAATATATGTAAATGTTGAAAATAGTTTTGGATTTTTGTTGATTTTTTTGTTTTTTTTTTGAAATATATCATCTTGCAACACTAAGTTGGATCCTTTACATTATTTGGATCATGGTTGGATAAATTTAAGTGGTGTATAACATGTTCCTCTTCATGTTTTACATGTGTAGTAGAAGAACAAATGCTATCATTAGGAATATGGATAAATTTGCCTTCATGAGAAAAAAGATATACCTTGCTGATTTTGGTCAAATTTTTATTCCATTTGATATAACCAAATAGTGCCCAATGTAAATACATATGTAGATTTTGTGGCATAATCCAAACCCATGTTTAATCAATTTAGGATGACAATTAATTGGTAGTGTTATGTTTCATAAGGAGTCTTTCCAAATTGCTTTATGTTGTAAGTATTTTATTTCAAAGCCAAGCTATTGAAAATGTCTTACATTGCAAGTAGTTTTTATTTGCGTAGGATAAATATGGTTATATAAAAAATAATCACCACCCATGATTAATGTGATTGTTAAATATTTTTGGCATGGATGTTTTGATTTATTTAATTTTAAGTATTTTTTGTGCATTGTATGCCATTTGCACTTCTGATTACTTATTAGAATGGTCTTGCAAATGATTGTCAAATATTTTCTACTTATGGTGATCACTAAGTTGTGAACTTGATTCCTTTGAAGGATCATAAAATTTAGTATTTTGGTCATCTATAAGGTATTTAATCTTATGATTCAAGGTAAAACATCAGTTCATAAAATTATTTGGGCCTTGGTGATAGTCACAATAAGCATTCACATCGTACCCTTTGAGTAGAGGTCTACACATATCAACCTATATAGGATGAGGGAGAGATATGAGGTGACACTCTACAATTTGTGGGAGTAATGAAGTGGAATACTTAGGCAATCATGTAAATTATCTCCTTGATACATTGGATAAGACTAGTTGATTATGTTTTTATAATAGTGTATCAGCCGATGTTGTGGGCTTCATTACAACCTTAACATCCATATCTAAATGAATAACTATAGGGAAGCTTCCTCCATTATTATGTGGGTATGGTAAATCATTCTTGTCAATAGAGATAATATTATTGGTCCATTTGATAGAGTTTAACATAAAGGCCACATGTGGTGGCTCTACATTGCTTGGTGATTTATAGGTAGTTTTGGGCATCAAAAGTTCTCAAGACTAGTACAGTACAAAAGATCATTTTGAGAGATTTACAATGCATATTGGAACATGTAAAATAGAAATTGATTGATCCAGATACCATTGGTTAAATTTTAGTTCAAAAATCGTCAACAATCAAATGGTGATGTGTATGCATGTATGACTATCAAGTGGATCAATTGGCATGTGACAAGTGGAAAAATGGTAAGAGGGTGTTTTTGGTTTTCACCTTTGATCTTTGACACTTGTGTTTGGATAAATGGGCCCCACTATTTTCTATATGGGGACCATCATCTAGGGTCAACACACTCTTTTGCAGAGGGGTACCTTTACCTCTATTTTTTTATATTACTATTATCATGCTTTTGTATATATAAGACTCTATGTATTTTTCATGATGCATGTTGGACTAATAATCCCATTATTTTAAACCAAATACTAAATATTATTTTGGTGCATCTCATTTTCACAAGTGGCAGGATGAGGAGTGTTATAGTGGAGCTCTTAGAGAGGTCCACATGGTGGGTCCTCAAGCTACCACATGGCCTACCACCACATCACTTCTATTTTCCAAGTCATTAGCTCTATGCCGAGTTCAAGATATGCCAGCTCAAGATCATTTATACTGCTGAGACATATCACCATCCTAACTCATCATTTTAGTTGGATTTCACAACCATCCAATCGAACTCAAAGGTTCTAAATTAAACCAAACAAAATAGAGTGATACATGGCCGAAGCCATGAACTATATACTAGACTCAATGTTATTTCAAGCCTTTTTTATGTTTTCCTCTTACAGATGTGGGATCATTATCCCAAATAAAAATGTAAAGGCATTAGTTATGGAATTGAACCCTTGACCTCAGGGTTCAAATAAAGGGTGCCTGGCCATTAGGCCATGACTTTAAAATGGATAACATGGGGGATTATTTATATGTAAAGTATTCATGCTTAATTAGAGGAGATTAGAGGGGATTCAAACCCAACTTCTCATATCAAAGTTATATGCTACCATTAGACAATCAAACTCGCATTAATATTAGTATATGCAAAGTTTTATTTATTGAGACAATCCCGAATGAAATATGGTAATGTTCCTATTTTGTAAGGCTTTTGGCCATGGAAAAATGTTGTAGTTACTTGTAGGGATGTTTTAAGGAGTTTTAGGTCTGATGAAAGATAGAGACACTCTATTAATTTCATTATTCCCATTTTATTGAGAGTTTACATACACTCTTGATGGAGAAAACATGAAGATGATGCACATGTACTACATACTTTGAAAAAATGATTCGTTGGTTAGTTTCAAAGTCTTCATAGTTTAGTTTTAGTACTATTTGCACGTTTGAATCCATATTGGGATATAAGTTGTAATTTGATGATATTTGCATTCTAGTTTTAATGGATTTCACAATTTATGAACTTGGAGATGTAGCCCCTAAAAGGGTGAAGTCCATGATCAAGATTGTGTCATTTTACTTTATAGTTTGTTATGTGTTTCAATTTATAATTTAGTTTGTAAATGAGTTATTAAAACAGTAAACTAAGTACGAAAAAATATAAAATGACACAAAATATGAGTTTGAATGAAGAATCGAGTTTAAAAGTTTCTAATCACTTTCATTCAATTCTAGAAAAACTAATCCAATTTCTATTTCACTTAAAGTAAATTGAAAATTTTTTGCATCTGATTATTAAAAATAGTTTCATTTAACTAGGGGTAAATATTATTTTTAGATCAATTTTGGTATTAGAGCAAGTTGATACAAGACTTACTTCAGTTGTCAGTATACTTCATTTTTGGGGTTTTTAGATATCATATTTTTGGTATTGTTGCTTTGTGTTCTTCTATTTGATTTGACCATGCAGGATTGGAAATGGCAAAGGAGAATTGGAAGGTGTTCCAATTCATTGAAAGAAGACAAGATTATAATAGCTAAGATTCTAAATCCACTAGTCCTATAGGTTTAATCAGGATGATGAACAAATAATTGTCACTTGAAGGTGTGAGATGGTGTGGAAAGAGGATCAAACTTTCTTTCTTGGGATGCATTCAGATAAAATGCAAGGCAATTTTAGTGATGCACATCCAAAAGAAATTAGTTGTAATGTTATTATTATTCTTACACAAAGGGCAGAAAAAGGTATGATGGTGATCTGATTTCATATTGGTATTGACACAATATTTTGGTGATGATAACCAGTTATGTAGCCTTTATTTTTAGATAACTAATCATATTTTAGAATCCTATGTCCTTAATTATATGAATAAGTAAAAATACCAAGTTTCATGGTAAGATATGGAAATGGAAATAGGGCATTGTTCAAGATATTGAATAAATTTTTTCACTTTAAGTATTGGGTTTTTAATTGGCTCATAAGTTGGTATGTCTTCATAACTTTGTTAAGTGTTGCAAGAAGTAAATATTAAGTTGTTTAAACACCAAAAATATTCCAACCATTACTCAATAGGTGTGTACTTCATAGTTATATAAGAGGCTTAAGATATTTTCAAACGTAACTATGTATACACAATTTTGGTTTGAATCCTCGACAAATTACTTTTGTCAGGGTTGCTTTGGAAGTAAGATATGCCTTGATTTGGAATTATTTTAAAAGCCTTTTGAAAATTAAAATAGATCATCTAAATCTTAGTAAGATAGAGTTTATAATATGAAACCTTATATTCAGTTTATTGAAACCATGAAGAGGGAACAACCCTTATTGATAAAATGGTTAACTTGGATAGTTTTGATAAGCATGACTATAGTATTGATTAGTATACTTTTATGTACTTCAAACACTATTTTCAAACAATTCCTAGCTATTGGATTCAAGGAAGGAATTTTTGATAAACTTGTGTTTTGAATGAAATTTGATATCTCCTATTTAATTTTTTTCATTATGATGACGATTTTGAGAAATTAACTTAGTATGGATGAGGGTGGAGGTATGAATCAGGGAGGAATCATCAGTGAGGAAACTTCAGGATAGGTTTAAAATTCTTAGTTTTCTCCTCACATTTATGATATGTCTTACTGTACTTATAGTGGTTTGTAAATTGGTAAAGAGGCTCTTATTTTTGAAATAATCTATGTTAACACTGGAGTTTGATAGGTACAAGGAAAGATTGATAATCAGTTTTAGGGTCCACAACAATTTAACTATGTTGTTTTACAGGATGGATATCACATCTATTTTCCCTTGATTATTGTTTCATGTATTGTGCAAGATTATATTGTGTATTTATGACCCTAGGATGGAAAAATTAGTTATACTGATATATGATTGACATATTACACATTTAATTCCCACTGTATATTGGTAAATGTTTGTATTACAAACTTTTTTACACACACATATATGTTTTTCATTCACATCATGTAGATGTACTTTCGAAGACCCATAAATGGGTAACATTTGTAAATGCACGTATACATGTGTTACAGATATTTGTAAGTTCCTTAAGGAATTTTTGTATACAAGTGGTCTATAATTCCATTTTATATAGCAACACTTTGTTTTCCCTTGTGTGATGTTGATATAGCAAGGAGAACACCTTAACCTTCATACAGTGCAGGGGTTGAGATAATCTGTCAGTGTTATGACTATTTTGGGTAACATGTCATTTTGGCATAATAGGTACAGAGTTTGTTTTACTATCCATAATCAAGTTATAGTATTCAATTAGACATTTAATTTCTTTTAGGGAAGTTTTATAACGTCTTATTTCACTAATATAAACCTAGTGTTTTTCAAATAGAGTTTATTTGCATCATATTGATAGCTTAACTTCATAACATCTTCAATTTTTATACTCTAGTTTCTATACTTTGGTGTGATATAGAGAGCCATTAGTAGATTCAATGGGTTATTCTCTTTTTGGAGACCAAAAGGGTCTTATTGGGGAGGTGTGATTTAGAGGTCATTTTTGGGCATCAAAAGTTCCCAAGATCTCTCAAAACTAGTACAGTATGGAAGAAGATTTAGAGATATTTTTAATGCATATTGGAACCCATAAAATAGACATCATATGCTCCAAATACCATTGGTAAAAGTTTGGGTTAAAAATGGTCAACAATAAAATGGTGATTTGGATGTGTGTATGACTGTCAAGTGGATCAATAAGCATGTGACAAGTGGAAAAATGGTAAAAATGATAAAAGGGTGTTTTTGGTTTTTGTCTTCAGTCTTCGACACTCGTGTTATGATAAATGGGCCCCACTATTTGTTGGCTAGGGACCCTCAACCAAGGTTGACACACTCTTTTTATGGAGGGTTGTCTTTGCTTCTATTTCTTCATATTACTATTGTCACACTTTTGTATATATATGCTTCTATGTATTTTACATGATGCATGTGGAACTAATAATCCCATTAATTTAAACTAAATACTATATATTATTTTGATACATCTCATGTTCACAAGTGGCAAGATAAAGAGAGTTATAGTGGAGCTCTTGGAAAGGTCCATGTGGTGGGTCCTCAGGCCACCACATGGCCTACCACAACATCACTTCTATTCTCTAAGTCATTATCTCTATGCTGAGTTTGAGACATGCCAGATTGAGATAAGTTATCCCAATAAGATAGTTCATGATCCCAACTCACCATTTTTCTCAGGTTTCACAACCATCCAATCAAATTCAAAGATTCTAAACAGACCCAAACAAAATAGAGTGATAAATGGTCGAAGCCATGAACTACATACTAGACTCAAGGCTATTTCAAGACTCTGTTACATTTTTATTTGGTAGATATGGGATCATTATCCCTAATGAAAATGTAAAGGTGTCAATTATGGAGTTGAACCCTTGACCTTAGGTTCCAAATGAAGGGTGCCTAGCTATTAGGTCACAACTTTGAAATGAATAATGTGGGGGTTTATTTCTATGTAAAGTATTCAGGATAGATTAGAGGAGATTAGAGGGGATTCAAACCTCACTTATCATACGTAGAAAAATTGTATGCTACAATTAGACCATCGAACTCACATTAATATTAATATATGTAGAGTTCTATTTGTTGAGATAGTCTCGAATGTGATATTGTAATGCTCCTATTTTGTAAGGCTTTTGGCTACGAGAGAATGTTTTAGTTATTTATGGCGATATTTTAGGGAGTTATAGGTTTTATGGAAGATAGAAACACTCCAATAATGTCATTATGCCCATTTTATTAAGAGTTTGCATACACTCTTGATGGAGAAAACATGAAGAGGATGCAAAGGTACTAAGGACTTTGAGAAGATGATTAATGAATAAGTTTCAGAGTTTTCATAGTTTAGTTTCAATATTATTTTTAGTTCTAAATCCATAGTGGGATGTAAGTTATAATTTTATGATATTTGCATCTTAATTTTAATGGATAAGTTCATGATTTATGAACCTTGAGATGTAGCTACTAAAAGGGTGAACTCCATTATCAAGATTGTGTCATTTTCCTTTGCATTTTGTTATGTGTTTCAATTTATAATTTATTCTACAAATGAGTTATTTAAATACTAAACTAAGTACGTAAAGCTTTAAAATGATATAAAACAAGATTTTGAATGAAGAATTGAGTTTAAAAGTTTCTAATCACTTTCATTCAATTCTAGAACAACTAGTTCAATTTATATTTCACTTAAAGGGAGTTGAGAATTTTCCGCATCTGATTATTAAAAATAGTTTCATTTACCTAGGGGGTAAATATTGTTTTTTGATCAATTTTAGTACAAGAGTAGGTCATTACAAGAATTGCTCTAATTGTTAATATACTTCCTTTTTTTATTTATTAGATATCAAATTTTTGGTATTATTTATTTGTGTTCTTATATGTGATTTAACCATGTAATATTGACTAGGGAAAAGGAGAATTGGAAGGTGTTCCAATCCACTGAAATAAGACAAGATTCTAACAGCTAAGATTCTAAAACCACTAGTCCTACAGGTTCAATCCAGATGACTAACAAATAATTATCACTTGAAAGTGTGAGATGGTGTGGAGAGAGGATCAACCTTTCTTTCTTGGAAAAAATTTAGATAAAATTCAAGGCATTTTTAGTGATGCACATATAAAAGGAATCAATTGTAATCCTATTATCATTCTTACATAGAGGGTAGAATAAGGTATGATGGTGATCTAATTTCATATTGGTATTGGCACAATATTTTGGTGATGATAACCAGTTTTGTAGCCTTTATTTTTAGATAACTAATCATATTTTGAAAGCCTATGTCCTTAATTATAGGAAAAAGTGAAAAGACCATTTTCCATGGTAAGATATGGAAATGGCAATAGGGCATTGTTCAAGATATTGAACAAATTTTTGTACTTTAAGTATTGGGTTTTTAATTGGTTCATAAATTGGTATGTCTTCATAACTTTGTTAAGAGTTTCAAGAAGAAAACATTAAGTTTTTAAAACATGAACAGTATGCCAACCATTACTCAAAAGGTGTGCACTTCACAGTTCTTTAAGAGGTATAAGTTATTTTCAAATATAACTATGTATACATAATTTTGGTTTGAATCCTTGATGTCGAATAAACTTTGTGTGGGTTTCTTTGGAATTAAAATATGCCTTGGTTTGGAATTGTTTTAAAATCCTTTTAAAAATTAAAAGGGATCATCTAACTCTTAGTAAGATAGAGTTTATAAGATGAAACCTTCTATGTAATTTATTAAAACCATGAAGAGGGAACAACCCTTATTGATAAAATAGTTAACATGGATAGTTTTTATAAGCATGACTATAATATTGATTAGTATGTTTTTATGCACTTCAAACACTATTTTCAAAGAATTCCTAACTATTGAATCTAGGGAAGGAACTTTTAATAAATTTGTGTTTTGATTAAACTTTGATATCTCCTATTTTAGTTATTCTATTGTGATGATGATTTTGGGAAACTAACTCAGTTTGGATGAGTGTGGAAGTATGAATCAGGGAGTAGTCATCAATGAGGAACCTTCGAGATAGGTTTAAAAATCTTAGTTTTCTCCTCATGTTTATGATATGTCTTATCATTACTTCTAGCAGTTTGTAAGTTGGTAAAGAGGATCTTATTTTTGAAATTCTCTAAATTGACACTAGATTTTGATAGGTACAAGGAAAGATTGATAATCAATTTCAAGGTTCATAATAGTTTAACTATGTTGATTTAAAGGATATATATCACATATATTTTACCCTAATTATTCTTTAATGTATTATGTAAGAGTATATTATTGCAGTTATGACCCTAGGATGGAAAAATTAATTGCACTCATATATGCTTGACATCTTACATGTTTAAGTCCCACTACATATTGGGCAATGTTTGTATTACAAATTGTTGTACACACATGTATGTTTTTCATTCACATCATGTAGATGTACTTTCAAAGACTCATAGACAAGAAATATTTGTAAATGCAAGTATACATGTATTACAATTGTTTATAAGTTCCTTGGGGCATTTTTGTATAGAGGTGGTTTATAACATCATTTTATATGCAACACTTTATTTTCTCTTGTGTGACGTTGATATAATAAGGAGAACACTTTAACCTTCATACAATGCAGGGGTTGAGAGGATCATTAGTGTTATGACTATTTTGGGTAATAGGTCATTTTGGAATAATGGGTATATAGTTTGTTTTACTCTCCATAATCAAGTTATAATATTTAGTTGGACAATTAATTTCTTATAGGGAAGTTTTATAACATCTTATTTTACTAATATAAACTTGGTGTTTTTCAAATGGAGTTTATTTGCATCATATTGATAGATTAAATTCATAACACTTTCAATTTCTATATTTTGGTTTATGTACTTTGATGTGATATAAAGAGTCATTTAGTAGATTCAGTGGGTTATTCTCCATTTGGAGACCAACAAGGGTCTTTTTAGGGAGATGTGATCTAAAGGTCATTTTTAGGTGTCATAAGTTCCCAATATCTCCCAAAACTAATTTAGTATAGAAGAGCATTTCTAGATCTTTCCAATGCATATTGGAATGCATAAAATAGAGATTGTATGCTCTAGATACTGTTGGTCAAAGTTTGGGTAAAAAATGGTCAACAATCAAATGGTGATGTGGATGCATGTATGACTGCCAAGTGGATCAATTGTCATGTGACAAGTGGAAAAATGGTAAAAAGGTGTTTTTGGTTTTCACCTCCACTCTTCAACACTCATGTTTAAATAAATGGGCCCTGCTATTTGTTAGCTGGGGACCCTCAGCAAGGGTTGACACACTCTTTTTATGAAGGGGTACCATTGCCTTTGTTTCTTCATATTATTATTATCATGATTTTGTATATATATGTCTATATGTATTTTGTGTGATGCATGTGTGAATAATAATCCCATTATTTTAAACCAAATACTATATATTATTTTGGTACATCTCATGTTCACAAGTGGCAGGGTGAGGAGTGTTATAGTGGAGCTATTGGAGAGGTCCACATGGTGGGTCCTCAGGACACCACATGGCATTCCACCACATCACTTATAATTTCCAAGTCATTAGATCTATGCTAAGTTCAAGATATGCCATCTTGAGATCAGTTATGCCATTGAGAAAACTCACCATCCTAACTCACCATTTTGTTCAGGTTTCACAACTATCCAACCAAGTTAGAAGGTTATAAACTGACCCAAATAAAATGGAGTGATACATGGCCAAATCCATGAACTACATACTAGACTCAAGGATATTTTAGGCCTTTATTACATTTTCCTTTGATAGATGTGGGATCATTATCCCCAATAAAAATGTAAAGGCATCAGTTATGGAGTCGAACCCTTGACCTTAACATGGGGGCTTATTTTTATGTAAAGTATTCGGGCCTGATTAGAGGACATTGGAGGGGATTTGAACCCTGCTTCTCATGGGTAGCAAAATTGTATGCTACCATTAGACCATCAAAATCATATTAATATTAGTATATGCAAAGTTTTATTTATTGAGATAGCCCTGAATGAATATAGTAATGCTCCACTTTTATAATGCTTTTGGCCATGGGAGAATGTTGTAGTTACTTGCAGGGATGTTTTAGGGATTTTTAGGTCTGATGGAAGACAAAGAAACTCCACTAATTTCATTATGCCCATTTTATTAAGAGTTTGCATACACTATTGATAGAGAAAACATGAAGATGATGCATAGGTAATACAAACTTCAAGAAGATGATTCATTAATTAGTTTTAGAGTCTTCATAGTTTAGTTTCATTACTATATGTAGGTCTAAATCCATATTGGGATGTAATTTGTAATTTGATTATATTTGCATCTTAGTTTTAATGGATTGATTTGTGATTTACGAACCTAGAGATGTAGCCCCTAAAAGGGTGAAATCTATTATCAAGATTGTGTCATTTTCCTTTGTAGTTTGTTATGCATTTTTGTTTATAATTTAGTTTGAAAATGAGTTATTGAAACATTAAACTAAGTATGAAAAGTTTTAAAATGACACAAAATAGGAGTTTGAATGAATAATCAAGTTTTAGAGTTTTTAATCACTTTCATTTGATTCTAGAACAACTAATCCAATTTATATTTCACTTAAAGGGAATTGAGAATTTTCTGCATCCAATTATGAAAACAATTTCAATTACCTAGGATGTAAATATTATTTTTAGATCAATTTTAATGGTATTCGTATGTAATGATGTCACAAAAATACCCTTATACAATGGTGACTTGTGTAACAAGTCTAAGAGTAAAATTTTATTCATAACATCATTATATGTCTTTGAGATTTATTTCATATGTTGGTTTCCATGATTGAGAGGAGGCATTTGCATTGACAAAATCAAGTCTTAATAAATGATATATTTTAGAATACATCCTTATAACATGAGGTAATAATGTTTGCATTATGTGTTAGATCATGCATAATATCTACTAAAGTAGCCAATGTTATATCACTTGGTACATAGGTGTCACACAATGCTTCATATAGGATATCATTATAGATAGTGGATTGATTTACAAGTTTAAAGGTTGAAATTTTAGGATACATACTACCCAAATTATCAATAAGGCCACTTTACATGAGTTTAGGTTTAGAAGACGCTTTCTCTATTGTATTACAAAATGAATTATGAAGAGAGATCAAGTATTTATTTCATTATAAAACACTCTCATTATATTAAAAAATTTACCTATTTCATTAAATGATAAGTCTGATTAAGAAATTATAGTAACAAACCACATTTATAATAAAAAAATGGAGACCAAAATGGGCTATAGATGCATCCATATTGCACATGTATGTAATAAAATGAAATATGATTTTTAATTTGTGAGATCTTATTAAATCAAAAACTAAAAATCATAAATAGAAAATCATGAAACCCTATATCAATATCTATGGTTTTGGGGACCAGAGATCAGGTTCACCAAATATTTAACCTTATAATATAAATTAGGGAATTTAGGGTTAAAAGGAATAGAGATAACCTAGGGTACAAGGTTATTAAACTATCTCTATAGCAAGCTAATTAATTTACAAACTTAGATATAAATATTCTAAATTTATAAACTAAGATACATTAAAAATAAAAAGTACAATTATGATAGATATTTAAAAGATAATGAAAACAACATACTTAGTTCTGATGGTAATATCGATTTGGATCTAGAATAGGAAGAAATTAGACTGAAAGTAGATTTTGGGACTACCATCAAATTCTATATTAAGCACTTTTATGAACTTAGACACTTACATCGACCTTAGATGGTTGTGTTGATGCTTAGGTCTAACCTGGAATTAGGTGTCCAATATAAAATACCTATTGGATTTATATGTGACCACTTATAATGTTTTGGTTTTTGTGTTACCTTCACTCTAGTGCACTTCAATCTGGTTCATGAACTATCACTCCTTGTCAAATAACAAAACTTTAGTTCTTCATCTTCATAATGACTATGGGAAAAATGGGTTAGTGGGATCACGTTGTCAAGTTAACCTCAAATAAACCTATATCAGTAGGTGTTGACTACATAGACACTAATTTGAAGAGGGCCTTAAAATCATGTAGTCATCCCCTACGTGTGGGCTTGGGCATGCATAAAGATGCAATGTGTAATAAGAAAGTACATAGAGTGACCTAAAATGTAACTTTGAAAATATGGCTCATAGGATGTTCCTTCAGTACTTTAGACCTATATATGTGTTGTCCCTATGAGTGATATAAAAAGAAGAGAAAATAGAGAAGCTTTTCTCACTTGAATGCTTATGGTATTTTTCTTTATGAGTTGGTAGGTGTGTGTTAGGTCTGTAATCTAGGTGTAGAATGATTGAGGATTGATCATGTATTTATACCAATCCTTTTGGAGAATATCTCAAATTAAATCACTTAGACTAACCATAAGGATATGTTTCATTTATAAATTTGATAAATTTAGGGATAAATCACTTAGGCCGACCATAGGGACATGTCTAGAACTTGTAGAAATAGAAGATGAACATATTTATAACATTTTGGAAATGATAAAAGGTTCGAGTCATCAAAATAACATTGTTTGGACTAAGAGATAATCTATTTAACATAAAGAGATATTACATGTGTGCCTTTCAACAACGAGAAGTTATAGATATTGAAGGTGCATCCATGATATATATTTTCCAAGTGTATAACACTAAGGTTCTATATAATTTAGCAATAGTGTCTACATACTAATAATTTTTTGGTTCCCTATTTTTGTAGATACTTTAACCCCTTCTCATTTTTCCAGTGTTAAATATTTATTTTATCAATTTTCCTTCCCTTTTTATGTTGGCTTGCACACTAATAGGGTCATGAATTTTATATACAAAGTGTATACAAACATAAATGCATTAGTGCATAGAATACAAGTATTGAAGGATAAAAATAGTAATAAAATTTCAAGAAAAGGTCTAGAGTGATAAGGAGAAGCAAATTTGAAGGATAAAATTAAATTTCTATTCAAAGTCTTCATATCACATCATTACCTTTGCTTACATAAGGCAAATTCATATAAGAATTAGGGCTTGAATCATCAAAATTGATTGTTGAGTTGCACTAGGTGATGTTTTCTAACTTTCTTAAGAACATGTGTTTAATTGAGGTAGGCCCCTCAATGAATCTATAATTATATAAGGTTTTGTAAAATGTTTTAAGATAATCAGTTTTTAAAGAAAGGAGGATTTCTAGGTGATCCACAACATATTTTGAAAAATTGATCAAGGCTTTTGAAACATAGAATCAGAGAAACATAGTCATCAAATTTATCTTTGAAAATGCATGGTTATAATAATGTAGTAGTAAAATCATGAAGCTACCTAGATAATAACATTCTGACCCTAGTAAATTTTTTAAAGTTATCAATTTCTTTGGTTTTTGCCTTCATTGGTTCCCAGACCTAATTTTAACATCAACACTTTATTATTTTTATATAATTCAATATCCTTCTATAAACCCTAGATTTTTCAATTTCAATTATTATATAATCTTTGTTTATTGAAAGCAAGTCTTTTTTTTTTGGCAAAACTTGTTCCAAATAAAATTACACATTGTTATATGTATTATTTTTTGACCTAAATCCATTTATCCATACTACATTTTAGTTAAGACATGCCATATTACACCCCTTAGGATTAGATTGTGCCTATATTGCATATTATATCTTATTTGTGTCTACGATTTCTTACACACTTACCTTGTTATGCCCTTCCATTAGTGTTAGCCCTCCCTTGTTCCTAGTGTTTCCCTTATTTAGGGTTGTGTTAACTTTTCTTAGATATTGTTAAACCCTAGTTCCTTGTGTGTCTTCCACATTATAGTGTATCTTCATCATTAGGTTGTGCCCTCAATTTAGACCTACACATTATCTTTCTCCATAAGTGTTGTCTTTGTTTAGGGTTGTGTTATACCATGTTAGCTTCTATTTTCCCTAAGTATTTCTTTATTTGTTCCTCCCTAGGGTTTTGTTTAATGTCATATTTGTTTTTCATAATAAATCATTCTATTGTAACTCTATATATATTCTTATGCATCTTAGCAATTTTTTATGGATAGGAATATTCCTAGATGTGATTTATGACATTCCCATTTATTGTTGTAATTTACATGATGTGTTCTTGGATTGTATGTATTATTGAGTATCATGATGTTGTTACTATGTAAATGTTTATCAAAGCTCAATTATTTTATTTCCACACATATATAATAGAATAATAACATATGGTTTAAAACATGACAGGGTTAAATGTGATAATAATAATTTATATCTTGATACCTTTACAATTTACAGACTTTATTTAGTGCCCACATAAACACATCTTGTTTAAATTTAGGTATTTCCCATTCTATTATGAATTATTTTGATCTAATGTTTAATTTTATTTTTTATTTAACAATAAAATATTAAGAACTAATAAACTATTGAAAACTAATTTATATCTACAAAATATACATATCTAAATGTGAAATACCATAACTTTAAAAATTATAAATATGATATAAATAGTAAACTATAATTAAATTTATAAACCTAGCTTGGATCGAATTTATTGCTGACTATGCAGGCTGACTATTGATGAAATCTGGCTGAAAAGACTTATGAACTATATTGCATCTAAAAACATGATTTCAAATTACGTTGGAACAAGGCTACACTAAGAGGACATGGACACACCACATCCTTATTTTTTAACTATGGTTGCATCCTAGTTGACTATGTGATTGATTTTTTGATCTAGGTAATTGCATCTATTTGTTGGGGTATTTTGGGTGACTGTGTGTCCATGCAGAAGACTTGAAATTTTGAAATCCTATCTCTTACATAATAAACAAAATAAAAATAAAATATAAATGGGGGGTCATGTAAGGGTAATAATCAAATTATCATCAGAAAACCCCACATAATTTGAGTGCTATTTACATAACTAAAAGGGCCTCAAGCTGATGTAATTCTCCTTCTTAGAATGAGTGTGCGAATCTTGAATTTTATATATAGATTAAATTATATAGATTAAATTGAATGATTGACAATAAGTTCCCTTGAACTATAATAAAATAACTTCAAACTTGGCCCATTATTGTTAGAATAAAAAATAATTGAAATTGGAAAAAATAGTGCTCTTTTGCTCAATGTGTAGTATATCGCCAAGTGATTTCTAGATGATGTTTTGATAGGGATTGATGTTATTATATATAAAAATATTTTGAATATTTTTGTTAACTAACCCTTATAAAAGTGTAAAAGGGGTAAAATTAAACATATTGAATTTAAGAGGTTACAGTTAGAGTGTAGGGGATAAGGTTGCACTGTGACCCAGTCCAGCCTAGGGAGTTCTTGTCTCTAAAGGACAAAGACTATTGGGACCTCGCTAACAGGAGTCTATAAGTTGAATAGGATTGTGTAAATGATATTTTTAATATTTTAAAGGTAGTAAATAAAATATAGTATGCTATCATAGAGACTATAAGTTAACAAAATGACAAATTGACCAAGTAAGGTAAGGATGCTAAGATTAAATATTTTTAAACACTTAATGATTAAATTTGAGTGTATACGTTTGCCTCCAATTTATTATAGTGTTGAAATTAATTAGAATTAATAGATTAAATTAGATGTAAATCTAAGTGTATATACACAATTTTCCTTTTGATGTGGATCTTGATTTGCAATATATCTCAATTCAAACTTGTAATAGTGCCACTAAAACTAGTTATTGCCCATATTTGAAAATTGAAAATCTAAAACTTACAATTTGAAATTTGAAAAGAGAGAAAATAAAGTATACACTTGAAAGAGCATGGAATCTAATTTATCTATAACTTGATATTGAATAAGTGTGTGTGACCCCTTGTTGAAGCCTTCAGAGAAATATTGAATATGTGGCAAATTAAAAGTGATCAAGTCTCAATTTAAAAACTAGTGAAAGACTTTGAGTTGTAAATATTGTATGTTCCAACTCTTATTTGAATGTGTATAGTAATTTGTAAAATAATTGAAGGAGTGGAAACACCAAATGTGTCTTTCTACTTTACAACAAAAGAAGGGGTGGAACCACCAAATGTGGCTCATTAAAGTGCAAACATAGACACTAAGTGTCACTAGACTTTAACGTGGTCCAATTGTAATATTGAAATGAATCAAACCATTGTAGACTTATCTGAATTTTATTTAAAACTTTGAAAGTTTTGAAATTTTGAAATTTTTCATATAGTAACTTGAATATGAATGAATATCATAACCCATGTACTGTGCTAAAGTGATAATGAATGTCATTTGAACTTGCAACTTTTGGAAATTTTAACTTGTAGTTGTAAATTTGTAATTCAAAATTACCTTGCACATTCCCATGCATATGAATCAAGTATATGAATTGAAATAATTGTATTAATGAGTGTACATGCATGTCACATGTCCATATAATATGAAAATTCTAAATCATGTTGTAATTTTCAATAAATATAAAATTTGTTACCCACGAGAACTTTAATTTTGAATTCAATCCCATTGTGATGTCCCCATTTTGAGATTAGAGATGTAACTTGCAAGTCACCTATATCAATTTAAAAATAAAATAAAATGTAATCATGCAATAAAATATGAGTATTTGAATTCAATTGCATCATAGTATTGAATATAACATTGAATTACATATGAAACATGTATGAGATATATATATCATTGAATCATATTATCAACATGTGCATGATATGTATCATGACACAATAAGTAAAATTAATATTTAAAATCAATGCATGATATAAATCATGGCACCATTGTAATAATTAATGATCATATAAGTAATTTCACCCAAATTGTGTATAATGTCTCAAATAAGGCCCAAATGCTACATACAAGGGACATGTGAATGTCACATAAACACACAAGACCAAGGGCCACATGTAAATGGCAAGATGATGTCATACAAAAAATAACATGTAAATTTTGCACACATAAGGCTAAGGGCCACACATAATAAGTAAGCAAGTCCTAACTTATCATGTGGAAAAGTAAGAATAAATCATAAAATAAATGAGACAAGCCCATATCAACCTATTTAACCTTAAAATGGATTTCAGCTTGGGGTTACTGTTAAGAATAGAATATACTGAGAGGGGGGGGTGAATTAGTATACATATCTTATAAAACTTTCCCTTAATCAAACATTCAAGATATGCAATAAAACTCAAATAATAAACATCACACAAGAAAGAGAGAGACACCAGATATAACGTGGAAACCCAATGTGGAAAAAACCACAAAGAACAATCTGAAGTATATTAGTGAGAACAAACCCACAAGAGCACCATACCCCTTTGCCAAATACCAACCTCAACTACAATTTGTGAGCACCAACCCATAAGAGCTTCAAACCCCTTTGCCGAGCACCAACCCACATGATCATCATCCACTTTGTGTAAACCACACACCTATCTCTCAATGTTGCTAAATCAACAAATGATAGTTCAATACAACATCTCTTTCCTCTCTCTCACCTTTGCTCTTCTAAGCTAGATAACACAATATCAAATTAACCTCTCACTCTCATATTACAAATGGCTACTCAATCCTTTATTTATAGCTTTCCAAATGACCTTTGGCCTTCCCCCTTTGTGACCTTTCAATCCTCATGGAAAATGGTGCCAATCTTAGATGACCCTTCATATCCAAGCATTTGAAAAGTCATGTGGTGACCTTCATGACAAAAAACATCCTTCCCACTTTTGTCTTTATCTTTGGTGACTTTTCGTATTCCTTAAAGTGTCCCTTCATGAGAAATTCGCCCTTACTCTTTTGTCTTCACTTGGTGACTCTTGGTATTCCCCAAAATGACTCTTCATGGGAAAATGCATCCCATCCTTCTTTTGTCTTTACCTCATGGCTCTTCAACTTCTCCATGGGCCCTTCTTTTGTCTCATATGTAACCAAAAATATATTCGTTAATATTAAATAAATATTAACTCATATTAGCCAAGATAAACAATATAAAATGCAATGGGGACTTTATCATCAATAATGCTAAACCTTTGACATCAATGACAATATTTCCAACAATCTCCCCCTTTGTCATTGATGGCAACCTCAATCCTGAAACTGCCTAAAACTGCCACATCCTGTCACCTGCACATACTATCATCTGAAAGCATACAGTAACTCCCCCTTACTATAGCGACCTGTACCTATTTATTGTAATTGTTTTCTACACTTGTACCTGTACCTATTATTCTCCCCCTTTGACATCAATGGCAAAGGGCCTACCTAGAGCTAACACTTAGCTCCCCCTCACTTGATGTTGAACCTCAATGGTAGGAAGTAAGAGAAGTTACTCCCAACTTCTCTCGCAGATACTCAAATGTGTCTTTTGGTAGTGCCTTTGTGAAAATATCTACAATCTGCTATGTAGTACTAATATATTCCAACTTAACCTATTAATCTGCAACCTGCTCTCTCAAAAAGTGATATCTAATGGGATTATGTTTTGTTCTTGAATGCATTACTAGATTTTTTTAAATATTTATGACACTTGTGTTATCAAAAAAAATGGAAATAGGTTCATCATACTTTACCTTGATATCTTCCAACATTTGCTTCATCCAAAGCACTTGAGTACAACACAATACTGCTGCAATATATTCTACTTCAGCTGTAGAAAGTGATACTGAGTTCTGCTTCTTGCTTAGCCATGATACTAAGCTATCACCAAGGAAGAAAGCTCCTCCACTTGTACTCTTTCTATCATCTAAGCACCCTGCCCAATCTGAATCTATATAAGCAACTAAAGTGAAATCTTTACCTGTGGGATACCATAATCCATAATCCAATGTCCCTTTGATATATCTAAATATTATTTTCACCAACTGAACATGACTATCTCTTGGAGATGACTGATATCTTGCAACCATACCTACTGCATGCATGATATCTGGTCTCAATGCTGTCAAATATAAAAGACTACCAATCATAGATCTATACAAAGATTGATTTGTAATAGGTGAATCTTCATCCTTGCTCACCTTATTTCTTGTACACATAGGTGTGCCAACTGGTACACAATTCTCAAAACCAAATTTCTTCAACATTTCCTTGGCATATTTACTTTGAGATATAAAAATTCCTTTATTTGATTGAAATATTTCTAATCCTAAGAAAAATGATAATTATCCAAGCATAGACATCTCAAATTATTTTTGCATTCTATCAGAAAATTCTTTTGTCATCTTTTCAATATTTCCTCCAAAAATGATATCATCAACATAAACCACAATAATCAATTGATGCTCACACTCTGTTTTGATGTGAAGATTACTATCAACAAATCCTCTCTTGAATCCTTGATCTTGCAGGTACTTATCAAGTCTTGCATACCAAGCTCTAGGAGCTTGTTTTAATCCATACAATGCTTTCTTCAATCTGCATACATGATTACTAATATTCGAGAGAATAAACCCCTCAGGCTATTCAACATAGACCTCTTCTTTAAGATTCCCATTTAGGAAGGCAGATTTGACATCCATCTAAAATACTTTGAAATTTTTAAATACTGCATATGCAAGAAACATTCTAATAGCCTCTAACCTTGCTATTGGTGCAAAGTTTCTTCAAAATCTATTCCCTCAATCTGAGCACATCCTTTTCATACTAATCTTGCTATTTCCAACTATGCCATTAGATCTTCAATTATCTCCTTTGACTCTTTGTCATTTTTCTCGATTTGATGCTTTAATCTTCAATTTTTCTTTTCAACAATTTTCAACTCTTCTAAGGCACACATGGGTTCTCCTTCCATATTCACTTCGGCTTCATCCTCTTCTTCTTCTTGATCAACTATTCTTTTGCTTGCAGAGGCACCTTTATGTATGGCCATCTTGTGCTTTCCTGATCTAACTTCAAGCTGTAAAACTTTTCAAAAAGGAACCTGCTTTGATACCAATTGTTAAGCATAAAATATACTGAGAGGGGGGGTGAATCAGTATATATATCTTATAAAACTTTCCCTTAATCAAACATTCAAGATATGCAATAAAACTCAAATAATAAACATCACACAAGAAAGAGAGAGACACCAGATATAACATGGAAACCCAATGTGGGAAAAACCACGAAGAACAATCTCAAGTATATTAGTGATAACAAATCCACAGGAGCACCATACCCCTTTGCCAAGTACCAACCTCAGCTACAATTCATGAGCACCAACCCATAGGATCTTAAAACCCCTTTGCCGAGCACCAACCTAGCTATCATTTGTGAGCACCAACCCACATGAGCATCATCCACTTTGTGTAAACCACACACCTATCTCTCAATGTTGCTAAATCAACAAATGATAGTTCAATACAACATCTCTTTCCTCTCTCTCACCTTTGCTCTTCTAAGCTAGATAACACAATATCGAATTAACCTCTCACTCTCATATTATAAATGGCTACTCAAGCCTTTATTTATAGCTTTCCAAATGACCTTTGGCCTTCCCCCTTTGTGACATTTCAATCCTAATATAAAATGGCACCAATCTTGGATGACCCTTCATATCCAAGCATTTGAGAAGTCATGTGGTGACCCTTCATGACCAAAAACGTTCTTCCCACTTTTGTCTTTATCTTTGGTGACTTTTCGTATTCCTTAAAGTGTCCCTTCATGAGAAATTTGCCCTTACTCTTTTGTCTTCACTTGGTGACTCTTGGTATTCCCCAAAATGACTCTTCATGGGAAAATGCGTCTCATCCTTCTTTTGTCTTTACCCCGTGGCTCTTCAACTTCTCCATGGGCCCTTCTTTTGTCTCATATGCAACCAAAAATATATTTGTTAATATTAAATAAATATTAACTCATATTAGCCAAGATAAACAATATAAAATGCAATGGGACATTTATCATCAATAATGCTAAACCTTTGACATCAATGACAATATTTCCAACAGTTACCTAGAATATAAAATGGGTATATATAAATAACAATGCACAAGGGTGATAATCAGATCTACAATATGCTAATTAGGTGATAAACTCATATATAAACACACACTAATTTTTTTATGATGAGACTTGGCTAAATATAAAAAGTATAACTAAGATATGTATGGAAATGATAAATCAATAATATACTTAGCTTATTTTGATGCTAACATAGTGTCAGACTTGGAATAGGTAGAAAGTAGACTAGAATATGATATAACAATCATCAAATTCTAGATCTGATGCTTCTATAGCTTTGGACACTAATGTCACCCTAGGATGATTGTGTTGATGTAATTGTCTGGGTTTGATGCAAGTGTCTTATATAAAATGCTTACTAGAAAAGGTTGTGACCACTTGGATGCTTATAGTTTGACTTTTCCTTAAATTTGGTGCATTTAAATCTGGGTCATGGAAAATCACTCCTCATGAATTGTAAAATCTTAATTTTTCATCTTCATGGTGACCTTGAGGGAAAATGGGCTAATGGACACATGGTGTCAAGCTAACCAAAAATATAATGATACTTACATAGCTAATACTTTAAAGAGGGAATTAGACTAATGTAGTTCTCCCCTATGTGTTAGCTTATATGTGGATCATGCAATATGTGCTAACTAAGTAAAATAATGACCTAACTTATAACTTGTAAAATATAGATCTTGGGCTACTCCTTTAGTACTTCAGACCTATAGATGTGTTGTTCCTATGAAAGGTATGGAAATATAAAATCTTTGTTCAATTGAATGCTTGATAAATTGTTTGTGATAGTTTGCCTTGGTCTCTTTGGTCTTTTTATAAATGAGGAATGAATGAGAGTTGATCTTGTATCAGGTTAGGATACTAGCATCAATGTTAGTATCTGTCTTGAATATTAGTGTCCAAGGAGTAGGAAAGTAGGTAAAAACTTATAACTTGGAGAAGTGGAAGATAAGTATAATTTAAGAATTTTGGGCACGATATAAGGCATGGGTCATTAACATAAGACTAGTCTAACTAAAATATAGGCCAAAGGGCATAGGATAGAGTAGATGCAATACTTGTGAAAGTGGAAAAGGTCCAAAATTTAGAGGAATAACCAAGGTCTGAGTTTACCAAGTGTAAAATATTGAGGAGATATATATCCATAAATATCATCTACATTTTTCCCTTTAATCTAGTAATGAAATTGTTAGTTTAAAGGAAAATAATTTATATATGTGTGTGTATAACACATTTTATCTTTCTGTGTGCCCAACTTGAGTGTTTTTTTAAGTGACTGAACTACAATCAAGAGCATGTTACAATATATAATCAATGCATATAATATGGAATCAAAAATACTTGAAATAAATTGAAACTAAAAGAGCAAGGTTTAGGGGTACACTTGTGTGTCAATGTAACTGCCTTGCCTATTATAAATTTAATTTGAAAAAGATATATCATTATAAGTGTATGAAACTAAGGTTAGGATAAATATAGATAAATATTTAAAGTGATTATATCTAAGGAGATAGATAGAGAGAGATAAAGATTGGAAGGCACATAACCTAGAAGTTGAGACTAGCTCAATTGTGCAACCCAATGATACTTATAACCTATTAATGCTTGATGATACAATCAAGTCCAACCTAAAAACTTAGAAATATTGAGTGATTTAATAACATCAACCACAATAAAAAATGAACCAACTATTACAGTAGATTGGTTTCATAAAGTCTATAAAAATCTAATCTAGGTAAAAGTTTGCAATGTGTTAAAAGTCTATAAAAGCATTTTGGAATCTGAAACTCATTTAGATTTTTCAATATTAGGCACAAATTGCATAGCATATGCACCTTAGATATGTCTCATGCTAAAACTATGTATAACAATGGTACCAATGTATATAATTATACCACAACTGTGAATCTGAATCATATAATTATGTGTTTTGGTCAATTTAAAAATTGAGTAAGTTTGGAGAACATACTTCCAAAGCATGCCTCCACTATATATGGAGAAATCCTAAAAATTGATATAAGTAAAAATGTGGAGAACATGCTTTCAAAACATGCCCCCACTACAATCTGGAGATTTTTAATACTGAATAGGTATGGAGAACATGCTTCCAAAGCATGCCCCCATTGAATCTTAAAACTATGAATGTGTGGAAGCCATTCCTATATGGCATGTCCCCACTGAATTTGAAAATTTATATAAGTACCACATACTAAATAAGTGAGGAGAAAATGCTTCCAAAGCATGCCCCCAATGAATTTGAAAATTGTGCCAAGTGTGGAGAACATGCCTCTATGACATGCCCCCACTAATATGCCCCCCTTTAAGGTGAGGGAAAGATATTAAATGGTAGTTACCTCACCTCAAAAGGATAAGACAATGGTAGTTATCACATGAAGGCTTAAGATGCATGATAAGGATTAAGGCAATAGTAAAAATTCATTATCAACAAGTAAAAAAGAACACACATAAGAACACACAAAATTGAGTCAAAAGGAAATGGTCTAAGGAAACCACAAACAAGGGGAATGTTCAAATAACACACAATCGAAGGGACATGACTTAGTCAAATGTCCACAAAAGTAAGGAAGACATATTCAAATGTCTATACAAAAAGCAATGACATATGTAAATGTCAATGAAAATATACATAGGCATATGAAATGCAATCAAAGGAGCATATTAAAATGATCAAAAAAGGAATATAATAGTAAGGAAAAACACTTGAGGAAGTGCATAAAGTAAAGCATAAGTAATCAACATAAACATATCAAATTATCCCATAGATAAAACATGTTAGGAAAATATTTCAAGTGTATAGCATATCAATTACCATGTGTAATATATAATTATGGATAAAATCTTGTATAATTACATATGTAAGCTCAAACATGATAATTAAATGTTATCATCAAACCATATAACATGTGTGTATTAAGATCAAATAAGGAGGATGTCCCCAATTCCTGCATGACATGAGTAGAGGGAAAGCCCAAAATTTAAAATAAGAATAGATCATGTATTTATATATGCATTTATCACACTCAAGTATAAGTGTGAAACACATGTGTGTATGTATAAGTAACTGAGTATGCCATCCATCAACATGAAACTAACACATAGATGCCAAAGATCTAATAAAACATGTAGGTGCCAAAAATATTTTTAGATTCTTTATTTTTTTATTTTTCTGGTATTTTTAAAAATTTTAAAAGTCTAATCAAGGAAATGCTCATCATAAAATGGTGTAAAAACACCTAGAAAATTTCTAAAGTTTTGTTTAGATCATTTCACTACTACCACTACAATGTTTTTATTTAATGTTTACCTAAAGCTAATGGTACTAGAAAATAATCATGGTTGACATATCGTATGCAAATTTATGTGTTGATATTAAGAAAATAAATACACATGTTTGTAGTAAGTAGCTTAGGATTACACTAAGCTATCCAATTTTGTCTAAACTTTAGTTTCAAATGTGGTTCATGGTCTAATATCTATATGGTCAAAGTTTCCACACATAGGCCACATGTGATAGGTAACCAAATGTATCCTCAATATTTTGGAATGAATGGAGAGTCTATTAATTCATTTTTAGAATGTCCCAATTATGAGATAAAATTGGTACCATAAGTTATATCCCACTTATTATCAATCTAGATATGGTGGCAATATACCCCATCAATATTATCAGTAATAGTTAAATACTCATTATTTGGTCACTTTAAGAGATAGTTCTTGTTTAGAATATAAGAAAGATTTTGCCTTTTCCTCATGTTGGACACAATGTGTATGTATTCTTCATTCTTATATTTTTGAATTTGGTTTTTCAATGTCTCACATTTATTTGTATGATGGCCATTGATCTGATGATATTTATAGTATGGTATTGTGTCTTATGTGGGTAGAAGTCTACTATGTGATCTATGTCTGGTAGAAGGTAAAGAAATCATTTTATGCTCAAGTAACATAGATAACATGGTATCTAGAGTATCTTTCTAAGTCTTGATCTATAAAACTTATTTTGAATCCATTTGAGAAGAATCCACATTGTTCACATGATAAATTTGCTTTTGAACCTTATAAGGTTGACTCAGTGTTTTCATCCAAGATGGGTGTATGTAATTAATAATCATTTACATGTTTATTTGCTACTTTTTTTTTTCACTTATCTGGTTTCAATTCTATATTTCATTCAAGTGGATTTAGCTTATATGTGTCAGGACCTGTATATTCAAATAGGTTATGTGATAGGTGATCGAGTGGATCAAATTTTAAGTTTTTCATTTTCTCATCTATCATATCATAGGTAGTATCATCATCACTATCATAGTAATCTAAAACATGGCCATGTTTTTGCTTAGTATTAACTAATAAAGGAAGCTCAAATGTTGGGGATCTTAAAATTTTATTGGATCTTTTGGTATTAGTTCTTTCTCCTTATGTATATTTATGTGCACCTTAGATTTTAGTGCCTTGTTTGCATCTAGAGGCAAAGTATCCATTATACTTGACTCACCTATTTAATATGTATTGTTTAGGATGTATTGTTTAGGTAGTACCACTGTAGGTATGCCTTCAATTTTAGAATTTATCATTTTAAATTTTTTGAAATGTTTATCATCAGCATACATGGATAATAAGGTCCCCTCATGTATTAATTTTACACATCGATAAAGTGTATATGGGACAACTTCCATTAAATGTATCCAAGGTCTAGCCAAAATTAAATTATAATGTGAGAATTGAGACATGACCTGAAAAGTAGTTGAAATCATTTTTGGTCCTAAGGTCACATCCACTGTAATTTGACCAACTAAAGGACTATGTGAATTTTCAAACCCTTTTATGTGCATAACATTGTTTTGAAGAGTATTTATGTTAATACACATGGTGGTTAAGAATTATATGCAATAAATGTTTAGGACTGATCCATTATCAACAAGCACCCTTTTGATACAATTATTTTGCATTATCACTTGTATGAACAAAGGTAAATTTTGGTTAACAATATCTTTAGATGGTAAATATTTTGGATTAAAGGCAATTAACTTGTTATTGTTATTGAGATATTTCATAATATCTACAAAATAAGTAGGTTCAATATAATGCCTCGTATAGGATATCCTTATAGACATTAGATTGATTTAGGAGCTCAAGGATTGAATTTTTTTCATGTGTATTGCTTAATTGATCAACAATGTCATATCCCTTAGATTTTATTACAATCTTAGGTTTTTTAGGTGCATGTTGTATATTAGCAGGTGGGGGAATAGGTTGAGTAATCCTGCCTTTTTGAGTAGTAATATCATGGACCTTAAAATCCAATATAAGCTATGGGAAAATAATGGGTGTGTAATGGTAGCTGAAATTTACATAAGGTTATCCAAATGTTTAAACCTAAAATATATTCTAGGTTGGGGTTACCTAGAATATAAAAGGGATATACAAAAATGATAATGCAAAAGGGTGATAATTAGATCTATAGCAGGCCAATTGGTTGCTAAACTTAGATATAAACATAAACTAAATTTTGTATGTTGAGAATAGGATAAATATAAAAAGTACAACTAATATATATGTGTAAATGGTAAAGAAATAATATAATTAGTTACTTTTGATGCTAACATAGTGTTGGACCTAGAACAAGAAGAAAGAACATTGGAAGATGATTTTGGAATAATCGTCAAATTCTAGATTTGACACTTTTGGAGCTCTGAACACTAACATCAACCTAAGAAGATTGTGTTGAAACTACTATATAGGTTTGATGAAAGTGCACTATATGAAATACCTGTTTGAAAATAATGCAACCACCTATATACTTATGGGTTTGACTTCACCTTCACTCTAGTGCATTTAGATATGGGTCATGGATAGTCACTCTTCATGAATTTATAAAACCCTAGTTCTTCATCTTTATGGTGACCTTGGATAAAAATGGGTTAGTGGGCACAAGATGTCAAGGTGACCTAAAGTAATACTCTATTATTAAATTATTTCTACATAACTAATATTTTTAAGAGGGCCTTAGACTAATGAAGTTCTATCCTATATGTTCGCTTGTGTGTGAATCATGCAATATGTGCAAGTCAAGTACAATAGTGACTTAACTTGTAACTTAGATAATATAAATCTTGGGTTTTTCTTTCAATACTTTAGACCTATATATATGCTATTCCTTTGACTCATAATGAAATAGGTAAGCTTTGTTTAATTAAATGCTTGATAGAGTGATTTTGACAGTTTGCCTTGGTCTTTTTAGTCTTTTTATAGGTGAGAAATGAATGAGAGTTGATATTATATTTATATCAATCTATTTAGATAAGTAACCCACATTAAATCACTTAGGAAAACCATTAGGTTATGTTTCATTTGTAAAATATATGACTTTAGGGCATTGGACACTTGCGTTGGGTTAGGATACTAGTATCAATGCTAATGTTTGTCTCGAATGTTAGTGTCCAAGGAGTAGGAAAGTAGGTAAGATCTTAGAACTTGTAGAGATGGAAGATACGTATATTTTTAGAATTTTGGGCAAGATATAAGGCCTAGATCATCAACATAAGACTAGTCGGACTTGTTGGGTGAATATTTTATCGTCAAATAATCGATGGCAAAACGGGTATATCAACCAAAGTACAAGGAGATTTATGCGGAAAAAAATATGGGTTTACCACATCATAGTGATATAAATCTCTCCTCTCATCAAGGAGAGGTTCCCTATAAACTAATTATATGCTATATATATATATATATATATATATATATATATATATATATATATATATATATATATATATATATATATATAAGCATAAAATAATACTCAGGGTAAGATAACACCATCCATCTCTCTTTTTTCAAAGATGATGTTCACAGAGCAAAAGAGAAATCTTGGTTGATGATTGAAAGCATTCCTCTTCATTCAAAAATGATGTTTAAAAGATAGCAAACAATCTTCTCGAGTAGTAACTAGATCTACGAGAAACTCATGAAAGCATAAATTCTTTCGTTGCTTCTGTCAATGATTCGAAGCATACGTAACAGTAGAGTGAAGTGCAGCTCAAAGTCTTCACCTAAAACTATAACAGATTATAAGATCATAAAGGATAAAAGTAGTTCAAAGTCTTTATGATATCCTTCAGAATGTCTTTAGATAATTTCCATACACACTTTGCTTATTTAATCAAATAGACAAGAGATTATTAGGAAAGAAAACATAAGAACGATCTCCTAAGTAACACAAACTATTTCAACACAAAGTCTGAAAATAACCTACTTCTCATTCATTCAAGAAAATATGATTTACAAGCTAAGATCAAAGTATCAAAAAGCATCTCAATTTTGGCAGAGTTTTTTCTCTCAATTATCAAAAGATCCATCATTACAAAAGAGGCTCCCTCTATATATATAAGGAAAAACCTTCAAAATTGAAAAAAGACTTAAATATTTAAACCTCATCAAAGATGAGTCTCTGTTGACTTTGGGACTTTTTTGAATTTTTACATGTATTTACACATAAAAAAAGTACATGTACAAATGTCTCAAGTCAATTACAAAGTACATGAAAAAAATGGAGAAGAAGAAATGGAAGAAAAATTCAACTTTTGTTGCCAGCCTTCTTTAGATGAGCATCGTACATGGCGATAGCTGCCTATATCCCAATACTGTCTGGTGCAATAGTATTTTTGAAGACCACCTTAGCTCTGACTGTGGCATCTCTCACTACTATGATTGATTTCACATGACTAGTTAACCTAGTTCTCAGATTGTCTAGAGTTAACTGATTATCTAAAATATTATCCACAAAAGCCATTGAGAACACTTTCTCCTTAAACTCCCTTTGGATCATACCTTCAAACTCTTGAATCATTTCCTCTACTGAAATGAATTAGTTGTCTCGAGAGGTAAGTCTGCAAGGCAACTCCTCCAATTTGTTCAATAGACTAGTATCACTTTGTTCATTGGCATCCTTGGAAGATTTGAGGTCGCTGATCAATTCCTTAAGTACCCAAATCGTGTATATCAGTGATTTTTTATTTCAATATAAGAATCTCTATTGGCAATGACACCAATTGATATTAGGGTAAATATTTTCAGCACTTTCATCTCTATCCACTTGATAAGATATTTATCTGTGCTTTCAATAGCTTGAGAAATAATATTGATAAGATCTTCTAATTCCATTCTCACTTTTTTCATTTTACCTGTCTTTTCAGACACCTCTGTAAACAAGGAAATCCCCTGTGCATGCATCTTATCTAGGTAATATTCAAGTACTTTTCCCTTTAGATAAGTCCTTTCTACTTTTTGAGTTACAGGATCATCTATGGAGATGGCCTCTAGAATTACCACTTCTGGAGCAAAAGTGAATCTCTTGATCACTGCAGTCAATTGTTCCACCATTGCTTTATAATGATCTTTCATTTCTCTTTCTCTGTCAAATTTATGGACCATAGTATCCATCACGAATTGTAAATCACTCTTGGTGCCCTCATGAGTTATTTTCCCTAACTCAATTCAAGAGATGGAGTAGCTTCTCATATCAAAATTTTCAAGAGTTGCATCCTATGGGGGTTTGGCTATCTCCATAAATTTGTGCCCCTTATCTCCAATCATCTTTGAAAAGTTTTTTGGCTTCTTGGGAGTCTTAGCTTTCACTGGTACTATTTTACTAAAGTCAAATTTATCCAGAGAGATGGCTTACTCTTTTTTTTGGGTGTGAAAGTTGACAACTAAGGTGGGAGAGTAGAAGCACTTACATTAGCAACAATCTCTGTAGTTGGCGTCACTGGGGTAGCACATGTACTACTGGCAGGAACAATGGGAATAGTGGGCATAGTATCAGTTAAAATCACACCTACTGTTGAATGGTCGAAGGTGGAACTATCTATGATGTTAAAATAAGGAGATGACAGACTGGGGATGGATCCTGATGAATGAAGAACATCTCCAAAAGTGCCTTGAGGGTCACTAAAAATAATTTTAGAAGTGGCTCCAAAAGAGGGAATGCTAATGGGAGAAATAGGCGAAGGAGTTGTGATAGGTGAGTGGGGTGGAAAAGAAGAAATTCTTGTGTCTGGCTGTGCACCTTCTTGCAGAGATTGAGCTTTCATTCCCTGTTGCCCCACAGGCTTGTCATCAATTTCCATCTATTCTACCACTAGTTCTTTGGTGCTTTATTTCTCAACCCCCATATCTATTGACTCTAGCTCTTTCTCGATAACCTTTGATTTCTTTGATACAAAAATGATCCTAGGCTTATGGGGCCTAAAAGGGGAAGGAACATCGCTTTTATTCTTCATTCTATTTTTCGCTCTCCTCCTTGTATCTTTTTGAAATTTAGCCTTTGATCCCATGATGAATTCTTTTAAAGTGATCCCCTTATTTGCTAACCAATCATTGGTGTTAGCCAATATTGCTTCAAATCTCATCCTCAAGGAGGTCAACTCTTTCTGAGACCATTAGCTCAGAGGAAGAAGAGAGTTAGCGACTTGTTCAACATGATATCTGATATTGACCAGATCTCTATCATCTACTAGATTTAGAGGGATATCAATGAGCCCTAGATACTCTATTTGTTCAAGAGATAGTCTGTTATAGTCCATCTTTTGATATCTTTCGATGTACTTAAATCTATTTAGACGTCTTTGATCATGGGTTCATGGAACTGAGTCTTTCTCCTTATCATGTCTTTGACACCTCTGTAGTCAAAATTGGGCCTTCTTTTTAAATTCTTCATGGTTACAAGTTACATTTCGATCTCCATTACCCTAGCTTTTGTCATGGTCAATACTGAGTACCTACCAATTTCAATTGGGAACATAAAATTGGGTTTTTTAAGTTCCATCTACTTATTGTGTATGACAATAATTTGTCTACACAACTCCACTAAGACCAATTTATCTTAAAGAAATCTTGGGAGCATATAGGGATAGCCTTGGAAAAATCTAACCCACAGATAACAAAAAGTAGGGAACTACAAAAACATACAGCTGAAGTCATTCACAACAATTCAGGCTTCATCTGACAATCTTTTCTGTTCTAATTGGGAGTCGAAGAGACACAAAAATACCATGAAGAAAGCATCATTTACCCTCCTAAAATGATGGATTGAACCCTTCAATGTTAACTGAGGGTAATATTGATATATAGGGGTGGTTTTTCTATCTCCCTCTAATGTCAAACCTAGAAAGGTTCTCATCGAAGATGTAATGTATACCAGGTATGAAGTCATATAGAACTTTGAGGTAGTAAACACCTTTGTCAATTGCTCATGCAAAGCATTGCTGATTTGTTCACCCCAAAAAATGACTTGTTTACCTTAGAGGATTATCTTGATGAAGAGATAAATTCATTCATGAAATTGAGAAGAGGGTAAAACTCATACTCTACTAAGAAGAGTAATCAATTAACCAACTTCTTCTATAAAGTCACTCCTTGAAAAGTTTTGTGGCCATCTGGACAAGTTGGCTTTGGGAGTTTTAATCCATCTATTATTGATCACCTTTTTTGCCTTCTCGAGATCTTTATCATATTCTTTTTGTGCTTCAATGAAGTTGATCTTCAAAACTTCAGTAGTAGGAGGGCACATAAAAACTTTATTGATGAACTCGGGGTTTAATCGAATTACTATGTTACCACTAGCATCTGACATAGCTCTGGTATCTTTGTTGTAGAATTGGGTGCACTGAAGAATGAAATCTATGTGATGAGCCACCACAAGAAAAGAGGAGACTGGATGGATATTTCTCTCAATTATCCTCTTCATTTTGGAGCTAGGATTGTTTTCCTTGGTTCTCTCCATGAACTCAGCCATATCTACGTGCTTGATCTCTGTATCCCTAATGTTGTCAATATTAAAAGTGACTGAGGTGATTGGGAAAACACCTTGATATTGGTAATTCATCATCTTTGACTTCTTTGGAAAAAATTTAGTCATTGAGATGAGCCTTTGTCAAAAGTATGTCGACGAAGAAGGATCTTGAGGAGAAACTATGATAAGAGTCATGATCATGTAATTAGGAGAAATATTGGCAATTTGAGAAAATTACACGTTAGGTGATCATGACTAGAGAAATGTGCTTGAAGGCGCTGAGGCATGAGCAGGTCAAAAAGTGAAAGGGAAGCGGGATCAAAAAATAGAAAAAATAAAAAAATTCTATAGTTAGTAAAAATGGGGAGAAGGTATGCATGGGTGGCAAAAATTGCCGCCCTTGCATGTTGAGCACTGTCTTTGTGCATAGGCGGCAAAAATTGCCACATGTGCACGTCAAGGTAGAAAGGTTTGCATCGATGGTGAAATTCACTGCCTATGCATGTGGAAGGTTAGATGTTTTGTGTAAGGGTGGCAAAAATTGTTGCCCTTATACATGGTTGGGAAGTCAGGTTTTGCATCGGTGGTAAATTTTGCCGCCGATGCACGTGGTTAGAAATTTTCCTATAAGGGCGGTGAAATTTACCACCCTTGCATGAGTTGACAAGGGATTCATAAGGGCAAAAAATTTCACTACCTTTATTTTGTTCAGTTGACCACATGTAAGGGTAGTGAAATTTGCCGCTATTACATGTGTTGGAAGGCTGACATGTTTGAGGAGAGGAATTCGGTGGGGGAAAATAGGAGGGAGGGAGGACAAGATAAAAAAGAACCTAGACCTAGAAAGGAAAAAGGGAAAACAACAAGGAGGAAGAAGAAAAAGTAAAAAACAAAATAAGAATAAAAGAAATGCAAAAAACCTACCTGATAAACGTGAAACAAATCTCGAATCTAATGAAAACTTGACCGTACTTGCTCGCTAGATCGCCCAAGCACAGGGAGGAGGAGAAACAAAGAAGAATGGATCAAAATGAGGTGTAAAAGGGATTAAATGGGGCAAAAATCACCCCCAAACACTTGATGCATGTGGCCATAAATGTCATGCATGAAAACCAAGACCATTAAGGGCGGCAAAAATTGCCGCCTCTACATGTGAGGTTGGAAAGGGATGCAGGGGTAGCAAAAATTGCTGCTCCTACATGGAATGCAACAAAAGATGCAAGGGCAAATTTTTTTTCCACTCTTACATGATAGATGCAAGGGTGGTGAAAAATGTTGCCTTTGCACAAAAACTTAAAACAACATGCAGTGGCAGCAAAAATTGTCACCCCTGCATATAAACACAAGAAAACACCTAACTCTAAGAAACAAAAATTTTGTCATCTGAATGCATCAAGATTGTAAAAATTTTCACATTTTTGGAAAAACACAAAAAAGGAACGTCTTGAACTTCAAATTATGCCAATTGAGCAAATACGAGAACAAGAAAAACTTGCCTCAAAAGACAAACTTAGAGTGAAAAACATGAAATAGACAAATTTCATCGAGGTTGTTCCAAAAATGAGCGTAAATAATTTTGAGAACAATAGCTGGCTCCTATTGGGGAACTTTCATTGATCAAACTAATCGACGAGAGTAGAAACTAGTCTTTAAGTGCCTTCATCCAAGCCATTGGGCTATGGAGTCAAGCCAAAAAAAGGAAAAGACATGAAAAACTAAAAAAAAACAACACAAAAACTATACAAATGTACAAGTGAACTCATCTAATACTTCAAGGATTGAAGTGTTTTAGATGTTGCCCACTGTGAGGCAGTGAGAATGATGCTTCATCTTGATACTCCAATAAGAAGCTATTTTTACCATAAATCTGACGAATGGTAAATGGACCTCTCCACAAAGAATCAAATTTGCCGTGCATTTTTTTTGGTTCTCTCCTCTTGTCCCACAACAAGACTTGATCTCCAATCTAAAAATCATGAATCCTTGCCCTCTTATCGAAGAGTTTTTTTACCTAATTTTAATGTGTAGTAATTTGATCCACCACCATGGTTCATTTCTCATCTAATTTGGTTAGGCACATGATCCTTTTATCAATAGAATTTTCAAAAGTTGAATCTTTGATTGCTTTTGCCAATTTGAGCACTGGTAGTTCCAAGTTGATTGGTATCTCTGCATTCAAACCATACAGAAGTTGGAATGGTGACATGCCTATGGCCCTCTTGGGTGTAATCCTATCTACCCACAAATCATCAAATAATGCTTTATGCCAAGTCTTCTGATTATCATCTACCAGTTTCCTGATAATAGTAACTAGATTCTTGTTGCTCGATTCTGCTTGGCCATTTCCTTGTAAAAAATAGTCAGAAGTGTGGGAGAGGGTAATTCCATAATAAAAAAAAATTGGGTAATCTCATGGGAAGAGAAATAGACTACATTGTCTCTTACAATCTTAGTTGGAACCCTAACTAGGAAATAATATTTTTCTTAAGGAAATTACATACCACTTCTGAAGTAGCATGCTTAGTTGGAATGGCTTCCACCCATTTGGTAAAGTAATCGATCGCAGTGAGGACATAATCATGCTTAGCACTTGAAGATGGGTTGAATGTGCCAATGAAGTCAATACCCCATTGTTGAAAAGGTTCTTCAATTACCACTGGCTTGAGGGGTAATGCAGTCAATTTAAGTTTCCTGATGAACTGCTAACATAATTCACACCTACACACCCATTTGTAAACATCTTGAAACAGTGTAGGCCAATAGTATCTCACTCATAGAATTATATGAGCTATCACTGATGCAAAAAATGTCCTCCATAGAACAAATTGTGGAAGGAATCCAAAAGTTTAACTTGTTGCACCTTATCGATGCAGTGAAGAAATACCCCATCAAGGCTTCTCTTGTACAAACCATTGTCCCACAAGACATAACTAGCAACCTTTAGCTTAACATTCCTTTTTTATTTATAGGATAGATGAGTAGGACACTCACCATAGATAATAAAATGAGATATGTCAGAATACCACTCATCAGTAGTAGCGATGAAGAGGACCGTAGGCACGTCTTTGACCTCTATTTATTCATTTTTTGTTTTCTTTGAGATATTATCATCAATCAACTGACATAAGCCCTTTCCCTGCACAAGCTTGATAGGTTTGATGTCAAGATCAAACTCCTAAATCTTACCAATCCAATTGCCCCTTTTAGTACCAAACTCTTGTTGAGTTAGAATGGACTTCACCATTGTGTCAGACACCAAAACCACAATATGTGAATTCAAAATATAAAATCTGAAATGCTTCATCGCCTTAACCACAACATAAGCATGTTTCTCCATATTTGAATATTTTAATTCATGAGTTTTGAGAGGACAACTCATAAATGATATGGGATATTCCACACCTTTGTTTTATTGAACCAAAATCGTTGAAAGTGTATGTTCAAAAGCATAGTTATATATTATGAAGTCTCTGATATAAGAATATGCCAAAACATCAATGTAATGGTGAAGAAGAGCAAAAAATTTGAGCTTTTCATCAAAAGTGCAAAAATTACCAATGTTGACCATTTTAGGATTTTCTTTCGTACTCAAATTTATTTGATCGAACTCCTTGGAGGAACTTGAATCGACTTGTCATTACTTGACATATCTGTCCTGCTTATCAAATAATTTCTTGATATAAACCAAACCTTTTGGAATTTTATTTCCCTTAAGTTGAAGGAAATTTTCACCAGTTTGAGAATTTACTTTGCAAACTGATTCCTGTGGTGGAGATTTGATTCCTTCAAAATAAAGATCTTCAAAGCTATCCATCTTTTCTAGAAAAGTAATGATTTGATTGTCATAATTAAACACCTGTCAATGACTGGCATTATCAGGTACACTTGGTTGAAAGACCAACTCGATAGTGTACTTATCTTTTTTAAAGTCTTTATGGGGAACTATGAGGGTCGCGAAAATAGCTAACGAATCTGCATAGTCATTACACTCTCTCGACACAACAAAAATATTGAAAGCATTAAAGCTTTCAATACAATCCCATACAAGATTGTGATAGTGTCGCAACCTTTCATTTTTTGTTTGGTAAAGATTCCTTACCTAACAAAATACCAGTTCAACATCTCCAAGGGTGTGAAGAACCTTAATACCTTTAGAATGAACTGCTTTCAATCTAAGCAGCAAAGACTCATACTCAGCAATGTTATTGGTATTATTGAAATGTAGCTTATATGAATAAGGAAAATTTTCTCCTTAAGGGGAGATCAAAACAATTTTGGCTCTAAAACTAATAGAAGAGAAACTACCATAAAATTCTAGAATCCAAACATTATCATAATTTGATCTTTTCAAAAACTTCTCTTCATTATTCAGGGAAGATTATTGGTTGTCTGAACTTTGCTTCAACAATTCTTCTATCTTGGCATTTGAATTTTTTGAATTATCACCAAAAAGAATTTCATCTGATGAGATGAAAACATCTTCATTAGCTAAGAAATAATTACCCATTCTTGATGATTTAAATTAAATTTGGGCTTCAAGATCAGATGTTTGGGTGACTATATATTTTGACTCTTTCTTAGGTAGCAATTTCTTCATAACACCTTTAACAGTTATCCTTGCTTCAGACAAATCCATATTCAATTCTCCACCTACATCTTTGCAAAAATTGCACTCGAGCAGAATGCCATAAGACACTAGAACATCAACCACTAAGACTGTCATTTTGATTCTCTTCTCTGAAAAAGCCACAAACGCAAATTGGGCATCTTCGATTTGGCCCAGGAGTGGGACTTGCTTATTTTACATGGAGAAACATCTCCTAAAAGTCTTTGTCAAAGTAAGACCAAGAGAATTTGCTACTTTATCAGGCATAATGTTATCAAAAGCTCCAGAGTTTATTATGCAATTACTCAATTTATGAGCATTTATCAACAGGGAAACATAGAAAGGTTATATTTTCCTGGGGACGGCAAGAGGAGTAGCGACAAGATTATTCTAGGTGGATTTATTCTTGGAGGAATCATGAGTCACCTTTGGAAAATCTTTTCCTATAGGGGAAGTTTTACTTTTCACGTATTCTGCCAACCTATCAAATTGTTCAAGATTGGCTCGTAAGTACTCAATCTCAGTCATTTGAATCTTGGTCTTTTTAGCATGATCAATTATATCAAATAATTGAAATGAGCTAGAGATAGAGGGAGGAAGCCCATCATCCTAATCTTTATTGGGTATGGCATTGGTCTGAGAGATAGAAGTAGAAGGTACGGGATGGTTTGAGGTACTTACTTTCTTATTAGTCACCAGGTCCTTTGATTGGAAAGGTAATGAAGTCCCTCATTTAGTGATAGAAACTACTAGCTGAGGTTCTTATCTTGCTTTTTCTTTATCAGCTTGTTGAGCTGACTGGTTCTAGGACTTGGTAAAAATAGCATAGGATCCATCAAACACTTCTCCCTTACTTCTAGCTTCATCTTGATAATCTAGGAAACCAATATTGGAGTCGCTAGCTAATTATTCTTCTTGTTCTACAAAGAGATTAGCACCATCTTGTTGGTCTAACTCAAGTTAGAATGAGAAATCATGTTCAAATTCAAGGTAACCAACTGCTGAATTAGTAGATGCTGCTTCAATGGCAAGCTTTCCATGTAGAGGAGGAAGGCAATTTGGTTGTCCTTGATTTTTGGAAATATTGCCTTGATATGACTAATTGGAAAATGTCCTTTTTGGCATATCTTGATAAGGAGGAGCAGACATACCTTGGGCCATTTGTCTTTTCAAGGCTAGCAGTTTATTTGTCAATTTTTGTGCCATAAGATCTGTGGTGCTCATGGAAGAACTTTCAGCAGATGAAGAAAATTTATTTTTATTGGAGTCTTTTTTGATCTTACTTTCCAAGATAAAATCATCTTCCACCTCGGTAGCCAAATTTTGGGCTATAAAAAGATCCATAGGACTGGTCTGCCTCAATAAAAAACATACTTCAATAAGTTGAGAGTTGATGAAAAAGCACTTGAGATTTTTCAGTGTTGGCTGAGCGATCATAGGAATTCAGTTCCTCAGCTTATTGAATTTAGCAATGAAGTCTCGCATGGGCTCATGAGGTTCCTTATTCATTTGCATAAGTTGAGCTAACAAGGCATGTGCATCTTCAATGAGTTTAAACTTAGCCTCAAACTTGGCCTTGAGCATATTGATAACATTTTTGATCCAGTCATCGTTTGCAAAACTTGATCCGTGATAGGTAGAGGGTAGTTATCTTTTAAAGAAGATTGATTCAAGTTTCTAAAATTGACACAGATACAAATTTTCCCATTTTTTTTCTTACAGGAACTATATTAGCAATCCAAGTGGAATGATGGATTGGAAAAATAATTCTTGCATTTAGCATTTTTTGGATCTCAAAAAAGACGATACCTGATATTTTGGGATTGTATTGCCTTTGTTTTTTCTTGTAAGGCAATGACCCAACCTTAAGAGGAATTTTGTGCCAAATTTCTTCAGGCCTAAGAGATTTCAAATCATCATAAGAATATGCCAAAACATCAATGTAATGGTGAAGAAGAGCAACAAATTTGAGCTTTTCATCAAAAGTGCAACAATTACCAATGTTGACCATTTTAGGATTTTCTTTCCTACTCAAATTTATTTGATCGAACTCCTTGGAGGAACTTGAATCCACTTGTCATTGCTTGACATATCTGTCCTGCTTATCAAATAATTTCTCGAGAGAAACCAAACCTTTTGGAATTTTATTTCCCTTAAGTTGAAGGAAATTTTCACCAATTTGAGAATTTACTTTGGAAACTGATTTCTGTGGTGGAGATTTGATTCCTTCAAAATAAAGATCTTCAAAGCTATCCATCTTTTCTAGAAAATCAATGATTTGATTGTCATTATTAAACACCTGTCAATGACTGGCATTATCAGGTACACTTAGTTGAAAGACCAACTCGATAGTGTATTTATCTTCTTTGAAGTCTTTATGGGGAACTATGAGGGTCGCAAAAATAGCTAACGAATATGCACAGTCATTACACTCTCTCGACACAACAAAAATATTCAAAGCATTAAAGCTTTCAATACAATCCCATAAAAGATTGTGATAGTGTCACAACCTTTCATTTTATGTTTGGTATAGATTCTTTACCTAACAAAATACCAATTCAGCATCTCCAAGGGTGTGAAGAACCTTAATACCTTTAGAATGAGCAGCTTTCAATCTAAGCAGCAAAGGCTCATACTCAGCAATGTTATTGGTATTATTGAACTGCAACTTATATGAATAGAAAAAAAATTCTCCTTGAGGGGAGATCAAAACAATTTTGGCTCTAAAACTGATAGAAGAGAAACTGCCATAAAATTCTAAAATCCAAACATTATCATAATCTGATCTTTTCAAAAACTTCTCTTTGTTATTCAGGGAAGATTCTTGGTTGTTTGAACTTTGCTTCGGCAATTCTTCTGTCTTGGCATTTGAATTTTTTGAATTATCACCAAAAAGACTTTCATCTGATGAGATGAAAACATCTTCAGTAGTCAAGAAATAATTACCCATTCTTGATGATTTAAATAAAATTTGGGCTTCAAGATCAGATGTTTGGGTGACTATATATTTTGACTCTTTCTTAGGGAGCAATTTCTTCATAACACCTTTAACAGTTATCCTTGCTTCAGACAAATCCATATTCAATTCTCCACCTACATCTTTGCAAAAATTACACTCGAGCAAAATGCCATAAGACACTAGAACTTCAGCCACTAAGACCATCATTTTGATTCTCTTTTCTGGAAAAGCCGCAAACGCAAATTGGGCATCTTCAATTTGGCCCAGGAGTGGGACTTGCTTATTTTACATGGAGAAACATCTCCTAAAATTCTTTGTCAAAGTAAGACCAAGAGAATTTGCTACTTTATCAGGCATAATGTTATCAAAATCTCCAGAGTTTATTATGCAATTACTCAATTTATGAGCATTTATCAACAGGGAAACATAAAAAGGTTATATTTTCCTAGGGGCGGCAAGAGGAGTAGCGACAAGATTATTCTAGGTGGATTTATTCTTGGAGGAATCATGAGTCACCTTTGGAAAATCTTTTCCTATAGGAAAAGTATTACTTTTCACGTATTCTGCCAACCTATCAAACTGTTCAAGGTTGGCTCATAAGTACTCAATCTCAGTCATTTGATTCTTGGTCTTTTTAGCATGATCAATTATATCAAATAATTGAAATGAGCTAGAGAGAGGGAGGAAGCCCATCATCCTGATCTTTATTGGGTATGGCACTGGTCTGAGAGATAGAAGTAGAAGGTACGGGATGGTTTGAGGTACTTACTTTCTTATTAGTCACCAGGTCCTTTGGTTGGAAAGGCAATGAAGTCCCTCATTTAGTGATAGAAACTACTAGATGAGGTTCTTATCTTGCTTTTTCTTTATCAACTTGTTGAGCTGACTGGTTCTAGGACTTGGTAAAAATAACATATCATCCATCAAACACTTCTCTCTTACTTCTAGTTTCATCCTGATAATCTAGGAAACCAATATTGGAGTCGCTATCTAATTATTCTTCTTGTTCGACAAAGAGATTAGCACCATCTTGTTGGTCCAACTCAAGTTAGAATGAGAAATCATGTTCAGCTTGAAGGTAACCAACTGCTGAATTAGCAGATGTTGCTTCAATGGCAAGCTTTCCATGTAGAGGAGGAAGGCGATTTGGTTGTCCTTGATTTTTAGAAATATTGCCTTGATATGACTAATTGGAAAATGTCCTTTTTGGCATATCTTGATAAGGAGGAGCAGACATACCTTGGGCCATTTGTCTTTTCAAGGCTAGCAGTTTATTTGTCAATTTTTACACCATAAGATCTGTGGTGCTCATGGAAGAACTTTCAGCAGATGAAGAAAATTTATTTTTATTGGAGTCTTTTTTGATCTTACTTTCCAAGATAAGATCATCTTCCACCTAGATAGCCAAATTTTGGGCTATAAAAAGATCCATAGGACTAGCCCGCCTCAATAGAAAACATACTTCAATAAGTTGAGAGTTGATGAAAAAGCACTTGAGATTTTTCAACGTTGGCTGAGCGATCATAGGAATTCAGTTCCTCAGCTTATTGAATTTAGCAATGAAGTCTCGCATGGGCTCATGAGGTTCCTTATTCATTTGCATAAGCTGAGCTAACAAGGCATGTGCATCTTCAATGAGTTTAAACTTAGCCTCAAACTTGGCCTTGAGCATATTGATAACATTTTTGATCTAGTCATCGTTTGCAAAACTTAATCCATGATAGGTAGAGGGTAGTTATCTTTTTAAAAATATTGATTCAAGTTTCTAAAATTGACATAGATACAAATTTTCCCATTTTTTTTCTTACAGGAACTATATTAGCAATCCAAGTGGAATGATGGATTGGAAAAATAATTCTTGCATTTAGCATTTTTTGGATCTCGAAAAAGATGGTACCTGATATTTTGGGATTGTATTGCCTTTGTTTTTGCTTGTAAGGCAATGACCCAACCTTAAGAGGAATTTTGTGCCAAATTTCTTCAGGCCTAAGAGATTTCAAATCATCATAAGAATATGCCAAAACATCAATGTAATGGTGAAGAAGAGCAACAAATTTGAGCTTTTCATCAAAAGTGCAACAATTACCAATGTTGACCATTTTAGGATTTTCTTTCCAACTCAAATTTATTTGATCGAACTCCTTGGAGGAACTTGAATCCACTTGTCATTGCTTGACATATCTGTCCTGCTTATCAAATAATTTTTCAAGAGAAACCAAACCTTTTGGAATTTTATTTCCCTTAAGTTGAAGGAAATTTTCACCAGTTTGAGAATTTACTTTGGAAATTGATTCCTGTGGTGGAGATTTGATTCCTTCAAAATAAAGATCTTCAAAGCTATCCATCTTTTCTAGAAAAGCAATGATTTGATTGTCACTATTAAACACCTGTCAATGACTGGCATTATCAGGTACACTTGGTTGAAAGACCAACTCGATAGTGTACTTATCTTCTTTGAAGTCTTTATGGGGAACTATGAGGGTCACGAAAATAGCTAATGAATATGCACAGTCATTACACTCTCTCGACACAACACAAATATTGAAAGCATTAAAGCTTTCAATACAATCCCATACAAGATTGTGATAGTGTCGCAACCTTTCATTTTTTGTTTGGTATAGATTCCTTACCTAACAAAATACCAGTTCAGCATCTCCAAGGGTGTGAAGAACCTTAATACCTTTAGAATGAGCAGCTTTTATTTTAAGCAGCAAAGACTCATACTCAGCAATGTTATTGGTATTATTGAACTGCAGCTTATATGAATAGGGAAAATTTTCTCCTTGAGGGGAGATCAAAACAATTTTGGCTCTAAAACTGATAGAAGAGCAACTGCCATAAAATTCTAAAATCCAAACATTATCATAATTTGATCTTTTCAAAAACTTCTCTTCATTATTCAGGGAAGATTATTGGTTGTCTGAACTTTGCTTCAACAATTCTTCTATCTTGGCATTTGAATTTTTTGAATTATCACCAAAAAGACTTTCATCTGATGAGATGAAAACATCTTCAGTAGTCAAGAAATAATTACCAATTCTTGATGATTTAATTAAAATTTGGGCTTCAAGATCAGATGTTTGGGTGACTATATATTTTGACTCTTTCTTAGGGAGCAATTTCTTCATAACACTTTTAACAATTATCCTTGCTTCAGACAAATCCATATTCAATTCTCCACCTACATCTTTAAAAAAATTGCACTCGAGCAGAATGCCATAAGACACTAGAACATCAGCCACTAAGACCGTCATTTTGATTCTCTTCTCTGGAAAAGCCGCAAATGCAAATTGGGCATCTTCGATTTGGCCCAAGAGTGGGACTTGCTTATTTTACATGGAGAAACATCTCCTGAAAGTCTTAGTCAAAGTAAGACCAAGATAATTTGCTACTTTATTAGGCATAATGTTATCAAAAGCTCCAGAGTTTATTATGCAATTACTCGATTTATGAGCATTTATCAACAGGGAAACATAAAAAGGTTATATTTTCTTGGGGGCGGCAAGAGGAGTAGCAACAAGATTATTCTAGGTGGATTTATTCTTGGAGGAATCATCAGTCACCTTTGGAAAATCTTTTCCTATAGGGGAAGTTTTACTTTTCACGTATTCTACCAACCTATCAAACTGTTCAAGGTTGGCTCGTAAGTACTCAATCTCAGTCATTTGAATCTTGGTCTTTTTAGCATGATCAATTATATCAAATAATTGAAATGAGCTCGAGATAGAGGGAGGAAGCCCATCATCCTGATCTTTATTGGGTATGGCACTGGTTTGAGAGATAGAAGTAGAAGGTACCAGACAGTTTGAGGTACTTACTTTCTTATTAGTCACCAGGTCCTTTGGTTGGAAAGGCAATGAAGTCCCTCATTTAGTGATAGAAACTACTAGCTGAGGTTCTTATCTTGCTTTTTCTTTATCAACTTGTTGAGCTGACTGGTTCTAGGACTTGGTAAAAATAGCATAGAATCCATCAAACACTTCTCCCTTACTTCTAGCTTCATCCTGATAATCTAGGAAACCAATATTGGAGTCGCTAGCTAATTCTTCTTCTTGTTCTACAAAGAGATTAGCACCATCTTGTTGGTCCAACTCAAGTTAGAATGAGAAATCATGTTCAGCTTCAAGGTAACGAACTGTTGAATTAATAGATGCTACTTCAATGGCAAGCTTTCCATGTAGAGGAGGAAGGCAATTTGGTTGTCCTTGATTTTTGGCAATATTGCCTTGATATGACTAATTGGAAAATGTCCTTTTTGGCATATCTTGATAAGGAGGAACAAACATACCTTGGGCCATTTGTCTTTTCAAGGCTATTAATTTATTTGTTAATTTTTGCTCCATAAGATCTGTGGTGCTCATGGAATAACTTTCAACAGATGAAGAAAATTTATTTTTATTAGAGTCTTTTCTGATCTTACTTGCCAAGATAAGATCATCTTCCACCTCGGTAGCCAAATTTTGGGCTATAAAAAGATCCATAGGACTGGCCCACCTCAACAGAAAACATACTTCAATAAGTTGAGAGTTGATGAAAAAGCACTTGAGATTTTTCAGCATTGGTTGAGCGATCATAGGAATTCAGTTCCTCAGCTTATTGAATTTAGCAATGAAGTCTCGCATGGGCTCATGAGGTTCCTTCTTCATTTGAGTAAGATGAGCTAACAAGGCATGTGCATCTTCAATGAGTTTAAACTTAGCCTCAAAGTTGGCCTTGAGCGTATTTCAGTCATTTATATTTTGAGCTTGAATTTGGTAAAACCAATCTGCAACATCACCTTACAAAGTTTCTACTAATAGTCTCACCGCTATATCTTCGTATTCCACACCTATCACACCACATGCTATAGATAACGTAGCAATATGCTCATCAAGATGAACCTCTCATCACCATAGAATTTAGAGAAATTCTTTTTTGAACTACGAGGTAGTTCGTGTAAAGGTGGGGCTAGATTGAGAGGACCAAAAGAGTTACCCCAAGGGCCTTAGACTGCCATGATATGTCAATTAAATGGTGGGATAACAAATCTTAGTGGGGTCGATATAGATAAAATCTTACTAGTACTAAGACTAGAAGCTTCCCCAGGTATGGGAGATCTGACGTTGGTAGGAGGGAAACTCCTAGTTCACTGAAGGTGAGATGGTGGAGGAGACATATCAAAGTTAGTTCATCACACCAACTCGAATACAGGATCAACAATACCTTGAGCTCTATGGCTTAATGTGTACGGTGGATCTGCTAGAGTGTAAAATGAAAAAGGACTGAAAATGCTTCAAGTTGGAGTGTGAGGCTTCAAAATGCACGTTCATAATCCCCAGCAGAGTTGCCAAAAGCTATTGGGTGAATATTTTGTCGTCAAACAACCGACGAAAAAATGGGTATATCAACCATAGTACAAAGAGATTTATGTGGCAAAAAGTGTGGGTTTACCATGTCATAGTGATATAAATCTCTCCTCTCATCAAGGGGAGGTTCCCTATAAACTACTTATATATAATAATAATAATAATAATAATACTCAGGGTAAGATAACACCATCTATCTCTCTTTTTTTAGAGATGATGTTCACAGAGCAAAAGAGAAATCATGGTTGATGACTGAAATCATTCCTCTTCTTTCAAAAATGATGTTCAACAGATAGCAAAAAATCTTCTCAAGTAGTAACTAGATCTACGAGAAACTCATGAAAGCACAAAGTCTTTCATTGCTTCCCTCACTGATTCGAAGCATACGTAATAGTAGAGTGAAGTGCAACTCAAAGTCTTCACCTAAAACTACAATAGATTATAAGATCACAAAGGATAAAAGCAGTTCAAAGTCTTTTTGATATCCTTCAGAATGTCTTTAGATAATTTCCACACACACTTTTCTTATTTAATTAAATAGATGAGAGATTATTAGGAAAGAGAAAATAAGAATGATCTCCTAAGTAACACAAATTATTTCAACACAAAGTCTAAAAATAACCTGTTTCTCATTCATTCAAAAAAATATGATTTACAAGCTGAGATCAAAGTCTTAGAAAGCATCTCAATTTTGGCAGTGTTTTTGCTCTCAATTATCAAAAGATTCATCATTACAAAAGAGGCTCCCTCTATATATATAAAGAAAAACCTTCAAAATTGAAGAAAGACTTAAATATTAAAAGCTAATCAAAAATGAGTCTCCCTTGACTTTAAGAATTTTTTGGATTTTTACATGTATTTACACATGACAAAAGTACATGTGCAAATGTCCCAAGTCAATTACAAAGTACAAGAGAAAAATAGAGAGGAAGAAATGGAAGAACAGTTCAACTTTTGTCACCAGCCTTCTTTAGATGAGTATCATACATGGCAATAGCTACCTATATCTTGATACTATCTAGCGCAATAGTATTTTTGAAGACCACCTTAGCTCTGACTATGGCATCTCTCACTACTGTGATTGATTTCACATGACTAGTTAACCTGGTTCTCAGATTGTCTAGAGTTAACTGATTATCTAAAATATTATTCACAGAAGCCATTGAGAATGTTTTCTCCTCGAACTCCCTTCAGATCATACCTTTGAACTCTTGAATCATTTTCTCTGCTAAAATGAATTGGTTGTCTTGAAAGGTAAGTCTGCAAGGCAACTCCTCTAATTTGTTCAACAGACTGGTATCACTTTATTCACTGGCATCCTTGGAAGATTCAAGGTCACTGATCAATTCCTTAAGTACCCAGATCCTGTATATCAATGATTCTTTAATTTAAATATAAGAATCTCTATTCGTAATGACGTTGGTTGATATTAGGGTACACATTTTCATCACTTACATCTCTGTCAACTTGCTAAAATATTTATCTGTGCTTTCAATATCTTGAGAAATAATATTGATAAGATCTTCTAATTTTATTCTCACTTTTTTCATTTTACCTGTCTTCTCAGACACCTCTGTGAACAAGGAAATCCCCTGTGCATGCATCTTATCTAGGTAATCTTCAAGTACTTTTCCATTTAGATAAGTCTTTTCTACTTTTTGAATTACGAGATCATCTATGGAGATGGTCTCTAGAATTATCACTTCTGGAGCAAAAGTGAATCTCCTGATCATTGCAGTCAATTGTTCCACCATTACTTTGTAATGATCTTTCATTTCTCTTTCTCTGTCAAATTTCTAGACCATAATATCCATCATAGATTGCAAATCACTCTTGGCAAACTCATGAGCTATTTTCCCTAACTCAACTCGAGAGATGGAGTAGCTGCTCATATCAAAATTTTCAAGAGTTACATCTTGTAGGGGTTTAGCTATCTCCAAAAATTTGTGCCCCTTATCTCTAATCATCTTTGAAAGAATTTTTGGCTTCTTGGGGGTCTTAGCTTTCATTGGTACTATTTTATCGAAGTCAAAGTCATCTGGAGAGATGGCTTGATTTTTTCTTTTAGGTGTGAAATTTGACAACCAAGGTGGGAGAGCAAAAACACTTACATTAGAAACAGTCCCTATAATTGGCATCACTGGGGTAGCACCTGCACTACTGGTGGGAATAATGGGCATAATGGGTGTAGTATCAGTTAAAATCACACCTGTTGTTGAATGGTAGAAGGTGGAACTATCTCCGATATTAAAAGAAGGAGATGACAGACTGGAGATGGATCCTAATGAATGAAGAACATCTCTAAAAGTGCCTTGAGGGTCACCAAAAATAATTTTTTAAGGATAAGTAGTTTTAGAAGAGGAAATACTGATGGGATAAATAGGTGGAGTTGTGACAGGTGAGTGGGGTGGAGAAGAAGAAATTTCTATGTCTGGTTGTGCACCTTCTTGCAGAGATTGAGCTTCCATTCCCTGTTTCCCCACAAGGCTGTCATCAATTTCCATCTATTCTGCCATTGGTTCTTTGGCACTTTGTTTCTCAACCCTCATATCTATTGAATTTAGCTCTTTCTCGATAACCTTTGATTTCTTTGATACAAAAATGATTCTAGGCTTATGGGGCCTAGAAGGAGAAGGAACATCACTTTTATTCTTCATTCTATTTTTTGCTCTCCTCCTTATCTCTTCTTGAAATTTGGCCTCTAATCCCATGATGAATTCTTTTAAAGTGATCCCCTTATTTGCTAACCAATCATTGGTGTTAGCCAATATTGGTTCGAATCTCATCCTTAAAGAGGTAAACTCTTTTTGAGACCATTGGATCAAAGGAAGAGGAGAGTTAGTGACTTGTTCATCATGATATCTGCTAATGACCAGATCTCTATCATTACTAGATTTAGACAGATATCAACAAGCCCTAGATACTCTATTTATTCAAGAGATAGTCTGTTGTAGTCCATCTTCTTGATATCTTTCGTTGTCCATAAATCTATCCAGACATCTTCGATCATGGGTTCATAGAACTGAGTCTTTATCCAAATCATGTCTTCAACACCTCTATAGTAAAAATTAGGCCTTATTTTGAAATGCTTCATGGTTACAAGTTGTATTTTGGTATCCATTGCCCTAGCTTTTGTCACAGTCAATACCGAGTACCTGCCAATTTCAATTGAGAATTTGAAATTGGGTTTCTTAAATTCCATCTGCTTATTGTGTATGACAATAATTTGTCTACACAGCTCCATCAGGACTAATTTATCTGAAAGAAATCTTGGGAGCATATAGGGATAGCCTTGGAAAAAGCTAACTCATAGATAAAAAAAATTAGGGAACTGCAAGAACATACAGCCGAAGTCATTCACAACAGTGTAGGCTTCATCTGACACTCTTTTCTATTCTAATTAGGAGTCGAAGAGACAAAAAAATACCTCAAAGAAAACATCATTTACCCTCCTAAAATGATGGATTGAACCCTTTAATGTCAACTGAGGGTAATATTGATATACAGGGGTAGTTTTCCTGTCTCCCTCTGATGTCAAACCTGGAAAGGTTCTCATTGAAGCTGTAATGTATACCATGTATTAAGTCATATAGAACTTTGAGGTAGTAGACACCTTTGTCAATTGCTCGTGTAGAGCATTGCTGATCTGTTCACCCCAAAAAATGACTTGTTTACTCTAGAAGATTATCTTGATAAAGGATACATCCATTCATGAAATTGAGAAGAAGAGGGTAAACCTCATACTCTACTAATAAGAGTAATCAAATCACCAACTTCTTCTATAAAGTCACTCCTTAAAACATTTTGTGGCCATCTGGACAAGTTGGCTCTGGGAGTTTTATGCCATCTATTGTTGATCACCTTTTTTACCTTCTTGGGATCTTTATCATATTCTTTTTGTGCTTCAATGAAGTCAATCTTCAACACTTCAGTAGCAGGAGGGCACATGAAAACTTTATCGATGAACTTGGGGTCCAGTCAAATTACTATGTTGTCACTAGCATCTAACACAACTTTGGTATCTTTGCTGTAGAATTGGGTGCACTAGAGAATAAACTCTGTGTGATGAGCTATCACAAGAAAAGAGGAGACCAGATAGATATTACTCTCAATTATCCTCTTCATTTTGGATCTAGGACTCTCCACAAACTCGGCCATATCTACGTGCCCAATCTTTATATCCCTAATGTCATCAATATTAGAGGTGACTGAGGTGATTGGGAAAACACCTTAATACTGGTACTTCATCATCTTCGACTTCTTTGGAGAAACTTTAGTCATTAAGATGAGCCTTTGTCAAAAGTATGTTGATGAAGAAGGATCTTGAGGAGAAACTATGATAAGAGTCATGATTGCATAATTAGGGGAAATATTAGCAATCTGAGAAAATTGCACATTGAATGATCATGACCAGGGAAATGCGCTTGAAAGGGCTGAGGCATGAGCAGATCAGAAAGTGAAAGGGAAGCAAGCTAAAAAATAGAAAAAATAAAAATTTCCTAGAGTTAGTAAAAATGGGGACAAGGTATGCATGGGTGGCAAAAATTACCACCCTTACATGTTGAGCACTGACTTTGTGCATAGGCGGCAAAAATTGCTACTTGTGCATGTCAGGGTAGAAAGGCTTGCATCGGCATTAAAATTTGCTACATATGCATGTAGAAGGTTAGATGTTTCATGTAAGGGTAGTGAAAATCACTACCCTTGCACATGGTTGGGAAGTCAGGTTTTGTGTCAACGGTGAATTTCATCGCCAATGCACGTGGTTGGAAATTTTCTTATAAGGGTGGTAAAATTTGCCACCCTTACATGAGTTGATAAGGGATTCGTAAGGGCAGAAAATTTCACCACCTTTACGCTATTCAATCATCCACATGTAAGGGCAGAAAAATTTTCCACCATTACATGTGTTGGAAGGCCGACAGGTTTGAGGAGAGGAAGAGGGAGGAAGCCCGATTGGATCGCCTCTTTGATGGGGGAAAATAGGAGGGAGGGAAGACAAGACAAAAAAGAACCTAGACCTAGAAAGGAAAAAGGGAAAACACTAGGAGAAGAGAAGAAAAATTAAAAAATAAAACAAAAACAAAAACAAAATGAGAAGAAAATAAATGCAAAAACCCTACCTGATAATCGTGAAACAAAGCTCGAATTTGACAAAAACTTGACCGCACTTGCTCGCTAGATCACCCAGGCACAGGGAGGAGGAGAAACAAAGAAGAATGGATAAAAATGAGGTGTAAAAGGGATTAAATAGGGAAAAAATCACCCCCAACCACTTAGTGCATGTGGCCATAAATGTTGTGTGCTAAAACTAAGACCATGCAGGGGTGGCAAAAATTATTGCCTCTGCATGTGAGGTTGAAAAGGGATGCAGGGGTGGAAAAAATCATCGCTCCTACATGGAACACAATAAAAGATGCAAGGGTATAAAATTTCACCGCTCCTACACGATGGATGCAAGGGCAGAAAAAAATGTTGCCTTTGCACGAAAACTCAAAACAACATGCAGTGGTGGCAAAAATTGCCGCCCCTACATACAAACACAAGAAAACACCTAACTCTGAGAAATAAAAATTCTGTCATTTGAACGCATCAAGATTGTAACTATTTTCACATTTTTGGAAAAATGCAACAAGGGAACATCACAAAATTCAAATGATGCCAGTTGAGCAAACACGAGAACAAGAAAAACTTGCCTCGAAAGATGAACTTAGAGTGAAAAACACAAAACAGACAAATTTCGTAGGGGTTGTTCCAAAAATGAGCGTAGCTGATTTTGGGAACAACAGGACTAAGAGATAGGATAAAGAGCATTGATAGAATAAATGTGAAACTTGTGAAAGCAAAAAAGGTCCAAAACTAAGAGAAACAACCAAGGTCTAAGTTTTCTAAGTGTACAAGACTGAGGTGCTATATAATCCATAAATATCATCTACACAACCATATGTATCAATGTCATTATTATCAAATAATATATCTATGTAACACAATATAAAGTATGAATGATTACATAAATAATTATATGATATATATAACTCAACATGGTAGAGAGGTTTTAGATAGATATAAATTGTTGAACTATTAATAGATAATAAATATATGCCCCCAACTTAACAAGGTTATTAGGTAAAAGGTAAACCTGACATCAAAAAACCATGTAATTATATGTCATGTATCACACTCACATACCATATGAAAAGTATTATATATTAAAAATTGAAATATATTATCTAATTATCATGAAATAAATAACATATGTAAATAATTAAGCTATGAATATATAAAATTGCTTTTAAGGTCCTAGTTTTGAAAATTTGAAACTATTTTGAAGTTTTAAAATTTTTGACATGTATGATTTTTTTAAAATTTTAAAATATTTGAACCAATTTTTTTTTCAAAGTGATAAGAAGCAAGGATTTGAAAATATAATATATGGAAGGGATTCTAACAATCCATAGCAAGGTGCTACAGTATAATGTGGAAAGATGAAAGGCAAGGGAAATGCCCCCAATGTATGTGTAAATAAATAATAGTAATGTAACACAAATGATTAGTATTTAGATAATAATGTGCATTCCCCATCAATGGGAAATCATGTATGTGTTCTCATGGAGAATATATAAATATATATATGTGATCATGTAAGTGAAATGATAAATATGTAATACAATCAAGTGGATTTACAAAAAGAATGGGCCTTGAAAGCATTGTAATCTATGTGTTTTGGATTGTTCAAATCAATATGAAAATGTAAGACATAATGTACACAAAGTGAAAATAAATCCAAAGGCTAAAAGAATGCTTGGATAATGTATAAAATAAGTAGTAGTTAATTAAAAATAAATAAACTATGTACAAAGAGAGATATGCAACTATAATCCAAGAATCCTGTAAATGGGATGCCTATGTATATGATTTGTATCATTAAGATCATACCAATCTTCTGTAGAATTAGTATCATAGTCATCAATGTAATCATTATCATAGAAAAAAATAGCTTCATGGGTTACACTTGAAATTGTGATGTATCATTTTGATCATATTTTATATCTATGCATGAGAAATTTATTGTACCTTAAATTGGAGTTTTTTTTTTAAATTATGTTGTTTTTTAATATGGTCATCATTGTCAAGATCTTTCATGCCATGTTAAACTAAAAAATAATCATGATTAATTGATTGAACATGAGGAAAAGAAGTAATTTGTGTTTTTACTTTATCTTTTATCTCTATGCATGTAATAGATATAATGCTTGATTATTTAGTGTAATCACCTAAAAGTGGTAATTAGATGCTAAGAGTATTGCTTGAGTTAACCTATCCCTTAGCTAGCCATAGACCTATCCTTAAGCATTAGGGTTAATTTCTAGTCCTTCAGTAGACCACAATCACCTACAGTGAATCAAGACACAATCCCAAAACTATCATCTCAGAACCTAATCCAAATTGTTGAGCAGTCTGCAAAGAGGACATTAGCACCACATTTGGGACACTACAACCACATGGTGCTAGTGTCCCTAACTGGGTGTTATTGTCTTTATCCCTAACTCTTCCCAATGAATATTTTTTCAAATGTGTTCCCCTCTTAAGGTCAATCTAAGATCATTTTATTATCTACACAATAAACATAACCTTATAAATACAAGTCTAATCCACCTCTATTTGTTAGATATAAAATATATCTAAAATCTATTCAAAACAGAGATAAAGTTGTGAAAAATCAAGGTATTTGACCCTTATTCTGCCCTAATTTTTGTATGCTACTATCTATAGCAAACCTAAGATCATTTTTCATTCATTTCAAATCTCAAGCACATTCAAGTCATCCAAGGCCACTCTCATTCTAGTATTCACTTGCAGTTTCATCAAGCACTATGTGGGAGAATTACATCAAGCTTGATCCCTCTTCAGAGTATTGGTATGTAGGCAAATATCTACGTATTAGGGTGTTAAATATGTCTAGTCCATCCTAATAACACAAAAAATTATTACTCATGCCATACTTTCAAGGAAATTAGGTTTGTACATCAAATCATATTTTCTAGGTACAACATAGAGATCTAGGTTTCAATCGTGCAAAAATAGGACATACAGACACAAGTGCAAGTGCCCCAATAAAACATGGACCAATGTTTCAAAGGGGAAAATAATTCCAAATTAAGGACACTACACATAGATGTCACTAATATCTAGTGAAGAGATGAACATTAAAATCTTGTTGACGACACACTACTACCTAGATCTCAAATTTTAGAACCCAGATCATCTGTGACAGTTATTTTTTAGCTAAGTCTTTATTTATGACTATTTATTGCTATTATTAAAAATTCAAATATAATTAAAAATGATTACTTGCTTATTATGTATTTATTTGAATGATTTAGGCATCTCAACCCCTTTAACCAAACATAGGTTTTTCATTATAAACCCTAAAAAGTTAAAATCATTTGGTGAACCCATCTTACTTTGAATATTGCATCAAACCCTAGTATTCATTCATCCAAATTTTGTGCAATAAATTTAGGGATGAATAATTCTAATTTTTTATTTTTTTAGACAACCTAGCCAATCAAAATCAATTTTAAATTAGAGTTTCAATTTATTTTACATCCAATTTAAATTATTACAAAAATACCCTAGTTTCAAAAAACCTAACCCTAGAGATACTCAGGGTTTGTATCCTGTTCTATATATACTTAGATTTTAATTACCAAAATATCATATTTTCTATGATATTTCATTTTTGAAATCTTCTATAGATTACTATTCTTAAAAGGTTTAAAATACACAAAATTTAGAGCCTTTTCCTAGATTGGATTTAATAGCTCCTCAATGTAGAGTCTTCACTAATCTACTAGAGTCATCAACATGAGTTATAAAATGACTATTACAATGCAATGTCATATCTTTCCCTCCCATTAAATAGGTTGATACAACATGACCTCTTCTAAATATTTATGATTCAAATGCATTTTACGAGTATCACAAGGCACCATGCCACATGATAAATAAATGCATTAACATGAAACACAAGATATAATATCTCATTAAGGCCAACATTATTGATGTGGGCACACCCATAGAGGCATCAAAACAAAAAATAGAGGCAAATTCACTTAAGATATTTTTAGATCCCTTTCCAAAGCATGCATCTAATGAGGTAGGGGGCGCATCAAGTGTTCACTATACATACCAAGATCATCCACCACCAACTTCTTATCACATAGTCATAGAGGAGACACATCCACTACATAATATTATTGGCATGTATCACACTATAGTGCCACCTAGACCACTTATCACATTTTTAGAGTAGGATATTGTGGATGATGACACATATTTACATGCACTCTTCATATGATCATATATAGACCAACATCCTATTCATAATGTTATGGTTGACAATAGGTCAAGCATAAGCATGTGCACCATGACACTCTTATAGCACTTGGGCTATATATATAAATATATATTCCCCAATGATATAATCATTAGTGGTTTTAGTGGCCATATTTAGAGTTCTGTTAGGGAGATTGTGATTCCATTATAGGTTAGACCAGCACACATAGCCAATTTATTCTTAGTGGTACCTAGTACATGTGTATTTGGCATATTATTATGTACAACATGGTTACAATATCTCTAAGCCATCCCATCTATATTACACCAATTCTTGAGTTATATACATGCTAACCAGGTGATTAAGATTGAGGGTGTCCTATATGAGTATCCTCTTCCCATCCCACATGCAGTTCTAGTATAGATTCCAGTCACACTTCTAGCATTGATATCAGTAAAATTTCTATTTTCATTATAGATATTGCATGGTTATCAATTAAATTAGAGATTAAATCTCCTATGTATACATCACAATGTTTAGCAAAGTCCTTAGAGTATGCCAAGTCTACTTCTAAATTATCTACACACATGCATACTCTCCCTTAAAAACCATTACTAGAGATAACATTGTATCAAATATATGTCACAAATTCCATAAGACCTTATTCTACTTAGTTCACATTGAGATTAGTTATATTTGAGTCTAGGGGTTCTTAGAATAAGGCACCTATAACACTTATAGATTATACTTCTAATAGATGGGTCCCTAAGACCCCTACAGTTCATAGGGCATCATAGTCAGTGCCATAACATCAAGCATCACTACTCCAATAGCTTTAAGTTCAAATTATAAAACACACTAGATCATGGGCTCATAGTTACCCTTTCCTACCACACACATGATCATAGTTCCATTCTTTGACATAAGTTATGGTGATGGTGAGTCTCTCATGAGACTCATTGGTTAGTATGGTTCCTACCCTTGTACATACTACCTTCTCTCTCTTTATCCTTATACATAGTTTATTTTCATTTATTTGTACATTACTTATACTCAAAAAACAAAAAAATAATATAATATATCAAAATATAAAAAACATTCAAATATTTCAAAAATACAAAATTTTACAAATTGTATGCATTGTTAGGTTTACATTTCTACTACTTGCCAAATATTGCATATTGTTAGCTATTCTAGTATAGACAATTTTATCATACACATATATTTCACTTGTTCTTATCAAATGCTTCTAGATTCTAGGCAGGACTCACGTGCCTTACACTAATCTAAACTATATATCATCTACCCATTGGGGGCATTTACACCAATCTAGGTTTATACATTGATACATCTGCCCACTTGGGGGCATCTCCCACACAGTTACTATAACCAAGTTTTATCTTTACATAATATATATTCCAGTTACGCATTGATGTTTCTTGATCTTGATCATTTATCTTTATTTATTATATTTTTTTCAACTATTATTAGTTAGACTTAGTATATATACATCCTCGCATCTACATAGATTTGTACTACATAGTTATCCACACTTTCATTTCTAATTCCTAGATTAGACTTGATTGTGTTTCCTATAATTATTCTATCTTTGATGGCATTTGAATATGCCATTATTCTTTATATTTTATTCCACTTCTCTATTTTTATGCCTTGGACATGTGACCATGTCCCTTTTGTGTGTTCTTTCATGATTTTATATGTGTACATTTGAACATGTCATTTTATGTGGATCTATACCAAATTTTTTATTGTTTATGTATGTGGACATTTAAACATGTCCTTGTATATCTTCATTCCTAAATTTAGTGACATGTACCCATATCCCTTGTATTGTGTCCCCTTATCCTACCTTTTGTGTGCCTCATGTGCTTCTATGTTTGTTTCCTTATATGCTTATATACCATGACACTTGTATTTACTTATCACATGCACACCAGTTTTGTATGCTATGAGGGACCTCATGCTTCTCCCCTTCCTACTTTGGAACCATGATAGACATCATGCCCCATCCCCCTAGGTAGTTACTTAGATTTTAATTCTATATACATTACTTACATATATCTTGACACCCTTGTGCAATGCTAGATTACAACATACATCTTATATTTCCTAATTATGCTTAGATACATTTACATTATGATGTTATGTTTTAAATTATGTTAGAATATCATGTACATGATTTGATGAACACATTTTGTAGAGATAATTATTTATAGGGTATTTCTTACATAGGTTTCACAACTACCCTCAAAACAGGGGGCATTAACAAGGGTTTGTTACATAGATTAGGCTCCTACGTTGCTTTTCACTAATACATTTCACCATACAGGCTCAGTTTTATAAATAAGACTTAGGGCAGACACAAAACAAAATAGAGATTTAAAAATCAATCTAGATCACTTATAAATCAGACTAGGTAGTCATTAAAACCTAGATTAGGACACTAGCACCACAAGGCACTACTATCCACTATAGGGCATTATTGTCTAGTAGCACTAGCTTTAGAATAGTCTGGATCATTCAAACTAGTAATCCAAGTACAATATAAATTTTCATAGATAAAATTATACGTTTGATAGTTATGTTCAAATTTAGCTTAGATTCAATCATTTCAACTCAGATTCATACCAATTGCTTAGATTAATGGGCATCATGCATGGCATGATCAATCCCACATTCAGTTTAGTCACACAAATTTAGATATTTGATTCAAATTTAGTAGACTCGGCTACCATATTAGGGGCATGTGTATGACACATTAGTTTCCATATACTCATCTTCTAATAGGTTAATCAGATGGAATGGACAAATTCATGTCATTCTCTATGATGTATAAACTTACTATCACATTCTAGGTTGTCTCTAGATTCATGCCTTACTCCATCTATAGTGGTTGGCATTCCTGAGTGGCTCAGAGCTGCCTAATATACCTAAGTGGCCAAAAAGATGAATACACATTTAGATTTACTCAGTTAGATACTTTAACCACTTTGTGTAGTACAGCTACAGATGCATCTACTTCACACAAGGGAAATGATGAGGTCATGGCCTACTTGAGTTGTTAATCCACCTACATTAGATTTTTAAACACATTTATAGTCTTATCTAAGCTATTCACAGAGATCAAGATCCACTGAGTAGGAGTGGGTAATGATGGAGTCAAAATTGGATTGAGTTATTAAGTCACCCATATGAGGATTGAATAAACCATATGCTCAATCTAAGCTATTCAATGATATGATCACTATGCACACTCAAACACATAGGTTATCACTAGGTTCATGCATTGATTCATGTACCCAATGAAGTGTATTCATTCATTTCCTCTCTCTTTACTTATCTTTACTTGGTTACTTCAACCCATTTAACCAAACATAGGTTTTTCATTATAAACCTTAAAAGGTTAAATCATTTAGCAACTATATTTGTATTATTAGAATTTGTAGGAACATTTTGATTTGTACATTCCTTAATGAGAAATGTTTTCAAAAATATTTTTTCTTTCTTATCTTGAATTTTTTCTTGTAACTTTTATTTTGGTATCCATTCTTTTTACAATGATTCTTTTTCATCTTGTTCTTTTTGTAATTTTGCTTGCTCTAATTTTTCCTTTTAAATATTTTATTGTTCTAAATGGTCTTTTTGTATCCACATTTTCTCTTTTAGTTTGTTTTGAACTTATTTTTTATAAGATGCAATATAAGTGGGTTGCTTAATTGATTTTTTTTTATAGGATCACCGCAATCAATGATACTTTATATTTTTTTCTTCAAATCCAAACAACTAAATGTATTATTCCCATGTAGTCTATGATTGTCCAATAGTATTTTCATCTTTTTAGATGAAGTTTAGAAGGTAATTTAATCAACTTGTTTCTAAGTATTTCTCTTTTAAGATCACATGGACTAATATTATTTTTTTATATACTTTATGAATCATTAATTTTAGATGTATATTGCTTGTGAGGCCCATGATAGCTAGATGAAGATACATGATTAACACTAGTATACTCTAGATGATCTAAGCAACATTTCAGGTGACAATTCGAATGACGGTTCTATCCCAATTGGTGGCAGAACTTTTAGGAGCCATAACTTTTGCACTATAGCTTCGTTTGAAACCCCATTTGAACCATTAGAAAGATAAGAATGAGTAGAATGTGATGAGATGGTATGTAACTATGCTTGATAGTTTTTTACCACAAAAATCCCAATGGAAGTGTCCTAAATTTTAGTTTTAATAGTGCAATCTAAAAATAGTAAGTTTTTAAAAATAGTAATTTCTTGAATTTTGTAATATTGTAAATCATTGAAGTCAAACCACTTTATCTCCCTCAAGATCGGTGACCTTCCACATCCTCCTCCTACCTTTAAAGTATGTATAAAAATAGATGTAGCCTGAAAAGGCAATCAGACATCTCTTCTCGGAGATAGGCATATGTTTGGACTTGCAAATTTGATCAATAAAACATCTCTTCTCATAGATAACATTATTACAATTGTGTTATTTTTATTTCTTGAATTATATTTCAACCAAAGCTTCTGAGTTTTGGATCAGTAGATCCTTTGTATATTTGTTTTTGTTTTCAAGGGATATGATCTTTGAATTTAAATATTAAATTTTATTTTAAAATTATTATATTAAATTTTTTATAGTGATTATTTTATCTTGAAGGGCTTCACAAACACAAAACTTGTGTATATTTGATTATATGCATAGGTTCTTCCTATAGATTAAGAGATTAATTGATTATTACATATGAGATACTTGATTTTTTTTTATTGTTAATATTGAAAGGATTATCACTAATAAGAGATGCATTATAATTATGTGGTAATGCTATGCTAAGGTTATGATAGTATGGTACAAGAGTAACTTGATGTGAAGATAAGCATGATGTAGAAGTAGAGGCAACATCATAAGATGTGTTATAAGGAATGCCATGGCTATCAATTGTAATTTGTGATAAGTTAAGGGAAGCGGAGGGAGGTTTATCCTCATTGGTTGACAAGGGTAAAGGGTTATCACATGTAGGCTCAATATCCACTATTTGTAAAGGATAAGAAATAACATGATTATTATGAGTAATGACTTTATAAATTGAATCTTTCTTTGATATTACCTTATTAATAAATCATTTTTTAATATAATTTTATCTTGGTTTGGTGGGTTTATCTCTAAATGGTTCTTTATTTGAAACTTTAATTAATTTTTTTGGTCTAGATTATTAGTCAAGGAAGAAGATGAAGGAGGATCCTGAAGGGAATCTAAAGGTGAATTTGAAGAGGAGTCATATTCTCAATTTTGATCAAAATAAAATTGTCTATTCATTTCTATATCATCAAAATCATAATCATTGAGATATGCTTCTTCCACAAGTTTATTATTATTACGATCTGTCCATTCATTATCATAAGTAAAAGGCACATCATGAGTAGAGAATAAAGAAATTTGATTATCCATGATATATATAATGAATATAAATAAAACTACAACAAATAAAACACTTAATTCTATCATGTAATCATGCATGTACAAAATAGCTAATGATTATGAAAATAATACAAACAAAAATCAAGGTATAAATGATTATTTAGGCAAAGGTTTTAATAATTATGTGGGCTCTCAAATATACTTGCTCATTCATAGATTAGTGTCAGTCTAATGTTTCAAATCACTAACTATAGAGGCAAATCCATGTCTATAATCCATTATCTCATCTTTGAGGGTACATGAGAGTAATTTTCCTAGGTAACACGCTCCTCTCAGGTGCACCACAAATCAAATGGCTAAAAAGGAATTATTATGGTATAAATAACGGACCCTAGATATTATTAATATACCATGAGGTATATGTAAATTAAACTCCATATTTATTGTTTTTTTGTAAAATAAATCACCACTTAACCTGTAATGACAATCACTAAGTAGTTTTAAAACTATCATAACATAGTTTATAAAAACAAGAAACAAGAAAATAATAAATAAAGAGAAAATAAAATATAAATATTTTTGTGCATTGTGATCAAAATATTCAAACCAAGGTTGATGGAAAGAGATTCAATGTCAGATGTTATCTGAGGTGACAAGATAATTTCTTCAGTGTCAGATTAAATCTAAGGTCAAATAAAATTAACTTGTAGTTTTTTATTTATATCTAAAGATGAAGGCTATTTTATTTTAGTGTTGGGAATTTATATAAATTTGTATGAAATCCTAAGATAAAAATCAAGTAAATAACAAGCAATGTTCAAATAAAATTATGGGTTCAACATAATGTTTAATTTTTTCATTTAATAATAAAATGTTATGAATAAACAAATTATTTAAAATTGATTTAGGTCTAATATATATATATATATATATATATATATATATATATATATATATATGACCTAAATCAATTTTAAATAATTTGTTTATTCATAACATTTTATTATTAAATGAAAAAATTAAACATTATGTTGAACCCATAATTTTATTTGAATATATATATATATATATATATATATATATATATATAAATTTGAAATATAGTAATTTACAGAATAAAAAATGAGCTATAATAATAAAATACAATGAAATATTATGAGAGATGTTTTGGTTAATCCCAATTCAAGAACACTTGTATAAAGATATCAATTTTAGAACCTAAATTTACATGATGTTCTTGATATGTTTTCGTAGAATTAATTAAAGATAACTATATTTTAGACCAACTCAAGAACACTCATGTAAATCTATCAATTTTAGAATTATTTACAAGTTCCACTATTTACAAAGATATACTTTACAAGGCTTTACAAGGCACTAGTTTTCCAAGTGATACTTAACCTTCTCACTTTGTTTTTATTGTTAGATATTTGATGGATAATGATAAATTTATTACCCTTGAGCATGATGTGTTACATCTACCCTTGTATATTCAAGTTATAATTAGAGTTCAAAATAATTCTTGTGAAAAATGGTGTAGGAGTAACCATTTGTAGTGAGTCTTTTCTGTCAGGATCTTGCTCCACCAATTAGAGCAAATATGATTATCTCTTGTATTAGCAACTAAACACGGAATTTAACCAGAAGTAACAAGTAACTAGAAATATGAAACAACATAGGAATATGAGAGACAATACACAATTGTATTAATAATCACTCAGAAGAAAATACAATAAAGAAGATGCCACTTCTTCTTCCACCTCAAAGGCTCGCCACACCTCAAGACCTTCTTCCCTCTCTCTCTCTCGGTCCCAACAATCAACTCCAATATAGAATTGATGTTCACCTCCACCAGTCAGTAACACGCTGCCAGTACACCAAGTACACAACCGTACTCCAAGTAGATCTCCTGCTCTCTGCTACTACCTACAAATCACCAGACCTTACTCACCATTGTAGATCTCCAAAAGAAGCCATGCACACCTGTTGACCAAGATCATACATATATGAAGAACCCTTCTGATTCTCCAAACCAGCACTCACACTTGGTACTGTGGTACTAGGAGGAACACACCATTGCTCTCCTCTCTCTGAAGGAGCTTATTTAGCTCTCTTACTCTCTAGCACTGATTTACAATACAGCCCATGAGTCTATTATATAGATCTCATGCTTACAATAATTAGACTATCTTAATTACAATAATTAGACGTGCAACTCAAGACTACAACTAGCCTTTAACATGTAAACTAATAGTCCAAAAATAGACTCTCCAAAATGAACATGCAAACTGCATGTTCATGTACAGGCTGCCGACGTCGGCTCTTGCCTGACCGATGTCAGTTGACTGGTAATCAACGTCAGTTGCTTCTTCACTGCTATCTGACCAACGTCGGTTGATCAGACCGACGTCGATTGCCTTGCAACTCATTTTGCAACCTCCGTAACTCCTCCTATTTGCATCATGGTGAAGCTTTTAGCTCCATAACCTAACAATCTCCCACTTGGAGATAAACAGCTGCACCTGTACCTGTACCTATACACCATCTAATTTATTCCCTGGCTTGTATCCCTCTTCAAGCTCAACCCTGAAGACTAACCACCACACAACTTGTGATGCTACACTTGTCATCCAAGTAACCTGCCACATACGAACCTACAACTCCATGTAGTGAAGACCTTGACCCTGCATAACATGTTAACCTGCTGCTAGTCTCTATCAGATACCTGAGAATCCACTAGACTGCCCTCCAATACTCCTTCCCTGAATTGGCTCCATACTTTCTGACAAGTCCCACTGCTTAGGAAAACTCAGGCCTACACTAGACCTTATGTGATTTCGAACCCTATTCAAAGCTAAGCTTGAACTGTCCAGCCCTTGGTGTGCTTACCAATTCTGCATCCTGCAAATTGAACCCTACCAACACCTTCTTCACATTAGCTCCCACTTGAGAAAAAATCTCCATGTCTCTTATGCCAAAGAATTTTTTTGCTCCTAAATTCTCCATGACATACCTCGAACTAACCTTACCTTTAGCTCAACAAAACCCTGTATGTACAAACTTGCTAGCAAATCACCCACATACAGTAATAAAATAATGTTACAATCATCATCCACCTGGTAAGTCAAACACAATAGTTACACTGACATTGACTAAAGCCATGCTTTGTCATCCACCTGTCAAACCCTGTACCACTATCCTGCAGCTTCCTCAAGACCATATACCTTGGCCTTCCATCTCACGTGTCTATCCACTCTCTTCTTCAACTTGGGAATCCATCCATCTCTTAGTGCTTTCTTCCAGCTGACAACTCCACCAACAAATACCTATTTGGTTCTTCTCCAAGGACTCACACTCCTCATCCATGCCAAGCTCCCACTATATCTAGATTCTACCTGCATTGCCTCTTCACGTCTTCCTAGTTCTTGACCATCAATAAGCAATATAAAGAAGGTGAACAATGAATATGAGGTTCACTTACCCTTTTTGACCTTCATATGGGCGTTTGAGACTTCTTGACAGCTTGATGTATGCCCACCATCTATTCCAGTGACCGATCTCGGCCATCTCCCAGTCTGCATTCGACCGATGTTGGTTCCCTACACTGACCCTGACTACTGACGTCATTTCCCTAGCCGACGCCGGTATCCCTTTTGCCGACGTTAGTTCATGTCTGATCGACGTCAGTCTTCTTATTTTCGACGTCAGTTACTATATGATCGATGCCAGTACCTGTGTTCGCCTGTGAGTGATGACTTTTTACCCGTAAGCTCTTTTTGGGTCAAAACCCTGTTCAAATCAACACAGCCCTACTCAAAATAATTCAATCCCCTCAGCTAATCTCTGTCCATCATCTCCTCCATGAACACCAAGGCTTTTCAGTTCTTAAGTTTGTCAAAGACATTTGACCTCCGCTTAAAAACTTGCATTCCCCTCCTACATATGTGACCAAGCCTACAAAGCCACATCTCTGCAACAGAAGGTGAATCAGTAATATAAGTAGATAGATAAAGGATACCTACTTTCTTACCACCATCTAATTCAAGTGCATCCGCTATGAGAGTTAATGTGCATCTCTCATCACCCAACTTTCCTAAAGAAATTAGACTAATCTCCAAGACCGGTACCTGCATAACCTCCTTCAACACCTGTGTGTTATCTGTCTACAATTTTAGCTTCACTTCCCCTTCATCAATAATCTGACAAGGCTCACCAACCCTTAAATAAATCTCTCCAAAGTCTCCAAAGACGTACCCATGAAAAGATGCTCTATTTTGGGTTGCATGGAAAGAGGAAAAAGAATATGTAAACAAAGATTCTACTTTATCCAGAACAACTTGTGCAACATCACCTGCAACATCTGCTTCTACACGCTGATCTTCTACCGACCAACAATCATCCTTTCTCTGCTCTTTCTTTCCATCAATCAGACCGTTCGTGTTATTTAGTTTCTCTATGTGTAGCTTACTTTCTTCTGCCATTGCTATACTCCCACTCAATCTGAAACCCCTGAGAGTGACCTATAATCAACAAACACTAGCCAGATCTAAAACCACCTGTTAGTAAACCAATCAAAAGCTCTGATACCAACTGTCAGGATCTTGCTCCACCAATTAGAGCAAATATGATTATCTCTTGTATTAGCAACTAAACACGGAATTTAACCAAAAGTAACAAGTAACTAGAAATATGAAACAACATAGGAATATGAGAGACAATACACAATTGTATTGATAATCACTCAAAAGAAAATAAAATAAAGAAGATGCCACTTTTTCTTCCACCTCAAAGGCTCGCCACACCTCAAGACCTTCTTCCCTCTCTCTCTCTCGGTCCCAACAATCAACTCTAATATAGAATTGATGTTCACCTCCACCAGTCAGTAACACGATGCCAGTACACCAAGTACACAACCATACTCCAAGTAGATCTCCTGCTCTCTGCTACTACCTGCAAATCACCAGACCTTACTCACCATTATAGATCTCCAAAAGAAGCAATGCACACCTGCTGACCAAGATCATACATATATGAACCCTTCTGATTCTCAAAACCAGCACCCACACTTGGTACTGTGGCACTAGGAGGAACACACCATTGCTCTCCTCTCTCTGAAGGAGCTTATTTAGCTCTCTTACTCTCTAGCACTGATTTACAATACAGCCCATGAGTCTACTATATAGATCTCATGCTTACAATAATTAGACTATCTTAATTACAATAATTAGATGCAAAACTCAAGACTACAACTAGCCTTTAACATGCAAACTAACAGTCCAAAAATAGACTCTCTAGAATCAACATGCAAACTGCATGTTCACGTACAGGTTGCCGATGTCGGCTCCTACCTGACCAATGTCAGCCGACTGGTAACCGACGTTGGTTGCTTCTTCACTGCTATCTGACCGACGTTGGTTGCCCTGCAACTCATTCTACAACTCTCTGCAACCTCCGTAACCTCCGTAACTCCTCTTGTTTGCATCCTGGTGAAGCTATTAGCTCCACAACCTAACACTTTCTTATCACACTTAAAATTAGAAAACAAGACCTCACAAACTCATATATGATTATTAAGGGTTTTCATAATCAATCAAGAGAGGATCATGGATAAATAACTTTAGATATATCCCTTGAACCTAATATTATATCAAATAAGTGTGAAGTTATACCTAATGATGTAAGCTACAACATATTAATAGGGAGACCATGGATACATGACATGAGAATTGTTACATCCACATTACATATATGTTTGAAATTCATACATGAGGGTATCATCTATGCATGCCCTATAAATAATGTACCATTTAGATTTTACAAATTTTTTAACCTAGTGATAGTATTAAACAACATTTAAACTAAACTAAACCAATCATTATGGCACCAAAACATGTTATTCCAATATTCAATTGAAACCCTTTTAATGGGGTGAAATTAGTAACACACAACAAGATAGTTGTGATAAATCCAATGTTATATATGAACACATATCCAAGTTAAATTTTACACTAATTTTCCATGAGCATTACAGATATAATATGAGTGAATTTGAAATTAGACAAATCTATGTCACTCCTCAAAATTATGAGAGACTTTTCCCACCATAATTTACCATTGAAGAACAATCAAGAGATGATAAGGGTAAAGGGCCTATGATAGATAATTGTTGCAAAATTAATAAGCTAAGAAAACATCTTAGCATGGTTCAAACTACTTTAAAAAAATATTGATTTGGATTAAATTGTGCACAAAATGAGATATAAATATTGTGTCTTAGGTGAACATGAGAAAGTTACAACTAAACCTATTCTACCAAATGAGCATAAATTTAAGCAAATTATTGGATAGAGTGAGGATGTATAAATTCAAGATGTAAATTTTCATGTGGATAATGAATACTTAGGATCTCATAACCATGAGACTGTTATTATTGATAAACCTCTCCTTAGCAAGTTTTCTAAATCTAAAAATAACCACCCACAAAAAAGTTTAAAATATCATACATATATACGTTATATATCTTGACTTAATTGAGTGTGGCACTTCATATTTTGTGAGACCCTACATGGATAAAATTTTCAATGATCAATCCATTCTATAATATTTATGAAGTAATATAGATTTACCAACTTTTTATCACAATAATATATCCCTTTTAAATTGAATAACCAATCTTATTTTTGAGAAAGTTTGCCCTAACATACCGAAAAAGAAATTACATTAGAAAATTTGGACACATTACTAACCACACCTTAATATGTATAAGATAGATCAACACTATTTAATGAAGAGACGATTGATATCAACATTAAAAATATTAACATACAAAATATTTTAAAAGTTAGGTGCCTCATTAGCTACTAAAGAGCAAAGAACATATATTAACCTATTAAATTAGTATCATTATATCTCTGCCTTTTCTTACTCTAATATGTCTGGTATTTATACATATATTGAAATACACAACCTAGTTGTGAATTGAAATGCCAAACTTATGAAATAAAAGATTATAAATAAGCATCCTAAACTCACCTTGTTGGTTAAGGAGAAAATATAAAGTTTTATTGACACCAGTTTTATTCAACCTATTGATTAATTTAAAAGTATTTCTTTCCAACCATGGGCATTAGGATTCGAACTATTTTTTTAGATATAAACAAAGTATATCATAATGTGAATTCTAATTTCCCAATGTTGATATGATAGTTGATTCTAAATCTGGCAGTGAGATGTTTTCATTCATTGGTGGGGTTTTTAGGTTATAATTAAATTAGTATAAATCCTAGTGACCAATATGAAACTGCATTCACAACCCCTTGGAGAAAATTACAATACGTTGCCATGCCATTTGGTTTGAATAACGTAGGCACCGCCTATCAAATTGTTATGACAAAAACATTGCATGATTACATGCACAAAATTTTATAAGACTTTTTTAATGACATATTGGGAAAATATAAGAAAAAATAAACCCATGTACATGACTTACAAAAAATATTTGAACAATTAAGATAATATTTGGTAAGATTAAATCCTAATAAATGTGTCTCTAGGATTACATAAGGAAAACTATTGGGTTTCATCCTTTCTCAAATAGATATATAAATTTCTCCCAATAAAGTTCAAGACATTATTGAAATGCCTCTTTCTAATAGTCTTAATCAATTGAAAATTTTACAAGTAAAAATTAAAGCCATATGAATTATTTTTGCTCAGTTTGAAGATAAAATTCAACCATTTAAAAAATTTTGAAAATACACATAGTATGATTGGGATGAATACTATCAAAAATATTTATATGCAATCAAATAATATTTATCTAATCCCCCAGTCATGATGCCACTCATCCCCCACTGACACTTATTATTGTCTCTCTATGACAGAGTATGTCTTAGGAAACTTTCTTGCACAATATGACAATAATCACAAAGTAATACACTAGTTGAACTTTAATAGATTATGAAAAAAATAAAAATCATGGAAAATTTATGTTTGGATATTATTTTTGTAACATAGGCACTTAGACATTACATGCTTATCAATGAAACTCATGTAATCACCAAGATTGTTCCTTTAAATAATACGATGTCTAAGCCTTATCTATCTATAAGAATAGCCAATTTTGTCACATGACTTATGGAGTTTGATGTTAATTTTTAATCCCAAAAATCATTTAAATGGAAAGTCAATGCAAACCAGCTAGTTGAGGCTTCCCTATTATAGCTCACTCCTATAAATGAGACCTTACTAGACGAGCTTGTTATGTGTATTAGTGAAAATAAGACTTGGACTATGTATTTTAATGGATCCAAATGTGCTTTAGGTGTAGGGGTCAATATATTACCCCACATAGACAAACTATGTCAATTGAGATTTTCATGTATCAATAATATCATAGAATATGAGGCATTAATTATAGGATTCCATGTAACACGTGCTTTAAATTTTAAGTCTATAAAAGTGCATGGTGATTCTCAACTCATCGTTAATAGTCATAAGTGCTAATCAAATAAAATAAGATAAATTGAACTCCTATAAATATTTAGTACTTGGTTTGATCATTTGGATTGATGAGTTTAAGACTAATAATTTTCCTAAAATAAATAACTGACATGTAGATATTATGGCTAGTAATTCCTCCCTTATTCCTCTTGACATCATAGATTACCATGCCATATTAACTATCAAGAAATTAAAAAAACTTACCACTAAATTATGTATTTTGTCTATCTTAGATTTATTTTCCATAGAAAGTGGTACCAATAAATCAAATTGGTACATAGATATATTCAACTTCTTATTAGAAGAAGTTATTCCTTCTCATTTTCAAGAAATGATAAAATTAAATTATGAAGAGATGCAATTATATATGTTATAATAAGAGATGTGTTTTTAAAAAGGTCCTCTAATGGGAAATTGTTTAGATGCCTTGGGCATGAAAAAGCTAAATTAATTTTACAAAAGGTTGATGATTGTGAGTGTGGTGGTAAATTTAGTGGAAAATCCACATCATAAAAAATACTAATAATGGGTTATTATTGGCATAAAATGGAACATGATTTATATGAATATGCAAAAAAATATGAACAATGTCGAAGACATAGTAATATTATGCATACTCCATCTCAAGTGTTGCAACCCACTGTTTCTACAAAGCCATTTTTCGTATGAGGATTTGACTTAGTTGGAAAGATATACCCACTAATCAAAATTCCATAAGTTTATTATCACAACCAAATATTTCACAAAATGGGTTGAATCTGTATGATTAAAATCTACCACATGTGAAGACATTTACAGATTTCCTATGGCATATATTACACCTAGATTTGGCCTACCATCCTCTATTATTACTGAAAATGAATCATATCTCAATAATAAGACTATTGTAGATACCTAATTTTGGTACAAACCCATTTTATTTAATTTAGTTTAAATATTTTATCATAATTGGTCCATGTGCACACATTTAATTATTTTTAGTACATCTTCCCCTTGTGTTAGGCCCCATATCATCACCCCCTAACATAGGTCTTCTTCATATCCTAAATTTTTGTTCACTTTTAACTAATTATAACCTATCCATTTTATGAAAAATGTTTTAGAACCTATAGGGTAACTATTCATTTTCCTTAATACAATCCTAGATGTTCCTGGAATTTCTAAAATACTCTTTCAATGTGTTTTCCTATGTGCAAGTCAACTCATGTGAATAATTTCATTAAATTATTGATCTCTTATGCCTTGATTGGACCTTATCCTATCTTATATATTTGGGCCATTTGTAGATCTACCTTTCCTTAGAGGATCCTATATATACAAGTGGATCCCTAGTCATATGAGTATATAGATTTTGCATTCAAGCCTCTAATAAGTTTAGCCTCTCATGCTTATTTTATCTAGCTTTATCAAGAAGACATAAACATTATTTACTATGGATATTTCACATTGATCCAGCATTGTTACTACATATTATTCAAGTATTTTTCCATCACAAACTTGTACAAAAAGAATGTTTAGATGAATGTTTGTGTAGTTTCATCTTCACATCCATGGAAGAGGAGTTCAAATCCCTTGCTTTATATTTTATTTATACTACAAAAATATTACGTGGGTTCTTATTCTATCATGAGGGATATTTAACTTAAACTCCCTAGAGGTTTCTCAACCCAATTAATTATATTTTGTATCCTTTACATATGTGTTGTGGTAAATTATGTCAAGAGAAGAAGAGGACATTGCCTCAAGCATTATGCCCACCTATTCAGAGAAACTCAAATACAAGACTATTGTTTTAGCTTATTTTATATTAATGAACCCCAAAAAGTGTAAAACTTGGGATAATTTATATTTTATAATACATAACAATAACACATAAATATAAATGTTTTAGTAGAGCATGATTGAATTATTACAACTTACTATAGATAGAAATGAGCTAAGAGATTGAGATATTTAGCTTATTTTAGGTTTGTGTAGAACTGAAACTATGTGTAGGTGATAGAAAGGGATATAAATGGATCAAGGGTTGCTTGGATTAGGAAACCAAGTATTTAATTCTGACCTAGAAGAGTTTATAGAATCTAGACCCATTTGTTAAGATGGAAGTGACTTGTCAGATTCATCCATGTAACATGTGCCTAACTATTTTGGCATAGATCATTGGTCATGCTTGTAAACCATCTTCCTATGTGATATTGGGTACTCATTGTACACACAAATCCATAAAACTTATCTCCTTATATTTAAAACCCTAACTCCTCTTTTGAAACTAGGTTATCCCAATAAAATGAGGAATAGTGATGAGTTGAGCTGACCTTAAACACTCTCCAATACATGGTTGAGAGCTACTTATGCATCCAATAATCTGAAGAGGGAAATAAAACTACATAGATTTATTCCCTTTAAGTATATGTGTGCAAGGGTGATCCTTTTATTAATGCAACATATGATCTAGCTTTCAATACTTGAAAATAACAAACTTGACTTGGCTTAGGTGTTTTAGACTTGTCTAGGCCCTATTTTTTATGACTAATTACTGATTTGGGATATTTAGGATAATCCCTCTCAATGTGAAAATGTGTATATATGTATTCTTGAAAAGTACTAGATAGATTCTACATAAATAATAGGCTTAAATGTATTGTGTATTTATAGATGACTCTTTGGGTATCTTATCATGCCATCGATATGTTGAATCTATGGACCAACCATAAATATGATTATAATTTGTAAAGTCACCATTTCTTGGTGCGTGGATGAATCTAATGGAAGTGGATGGTTTCATAAATCTAAAGCCATCTAATTATTACCTAAGGCATCTAGAAAGACAAGAACAATAATCTAATGAGAATGAAATAATCTAATTATGATATTAAGCATATTAGATATAAACTAGGGAATCCATTTAGGTGAGTGAACAAATAATTGTCACTTGAAGGTGTGAGATGGTGTGGAGAGAGGATCAACCTTTCTTTCTTGGGATGAATTCGGATAAAATGCAAGGCATTTTTAGTGATGCACATCTAAAAGGAATTACTTGTAATCTTATTATCATTCTTACACAAAGGGCAGAATAAGGTATGATGGTGATCTAATTTCAAAGTGGTATTGACACAATATTTTGGTGATGACAACTAGTTATGTAGCCTTTATTTTTATATAATTAATCATATTTTGGAAGCCTATGTCCTTAATTATAGGAATAAGTGAAAAGACCAATTTCCATGTTAAGAAATGGAAATAGAAATAGGGCATTGTTCAGGATATTGAATAATTTTTTGCACTTTAAGTATTGGGTTTTTAATTAGTTCATAAGTTGGTATGTCTTCATAACTTTGTTAAGTGTTGAAATAAGTAAACAGTAAGTTTTTAAAACACCAAAAATATGCCAACCATTACTCAATAGGTGTGTACTTCATAATTCTTTAAGAGGTCTAATTTATTTTCAAACGTAACTATGTATACATAATTTTGGTTTGAATCCTTGACATCAGATAACCTTTATCAGGGTTGCTTTGGAAGTAAAATATTCCTTGATTTGGAATTATTTTAAAAGCCTCTTGAAAATTAAAATGGATCATCTAAATCTTAGTAAGATAGAGTTTATAAGATGAAACCTTCTATTCAGTTTATTGAAACCATGAAGAGGGAACAATCCTTATTGATAAAATGGTTAACATGGATAGTTTTCATAAGCATGACTATAGAATTGATTAGTATGCTTTTATGTACTTCAAACACTATTTTCAAACAATTCCTAGCTATTGGATTCAAGGAAGGAATTTTTGATAAACTTGTGATTTGAATAAAATTTGATATCTCTTATTTCATTTTTTTATTGTGATGATGATTTTGAGAAACTAACTTAGTTTGGATGAGGGTGGAGGTATGAATTAGGGAGGAATCATTAGTGAGGAAACTTCAGGATAGGTTTTAATTTATTATTTTTCTCCTCAAATTTATGATGTCTTACCATTACTTCCAGTGGTTTGTAATTTGGTACATAGGCTCTTATTTTTGAAATTCTCTAAGTTAACATTGGAGTTTGATAGGTACGGGGAAAGATTGATAATCAGTTTCAAGGTCCACAACAGTTTAACTATGTTGTTTTACAGGATGGATATCACATCTGTTTTCCCTTGATTATTCTTTCATGTATTTTGTAAGATTATATTGTGAATTTATGACCCTAGGATGGAAAAATTAGTTGTACTCATATATGATTGACATATTACACATTTAATTCCCATTGTATATTGGTAAATATTTGTATTAGAAACTGTTGTACACACACATGTATGTTTTTCATTCACATCATGTAGATGTACTTTCAAAGACCCATAGATGGGCAACATTTTTAAATGCAAGTATACATGTGTTGTAGCTATTTGTAATTACCTTTGGGAATTTTTATATATAGGTGGTCTATAACACCATTTTATATGCAGCACTTTATTTTCCCTTGTGTGATGTTGATATAATAAGGAGAACAACTTAACCTTCATATAGTATAGGGGTTGAGAGAATCTCTCGGTGTTATCAATATTTTGGGTAACATGTCATTTTGGCATAATGGGTAAAGAGTTTTTTTTACTCTCCATAATCAAGTTAAAGTAGTCAGTTGGACAATAATTTCCTACAGGGAAGTTTTATAACATCTTATTTCACTAATATAAACTTAGTGTTTTTCAAATGGAGTTTATTTGCATCATATTGATAGCTTAACTTCATAACACCTTCACTTTTTATATTTTTATTTCTATACTTTTATGTGATATAGAGAGCCATTAGTAGATTCAATGGGTTATTCTCTTTTTTGAGACCAAAAAGGGTCTTATTGGGGAGGTGTGATCCGAAGGTCATTTTTGGTCATCAAAAGTTCCTAAGATCTCCTAAAAGTAGTACAGTATGGAAGATCATTTTGAGATATTTTTAATTCATTTTGGAACCCATAAAATAGACATCATATGTTCCAAATACCATTCGTCAAAGTTTGGGTTAGAAATGATCAACAATCAAATAGTGATGTGGATGTGTGTATGATTACCAAGTGGATCAATTGGCATGTGACAAGTGGAAAAATGGTAAAAATGATAAAAGAGTGTTTTTGGTTTTTGCCTTCAATCTTCGACACTCATGTTCAGACAAATGGGCCCCATTGTTTATTGGTTAGGGACCCTCAACCAAGGTTGACACACTCTTTTTGTGGAGGGGTGCTACTATTGTCACACTTTTGTATATATATGCCTCTTTATATTTTACATGATGCATATGGGACTAATAGCTCCATTATTTTGAACCAAATACTATATATTATTTTGGTTCATCTCATGTTCACAAGTGGCAAGATAAAGAGTGTTATAGTGGAGCTCTTGGAAAGGTCTACATGGTGGGTCCTCAGGCCACCACATGGCCTGCCACCACATCACTTCTATTCTCCAAGTCATTAGCTCTATGTTGAGTTTGAGATATGCTAGATTGATATTAGTTATGCCACCAAGATAGTTCACCATCCCAACTCACCATTTTTCTTAGGTTTCACAACCATCCAATTGAGCTCAAAGATTCTAAACAGACCCAAAAAAAATAGAGTGATACATGATCAAAGCCATGAACTACATACTAGACTCAAAGTTATTTCAATACTCTATTACATTTTTCTCTGGTAGATTTAGGATCATTATTTATAATTAAAATGTAAAGGTGTTGGTTATGGAGTCAAACCCTTGACCTCAGGTTCGAAATGAAGGGTTTGTGGCCATTAGGCCACAACTTTGAAATGAATAATGTGGGGGCTTATTTCTATGTAAAGTATTTAGGCACGATTAGAGGAGATTAGAGTGGATTAAAACCTCACTTCTCATAGGTAAAAAAATTATAGTCTACCATTGTACCATCAAACTCACATTAATATTAATATATGTGGAGTTCTATTTGTTGGGATAGTCTCGAATGTGATATTGTAATGCTCTTATTTTGTAAGGCTTTTGGCCATGGGAGAATGTTTTAGTTACTTGTAGTTATATTTTAGTGAGTTACATGTCTGATGGAAGATAGAAACACTCCACTAATGTCATTATTCCCATTTTATTAAGAGTTTTCATACACTCTTGATGGAGAAAACATGAAGATGATGCAAAGGTACTAAGGACTTTGAGAAGATGATTCACTGATAAGTTTCAAAGTCTTCATAGTTTAGTTTAAATATTATTTTTAGTTTTGAATCCATATTGGAATGTAACTTATAATTTTATGATATTTACATCTTAATTTTAATGGATCCGTTCATGATTTATGAACCTTGAGATGTAGCCACTAAAAGGGTGAACTCAATTATCAAGATTGTGTCATTTTCCTTTGTAGTTTTTTATGTGTTTCAGTTTATAATTTAGTTTACAAATGAGTTATTTAAACACTAAAATAAGTATGTAAATCTATAAAATGATATAAAATAAGACTTTGAATGAAGAATTGAGTTTCAAAGTTTCTAATCACTTTCATTTGATTCTAGAACAACTAATCCAATTTATATTTCACTTAAAGGGAGCTAAGAATTTTCTACATTTGATTATTAAAAATAGTTTCATTTACCTAGGGGTAAATATTGTTTTTGGATCAATTTTGGTATCAGAGGAAGTTATTATAGGAATTGCTCTAATTGTTGATATACTTCATTTTTTTTTAGATATCATATTTTTTGTATTATTACTTTGTGTTCTTATATTTGATTTAACCATGCAGGATTGACTACGGAAAAGGAAAATTAGAAGGTGTTTCAATCCAATGAAATAACACAAGCTTCTAACAGCTAAGATTCTGAAACCACAAGTCCTACAGGTTAAATCTAGATGATGAACAAACAATCATCACTTGAAGGTGTGAGATGGTGTGGAGAGAGGATCAGCCTTTCTTTCTTGGGACACATTTAGATAAAATGCAAGGAATTTTTAGTGATGCACATCCAAAAGGAATCAGTTGTAATATTATTATCATTCTTACGTAGAGGGTATAATAAGGTATGATGGTGATCTAATTTCATATTGGTATTGGCACAATATTTTGGTGATGATAACCAGTTGTGTAGCCTTTATTTTTGGATAACTAATCATATTTTGGAAGCCTATGTCCTTAATTATAGGAAAAGGTGAAAAGACCAATTTCCATGGTAAGATATGGAAATGGGAATAGGGCATTGTTCAGGATATTAAACAATTTTTTGCACTTTAAGTATTAGGTTTTTAATTGGTTCATAAGTTGGTATGTCTTAATAACTTTGTTAAGTGTTGTAGGAAGAAAATAATAAGTTTTTACAACACCAACAATATTCCAACCATTAATCAATAGGTGTGCACTTCACATTTCTTTAAGAGGTATAAGTTATTTTTAAATATAACTATATATACATAATTTTGGTTTGAATCCTTGACGTTGGATAAAATTTGTGTGGGTTGTTTTGGAAGTAAAATATGCCTTGATTTGGAATTGTTTTAAAATCCTTTTGAAAATTAAAATGGATCATCTAACTCTCAGTAAGATAGAGTTTATAAGATGAAACCTTCTATTTAGTTTATTAAAACCATGAAGAGGGAACAACCCTTACTGATAAAATAGTTAACATGGATAGTTTTGATAAGCATGACTATAGTATTGATTAGTATGTTTTTATGCTCTTCAAACACTATTTTTAGAGAATTCCTAACTATTAAATCCAGGGAAGGAAATTTTTAAAAAATTGTGTTTTGAATAAAATTTGATATCTCCTATTTTAGTTCTTATATTGTGATGATGATTTTGGGAAACTAACTCAGTTTGGATGAGTGTGGAGGTATGAATCAAGGAGTAGTCAGCAGTGAGGAAACTTTGAGATAGGTTTAAAATTCTTAGTTTTTTCCTCATTTTATGATATGTCTTCTCATTACTTCTAGTGATTTGCAAGTTGGGAAAGAGGATCTTATTTTTGAAATTATCTAAGTTGACACTAGAGTTTGACAGGTACAAAGAAAGATTGATAATCAATTTTAAGGTTCATAATAGTTTAACTATGTTGTTTTATAGGATGGCTATCACATTTATTTTCCCTTATTTATTCTTTAATGTATTATGTAAGAGTATTTAATTGGATAGTTAATTTCTTATAGGGAAGTTTTATAACATCTTATTTCACTGATATAAACTTGGTGTTTTTCAAATGGAGTTTATTTGCATCATATTGATATATTAACTTCAAAACACTTTCACTTGCTCTATTTTGGTTTATGTACTTTGATGTGATATAAAGAGTCATTTAGCATATTTAGTGGGTTATTCTCCATTTGGAGACCAAAAGGGGTCTTTTTAGAGATATGTGATCCAAAGGTAATTTTTGGGTGTCATAATTTCCCAACATCTCCCAAAATTAGTACAATATATAAGATCATTTCTATATCTTTCCAATGCATATTGGAATGCATAAAATAGAGATTCTATACTCCAGATACCATTGGTCAAAGTTTGGGTAAAAAATTGGTCAACAGTCAAATGGTGATGTGGATGCATGTATGACTGCCAAGTGGATCAATTGACATGTGACAAGTGGAAAAATGGTAGAAAATGGTAAAAGGGTGTTTTTGGTTTTCACCTCTGGTCTTCAACACTCATGTTCAGATAAATGGGCCATGTTATTTGTTGGCTAGGGACCCTCAGCTAGGGTTGACACACTCTTTTTGTGGAGGGGTGCCTTTGCCTTTATTTCTTCATATTACTATTATCATGCTTTTGTATATTTATGCCTATATGTATTTTGTGTGATGCATGTAGGACTAATAATCCCATTATTTTAAACCAAATACTATATATTATTTTGGTACATCTCATGTTCACAAGTGGCAGGGTGAGGAGTGTTATAGTGGAGCTATTGGAGAGGTCCACATGGTGGGTCCTCAGGACACCACATGGAATTCCACCACATCACTTATAATTTCTAAGTCATTAGATCTATACTGAGTTCAAGATATGCCATCTCAAGATCAATTATGCCATTGAGATAGCTCACCATCTAACTCACCATTTTGCTCAAGTTTCACAACTATCCAACTAAGCTAGAAGGTTATAAATTGACCCAAATAAAATGGCGTGATGCATGGCCAAATCCATAAACTACATACTAGACTCAAGGATATTTTAAGCCTTTGTTATATTTTCCTTCAATATATGTGGTATCATTATCCCCAATAAAAATGCAAAGGCATCGGTTATGGAGTTGAACCCTTGACCTCAACATGGGGGCTTATTTTTATGTGAAGTATTCGGGCATGATTAGAGGATATTTGGAGGAGATTTGAACCTCACTTCTCATGGGTAGAAAAAATTTATGCTACCATTAGACTATTGAACTCACATTAATATTAGTATATGTGAATTTTTAATTGTTGAGATAGCCCCGAATGAATATTATAATGCTCCTATTTTGTAATGCTTTTGGCCATGGGAGAATGTTGTAGTTACTTGCAGGGATGTTTTAGGGATTTTTAGGTCTAATGGAAGACAAAGACACTCCACTAATGTCATTATGGCCATTTTATTAAGAGTTTGCATACACTCTTGATGGAGAAAACATGAAGATGATGCACAGGTAATATAAACTTCAATAAGATGATTCATTGATTAGTTTCAGAGTCTTCATAATTTAGTTTCAGTACGATTTGTAGGTCTAAATCCATATTGAGATATAAATTTTAATTTGATAATATTTTCATCTTAGTTTTAATGGATCGATTTATGATTTATGAACCCAAATATGTATCCCCTAAAAGGGTGAACTCTATTATCAAGATTGTGTCATTTTCCTTTGTAGTTTGTTATGTGTTTCAATTTATAATTTAGTTTGAAAATGTGTTATTGAAACACTAAACTAAGTATGAAAAGTTGTAAAATGAAACAAAATAGGATTTTGAATGAATAATCAAGTTTTAGAGTTTTTAATCACTTTCATTTTATTGTAGAACAACTAATCCAATTTATATTTCACTTAAAGGGAATTGAGAATTTTTTACATCCAATTATTAAAACAATTTCAATTACCTAGGATGTAAATATTGTTTTCATATCACTTGGAATGGTATTCATATGTAATGATATCACACAAATACCCTTGTACAATGGTGACTTTTGTAACAAGTCTAAGAGTGAAATTTTATTCATAACATCATTATATGTCTTTGAGATTTATTTCATATACTAGTTTCCATGATTGAGAGGAGGCATTTGCATTAACAAAATTAAGTCTTGGTAAATGATATTTTTTAGAATACATCCTTATAACAAGAGGTAATAATGTTTACATTGTGTGTTACATCGTGCATAATATATACTAAATTAGCCAATGTTATATCACTTGGTACATAGGTATCACACAATGCTTCATATAGGATATCATTATAGATAGTGGATTGCTTTACAAGTTTAAAGGTTGAAATTTTAGGATACATACTACCCAAATTATCAATAAGGCCACTTTACATGAGTTTAGGTTTAGAAGACACTTTATCTATTGTATTACAAAAGGAATTATGAAGAGAGATTAAGTATTTATTTCATTATAAAATGCTCTCATTATATTGAAAATTTTACCTATTTCATTAAAAGATAAGTCTGATTCAGAAATTATAGTAACAAACCACAGTTATAATTAAAAATTGGAGACCAAAATGGGTTATAGATGCATCCATATTGCACATGTATGTAATAAAACAAAATATGATTCTTAACTTATGAGGTCTTATTAAATCAAAAACTAGAAATCATAAATAGAAAATCATGAAACTCTATATCAATATCTATGGTTTTGGGGACCAGAGGTCAGGTTCACCAAATATTTAACCTTATAATATAAATTAGGGATATAGGGTTAGAAGGAATAGAGATATCCTAGGGCACAAGGTTAATAAATTCTCTATAGCAAGCTAATGAATTTACAAACTTAGATAAATAATATTCTAAATTTATAAACTAAGATACATTAAAAATAAAAAGTAAAATTATGATAGATATTTAAAAGATAATGAAAACAACATACTTAGTTAGTTTTGATGGTAATATCAATTTAGATTTAGAATAGGAAGGAATTAGACTAAAATTAGATTTTGGGACTACCATCAAATTCTATATTAAGCACTTTTATAACCTTAGACACTTACGTCGACCTTAGATGGTTGTGTCGATGCTTAAGTCTAACCTAGAAGTAGGTGTCCAATATAAAATACCTATTGTAATTATATGTGACCACCTAGAATGTTCTAGGTTTTGTGTTACCTTCACTTTGGAGTACTTCAATCTGGTTCATGGACTATCACTCCTTGTCAAATAATAAAACTTTAGTTCTCCATCTTCATAATGATTGTGGGAAAAATGGGTTAGTGGGATCACAGTGTCAAGTTAACCTCAAATAAACCTATATCAGTAGGTGTTGACTACATAGACACTAATCTGAAGAGGGCCTTAAAATCATGTAGTTATCCCCTATGTGTGGGCTTGTGCATGCATAAATATGCAATGTGTGATAAGCAAGTACATAGAGTGAACTAACATGTAACTTTGAAAATATGGCTCATGGGATGCTCTTTCAGTACTTTACGCCTATATATGTGTTGTCCCTATGAGTGATATGAAAATAAGAGAAAATAGGGAAGCTTTTCTCACTTGAATACTTGATTAAATGCTTTTGGTATTTTCTTTTATGAGTTGTTAGGTGTGTGTTAGGTCTATAATCTAGGTGTAGAATGATTGAAGATTGATCATGTATTTATACCAATCCTTTTAGAGAATATCTCAAATTAAATCACTTAGGCTAGCCATAGGGATATGTTTCATTTTCAAATTGGATGAATTTAGGGCACTGGACACTTGTGTTAGGATAAGACACTTTTGTCGCCATAAGTATATGATTGGGATGAAAGTGTTTGGGTAGCTGAAAAATAAGCACAGGTCTAGAACTTGTAGAAATAGAAGATAAACATATTTATAACATTTTGGGTATGATAAAAGGTTTAAGTCATCAAAATAACATTATTTGGACTAAGAGATAATCTATTTAACATAAATATATAGTACATGTGAGCCTTTCGACAGCGAGAAGGTCTAAAAATTTAAGGTTCATCCATGATATATATTGTCCAAGTGTATAACACTAAGGTTCTATATATTTTATCAAAAGTGTCTACATACTAATAATTTGTTGGTTCCCTATTTTTGTAGATACTTTAACCCCTTCTCCTTATTTTTCTAGTGTTCATGATTTGTTTTATCAATTTTCCTTCCCTTTTTGTGTTGGCTTGCACACTAATAAGGTCATGAATTATATATACAAAGTGTATACAAACATAAATGCATTAGTGCATAGAATACAAGCATTGAAGGATAAATATAGTAATAAGAGTTCAAGAAAGGGTCTAGAGTGATAAGGAGAAGCAAAGTTGAAGGATAAAATTAAATTTCTATTAAAAGTATTCATATCACATCATTACCTTTGCTTGCATAAGGCAAATTCAAATAAGAATTAGGGCTTGAATCATCAAAATTGATTGTTGAGTTGCATTGGGTGATGTTTTCTAACTTTATTAAGAACATGTGTTTAATTGACGTAGGCCCCTCAATGACTCTACAATTATTTAAGGTTTTGTAAAGTGTTTTAAGCTAATTAGTGTTTAAAGAAAGGAGGATTATAGGTGATCCACAACATATTTTGACAAATTGATCAAGGCTTTTGAAACATAGAATCAGAGAAACACAGTGATCAAATTTATCTTTGAAAATGCATGGTTATAATAATATAGTAGTATAATCATGAAGCTACCTGGATAATAGCATTCTGACCCTAGAAATTTTTTTAAAGTTATCAGTTTCTTTCAATTTTTTTGGGTTTTGCCTTCATTTGCATTCTGACCCTAGTAAAATAATTGAAGGGGTGAAAACACCAAATGTGTCTTTCTACTTTACAACAAAATAAGGTGTGGAACCCCCAAATGTGGCTCGTTAAATTGCAAACATAGACACTAAGTGTCACTAGACTTTAATGTGGTGCAATTGTAATATTGAAATGAATCAAACCATTGTAGACATGTCTGAATTTTATTTAAAACTTTGAAAATTTGAAAATTTTGAAATTTTCCATATAGTAACTTGAATATGAATGAATATCATAACCCATGTATTATGCTAAAGTGATAATGAATGTTATTTAAACCTTTAACTTTTGGAATTTTCAACTTGTAATTATAAATTTTTAATTCAAAATTATCTTGCACATTCCCATGCATATGAATCAAGTATATGTATTGAAATAATTGTATTAATGAGTGTACATGTATGTCACATGTCCATATAATATGAAAATTCTAAATCATGTTATAATTTTTCATAAATATAAAATTTGTTGCTCAAGAGGACTTTAGTTTTGAATTCAATCCCATTGTGATGCCCATATTTTGAGATTGGAGACGTAACTTGCAAGTCACCTATATTAAAAAAGAATTTTAAAATATGTAAAATATGTAATCATGCAGTAACATATGAGTATTTGAATTGAATTACATCATAGTATTGAATATAATATTGAATTACATATGAAACATGTATGAGATATATATATCATTGAATCATATTATCAATATGTGCATGATATGTATCATGTCACAATAAGAAAAATTAATAGTTAAAATCAATGCATGATATGAATCATGGCACTATTGTAATAATTAATGATCATATAAGTAATTTCACCCAATTTTTATATAATGTCTCAAATAAGACTTAAATGCCACATACAAGGGACATGTGAATGTCACATAAACACACAAGACCAAGGGCCACATGTAAATGGCAAGATGATGTCATACAAACAAGAACATGTAAATATTTCACACATAAGGCCAAGGGTCACACATAATAAGTAAGCAAGTCCTAACTTATCATGTGGAAAAGTAAGAATAAATCATAAAATAAATGAGATGAGTTTACATCAACCTGTTTAACCTTAAAATGGATTTCAGGGTTGGGTTACCTAGAATATCAATTGGGTATATATAAATAACAATGCACAAGGGTGATAATCAGATCTACAATATGTAATTACATGATAAACTCATAAATAAACACAAACTAATTTTTTTATGATGAGAATTAGCTAAATATAAAAAGTACAACTAAGATATGTATGGAAATGATAAAGCAATAATATACTTAGCTTATTTTGATGCTAACATAGTGTTGGACTTGGAATAGGTAGAAATTAGACTAGAAGATGATTCTATAACAATCATCAAATTTTATATTTGATGCTTCTAGAGCTTTGGACACTAATGTCACCCTTGGATGATTGTGTTGATGTAACTATCTGGGATTGATGCAAGTGTTGTGTACATCATGTTTACTAGAAAAGGTTGTGACCACTTGGATGTTTTTGGTTTGAATTTGCCTTCACTTTGGTGCATTCAAATTTGGGTCATGGATAATCACTCCTCATGTATTTTAACACCATAATTTTTCATCTTCATGGTGACCTTGAGGGAAAATGGGTTAATGGGCACATGGTGTCAAGCTGACCCAAAATATAAATATACTTACGTAGCCAATACTTTGAAGAGGGACTTAGACTGATGTAATTCTCCCCTACGTGTTATCTTATGTGTGGATCATGCAATATGTGTTAAACAAGTAAAATAATGACCTAACTTGTAACTTGTAAAATATATATCTTTGGTTGCTCCTTTAGTACTTCATACCTATAGATGTGTTGTTCCTATGACAGGTATGGAAGTATAAAAGCTATGTTCAATTGAATGCTTGATAGAGTATTTTTGACACTTTACCTTGGTCTATTTGGTCTTTTTCTAAGTGAGGAATGAATGAGAGTTGATATTGTATTTATATCAATCCCTTTGGAAAAGTAACTTACATTAAAGCACTTAGGCTGACCATTAGGATACATTTCATTTGAAAAATAGATGACTTTAGGGCACTAGACACTTGCGTCAGGTCAGGACACTAGCATCAATGTTAGTGTCTATCTTGAATATTAGTGTCCAAGGTGTAGGAAATTAGGTAAAAACTTATAACTTGGAGAGGTAGAAGATAAGTATAATATAAGCATTTTGGGCAATTTATAAGGCATGGGTCATCAACATAAGACTAGTCTAACTAAAAGATAGGCCAAGGGGCATAGGATAAAGTAGATGCAGGACTTGTGAAAGTGGAAAAGGTCCAAAATTTAGAGGAACAACCAAGGTCTGAGTTTACCAAGTGTAAAATACTAAGGTGATATATATCCATAAATATCATCTTCATTTTCCCCTTTAATATAGTAATGAAATTGTTAGTTTAATGGAAATGAATGTGTACCTATGTGTGTATAACACATCTTATCTTTATGTGTGACCAACTTGAGTGTTTTTTTATTGAGTTAACTGTAACTAAGAGAAAGTTACAATATATAATCAATCCATATAATATGGATTTAAAAATACTTGAAATAAATTGAAACTGAAAGAGCAAGGAATAGGGGTACACTTGTGAGTCAATGTAACCGCCTTGCCTATTGGCAATTTGATTTGAAAAATATGTATCATTATAAGTCTATTAAATTTAGGTTAGGTTAAATATAGATAACTATTGAAAGTGCTTATATCCAAGGAGATAGATAGAGAGATAAATATTGGAAGGCACATAACCTGGAAGTTGAAACTAGCTCAATTACGCAACCCAATTATACTTATAACCTACTGAGGCTTGATGATAAAATAAAGTATAACCTATAAACTTGGAAATATTGAGTTATTTAATCACATCAACCATAATAAAAAATTAACTAACTATTACAATATATTGGCTTCAAAAAGTCTATAAAAATCCAATCTAAGTAAAAGTGTGTAATGTGTTAAAAGTCTATAAAAGTATTTTTTAATCTTAAACTAATTTGTATTTTTCAATATTAGGCACAAATTTCATAGCATATGCACCTTAGATATGACTCATACTAAAACTATGTATAACAATGGTACCAATGTATAGAATTCTACCATAACTGCGAATCTGAATCATATAATTATGTATTTTGGTCAATTTAAAAACTGAGTAAGTTTGGAGAACATACTTCCAAAGCATGCCCCCACTATATATGGATAATGATTAAAAACTAATATAAGTACCAATGTGGAGAACATATTTGTAAAACATACCCCCACTATAATCTGGAGATTTTTAATACTGAATAGGTATGGAGAACATGCTTCCAAAGCATACCCCCGCTGAATCTTAAAACTATGAATATGTGGAAGTCATGCCCATATGACATGCCCCCAATGAATTTGAAAATTGATGTAAGTACCACATAATAGATAAGTGCTTATAAAATGCTTTCAAAGCATGCCCACAATGAATTTAAAAATTGTGCTAAGTGTGGAGAACATGCCTCTATCACATTCCCCCACTAATATGTCCCCCTTTGAGGTGAATGAAAGATAGTAAATGGTAGTTACCTCACCTCAAAAGGATAATACAATTGTATAATTTGTTAATTTAACCATGTAGCATATATAAAAAACATGTCTATGTATATATAGCATTGAAGCACATAGAACCAATGTGATCACATGAAGGCTTAAGATACATGATAAGGATAAAAGCAATAGTAAAAATACATGCTCAACAAGTAAAAAATAACACACATAAGAGCACACAAAATTAATTCAAAATGAAATGGTCCAAGGTGACCACAAACAAGGGGCATGTTCAAATGTCACACAATCGAAGGGACATGACTTAGTCAGATGTCCACAAAATTAAGGAAGACATATTCAAATGTCCATACAATAAACAATGACATATGTAAATGTCAATGAAAGTATTCATAGGCATATGAGATGTAATCAAAGGATCATATTCAAATGCTCAAACAAGTAATATAATAGTAATTAAAAACACTCGAGGAAGTGCATAAAGTAAATAATAAGTAATCAACATAAACATATCAAATTAGCCCATAGATCAAACATGTTAGAAAAAAAATTCAATTGTATATCATATCAAGTACCATGTGTAATATATAATCATGGATAAAATCATATGTAATTACATATGTAAGCTCAAACATGATAATTAAATCTTATCATCAAACCATATAACATGTGTGTATCAAGATCAAAGAAGGAGGATGTCCCCAATTCCTGAATGACATGAGTAGAGGGAAAGCCCAAAATTTAAAATAAGAATAGATCATGTATTTATGTATTCATGTATCACACTCAAGTATAAGTGTGAAACACATCTGTGTATGTATAAGTAACTAAGTATGTCATCCATCAACATCGAACTAACACATAGATGCCAAGGATCTAATAAAACATGTAGGTGCCAAAAATGTTTTTAGATTCTTGATTTTTATTTTTTTGGTATTTTTGAAATATTTTAAAAGTCTAATCAAGGAAATTCTCATCATAAAATGGTGTAGGAACACCTATAAAATTTCTAAAGTTTTGTTTATATCATTTCTCTACTACCACTTCATTGTTTTTGTTTAATGTTTATCAAGAGCTAATGGTACTAGAAAATAATCATGGTTGACATGTTGTATGTAAATTTATGTGTTGATATTAATAAAATTAATACACATGTGTGTAGTAAGTATCTTAGGATTACACTCAGCTATCCAATTTTCTCCAAAATTTAGTTTCAAATGTGGTTCGTGGTCTAATATCCATATGGTCAAAGTTTCCACACGTAGGCCACAAGCGATAGGTAACCAAATGTATCCTCAAGATTTTGGCATGAATGGAGAGTCTGTTAATTTATTTTTATAATTTCCCAATTATGAGATAAAAGTGGTACCACAAGTTATATCCCACTTGTTATCAAACTGGATATGGTGGCAATATACCCCATCAATATTATTAGTAATAGTTAAATACTCATGATTTGGTCACTTTAAGAGATAGTTCTTGTTTGGAATATAAGAAAGATTTAGCCTTTTCCTCATGTTGGAAACAATGTGTATGCATCCTTCATTCTTATATTTTTGAATTTTCTTCTTCAATGTCTCACATTGATTGGTGTGATGGTCATTGATCCGATGATATTTGTAGTATGGTATCTAGAGTATCTTTCTATGTCATGATCTATAAAATTTATTGTGAATCCATTTGAGAAGAATCCACATTGTTCAAATGATAAATTTGGATTTAGACCTTATAAGGTTGATGCAGTGTTTTCATCCAAGATGGGTGTATGGAATAACAAGCATATAAATGTTCATTTGCTACTTTTTTTTCAATTATCCAGTTTCCATTCTATATTTCATTCAAGTGGATTTAGATTATATGTGTTAGGACCTGTATGTTCAAATAAGTTATGTGATATGTGATCAAGTGGATCAAATTTTAAGTTTTTCATTTTCTCATCTATCATATCATAGGTAGTATCATCATCACTATCATAGTAATCTAAAATATGGCCATATTTTTTCTTAGTATTAACCAATAAAGGAAGCTCAAATATTGGGGTTCTTAAAATTTTATTGGATCTTTTGGTATTAGTTTTTTCTCCTTATGTATATTTATGTGTACCTTAGATTTTAGTGCCTTGTTTGTATTTGGAGGCAAAGGATCCATTATACTTGACTCACCTATTTCATATGTATGTATATGTTCAAATAGGATGTATTGTTTAGGTGATAACACTGTAGGTATGCCTTTAATTTTAGAATGTATCATTTTAAATTTATTGAAAGGTTTATCATCATCAGGCATGGATAATAAGGTCCCTTCATGTATGAATTTTACACATCAATAAAGTGTAGATGGGATAACTTCCACTAAATGTAACCAAGGTCTAGCCAAAAGTAAATTATAATGTAAGGATTGGGACATGACCTAAAAAGTAGTTGAAATCATTTTTGGTCCTAAGGTCACATCCACTGTAATTTGACCAACTAAAGGACTATGTGAATTTTCAAACCCTTTTATGTGCATAACATTGTTTTGAAGAGTATTTATGTTAACACACATGGTGGTTAAGAATTATATGCAATAAATGTTTAGGACTGATCCATTATCAACAAGAACATTTTTGATACAATTATTTTGCATTATCACTTGTATAAACAAAGGTAAATTTTGGTTAACAATATCTTTTAATGGTAAATCTTTTGGAATAAAGGAAATGAACTTGTTATTGTTATTGATATGTTTCATAATATCTACAAAATAAGTAGGTTCAATATCACTTGGAACTTGTGTCTCATATAATGCCTCATATAGGATATCCTTATAGACATTGAATTGATTTAAGAGCTCAAGGATTGAATTTTTTCATGTGTATTGCTTAATTTATCAATAATGTCATATCCCTTATATTTTATTACAAGCTTAGGTTTTTGAGGTGGATGTTGTATATTAATAGGTGGGGGAATAGGTTGAGTAATCCTACCTTTTTTGAATAGTAATATCATGGACCTTAAAATCCAATATAAGCCATGGGTAAATAATGGGTCTGTAATGGTAGCTGACATTCACATCAGGTTAACCAAATGTTTAACCCTAAAATAGATTCTATGATGGGGTTACCTAGAATATAAAAGGGATATACAAAAATGATAATGCACAAGGGTGATAATTAGATCTATAGCAGGCCAATTGGGTGTTAAACTCATATATAAACATACACTAAATTTTGTATATTGAGAATAGGATAAATATAGAAAGTACAACTAATGTATATGTGGAAATAAGAAAGACATAATATACTTAGTTAATTTTGATGCTAACATAGTGTTAGACCTATAATAGTAAGAAAGCACATTGGAAGATGATTTTGGAATAATCCTTAGATTCTAGATCGATGTGACACTTCTAGAGCTCTAAACACTAACATCAACCTAATATTATTGTGTTGACACTACTATATAGGTTTGATGCAAGTGTACTATATGAAATACCTATTGGAAAATGATGCAACCACCAATATACTTTTGGGTTTGACTTCACCTTCACTCTAGTGCATTCAGATATGGGTCATGGATAGTCGTTCTTTATGAATTTATAAAACCCTAGTTCTTCATCTTCATGGTGACCTTGGATAAAAATGGGTTAGTGGGCAAAAAATGTCGAGGTGACCCAAAATACTCATCTATTATTGAATGTTTCCTACATAACTAATATTTTGAAGAGGGCCTTAGACTAATGAAGTTCTATCCTATATGTTGGTTTGTGTGTGAATCATTGAATATGTGCAAATCAAGTACAATAGTGACTTAACTTATAACTTAGATAATATAAATCTTGGGTTTTTCTTTCAATACTTATGACCTAAAGATATGTTGTTCCTATGACTGGTATTGAAATAGGTAAGCTTTGTTTAATTAAATTCTTGATAGAGTGCTTTTGATAGTTTTAATTGGTCTCTTTAGTCTTTTTATAGGTGAGGAATGAATGAGAGTTGATATTGTATTTATATCAATCCATTTGGAGAATTAACCCACATTAAATCACTTAGGCCATTTCATTTGCAAAATATATGAATTTAGGGCATTGGACACTTGTGTTGTGTTAGGACACTAGCATCAACGCCAATGTTTATCTCAAATGTTAGTGTCCAAGGAGTAAGAAAGTAGGTACAAGCTTAGAACTTGTAGAGATGGAAGATAATTATATTTTTAGAATTTTGGGTAAGATATAAGGCCTAGATCATCAACATAAGACTGGTCGGACTAAGAGATAGGCTAAGGATCACATGATAGAGCAAATGTGAGACTTGTGAAAGCAAAAAAGGTCCAAAACTAAGAGAAACAACCAAGGTCTAAGTTTTATAAGTGTACAAGATAGAGGTGCTATATAATCCATAAATATCATCTACACAACCATATGTATCAATGTCATTATTATCAAATAGTATATCTATGTAACACAATGTAAAGTATGAATAATTATACAAATAATTCTATGATATATATAACTCAACATGGTAGAGAGTTTTTAGATAGATATAAATTATTGAACTGTTCATAGAGAACAAATATATACCCCCAACTTAATAAGGCTATTGGGTAAAAGGTAAACCCAACATCAAAAACCCATGTAATTGTATGTCATGTATCACACTCACATACCATATGAAAAGTATTGTTTATTGAAAATTGAAATATGTTATCTAATTATCATGAAATAAATAACATACATAAATAATTAAGCTATAAATATATAAAATTGCTTTTATGGTCCTAGTTTTGAATTTTTGAAACTATTTTGAAGTTTTAGAATTTTGACATGTATGATTTTTTTTAAATTTTGAAATATTTGAACTGATTTTTTTTCAAAGTGCTAAAAAACAAGGATTTGAAAAGAGAAGAAATGGAAGGGATTCAAACAATCCATAGCAAGGTGCTAAAGTATAACATGGAAATATGAAAGGCAAGGAAAATGCCCCCATTGTATGTGTAAATAAATAATAGTAATGTAACACAAATGATTGGTATTTAGATAATAATGTACATGCCCTGCCAATGTGAAATCATGTATGTGTGCTCATGGAGAGTATATAAATATATAGATGTGATCCTGTAAGTGAAATGATAAATATGTAATACAAGGAAGTGGATTTCCAAAAAGAATGGGCCTTGAAAGCATTGTAATCTATGTTTTTTGGATTGTTTGAATCAATTTGAAAATGTAAGATGGAATGTACCCAAAGTGAAAATAAATCCAAAGGCTAAAATAATGCTTGGATAATGTATAAAATAAGTAGTAATTATTTAAAAATAAAGAAACTATGTACAAAAAGAGATATGCAACTATAAGCCAGGAATCCCATAAAGAGGATGCCTATGTATGGGATCTGTATCATTAGGATCATACCAATCTTCTATATAATTAGTTTCATATTCATCAATGTAATCATTATCATAGGAAAAAATTAGATTCGTGAGTTGCACTTGAAATTTTGATATATCATTTATCATATTTTATATCTATGCATGAGAAATTTATTATACCTTAAATTGGAGTTTTTTTTTAAATTATGTTATTTTTTAATATGTTCATCTTTGTCATGATCTTTCATGCCATGTTAAACTAAACTATAATCATGAGTAATTGATTGAACATGAGGAAAAGAAGTAAGTTGTCTTTTTACTTTATCTTTTTTCTTTATGCATGCAATAGATATAATGCTTGATTATTTAGTGTAATCACCTAAAAGTGGTAATTAGATGCTAACAGTGTCACTTGAGTTAACCTATCCCTAAGCTAGCCATAGACCTATCCTTGAGCATTAGACTTACTTTTATAGTCATTCAATAGACCAAAATCACCTATAGTGAATCAAGACATAGTCCCAGAACTGTCATCTCAGACCCCAATCCAAATTATTGAGCAGTCTACAAAGAGGACATTAACACCACATTTGGGACACTGCAACCACATGGTGCTAGTGTCCCAAACTAGGTGTTATTTTCTTTATCCCTAACTCTTCCCAATGGATATTTTTTCAACTATTTTCCCCTCCTAAAGTTGACCTAAGCTCATTTTCTTATCTGCACAATCAATAGAACCTTATAAATACAAATCTAATCCATCTCTATTTGCTAGATATAAAATATATGTAAATGTTATTCAAAACAAAGATAAAGTTATGAAAAATCAAGGTATTTGACCCTTATTCTACCCTAATTTTTGTATACTACCATCTATAACAAACATAAGATCATTTTTCATTCATTTCAAATCTCAATCACATTCAAGGCATCCAAGGCCACTCTCATTATAGCATTCACTTGCACTTTCATCAAGCACTATGTGGGAGAATTACATCGAGTTGATCCCTCTTTGGAGTATTGGTATGTAGGAAAATATCTATATAGCGAGGTGTTAAATATGTCTATTCCATCCTACTAACACACACAAAATTATTACTCATGCCATACTTTCAAGGAGATTTGATTTGTACATCAAATCATATTTTCTAGGTACAACACAAAGATCCAGGTTTTGATCATGCAAAAATGGGACATATAGACACCAGTGAAAGTGCTCCAAGAAAACATGGACCAATATTTCAAGGGGGAAATTAAGGACACTACACATATATGGCACTATTATCCAGTGAAGAGATGAACATCAAAATCTTTTTCATGACACATTACTACCTAGATCTCAACTTTTAGAACCCAGATCATCTGTGACAGTCATTTTGCAATTGAGTCTTTATTTATGACTATTTTTTACTATTATTAAAAATTCAAAAAAATTAAAATATCATAAAAAATTAATACTTACTTATTATGTATTTATTTGAATGATTTAGACATCTCAACCCCTTTAACCAAACATAGGTTTTTCATTGTAAACCCTAAAAGGTTAAATCATTTGGCAAACCTATCTTACTTTGAATATTACATAAAACCCTAGTTTTCATTCATCCAAATTTTGTGAAATAAATTTAGGGATGAAAACTTTTGATTTTTTTATTTTTTTCAATAACCTAGCTAATCAAAATAAATTTTAAACTAGGTTTTCAATTTATTTTACATCTAATTTAAATTATTACAAAGATACCCTAGTTTAAAAAAACCTAACCCTAGAGATAGTTAGGGTTTGTATCCTTTTCTATATATTCTTAGATTTTAATTTCCAAAATATCATAGTTGCTATGATATTTCATTTTTGAAATCTTCTATAGATTACTATTCTTAAAAGATTCAAAATACACAAAACTTTATTTTCCTACCATTCAACCTACAATGACATAATTTAAAAACATATTTGATGAAATTGATAAGCATCAATTACAAGATTTTGTGTCCAAACATAAGAATATACAAGATTATTACATAAACATGCTTCAAGAGTAACTCTAAAAGACAAACAATGGTCAATTTTCAACCCCTCTAGTTAATGATGTTGTTACACCTTCAATGGGGCCCACTCAACCAACTTAGATAACACAACCCAAGATTGGTATTTGACCATTAGTGATAGACACACCACTTATGGATAGTTATTTTCCTTAGATGTATAATTCCTTATGCAGTAGGTTCTTTCTTTGTAATCTAAGGTGTTACATCTTGATCAAGGAGCAATTAAGCCATCACATGACTTGATTCCAACATTCTCTTATATACACCTTTGGCAAATCACATTGAAGCAACTCCTTTCCCATCAAATTTTTTGGCTCCCAAGATCACACTATATTATGGAAAGGGTGACCCATAGCATCACCTCAGAGCCTTTCACACAATATGCTTGGACTCTGTGTCCAATAATTGTCTTCTTATGAAGTTATTTCCACACAGTCTCAAGGATTATGATCTACAATGGTTCTATGATGTGCCAAATCAATATATTACAGCATTAAATCCTTTATTCAATTTTTTCCTAGCACACTTCTCTATTAACATAAATGATAATATATCATATGCACAATTGGCATAGTTAAATCAAAAGTCAAATGAGCCCATAGCTGATTATGTTTTATAATATAAGATAATACTATTAAAATTGACTATCCCCATGGGAGACAAAGAGCTTCAACATATATTTAAACAAAGTTTATTACCAACACTTCATGAATTTGTCTTATTCAATAAGTTTCCCATATTTATTGATATGTGCCACACAATTAAGGAAACAAAGGTTAAGTTCTTAGAAATGGAAAAACTCAAATACACAAATGGATCATATTCAACTATTAAGAGTAAAAAAAAACTTCCATACAAGGTTAGGGACATAAAAAATAAAAGAGATCAAAAGGTCTTAGTCAATGTATCTTTAGATCCTTTATTAGTTCCTCAATGTAGAGTCTTCACTAATCTACTAGAGTCATCAGCATGAGTTATACAATGGCTATTACAATGCAATGTCATATCTCTCCCTCCCATTAAAGAGATTGATACATCATGACCTCTTCTAAATATGTATGATTAAAATGCATTTTGTGAGTATCACAAGGCACCATACCACATGATAAATAGATGCATTAGCATGAGACAAGATATAATATCTCATTAAGGCCAACATTATTGATGTGGGCACACTCATAGAGGCATCAAAATAACAAATAAAGGAAAAGGCACTTAAGATATTTTTAGATCCTTTTCCAAAGCATGCGTCTGATGAGGTAGGGGGCACATCAAGTGTTCACTATACATACCAAGATCATCCACCACCAACTGATTATCACATAGTCATAGAGGAGACACATCCACTGCATAGTATTATTGGCATGTATCACACTATAGTGCCACCTAGACCACTTATCACATTTTTAGAGTAGGAGATTGTGGATGATGACACATATTTACATGCACTCTTAATATGATCATATATATACCAACATCCTATTCATAATGATATAGTTGACAATAGGTCAAGCATAAGCATGTACACCATGACACTCTTATAGCACCTGGGCTATATAGAGAAAGATATATTCCCCATTGATACAATCATTAGTGGTTTTACTTGCCATGTTTAGAGTTCCATTTGGGGAGATTGTGCTTCCATTATAGGTTAGACCAGAAACATAGCCAATTTATTCCTAGTGGTACCTAGTACAGGTGTATTTGACATATTATTAGGTAGACCATGCTTACAGTAGTTCTAAGCCATCCCATCTACAGTACACCAATGCCTGATTTGTATACATGCTAACCAGGTGATTAAGATTGAGGGTGTCCCAAATGAGTATCCTCTCCCATCCCATAGGCAATTCTATTATAGATTCCAGTCACACTTCTATCATTGATATCAATTACATTTCTATTTTCATTACTAGATATTGCATGGTTATCGGTTACATTAGAGAGTAAAGCTCCTATGTATAAATCATAGTGTTCATTAAAGTCCTTAGATCAGGCCAGGTCTACTTCTACATTATCTACACACATGCATACTCTCCCTCAAAGACCATTACTATAGATACCATTGTATCAAATATATGTCACAAATTTTATAGGACCTTATTCTACTCAATTCACATTGAGATCAGTTATATTTGGGTCTAGGGGTTCTCAACATAGGTACCTACAACACCTATAGATTATACTTCTAATAGATGGGTCCCTAAGACCCCTATAGTTCATAGGGTATCATAGTTAGTGTTATAACATCAAGCATCACTACTGTAATAACTACATGATCAAATTATATAGCACACTAGATCAGTGGCTCATAGTTACCCTGTCACACCACATGCATGATCATAGCTCCCTTCTTTGACATAGGTTACGGTGATGGTGAGTCTCCCATGAGACTCATTGGTTAGTACGGTTCCTACCCTTGTACATATTACCTTCTCTCTCTTTCTCCTTATACATAGTTTATTTTCATTTGTTTGTACATTACTTATAATAATAAAACACAAAAATAATATAATATGTTAAAATATAAAAAACATTCAAATATTTAAAAAACATAAAATTTTACAAATTGTATGCATTGTTAGGTTTACATTTCTAATACTTGCCAAATATTGCATATTGTTAGCTATCCTAGTATAGTCAATTTTATCATACACATATTTTTCACTTGTTCTTGTCAAGTGCTTATATATTCTAGGTAGGACTCATGTGCCTTACACTAATCTAGACTAGATATCATCTACCCATTGGGGGCATTTACACTAATCTAGGTTTACAATTTGATACATCTGCCCACTTGGGGGCATCTCCTACACAGGTACTATAACCAGGTTTTATCTTTACATAATATATATTATAATTATGCATTGATGTATCTTAATCTTGATCATTTCAATTTATTTCTTATATCTTTTTAAACTATTATTAGTTAAACTTAGTATATATGCATCCTAGCATCTACATAGATTTGTACTACATAGTTATCCATGCTTTCATTTCTAGTTCCTAGATTAGACTTGAATGTGTTTCTTATGATTCTTCTATCTTCAATGACATTTGAATATGCCATTTTTCTTTATATTTTATGCCACTTCTTTATTTTTATGCCTTGGACATGTGACCATGTCTCTTGTGTGTGTTCTTTCATGCTTTTATATGTGTACATTTGAACATGTCCTTTTATGTGGATCTATCCCAAATTATTTGTTATTTGTGTGTGTGGACATTTAAACATGTCCTTATATATCTTCATTCCTAAATTTATTAACATGTGCCCATGTCCCTTTTATTGTGTCTCCTTAGCCTACCTTCTACATGTTTTATGTGATTGTATGCTTGTTTCCTTATATGCTTATACACCATGACACTTGTATTTGCTTATCACACACACACACCAATTTTTATGCCATGAGGGACCTCATGCTTCTCCCCTTATTAATATATATCTATGATAGACATCATGCCCCATCCCCCTAGGTAGTTACTTAGATATTGATTCTATATGCATTACTTACATCTATCTTGCCACCCTTGTGCAATGCTAGATTATAACATACATCTTATATTTCTTACTTATGCTTAGATACATTTACATTATGATGTTATGTTTTAAATTATATTAGAATATGATGTACATGATCTGATGAACACATTTTGTAGAGATACTTATTTAGAGGGTAGTTCTTACATAGGTTTCACAACTACCCTCACAAGAGGGGGCATTAGCAAGGGTTTGTCACATAGATTAGGCTCCTACATTGCTTTTCACTAATACATTTCAACATATAGGCTCAGTTCCAAAAATAAGACTTAGAGCAGATAGAAAATAAAATAGATATTTAAAAATCAATCTAGATCACTCAAAAATCAGACCAGGTAGTCATTAGCACCTAGATTAGGACACTAGCACCACATGGCGCTCCTATCCACTATAAGGCATTATTATTTAGTAGCACCAGCTTTAGAATAGTCTAGATCATTTAGACTAATACTCTAAGTACAATATAGATTTGCATAGATACAGTCATAGGTTTGAAAGTTATGTTCAAATTTAGCTTAGATTCAATCATTTCAACTCACATTCATACCAATTGCTTAGATTCATGGGCATCATACATGGCATGATCAATCTTACATTCAATTTAATCACATAGATTCAGCTATTACATCTTTGATTCAAATTTAGTAGACTTGACTACCTTATTGGGGGCATGTGTATGACACATTGGTTTCCATATACTCATCTTCTAATAGGTTAATCAGATGGAATGTAAAAATCCATGTCATTCTCTATGATGTATATATATATTATCACATTCTAGGTTATCTCCAGATTCATGCCTTACTCCATCTAAAGTGGTTGGCATTCCTGAGTGGCCCAGAGCTACCTAATATACCTGAGTGGCCATAGAGATGAATACGCATTTAGATTTACTCATTTAGATACTTTCAACACTTTGTGTAGTATAGTTACAGATGCATCTACTTCACACAAGGGAAATGATGGAGTCATGGCCTACTTGAGTTCTTAATCCACCTACATGAGAGTTTTAAACACATTTACAGTCTTATCTAAGCTATTCACAGAGATTAGGATCCATTGAGTAGGGGTGGGTAATGATGGATTCAAAATTCAACTGAGTTATTGAGTCACCCATATGAGGATTGAATAAACCATTTTCTCAATCTAATCTATTCAATGATATGACCACTATGCACACTCATCCACATAGGTTGTCACTAGGTTCATGCATTGGTTCATGTACCCAATGAGGTGTATTAATTTGTTTCCTCTCTCTCTATTTATCTTTACTTAGTTCATTTTAGCATAGTATTTCCCCTTTTATCATCTCTTAAGGATTTATTTTTTGCATGTTTCACTGCAGGTCATTACTTTGGATCACGTTTCACATACACAGACCTAGATTCACATATTCAAACTCATCTAAATAGGGTTCACTTCTAAGATAAGTCTAGGTATAATTTTTTTTCCTTTATACTAGTCATTTCACTTTGTTGTATTACTATCATAAAGGGGGGGAAATGTAATCACCTAAAATTGATAATTGGATGCTAAGACGGTTGCTTGAGTTAAACAATCCCTAGGCTAGCCATAAAATTATCATTAAGCATTAGACTTATTTTTCTAGTAATTCAGTAGACCATAGTCACCTACAGTGAGTCAAGACATAGTCCTAGAACTGTCATCTTAGGCCCCAATCCAAATTATTTAGCAGTTCACAAAGAGGACATTAGCACCACATTTGAGACACTACAGCCACATGGTGATAGTGTCTCCAACTAGGCACTATTTTCCTTATCCCTAACTCTTCCCAATGGATATTTTTTAAAATGTGTGCCCAACTAAAGTTGACCTAAGCTCATTTTATTATCTACACAAGCAATATAACCCCATAAATATAATGCTAATCCACCTTTATTCACTAGATAGAAAATAGTTACAAAATCTATTCAAAATAAAGATAGAGTTATGCAAAATCAAGGTATTTGATTCTTATTCTACCATACTTTATGTATACAACCATATACAACAACCCTAAGACTAGTTTTCAATCATTTCAATGCTCAAGCACATTCAAGTCATCCAAGGCCACTCTCATTCTACAATTCACTTGCACTTGCATCAAGCACTATGTGGGAGAACTACATTGGGCTTGATCCCTCTTTGCAGTATTGGTATGTAGGAAACTCTCTACACAATGGGGTGTTGAAGATGTCCATTCCATATTAATTACACACACAAAATTATTGTTTATGCCATACTTGTGAGGAGATTAGGGTTTGCACATCAAATAAGATTTTCTAGGTACTACATAAAATTCCATGTTTTGGTCACGCAAGAATAGGACATACAGACACAGGTGTAGGTGCTCCCAAAAAATAAGAAAAGACTTGAAAAGAGGACATTAGCACCACATTGAGGAAACTACACATAGATGGTGTTACTGTCCAAACTGGGTGCTACTATCCAGTGAATAGATAAACATCAAAATCATGTTGAGGATAGATACTATTGTCCAGATCTCAACTTTTAGAACCCAGATCATCTACAACAATCAGTTTTCATCTAAGTCTCTATTTATTGATATTATTATAAATTCAAACAAATTCAAATGTGATAATGAATTAGTACTTAATTATGGCATATTTGTTTGACTAATTTAAGAATCTCAACCCCTTTAACCAAACATAGGTTTTTCATTGTAAACCTTAAAAGGTTAAATCATTTAGCAACCATATTTGTATCATTAGAATTTTTAGGAACATTTTGCTTTGCACATGCCTTAATGAGAAATGTTTTCAAAAACATTTTTTCTTTCTTATCTTGAATTTGTTCTTGTAACTTTTCTTTTGGTAATCATTATTTTTCCAATGTTTCTTTTTCATCTTATTCTTTTTGTAATTTTGCTTGCTCTAATTTTTCCTTTTAAATATTTTATTGTTCTAAATGGTCCTTTTGTATCCACATTTTCTCTTTGAGTTTGTTTTGCACTTATTTTTTAGGAGACGCAATGTAAGTGTGTTGCTTAATTGATTTTTTTGTTATAGGATCACCGCAATCAATGATACTTTATATTTTTTTCTTCAAATCCAAACAACTATATGTATGATTCCCATTTAGTCAATGATATGTTCAATAGTATTTTCATATTTTTAGTTGAAGTTTAGAAGGTAATTTGATCAACTTCTTTTTAAGTATTTCTCCTTTAAGATCACATGGACTAATATTATTCTTTTGTATACTTTATGAATCATTAATTGTAGATGTATGTTGTTTGTGAGGCACATGATAGCTGGATGAAGATACATGATTAACACTAGTATACTCTAGATGATCTTAGAAACATTTTAGGTGATAATTTTAACGACGGTTCTACCCCAATTGGTGGAAAAAAATTTAGGAGCCATAACATTTACACCATAGCTCCATTTGAAACCCCATTTGAACCGTTAGAAAGATAAGAATGAGGAGAATGTGATGAGATGGTATGGAACTATTTTTTATGGTTTTTTACCACCAAAATATGAATGGAAGTGTCCTAAATTTTAATTTTAATAGTGCAGTCTAAAAATAGTAAGTTTTTAAAAATAATAATTTTTCAAATTCTTTAATGTTGTAAATCATGGAAGTCGAACCACTTCATCTCCCTCGAGATTGGTGACCTTCCACATCCTCCTCCTACCTTAAAAGTATGTATAAAAATAGATGAATCCTAAAAAGGCAATCAGACATCTCTTCTTAAAGATAGGCATATATTTGGACCTACAAATTTGATCAATAAAACATCTCTTCTCAGAGATAGCATTATTACAATTGTGTTATTCTTGTTTCTTGAATTATCTTTCAACCAAAGCTCCTGAGTTTTCAATCACTAGATCCTTTGTATATTTGTTTTTATTTTCAAGGGATATGATTTTTGAATTTAAATATTAAATTTTATTTGGAAATTATTATATTAAACTTTTTATAGTGATTATTTTATCTTGAAGGGCTTCACAAACACAAAAATTGCATATATTTGATTAAATATGCATATGTTCTTCCTGTTTATTGAGAGATTAATTGATTATTATATATGATATACTTGATTTTTTTTATTATTAATATTTAAAGGATTATCACTAACAAGAGATGCATTATAATCATGTGGTAATGCTATGCTAAGGTTATGATAGTGTGGTACAAGAGTAACATCATGTGAAGATAAGCATGATGTGGAAGTAGAGGCAACATCCTAAGATGTGTTAGAAGTAATGCCATGGTTGTCAATTATAAATTGTGATAATTTAAGGGAAGAGGAATGAAGTCTATCCTCATTGGTTGACAAGGGTAAAGGGTTATGACATGTAGACTCAATATTCATTATTTGTAAAGGATAAGAAATAACATGATTATTATGAGTAATGACTTTATAAATTGAATCTTTTTTTGAAATTACCTTATTAATAAATAATTTTTTAATATAATTTTATCTTGGTTTGGTGGGTTTATCTTTAAATGGTTCTTTATTTGAAACTTTAATTGATTTTTTTGGTCTAGATTATTAGTCAAGGAAAAAGATGAAGGAGGATCCCAAAGGGGATCTGAAGGTGCATTTGAAGAGGATTCATATTATCAATTTTGATCAAAATCAAATTGTCTATTCATTTCTATATCATCAAAATCATAATCATTGACATATGCTTCTTCCACAAGTTTATTATTATTACGATCTATCCATTCATTATCATAAGTAAAAGGCACATCATGAGTAGAGAATAAATAAATTTGATTATCCATGATATATAGAATGAATATAAATAAAACTACAACAAATAAAACACTTAATGCTATCATGTAATCGTGCATGTACAAAATATATAATGACTATGAAAATAATAAAAACAAAAATCAAGGTATAAAGGATGATGTAGGAAAGGGTTTTAATAATTATGTGGGCTCTCAAATATAATTAATTATTCATAGATTAGTGTCAGTCTAATGTTTCAAATCACTAACTACAGAGGCAAATCCATGTCTATAATCCATTATCTCATCTCTGAGGGTACATGAGAGTAATTTTCCTAGGTAATACGCTCCTCTCAGGTGCACCACAAATCAAATGGCTAAAAAAGAATTCTTATGGTATAAATAAGGGACCCTAGATATTTTTGATATAACATTAGGTACATGTAAATTAAACTCCATATTTAGTGTTTTTTGGTAAAATAAATCACCACTTAACCCGTAATGACAATCACTAAGTGGTTTTAAAACTATCATAACATAGTTTATAAAAATAAGAAACAAGAAAATAGTAAATAAAGAGAAAATAAAATCTAAATATTTTTGTGCATTATGATCAAAAAATTCAAACCAAGGTTGATGAAAAGAGATTCAGTGTCAGATGTTATTTGAGGTGACAAGATAATTTCTTCAGTGTCATATTAAATCTAAGGTCGAATAAAATGAACTTGTAGTTTTTTATTTATATCTAAAGATGAAGGTTGTTTTCTTTCAGTGTTGGGAATTTATATAAATTTGTATAAAATCCTAAGATAAAAATCAAGTAAATAACAATCAATGTTCAAATAAAATTATGGGTTCAACATAATGTTTAATTTTTTTATTTAATAATAAAATGTTATAAATAAATAAATTATTTAAAATTGATTTAGATCTAAAAATATATATAGATATTAATGTGAAATATGGTAATTTACAAAATTGAAAATGAGTTATAATAGTAAACTACAATGAAATATTAGGAGAGATGTTTTGGTTAATCCCAATTCAAGAACACTTGTATAAAGATATCAATTTTAGAACCTAAATTTACATGAGTGTTCTTGATATGTTTTCATAGAAGTGATTAAAGATAATTATATTTTAGACCAACTCAAGAACACTCATGTAAATCTATCAATTTTATAATTATTTACAAGGTCCACTATTTACAAAGATATACTTTACAAGGCTTTAGAAGGCATTAGTTTTACAAGTGATACTTAACCTTCTCGCTTTGTTTCTATTGTTAGATATTTGATGGATAATGATAAATTTATTACCCTTGAGCATGATGAGTTACATCTACCCTTGTATATTCAAGTTATAATCAGAGGTCAAAATAATTCTTGTGAAAAATGGTTTAAGAGTAAACATTTGTAGTGAGTCCTTTCTAATCACACTTGAAATTAGAAACCAAGCCCTCACAAACTCAGATATGATTAAGGGTTTTCATAATCAATCAAGAGAGAATCATGGATAAATAACTTTAGATATATCCCTTGAACCCAATATTATATAAAATAAGTGTGAAATTATACCTAATGATGTAAGCTATAACATATTAATAGGGAGACCATGGATCCATGATATGAGAGTTGTTACATCCACATTACATATATGCTTTAAATTCCTACATCCACATTTGATAAGTTGGTAAAGAGGCTATTATTTTTGAAATTATCTAAGTTAAAACTAGAGTTTTATAGGTATAGGGAAACATTGATAATTAGTTTTAGGGTCTACAATAGTTTAACTATGTTATTTTACAGGATGGATATCGCATCTATTTTCCCTTTATTATTATTTCATGCATTGTGAAAGATTATATTGTGCATTTATGACCCTAGGATGGAAAAATGAGTTTCACTCATATATGCTTGACATATTACATGTTTAATTCCCACTGTATATTGGTAAACGTTTATATTATAAACTATTGTACACACACATGTATGTTTTTCATTCACATCATGTAGATGTACTTTCAAAGACCCATAAATGGGAAATATTTGTAAAAACAAGTATACATGTGTTAAAATTATTTGTAATTTTCTTGGGGAATCTTTTTATATAGGTTGTCTATAATGCCATTTTATATTCAGCACTTTGTTTTCCCTTGTGTGATGTTGATATAACAAGGAGAACACCTTAACCTTCATATAGTGCAAGAGTTGAGAGAATTTGTCTGTGTTATGACTATTTTGGGTAACATGTCATTTCATCATAATGGGTATAAAGTTTTTTTACTCTCCAAAATCAAGTTACAGTATTCAATTGGATAATTAATTTCTTAAAGGGAATTTTTATAACATCTTATTTCATTGATATAAACTTAGTGTTTTTCAAATGGAGTTTATTTGCATCATATTGATAGCTTAACTTCATAACAAATTCACTTTTTATATTATGTTTTCTATAATTTGGTGTGATATAGAGAGACATTAGTATATTCAATGGGTTATTCTCTTTTTGGAGCCCAAAAAGGGTCTTATTTGGGAGGTGTGATTTGGAGGTCATTTTTGGGCATCAAAAGTTCCCAAGATCTCCCAAAACTAGTACAATATGGAAGAGAATTTCAAGAGATTTTTAATGAATATTGGAACCCATAAAATAGACATCATATGCTCCAAATACCATTGGTCAAATTTTGGCTTAGAAATGGTCAACAATCAAGTGGTGATGTGGATGCATGTATGACTGCCAAGTGGATCAATTGGCATGTGACAAGTGGAAAAATGGTAAAAATGATAAAAGTGTGTTTTTGGTTTTTGCCTTCATTCTTTGACACTCATTTTCAAAAAAATGGGCCCCACTATTTTTTGGCTAGGGACCCTTGACCAAGGTTGACACACTCTTTTTGTGGAAGGGTGCCTTTGCCTCTATTTTTTAATATTACTATTATCACACTTTTGTATATATATGCCTCTATGTATTCTATAAGATGCATGTGGTACTAATAATACCATTATTTTAAACTAAATATTATATATTATTTTGGTATATCTCATGTTCACAAGTGGCAAGATAAAGAGTATTTTAGTGGAGCTCTTTGAAAGGTCCACGTGGTGGGTCTTCAAGCCACCACATGGCCTGCCACCACATCACTTCTATTCTCCAAGTCATTAGCTCTATATTGAGTTTTAGATATGCCATATCAAGATTAGTTATGCCACCAAGATAGTTCACTATCCCAACTCACCATTTTTCTCAAGTTTCACAACCATCCAATCGAGCTCAAAGATTCTAAACAGACCCAAACAAAATAGAGTGATACATGATCAAAGCCATGAACTACATACCAGACTCAAGGCTATTTCAATACTCTATTACATTTTTCTCTAGTAGATTTAGGATCATTATCCCTAATAAAAATGTAAAGGTGTTTGTTATAGAGTTGAACCCTTGACCTTGAGTTCTAAATGAAGGGTACCTGGTCGTTAGGCCATAGCTTTGAAATGAATAATGTGGGGGCTTATTTCTATGTAAAATATTCAGGCTCGATTAGAGGAGATTGGAGTGGATTTAAAGCTCACTTATCATAGGTAGAAAAATTTTATGCTTCCATTAGACCATTAAACTCACATTAATATTAATATAAGTAGAGTTATATTTGTTGAGATAGTCTCGAATGTGATATTGTAATTCTCCTATTTTGTAAGGCTTTTGGCCATGGGAGAATGTTGTAGTTACTTACAGGGATATTTTAGGGAGTTATAGGTATGATGGAAGATATAAAAACTCCACTAATGTCATTATGCCCATTTTATTAAGAGTTTTCATACACTCTTGATGGAAAAAACATGAAGATGATGCAAAGGTACTAAGGACTTTGAGAAGATGATTCAATAATAAGTTTCAAAGTCTTCATAGTTTAGTTTCAATATTATTTTTAGTTCTAAATCCATATTGGGTTGTAAGTTATAATTTTATGATATTTGCATCTTAATTTTAATGGATCAGTTTATGATTTATGAACCTTGAGATGTACCCACTAAAAGTGTGAACTCCATTATCAAGATTATGTCATTTTCCTTTGTAGTTTGTTATGTGTTTCAGTTTATAATTCAATTTATAAATGAATTATTTAAACAATAAACTAAGCACATAAATCTATAAAATGATATAAAACAAGACTTTGAATAAAGAATCAAGTTTTAAAGTTTATAATCACTTTCATTCGATTCTAGAACAACTAATCCAATTTATATTTCAATTAAAGGGAGTTGAGAATTTTTTGTGTCTGATTATCAAAAATAGTTTGATTTACCTAGGGGTAAAATTGTTTTTGGATCAATTTTGGTATCAGGGTAGGTTATTATAGGAATTGCTCTAATTGTTGATATACTTCATTTTTTGATTTTTTAGATATCAAATTTTTGGTATTATTACTTTGTGTTCTTCTATTTGATTTAACCATGTAGGATTGACTAGGGAAAAGGAGAATTATAAGGTGTTCCAATCCACTGAAATAAGACAAGCTTCTAATAGTTAAGATTTTGAAACCACTAGTCATGTAGGTTCAATACAGATAATGAACAAATAATTATCACTTGAAGGTGTGAGATGGTGTGGAGAGAGGATCAACCTTTCTTTCTTGGGACGCATTTAGATAAAATACAAGGAATTTTTAGTGATGCACATCCAAAAGGAATCAATTGTAATCCTATTATCATTCTTACATAGAGGGTAGAATAAGATATGATGGTGATCTAATTTCATATTGGTATTGGCACAATATTTGGTGATGATAACCAGTTGTGTAGCTTTTATTTTTGGATAAGTAATCATATTTTGGAAGCCTATGTCCTTAATTATAGGAAAAAGTGAAAAGACCAATTTCCATTGTAAGATATGGAAATGGAAATAGGGCATTGTTCAGGATATTGAAAAAAAATTGCACTTTAAGTATTAGGCTTTTAATTGGTTCATAAGTTGGTATGTCTTCACAACTTTGTTAAGTGTTGTAGGAAGAAAACAGTAAGTTTTTAAAACACCAAAAATACGCCAACCATTACTCAACATGTGTGCACGTCACAGTTATTTAAGGGGTATAAGTTATTTTCAAATGTAACTATGTATACATAATTTTGGTTTGAATCCTTGAAGTCAGATAAATTTGGTGTGGGTTGCTTTGGAAGTAAAATATGCCTTGATTTGGAATTATTTTAAAATCCTTTTGAAAATTAAAATGGATCATCTAACTCTCAGTAAGATAGAGTTTATAAGATGAAACCTTCTATTTAGCTTATAAAAACCATGAAGAGGGAACAACCCTTATTGATAAAGTAGTTAACATGGATAGTTTTGGTAAGCATGACTATAGTATTGATTAATATGTTTTTATGTACTTCAAACACAATTTTTAGAGAATTCCTAACTATTGCATCCAGGGAAGGAACTTTTAATAAAAAAATTTTTTGAATAAAATTTGATATCTCCTATTTTAGTTCTTCTATTGTGATGATGATTTTGGAAAACTAAATCAATTTCGATGAGTGTGGAGGTATGAATTAGGGAGCAGTCGACAATGAGGAAACTTTGAGATAGGCTTAAAATTTTTAGTTTTTTCCTCATATTTATGATATGTCTTATCATTGCTTCTAGTGGTTTGTAAGTTGGTAAAGAATCTCTTATTTTTGAAATTATCTAAGTTGACATTAGAGTTTGACAGGTACAAGGAAAGATTGATAATCAATTTCAAAGTTCATAATAGTTTAACTATGTTATTTTACAGGATGGATATCACATCTATTTTCCCTTAATTATTATTTAATGTATTGTGTAAGAGTATATTATGCATTTATGACCCTAGGATGGAAAAATTAGTTGCACTCATATATGTTTGACATCTTACATGTTTAAGTCCCACTATATATTAGGCAATGTTTGTATTACAAATTGTTGTACACACATGTATGTTTTCATTCACATCATGTAGATGTACTTTCAAAGACCCATAGACAAGCAATATTTTTAAATGCAAGTATACATGTATTTCAATTATTTATAAGTTATTTGGGGCATTTTTGTATAGAGGTGGTCTATAACATCATTTTTTTGTGCAACACTTTATTTTCTCTTGTGTGATATTGATATAACAAGGAGAACACCTTAACCTTCATACAGTGCAAGGGTTGAGAGGATCATTAGTGTTATGACTATTTTGGGTAATAGGTCATTATATAAGAATTGGTATATAGTTTGTTTTACTCTCCATAATCAAGTTACAGTATTCAATTGGACAGTTAATTTCTTGTAGGGAAATTTTATAACATCTTATTTCACTGATATAAATTTGGTGTTTTTCAAATAGAGTTTATTTGCATCATATTGATAGATTAGCTTCATAACACTTTCACTTGATATATTTTGGTTTATGTACTTTGATGTGATATAAAGAGTCATTTAGCATATTCAGTGGGTTATTCTCTGTTTGGAGACCAAAAGGGGTCTTTTTAGGGAGATGTGATCCGAAGGTCATTTTTGAGTGCCATAAGTTCCCAATATCTCCCAAAACTAGTACAGTATAAAAAATCATTTCTATATCTTTCCAATGCATGAAATAGAGATTGTATGCTCTAAATACCATTGGTTAAAGTTTGGGTAAAAAATGGTCAACAGTAAAATGGTGATGTGGATGCATGTATGACTGCCAAGTGGATCAATTGGCATGTGATAAGTGAAAAAATGGTAAAAAATGCTAAAAGGATGTTTTTGGTTTTCACCTCCAGTCTTCAACACTCATGTTTGGATAAATGGGCCCTGCTATTTGTTGGTTGGGGACCCTCAACCAGGGTCAACACACTCTTTTTATGGAGGGGTGCCTTTTCCTTTGTTTCTTCATATTACTATTATCATGCTTTTGTATATATATGCCTATATGTATTTTGTGTGATGCATGTGGGATTAATAATCCCATTATTTTAAACCAAATACTATATATTATTTTTGTATATCTCATGTTCACAAGTGGCACGGTGAGGAGTGTTATAGTGGAGCTATTGGAGAGGTCTACATGGTGGGTCCTCAAGACACCACATGGCCTTCCACCAAATCACTTATAATTTCCAAGTCATTAGCTCTATGTTGAGTTTGAGATATGCCATCTGGAGATTAGTTATGCCATATAGATAGCTCACCATCCTAACTCACCATTTTGCTCAGGTTTCACAACTATCCAACTGAGATAGAAGGTTATAAACTGACCCAAATAAAATGGAGTGAAACACAACCAAATCCATGAACTACATACTGGAATCAAAGATATTTTAATCCTTTGTTACATTTTCCTTCAATATATGTGGGATCATTATCCCCAATAAAAATGCAAATGCATCAGTTATGGAGTTGAACCTTGACCTCAACATGGGGGATTATTTTTATGTGAAGTATTCAAGCTTGATTAGAGGATATTGGAGGGGATTTGAACCTCACTTCTCATGGGTAGAAAAACTATATGCTACCATTAGACCATTAAACTCACATTGTGTATAATATCTCAAATAAGGCCTAAATGTCACATACAAGGGACATGTAAATGTCACATAAACACACAAGACGAAGGGCCACATGTAAATGTCAAGATGATATCATACAAATAAGAACATGTAAATGTTGCACACATAAGGCCAAGGGCCACACATAATAAGTAAGCAAGTCCTAACTTATCATGTGGAAAATTAAGAATAAATCATAAAATAAATGAGATGAGTCTACATCAACTTGTTTAACCTTAAAATGGATTTTAGGTTGGGGTTACCTAGAATATAAAATGGGTATATATAAATAACAATGCACAAGGGTGAGAATCAGATCTACAATAGGCTAATTAGGCAATAAACTCATATATAAACACACACTAAATTTTTTATGATGAGAATTGGCTAAATACAAAATGTACAACTAAGATATGTTTGGAAATGATAAAGAAATAATATAATTAGCTTATTTTGATGTTAACATAGTGTTGGACTTGGAATAGGTAGAAAGTAGACTAGAAGATGATTCTATAACAATCATCAAATTCTAGATCAGATCCTTGTAGAGCTTTGGACACTAATGTCACCCTGGGATGATTGTGTTGATGTAACTATCTAGGTTTAACACAAGTGTCCTATACAAAATGCTTACTAGAAAAGGTTATGACCACTTGGATGCTTCTAGTTTGACTTTGCCTTCACTTTGGTGCATTTAGATTTGGGTCATGGATAATCGCTCCTCATGAATTGTAAAACCCTAATTTTTCATCTTCATGGTGACCTTGAGGGAAAATGGGTTAATGGGCACATGGTGTCAAGTTGACCCAAAATATAATGATACTTACATAGTCCATACTCTGAAGAGGGGCTTAGACTGATGTATTTCTCCCCTATGTGTTAGCTTATGTGTGGATCATGCAATATGTACTAGACAAGTAAAATAATGACCTAACTTGTAACTTGTAAAATATAGATCTTGGCCTACTCCTTTAGTACTTCAGACCTATAATTGTATTGTTCCTATGACAGGTATGGAAATATAAAATATTTGTTCAATTGAATACTTGATAGAGTATTTTTGATAGTTTGTCTTGGTCTCTTTGGTCTTTTTCTAAGTGAGGAATGAATGAGAGTTGATCTTGTATATATATATCAATCCCTTTGGAGAAAAAACTTGCATTAAAGCACTTAGGCTAACCATTAGGATATCTTTCATTTAAAAAATAGATTATTTTAGGGCATTGGACACTTGCATCAAGTTAGGACACTTGCATCAAGTTAGGACACTAACATCAATGTTATTATCTATCTCAAATATTAGTGTCCAAGGAGTAGGAAAGCAGGTAAAAACTTATAACTTGGAGAGGTGGAAGATAAGTATAATTTAAGCATTTTGGGAAAGATATAAGGCATGGTTCATCAACATAAGACTATTCTAACTAAAATATAGGCCAAGGGGCTTAGGATAGAGTAGACACAAGACTTGTGAAAGTATAAAAGGTCTAAAATTGAGAGGAAAAACCCAGGTCTGAGTTTACCAAGTGTAAAAGACTTAGGTGATATATATATCCATAAATATCATCTACATCTTCCCCTTTAATCTAGTAATGAAATTGTTAGTTTAAATGAAAGGAATGTGTACCTGTGTGTATAACACATATTATCTTTATGTGTGCCCAACTTGAGTGTTTTTTTAGTGACTGAACTATAACCAAGATAATGTTACAATATATAATCAATGCATATAATATGGAATTAAAAATACTTGAAATAAATTGAAGCTGAAAGACCAAGGTTTAGGGGTACACTTATGTGTCAATGTAACTGCCTTGCCTATTTGAAATTTGATTTGAAAAAGATGTATCATTATAACTTTATGAAATTTAGGTTAGGATAAATATAGATAAATATTGAAAGTGCTTATATCTAAGGAGATAGATAAAGAGAGATAAATATTGGAAGGCACATAACCTGGAAGTTGAGACTAGCTCAATTGTGCAACCCAATGATACTTATAACCTATTGAGGCTTGATGATACAATCAATTCCAACCTAAAAACTTGGAAATATTGAGTGATTTAATCACATCAACCATAATAAAAAATGAACCAACTATTACAGTAGATTGGTTTCATAAGGTCTATAAAAATCCAATCTAGGTAAAAGTTTGCAATGTATTAAAAGTCCATAAAATAATTTTGGAATCTAAAACTAATTTATATTTTTCAAAATTAGGCACAAATTACATAGCATATGCACCTTAGATATGTCTCATGCTAAAACTATGTATAACAATGGTACCAATGTATATAATTCTACCATAACTATGAATCTGAATCATATAATTTTGTGCTTTGGTCAATTTAAAAATTGAGTAAGTTTGGAGAACATACTTCCAAAGAATGCCCCCACTATATATAGAGAAATATTAAAAACTGATATAAGTACCAATATGAAGAACATGTTTCCAAAACATGCCCGCACTACAATTTGGAGATTTTTAATACTAAATAGGTATGGATAAAATACTTCCAAAGCATGCCCCCACTGAATCTTAAAACTATGAATGTGTGGAATCCATGTCCATATGACATTCCCCCACTAAATTTTAAAATTGATATAAGTACCACACACTAAATAAGTGTGGATGAAATGCTTCCAAAGCATGCCCCCAATGAATGTGAAAATTGTGCCAAGTGTGGAGAACATGCCTCTATGACATGCCCCCACTAATATGCCCCCATTTTAGGTGATGTAAATATATTAAATGGTAGTTACCTCACCTCAAAAGGATAAGCCAATTGTATAATTTATGAATGTAACCATGTAGCATATATAAAAAACATGTCTATGTAGATATAGCATTGAAGCGCATAGAACCAATGTGATCACATGAAGGCTTAAGATGCATGATAAAGATAAAGGTGATAATATAAATACATGCTCAACAAGTAAAAAAGAACACACATAAGATCACACAAAATTAAGTTAAAATTCAATGGTCCAAGGAGACCACAAACAAGGGGCATGTTCAAATGTCACACAATCGAAGGGACATGACTTAGTAAAATGTCAACAAAAGTAAGGAAGACATATTCAAATGTCCATATCATAAACAATGATATATATAAATATCAATGAAAATATACATAGGCATATGAGATGAAATTAAAGGAGCATATTCAAATGCTCAAATAAGGAATATAATAGTAAGGAAAAACACTCGAGGAAGTGTATAAAGTAAAAAATAAGTAACCAACATAAACATATCAAATTAGCCCATAGATCAAACATGTTAGGAAAAAATTTCAAGGGTATAGCATATCAAGTACCATGTGTAATATATAATCATGGATAAAATCATGTATAATTACATATGTAATCTCAAACATGATATTTAAATGTTATCATCAAACCATATAACATGTGTGTATCAAGATCAAAGAAGGAGGATGTCCCCAATTCCTGCATGACATGAGTAGAGGGAAAGCCAAACATTTAAAATAAGAATAGATCATGTATTTATGTTTGCACGTATCACACTTAAGTATAACTATGAAACACATGTGTGTGTGTATAAATAACTGAGAATGTCATCCATCAACATGGAACTAACACATAGATGCCAAGGATCTAATAAAACATGTAGGTGCCAAAAATATTTTTAGATTCTTGATTATTTTATTTTTTTGATATTTTTAGAATATTTGAAAAGTCTAATCAAGGAAATTCTTGTCATAAAATGGTGTAGGAACACCTACATAATTTCTAAAGTTTTGTTTATATCATTTCACTACTACCACTTCAATGTTTTTGTTTAATGTTTACCTGGAGCTAATGGTACTAGAAAATAATCATGGTTGACATGTCGTATGCAAATTTATGTGTTGATATTAAGAAAATTAATACACATGTTTGTAATAAATATCTTAGGATTACACTAGGTTTTCCAATTTTGTCCAAAATTTAGTTTCAAATGTGGTTTGTGATCTAATATCCATATGGTCAAAGTTTCCACACGTAGGCTACAGGCGATAGGTAACCAAATGTATCCTCAATATTTTGGCATGAATGGAGAGTCTATTAATTCATTTGTAGAATTTCCCAATTATGAGATAAAAGTGGTACCACAAGTTATATCCCACTTGTTGTCAAACTGGATATGGTGGCAATATACCCCATCAATATTAGCAGTAATAGTTAAATACTCATGATTTGGTTAATTTAAGAGATAGTTTTTATTTAGAATACAAGAAAGACTTTTCCTTTTCCTCATGTTGGACACAATGTGTATGCATCCCTCATTCTTATATTTTTGAATTTGGTTCTTCAATGTCTCACATTGATTGGTATGAGGGCCATTGATCTGATGATATTTATAGTATGGTATTATGTCTTATGTGGATAGAAGTCTACTACGTGATCTATGTCAGTTAGAAGGTAAAGAAATCATTTTGTGCTCAAGTAACATAGATAACATGGTATCTAGAGTATCTTTCTATGTCGTGATCTATAAAACCCTTTTTGAATCCATTTTAGAATAATCCACATTTTTCACATGATAAATTTGCATTTGAACCTTGTAAAGTTGACTCAGTGTTTTCATCCAAGATGGGTGTATGTAATAACAATCATTTACATGTTAATTTTATACTTTGTTTTCACTTATTTGGTTTCAATTCTGTATTTCATTCAAGTAGATTTAGCTTATATGTTTCAGGACCTGTACATTCAAACAGGTTATGTGATAGGTGATCAAGTGGATCAAATTTTAAGTTTTCCATTTTCTCATCTATCATATCATAGGTAGTATCATCATCAATATCATAGTAATCTAAAATATGGCCATCATTTTGCTTAATATTAACTAATAAAGGAAGCTCAAATGTTGGGGCTCTTAGTATCCTTATGTATATTTATGTGCACCTTAGATTTTAGTGCCTTGTTTGCATCTAGAGGCAAAAGAGCCATTGTACTTGACTCACCTATTTCATATGTATGTATATGTTCAAAAAGGATGTATTTTTTAGGTGGAACCACTATAGGTATGCCTTCAATTTTAGAATGTATCATTTTAAATTTTTTGAAAGGTTTATCATCAGTAGGCATGGATAATAAGGTCCCCTCATGTACAAATTTTACACATCAATAAAGGGTAGATGGGACAACTTCCATTAAATGTATCTAAGGTCTAGCCAAAAGTAAATTATAAAGTAAGGATTGAGACATGACCTGAAAAGTAGTTGAAATCATTTTTGGTCCTAAGGTCACATCCACTGTAATTTGACCAACTAAAGGGCTATGTGAATTTTCAAACCCCTTTATGTGCATAACTTTGTTTTGAAGAGTATTTAGGCTAATACCCATGGTGGTTAGGAATTATATGCTATAAATGTTTAGGATTGATCCATTATCAATAAGCACCCTTTTGATACAATTATTTTGCATTATCACTTATATAAACAAAGGCAAATTTTGGTTAACAATATCTTTAGATGGTAAATATTTTGGATTAAACGCAATGAACTTGTTATTGTTATTGAGATATTTCATACTATCTACAAAATAAGTAGGTTCAATATCACTTGGAACTTGTGTCTCATATAATGCCTCGTATAAGATATCCTTATAGACATTAGATTAATTTAGGAGCTCAAGGATTGAATTTTTTTCATGTGTAATGCTTAATTGATCAATAATGCCATATCCCTTAGATCTTATTACAAGCTTAGGTTTTTGAGGTGCATGTTGTATATTAATAGGTGGGGGAATAGGTTTAGTAATCCTACCTTTTTGAGTAATAATATCATGGACCTTATAATCCAATATAAGCCATGGGAAAATAATGGGTGTGTAATGGTAGCTGGCATTCACATCAGGTTAACCAAATGTTTAACCCTAAAATAGATTCTAGGTTGGGATTACATATAATATAAAAGGGATATACAAAAAGATAATATGCAAGGGTGATAACTAGATCTATAGCAAGCCAATTGGGTGTTAAACTTAGATATAAACATACACTGAATTTTATATGTTGTGAATAGGATAAATATAGAAAGTAAAACTAATATATATATAGAAATGACAAAGAAATAATATACTTAGTTACTTTTGATTCTAACACATTGTTGGACCTAGAACAGGAAGAAATCACATTGGAAGATGATTTTGGAATAATCATCAGATTCTAGATCTAACACTTCTAGATCTCTAAACACTAACATCAACCTAAGATGATTGTGTTGACACTAATATATAAGTTTGATGCAAGTGTACTATATGAAATACCTATTTAAAAATGATGTAACCACCTATATACTTTTGGGTTTAACTTCACCTTCACTCTGGTGCATTCAGATATGGGTCATGGATAGTCTCTCTTCATGAATTTATAAAACCCTAGTTCTTCATCTTCATGGTGACCTTGGATAAAAATGTGTTAGTGGTAATATGATGTCGAGGTGACCCAAAATACTCCTCTATTATTGAATTTTTCCTACATAACTAATATTTTGAAGAGGGCCTTAGACTAATGAAGTTCTATCATATATGTTGGCTTGTGTGTGAATCATGCAATATGTGCAAATCAAGTACAATAGTGACTTAACTTGTAACTTAGATAGTATAAATCTTGGGTTTTTCTTTCAATACTTCAGACCTATAAATGTGTTTTTCCTATGACTGGTATTAAAATAGGTTAGCTTTATTTAATTAAATACTTGATAGAGTGCTTTTAACAGTTTGCCTTGGTCTCTTTAGTCTTTTTATAGGTGAGGAATGAATGAGAGTTGATATTATATTTATATAAATCCATTTGGAGAAGTAACCCACATTAAATCACTTAAGCCAACCATTAGGTTATGTTTCATTTGCAAAATATATGATTTTAGGGCATTAGACACTTGTGTTGGGTTAGGACACTAGCATTAACACTAATGTTTATCTTGAATGTTAGTGTCCAAGGAGTAGGAAAGTAGGTACAAGCTTAAAACATGTAGAGATAGAATATAAGTATATTTTAAGAATTTTGGGCAAGATATAAGCTGTAGATCATCAACATAAGACTTGTCAGACTAAGAGATAGGCTAAGGATCACATGATAGAGCAAATGCGAGACTTATGAAAGCAAAAAAGGTCCAAAACTAAGAGAAACAACCAAAGTCTAAGTTTTCTAAGTGTACAAGACCGAGGTGATATATAATCCATAAATATCATCTACACAACCATATGTATCAATGTCATTATTATCAAATAGTATATCTATGTAACACAATGTAAAGTATGAATGATTATACAAATAATTCTATGATATATATAACTCAACATGGTAGAGAGGTTTTAGATAGATATAAATTGTTGAACTATTCATAGAGAACAAAGATATGCACCCAACTTAACTAGGCTATTGGGTAAAAGGTAAACCTGACATCAAAAAACCATGTAATTGTATGTCATGTATCACACTCACATACCATATGAAAAGTATTGTATATTGAAAATTGAAATATGTTATCTAATTATCATGAAATAAATAACATATGTAAAGAATTAAACTATAAATTATAAAATTGCTTTTAAGGTCCCAGTTTTGAACTTTTGAAACTATTTTGAAGTTTTAGAATTTTCGACATGTATGATTTTTTTTAAATATTGAAATATTTGAACTAGTTTTTTTTTTTCAAAGTGCTAAGAAGCAAGGATTTGAAAAGAGAAGAAATGGAAGGGATTCAAACAATCCACACAAGGTGCTAAAGTATAATGTGGAAAGATGAAAGGCAAGGAAAATGCCCCCATTGTATGTGTAAATAAATAATAGTAATGTAACACAAATGATTGGTATTTAGATAATAATGTACATGTCCTATCAATGGGAAATCATGTATGTGTGCTCATGGAGAATATATAAATATATAGATGTGATCTTGTAAGTAAAATGATAAATATTTAATATAAGATAGTGGATTTCTAAAAATAATGGGCCTTGAAAGCATTGTAATCTATGTGGTTTGGATTGTTCGAATCAATTTGAAAATGTAAGATGGAATGTACCCAAAGTGAAAATACATCCAAAGGCTAAAAGAATGCTTAGATAATCTATAAAATAAGTAGTAATTATTTAAAAAGAAATAAACTATGTAAAAATAAAGATATGCAACTATAAGCCAAAAATCCCATAAAGGGGATGCCTATGTATGGGATTTGTATCATTAGGATCATACCAATATTCTGTGTTGGGTGAATATTTTGTCACCAGCTAACTAATGAGAAAAATAGGTCTCTTCAACCATAGCATAAGGAAATTGGTCGGCCTGGTGTGTAGGTTTACCACATCAAAAGGGGAGAAATATCTCCTCTCATCAAGGGGAGGTTCCCTATAAATATCAGGGGCTATATACTATATATATATGCAAAAAATAACACTCAGGGTAGGATAACACCATCCATCTCTCTTTTTTTAGAGATGATGTTCATAGACAAAGGAGAAATCTAGGTGAAAATAGTGAAGGCACTTCTCTTCTTTCAGAAGTGATATTATAGGAAACAGCAAGAGTTCTTTTAGGTAGTGACAAGTAACTGGTAATAGGGTGGTAGTAACTAGTAGACTGAGATGTAGCACAAAGTCTCCACCTCAACTACCCAAAGAGTGAAATACGAAGAATAATGAGGGAACAAAGTCATCTCAAGGTCCTTTACATAGAAACAAAAAAAATACAAACACACTAAAGGCAATTGTAGGCAGCATAAAGTCTTCCCACAGTTGGCTTCAGGACACCTTCCTGATTATCTCCACTAGTTCTACTTATTTCATTAACTAGATAAGAATGCATTTAGAAGGCAGACATAAGAACAATCTCCTAAATGACACAATCTATGATAGCACAAAGTCTGAAAATTACTTGCTTTCTCATTCAAACAAAGAAATATGATTAAAAACTTGAGCTCAAAGTCTTAGTGATAGCCTCTCAATTTTGGCAGAGTTTTGCTTCTATTAACCAAAAAGATATCCCTTGTGAAAAGAAGAGATTTACAAGATATAATAGCCAAGAAAGGTTTGGTACTTTGTTCCATGGAGTGACCCATGTTGCATTTAATGCTTTAAATGTGTCTTTAATTATGTCAAAGGACCATGCTAAAATAGGGCAGCTGCCTTAATTGTGGCATGCTAAGTCATCTCAAATGTCTCCTCCTAGGTCTGGGTCATCTGGTCTGTCTCTTGATGTTTGCATAGCTATCCACTTTGCCTTTACTCTAAGGGAGACAAATAGGTCATGTCTTTAATGTTTACAAGCTCAAAAATCTACTTTGTAGACTGTTCCACCTACTGGAATAACTAATGTGTAGATATTTCCCTCTTTATCTCTTCATAGTTTTGTCTTTTCTTGGCATTTGAGCTCTCAGGGCTATATTCTTAGCTTTGTTGGCTCTTTCAGCTCCTTCTCCTAGTGGTTCTTCTCTTTGGCATTTTGGCCTTTGAATGCATTCAAGTCCGTGCTCAAGCCTTCAAAGATCAATGGCTATTTCATTACCATGAATTTGACGATTTCAAGCCCATCATCATTTAAAAGCCAACAGCTAGTTTATTGACCTAAATTTGATAGTTGCAGGGACATCACTAGAAGTCTGGATACCAACATCTAGTTCATGATGCTCAACTTTGATGTATGTGGTCCCATCATCCCCCTTGGCAATTCCTTCAGCTTTGTTGTTTGATCCTTCCTGAAGGGGACCTACCCTTCGGGGTCTTGAGAAAGGTCCATTTTGCTTGGTGAGAGCCCCTTGCAAGGGTACCTACCCTTTAAGAGATATTTGGGCTTCATCAAGCTCCATTTGGCTGTCTTCAGGCTCTAATTCCTTCAAACAAAATGTCTGAAGGAATTCCTTCAAACATTTTGTTCGAAGGAATTCTTCCCATGCCTTACCTATTTTTGCTTTCGATTGGCTTTTCATCGGGCTTTTCTTTCAGAAAAAAGTCTAAAGGAATTCCTTTAGACTTTTTGTCTAAAGGAATTACCTTGGCATTTTTTCCATAGAAAATATTTTTGAAGGAATTCCTTTGCTCCATTTGGCCTTTGAAATAGTCCATTTGCTCCTCACCTGCCCTTTGAAAGGGATGTTTGATTTCCAAGATTGCCTTTCAGATTTTTTCAACAGTCTATTTTGGCTCCCAAGTTCCCTCCACAAGGGCACTTGTCCTTCAGGCTCTAGGATTGAACCAACTGATTGAAATCACCTAAGTGCTGAGAACTCATTTCTTTCCTGTAGAGTTCATATAAATGGGTCTGTGGAGTCCATAGTTCCCAATCCATAAAACCAAGAAACTAACCTACAGAGTCCGTAGTTCCCAGTCCGTAGAAACAAGTTCGTAGAACCCTTTCTATAGAGTCCATAGAAATGAGTCCATAATTTTCAAGCCTGCAGAGTCTATAGAACTGAGTCTGTAGAGTCCATAGAAATCAACTTGAGAAGTCCGTAAAACTAGGCCTGTAAAGTTCGTAGAAATGGGTCTGTGGAGTCCATAGATTTCTCTAAGTTTATCAAGCCTTGAAAGAGTCTGTAGAATCCAGCCTGCAGAATCCATAGAAACCTATATGTAGATTCCATAGTTTTCTTCTTGTAGAGTCTGTAATTTCCTTCTTGCAGAGTCCATAGAAATATATCTGTAGAGTCTATAGAAATAAGCCTACAGAGTCCATAGAAATAAGCCTACAGAGTCCATAAAAACCTATCTACAAAGTCCCTTAGCTGAAAAAGTGTGAAAAATAGAGAATTTAAAGGCTCATAACAATTTTTTAGAAGGTAAGAGAGAATTTTTGGCTTGTAGGACCAAGAATAGTTCATGTGTTGTCCCAAAAATGAGTGACAGACTTTGGGGACAATAGATGGCTCCAGTTGGGGAACTTCCCTCAGTTAAAATTTTGAAGCAGCTGAGGGGAGTAGAAACTAGAATCTCTAGTGCCTTGAAGTGTGCCATTGGGCTATGGAATCATGCCACCCAAAAAAAAAGGCACCAAAAATGAAAATGAAAAGCACAAAATAGAACTAAAGACTATACATATGTACAGATGATCTTATCTGATACTTCAAGAGTTGAAGTGCTTTAGATGCTACCCGTTGTGAGGCAGAGAAAGAGTGTGTCATCTTGGTATTTCAACAAAAAACTATTTTCACCATTGAGCTCATGGATAGTGAATGGGCCTCTCCATAGGGAATCAAACTTCCCATGCATTCCCTTTAGTTCTCTTCTCTTGTCACATAACAGGGCTTGATCTCCATTTTAGAAATCCCAGGTTTTTACTTTCTGGTCGAAGAGCTTCTTCACTAGACTTTGATGTGCAATAATTTAGTCCACCACCATAGTTCACTGCTCATCCAGCTCAGTCAAGCACATGATCATTTTGTCAATGGAGCTTTCATATGTCTGATCTTCGACTGCCTTTGCCAATTAAAGTGCTAGCAATTTCAGGGTGATCGGTATCTCTACATTGAGACCATACAAAAGTTGGAAAGATGACATACCTATCACCCTCTTGGGTGTAATTCTATCTACCTATAAAGCATCAACCAATGCTTTATGTCATGTCCATTGGTTGTCATCCACCAGCTTCCTGATGATGGTCACCAGGTTCTTGTTGCTTGATTCATCTTGGCCATTCCCTTGTGGAAAATAATTAGAGGAGTGGGAGAGGGTAATCCCATAGTAAAAATAGAACTGAGTGATCTCATGAGAAGAGAAATAGGCAGCATTGTCCATCACAATCTTGGTTGGGACCCCAAACTTGGAAATAATGTTCTTCTTGAGGAAATTGCATACTACTTCTGAAGTAGCATGTTTGGTTGGAATTGCTTCCACCCATTTGGTGAAGTAATATGTCATTGTGAGGACATAATCATGTCCAACACTTGAAGATGGGTTTACAGCACCAATAAAATTGCTTCCCCACTACTGAAATGGTTCTTCTATCACCACTGGCTTGAGAGGTAGAGCAGTTAACTTGGGTCTTCCTATGAACTACTGGCATAGTTCACACCTTCGTACCCATTTGTATGCATCTTAAAATAAAGTAGGCCAGTAATACCTAGCTCTAAGAATCTTGTTGGCAAATACAGGAGTATAAAAATTTCTTCTACAGGATAGATTGTGGATGGACCTCAAAAGTTGGTTTTGCTACTCTTTATCCATGCAGCGAAGGAACACTCCATCAAGGCTCCTCTTGTACAGGGCGTTGTCATAGAGGACAAAATTGGTAGATTTTAGTTTGATATTCCTCTTTTTTTTATGAGATAGGTGGGTAGGACACTCACCATAAGTAAGGAAATGAGCAATACTTGAATACCACTCATTTGTGATGGAGACAAAGAGGACTCTTGGTGTGTCTTCTACTTCTTTTTCTTCATGCCCTACTTCTTCAGGTTTATTTTCAGCAATCAATTGACAAAGGCCCTTTCCCTGCATCAACTTCATTAATTTGATAACTAGATCAAACTCCTATATTTTAGCAATCAAATTACCCCTTCTAGTTCCAAACTCCTGATGAGTTAGTATGGATTTCACCATGGTATCAGGTACCAGGGCAGTTGAGGATGTAGAAATAGAAATGCTTCACTACCTTGACCACTACATAAGCATGCTTCTCCATGTTTGAATACTTCATCTCATGAACTTTGAGAGGATAGCTCATAAAGGATATGGGAGATTATACACCTTCTTCATTCTGTTGAATTAGAATGGCTGAAAGTGTGTGTTTAGAAGCATAACTATACATGATAAAATCCTTGGTATAATCTGGACAAATCAGAATTGGGGCATGGGCAATGGCTGTCTTGATGTCTCAGAATGCCAATTTGCCTTCTTCAATCCAGCTGAAGGTGGCCTTTCCCTTCATCATGTTCACAATGTGTTGAGTTTTCTCAGTAAACTTGAGGATGAACCTTTGTAAAAAATTTACTTTTCTGAAGAAAGAGTGAACTGCAGTCTTACTCATGGGCAGAGTAAGTTCCTAGATGGATGTTAAGGTGTGGAGCTAAAAGCTTCACCAAAGGAGTGTTTTGCAAAGTTACAGATTTACATAGTCACCGGCGTCAGTCAAGAGCTACCGACGTCAGTCAGGAGCAGTTCAAGAGATGTTGACGTCGACAAGAATCGGCCGACGTCGGTCATAGGCAAGCAAGCAGGAACCGACATCGATTACCTGTGCATCTAGAAAGCTATTTCTGTGGATAGAACTAAGTGTTTGTATTATGGGATTAAGTGATAGTCTTAAGTCTGCATCTCTATTATTAGTAAGACTATTTTAGAGATTTTATTTAAGAGGCATAACTATTAGTTGTAAATGCATGCTCATGCTTCCTAATTATTATATAATAGGATAATTCTTCTTAGCTTATTGTATTGTAGAGTGTTGAAAAAATAGTACATAATTGTATATGTGAATCATTCCAGGTTGTTGGAGTTGATTGTACTTGAGAGAGAGAGCTCTTGAGGGAAAGAGATATAGAGAGAGATCTGTACATCTAAGAGAGGTGTGGAAGAAAAGAAGTTCCTTCAATTGTATTCCTTCTATAAAGAGTTTAATACAAGTTTTCAGGGTGGTTTCTTGTATCTCTTATTGTTTGCTATTTATCTGATTATAGTTACTTATCATTTTGATTTAATTCCACATTTATTGCTTTCATAAGTGTAATCAACATTGTTGGTTGATCCCCAAAAAGTGGTATCAGAGCTCAGATTGACTAACAGGTGTTTCAGATCTTGTTAGTGTGTATTGATTACAGGGTACTCACAGGGGTTTCTACAGGGATTTCTGTTTGAGTGGGAAAAGCAATGGCAGAAGAAAGTAAACTGAGAATAGAGAAGTTTAATGGCAAAAATTATCAACATTAGAGAATGCAGATAGAGGATTATCTGTATAGAAAGATCTATACTTACCGTTAGGTGAGATTGCAAAGAAGCCCACAGACATGGATGATGAAGAATGGGAAGTTCTTGATAGAAAGGCTCTGGGGTCTATAAGACTGAGTCTGGCATCTAATGTGATATTTAATTTATCACAGGCAAAGACAACGGTAGAGTTAATGACTACTTTAGCAAATTTGTATGAAAAACCCTCAACTTCTAATAAGGTATATCTTATGAAGCAGTTATTTAATTTGTGTATGCAGGAAGGTGGATCTGTATCTAATCATCTAAATGATTTCCATTGAATTGTAAATCAATTAAGTTCAGTCAAAATAGTGTTTGATGATGAAATTAAAGCTCTTTTAATATTATGTTCTTTGCCTGAAAGCTGGCATAGCTTAGTAATGGCAGTTAGTAATACTGCATCTACTTCAAATATTTTAAAAGTAGAGGATGTTGTTAGTGTAATCTTGAATGAGGAAATTCATAGAAAAAGCACAGAGGAAACATCAGGGAATGCTTTAAGTTTTGAGAGTAGGGGAAGGAAAAAAGAGAATAGCAAGAAAGGGAGATCAAGGTCTAAGTCAAAGGCGAGAGGTAGATCCAAATCCAGAAATGGCAGGAAGCCACAATGCTAGAATTGTGGAAAGATTGGGCACATAAGCAGAGATTGTTGGTCAAAGCCTAAGAAGGACAATTAGCATGAAGGAAAGGAAGAAGCAAAGGTTTCAGGTATTGCACAAGATGCTTTAATATTCTCTTTGCATAATAATATAGAATCTTGGGTTTTAGATTTTGGTGCATCTTTTCATGCTACCCCTAATAGAGAATATTTTAGTGACTATGTCCATGGAGATTTTGGAATAGTGTATTTAGGGATGATGAGCCTTGTAAAATTACTGGCAAAGGAAAAGTGCAGCTGAAAATGCAGAATGGCAACACATGGGTGTTGAGAAATGTTATGCATGTACCTAGCTTGAAGAGGAATTTGATTTCTACAGGAAAGTTAGGGGATGAGGGTTGTACAGTAACTCTCACAGCTGAATCTTGAAAAGTGACCAAGGGTGCACTTGTATTGGCCAGAGATAAGAGAGTAGGTACTCTCTATTTATGTAATTGTGTTACTAATAATTTTCCTTCTTTATTATCTACTTTAGATGTGGATGCAAAATTGTGGCACTCTAGGCTCGGCCACATGAGTGAGAAGGGAATGTCAATTCTTAAGTCAAAAGGTAAGCTTTCAAATTTGAAAAGCATAGATCTGGATTTTTGTGAGCACTGTGTTTTTGGAAAATAGAAGAGAGTGAGTTTTCTCAAGACTGGGTCAACAAAAAAAAAGCATAAGTTGTAGCTTGTTCACACAGACGTGTGGGGATTGGCTCAGGTTGCTTCTATTGGAGGATCACAGTACTATGTTTTGTTCATAGATGATGCTACAAGAAAGGTATGGGTCTATTGTATTAAGAAGAAATCTGATGTATTTGAGACTTTAAAGATTTGGAAAGCTATGGTTGAGAATGAAACAAGTAGGAGATTAAAGTGCTTGAGATCTGAAAATGGTGGTGAGTTCTACAACAATAAGTTTAACTGGTATTGTTATATGCATGGGATCCGCAGGCAAAAGACGGTTCTAAGGACACCTCAACAAAATGGAGTTGCTGAAAGGATGAACAGAACAATAATGGAGCGTGCAAGATGTATGAGATTGCATGTTGGTTTGCCCTTAGAGTTTTGGGCAGAAGCAATTGATACTACAGTGTACCTAATTAATAGAAGACCCTCTACAGCTCTAGATGGTGGAATTTTAGAAGAGGCATGGATAGGTAAAAAGGTAGATCTCTCATTTCTCAAAGTTTTTGGTTGTGAAGCCTTTGTGCATGCTGATAAGGAAAATAGAAAGAAGTTGAATGTTAAGTCTATGAGGTGCACATTTATTGGCTATGGCTCTGATGATTTTGAATTCAAGTTTTGGAATCTAGGAACTAATAAGATAATTAGGAGCCGTGATGTTGTTTTCAATGAAAAAGTGATGTATAGTGATCAGATGAAAAAGCTGAATCAATCTAGGCAGAGCAATGAAGAATTGGATGAGTTGACGGTCCAAAATGAGCTCGCGGGAAAAATTAATCACAGAAAGGAAAACACAGAGACCGACATCAGCCAAGAAGGAACTGGCATCAGTAGAACAAAAATTGATGTTGGTCAAATAGTGACCGATGTCGGCAGGACAAGAACCGACGTCAGCCAGTTACAAGCCTGGAAGTGACTGAGGTCGGTCACTGTCAAAGAATTTGGGTGGACAGCGTGTTGTGAATGAGTCTCAAACGCCCATCAAGAGGTCACAAAGGGTAAGTAAACCTCCAATTCGATATTCCCCTTCATTATTCTATTTATTGCTTACTGATGGTGGAGAACCAGAGAGTTTTGAAGAAGTAATACAGATAGAATCCAAGAATCAGTGAGAACATGGCATGGTTGAGGAAATGGAGTCCTTGAAAGAGAACCAAACATGGGATTTGGTTGAGTTGCCAGCTGGTATGAAGACACTGAAGAACAGATGGACCTATAGATTGAAGGAAGGTGAGAATGGATAGATGAGATATAAGGCCAGGTTGGTAGTGAAAGGATTTTCACAAAAACCAGGTATTGATTTTGTTGAGATTTTTTCTCTTGTTGTTAAAATGACTTCTATATGGATTGTACTATCTTTAGTTGCTATTGAGGATTTACATCTTGAGTAGCTTGATGTTAAGACAGCGTTTCTTCATGGAAATTTGGATGAAGAAATATATATGGAATAGCCAGAAGGATTTGAGGTCAAAGGTAAGGAAAATTTAGTGTGCAGATTGAAGAAAAGCTTGTATGGCCTCAAGCAAGCTCCTAGACAATGGTATTTGAGATTTGATAGGTTTATGACTGAGCATGGCTACAGTAGGTGTCAATCTAACCATTGTGTGTATTTTAAGAGATTAGATAATGGTAGATATATTATTTTGTTGTTATATGTAGATGATATGCTGGTTGCAGGATCACACATGCAGGATATCTCTGAGCTTAAGGTGAAATTAGCTCAAACATTTGACATGAAGGATTTGGGAGCAGCAAAGAAAATCCTTGGCATGAGCATTAAGAGAGACAGAAAAAATCACAGGTTGATTTTGTCTCAAGAGGATTATGTGAACAAGGTGTTGAAATGGTTCAATATGCAGGATGCAAAACTGGTAAGCACACCTTTGGCTAGACATTTTAAATTGAGTAAAGAACAGTGTCCTAATTCACATGATGAGGTAGAATACATGAGTAGAGTTCCATATTCTTCCACGATAGGGAGTTTAATGTATGCAATGGTGTGTACTAGACCAGATATTGCCCAAGCAGTGGGAGTTGTAAGTAAGTATATGGCCAATCCAGGGAAGGAACACTGGAAAGAAGTTTAGTAGATCCTTAGATATCTGAGAGAAACCAGTAGTAGGCATTTGTGCTATGGAGGTTCAGATACTTCTCTACATGGTTATGTAGATTCAAATATGGAAGGTGATTTGGATGGCAGGAGGAGCACCACAGGATATGTTTTCACTATTGGTGGAACGGTGGTTAGCTGGATATCAAAGTTGCAGAAGGTTGTTGCCTTGTTAACTATAGAAGCAGAGTATATTGTAGTCACAGAGGCTAGCAAAGAGATGATATGGATGACACAGTTCATGAAAGAGCTTGGAAAGGAGCAAAAGAGTTGCAGATTATATAATGATAGTCAGAGTGTAATTTATTTGGCTAAGAATTTAACCTTTCACTCAAAAACAAAGCATATACATCTTAGGTACCACTTCATAAGACAAGTTTTGGACGATGGTGAGTTGAAGCTGGAAAATATCCATACAAATAAGAATCCTGTTGATATCTTAACCAAGCTAGTTACAAAGGAGAAGTTGAATCTTCATTCAACTTCTGTTGGTCTTCATGATTGAGTTGAAGATGAAGGAGCTAGAAGATGTTGTTGTACAGGTACTAGTGCAGTTGTTTATCTCCAAGTGGGAGATTGTTAAGGTGTGGAGCTAAAAGCTTCACCAAATGAGTGTTTTGCAAAGTTGCAGGTTTACACAATCATCGGCATCAGTCAGGAGCGACAGACATCGGTCAGGAGCAGTTCAAGAGATGTCAGCGTCGGTAAGAATCAGCCAACGTCGGTCACAGGCAAGCAGGTAGGAACCGACGTCGGTTACCTGTGCGTCGAGAAAGCTATTTCTGTGGATAGAACTGAGTGTTTGCATGATGGGATTAAGTGATAGTCTTAAGTCCGCATCTCTATTATTAGTAAGACTATTTTAGAGCCCTTGTTTAAGAGGCATAACTATTGGTTGTAAATGCATGCTCATGTTTCTTAATTATTATATAATAGGATAGTTCTTCTTAGCTTATTGTACTATAGAGTGTTGAAAGAACGGTACAAAATTGTATATGTGAATCATTTCAGGTTGTTAGAGTTGATTGTACTTGAGAGAGAGAGCTCTTGAGGGAAAGAGATCTAGAGAGAGATCTGTACATCTGAGAGAGGTGTGGAAGAAAAGAAGTTTCTTCAATTGTATTCCTTTTGTAAAGAATTTAATACAAGTTTTCAGGGTGGTTTCTTGTATCTCTTATTGTTTGCTATTTATCTGATTCTAGTTACTTATCATTTTGATTTAATTCTGTATTTATTGCTTTCATAAGTGTAATCAACATTATTGGTTGATCCCCAACAATGGATTTGACTCTTTCTAAGTCAATCTTTATGCCTTCTCTGGATATAATGTGTCTGAGAAGCTTCCCTTTTGTCACTCCAAAAATAGACTTCTTGGGATTAAGAGAGATGCCATTTTGGCAGCAGCATTCTAGCACTTGTTGTAAATGGTGCACATGCTCAGGACGATGCTTAGAAAAGATGGTCAAGTCATCAAGGTATACCAAAATGAACTTACCCATTTTGTCTTTGAAATCAAGGTCCATTGCTCTCTAGAAAGTGGTGCTAGCATTTATCAGGCCAAATGGCATTCTTTGATATGCAAAGGTGCCCCAAGGTGTGGTGAAGGCAGTCTTGTGTTGGTCTGCTTCACCAACTTCAACTTGATTGTATCCTGAGAAGCCGTCTAGCATTGATAACATCTCTGAACCGGTCACTATCTGAAGCACTTGATCCATGATGGGCCGAGGATAGTTATCCTTTAAGGATGACTGATTCAAATTCTTGAAGTCCACACAAAGGTGAATTTTTCCATTCTTCTTTCTCACAGGTAATATGTTGGCAATCCATGTAGAATGATGGATTGGGAAAATTATCTTGGCATTCAGCATTTTTTGTATTTCAGACAGAATAATACCTCCTATCTTTAGATTGTAGTACCTAGATTTTTGCTTGTAAAGCGTTGAATCATCTTTGAGAGGAATTTCATGGCAAATTTATTTAGGCCTGAGTGACATCAGATCATCATAGGAGTATGCTAGGACATCTATGTATTGGCTGAGCAGAGCAGTGAACTTGAACTTTTCCTCCTGAGTGCAGCACTTTCTAATGTTCACCATCTTGAGATTTTCCTTGGTACCTAAATTTACTTGATCAAACTCCTGAGAAGAGCTTGAATCCATTTACTGTTGTTTGACGAACCTGTCATGCTTTTCAAACAACTTCTCAAGGGAGACTAATCCTTTGGGAATTCTATTCCCTTTAAGTTGTAAGAATTCTTCACCTGTGTCTGAATTTGATTCAGGGGCTGGTTTACTGCCTTCAAAGTGAAGTTGTTCAAAGCTATCTTTTTATTCTAAGAAGGTAATTATTTGGTGGTCACCATTAAATACTTGCCAATGATTAGCATTGTCAGTCACACTTGGTCAAAAGACCAATTTTATAGTGTACTTTTCTCCCTTAAAATTAGGGTGAGGAACCAAAAAAGTTGCTGAAATAGCCAAAGCATCAGCTCTATCATTGAATTCCCTAAGAACTATAGAGATATTGAAAGCATCAAAGCTTTCAAGTTGATCTCAAACCATATTACGGTAGTGACACAATCTCTCATTTTTGGTTTGGTATAAGTTTCTCACCTGACAAACCACCAACTTAGCATGAAGGAGCTTGATGCCCCTATTTTTAGCAGCCTTCAATCCGAGCAGTAGAGATTCATATTCGGTAGTATTGTTAGTATTGTCGAACTACAACTTGTATGATGAAAGAAAAATATCACTTTGAGGAGATATCAACATAATTCTGACTCTTGAACTGGTAGAGGAATAGCTGCCATCAAATTCCAGTATCCATACCTCATTTGAGACTGATTTTTCCTTCTATTTCTCCTTATGTGGAGGGGAGAGTTCCTTTAGGATTGCACTATGCTCTCTCATGTTTTCTATTGTTTCATCTGAACCAATTTTTAGACTGTCATTTTCAAAAGTTTTATCAATTGAAACATGAACATCCTCTATGGTCAAAAAATAATTACCCATGCCTGATGACTCAAATAAAATTTGAGCTTCAAGCGCTGATGTTTGAGTGACCACATATTTTGCCTCCTTCTCAGGGAGTAATCTCTGCATGACACCTTTAACTCGGATCCTTGCTTCAGACAAGTCCATGCTTAACTTGCCACCAACATCCTTACAAAAAAAAATTCCAAGAAGAATGTCGTATGAGGCTGGGACGTCAGCTACCAGGATTGTCATCTTGATTCTCTTTTCCAAGAATGCAACAAATGCAAATTGGGCATCTTTGATTTGTCCCAATAGTGGCACTTGTTTATTCTCCATGGAGAAACATCTCCCAAATGTCTTGGTCAGTGTGAGACTAAGGGATTCAGCTACTTTGGCAGGCATGACAATATCTGACGCCCCTGAGTCTATGATGCAATTGTTCAGCTAATGTCCATTTATCAACAGGGAGACATAAAATGGTTCAATCCTTTTAGGAGCAACAAGAGGAGTAATGACAAGGTTATTCTGGGTGGATGTGAGAGTGACCTTTAGAATAGCTAGCCTTATAGGGACAATTTTATTCCTCACACATTCCACTAACTTATCCAACTGCTCATGGTTGGATTGTAGAAATTCAAATTCAGACATTTGGATCTTAGTTTCTTGACATGGTCAAGTATGTCAAATGTCTAAAATGAGTTATGAATAGGGTAAGGGAGTTCATCCTTCTATTTTTTAGGAGGGGGAGGAGTGATCTGTGAATTTGAAGTTGAAGGTGAAGGCAAGTTTGGAGCACTTACTTTTTTAGCAATCACTGAGTCCTTTGGCTGGAAAGGCAGAGTGGTTCCCCGCTTAGCAATTAAAATTATAGGTTGAGATTCTTCTCCTATTTTTTCCTTATCAACTGATTAGGTAGACTGATTCTTAAACCATGTGAATACAGCATATGATCTCTCAGCTGCTTTACCTTCACTTTTGGGTTCATCTTGATAATTCAAGAAACCAATGTTAGAGTTGCTAGCTAATTCTTCTTCTCCTTCTATGAAGAGATTAGCATCATCTTCAAGGTTCAACTCAAGCTGGAAGAAGAAATCTGATTCTACTTCAAGATATCCAACTATTGAATTGGTTGGAGGTGCTTCAATGGCCAATTTTCCTTGAGTGGGAGGAAGACGGTTTAGCTGCCCTTGATTCTTGGAAGCATTACCTTGGTATGCCTGATTAGGGAATGTTCTCCTTAGTATATCTCTATACGAAGGAGTAGATGACATTCTTTGTGCCATTTGCTTTCTAAGAGTGAGTAACTCATTGGCCAATTTTTGCACCATTAGATCAGTGGTGTATGTAGGTGAGTATTCTGAAGATGAAGAGGGTTTACCTCTGTTAGGATCTCTCCTTATCTTTTATGCCAAGATAAGATCATCTTCCACCTTAGTGGCCAAATCTTGAGTAGCAGCAAGGTCTATGTGGCCAGCACGTCTCAATAAAAAATTCATTTTAGGTAGCTGTGAGTTGATGAAAAAACATTTAAGGTTCTCAGGTGTAGGTTGAGCAATGATAGGAATCTGATTTCTTAGCTTATCAAACTTAGCAATGAAGTCCCTCATAGGTTCATGAGGTTCTTTCTTCATTTGTATGAGTTGGGCTAGTAAGGCATGTGCATCTTCTATAGGCTTAAACTTTGCTTCAAATTTATCTTTAAGAGTGTTCCAATCAGTTACTGACCAAGCTTGCAGGTGGTAAAATCAGTCTGTAGCAACACCTCGCAATGTTTTCACAAACAGCCTGACTTCCAAGTCCTCAAATTCCATGCCTATCACACCACAGCCTATGTTGAAGGCTACAATGTGTTCATCAAGATGAACTCTCTCATCACCAAAGAATTTGGGGAAATTCTTCCTTGAACTGCATGGAAGCTCATGTAGGGGTGGAGTAAAATTAAGTGGGCCAAAAGAGTTACCCCAGGGACCTTGAACCACCATGATTGGATTATGGAAAGTAGGGATAACAAATCTGGGTGGAGTATGTATAGGTAAAGCTTTGGTGATAGTAGAAAAATAAGCTCTACCTTGATTGGTGACATAGTATGGGTAGGAGGAACACTCCTAGATCATTGAACTTGAAGTTGTGGAGGAAACAAAATGAAATTTTCTTGCTGCACCAACTCAAAAATTGGTTCAACAACACCTTGGGTTCCCTGGCTTCTGGTATAGCATGTAGTTGCTAGATTTTAGGATAAAAATGGAAAAGAACTGGCCCTGCTTCAACTTGAAGCTTGAAACTTCAAACTACTTGTTTGATCCCCAGTGGAGTCACCAAAAACTATTGGGTGAATATTTTGTCACCAGCTAACTGATGAGCAAAATAGGTCTCTTCAACCACAGCATAAGGAAATTGGTCAGCCTAGTGTGCAGGTTTACTACATCAAAAGGGGACAAATCTCTTCTCTCATCAAGGGGAGGTCCCTATAAATATCAGGGGCTATATACTATATATATGCATAAAATAACACTCAGGGTAGGATAACACCATCCATCTCTCTTTTTTTAGAGATGATGTTCATAGACAAAGGAGAAATCTAGGTGAAAACACTGAAGGCACTTCTCTTCTTTCAAAAGTGATCTTACAATAAATAGCAAGAGTTCTTTCAGGTAGTGACAAGTAACTGGTAACAAGGTGGTAGTAACTAGCAGACTGAGACGTAGCACAAAATCTCCACTTTGACTACCTAAAGAGTGAAATATGAAGAACAATGAGGGCACAAATTCATCCCAAGGTCTTTTACATGGAAACAAAAAAAAGACAAACACACTAAAGGCAATTGTAGGCAGCATAAAGTCTTCCCACAGTTGGCTTCAAGACACCTTGATTATCTCCACTAGTTCTATTTATTTCATTAACTGGATAAGAATGCATTTAGAAGGTAGACATAAGAAAAATATCCTAAATGACACAATCCATGATAGCACAAAGTCTAAAAATAACTTTCTTTCTCATTCAAATAAAGAAATATGATTAACAACCTGAGCTCAAAGTCTCTGTGATAGCCTCTCAATTTTGGCAAAGTTTTACTTCTATTAACCAAAAAGATCTTCCTTGTGAAAAGAAGAGATTTACAAGATATTGCAACCAAGAAAGGCTTGGCACTTTGTTCCCATGAGTGACCCCTATTACATTTAATGCTTTGAATGCATCTTCAATTTTGTCAAAGGACCATGCTGAAACAGAGCAGCTGCCTTAACTATGACATGTTAAGTCATCTCAAATGTCTCCTCCTGGGTCTAGGTCATCTGGTTTGTCTCTTGATGTCTACACAGCTATCCACTTTGCCTTTATTCCAAGGGAGACAAATGGGTCACATCTCCAATGTTTACAAGCTCAAAAATCTACTTTGTAGATTGTTCCACCTATTGGAATAACTATTGCGTAGATATTTCTCTCTTGGTCTCTTCTTGGTTTTGTCTTTTCCTGGCATTTGAGCTCTCAGGGCTATATTCTCAACTTTGCTGGCTCTTTCAGCTCCTTCTCCGAGCAGTTCTTCTCTTTGGCATTTTGGCCTTTGAATGAATTTGGGTCTATGCTCAAGCCTTCAAAGATCAACTGCTATTTCATTGCCATGAATTTGATGGTTTTGGGCCCATCATCATTTGAAAGCCAACGACTAGTTTATTGCCCTAAATTTGATAGTTTTAGGGATGTCACCAGACATCTGGATCCTAATGGCTAGTTCACGATGCTTAACTTTGACGTCTATGGGCTCGTCATCCCCCTTGGCAATTCCTTCGGCTTTGTTGTTTGATCCTTCTCGAAGGGGACCTACCCTTCAGGGTCTTGAGAAAGGTCCATTTTGCTTGGTGAGAGCCCCCCGTAAGGGTACCTGCCCCTCTGGCGGTCTTCGGGCTTCATCGGGCTCCATTTGGTTGTCTTCAAGCTCTAATTCCTTCAGACAAAATGTCCAAAGGAATTCCTTTGAACATTTTGTTCGAAGGAATTCTTCCCATGCCTTAGCCATTTTTACTTTCGATCGACTTTCTGTCAGGCTTTTCTTTCAGACAAAAGTTTGAAGGAATTCCTTCAGACTTTTTGTTCAAAAGAATTGCCTTGGCATTTTTGCCACAAAAAATCTTTTCGAAGGAATTCCTTTGCTCCATTTGGCCTTTAAAACGGTCCATTTGCTCCTCGCCTTCCCTCTGAAAGGGCTATTTGATTTCCAAGATTGCCTTTTGGATTTTTGCAATGGTCCATTTTGGCTCCCAAGTGCCCTCTGCAAGGGCACTTGTCCTTTGGGCTATGGGATTGAATATATCAATTGAAATCATCTAAGTGTTGAGAACTCATTTCTTTCCTACAGAGTTCATAGAAATGGGTCTGTGGAGTCCGTAGTTCCTAGTCTGTAAAACCAAGAAACTAACCTGCAGAATCTGTAGTTCCCAGTCCATATAAACAAGTTCGTAGAACCCTTCCTACAGAGTCCGTAGAAATGAGTCCATAGTTTTCAATCCTGTGGATTCCGTAGAACTGAGTCTGTAGAGTTCGTAGAAATCAACCTGTGAAGTCTGTAGAATTGAGTCCGTAGAACTGGGCCTAGAGAGTCCATAGAAATGGGTCTATGGAGTCTATAGACTTCTCTAAGTTTCTTGAGCCTTGAAAGATTCCATAGAATTCAACTTGTAGAGTCCATAAAAACCTATCTGTATATTCCATAGTTTCCTTCTTGTAGAGTATGTAGTTTTCTTCCTACAAAGTCCATAGAAATATATCTGTAGAGTCCATAGAAATAAGCCTGTAGAGTCCATAGAAATAAGCCTGCAGAGTCCGTAGAAACCTATCTACAGAGTCCCTTAGCTGAAAAAATTTGAAAAATAGAGAATTTGAAGGCTCATAACAATTTTTGAGAAGGGAAGAGAGAATTTTTGGCTTGTAGGACCAAAAATAGTTCATGTGTTGTCTCAAAAATGAGTGACAGACTTTGGGGACAACATTCTGTAGAATTAGTATCATAGTCATCAATGTAATCATTATCATAGGAAAAAATGAGATTCGTGGGTTACACTTGAAATTGTGATATATCATTTTTATCATATTTTATATCTATACTTGATAAATTTATTTTACCTTAAATTGGAGATTTTTTTGAAAACTATGTTGTTTTTTAATATGTTCATCATTTTAAAGAACTTGCATGTCATGTTGAACTAAAAAATAATAATGAGTAATTGATTGAACATGAGGAAAAGAAATAATTTGTGTTTTTACTTTATCTTTTTTCTCTATGCATGTAATAGATATAATGCTTGATTAAATAGTGTAATCACCTAAAAGTGGTAATTAGATGCTAAGAGTGTCTCTTGAGTTAACCTATCCCTAAGCTAGCCATCGACCTATCATTGAACATTAGACTTATTTTTCTAGTCATTCAGTAGACCATAAGCACCTATAGTGAATCAAGACAGTCCCAGAAATGTCATCTCAGACCCCAATCCAAATTGCTGAGTAGTCTGCAAAGAGGACACTAGCACCACATTTGGGACACTACAACCACATGGTGCTAGTGTCCCCAACTGGGTGTTATTGTCCTTATCCCTAATTCTTCCTAATGAATATTTTTTCAAATGTGTTCCCCTCTTAAGTTAGACTTAAGCTCATTTTCTTATCAGCACAATCAACAGAACCTTATAAATACAAGTCTAATCCACCTCTATTTGCTAGATATAAAATATATGCAAAGTCTATTTAAAATAATGATAAAATTATGCAAAATCAAGCTATTTGACCCTTATTCTACCCTAATTTTTGTATAATACTATATATAACAATCCTAAGATCATTTTTCATTCATTTAATATCTCAAGCACATTCAAGGCATCCAAGGCCACTCTCATTTTAGCATTCACTTGCACTTTCATCAAGCACTATGTGGGAGAATTACATCAAGATTGATCCCTCTTCGGAGTATTGGTATGTAGGGAAATATCTACATAGCGAGGTGTTAAATATGTCTAGTCCATCCTACTAACACACAAAAAATTATTACTCATGTCATACTTTTAAGGAGATTAGGTTTGTACATCAAATCATATTTTCTAGGTACAACATAGAGATCCAGGTTTCGATCGTGCAAAAATAGGACATACAAACACAAGTGCAAGTGCTCCAAGAAAACATGGACCAATATTTCAAGGGTGACATTAAGGATACTATACATAGATGGCACTACTATCCAGTGAAGATATGAACATCAAAATCTTGTTGATGACACACTACTACCTGGATCTCAACTTTTAGAACCCAAATCATCTGTGGTAGTCATTTTTCAGCTAAGTCTTTATTTATGACTATTTATTGCTATTATTAAAAATTCAAACAAATTCAAAGATCATAACAAATTAATAATTACTTATTATGTATTTATTCGAATGATTTAGGCATCTCAACCCCTTTAACCAAACATAGGTTTTTCATTGTAAACCCTAAAAGGTTAAATCATTTGGTGAACCCATCTTACTTTAAATATTACATCAAACCCTAGTTTTCATTCATCCAAATTTTGTGCAATAAATTTAGGGATAAATACTTATAATTTTTTTATTGTTTTAGACAACCTAGCTAATCAAAATCAATTTTAAATTAGGGTTTTAATTTATTTTACATCTAATTTAAATTATTACAAAGATACCCTAGTTTCAAAAAACCTAACCCTAGAGATACTTAGGGTTTGTATCCTTTTCTATATATACTTAGATTTTAATTTCCAAAATATCATATTTTTTATGATATTTCATTTTTTAAATCTTCTATAGATTACTATTCTTAAAAGGTTTAAAATACACAAAACTTTGTTTTCCCACCATTCAACCTACAATGGCATAATTTAACAACAGATTTGATGAAACTGATAAGCATCAATTAGATGATTTTATGTCCAAACATAAGGATATAGAAGATGATTTCATAAACATTCTTCAAGAATAACTCCAAAAGACAAACAATGGTCAATTTTTAACCCCTCTAGTTAACGATGTTGTTACACCTTTGATGGGGCCCACTCAACCAACTCAGATAACACAACCCAAGCTTGTTATTCAACAATTTTAATATCCACACCACTTATGGATAGTTCTTGTTCTCTAGATGTATAATTCCTTATGCAGTAGGTTCTTTCTTTGTAATATAAGGTGTTACATCTTAATCAAGGAGCAGTTAAGCCATCACATGACTTGGATTCCAACATTCTATTGTATACACCTTTGGCACATCACATTGAAGAAAATCCTTTCCCATCTGATTTTGTGGCACCCAAGATCACATTATATGATGGAAAGGGTGACCCATAGCATCACCTTAGAGCCTTTCACATAACATGCTTGGACTATGTGTCTAATAATTGGCTTCTTATGAAGTTATTTCCACATAGTCTCAAGGATTATGCTCTACAATAGTTCTATGATTTTCCAAATCAATCTATTACAGAATTAAATCCTTTAGTCAATATTTTCTTAGCACACTTTTCTACTAACATCAATTATAATATATCATATGCATAATTGGCACAGCTAAATCAAAAGTCAAATGAGCCCATAGCTGATTATGTTTTATAATATAAGATAATACTATTAAAATTGAATAGCCCCATGGTAGACAAAGAGCTTCAAGATATATTTAAACAACATATATTACCAACACTTCATGAAGCTATCTTATTCAATAAGTTTCCCACATTTACCGATATGTGCCACACAATTAAGGAAACAAAGGTTAAGTTCTAATTAATGGGTAAACTCAAATACACAAATGGATCATATTCAACTATTAAGAGTAAAAACAAACCTCCATACAAGGTCAGGGCCATAGAAAATAAAAGTGATCAAAAGGTCTTAATGAATGTAACTTTAGAGCCTTTTCCTAGATTGGATTTATCATCTCCTCAATGTAGAGTCTTCACTAATATACTAGAGTCATCAGCACAAGTTATACAATGACTACTAAAATGCAATGTCATGTCTCTCCCTCCCATTAAAGAGGTTGATACAACATGACCTCTTCTAAATATTTATGATTCAAATGCATTTTGCGAGTATCACAGGGCACCATGCCACATGATAAATAAATGCATTAATATGAAACACAAGATACAATATCTCATTAAGGCCAACATTATTGATGTGGACACACCCATAGAGGCATCAAAATAATAAATAGAGGCAAAGGCACTTAAGATATTTTTAGATCCTTTTTCGAAGATGTGTTCACTATACATACCAAGATCATCCACCACCAACTTCTTATCACATAGTCATAGAGGAGACACATCCACTGCATAATATTATTGGCATGTATCACACTATAGTGCCACCTAGACCACTTATCACATTTTTAGATTAGGAGATTATGGATGATGACACATATTTACATGCATTCTTCATATGAGCATTTATAGACCAACATCCTATTCATAATGTTATGGTTGACAATAGGTCAAGCATAAACATGTGCAACATGACACTCTTATAGCACCTAGGCTATATAGAACAAGATATATTCCCTAATGATACAATCATTAGTGGTTTCAATGGCCATGTTGAGAGTTTCATCGAGGATATTGTGCTTCTATTACAAGTTAGACCAGCACACAGCCAATTTATTCCTAGTGGTACCTAGTACAAGTGTATTTGACATATTATAAGGTAGACCATGGTTACAGCAGCTCTGAGCCATGCCATCTATAGTACACTAATTCTTGAGTTGTATATATGCTAACCAGATGACTAAGATTGAGGGTGTCCCATATGAGTATCCTATTCACATCCCACAGGCAGTTCCAGTATAGATTCCAGTCACACTTCTAGCATCGATATATATTACATTTCTATTTTCATTACTAGATATTGCATGGTTATCAGTTACATTAGAGAGTAAAGATCCTATGTATACATCACATTTTTTAGCAAAGTCCTTAGAGTAGGCAAGGTCTACTTTTAAATTATCTACACACATGCATACTCTCCCTCAAAGACCATTATTAGAGATACCATTATATCAAATATATGTCATAAATTATATAGGACTTTCTTCTACTCAGTTCACATTGAGATCAGTTATATTTGGGTCTAAGGGTTCTCAACACAAGGCACCTACAACACCTATAGATTATACTTCTAATAAATGGGTCCTTAAGACCTCTACATTTCACAAGGCATCATAGTTAGTGCTATAACATCAAGCATCACTACTCTAATAGCTTCAAGTTCAAATAATATATCACATTAGATCATGGGCTCATAGTTACCCTTTCACACCACATGCATCATCATAGTTCCCTTATTTGACATAAGTTATGGTGATGGTGAGTCTCCAATGAGACTCATTGGTTAGTATGGTTCATACCCTTGGACATACTACCTTCTCTCTCTTTCTCCTTATACATAGTTTATTTTCATTTGTTTGTACATTACTTATACTCAGAAAACACAAAAACAATATAGTATGTCAAAATATAAAAAACATTCAAATATTTCAAAAATATAAAATTTTACAAATTGTATGCATTGTTAGGTTTACATTTTTACTACTTGCCAAATATTGCATATTGTTAGCTATCCTAGTATAGTCGATATTATCATACACATATGTTTCACTTATTATTTTCAAGTGCTTCTAGATTCTAGGAAGGACTCATGTACCTTACACTAATCTAGACCAGATATCATCCACCCATTGGGGGAATTTACACCAATCTAGGTTTATATATTGATACATCTACCCACTTGGGGGCATCTCCTACATAGTTACTATAACCAGGTTTTATCTTTACATATTATATATGCTAGTTACGCATTAATATATCTTGATCTTGATCATTGCTCTTTATTTCTTATATTATTTTCAACTATTATTAGTTATACTTAGTATATATACATCCTAGCATCTACATAGATTTGTAATACATAGTTATCCATGTTTTCATTTCTAGTTCCTAGATTAGACATGATTGTGTTTCCTATGATTCTTCTATCTTCGAGGGCATTTGAATATGCCAGTATTCTTTATATTTTATGCCACTTCTCTATTTTTATGCCTTAAACATGTGACCATGTCCCTTGTGTGTGTTCTTTCATGGTTTTATATGTGTAAATTTGAACATGTCCTTTTATGTGGATCTATACCAAATTATTTATTGTTTGTGTATGTGGAAATTTAAACATGTCCTTGTATATCTTCATTCCTAAATTTAGAGACATGTGCCCATGTCCCTTTTATTGTGTCCCCTTGGCCTACCTTTTGTGTGCCTCATGTGCTTGTTTGTTTGTTTCCTTATATGCTTATACACCATGACACTTGTATCTTCTTATCACGCACACACCAATTTTTTATGCCATGAGGGACATCATTCTTCTCCCCTTCCTACTTCAGATCTATGATAGACATCATACCCCATCCCACTAGGTAGTTACTTAGATTTTGATTCTATATACATTATTTACATCTATCTTGACACCCTTGTGCGATGCTAGATTACAACATACATCTTATATTTCCTACTTATGCTTAGATACACTTACATTATGATGTTATGTTTTAAATTATATTAGAATATCATGCACATGATTTGATGAACACATTTTGCAGAGCTACTTATTTATAGGGTAGTTCTTACACAGGTTTCAAAACTACCCTCAAAAAAGAGGGTATTAATAGGGGTTTGTCACATAGATTAGGCTCCTACATTGCTTTTCACTAATACATTTTAGCATATCGGCTTAGTTTTAACAATAAAACTTAGGGCAGACACAAAACAAAATAGAGAATTAAAAATCAATCTAGATCACTCAAAAATTAGACCAAGTAGTCATTAACACCTAGATTGGGACACTAGCACCACATGGTGCTACTATCCACTATAGGGCATTATTGTCTAGTAGCACCAGCTTTAGAACAATCTGGATCATTCAGACTATTACTCCAAGTAAAATATAAATTTACATAGATACAGTCATAGGTTTGATAGTTATGTTCAAATTTAGCTTAGATTCAATCATTTTAGCTCAGATTCATATCAATTACTTAGATTCATGGGCATCATACATGGCATGATCAATCCCACATTTAGTTTAGTCATATAGATTCAGCTATTGCATATTTGATTCAAATTTAGTAGACTTGGCTACCATATTAGGGGCATGTATACGACACATTGGTTTCCATATACTCATCTTCCAATAGGTTAATCAAATGGAATGAAAACTCCATGTCATTCTTTATGATGTATAAACTTACTATCATATTCTATGTTGTCTCCAGATTCATACCTTACTCCATCTATAGTGGTTGGCATCCCTGAGTGGCCCAGAGCTGCCGAATGTACATGAGTGGCCACAGAGAGGAATACACATTTAGATTTACTCAGTTAGATACTTTCAACACTTTGTATAGTATAGTTACAAATGCATCTAATTTACACATGTGCAATGATGGAGTCATGGCCTACTTGTGTTCTTAATCCACCTACATGAGAGTTTTAAACACATTTACAGTCTTATCTAAGCTATTCACAGAGATTAGGATCCACTGAGTAGGGGTGGGTAATGATAGAGTTAAAATCAGATTGAGTTTTTGAGTCACCCATATGAGGATTGAATAAACCATCAGCTCAATCTAAGATATTCAATGATATGATCACTATGCACACTCATACACACAGGTTGTCACTAGGCTCATGCATTGGTTCATGTACCCAATGAGTTGTATTCATTTATTTCCTCTGTCTTTACTTATCTTTACTTGGTTACTTCATTTTAGCATAGTATTTTGCTTTTTATCATCTCTTAAGGGCTTCTTTTTTGCATGCTTCATTGTAGGTCATTGCTTTGGATCATGTTCCACATACACAGACCTAGATTCACATATTCAAACTTAGCTAAACAAGATTCACTTCTAAGGTAATTCTAGGTACACTTCTTTTTCCTTTACACTAGTCATTTCACTTTGTTGCATTACTAGCATAAAGGGGGGAAAATGTAATCACCTAAAACTGATAATTGGATGCTAAGAGTGTCACTTGAGTTAACCTATCCCTAGGCTAGCCATAAACCTATCATTTAGAATTAGACTTATTTGTCTAGTCATTCAGCAGACCATAGTCACCTACAGCCAGTCAAGCCATAGTCTCAAAACTATCATCTCAGACCCCAAACCAAATTATGTAGCAATTTTTAAAGAGGACATTAGCACCACATTTGAGACACTACAACCACATGGTGATAGTGTCCCCAACTAGGCACTATTGTCCTTATCCCTAACTCTTCCTAATTGATAGTTTCTCAAATGTGTGCCCAACTAAAGTTGACCTTATCTCATTTTATTATCCGCACAAGTAATATAACCCCATAAATATGAGTCTAATCCACCTTTATTCACTAGATAGAAAATAGATGCAAAATATATTCAAAATAAAGATAAAGTTGTACAAAATCAAAGTATTTGATCCTTATTCTACCCTACTTTATGCATACTACCATCTACAACAACCATAAGACTATTTTTTGAAGCATTTTAAAGCTCAAGCATATTCAAGTCATCTAAGGCCACTCTTATTCTAGCATTCACTTGCACTTGCATCAAACACTATGCGAGAGAACTACATTGAGCTTAATCCCTCTTTGGAGTATTGGTATGTATAAAACTCACCACACAATGGGGTGTATAGGATGTCCAATCCATATTAATAGCACACACAAAATTATTGCTTATGTCATACTTGTAAGGAGATTAGGGTTTGCACATCAAATAAGATTTTTTAGGTACTACAGAGAGCTCTATATTTTGGTCACATGGGAACAGGACATACAGACACAGGTGTAGGTGCTCCCAAAAAATAGGAAAAGACTTACAAAGAGGGCATTAGCACCATATTGAGGACAACACACATAGATGGTGCTACCATCCAAACTAGGTGATATTATCCAGTGAATAGATGAACATCAAAATCTTGTTGATGATGGAGACTACTGCTCATATCTCAACTTTAAGAACCCAAATCATCTGCAACAATCTATTTTCATCTAAGTCTCTATTTATGCCTATTTATTGTTATTATTATAAATTCAAACAAAGTTAAATGTGATAACAAATTAGTACTTAATTATTACATATTTGTTTGACTAATTTAGGAATCTCAAATTCTTTAACCAAACATAGGTTTTTCATTGTAAACCTTGAAAGGTTAAATCATTTAGAAACTATATTTGTAACATTAGAATTTTTAGGAACATTTTTCTTTGTACATGCCTTAATGAGAAATGTTTTAAAAAATGTGTTTTCTTTCTTATCTTGAGTTTGTTCTTGTAATTTTTATTTTGGTAATCATTCTGTTTACAATGTTTCTTTTTCATCTTATTCTTTTTGTAATTTTGTTTGCTCTAATTTTTATTTTTAAATATTTTATTATTCTAAATGGTCCTTTTGTATCCATAATCTCTCTTTGAGTTTGTTTTGCACTTTTTTTTTAGGTGATGCAATATAAGTGGGTTGTTTAATTGATTTGTTTGTTATAGGATCACCGCAATCAATAATACTTTATATTTTTTTCTTCAAATCCAAACAACTATATGTATGATTCCCATGTAGTCTATTATATTTCCAATAGTATTTTCATCTTTTTAGATGAAGTTTAGAAGGTAATTTAATCAACTTGTTTATAAGTATTTCTCTTTTAAGATCACATGGACTAATATTATTCTTTTGAATACTTTATGAATCATTAATTGTAGAAGTATGTTGCTTGTGAGGCACATGATAGCTAGATGTAGATACATGATTAACACTAGTATACTCTAGATGATCCGAGCAACATTTCAGGTGATAATTCGGGCGACGGTTCTACCCCAATTGGTGACAGAACTTTCAGGAGCCATAACTTTTGCACCATAGCTCCGTTTGACTCCCTGTTTGAACCGTTGGAAAGCTAAGAATGAGGAGAATATGATGAGATGGCATGTAGATATGCTAGATGGTTTTTTACCCATGAACTATCAAATAAAGTTTCTTAAATTTCAATTTTAATAGTGTAGTCTAAAAATAGTAAGTTTTTAAAAATAGTAATTTCTCGAATTCTTTAATGTTGTAAATCATGGAAGTCAAACCACTTCATTTCCCTCAAGATTTGTGACCTTCCACATCCTCCTCCTACCTTGAAATTATGTATAAAAATAAATGTAGCCTAAAAAGGCAATCAGACATCTCTTCTCAGAGATAAGCATATGTTTAGACCTGCAAATTTGATCAATAAAACATCTCTTCTCAAAGATAGCATTATTATAATTGTGTTATTCTTCTTTATTGAATTATCTTTCAACCAAAGCTCCTAAGTTTTGGATCACTAGATCCTTTGTATATTTGTTATTATTTTCAAGGGATATGATCTTTGAATTTAAATATTAAATTTTATTTTGAAATTATTATATTAAATTTTTTATAGTGATCATTTTATCTTGAAGGGCTTCACAAACACAAAAATTACGTATATTTGATTAAATATGCATAGGTTCTTCCTATAGATTGAGAGATTAATTGATTATTATCTATGAAATACTTCCTTTTTATTAATTGTTAATATTTAAAGGATTATCACTAACACGAAATGCATTATAATCATGTGGCAATGTTATGATAAGGTTATGATAGTGTGGTACAAGAGTAATATCGTGTGAAGATAAGCATGATATGGAAGTAGAGGCAACATCATAAGATATGTTAGAAGGAATGCCATGGATGTCAATTGTAATTTGTGATAATTTAAGGGAAGAAGAAGGAAGTTTATCCTCATGGTTGACAAGGGTAAAGGGTTATGACATGTAGGCTCAATATCTACTATTTGTAAAGAATAAGAAATAACATGATTATTATGAGTAATGACTTTATAAATAGAATCTTTCTTTGAAATTACCTTATTAATAAATCATTTTTTAATATAATTTTATCTTGGTTTGGTGGGTTTATCTCTAAATGGTTCTTTATTTGAAACTTTAATTGATTTTTTGGGTCTAGATTATTAGTCAAGGAAGAAGATGAAGGAGGATCCCAAAGGGGATTTGAAGGTGAATTTGAAGAGGAGTCATATTTTCAATTTTGATCAAAATCAAATTGTCAATTCATTTCTATATCATCAAAATCATAATCATTGACATATGCTTCTTGCACAAGTTTATTATTATTACGATCTATCCATTCATTATCATAAGTAAAAGGCACATCATGAGTAGAGAATAAAGAAATTTGATTATCCATGATATATAGAATGAATATAAATAAAACTACAACAAATAAAACACTTAATGTTATCATGTAATCGTGCATGTACAAAAGAGCTAATGACTATGAAAATAATACAAACAAAAATCAAGTCATAAAGGATGATTTAGGCAAGGGTTTTAATAATTATATGGGCTCTAAAATATACTTGCTCATTCATAGATTAGTGTCAGTCTAATGTTTCAAATCACTAACTACAGAGGCAAATCCATGTCTATAATCCATTATCTCATCTATGAGGGTACATGAGAGTAATTTTTATAGGTAATACGCTCCTCTCAGGTGCACCACAAATCAAATGGCTAAAAAAGACTTCTTATGGTATAAATAAGGGACCCTAGCTATTTTTGATATACCATGAGGTACATGTAAATTAAACTCTATATTTAGTGTTTTTTTGTAAAATAAATCACCACTTAACCCGTAATGACAATCACTAAGTAGTTTCAAAACTATCAGAACATAGTTTATAAAAACAAGAAACAAGAAAATAGTAAATAAAGAGAAAATAAAATCTAAATATTTTTGTGTATTGTGATCAAAAAATTCAAACCATGGTTGACGGAAAGAGATTCAGTGTCAGATGTTATTTCAGGTGACAATATAATTTCTTCAGTGTTAGATTAAATCTAAGGTCAAATAAAATGAACTTGTAGTTTTTTATTTATATCTAAAGATGAAGGTTGTTTTCTTTTAGTGTTGGGAATTTATATAAATTTGTATGAAATCCTAAGATAAAAATCAATTAAATAACAAGCAATGTTCAAATAAAATTATGAGTTCAACATAATGTTTAATTTTTTTATTTAATAATAAAATGATATAAATAAATAAATTATTTAAAATTGATTTAGATCTAAAAAAATATATAGATATTAATGTGAAATATAGTAATTTAAAAAATTGAAAATGAGCTATAATAGTAAACTACAATGAAATATTAGGAGAGATGTTCTGGTTAATCCCAATTCAAGAACACTTGCATAAAGATATCAATTTTAGAACCTAAATTTACATGAGTGTTCTTAATATGTTTTCGTAGAAGTAATTAAAGATAATTATAATTTTATACCAACTCAAGAATACTTATGTAAATCTATCAATTTTAGAATTATTTACAAGGTTCACTATTTACAAAGATATACTTTACAAGGCTTTAGAAGGCACTAGTTTTCCAAGTGACACTTAACCTTCTCACTTTGTTTATATTGTTAGATATTTGATCGATAATGATAACTTTATTACCCTTGAGCATGATTAGTTACATCTACCCTTGTATATTCAAGTTATAATCAGAGGTCAAAATAATTCTTGTGAAAAATGGTGTAGGAGTAAACATTTGTAGTGAGTCCTTTCTTATCACACTTAAAATTAGAAAACAAGACCTCACAAACTCATATATGATTATTAAGGGTTTTCATAATCAATCAAGAGAGGATCATGGATAAATAACTTTAGATATATCCCTTGAACCTAATATTATATCAAATAAGTGTGAAGTTATACCTAATGATGTAAGCTACAACATATTAATAGGGAGACCATGGATACATGACATGAGAATTGTTACATCCACATTACATATATGTTTAAAATTCATACATGAGGGTATCATTTATACATTCCCTATAAATAATTTACCATTTGGATTTTACAAAAAAATTAACCTAGTGATAGTATTAAACAACATTTAAACTAAACTAAACCAATCATTATGGCACCAAAACATGTTATTCCAATATTCAATTGAAACCCTTTTAATGGGGTGAAATTAGTAACACACAACAAGATAGTTGTGATAAAGCCAATGTTATATATGAACACATATCCAAGTTAACTTTTACACTAATTTTCCATGAGCATTATAGATATGATATGAGTGAATTTGAAATTAGACAAATCTATGTCACTCATCAAAATGATGAGAGACTTTTTCCACCATAATTTACCATCAAAGAACAATCAAGAGACGATAAGGGTAAAGTGCCTATGATAGATAATTGTTGTAAAATTAAAAAGCCAAGAAAACATCTTAGCATGGTTCAAACTACTTTAAAAAAATATTGATTTGGATTAAATTGTGCACAAAATGAGATATAAATATTATGTCTTAGGTGAACATGAGAAAGTTACAACTAAACCTATACTTCCAAATGAGCATAAATTTAAGCAAATTATTGGATAGAGTGAGGATGTATAAATTCAAGATGTAAATTTTCATGTGGATAATGAATACTTAGGATCTCATAACCATGAGACTGTTATTATTGATAAACCTCTCCTTAGTAAGTTTTCTAAATCTAAAAATAACCACCCACAAAAAAGTGTAAAATATCATACATATATAAGTTCTATATCTTGACTTAATTGAGTGTGGTACTTCATATTTTGTGAGACCCTACATGGATAAAATTTTCAATGATGAATCCATTTTATAATATTTGTGCAGTAATATAGATTTACCAACTTTTTATTACAATAATATATCCCTTTTAAATTGAAAAACCAATGTTATTTTTGAGAAAGTTTTCCCTAATATACCAACAAAGAAATTACATTAGAAAATTTGGACACATTACTAACCACACCTTAATATGTATAAGATAGATCAACATTATTTAATGAAGAGACGATTGATATCAACATTAAAAATACTAACATACAAAATATTTTAAAAGTTAGGTACCTCATTAGCTATTAAAGAGCAAAGAATATATACTAACCTATTAAATTAGTATCATTATATCTCTGCCTTTTCTTACTCTAATATGTCTGGTATTTATACATATATTGAAATACACAACCTAGTTATGAATCGTAATGCCAAACATATGAAATAAAATATTATAAATATGCATCCTAAACTCACCTTATTGGTTAAGGAAAGAATCCAAACTTTACTTGACACTAGTTTCATTCAACCTATTGATTAATTCAAAAGTATTTCTTGCCAACCACGGGCATTAGGATTTGAACTAATTTTTTAGATATAAATAAAGTATATCATAATGTGAATTCTAATTTCCCAATATTGATATGATAGTTGATTATAAATCTAGCAGTGAGATGTTTACATTCATTGGTGGGGTTTTCAGGTTATAATTAAATCAATATAAATCCTAGTGACCAATATGAAACTGCATTCACAACCCCTTGGATATAACTACACTATGTTGCCATGCCATTTGGTTTGAATAATGTAGGCACTGCCTATCAAATTTCTATGATAAAAATATTCAATGATTACATGCACAACATTTTAGAGGACTTTTTTAATGACATATTAGGAAAATCTAAGAAAAAAGAAACACACATACATGACTTACAAAAAATATTTGAACAATTAAGATAATATTTGGTAAGATTAAATCCTAATAAATGTGTCTCTAGGGTTACATCAGGGAAACTATTGGGTTTCATCCTTTCTCAAAGAGATATATAAATTTCTCCCAATAAAGTTCAAGACATTATTGAAATGCCTCCTCTTAATAGTCTTAATCAATTAAAATTTTTACAAGTAAAAATTAAAGCCATATGAATTTTTTTTTCTCAGTTGAAGATAAAACTCAACCATTTACAAAATTTTGAAAATACACATAGTATGATTGGGATGAATACTATCAAAAGGATTTATATGCAATCAAATAATATATATTTAATCCCCCAGTCATAATACCACTCATCCCCCACTGACACTTATTATTATCTCTCTACGACAGAGTATGTCTTAGGAAACTTGCTTGCACAATATGACAATAATCACAAAGTACTACACTAGTTGAACTTTAATAGATTATGAAAAAAAATAAAAAACATGGAAAATTTATGTTTGGCTATTATTTTTGTAACATAGGCACTTAGACATTACATGCTTATCAATGAAACTCATATAATCACCAAGATTGTTCCTTTAAATAATACGATGTCTAAGCCTTATCTATCTATAATAATAGCCAATTTTGTCACATGACTTATGGATTTTGATGTTAAATTTTAATCCCAAAAATCATTTAAATGGAAAGTCAATACAAACCAGCTAGTTGAGGCTTCCCTATTGCAGTTGACTCCCATAGATGACACCTTAATGGATGAGCTTGTTATGTGTATTAGTGAAAATAATACTTGGAATATGTATTTTGATGGATCCAAATGTGCTCTAGGTGTAGGGGTCAATATATTACCCCACATAGACAAACTATGTTGTTATCATATCAATTGAGATTTTCATGTATCAATAACATCATAGAATATGAGGCTTTAATTATAGGATTCCATGTAACATGTGCTTTAAATTTTAAGTATATAAAAGTGCATGGTGATTCTCAACTCATCGTTAATAATCATGAGTGCTAATCAAATAAAAGAATATAAATTGACCTCCTATAAATATTTAGTACTTGGTTTGATCATTTAGATTGATGAGTTTGAGACTAATAATATTCCTAAAATAAATAACCAACATGTAGATATTATGGCTAGTAATTCTTCCCTTATTCCTCTTGACATCATAGATTACCATGCCATGTTAACTATCAAGAAATTAAAAAAAGCAACCACTAAATTATATATTTTGTCTATCTTAGATTTATTTTCCATAGAAAGTGGTACCAATAAATCAAATTGGTACATAGATATATTCAACTTCTTATTAGAAGAAGTTATTCCTTCTCATTTTCAAGAAATCATAAAATTAAATTATGAAGAGATGACATTATATATTTTATAACAAGAGATGTGATTTTAAAAAGGTCCTCTGATGGGAAATTGTTTAGATGCCTTGGGCATGAAAAAGCTAAATTAATTTTACAAGAGGTTCATGATTGTGAGTGTGGTGGTAAATTTAGTGGAAAATCCACATCATAAAAAATACTAATAATGGGTTATTATTGGCCTAAAATGGAACATGATTTATATGAATATGTAAAAAAATGTGAGCAATGTCAAAGACAAAGTAATATTATACATACTCCATCTCAAGTGTTGCAACCCATTGTTTCTCCAAAGCCATTTTTTGTATGAGGATTTGACTTAGTTGGAAAGATATACACACTAATCAAAATTTCATAAGTTTATCATCACAACCATATATCACAAAATGGGTTGAAGATGTATGATTAAAATCTACCATAATTGAAGACATTTACAGATTTCCTATGGCATATATTACACCCAGATTTGGCCTACCATCCTCTATTATTATTGAAAATGAATCATATCTCAATAATAAGACTATTGTAGATACCTAATTTTGGTAAAAAAAACCCTTTTATTTAATTTAGTTTAAATATTTTATCATAATTGGTCTATGTGCACACATTTAATTATTTTTAGAACATCTTCCCCTTGTGTCAGGCCCCATATCATCACCCCTAACACAGGTCTTCCTCATATCCTAAATTTTTGTTCACTTTTATCTAATTATATCCTATCCATTTTATGAAAAATGTTTTATAACCTATAGGGTAACTATTCATTTTCCTTCATACGATCCTAGATGCTACTGGAATTTTTAAAATACTCTTTCAATGTGTTTTCCTATGTGCAAGTCAACTCATGTGAATAATTTCCTTAAATTTTGGATCTCTTATGCTTTGATTAGACCTTATCCTATCTTATATATTTGGTCCAAGTGTATATCTACCTTTCCTTAGAGGATCCTATATATACAAGTGAATCCCTCGTCATATGAGTATATAGATTTTACATTCAAGCCTCTAATAAGTTGAGCCTCTCATGCTTATTTTATCTAGCTTTATCAAGAGGACATAAAAATTATTTACCATGGATATTTCACATTGATCCAACATTGTTACTACATATTATTTAATTTTTTTTCCATCACCAACTTGTACAAAAAGAATGTTTAGACGAATGTTTGTGTAGTTTCATCTTCACATCCATGGAAGAGGAGTTCAAATCCCTTGCTTTATATTTTATTTACACTACACAAATATTATGTGGGTTCTAATTCTATCATGAGGGATATGTAACTTAAACTCCCTAGAGGTTTCTCAACCCAATTAATTATTTTTCTTATCCTTTACATATGTGTTGTGGTAAATTATGTCAAGAGAAGAAGAGGACATTATCTCAAGCATTATGCCCACCTATTCAAAGAAACTCAAATACAAGACTATTGTTTTACCTTATTTTGGATTAATGAACCCTAACAAGTGTAAAACTTGGGATAATTTATATTTTATAATACATAACAATAACACATAAATCTAAATGTTTTAGTAGAGCATGATTGAATTCTTGTAACTTACTATAGATAGAAATGAGCTAAGAGATTGAGATATTTAGCTTATTTTTGGTTTGTGTAGAACTAAAACTATGTGTAGGTGATATAAAGGGCTATAAATGGATCAAGGTTTGCTTGGATTGGGAAACCAAGTATTTAATTCTAACCTAGAAGAGTCTGTAGAATCTAGACCCATGTGTTAAGATGGAAGTGACTTGCCAGATTCATCCATGTAACATGTACCTAACTATTTTGACATAGATCACTGCTCATGCTTGTAAACCATCTTCCTATGTGATATTTGGTGCTCATTATACACATAAGTCCATAAAACTTGCCTATTTATCTTTAAAACCCTAACTCCTCTTTCAAAACTAGGTTATCCCAATAAAATGAGGAATAGTGATGGGTTGAGCTGACCTTAAACACTCTCCAATACATGGTTGAGAACTACCTATGCATCCAATAATCTAAAAAGGGAAATCAAACTGCATATATTTATCTCTTTAAGTATATGTGTGCAAGGGTGCTCCTTTTATGAATGCAACATATGATCTAGCTTTCAACACTTGAAAAAAACAAACTTGACTTGGCTTAGGTGCTTTAGACTTGTCTAGGCCCTATTTGTTATGACTAATTACTAATTTGGGAGATTTATGACAATCCCTCTCAATGTGCAGATGTGTATATATGTATTCTTGATAAGTACTACATAGATTCTAGATAAAGAATAGGCTTAAACATATTGTGTATTTATAGATGACTCTTTGGGTATCTTATCATGCCATCGATATGTTGAATATATGGACCAACCATAAATATGATTATAATTTGTAAAATCACCATTTATTGGTGCGTGGATGAATCTGATGGAAGTGGATGGTTTCAAAAATCTAAAGCCATCTGATTATTACTTGGGGCATCTAGAAAGACAAGAACAATGATCCAATGAGAATGAGATAATTTGATTATGATATTAAGTATATTAGATATAAACTAGGGAATCCATTTAGGTGAGTGATAGTAAATCAGGAAGGCCATTCCCATAAAACATAAGTGGATAGGATATAAGTGTGTGTAACATCCATATGTGTATGCACATGTCATGTGAAGTAGAGATAGATCAAGACTAACATTTCCAAGTGTATAATACCAAATTTTAGTGTTTAAAAATGCCCCTTTTCTATTTTAGTGTTGAAATTAAAACAATGTTAGAGTTAAATAATGTCTAACATGTGTAAATTTCTAGGAACATTTCTCTACACTTAGGATGCCTTTTGAGGTGAATATTTTTTTATAAAAATATAGATTAATGGTTTAAGTCGTTTCATCATTTACTGAAATAATTATTTTTGTTTCCTAATTTCAACTCAAATTATATGAGGGTAGATATTTTGTAAACTATGTATCATTATAAGTAGTTTGAGGGGCATTATTTTGTAATCTCATTCTGTAGGCACATAAATTTGGTCACATGTACTTGATAATACTAATTATTGACACATAATAAACCACATGACTTGCACCTAATTACATGACTCTTATTTACTATTACTCTAATCAATTTATCTTTGTGGGTTTAAACTTTTGTTTTTGGTTACTACTACACAAAACTTCCAATGTCAATTGCTCAAGCTATCTAAAACCACCTTAATATTGTATCCAATAGAGGACAGTTGTCCTTGATCCTCCTGAACAAGTCTGAACTAGGCGGACAACAACACTTTGCACTCCTATCCACCTAGGTCAGTCACATCCCATGCCAAATGACTATTAGTTTCCAAATTTGAAATCAATATTTTGGGTCTTCTTGCACATTTTGCATGGTTGACTAAATGAAATTCTCAAAAAAAATTCCTATGAATACACATCAAGAGTCATTCATTTTTCTCCCTTTAAATTCACTTGATTCAAGCTTACACACTTCTACACTTTGAGCAAATCTATCATATTTTTCCCAAATTCAAGATCACTCAAAAGGAGAGGCCATAAGCCAAGTCAAAATCTTATAAAGCAAGTCAAGAGATATTATTGTCAAGTATCAAAACCATTTTCTATATGTATACATATATTCAAAGGGGAATAACCACACATTCACTCTAGGTGGGAGAACTGTGTGCACTTGATTTCCTTCATTGGAGTATTGGATACATAGACAATGATCAATCATTAAAAGGGTGATTGAGATCATCTTAGTCCATTATAGTCCTATTTATTTTAAAAGGTTTAAAGCCATTAAAATGTTATTAATATTTTAATTACAAGATAAGTAACCTAATAATTTATGTGTGGTATTACTCAAAGTATGATATCTTATATTTTTTAGTAGACGCAAACATATAAGGCATAGTGATTAATTTTTTATAAAAGTCAACAGGGACAAGTCCACGGTTTAATAGACTCAAGTGCACAGCATTATTATCTATTTATAGCATTTGTATTTAATATTATTCTCTTATTCAACATTTGATGTGTCACCTATAGAATTATAATTTTTTTGTATTTCTTTGTCACTCAATCAACACAATCAATTGGGATAAGTCTAGGGTCCACAGAGTCGAACACATTGCACTGCAGTCCACTTATAATGAACCTATCTAGATTTTGTTTCTAATTTTATGTCTGACCTTAAACCTGCACTATCACTTCTTTCATTTATTTTCACTCTCAGACAATCAAAATAATCCACAAAAATATGTGTGCAAGCTAAGTATATCTCTTCTTAGTCTTTTCAAAAATGTCAACTTTCCATATTTAGTATTTGTCAAAATCAAAATTGTTAAACATTGTACATCTTTAGCATTTTGACATTTTCCAATTTTACACTTATATAATCATACAACCTTTTATGTTTTTTTTAAAATAGGGTAAAACACATTCATTATAAGTTCTAACACTCTTTTTTGGGGGGAACACTTATTTATGATGCTCTTAAGAATTATGCCTTACCTTATTGAAGGGTCTCTTTCGTGTGCTTGTGGTTTGTACCTTGTATTGTTCGCATGACATATTTAGCACACTTATAGTTTGTATCTTATTCTTTTTTGGGGAACTTTATTAGGCACTTGAGGTTTATGCCTTATCCTTGTGTTTTAAGCATTTGTATTTGACACACTTGATATTTGTGCTTAATCTACTTCAAGGCCCCTTCTTAGCACCTTGTCCTTATTATGTTTCTTGTGATGGCCTCGTCCTTGATGTAGACACCCTATTATAAAATTTAAAATAAAATAATAACTTGCAATCTGAGAGTGAAATACTCTTCACTTAAGTTTCTTCACTTCATGAAGATATTATTATGTTTGTTGAGAAAAATAGGGCTCTCAAAACATATAGCATGTTCCTCCTCATAAAAATTGTCGAACAAGACTCTCTCATTCACAGTTTAAAAATCATTGTTAGACTCTTGTAATAATAATATGATCATGTGGATCCCACACCTACTGCACCTAGTCCACATCATGTTTCTAGTTCTAACTCTAGCACACATCCTTTGGATTCTCTCCTAAATTATTATCTGCTAGACCATGAGTTTTATATCCTAATCCACATATGATTTCCATTGTAGCATCCTACATTTTTAGATGTGTTTGCCTCCTTTGAGAAGCACAATGTTGGTTTTGGTTATTATCTTATCGGTACCATGGGATATTCTAGCGAAGGTATTGGAAATCATGAATAGGGCATTGTTTTGCCCATCCAACTTTTTCGTTGGATTGCTTGCCATGGAATTAGATATCAATTGTATGCTTCCACTTCTTCTTTCAGACCACTTTGTATGAGATCCACACCAATTTTTGTTCGCTATGTTTTACCAAAGGATATTGAGCAACACAACCCTATTACATCAAGGAATTCAAACTCTTCATTATATATTTATTCAAACACTACACTTTGGCATGAGAGTTCTAAGTCATCTTCAAATTTTATAAGTCTTACCAGGCCTTTTCCCTTACTCAAACACTAGAGACCTGAGATTTCTTATATTATGCATGAGAGTCCTAAAAATTATTATATTCATACAAGCATGAGAGTCATGATTATAATCCAGATGTTTCATTACATACACCACTTGTGCACATGGCACTGAATCACATTAAAGCATTTTCTTCCACAATCTATGTTAATTTTAGATAGATTGATGATCTTTCATGGTAACATCTTCAACACTAATTCTTTGGATTCTATCGATGTTTTTCCTCCAATGTTAAACTACATCTTATTCACACCATTCATATTGCCTGGCAATGCTTCATTCCTAGAACAAAACTCATTTTCTAATGAATTATTTCAAAAATAAATTGCTCCTTATGGTGAGAAATTTCTAGTGTTTCCAACATTTGTTTGATTTTATGGTGTCTTTTGGATCCATGCAACTAATTTCCCAACATCAACAATGAGATCCTTGAGGTGTATCTCATACTTCTATGTCATCTTTAACAACATTTTGATGTCATTTTTTGAGTTTTTTCTTCCAATTCAACATTAAAGACAGATGTGATGTACTAGTTTTTTTGGTGAGATCCTTAAGGTGCATCTCATTATTTTTGAGAATATATTCTATGTTGATGTACTACTTTATAGGTGATATCATTGTTGTGCATATATTTCTAGAGAAGTCTTTTGATATTCATTATACATTGGTACCTCATCAACCCTAAACTAGAACCCATTTTATAGATTTAGCCTCATTTTTTGTATATGCTCCATAAGTTACACTTAAGGGGGTGTTGGTGTAAGTTTATGATTCCACATTAGTATTTAAGTTTAATTAGATTAATTTCTCTAAGTTTTCTTATTTTCTATTTTATAAAATAATAACATTTAAAATATGCAACTTACATTAAAATCAGAGTTGGATATCCACATGGATCATGATGGCCAACTACTTCCATTTACGAGGACATTTAGGTTATATTAAAAAATGCCTATCTATCTCTAATTCATAGCATAACAATGAGAAGCTATGTGAAACCTGATGGTTGCTTGTAATATTATTTGGCAAGTAATATATCATTAAGTTGTCAATTATATCTTGTCTAAGTTAGTCTTGGTTATTTTTTTATTTTGTGCCCTAAACTTTGTTCATTTTTTCAACACTTATAATAAATGAGTATTGGTAATTTTAATATATACAGCTATATACATGTTCACTTTGCATATTGGATCCATTTTGATAATTTTTCATCCAATGCTCATGTCCACTAATACTTCATGTTATCAACTATGAAGTTTATGACCATTTTTATTTCACATAGAAGATATCTCAAACTTGAGGTCTAATGTTTGGCTCTACCTAAGCGAGAAGAGCACATGGAGATTCGTAACTACATAACTACATAGATTTTTTAGGCCAAAATTGAAGCTAAGGAACTCATCAATGTTAATGCAGATGACATACATTTTACATACCAAGCCGTTAAAACTAGTTTTCCCTTACCTAAAATATAGGAGATGTTGCAACTGGTCTATAAAATATCATTGGGCATGATTTCTTAAGAGCCTTATTAAGTTATTGGTCACTATAACCATATTCTCATAATAGATTATTTAATCTTGTAGAACATATCAAAGTGTTTTTTCTTCTTGCAACAATATACATATAGATATTGAATATCTTGATCCATTTTGATAAAATGTTTGAGATAATTATCCCTCTAATTTTCATATCCACTAAAACATGATGCTATCGACTATGAAGTTTCTAACATTTTGTATTTTTCATAGAATACCACATCAAGAACTTGAGCTACAATGATTGCCTCTACCTAAAAATAAGAGTACGTGGAAATATGTGATTACGTAGTTGTGTAGAGTTTTGAAATCAACACTGAAGGCATAGATTTTTTAGGCCAGAATTAAAGTTGAACTCATTAATGATAATGCAATTATCATCCTTTTTCTAGACCATGTTGTTGCAACAAATTTGTGCATGTCATGAATATAGAAAATGATGTTGCCACAGGGTCACAAAATGTCATTGGACACGACTACTTAATATCCTTATTAAATTATTAGTAACTAAGACGCTTCTCATAGTAGATTATTTCAGCATATAGAGTAGATCAAAGTGTGTTTTTTCCTTGGTAAACATGGGTGAGGTCACTCTTGAAACAATTTTTTTTGCTAAGAGACTTTAATGCAATGTGTGGAAAGTTTGAAGTACATTATTTTGATTGGTAAACATGGATCATGTTCAAATGTAGCCCTCATGAATGTTACACCACAACTTACATGGGTGTTATGGGTTGCCTTATTGTGTTGGAGGTGGATTTGACTATGGGTCGTACTTTCTCAAATATATATATATATATATATATATATATATATATATATATATATATATATTTTACATGGAACACAGTGAATAATATATCTATCATAAAAATTACACCACCTCATTTCTCTATGTTTTCTCCATACTTTCAAATATGAATCCCAATCTTTGATGCAGTGCAACTTTCCTTCCTGAAATCCTACTTAATTAAACATATTGGTAATTATAATGTCCTTTAATATTCCATAACATTCAAATTAATTAATTTCTTCTTTTCTATTTCATAGCTCTTAGAGTTGTCATGCTTTTTAGAAGTTCCCATTTGAAACTAGGGTGATTTGGCACTCTCAATAATTAGAGGTTTTTTTGGGATAGAATGAAATATTTGTAATTCAAAAACAGAAGAAATATACATGTAGTGAGAGTAAATAATGTAAACATAAATAGATTAATTCAAAGTGAAACACTATAACACTAAAAAAAGGAATTGTTCAAAAAACTAAGGTTTAGTTTATAAATAGTGTATGTTTTATCAAGTCTTATATTTGGGTATGTGTATAACTCACATAGATAAGTGAGTGAATGAGAAAATATAATAGAATATAATTCTTGATCCCTATTTTGTAGAATCAAACAAATGTATAAGAGAATCTCAATTTGATAAATAAAATTCAAAGATTTAGTTACATCATTTGTTATGATAACGCTATTTGTTTTGTGCTTGTGATGGAGGAATATAAATATAAGGGGCAGACCTATATTGTATTGCTCGGGTGAATGAGAAACATTAGTTTTGTGAGGATTTTATAATTAGATTGATTTATAAAGTTTAATAAAACTGTGTATTGTTTAAAATATTCAAGCAAAGATTAAGGTTTATTTCATGAGAGTTAGTGTTTTGAACAACTTTCAACAAATTGGTATGTCAATGTTGAATGTGTCATGCCCTACATAATCAAACTAATTCATGTGTCGAATATTCATTCTACTCCACCAAAGTGCATCTGTTGTAAATAGGGATGCGATTTTTACGTTCACCCCACTCTGTCAACCATAAAGTCAATGATGGTTTAATATTATTCTAGACCTTCTAATAAAATTTTCAACAAATATTTTACTACACTATATATTTTTACAATCTTTTACAATAATATTTAGAGACAACTTATGAGTCCACATGAGAGTTTAAAGTGGTTTTACCTTTTCCTTAGTTCCTCCTAGATTAAGGTTTACTTTAGATCTTTCATCAATCTTCAAATTTGTAATAATTTATTATATGTCCAAAGTAGTGTTATGTATTTAGTGTAATGATTTTGCAATCAAGCTTTAGAACAACTGACATTTTCAGTCATTATGTAGTTTTTGGGTAGTAAAGAGCATAACCTAATATTATTCCATCATAAAATCACGAAATAGTTCTTAATCTTTTGCACAAGGAGGCTGCCATATAAATAATCATTGAATGTAGCAAGTTTTTGTATAAAAATAATGTAGTCTTCCATTTTCATTACAATTTTTTGATGATGCATTTACCTTAATTATTTTGCAAACAAACTTGACTTATGAATCTAAACTGAAGTAAAACCTATCAATAATAATAAATACAATAAAATTACTATAGAATAAAATAACATATAATCAAATAATATTAAAGTTTTATGAGATATTACTAAAAACATTCCTAATCGACATATAAAATTAAACATCAAAGGTTCAAAACTATTCTATTTTTTGTATCTTTCCATATTTTGTGCACTGATTCCCAATCCACTTCTAATGTATCAAGGCCATTAAGTGACACTCTCGTTAATGCATCTAACATGTCCAATCATAGATTTTATCTTCAAAATCATCTTTTACATGAAACTATGCTTGCAGGAATGGTAAGAAATCTTTGTCATAATCTCATCATATTAGGGTAAAGAAAAATGTCAATGTTTTGTAGACGGAACACTCTCCATGCTTCATTCATTGAAAATTCTCACTAGTCAAATTTAGTGTATCAGCAAAAGGATGTATCTCTCTTCTACAAGTTTTAGCATCAAATAACATGTCAAACTCAAGTTGATCCTCTCGATTGGTAGGTTATAAATATGTGATAAGAAAATGTAACTAATGTTCTAAAATTTTCTCTCAGCGTTTGCGCTCTTGCTAATAAAATTTGGGCTCTTCATGCTTCATTCATCAAAAAATTCTCACAAGTCAAATTTAATGAATCAACAAAAGAATGTAACTCTCTTCTATAAATTTTAGCATCAAACATGTCAAATTCAAGTTGATCATATTGATTGGTAGGCTATAAATATGTGAGAATAACATCTAGCCAACGTTCTAAACTTTTTTCTCGACTTTTACACTCTTACTAAAAAATTTGGGGCTAAATAGTTTGACAGCATGGAAAAGAGGAAGATTGAAGAATCTTTCATTCAAACAATCTATAAGATCTTGAATGTAATCTTTTGTGAGCTGTTTTAAACTTTCTAATGTTCCATCAATTTGAGAATTCATTTTTTATTTTTTTGCATCACTAAAACCAAGCTTAGCTTCAAAGATACACACATATAATAATTTATGTTTAACATTGATTTCACCTTCGTTATCCGTGATTTAAATAAATCCATATGTAGTGTCAGCTAAGAATTTTGAAATATATATTGTGTCTTCAACAAATGTTTCACTCCTCAAAAACAATCTCATTAGGTTAGTAATTGCCACCTCCAGAGACATGCCAAGAACAGTGATATCAATCATCTTTTGATCAACATATTAAGCTCCCCTAAAACATATACAAGCATATGCAAACAAAATTGCATCGAATAAATTTGTCTTATCATACCATACTGAGATGTGTTAAAATTGGTGGCATAAGCTTTACTAGTCTTTGCATGACCTCTCCCATGGATAACCATCTAACTCCATGTATTTTAAAACATCAAGAATATCAATTTGCATGATTTTAAGTAGTAATGTTAATTCATTATTTCTTTTTCAAAAAATTTGTACACGTGAATATATCTTATCTGCAATCTTTTTCTAATACATCAACTCAAGAACCCTCTCTGAAGCATTTGCTACTACCAATGACTTGATGTGCTACATAATGAATTGTGATCAAATTTGAGACATAAATTCTTAAATATGAAACAAAACTATTTTTGTGCCCTACCATTGTCAATGCCCCATTTGTAGAAACAACAATTAACCTCTTCATTGAAATACCTTGCTCATTTATAACTTCATGCACATTATCATGTAATGTTTTCCCTTTCCCATTGGCCACATTCGTGATTACCATAAATTGAAAAATTGATGGTCCAACCCCTTTTGAGTCTATAACATATAGAACAAAATGTTGTTTGAGATTACAATTAATGCTTTCATCCAACATTAACAAAAAGACATGGTTATTTAACATATTATCAACTTGCATCTTTTCAAGATACTTTAATATGTAATACAGAAATTCATTTGCAACAAAACGATTTGTATATGAAGCATATTCGAAGGACTTTAGATTATTAAATGTTTCTAGATATAAGAGAAACTTGCAAAGCTTTTCATATTTAGACAATCATAAATCCTCTTAGCAAGCAAAATATAGTGTTTTTATTGTAGTGATCACTCTTTCTTTATTGTTGTATTGAATTTCTACAACATGCTTTGATATAGACTTGACATGTTTCTCCTTAACACATAACTATGAGCAATTACTTCTTTATGTGTTACAGAGTTTTTATGAGTTAAAAGAGCACCATGTTGTATTGTAGTGCATCCATTCCATGTACCCCATGGTCCAACTTTTTGATACTTTACACAATATTCATACTTCATGAATTTTTTTATCAAGACGCTCAAAATAAATTACCCATTGAAAGTTATCTACCCATTCATAGGTTTATTTTTTTGTCACCTTTTCTTTTTTGTTGCTAACCTCTTCATAAAATTGATTATCTGATGAATCAGAGGAAGTTCTAAATATTTTATATAATTTTGCCTTTCTTCAAAGTCTCTATATTTGCGACTCGTCCTCTCCAAGGGAATATCTAAATGAGTGTTTGATTTATGTGTTTTTTGAAATCCATAAATTACATGAAATAGTAAACTGAATTTTTTTCTATGGCATTATAGGATTACTTGCAAGTTGCACGTTCAAAAATTTATGTTAACATGAAATTTAAAAAAACACTAAAACAAGTTATCAAATTTAAAGATAATCATTATTTATATAAAGATAACACTATTATAGTTTACCATATTCATCGAATACATTTTTAAATATTAGAAACACTGAAACAATTGAGATATATATCTAACTTTTATATATATTTATTCCATGATATGAATCTCTTATATTTGGCCTTTGCTAAATTAATGAGCCATTTATGCTATCATCTAAGTCTTTAGGATGGGCATTACAATCTTTTTTATTTTCATCTTGAGATCATTTTGTTAGCACTAGGTGGCAATTGGTAGCTTACTTTTAACATATAGTTTTTGTTTATTTGTTTTAATGTATCATTTCTTCTTTATTTTATATATATATATATATATATATATATATATATATATATATATATATATATATATGAGAGGTCAATAAAATCCCTCTTTAAAATAACCTTTAAGCTCTTGTTTTTTACTTTTGAAGAAGAAATAACTTTTATTTTTTATAATTATGAAAGGTCCATGGACTCCTTTTCTTACAAAAATCTTGTACGCTCTTATTTTTTATCAACGGTGTCTATGGGCTACAATAACTCTAATTAAAGAGAAAATAACAATTTTTATTTCAAAAAAATTAGAGAGCATTTCATATAAATCATTTCTAATATTAAATTCATTCCAAATAATGTTTATTATGAAAAAATATTTATATAGATATTTTCACTCCTTACTACCTCCAATCGTTCTTTCCCTACACTAACCAACAATCAAAATAAATCAACTTAATGTTGGCACAAATCCATTAATATCATTGGAACATAACAAACTTAATGCATGAAAATATTCTAAGTGCAACTAATACTCAATATAATCTATACTTCTAAATCCATATTACATGTCAATGTACAACATTGTAAAGAATAACAAAGGGAACTTTCTACCATCAATATGTCTTACAAGCTTTAATACATACATCACCCACAGAGGATATTAAAAAAAACATCAAAAAAATTTTAATGATTTACATTTATTACTCAAAAGATGTCATTTTTTTTTTTTAATAAGAGAGAATATTGTAAATAAATTTTTTGCAGAATTTAAATTATGAAAAAAAAAAAATGACCATACTATGAAAAGCATAATTTCAATAAACCAATAAAGAAATGGATGTTGAGCCAATAAAGCATCCAACTTTAATATAAAAAACCTTTGATTATAAGGTGAACCCTATATGACAACTAAATTAAACTCTTAATAAAAAGAAGATTACTATTAAGTAAATAGTCAAGTGAAGGTAATAAGTTCCCTCTCCACTTGATAAAGCAAATAATATCACGAAGTTATATATGTTCTTGACAACCAAAAAAAATTCATTTCTCATAGGTGATGTAACGTCAATCAAGGCACTTAATTTGTGATGTGTCCCTAAGACCTTATATTACCAATTTTGTCTTTCTCTGGCACATTTGTTAATCATTGGACAACTCAAGGTATTTACCTTAACCTATAGAGTTTGACCTTCAAGTACTATCAACCCACAACAAAATTTCTCAAGATTTGCACATATTAAAAACCATTCCCCTACCACCGTTAAAACTTTCTAAAAAAATGCTAAAATTTCCTTAGGTATAACCTTACTTTATCTTCCTCTTTTGTATTCACATAAGGTATTTGACTATCAATACACTTAAAAATTCAAATGACAAACATTTAAATTTTATAACGAATAGTCAATCAATAGAACAAGGATTTCAATATTTATAACCTTAAGGAATTAAATCTATATATATACTCTTAAAATATATTGGTAAATTGATGCAATGTGTCTTTAACCTCAAGAACTAACAACTATATATTCTTCTAGTAATTTTAACCACAACAATTCAATATTTCAATAAAATATTATTTTAAAACAAAACTTAAGACGTGTGCACGACATCATAAATATCAAAGCAATAATATTAGCACAAAATAAATTGACAATTACATACATTTTAAAAAATAATGCATATGATCAATGCATTATCTCTTCTTCAAAATGACAAATTGTTATAACATCATTATCAACATATCTTAACAATCTATATATTTAACAATCTCAAGACACGATCCCTACCATATTGTATTCTTTTAGCACCAATTCCATACAAATGTCTATAAAATTCATGCATAAATATAATAAAAGAAACAAGAATAAATTCAGTGTCATAACCACAATTATGGGAAACCAGAATGGTCTAAATAATAAGAGAAAACATCTTTTATTGAAGAATCCACCAAGCAAAATAGAAGTGTCCTAACAAATGGAAATCATCAAATATAAAAGGAAAAATGCTAATAGCTTACCCTCATAATAAAGTAAATGTACAAATTTCAAATACTAGCATAAAACAAAGACGCCTCTAAAAGCAGGGTCTTTGCAAAGAGACAAAAAAATCATTCTATTATAAGAAGAGACGCATCTAACCTAAGTTCTCCAAACGTCTAACAAGCTTAGCACACCCAACAAAAATATGCACTTAAGCTTACTAAACGCATTAAAAGATAAAAACAATTTCCAATTCTAAGAAACTTAAATTTATTTTGTGAGAGAACTTATATATCCCAACCTTGTGAACAATTTTGCAAGGCCTTAAAACCTATTTATTCATGGCATCCAAAGACACTGTATACATGACAATTATTAAACAAAACATTCTCCGAAAGCACAACAAACATCCAAAAGGCATCCATCTTCCTATGATCTCGCGACTAGCAAAAGCAATGCAACAATAAAATTCAACTCCTATTTGCTAAGCAAAGAAGGGAATTGAGCCAATATTGTTGATAAAATTTATACTAATATCAATTAATATTTTACATTAAGGAAGGCTCCCATGAAGGGAGTTACCTGTAGTGGATTAAATTATTTTAAAAATATAATTTCATATACAACTTTCCACTTAACATAAAATCTCTTTAACTTTTTTAAACAAAAGTTGTAAAAAATGTGGCCTTCGTTCTAAATATCAACAAACCCCATTTTTTATAAAAAAGATTATTTTTATTTTTATAATAATTTTAATAACTCAACATGTGAAACCCCATCCTAACAATAACCAACATGAGAATCACAAAAGAAATATGCCACAAGAATTTTTAAAGATACATGTCCCTTTTCAATGTCCAACCATTCAATGGATGGACAACAAAGACCTCATTAATGAAATTAAGCACTATTGATAAGCATTGGAATCTAGATATTTTCAAACAATAATTATTGACACGCAAATTTGTACCAACACAAAAAGAACCATAACAATAGGAAGTTTCATTACATGGGAAGGGAGACATATGTCCCTCTTGTCCTAACACTAATAACATGATGCTTGTTCTAGTGAAAATGTAAAGATAAAAACATTAAAGCAAACTCAAAATCATTAGGGCATGCATAGAGTAATTGTGCCCACACTCATCCAAAAGAATCAATATACAAAACAATGGTTAAAATTATAAATATAATGCTCCCGCAATTCAAAATAAACATAAACACATCAACAACAAAACAATTGTTAAAGATTTACAATATATCATTAAGAAAAATTAAAATTATTTTATTTAAAAATAATTATAATATTTTGTAAACAAATTTTAAATTCAATATATAAAATAACTTCACCAAAAATTAATACCAACATTAAACATTTTTTTTTGAAAATTATATTTAAATACCGAAAAGCAAATTCTTTTAAAATAAAAGATTTAAAATGTTAAGGTGAACTATGCTATTTAATACATGGGGCAACTATTTCATACACAAGCCCCTAAGTATTTTTGTGGATTTATTGGAGGCCGTTACACCAGCTTTGTGAGCTTAGATCAACATTATTTATGATTTGTTGTGAAGTTTAAGAGGCATTTACAAGGGTTAAGTTAATTAATTTTAAGGGTATTATTGAAAAAATTATAGTGTCTTTTTCTGATTTTAATTAAAAGTTTTTATTTTTTATTTTTATATTAGAGGTAATTATAATTATTTCGCAATTATAAATAATTTTATGCAAATATAGATTTATCAAATTATAAAAAATTATAAAAAAAAATAAAAGACAGAAGTAAAGTAGAGTATAGGAAAAAGATTTTTAACAGCTGATAAGAAATTACAGTTCTTGAGAAGAATTTTTAGGTACTTACAACTAACCAAAAAAATGTTTTATAATAATTTTTTTTATTTAATTTTACATTTAAACCTGTTAGATTTCCTCTATAGATATTAATGTTGCAATTTTTAAAATTCATGAAATTGTTTTATCGCATACTTCATACTTATCTTAAATAATTTATGCAACACTTGTAACTATTTTTGTAATTACAATGTTTTGAGAATTTGAATCTCGTGGCACATTCTCATGAAACCAACAATATAAAAATAGTTGTACATACCCTAAAAATTATTTAAAATATTTATATTTGCAGAGAAAATCTAAGAGAATTGAACATAAAATCAAATACCCTCAACTGCTATCTATTTCTAAAAATCTTTCCTCTATGTAATGGAGTCACTGCTCTTGTCTCATATTTTTTAAGGATTTAATGAATTTAAAGAATTGAATATAAAATCAAATACCCTCAACTGCTATCTATTTCTACAAATCTTTCTTTTATGTAATAAAGTCTCTGCTCCTATCTCATATTTTTTAAGGATTTAATGAATTTACATTAATATAAAACTACCTACAAATTGCTTTCTTAGTTCAATAGATTTACATTTTCTTAGTTTAATAGATTTATATTTATGTAAGCCCACTTTCAACTACAAAATAATTACAATTGTTCCTTTTGATAAAACCACCTTTTTAAAGAGGGGTCCCGTGCTAAACACTCCTATTATAATAATTTTAAGTAGAACAATCCCATGCATCATTACAAAATATCTCTACCTTAAAATAAAGAGCAGCATTATAGCAGAACAATCCCATACATCATTACAAAATATCTCTAGCTTAAAATAAAGAGCAGCTATCATTTAGAGAAACTTTTGAAAGGTTGAAAATTATAACGCGCTCAAGATTTGTATGACTTGGCTGTTGGACTTGCTAACAGATAAAAACTTTTGCAAACCCCAATAAAAGACCCCTACTTTAAGTTCCATAATCTTTAATCCCTATTGATTACAAACATTTTCCTAAACAATTATGACTGCTCCTTATTTTAAAATATAAATATTTTATAAACAAACTTTAAATATAAAATAATGCATAGAACCTCTTTATCTAAAATTATACAGGTGGTGCTCCAGACATTCAGGACCCCTCTATAATGGAGGGAGAAGAATAAACTTGCAAAAATCATCCATTATGCATCTTTTTCCGAAATTATAAAATCCTCTTGCGTTATAATTATAATTTTTGCTTCTTGAACCCAAAAAAACACTAATAAAAATAAATAGGTTAAAAAAACACACTTCTTGAACCTAAAAAAAAATCAAATAAAAATAAATAGGTTAAAAAAACACTTAGCATGATTCATAAAGAGCCTATTTCAAAGCAATTATTGCTGCTAACAAAAGAGATGAGGCAGGGCTTGTGCCTCGTCAATCGCTGACTCCTACTTCAAGATCACCACATAAAATATGATTCATAAAAAAAAAAAAATACTTCCCAACCAAAACAGCAATTTATCCTTATTTTAAACAAATCCTACATACCAGCACTACCTGACAATTGAAATGGCAGCCAGAATCTATGACTCCACCATGTCTACCAATTACATGATTCATAAAGAGTCTATTTCAAAGCAATTATTGCTGCTAACCAAACAGATGAGGCAAGTCATGTCTACCAATTACATGACTCATAAAGAGTCTATTTCAAAGCAATTATTGCTGCTAACAAAAAAGATGAGGCAGGGCTTGTGCATCGTCAATCCCTGACTCCTACCTCAAGATCACCCACATAAAATATGATTCATCCAAAAAAAAATTAAAAAAAATACTTCCCAACCAAAACAGCAATTTATCCTTATTTTAAACAAATCCTACATGCTAGCACTACCTGACAATTGAAATGGCAGCCAGAATCTATGACTCCGCCATGTCTACCAATTACAAATGCCAAACCGTACATACCAGCGCTTCCCCACTGTTGAAATGGCAACCAGAATCTATAATTCTGGGTAAAACTCTGCTCCACAGGCTCTATGTCTACCAATTACATGATTCATAAAGAGTCTATTTCAAAGCAATTATTGCTGCTAACCAAAAAGATGAGGCAAGTCATGTCTACCAATTACATGATTCATAAAGAGTCTATTTCAAAGCAATTATTGCCGCTAACAAAAAAGATGAGGCAGGGCTTGTGCATCGTCAATCCCTGACTCCTACCTCAAGATCACCCACTTAAAATATGATTCATCAAAAAAAAAATTAAAAAAAATACTTCCCAACCAAAACAGCAATTTATCCTTATTTTAAACAAATCCTACATGCTAGCACTACCTGACAATTGAAATGGCAGCCAGAATCTATGACTCCGCCATGTCTACCAATTACAAATGCCAAACCGTACATACCAGCACTTCCCCACTGTTGAAATGGCAACCAGAATCTATAATTCTGGGTAAAACTCTGCTCCACAGGCTCTAAGAACAACCATAGCTGCCTATTACAAATGCAAAACCCTACATACTAGCACTTCTCCATAGTTGAAATGGCAGCCAAAATTTATGATTCCAGCTTTGTAAAACTCTGCTCCACAAGCCTAAAGAACAACCATAGCTGCCAATTACAAATGTGGAACTCTACATACTAACACTTTCCCACAGTTGAAATGACAGCCAGAATCTATAATTCTGGCCTTGTAAAACTCTTCTCCACGGGCCCAAAGAACAACACTACCAATTACAAATGCAAAACCCTACATACCAGCACTTCCCCACAGTTGAAATGGCACCCAGAACCTATGAGTTGAAATGGCACCCAGAACCTATGATTCTGGCCTTGTAAAACTCTGCTCCACAGACCCAAAGACCGACCATCGCTGCCGATTACAAATGCAAAATAGATCTCACAGGCATTAAATCAAAAAAGCAAGTCAAAACAATACAATGCATGTGTAAAACCTGAAAACGTACCTAGTAAATAAAATGCTCATTCACAGCAAAACCCTACCAATATCCCATCTTTTTGGCCTGCACTCCTCTTCCAAAAGAAAATATAGTTTTTGAATTCCTAATATGTTGAATGCTCTTCCACAGCAAAACCCTGCCAACATCCCATCTTGTTGGCCTGCACTCCGCTTCCAAAAGAAAACATAGTTTTGGAGAACCCGAAACTATAGCTTGAATACTATACAAAACAGGCAGACTACAGGAGGATAAGCACAGTACAGGAATCCTCTTTCGCTTAATGATGCATCAAAACAATGATTCTAACCCAATTGCAACAACGAAAATACTTTATTTTCCAGTCATACAATTCTGCATCTGTATCTCTAAAGTTTGATTTTAAAAAGTATTTATTGAATTCAACAAGATCATTATTACTAAACTCTAGCATAGACATTGAAGCGAAACTGTGGTATGAAGTTACGCAATTTCCAAACTATCTCACTAATTTATTTCTCGTTTCTCTTTTAAAATATAGTTTTAAAAGAGCTTTAAAAAAATCGAAATGACATAATTCTATATGTTGAAGCTGCAGAGAACAACTTGGAGCTATAAGCAGAAAAACATTCCCATGGATCTGTCTTCAGAGATAAAGTTCCGCTTCTAAGTCAATGCCTAGAACCTATGGTCATCTTCGCATATCATAATCCAACATGCAAATCGAAAACATACGACAATCCCTTTTTTCCTAACATCACATCCAACTCATTTGATACCCTGAGGGTTTACAAATGTTTCCATAGCAGGGGTGGTGTCAATAAACACCAATGTAAAAAGATCCACAACAAAAATTTCTCCAGAGGTAAAATGAAACCTAACCACCGAATCCATAAAGAGTCCTGCCCTGCCTCTTGAGGGCATACACCACATCCATGGCCGTCACCGTCTTGCGGCGTGCATGTTCCGTATATGTGACAGCATCCCTGATCACATTCTCCAGGAAAATCTTCAAAACCCCCCTCGTCTCTTCATAGATAAGACCGCTGATACGCTTGACACCTCCCCTCCTGGCGAGACGCCTGATGGCTGGCTTAGTGATGCCCTGGATGTTATCACGGAGTACCTTCCTGTGCCTCTTGGCTCCTCCCTTTCCCAAACCCTTGCCGCCCTTTCCACGTCCAGACATCTTGTCCACAATATACAGTTGACACACCACTGCAACCAGATTCAAACCCACGAAATTATCCGGAAACTTTTCTTCTTGTGCGTCGGCTTTTATAGCAAGTTGGTGTACCATCCGCGCCCGTCTTGACCGTCGGATCCGCACCCACGACTCTGGTGATCCGTGGGAAACGTAATTATGAATTTGTAGCCATTGGATTTTGACATACCGCATTTGATTCGTTGCGGTGCGACATTGAGGATTACATGTTCAAATTTGATATGCTCTCCTTCCTATGGATTTATTATTATTGTTTTATTTTGATTTTATTTTTTTTAATAAATTTTAGGGGAAAAAAAACAGGAATTATATGCGCATAAGTGGTTTATATTTTTATTAAATTTTAAAATCTAGAAAACAAAATTATTGCAGATACCATGTGAACAAAAAGATATTTAAGTTTTGGAAGAAACTTTCAACTTCCCTCGCTTCAACATTTATTTAAAATTTATTAATTAAAAATATGGGCTTGTTAATTTGCAGGAAAAAAAATCAATTTAAATATTTGATTTTTTATATTTATAGAGTTTGTAAAATAGTAAGGATGGTTTTTGGATTTTTTATGTGCCAAATTTTTTATCGATATTTTGGATCACAACTTATGATTCATCATTTTAATTTTGTCGTTGTATTGTTTCAAATCTATGGGATCAATCTCATAATAAAAATAGAAGCCCAAGCCCCTTCCATGAGATGTTTGATTTGCTTTCAAATTTAGACACTAGAATTTGAGAAGTACAAAGAAAAAAGTAAAGTTTTTTTGCCTCATAGTTTTATAAAACTTAATGTTCATTAGTAGGAATGCACTAAATTATGTTATTGTCATACTAGATATCATTGTAGGCACTTAATTTTGCTACGAGTGTAGTTATGGATTGTATAATTATATTGTTTTGGGGTATTAGTTCAGATTAGACTTTTGTTGGTGTGTTTCCCTGTGTTTCTAAATGTCATATGTTTTTTTTGTCCTAGTGTTTCCTACCCGTTGTATGTCAATGTCTACACCAATAGGTCCTAATTTCAAATTTAAAAAGTCTATAAATACAGAAGTACATTATTTCATAAAAGATATGTGATCTGGGGCCCAAAAGGAGACCTAGTGGACAACCTCTCTTAATGAATTAAATGGGTTATTACATAAGCATATAATAAATGGCATAGGTCAAATAATATCTCATAGTACATTAAGATAAGGGGAAGAGCAAAGAAGATAAAAGACACTAGTTTAGAGCTGTAATTTCAAAGTTCTATTATGCAAAGTTTTGTACAAGATTCGAGAGGTCAGATGTGTGATGTCTATTGACTCTCTAGCTTCATTCTAACTACAAAGAATATTAGTGTACATTAATATAGAAAAGAAGAAGATGAAACATCAATTGAACTGTTACAAGAATTGGTAGCAACCGCTTCATAACCAATGATTAGTCTAACATTTTTTGCTAACGTTATAGTGAAGTTGTGCGGTATAGTATTGACACTGACAAAATCGTGTAGTATTGCATGAAAGGGGTTGGGCCTTCATAATATGCACACAAGTCCCTGGGATAACGTTGAAGTTGTTGGTAGATCCACACGTGCTACAAAGTAACACCAAGATGGCATATATCAGTATGGTATCTTGTATCCACTTGGATCAGTTGCCCCTCCTTAAAGAGTGCTCCTTTATTGCTTCAACGCGACTTTGAATACACATGTTGACTGTTCATTCCATGGTGAAGCAAGATTTTGCCACGTGTCACAATCTCGCTCAACTACTGCCCTAGCATGTTGCTCTACCTGCATGGACTGCCCCAAGAGAGTTGAGCAATGAAGTTTTATGATGTGGCATCATCCTGCTCAACTGCTTGCTCAAAACTCTGACATCATTTTTGGCCTATATAAAATTCTTCAAGAGAGCAAGGTAGTGAGATTATGCCACGCGACATCATCCTACTCACTTGTAGGCTCTATGCTCTATACGAACATCTCTAGGATAATAGATCAATAAGACGATACCACGTGGCATCATCTTGCTGACCCATTGGCCCATAGGCATTGCACTGGTATGGACATCTCCAGGATAGTGGAGCAGCAAGATTATGCCACGTGCTATCATCCTGTTGACTCACTAGCCTAGAATGTCACTAACGTCATTGCCCCACCAGGTGATCCTTAGAATAAAGAATTAAGTGTCAAAAGGCATTTTGGAATGGGCCTAGGACTGTTAGGTGATCGACACATGGTGTTGGGATTTGTTTTACAAAATCGAATAAGTCTTTTAAAGTAATGATAAAGTGTTGCATGTCTTCGAGTTAGCCATTTACTCGATTCTAAAGCCAACAACTAATTAGCAACTTCGATTTAATCGACACATAGGTGTAGTTAGCGACTTCGATTTAAAAACCAACAGCTAATTATAAAATAGAAACTTTTATAGAGTTAGCCATGTACTCGATTCTAAAGCCAATTTCATCCATTTACATGAAAAGTGACTAAGTTAAGAAGTAAAACCTTATAAGCATTTAGTCATTTAGATTGAAATTAAAGCATAAATGAATGAAAATTATTCAGGAAAAGAGGTAGAGAACTCTGAAAAGTTAGATAGTTTTCATGAACCTAAGGCAAAATAGTCTATAATGGAGCTATAAATGTGTCTCAAAACACAAGCAAACTAAGACTTCCATAATTATGCAAATTCAGATATTAAGATTAAAGCAGCAAAAGATGTGAATTTACATGCAATTTTTTTTTTATAATATAGAGTTAATTTTGTAAGCTTGGCTTAAATAATGAATCACATTTAGATTGAACTATTCACATCTTACATAACAAGCATCTCCAAGAGAGTTGATTTGAACTAGTAACCATAATGAACTCCTTAAGGTATAAGACCAAACTTCAAAACAAAAAAAAGGTCCCCATTTTTAGATTGAAAATGGGGCGTGTTTTGCAAGCAACAACATGATGTTTTTTGTATTTAGCATTTGTTTGTTGTAAAATTATCTACACTTGTTACTAAATGCTCTCAATAAACCAAACAACTTTGTCAACTTCTTTTTAAGCTGAAAGAGTCATTGTTGTTGATGGTGGTATAGGACAAACTAGATCAATAGAAGTCGGAGGTTGGAAACCCAAGTATATGTAAAAAATGACTATGTGCAGTAGATCTATGTAGAATTACATTATAGTTGTGTTGAATGAAAGAGAGGATTTCATCCCAAGTGTGTTGCTTATTTTAATATTGCATCCTTAGAAGATGCACTATCAACATGTTCACTACTTCTGTCTATCTATCATTTTGAGGATGCAATGTGGTAGACTTTTTTAACTTCGTGCCTGGCATAAGCCAAAGTGTTTTATATAAATTACTCATGAACCTTGTATCCATATTAGAGATGATAGATTAAGGACAATGGGCATGGAAGATTATCCTTCATAATGCCACCATGCAGGATTCCAAAGTGGACCAAGACATGTTGAAAATATAATTGAGATGTTTTCAAATTTGAGATTACTTTGTTACAAGGTATAAGAATTTCCATATTTGAGAATCTATCAATTACAACGTAAGCACAATCTTATTACCGTGCTTATTAGTAGGTTAGTCTGAGAGGTGGTCCATGGAAATGGATTCATATGGTTTCATTGGAACTAACAAAGGTGCGTACATACCTTGCTTCTTGTTAACTTGTGTGGCAATTTCACATGCATATAAAACTTGATGTTTTTTACAACATCTAACCCGAGGCGTGGCCCAAGTAAGTATTTTAGTAACACCACAAGGGTATTTTCAAATCCAAAACTTCCTACAACCTTGTTGAAATGAGTTTCCCATATAATTTTATGTCTCTTCACTTGTAACATCCCCATTGGGATTGACTTAGAATAACGTGATTTTTTAATTTAATAAATGTATTCTTTCATTAGATTTCACCATGAGAATCCAATTAATGATCCAAATAAAATGCTCTAAGTATGTTAACTTTAAAATAAGCATGTAAAACATATTTGTCACTGATCACTATCATCATATGAAACAAAATATAACTAAATATAGAAAGTAATTGCAGATTTCTAGCCACGATTAGTACAAACATGTAGTCACTACTATCATGGTATAATGAGTAAATAATTACATCTCATCAGAAATAATGTCTCAATAGCAATAAATCCAATACAATTACAAGATACAAGTCTCCACAGAGAATGAGTTCCTGAACTCCAATATCTATGACAATCTCAAATGTAGTCTCTAAAGAAGTACTATTGCGGGGAGGGAGAGCATCATTCAAGTGCTTTTCCACACCAACCATAGACTATTGATCCTCCACACAATCTTCCATTAGGGAATGGTCCTCCCTTTATAGATGAGTAGATAGTGACGGTGCAAAAATCTAGAGAGACACGCTAGTACCCATGCGTTATAAGATTTCTAATACATGATGTGCACCATAAAAAAAAATTGTTCTAACATGATATATCACAAACATATAAACCATACATATGAATTGACGATGTCTAGCTAAACATTACTTTGGCCAAAAAAATTAATAGTTATTGATCTTTAGGATTGGTCAAATTCATACACACCACTTGATTATATTACCTTCATTTGCCAATGGTGATGCTAGTAAACCAGTGAAGCCTGTTTCAGTGCTTAGTAGTACCAACAATATAAAATTTAGTTGATATAAATATAACCAACAGATTCGTACAAATTACTTTCCTACTAACAGGCGCAAAACATGCTAAACATGGGAACAATCAAAATGCATGCATTTCATCCATCAAACATATGAATGAATCTCCACTATATTATTTACTACGTAAATAATAAGCATAACAAGTACAATTTATACCAATCAGGTATAATATATATTTAGACTGCATATTTATAATTTTTGTAAGTAGGTGCAAATACAATAATTTCTATTACAAGCAAATATAACAATCCATCATTTTTATGTACACACTACTCAATTTCAAACAGTCAGTCATAATAAAGAAAGTCATAATTCTCATGATAACACAATCTTTCTTTTAAACAACTTGTTATATTTTTAGGATCCTATCCTTCAGGAATCTCAAACTTAGTTTTTAACAATCAATAGAACTATAAATATAAACACTCATCACAATGCACTGATATATGTTATATATGTATATACACTTATACCTATTAATATACTCATAGTATGTACCGTACACACATTTTCAAATAATATATAAATATTGTATGTAAATGCCAACATTTATTTATAATTTTAATCATGGACTTCATATGATTTTAACAATCATTATAACTTTCATATTCTCAAAATACATTGACGATCTATTATAAGATATTAATATTCTCATAATATTAATGATTAGAGTATTATAGTCAACAAACTATTTATATCCAGATCGTGCTCTTCTTAAATCAAGTTGTCATATAGTTATAGCATACAACACTCACACAGTTTCTCATAAAGATCACCATTTCAGAGAATTAATCAGAATACCAGTTATAAAATATATATTATGGTTTTTATTTTGACAATATATAAATCACTCTCCGTTATTTCTTGCATCCTAATATTATGATCGTGTGTATGCAACACAATATATAAATCATTATATGCTTTGATACCAAGAATTAAATCAATAAAATGTATTAATCTTAAGAATATCAAGATTTCAACCTCCTGATATGATATATTTGCTCAGTAAATAATATCATTATGGATCAATATCCGTAAATCAATATTGCATGATCAATATCCACAAATCTTATATACCTAATAAAGAATATATAAATAATATATTGATAGATATATTTGCAGAAATATATAGATCATAGAATATCTTTGCTCGATTTGATCAATATATAAATGCTTAATGTTTTCAACCTCACTCAAACTTAAATAGAATATTGTTAAGAATATATGCAACCCAATTAGGATGTAATTATGTAACCTCATTGTTTTAGATATACCATTCTCTATTTTACAAATTATAAACATATATAGATGTTGTTCCTTCTTATATATATAATGGTATTTTGTAAAAAATATATAAAAACTTAAAACATTCTTATAAATAGCATAGGTTCACCATAGTATACATCTCGCTATAAAACACATGGTTTGCTATACACAATTCGCTATATCATACACAATCATATATAGTTCATATATTGTCTTAGTTCAAACAATAAGAATACACACAAGTCTTACAAAATTACATAATCCATCAATATTCTAAACGCACTTCCAATAAATCATTGTCCATCGATTCATGGCATAAACCATACGCATATTCTCAATGTTTGAATTATATACACAAATTGACTTATATAGATCAGTTCGCTATCTTACCTGGTTTGTTATGCATAGTTCACTATACATGTTGTATATACATAATTCATAATATTGGATAACAATCATATATTTTCATGGTTTGACTAATAAATAATCCTTAGTTTATATTTATATATGAATCATTGTTTTCTTTTGACAGAACTACTCACAGTTGGTAAGTTCAAAGCCAAAAGGAAAAAAAATTGTAAATTAGACAAAGGTAAACTTGTTGTGCAACAATGACTCACATTAGATTTACATAATCCAAAATTTTAAAACTTTGGTGTCTAAAAATAACATTATAGAATGGCTTGGCCGATTGATATGGTTTCACTGAATGATTAAAATATAATAAAGTTAAGATTAAACCAATTGTTAGGTTGTGGAGCTAAAAGCTTCACTGATGCAAACAGAGGAGAAGGTTGCAGAGAGTTTGTTGAGTGTCACAGACACCGGCGTCGATCAGGCCAATCGACGTCGACAAGATTAGACAGGGATAGCAACCGATGTCGGTCAGGGATCAACCGGTGTCGGTCACCTCTAGGTAGACAGGGACCAACGTCTGTCGCCTGTGCAGTTTGAACTGTGAGTATTACGGGCAGTTAGTTAACGAACCAAGTGTTTGCATGTCAAGAGCCAAATTTAGACTAAAAGCTGTGGATCTAATTATTGTAATTAGATGTCTAATTATTGTTTGGATGAGATCTATATAATAGACTCATGGGTTGTATTGTAAAGTGTTCTAGTTTGAGTTGAGCAAAGTTAGCTCCTTCTGTGTGTTAGGTGAGCAAGGGCGTTCCTCCTAGTTCCACAGCAGTGCCAAGTGTGGGTGCTAGTTTTGGAGAATCAGCAGGATTCTTCAAGTGTATAGGATCTTGGTCAGCAGGTGTGCATGGCTACTTTTGGAGATCTACATGGGTAAGTAAGATCATTGATCTATAGGTGTATGTGTGTGCAAGGTCTAAGGTTCACAGGTGTGTAGAACCAGATTGATTTGTAGGTGTGAAAAATTAGATAGGACAGCAACACAACAGGAAACAAGATCAGGCAGGATCTACTTGGAGTACAGTGTGTACTCAGAAAGAGAGCAAAGAGGAAGGCAAAGAAGATCCTTCCATAAGTGAGATCATTTGGGTTGCAGGTTGTTGCAGTTTAGGGGAGATCTACTTGAAATACGTTTATGTACTTGGAGTGCATGGAGCACTTGTGGAGTGCGTGGGGCACTGGTGTACTGGCAGTAGTGGATACTGACTGGTTGGAGGTGAACACCAACTCTGTGTTTGAGTTGTGTGTTGGGACCATAAGAGAGAGAGCTTTGAGGAGAGAATTACTATTCACTTGAGGTGTGGGAAGCCTCTGAGAGGTGGTGGAGAAGAAGTGGCATCTTCTTTATTGTATTCTTTTCTGGATGAGTATTAATACAAGTTGTGTATTGTCTCTCATATTCTGTGTTATTTTTGAATTCTAGTTACTTGTGATTTTGGTTAATTCTGTATATTAAGTTGCTTATATTTGGTAATCAATTGTGTGCTTCCGTTATTTCCCAACAAGTGGTATTAGAGCTAAGGTTGCAGGGAACAGGTTTGTGTTTGATTACAGGTAACTCTCTGGGGTTTCTGATTGAGTGGGAGTAGAGCAATGGCAGAAGAAAGTAAGCTAAGAATGGAGGAATTGAAAAGCACGAATGGTCAGTTACAGTCCTATGGAAAGAAAGAGCAGGTAAAAGAAAATTGTTGGTTTGTGGAAGATCAGCATGAAGGAACTGAAGAAGTAGATGTTACAGGTGATGTGACACAGGATGCTTTGGTATGTTTCTTGGATAAAGTTGAATCTTGGATAATAGATTCTGTTGCCTCTTTCCATGCAGTCTAAAATAGAGTATCTTTTCATGGTAAGGTCTTTGGAGACTTTGGAAAGATTTATTTAGGGGCTGGTGTGCCTTGCCAAAGAATTGGCAAAGGGGAAGTGAAGCTGAAATTGCAGGCGGCCAACACATGGGTGTTGAAGGAGGTCATGCAGGTCCCAGGCTTGGAGATGTGGCTAATTTCTTCAAGAGAGTTGGGTGATGAGAGATGCACAAGAACTCTCACAACAGATGCACTTGAATTAGTTGGTGGTAAGAAAGCAGGTACTCTTTATCTACTTGCTTATATTACTGATTCTTCTTCTGTTGCAGAGATGTGGCTTTGTAGGCTTGGTCACATGAGCAAGAAGGAGATGCATGTTCTTAAGCGAAAGACAGATGTGTTTGATATACTTAAAAACTAGAAAGCCTTGGTGTTCTTGGAGGAGATGACGGATAGAGACCAGTGGATGGGGCTGGATACTTCTAAGTAGGGTAGTTTGGACATGGGTTTTGATTTAAAGGAGCTCGCAGGTAAAAAGTCATCACTCACAGGTGAACACAAGTACCGACCTTGGTCAGGAGGAATTGGCATCGAACAGACAAATGCCGATGTCGATCATGTGCAAATCGAAGCCAGTAATGTCAGGCAGGGTAAGACCGATGTCGATCAGGAGGACCAACGTGAGCAATAGGTAAGACCGACGTTAGTCAGGAGGACCGACGTCGGTAACAAGGACATCAATGTCAGTAGAGTTGGTAGTCAGGATAGGTGCATGGAAATCGATGTTGGTCAGATGCAGACTGTGTGGTGACTGAGGTCGGTCACTATAACAGATTTTGGGCAGACAACAAGCTGTCAAGGAGTCTCAAATGCCCATATGGAGGACTGAAGTGGTAAGTAAGCCTCAAATTCATTGTTCCTCTTCTTTATACTCGTTGCTCACTGTAGAGCAGGAAGGATCCAAAAAATAGTGGGAGCATGGGAGGGATATGATGCAAAACCAAGTGGGAGATTTGGTAGGGTTGCCAGCCGATATGAAAGCACAGAGATGAATGGATACCTTAGTTAAAGAATAGAGAGAACGGACATGTGAGATGGAAGACCAGGTCATATGGTCTTGAGGAAGCTGCAGGATAATAGTATAGGGCTGACAGGTGGTACCAGGTGGATGACAAAGTAGGGCTTTAGTCAATGTCAGTATAACCATTGTATTTGTCTTACCAGGTGGATGATGGTCGCAACATTATCTTATTATTGTATGTGGAGGATGAGCTTGGTGCAGGTTCAGACATACAAGGTTTTGTTGAGCTAAGGGTAAGATTAGTTCAGTGGCATGTCATGAGGAATTTGGAGCAACAAAATTCTTTGGCATGGGAGACATGAAAGATCACAGGTTGATTTTGTCTCCAGTGGGGGCTGATGTGAATCAGGTGTTGGTGAGGTTTAGGATGCAGAACCAGAGCACACTAAGGGCTGGACAGTTTAGTGTTCGAAATCACATGAGGTTTGGTATAGACCTGAGTTTTCCCAAGCAGTGGGAGCTGTCAGAGAGTTAAGAGCCAATTTAGGGAAGTGGGTTCTCAGGTATTTGAGAGGGACCAGTGCAGGGATTCATGCTATGCAGGGTCAAGACTTCACTACATGGGTTTGTAGGTTCGGATGTGGTAGGGTACTCGGATGACAAGAAGTGCACCACAGGGGTTGTGGTGGTTGGTCTTTAGGATTGATCTTGAAGAGGGATACAAGCCAAGAAACAGATTAGATGGGGTATAAGTATAGGTACAATGCATCTATTTATCTCCAAGTGGGAGATTGTTAGGTTGTGGAGCTAAAATCTTTACTGATGCAAACAAAGGATGAGGTTGCAGAGAGTTTGCTGAGTGTCACAGACACTGGCATTGGTCAGGCCAACTGACGTCGACAGGATTAGATAGGGATAGCAACCGACGTTGGTCAGGAATCGACCGACGTCGATCACCTCCAAGCAAACAGGGACTGACGTCGATCACCTGTGTAGTTTAAACTGTGAGTGTTATGGGTAGTTAGTTAATGAACTGAGTGTTTGCATGTCAAGAGCCAAATTTAGACTAGAAGCTGCGGATCTAATTATTGTAATTAGATGTCTAATTATTGTTTGGATGAGATCTATATAATAGACTCATGGGTTGTATTATAAGGTGTTCTAGTTTGAGTTGAGAAAAGTTAGCTCCTTCTGTGTGTTAGGTGAGCAAGGGTGTTCCTGCTAGTTCCACAGTAGTGCCAAGTGTGGGTGTTGGTTTTGGAAAATCAACAGGATTCTTCAAGTGTGTAGGATCTTGGTCAGCAGGTGTGCATGGCTACTTTTAGAGATCTACATGGGTAAGTAAGATCATTGATCTGCAGGTGTATGTGTGTGCAAGGTCTAAAGTTCACAGGTGTGCAGAACTAGATTGATTTGCAGGTGTGCAAGATCAGATAAGACAGCAACACAACAAGGAGCAGGATCAGGCAGGATCTACTTGGAGTACAGTGTGTACTCAGAAAGAGAGCAAAGAGGAAGGCAAGGAAGATCCTTCCATAAGTGAGATCATTTGGGTTGTAGGTTGTTGTAGTTCAGGGGAGATCTACTTCAAGTACGTTTGTGTACTTGGAGTGTGTGGAGTACTTGTGGAGTATGTGGAGCACTGGTGTACTGGCAGTAGTGGATACTGACTGGTTGGAGGTGAACACCAACTCTATGTTTGAGTTGTGTGTTGGGACCATAAGAGAGAGAGCTTTGAGGAGAGAATTACTATTCACTTGAGGTGTGGGAAGCCTCTGAGAGGTGGTGGAGAAGAAGTGGCATCTTTTTTATTATTTTTTTTCTGGATGAGTATTAATACAAGTTGTGTATTGTCTCTCATATTCTGTGTTATTTCTGAATTCTAGTTACTTGTGATTCTAGTTAATTTCGCATATTAAGTTGCTTGTATTTGGTAATCAATTATGTGCTTCCATTATTTCCCAACACCAATATCATTACACATATCAATTATATGTTTTATGAGGAAAACTATGAACTATTCTAATGTATAATAACAAACAATCATACACTGCAAGACACTATTTACCATTTTGACATATATATTCAAAATTCAGAAGATGCCACCTGTCTGGTAAAATTTTATAGGTTGGAATAGCATGATCTAGGAATCCTCCACTTGATTTGATCTCCCTTCTCCTCTTCGCGTTGCTCATCTCCTTCTCTCCTTCGCCCTCCCCTTCTCTTCCCTTCTTATCTTCTCCTACACTGCACCTCTTCCTTTCTTTCCTTTCTTTTTTATTCTTTAAGGCTCGTCACTTTTTCTCAAATTTGATGTTTTCTTTTTCTTTTCTTTTCTTTTTCCTATATATTTTTCTTAATTATTGATTTATTCATTTTATTTTTTAATTATTTATTTTTATTTCCTAATTATAAAATTCCATTACAATTGCTAATTAGAATATATTACAATATAATTGCTTTATTTGTTACTATCCTAGTATAGGTAAACAATTATCATGACTTAATGATAATACAACTAATATAAAGTCAAATATATTCCTTTTAACATTAATTGGTATTCTTGAAATATCATAAAGATAACCAGCTAATGTTCTCAAACATTACTAAGACACGATGGTTAGGCTATATGAGGTAGTAACTAGATACAAATCACACAAATTTACGCTCTTATAAGCATTAACAATCATGAATTCCATAACATGACATAATCATAATGCAACATTATACATCCAATCTATGTATAATATCCATAATGCGTTCACATAAAATTAATTCCACATAAGCATTAAACTGAATTAACACGACTAACATGCATAAATAATTATCTAAATGCAGATATCATAAAAAAATGTACTAACACTAACAATTCAAACTATGCATTTAATATGTATTATTTAATGTGATGTGTGCAAGAGTTCTAGTTGTTCTTGTATCATCCCCTAACACCTCCATCTATGCCACCCTCTTCGATAATGCTCTCCCTCTATCATACTCTGAGGGATGAACCTTTCTTGCGTCAAACTCATGACAAGAAGGTAGTTAGCCCATTACATCATGATATATATCATAAAATATTATTGTAATAACAAATCAATATGATCATAATATAAGAATATACCATACATCTAAACTCATATCAATGCAATCATGTAATTAAAACAACGTTTAACTATCCCATAATAACATTTGCCTTACAACTTAGTTAATAATAATCAAACCAAATTAGCAACCATAAAAATCCATGGATATTCTTAGTTAGTGAGAAATCAGGATGTAACACCACTTCATGTAATAGTGATACAAATAAGTTTTAAAGATTGTAAAAGAGTATATCTTGCAAGTATAAATCTACAACTGAATTTCTGCAAAGTAATTTTTGATTGATATCTGTAAAGTCTGAGTCAAATGAGTCTACAAGAACTGAAGCAACTATTGATACTAAAATTTTATTTATATAGCATCTAAATCTTTTATAATTGACAACAATGTTTTACCCTTCATTTCTAGACCTTCATGTTGTTGAAAGACTCACATTCACCATCTCAATATGTGAAATTGCTTATCTTTTAGTCCCACCTTGTCATTCCGACATGACCTAGATCTTTTGTATAGTAAAAAAAACTTGAAACATAATAGATATACTTCATTGTAAGTTTTAGATCCTCGACATCTTTATAGCATGCCAGATAATTACATCTCATATAGAGACACTTGCATCGACACAAGTGTACAAATTCTTATTTAGTGCCCATACCTCAAAATTCATACAATTTGCAAATCTTTTGAATTCTATGGGTTGATCCATTTGTTTTATTTAACCCAGTCATGAGAGATTTTCAAAAGGTGTGGTATAAATACAAAACAAAGGCCATTCATTATCATCAAATCATATTCAAAAGCTTACCAAGCACACATCTATCAAAACACCTTTTAAGTATTCAAAACTGTCATATTTTTTCCTATTTCTATATCAATCATAAGAGCAACCATATTGCAAGTTTGAAGCATTTAAATAGCAGCCCATGAGTAGTATTTTTCAAGTTACAAGCTATATCATTACATGCCCTTGCATGTAACATATTTCACCCTTGTGCACACATAAACAAATACTTAGGGGATAACTACATATGTACAGGGCCCTCTTTGGAGTAGTGGTTATATAAGCAACACTCATTGATAGAGGGGTCCTTAAGGTCAACTCAACTTCATAAGCCCATTAACCCATTTTAGGCAAGGTATAAAGAACTAAGATGAAGATCTAAGGTTTGATCCATAAATAATTATCTATAACATGTGCACATGAATAAAATATATCAACAAAAAGGCAATAAAAAATCCATAAATCTTTAGGTGGTCACTCCACAATACAGTGAGTATTATGTACTAGACATATTCATTGACATCATAACACTTATGTCAATGCAAGTGTCCTAAGCCCAATACAAGTGTCTAGGCCTCTATAAACAATATTTCTAGAATATGATGATTGGATCCTGATCTTGTTCCTATATATTTCCACCTTTGCATATCTAAAATTTTCTTGTGCATTTGAAAATAAGCTAAGTAATGTATCTTCCTAGTGTTCATGTAATAAAATTATAGTTTTGATTATTTTTTCTATGTTTAGCACGACTCAACATTTAATTCATAATATTCATTTATCTGATTTTTCAATTAATTGGTTTGATTTAAAATAGTTTTATTCATATTTATGTATAGGTTAATCTACCTTTTAACCCTCGTCTAAAACTAAAAAATGGTTAAACATTTGGTAAACCTGACCTCTGAGTCTTCTCATGAACTCCTAGTTTTCTTTAGTTTTTTTAGCATTCCAAGGTTTTTACTTTTTGTATTTATCTAGATTTGTTTTGTCTTTTGCATAAAACCTAGGTATAGTCCTAGATACAGTGATATTCCTATTTAACATCTTGAGTTACCCCTTGGTCCACCTAAAATGTCTCAAGTTAATACCATGTCAAATTTTGCTACTAATGAGAGTGCCAAGAATGACAATGCGTGAAAATGCTTATAGAAGATGAATCTAATCACGAGGATAATGAAACACATGAAAACAATGAGCATGAATAATTAGATAAAGAACAAATTAAATATATTGCATTATTTTGAGAATGCATTCATAAAAATCCTAAAGATCTCCACCAGATCCCTAATACTATATTGGAAACTAAAAAATCAAAAGTTGTTAATGAACAACCATTTCTATCTATTAATACAAATATCGAAGCTTTTGAATATGCTTATCACACATCTATTTTAATCTCCCTCCCCTTGAGCACAACATTGCCTACTACATCTAGTGGGGGCACGAGATATGTTTTCAAATCATTGTTCCCCGAACATCAAATAATTATTGCCACATACTCCATGGGAACAATTAATACTTCAACTCAATTGCTAGTTTCAATGCCCACATCAACACAAATGGTTTTTTCATCCCCTTTGGTGGCTTCTAAATCCCAATGGGTCTATTATACAAAATATTTTCCAATATATTCAACCTTTGGAAGTTAATATTACCAATATTGAGCAAAATTCTTTGGAATAAACTCATGCCAGGATTCACAAGATGTATTACATAATCCTCTAGCACCTGAGATATCCTTGCACCCTTGGCTAGCTAGTTTTGTCTCACTACAGTTCATGTTTTATAATGGCAAGGGTGATACCGAACAACATCTTCAGTCTTTCTATGTCACATGCCTTGATTATGTTTCAAATGATAAAATTTTGACTAAATTATTTCCATGAAGCCTAAAATTCTATGATATAAGATGGTTTTATGATTTAGTAATTCGATTAGTGAAATCATTCAAACCTCTAGCACATTATTTTCTATCACATTTCTCTATCAACATCGCTAAAAATATGTCTTAAGCCCAAATTGCTAAGATCAAGGAAGGAACCAATGAACCTATAAATTGATATGTTTTGAGGTGCAAAACAATGTTGGCCAAAATGGTAAATCCAATGGCAGAGAAAAAGCTTTGGACATCTTTAAGTAAATTTTGTTTGACCCATTACATGACTCCATTATTTTTAAAAAGTTTAAATCTTTTGATGACTTATGCCATATTATTCGATACCATCAAATGAAACTTATTTAATTGAACAAGTTTAAGTATGTAACAAACACACCAACTACATCTACTACCACGTTTCATATCAAATCATGGTACAAGGTAAAACTTATAAAACCTAAAAAGGAAGCAACCATAATAGTTAGTGTAGCATCGCAACCACCTAATCAACTCATCTTATCTAATACACCTTAGAGACAATTTGCACGATTACCTGAGTCTCCAACTTCATTACTTAAAACAATATGTGGAGTGACATCTCATATCTCTCCCTCCTCTTATAGAGGTTGATACAAGTTTACCTCTATCAAAAGGATACAATGCTAATGCATATTGTGACTATCACCAAGGCCCTAGGCATTCTATAAATATATTTTATACCTTGAAACATAAGATCCAAGATCTTATTAATAACCAATAACTTACTTTTGATGATCCTCCAAAGGATTCAAGTTCACAACCCGGTGACCATCAAAACCATAAGATATTTAATAATCCATTACAATATCATTCTAAAAAAGATCTTAAAGTGCAAATTGCATACAATGCACATCCTCTTCTATCACATTATGGGTACACATTCAATGGGATTATTGGCACTTATACATGCATAATACATAATATGGTTCAAAGACCTTCCAATATTTGATGACAATGAAATTGTGGATGATGACTTAGATCTTCATTCACTATTTATTCAAGCATACTTTGATCATCAACCTAAACATAATGTTATTATAGACAATAGTGATAGAGAAAATGTATGTACCATGATGTTACTTATAGATTCAGGTTGTACACATGATGATTTATACCCTTTAACCAAAATGGTAAGAGCATTCAATGGGACATCATAACATGTTATTATTGAGATTGTTTTACATTTATAAGCTGGTCCAACACATGTATTTACTACCTTTTTATTTGTACAATATATGGGAGTCTTTGATATGTTATTGGGATGACCTTGGATACATAAGATATGTGTGGTACCTTTCACAGTGTATGGGTGTATTAAATACATTAATTTCAATTGGACAATTACAGTTTCATGAGTTCCATATGAACATCCACTTGATAAAAAAAAAATATTTCCATATAACTAATTATATAACCTACTAAGGTTAATCATCTATGAAAGGGTAAACAATGGGAAAACCCCTTTCATAAGTGGCCCATACTCGAGAGATCATTACACTAGAGATACACAATGGATTCCACAAAATCTTCATATACACCTACATAGTCTACCCAGTTGATAAGATAAAATAAACACATCCCTTATAGTTGCAACGAGGAAAATATATATCACTAACCAATGGGTTCCATGAACCCATACTCTTATTACTTCTTCACGACCACAAAGTCATATGAGACATACAAAGATTACAACATATTCTATAGTTTTAGATATGACACTTATGCATACCCCTTGGCAATATCACTAGTTTGATGTACCATATTTTGAGTTTGGAGCCTCCTATGAACATCCCTTAGATGGGATCATATGTTATACCTTTTTCCTTTCTAAAAATTAAAAAAATCAAATATTCAAGAAAACATAAAAAAATTCAAATATATTTCAAGTTATAAAAATATTCAGCTTTCACATATTTACTAGCTCTTTGACATATATATTGTTTACTTTATGTTATAATATAACATATAATTTATTTTTTAGATGCACATATATTTCATGCATACTTGAGTGTGATACATGTACACACAAAATACATTATACATACACATACAGATGTTGCACCTTTCCTCTTTGCACATGACACACTACATTGGGGGCATCTACTTGTTTAATCATGATCAATACATGTTACATTACTTCATAATCATTTCTATGTTATCATGAGGATATTATACAATAAATATTACACATGGCTATACTCATGTTTACATATTTCACAGTGTACTTGATATACTATGTTACATGACATTTTTTACTAATACATATGCAAGGACCAATATGATATGCTTATGATGATTGCTTATACTTAATTTATTCACATTGTCACTTCCTTGAGTGTATTTTTCTTGCTTGCTATTATATTTCTCATTGGACATTTAAATATATTCCTAGCTTGTTTGCTCTTGTGCCATCATATCTTGATCTATTTTTCTATTTGGACATTGCAACATGTCATTCATTCAAGTGCGAGACATTTGAATATGCCCCTTGTTTGTAGTCTCCTTAGACCCCTTTTGTGTGACATTGAGTGCTACTATATGTGTGCTTGATTATTTTTTGAGCTTATCATATTAATTTATAGGAATTACCATGATTCACATCTTGCATCTTAGGACTGGTTATGATCACATACTATGAGATACATTGATATATTTACTTAGACATGCTACTCTTATATGTTACATGATTCATACACATATTATATAATTATCTTATCCTTTTGAAGTAAGGTAACTACTAGATTCCATTCCCCTTACCTCAAAATGGGGGTGTTCAACCCTAAATTTATATGTGTGGTGGATATAAGGTTGATAATATAGAAATAGTTAATGCACAAGGATGATAAACTAATCTATAACAGGTCAATTAATTACAAATTCAAATAAATGAATATTTTGAATTATAATATTAAGATATGTTAAATATATAAAGTAATAAATTTGAAAGATGTTCAATTGATTGTAATACCAAAGAGAAATGATACTTAGTTGGGTCTACTATGTGAAATTAGATATAAACTATAAATAAGTGAAAAGTATGTAGGATCAGTATTATAGATCAGTCATCAAATTTTTAAAATTTTACTTTTGTAACTGCAAACACTACTGTCAAAGTTGGACACTACCATTGATGCTAGTGTCTAACTATGATGCAAGTGTTTAGTACAGATTAATATTTGGATTCAATGTGACCACCTTCATTATTATGGGTTTTTTATATCTTTTTTGCTGGTATATTCAAAATTGGGATACATGTTGTTTTTTATCAATTGAAGAAACCCTAGCTATTCACTTTTAGAATGAGTTTGATAAAAATGTGTTAGTAGGTTTATGTTATTGAGCTGACATCAATGACCTATATGTTGATGAGCACTACCTACATATCTAATACTTCAAGGAGGGCATCAAACTCATGTAGTTATCCCTAATGTTTTGGATTGTGTGTTTACAAGGGTGCAATATACTATATGAAGATGCATGCAAAGATCTAGCTTGTAACTTGACAAATGTTACTTATGAGCTACTCTTTGACTGCATCAGACCTTTAATATGACTAATCATATGTTTGATATGTAAATAAAGATAAATAGGGTAGAATAACTTGGTTGTGCATATGATTGATTTAGCTCTAGTAGGTGTTTGATTGGTCTTTGCTAGACGAGGAATGAAAAAAATTATACTTGTATTTATACCATACCTTTTGAGAATATCTCATAGTAGGGTTCAATAAGGCAAATAGGCCGATCCATAGGTTTTGAAATATTTGAAATTTAGATGAATTTTGACAACTTGACACTATATAAAGATCTAGACACTATCATTATTGGTAGTATCCCTCTGTGGCTGGTAGTGTTGTTATAAAGCTAGAAAGTAGGTATGGATCTGACACTGATAATGAGGATGTTTATCATGTTTTAAGCTTTTATACAGTGTGGGAGACCTAGGTCATCATAATGACATAAATTGTGCTAAGAAATAAGTATTTAAGCAAAATGAGATGATGAATGTGAGCCTTTTGGTAGTAGGAAGGTATAAAATTGAAGGGTAGAACCCTGATTGATATTTGTCAAATATGCAAGACCAATATGCTACAAATATTTAGTTTTAGCATATATATTTATCCCTTTAATCTAGTAATACATAAAGATGAAATTACTAGTTTAAAGGAAATAAATGTGCACTTGGGTGTGCATAACACACCTTGCCTTTGCTTGAACCCACTTTGAATGCTTTGTTGGTGTATGACCTGTAACCAAAAGCATGTTATAGTGTCAATCAATGCATATAATCTTAAATTTGAAATACTTTAAATTCTTGAAAAGAAAGAGAGCAAGGAAGGAGTACACATATGTGTCAATGTAACCATGTTGCCTCTTGATACTTTGACTTGGTAAAGATACTTCATTATAAAGCATTGGAGTTACAAAATATTTAGACCTAAACCTTGGATATTTGAAGAGATATATTGGACGGTATTATGCCCCTAAGCTAGTGCAAGGATGAGTTGTGACATGGCCATTAAGATCATCACATCTCAATCACATAACCTGAGTATGAATATGTAATATGGCGAGGATGAGTGATTTAATCGACTCATCATATAAATATAGTGAGATTAGATCATTTCATCACTCCAACCTATAAATCTGGTGAGGTTGAATGATTTAATCACTTTAACCTATAATATGAACCAACTATTGTAGAAAAAAAAACTTGATAACAATACATCTTATTGTAATCAATGTGTCCTGGTGAATAGTATAATCAATAATTTTTACAATTTATCATGCAATAACATGGCATATGAAACTATAATATGTTTAAGCTAGAGTATATATATCATAAATTTTAAAAACTATGTTTCAAATATATGCAAAAACAATGCAATGTATGACATTCTAACCCAAGTGTATGTCTAAATCATGAAACTGAACTGGAGATTATGTAAGTAAAGAAAGTCATGCCTTTGTGACATGCCCCAACTAAAATTTCCCCCTTTTGAAGTAAAGGAAATATAATCTGTTAGGTACCTTACCTCAAAAGGATATGGTAGTTGTATAATCTATGTATGAACCATGTAACATATAAGGATAACATGTATAAGTAGATATATCAATAAAGCTCACAATATGTGATCACACCAAGTTCTAAGATGCATGATATAGATCATGGCAATGTATAGAGACTAAAAATATAAACTCAACAAATAATCAAGCATGCACATAAGAGCACTCAATGTAACACAAAAGAATGGTCCAAGACGACCTGTTGGCCCCAAAATTTTGGATAAGTGTTATCTAATTTTGGCACAGAACTGGCACAACATTAAAGAACCATGGCACAGAAGTACCATAGCACGAAGATGATAGGTGTAGAAGCACTATGGTGCAAAACCTATGAGACATAAAAGGATAATGGCATAGAGAAACTAGTACGAGAGGACCCAATCAAAGGGGAATGAGTCACGAGGAACATGAGGATGTAGGACTTGAAACAAAAGTGGAAGACTAGGGGAGCACATGAAAAGTAAAAGAAGTTAAGAGAATGGTTCATACGGGTCACCCTGACCCTATTAATAGGAAGTTTTACACTAGCCCACAAGAAGAGGAACACATGACAACAAATATATAACATAGAGCAAGGATATAAGGGGTATAGAGTCCCAGGTCTTTAGGAAAAACTAATTGTTGAGTGCCACGAATCTCAATCTATTGAGAATTCATTAACCAATTCATCATGCCATTAATGCTTGTAAACACTTGGTTACAACAAAACAAGTATAAATACCCCTGTTGTAAAACATGGCAAGGGAGATTTTTGGGACAAATTTGTAATGAACCTTTACTTTTCTAATGATTAAGCTTAATATATGAGATATTAGGTTTTATCAACTTCATGTGTTTTAAGATGAATGATGGTGTGAATTAAGTAATTAGACTTAAATATGAGTTCAGTCCTATTTTTATTTTCTAAGTAATTGATGCTAATATAAGATGATAATATCTACGTAGTGATATTAATTGAATCTAGAACTCAAAGAATCAAGGTAGTATATCTTTACATTCATATATCCCTGTTTAATTTGCATAAAGAGAAGGATATGAAAAATTCATTAACACTATGAAATAAAACATCTAGGAACCGATCTTTTGTTGCACACTTTGGGTGAGCGTGCAAGACCTAAATCTTGCATGAAAGGGTTAGCGCACTAGCTCATTGGGCTAGACTTCAGCACCAAAGCTAGAATTATCAAAGAAACCCCAAAATTTTGGTTCTTTTGCCAAGACCCAAAGCATGTGAATCATAGTCAAGGAAAATGTTTGAGTCTATTACTCTTGAGAATATAGAAGAATGGATTACTAGTGTTGAAGATAAATTTACAATTCCCTACCTTGAACTAGGAATCTCTGCATGATAGTGGGTAGAGAAGAGCCTCTATAGTGGATTATACAAGACCTTCTTTTCAAAGGTCCCAGTTCATTTACATACTTGGTTTTTGAAATATTCTCAAGGATGATTAAGGAACATTGAAAGGAGACAATCTTAGATGCTAGAATGGCAAAGAGCTTTAGCAAAACTTAGAGCCCCATAGATGTGAGAAATAAAATTTTGGTGGAAAGGAGTTTTGAACATCTACATTTTGGAGTACACTATAACTACCTATTCATGTCCTGAAGAAGCTAAGTTCTAGTTCCTTCGAGAACTGCGTGGTCATTATATTAGGCTTTTTGCTTTTGAAATCAAGAAACTATTTGTTGATCTTGGACTTGAAACTATACCAATGGAGAGATAAATCTTCTCTTGTATGAACCACACATTTAAAAGGGGAGAATAAGAGTTGATATAATATTGTGGGTTCATAATGGTAGCCAACCAACATGTATCACATAAATGAAAGTATGATGAAGTTCGATAAAAGATTATAGGAGTTAGCGATTCAAGAAGAGACCAAGAGAATTTAAAGAGTGTCGTTAGGAGTCATAGGGATGTGGAAACATATGAGGACCCCATAAATTTTGATCTATGTTCTATGATACTTCTATCCTACAAAGGAGAAACAAGTTAGACAGCAGGAACCAAGGAACCAAGTCTGAACCAACTAGTCTCCCCCACCATAGTGTATGCTTATGATTTTGAGTTAGACAAAGTACATATATGTAATTAGGATACAAACAATTTGGAATCAAAGACTAAACCAATAAGGGATACTAAATTTTAGCCTTTTGATATGCATTTAGACCTAACACTTTCATTCCATCTTCAAGGGAATTCCATGGCACAACTTGGGATGCCTAGTGGACCAGGCCTACAAGGATAGAATACAGGCCTCAATTTGAGTAGTCAATTGACTACCACACCCCATACCATAATCACTTCTATTGGAGGTGTTGGAGGTGGTATAATAGGTAGTATACTTCCTCCTGAAGGGACTAGGGCTAGAATTTCCCAATAACTACCTATTTAAGCACCTCAACCGACTATGATGTATTATGAAATGACATTACATTTACCAAAATATCAAGGTATGGAGTATACAACTGAGCATGTACACAAATGTAAACCAATTTAGAGGGCATGAGGCATTACCTCCTTTAAGCGTAAGGCCACATAGTTTTGAACTACACTTTTGGAGCATGTGCATAAATGGTATCAAAAGATCAACCCTTAACAAGTGGTGGTTGACTATGATCAACTTAAGATGGCCTTCCTTTAGGAATTTGACATTCTTGAATTTAAGTAACAAAGCATAGTAGCACTAATGGACATAAAGCAAGGACTTACTAAGAGTGTGCATGAGTATGATGCAAGGTTTAAGACCTTGTTGTCTAAATTATCATTTGAGATTAACATTATTTAGCATGCACAATAGTTTGTAGGAGGATTGTTACTACCCTTTCGACGAGCCTTGTCACAATGGACCTTCATTAGTCCACACGAGGCTTTGGAAGCTACTCTCCATGTTGAGGTAGTTAGAAGCATTGATACTAAGATTGGTCCCTCTATGGAGGCTCGAATATCCTTAATGACATTATAACTTGAGAAGTTGACAACCAATAATGCACATGAAACATGCAGTGGTGTTTGGTGTATAGACTATGAATCTAAAGGGCATTCATAGAGTAATTATCTATGTAAGAATATCCATATGGTACTTAAACAAAAATGTAAAATATATCATGAGGAATATGATGTACACTCTTATACTATTTTGTAGGGAACTATGCACACTAAGGTGTTTGACTATTTCAAGATTTGTGATGCCTATACTCATGACACTAACGACTATCATTTGATTAGTGACATCCATGAAGCTCGAGTGTACGACACATGCCAAACCTCAATAGTAAATAATTAAGACAATGGTGGCTATCATGGATGAGGAAAAGGGCATGGATGAGGAGGTGGTCATTTCCCACCCATGACCTATTATAAATGTGGATCTTTAAAACACTATCAAAGGGATTGCCCAAACTACTCAATGTGTGCTTTCTATAAAAAGACCATCGACTGGAAGAGTGTCCTAACTTATACACAGCTATCACCAAGGAGTGAAATGAGAAAGGTTATGGGACAATTTAAATTGATAAACCACGTTGGCATATACATCCAACCATACCTATAGTTTAATAGGTAAACATTACCACTCACAATGGGGAACAAACCCAATCCATATCTAATCCCATCAAGAAAGTGTAATGGGAAGAACCACAAGCAAGAAAATACCCTATTGTTTAGTAACAAAAAGATGTCCTCTGAGATATGATGACACTAATATGAGAACTTCAATGAGAGATTTAGTTATTCAAAGACAAAGATATAATGTGTTGTTGTGTAAAGGGAAGCTGAACCACATGTGGCATGTGACTACTTTCACAAACTATGCAAGTGAATATTGGATGAGGACATTATAACACAACTAAGCATTTGGCTTAAGAATTAACCCTGAGTACCAAATGAGGTTCACCCTCAAGTCACTAGTTAGAGTGAATACCATCATTTAAATAATTCTCAATGACAAGACACTCCTAGTTCTTCTTTTCCCCTTTAAGATAAATAAATATTGTTTAATGCTACCATCAATGGATGGGTAATCTGAGACATACTGGTAGACATCAGTGTAGAAGTCAATGTCCTGACCAAGGAATTTTGGTGCAAGATGGCTAGTTCAACACTATAACCTTCACCTCATGTCTTATTTATGGTAAATAAGACTCACACATTACCTATCGAGGTCCTTAAGAATGCAATGGTTAACATACTTGGAGTACCATTCAAAGTGGATTTTGAGGTTTTGGAGATCGCTGAAGCTGATGATTACCCAACTCTATTGGGAAGACCTTGGTGCTATGAGAATAATGTAGACTTAAGCTTCAAAAAGTGCTACATTAGTTTTGAAAACACTGATCAACATGTTGTAATACCACTAGATCAAGCACAAGGGCCCCTTTACATAAAACCTATTAATGTTGATGAAGATATAAACCATATCTATAATGTGAATGCAAAGAATTATGAACAAAGAGATCCCACTCTAGATGGAATTCTTTGATGGTTAGATACTTAGTCCCTTTCTAACACTACCAATAATGCATGTAATTATTGGGCTCATGGTGACTACGACCTCACTAGTTGAATATGTAATACCATCAACAACCAAGATAATGTGTCATGTCAGTTTGATAAATAACATAGGTTCATTCACCTTATCACTGGCCAAGTCATGAGGGGACCATCATAGTGAAAACACTTGAAAAAATCAATGAGGCTCCAATGTTTCATGAGTAGATGGAAGTCCAAGACTTCATTTAACACCTTGAAGAGTTTTACCACACTGATAAAAATTGTCTTTGATCTTTAGTCCATCACTTTGATGGCATAACTGCATGATGCTGGTGAACCCATTATAAACAACTCCTCCACTAGGATGAAGTATGTTCAACCTTACACCATTGATTCCATCATGATAACAAAGTAAAGGGAGCAATCAATTATAATAGAGTACAAGCACCTGAGCCCCAATTTAAAGCTTATGAAATAATGTGGTAGAATGATGAGTTATACTTACCAAAATATTTATGGGTGCATTCATTCTATGGAAATTTATGTGCTTAGACATGAACATGGTACATTCATGAATAATGACACATGGGTCCCAAGTTTTAACATCTAATGAAGGAAAACATGAAGTCAACACTATCCCATTCTTCACCAAGGATGGATTTGTGCCTCAATCTCCAATCAATGCATGAAGTGATAGTAGGTGACCCATGTCCCATGGAAGAGTGCTTGAGGATTATCCATCAAGACCCTGAGGAACCCCTACACCTATTCCATAAACCATTGATGGACCTAGTTCCTACACCCACACTAGTCTTCGATCAAAACCGATGTGAAGAAATTTGTCTGAGGAAATAAAATCTCATGTAACAAGTGGAAGAAGGTGAAGGATCCAGTTCACTCAGCCCAATTTCAAACCATTTATATGTTCCTATGGATGTTGGTACAAGAACTATTTGGGATACAAGTGTCGATATGGATAACTCATACCATGGGCCTATTTAGACTATTCAACACAACATTAGCTTGGAACAAGAACCAAAGATGGCTACAGTAGGAAACTATTGAACTAACATAGAGATTTCAATTTTTTTGAATTGTTAAAAGAATATCAGGATGTCTTCCCAAGAAACTATAGTGAAATGAAGGGAGTCCACCCATCCTTGGGGAAGATGCATATCAAGCTAGTTGATGGTGTTTGACCAGTTAGAAAATGCCCATATAGGATGAATCCTAATCTCTGGGCATGTATAAAATAAGAAATTTATAGTATGTTGCATGCTGGAGTAATCACCCCAATTGATGAATCCAAGTGGGTCAGTCTTGTGGTGATTAGTATAAAAAGTATGAATGCATCCGTATCTACGTAGACTATCGAGTGCTTACGACATCCTATGTAACTGATCCCTTTCTAATGCCATTTATGGAGGAGATCCTTGAAGGTGCTACTAGATGCGAGGTTACATTCACATATGGCTTTTTAGGGTACCAACAAGTCCAAATAACTAAAGAAGACCAACCCAAGACAATATTCACCATCGAATAGGGATCAATTACATATACTATAATGCCTTTTGAGTTGAAAAATTCCCTATAAATGTTTTCATGAATAGCAACTGAAGCCTTTACGGACTTCATTCACAAATTCCTTCAAGTCTATTTAGATGACTAGGTAGTATATGGTTTGATCAAGGACCATTGTTCTAACCTCAGAATTATGGTTGAGCATTGTCAGGTCTTATAAATCTCATTAAACTTAAAGAAGTGCCTATTTATGACACCTTTTGGTGTGCTCACAGGACATATTATTTGTAAGGAGGGACTTCTGGTAGACTCAATGAAGGTATCTATTATTCTTCACCTCCCAATGCCCAATATTCAACATGAGGTCTACGCTTTTTTGGGCCATATTGGTTATTATATAAAGTTCATTTATGGTTATGCAAAAATTACCATGCCCCTTGAGGAACTTTTAAAGTAGAATGAACATTTCATATGGACTTGTTCTTGTAAAGAGGCATTTGAAACATTAAAAGAAAAGCTAGTCACTAATCCTATCCTCCAATTGCCCAATTGGACAAAACCATTTCATGTCCATGTTGATGCATTTGGCATGGCCATTGGTGAAATCCTTGCATAACTAGGTGAAGGTCACCTAGATTACCTAATCTACTTTTCCATTAGGAAGCTTACACTAGCTGAAAGGAACTATACCAATATAGAACATGAAGCATTATTGATGATCTATGCTTTATAGAAGTTTAGATAATACTTATTAGCCACTCCTTTAAAGAGTTGGAAGATATTGCAACATTCTTGACCACTTGTTCCATGCCTGATAGTCTCCCCTCACTGAAAAAAGCAACTTATGGTTCATGTTGTACCCTTTCAATTTAGAGCAAGTGATATTTATAAAATGGGTCATGACTAAGTTCTTCGATGTTGTGTAATGCAATATGAGCACCTCAAAGTACTCCCCAAAGTTCATGAGGGTATTGCAGGTGGACACTATGCTAGAGAGGTTACCACACGAAAGGTTTTGCTAGTTGGATTATGATGGCTAACTCTTTTCCAAGATGATAAAGCATATGCTAGGTAGTGTGACATATGTCAGCGCATAGGCAATCTTAACCAAAGAGATGCTATGCCTCTACAACCCATTCTTTCTTAGGAACCCTTTAAATAATGGGATATTTATTTTGTTGACCCTATCACTTTATCAAGATGACAAATAGGTTCTTGATACATCATTATAGTAACTGACTACCATACACATTGGGTTGGAACTGCATTGATAAAGTACTGTACTAATACTAATTTTATGTGATTCATCTAAGAGAATATCATAACTTTGTTAGAATGTCCCTTGAGTTTCACTAGTGATCACATAACCCACTTTTTGAATGAAACAATTTGTATCGTGTTGGCTAAGTTCATGATAGTGTACCATAAAACAACACCATATCATCTGCAACCTAATGGAAATACTGAGGCTTTTAACAATATCCTAGGTACTACACTGATAAATATTTGTAACATTGGCCAAACAAATTGGGATGATATGGTGTCTACAGTACTATGGGCTTACCATACAACCTACAAGCATATAAACAAAAGCATGTCATTAAACTTAGTGTATGACAAGGAGGCAGTCCTACCAGTGGAGTTTTTGGTACCATCTCTGCGTATAATAAGAGCAGGATAATTGGATGAAGATTTATCCTTGAAAGTGCACCTAGACACTTTACTACAATTGGATGAAGCTCATTTCCTCACTCATTAGATTTAGGATGTGTAAAAGCACAAACAAAAGACATGGCATTATCACCATATAAAAAACAAAATATTTTCTCCAAGAATGAAAGTCTTGTTATATGACTCTAAGTTTGTGTACCACCTTGGATAGCTTCGTATACACTGGGATGGCCCTTTTATAATTCATAGCATTAGACCTATCAGAGCATGTCAGTCATAAAGGATGGCTGGTCAGTTCCTTCTTGGGCACTATAATGGAAGTCATATCCAATTGTATTTCACTTTGGAATAGATAAAGTATTATAATCAATAAGTTTTATGCCATTAGTTTAGGATTTATTGCTTTCAATAAAAGTACTACCTTTATTATGTGTAACTTTTCCTTTTTGTAATTTTGTTTCAAAAGTTGTTCTCTTCATGGAGGACCATGATTCGATTTAGTATGGGGTAAGAAGTCATGGTTAGTAAGCAAAGTGCACAAGTTACCTAGGCACGTGGGGTCAGATATGCATTTAAGGTACATGGGTGCCTAAGGTTCTTAGGGTGCACAAATGTCAAGTTTAAACCTCATAAAATAACTATTTGAATTTAAATACTCTAAATATCTAATAGAGTACATTCAATCATACCATTGAAGATCAATGATGACCAGGTAAGGATAATATTAGTGGGTCCCACAAATATAACAAAGCACGTTTAATCATGCATCAAAGATCAATGGTGAGCATCAAGTCAAAAGTTAGAGGATCTTAAAATTAAATGCACCAATGATAAGTGGCATGATCTTGGGAGTAAAATCTAGATCTAATGATATGGAAATGAGCTTGATTCAGTGGGTCCAGGTAGATCTATGGCTCACGTTCACTTGTATAAAATATATCCAATGGTAAGCTCTGTTGGGTGAATATTTTGTCACCAGCTAACTAACGGAAAAATAGATATATCAACCTCATCATAAGGAGATTTATATGGTAAAGTGTGCAGGTTTACTACAACAAAATGAGATAAATCTCTTCTATCAGCAAGGGAAGGTTCCCTATAAGGCAGGGGAGGTTCCCTGTAAACTATTATAACTAATATAAATTGAAAATACACTCAAGGGTGAAATAACAAGATCCATCTATTTTTTTAAAAAGATGATGCTCACAAGGACAAGGAGAAATCTTGGGTAATTGCTGAAGGCATTTCTCTTTTTTCAAAAATAATGTTCAAAAAACCAGAGGAAGACTTCCTGGGTAGTAATGGTAACCACAAGAAACCCATGAAAGCACAGTCTTTCATTGCTTCTCTCATTGATCAGGACACAGGAACACAGTAGGATGAAGTGTAGCACAATGTCTCCATTTCAACTACAATAAAGTTAAAGATTACTAAGGGTAATGGAAGCTCAAACTCTCACCAATATCCTTTAAACTGAAACATAAAATAAACAGACTGAAGACAATGATGGTAGCACAAAGTCTCCCACAGTTGGCTTCAGGACACCTTCTAGATTACTTCCACTAATTCTACTTATTTGATTAAATGGACAAGACTGTTTTTAGGAAACAGACATAAGAACAATTTTCTAGATAACACAAGCTATTTCAACACAAAGTCTGAAAGGTCACTTGTTTTCTCATTCAAATAACAAAATATGATTAATAGTCTGAGCTTAAAGTCTCAGGAATGCTTTTCAATTTGGGTAGAGTTTTCACTGCTGATAACATAGAGATCTTCTTTCTACAAATTGAGAGATTACAATATATAACATTCCAAAAAAGGCTTGGGCACTTGTTTTCATGAAAATGGCCCATGCTAAATTGAATGCCTTGAATATTTGTGAAAGGGCCATGCTAAAAAAAGGTCATTAGCCTTGACTTTGGCATTCTTAATCATCGCAAATGTCTCCTCCTAATCATGGGTTGTCTAGTCTTCTTTATGATGCTTACACGACTGTCCATTAACCTTTACTTAATGCAAAAAAATAGGTCGTGCCTTTAAATGTTCGTGCTCTCTGATGTCCACCTGGTGGATTGTTCCACCTACTGGAAATAACTCTCCTACATATATTTCTAAATTTCCTATAGCATTTTATTCTCTCTTTCCTTACCACATTTTGTTCTTCCTTGGTGATCTGAGCTTTGGGGCTAACTTCTTATTTTTTGATGGCTCCTTCAGCTCCTTTAACTATTCACTAAGTTTGTTCTTGGGTCTGCATCTTTGAAAATCAATGGATATTTCATTACCCTAAATTTGACATCCACAGGGACGTCATTGGTCACTTGGTCGCTTGAACTACTTTGAACCTTTGAACCTTCAGAGTGCATCGGTTCAATGGTTCATAGTGGCTCAATGGTCGACGGTTCAATGTTTTGTAAAGGGCCACATTCACACTCTTTTTCTTCTATTAAACCATTTGGTTGAACTTCTTTCTGGAATCTTTCACTTCTTTGATTCACTCGAAGCTTTTGTTCACACTTTGAACTTCTTTGAACCTTTTCAGTTCAAGGTTCAACAGTTCAATGGTTCAATCTATTTCTTTGAATCCTTTGAAGCTTCAAGCTTTTTGGATCCTTTCCTTTTGGTCAAACTTGTTGAAACTTTGAACCTTTGAACGAATTTGAACCTTTCTAAGTTCAAAGGTTCAATGGTTCATTGGTTTAATGATTCATTCCATTTGTTTGAAGCCCACCGTTAAGTCTTTTGATTGAACCTCGGTGTTGAACCATCTTTGAAATGCCTAAGTGTTTGGAACTTGTTTCTTTGTGAAAGCCTGCCTGTTGAACCTATGAGCTCCTTAGCTGAAAATGCTTGAATAATTGAAAAGCTTGGATGCTCAAAACATTTTTGAGAAAGAAAAGAAAGTTTTGGTCTACAAGACCAAAATGGTTGGTATGTTGTCCACAAAAGCAAGTGACAAATTTTGGGAACAACAGCTGGCTCTAGTTGGGAAACTTCTATCAATTGAAATTTTGAAACAGTCGAAGGGAGTAGAAACTAGAATCTTAATGCCTTCATGTATGCTATTGGGCTACAGAGTCATGCTACCTAAAAAGAACAGTGCCAAAAACAAATGAAAATGAACAACATAAAATAAACTAAAGACTATACATATGTACAACTGATCTTATCTGATACTTTAAGGATTGAAGTGCTTCAAATGCTACCCACTGTGAGGCAGTGAAAAAGGTGTGCCATTTTGAACTTTAATAGGAAACTATTTTCACAATTGAGATGATGAATAGCAAATGGGTCTCTCCATAAGGAATCAAATTTCCCATGCATTCATTTTGGTTCTCTCCTCTTGTCCCATAACAGAACTTGATCTCCAATCTAAAAATCACAGATCTTTACTTTTTGGTCAAAGAGCTTCTTTACCAGACTCTGATGTGCGACAATACGGTCCACTACCATAGTTCACTGCTCATCTAGTTCAGTCAAGCACATGATCCTTTTGTCGATGAAACTTTTAAAAGGTTGAATCTTATACTGCCTTTGCCAACTTCAATGTTGGTAATTCTAAGGTGATTATTATCTTTGCATTGAGACCATACAAAAGTTGGAATGGTGACATACCTATCGCCCTCTTGGTTTTATTTTTGTCTGCCCATAAAGTGTCAAACAATGCTTTATGCCAAGTTCTTTGATTGTCATCTACCAGCTTTCTAATAATGGTCACCATGTTCTTGTTGCTCGATTCTGCTTGGCCATTTCCTTGCAGATAATAGTCAGAAGAGTGGGAGAGAATGATCTCATAGTAATAATAGAACTGGGTAATTTCATGAGAAGAGAAATAGGTTACATTGTCTGTTACAATCTTGGTTGGGACCCCAAACATGGAAATAATGTTTTCCTTGAAAAAATTACATACTACTTCTGAAGTAGCATGCTTGAATGGAATGGCTTCCACCCACTTGGTAAATTAGTATGTGGCTATGAGGATATAATCATGTCCAGCACTCAAGGACAAATTTACAATGCCAATGAAATCAATTCTTCATTGCTGAAATGGCTCTTCTATCACCATAGGCTTGAGAGGTAATACAACCAATTCGAGTCTTTTGATGAAATATTGACACAATTCGCATCTACGTACCCATTTATATGCATCTTAAAATAGAGTAGGCCAATAGTACCTAGCTCACAAAATCTGATGGGCAGTTACGGCGTAGAAAAATATCTTCCACAAGTCAAATTGTGGAAGGACTCCAAAAGTTTATTCTACTGCACTTTATCCATGTAGCAAAGGAATACTCCATCAAAGTTTTTCTTATACAGACCATTGTCCCATAGGACAAAGTTGATAGCTTTCAACTTAACAGTCCTCTTTTCTTTATGAGATAGGTGAGTAGAACACTCACTATAGGTAAAGAAATGAGCAATATTCAAATACCACTCATTCGTAGTGGTGACAAGAAGAACTGTTTACGTGTCTTCAACTTTTGTTTTTTCATGTATGTTATCAGTGATTAATTGGTAGAGACCCCTTCCCCACATAAGCCTCATTAGTTTGATAACCAGATCAAACTCTTGGATTTTAGCAATCCAATTGCCTCTTTTGGTTCCAAACTCCTGCTGAGTTAGTATGGACTTGACTGTTGTATCAGGGACCAGAGCAATAGTGTGTGAGTTCAGAATGTAAAAATGTAAGTGCTTTATCACTTTTATCATAACATAAGCATGCTTATCCATGTTTGAATACTTCAGCTCATGAGCTTTAAGAGGATAACTCATGAAAGATATGGGAGATTCCACACCTTCTTTATTTTGTTGAACTAAAATGACTAAAAGCATAGCTGTACATCATGAAGTCTTTGGCATAATCAAGACAAATTACAATGGGGGCATGGGCGATAGCTTCCTTGATGTCTTAAAATTCTGACTTGCCTTCTTCCATCCAACTGAAAGTGGCTTTGCCTTTCATCATATTGACAATGTGGTGAGTATTTTCTGTGAATTCAAGAATGAATCTTTGCAAAAAATTTAACTTTCCAAAAAAAGATTGGATTACAGTCTTACTGGAAGGAAGAGCAAGCTCTTGAATGGATTTGACTCTTTTTAGGTCAATTTTTATGCTCTCTCGAGATATAGTGTGTCTGAGAAGTCTACCTTCTATAACCCCAAAAATAAATTTCTTAGGATTAAAGAAAATACCACTCTGCCTACATCGCTCCAACACTTGTTGTAGATGATGCACATGATTAAGATGATGCTTAGAAAAGATAGTCAAGTCGTCAAGATATATCACAATGAACTTCTCCATTTTATCTCTAAAAGTAAGGTCCATTGCTCTCTAGAATGTGGCACCAACATTGATCAAGCTAAAAGGCATTCTACGATATGAAAATGTACCCCAAGGTGTAGTGAAGGCAGTCTTATGTTGGTCTACTTCACCGATTTCTACTTGATTGTACCCTGAGAAACCATCTAACATTGATAATATTTTAATGCCAGTCATTATCTGCAGTCACTGATCCATGATGGGCATGGGATAGTTGTCCTTTAAAGATAACTGATTTAGATTTATAAAATCAATACACAGGCAAATTTCTCCATTCTTCTTTCTCACAGGGACTATATTTACAATCCAAGTGAAATAATGGATTGGGAAAATAATTCTTGCATTCAATATTTTCTCTATCTCAGACAAAATTATGCCTGATATCTTAGGGTTATACTGCCTTTGCTTCTGCTTGTGAAGCAACGACCCAATCTTGAGAGGAATTTTGTGTTGGATTTTTTCAGGTCTGGGAGATTTTAGATCATCATAAGAGTATGCCAAAACATCAATGTAATGGCAAAGTAGAGTGATAAATTTGAGTTTTTCATCAAGGGTACAACAATTCCCAATGTTGACCATTTTTGGATTGTCTTCTGTACTCAAATTGATTTGATCAAAATCTTTGGAGGATTTTGAATCCATTTGTTGTTCTTTAATAAACCTATCATGCTTGTTGAAAAGTTTCTCAACAAAAACTAATTCTTTGGGAATTTTATTCCCTCTGAGATGAAAGAACTCTTCATCAGCTTTTGAATTTATTTCTAGAGCTAATTTCTGTGGTGGAGATTCACTGCCTTCAAAATGAACCTTTTCAAAGCTATCTTTCTATTCTAAAAAAACAATGATTTGGTTGTCGCCATTAAACACCTACCAATGGTTAGCATTATCAGGTACACTTGGTCGAAAGACTAGTTTGATAGTGTAGCTATCTCATTTGAAATCTTGGTGAGGGACTAAGAGAGTTATAGAGACGGCCAAAAAATTTGCTCGACTATTGAATTCTCTGAGCACGATAGAAATACTAAAAACATCAAAGCTTTTAATGTAGTCCTACACTAGATTTTGATAATGTCACAATCTCATATTCTTGGTTTGATACAGGTTCCTCACCTAACAAACCACCAGTTCAACATCTCTTTTGACATGAAAAAACTTAACACCTTTATCTTGAGTAGCCTTTAAACCAAGTAGCAATGATTCATATTTAGTAGTGTTATTAGTGTTGCTAAACTGCGACTTATATGCATAGGGGAAAATATCTCCTTGAGAAGATATTAAAACAACTTTAGCTCTAGAATCAGTAAAAGAATTACTGCCATCGAATTCCATAATCCAGACATCATCAAAATTTGAGCTTTTTTCAAAATTTTCTTCATCGAGAAGGGAAGATCCTTTTTCATGTGTAATGCACCCTACCAATTTTTCTAATGCCTTATCTAATTTTTTTGGATTGTCACTTAGTAAGCTTTTATCTGCTGAAATAAGAATATCTTTAGTAAATAAAAAGTAATTACCCATGCCTGAAGACTCAAACATAATTTGAGCTTTAGGGGCTGACATTTGGGTGACAATATATTTTGCCTCCTTCTCAAGAAGAAACCTTTGCATGACACCCTTGATAGGGATCCTCACCTCAGAAAGGTCCATGCTTAATTCTTCACCAACGTCCTTGCAAAAATTTTGCCCAAGAAGGATGCCGTATGAGGCTGGGATGTTGGCTACCAGGACTGTCATTTTGATTCTCTTATCTGGAAAAGCTGCAAATATAAATTGAGCATATTTGATTTGTCCTAGAAAAGGCACTTATTTGTTTTCTATGGAGAAACATCTACCAAAGGTCTTAGTCAGCATGAGACCAAGAGATTCTACCACTTTAGTGAGCATGACATTGTCAGATGCACTTGAGTCTATAATGTAATTATTTAGCTGATAACTGTTTATCAACAGGGAAACATAAAATGGTTCTAGTTTCCTAAGGGTAGCTGGAGGAGTAATCACAAGATTATTTTGGGTGGATGTATTCTTGGGGGGACCAGGAGTTACTTCTAAAATATTTTATTCTGCAGGAATAGTTTTATTCTTGATGCATTGAACTAACCTATCCGATTGCTCAGGGTTGGATTGCAAGAATTCAAACTCAAATATTTGAATTTTGATCTTCTTAACATGGTCAATTCTATCAAATGACTGAAATGAATTAGAAATAGGGGAAGGCAGTCCATCCTTCTAGTTTTTTGGGGGTGTGGTACTGGTTTGAGAATTTGAAGCAAAAGATGCATGAATGTTTAAGGTACTTACTTTTTTAGTGATCACCGAGTCCTTTGATTGAAAAGGCAGAGTAGTCCCCCATTTAGCAATTGAAATCATTGGTTGAGATCCTTCCCCTATTTTTCCCTTATTAAGTTGACTAGTTCTGGGCCCTGGTAAATACAACGTATGATCCATCAAATGCTTCTGACTTGCTTTTAACTTCTTCTTAGTAATTCAGCAAACCAATGTTGAAATCACCAACTAATTCTTCTTCTCCCTCTATGAAGATATTAACATCATCTTCTTGGTTCAACTCAGGTTGGAAGGAAAAATCAGATTCAATTTTAAGATATCCAACTACTACATTGGCTGGTGCTGCTTCAATGGCAAGCTTCCCCTATAGGGGAGAAAGATGATTTGGTTGCCCTTGATTTCTAGTAGTATTGCCTTGGTATGAATGATTGGAAAAAGTCCTCCTTGGTATATCTTGGTACGAAGGAAGAGTAGACATCCCTTGTGCCATTTGATTTTTGAGAGCTAGCAACTCATTTGCCATCTACTGCACCATAGGATAAGTGGTGACTGTAGAAAAATTATCAAAAGATGAAGAAAATTTATTTCTGTTAGGATCTCTTCTTATGTTTCCTACCAAGATAAGATCATCTTCAACCTTAGTGGCAAAATATTGAGCTGTAGTAAGGTCTATGTGGCCATCCTGCCTCAATAAGAAACTCACTTCAAAAATCTGAGAGTTTATGAAGAAGTATTTGAGATTTTCTAGTGTCAACTGAGCAATTATGGGAATCCTATTCCTCATCTTGTCAAATTTAGCTATGAAGTCCCTCATAGGTTCATGAGGTTCCTTCTTCATCTATGTGAGCTGAGCCAACAGGGCATGCACATCTTTTGTAGGCTTAACTTAGCTTCAAACTTGGCTTTGAGGGTATTTCAGTCAGTCATAGTCTGTAGCATCACCTTGTAATGTTTCTATAAATATTCTGAATGCTATGTCCTCATACTCCATGCCTATCACACCACAAGATATGTAGAAGGTTGCAATATGTTCATCAGGGTGAACTCTCCCATTGCCATAGATTTGGGGAAATTCTTCCTTGAACTGCAAGGTAGTTTATGTAGAGGTGGAATTAGATTCAGGAGACCAAAAGTGTTACCCCAAGGACCTTGAGCTGCCATTATATGACTATTGAAGGTAAGGATAACAAATCTTTGAGGGGTATGTATAGATAAAGCTCTACTAGCAGAGGAAAGAGAAGCTTTGCCTGGAATTGGAGACCTGAAATTAGTAGGAAGAATACTCTTGGTTCGCTGAAGGTGAGTTTGTGGAGGGGAAAGATCAAAGTTATTTTGCTGCACAAACTCAAATACAGGGTCAACAATACCTTTACCTCTCTTACTTTGCGTGTATGATGGATCTGCTAGAGTGTAAAGTGGAAATGGAAAAGAATTGGAACTACTTCAATTTGAAGCTTGAGGCTTCAAATTGTGCGTTCATCCCCATCAGAGTCACCAAAAAGTTGTTGGGTGAACATTTTGTCACTAGCTAACTGACGACAAAATAGGTATATCAACCTCAGCATAAGGAGATTTATACGGTAAAGTGTGCAGGTTTACTACAATAAAATGAGATGAGTCTCTTCTCTTATCAAGGGGAGGTTCCCTATAAGGTAGGGGAGGTTCCCTGTAAACTACTATAACTAATATAAGCTGAAAATACACTCAGGGGTGGAATAACACCATCCATCTCTCTTTTTTCAAAGATGATGTTCATAAAGACAAGGAGAAATCTTGGGTAATTGCTGAAGGCAATTCTCTTTTTTCAAAAATAATATTTAGAAAACCAGAGGAAGACTTCTTGGGTAGTAATTATAACCACAAGAAACCCATGAAAGCATAGTCTTTCATTGGTTCTCTCACTGATTAGGATGAAGGAACATAGTAAGATGAAGTGTGGCACAAAGTCTCCACTTCAACTACAACAAAGTGAAAGATTACGAAGGGTAATGGGAGCTCAATGTCTCACCAATATCCTTTAAACTGAAACATAAAACAAATAGACTGAAGACAATGATGGTAACACAAAGTCTTCCACAGTTGGCTTTAGGACACCTTCCATATTACTTCCACCAATTTTTCTTATTTGATTAAATGGACAAGACTGTATTTAGAAAATAGACATAAAAATAATTTCTTAGATAACACAAGCTATTTCAACACAAAGTCTGAAAGGTCACTTGCTTTCTCATTCAAATAACAAAATATGATTAACAGTTTGAGCTCAAAGTCTCAGGAATGATTTTCAATTTGAGTAAAGTTTTCGCTTCTGATAACAAAGAGATCTCCTTTCTATAAAATGAGATATTACAATATATAACATTCCAAAAAAAACTTGGGCGCTTATTTTCATGAAAATGACCCATGCTGAATTGAATGCCTTGAATATCTATGAAAGGGCCATGCTAAAAAAGGTCATCAGCCTTGACTTTGGCATTCTGAATCATCTCAAATGTCTCCTTTTAAGCATGGGTTGTCTAGTATTCTTTATGATGCTTACACGGCTGTCCATTCGCCTTTACTTAATATAGAAAAATAGGTCGTGCCTTTGAATGTTCGTGCTCTCTGATGTCCACCTGGTGGACTGTTCCACCTACTTGAAATAACTCTCCTACAAATATTTTTGAATTTCTTGTAGCATTTTATTCTCTCTTTCTTTTCCATGTTTTGTTCTTCCTTGGCAATCTGAGCTCTTAGGCTAACTTCTCAATTTTTGATGGCTCCTTCGGCTCCTTCTTTGGCTGTTCATTGAGTTTGTTCCCAAGTTTGCATCTTTAAAAATCAACAGATATTTCATTACCCTAAATTTGACATCCATGGGGATGTCATTGGTCACTTGGTCACTTGAACTACTTTGAACCTTGAACTTTTGAACCTTCGGAGTGCATTGGTTCAATGGTTCAAAGTGGTTCAATGGTTGGTGGTTCAATGTTTTGTAAAGGGCCACATTCACACTCTTTTTCTTCTGTTGAACCATTTATTTGAACTATTTGGTTGAACTTCTTTTTGGAATCTTTTGCTTCTTTGATTCACTCAAAGCTTTTGTTCGCACTTTGAACTTCTTTGAACCTTTGAACCTTTTCAATTCAAGGTTCAACTGTTCAACGGTTCAATCTATTTCTTTGAATCCTTTGAAGCTTTGAACTTTTTGGATCCTTTCCTTTTGGTTGAACTCGTTGAAATTTTGAACCTTTGAACCATTGAAAGTTTAAGGATCAATGGTTCAATCTTAACTCTTTTTGAACCTTTAAACCACTTTGAACCTTTCTAAGTTCAAAGGTTCAATGGTTCATTGGTTCAATGATTCATTCCATTTGTTTGAAGCCTGCCGTTAAGTCTTTTGATTGAACTTTGATGTTGAACAATATTTGAAATGCCTAAGTGTTTGGAACTTGTTTCTTTGTGAAATCCTGCCTGTTGAACCTGTGAGCTCCTTAGCTGAAAATGCTTGAATAATTGAAAAGCTTGGATGCTCAGAACATTTTTGAGAAAGAAAAGAGAGAGTTTTGGTCTACAGGACCAAAATGGTCAGTCCAAAAAAATGAAGTGACATATTTTGGGAACTCCAAGCTCAAGGTCAAAAGGTCAATGAATCTTGAAAATAAATGAGAGGCTACCAAGTGTCATGACTACAGGAGTTAGATAAATCAATGGTACACATTATAACCATGCGAAAGCAAATCAATGGTTTATGTTTGATCTAGAAGAAATAGATCAATGGTGTACGTTTAATCACAAGACACAACTACCATTTACTTCAAATATAGATGCAATATAAGACATGCCATTAATGTGAAAATAATAGTTATGACAAGGAATGGGATAACAACATGATGTGAAAAATACCATTAAATGCATTTATTAACAAAAGTAAGGATCCAAGCGTAGTGGTCATTAAGGATATGCATTAATGACATGAAGTGAAGGGTGATGAGAAAAAATTAATGATGGTAAACTCCTCTTGAAACCTATAAATGTGCAAGTTAAACTCATTTTACACTTTACCTTGAAGATTAATAGAGCTGAAGATCAAGTGACTACCAAAGTTGAGTCAATCAAAATTAGATCCAAGCAAAGTGAATTCATCTCCACAACAACCTACATAGGGCATTACCAAGTTTAGAATAGATATTTTGAGTCTATTTCATGAGAAAAACACTAGTACCAAAAGTTACAAGTTACAGGTCTGCCATTGAAGGGTGCTTAAGCTTAAAAAGCCAAAGCAAACATCCATAACCACAAATTCTTTTAGAAATGTTGGACAACTGTGCATTAACCTTTAGGATACTTGAAGGGTGATCTAGCCTAGAAAAAGGCCAAAAGAACTGAACCCTTACCAACAATACCAGAAGAAGAGGAGGTGAGCAGAGGAGACTGGGTTCCAATTAGGGAAGAGACACTAGAATAACAAGTTTAGCTTGTGAAAGAAGACAAAAGTATGGTGTACAAATTAAATCAGGCTTAATCATCCTCAATGCAAAAAACTCAAGTGTTCCCACCTCTATCTTTATTGATTGAAGAAATGCAATGTCTAGAATTGGTATTACCCGTGGAGAACTAGGTCTCCAAGGTTTCCACTTGTACCATAGTTGACTATAATCATTACCAACCTGGGAATGAGGTTGAGCTCCAAAGTGACTATCAGGTCGAGACTATGAACACTAAGAACCAAGTGGTGTATGATCTCACTATGTTTAACTAGTTGGACACTATAGGTTTGTTTTAGCTTTTCAATTTACCATACTTTGGTAAACCCATGGAGATGGTTTAATTCCTTCTTTCACACATCCATGAGGACTATATTTACTTCGTCAGGCACAACATGGAGATCACATCCAAAAAGATCAACAAAGTCATAAGACTATAGTGCTTAAGGTTAATCATAATTGATGATTTGGAAAACATTGAAGAGGTATAAAATACTGCCATGATACTCATGTATCAAAAGTAGGGCCATGTTATGTACATCAAAACCTATAGGATCCCACTCTCTGGGTTGTGGTATGAATCACCATGACCAAGATCAGAGGAACCAATCATTGGAAAGGCTAACATAGAGCTAGGCTATGTACTTCACCCATAATATTATTGAAGATGTAGAGAGGATCCATCAGATGCCCAAGTATAGGTTCTCATGGGGATTAATCCTCCTCTTATTGGTTTTTGTAAAAAATGGTGTGCTAGATTATAGCTTGGGAGCACTAAAGTGGGTATACCCTCCCATGCATAAGTCCCCCACTGAATGTTTCAAGGATTTCACATGCCTTGATCATATCACCCCATCATACAAGGTCAAGATGAGGTATTGGTTTGATGAAATGAAGGAGGCATTTGGGGATGAGTGGCACATCCCCAAGGACTTTCCCCCTTTAGATATGTATCAAGCATAGTTTGACATGAAACAACACTTCTCCCTCATGAGTATTTGAATGAAACAATTTGGAGAGCTATCTACATGGCTTAAGATACCTTATACCTTTTCAACATGGTAATTCATAGAATCCATCAATCATATTTATGATGTTCAACCTATCATCCTGCAAGCTGAAAGAATAGACTCAAAGATTCACACTCTCTATAAAATGTTTGTCTATCTAGGAAAAAAGGCCTATATGGATAAGAGGGAGATGAACCTGACCAACATCAAGGTCAAGTATATGATGGTGAGGGAGAAAATTCACAACTTGTTTTACATGCTACTCCCCTGAAAGGATCTATAGGGTAAGGACCCCAAGGAGAGACTTCCATCAACACCACCCCTAAAGAAGAAAAAGTGGTCAAATGTGGGTGCCAACATAAGTGGGCATCATGCACTAAAAAAATGGTATAAGAGTGTAGAAGTATCATGACATACCCCTCCACCATCTAGACCCATGGCATCCCATCCATCTACACCACCTCCACCTTGCCTTTCCCTTTATCCACCTCATCCATCTCCATCCCCTTCCCACACTTTTCCATATCCTCCATGCTCTTTATTATTATGTCCTTCATCACCTCAACCTTCTCCTCTTTCTCCTCCACCTTCTCCACCTCCACCTTCACATTCTCCACCTTTACCCTCTCCCCCTAAAATAAATCCACCACCATATCCCCCAAGTTCTTCTACTTCAATAACTACCCAACAATAGCCCCTAAGACAAGTACCTCAGTAAGAAATTCTTGAGTTAAAGGTTCATAGCTCAGATTGTGATTTTAAGAAAACTCCCTCCCTAATGCGAGAGGAGAAAGCCACCTTTGATTCTTCAATATTTGATGTTGAACCACTATATGGTGAAGAGGGGGATGGTGAAGAACTAAGCATGATAGCCACTAGTAGCCATGAAGAGGCCAAACTTGAGCATGACCCTAGTAAAGGGAAGGGACCAACCAAGACTATAGAATATCACGACGATGATGTAACTAGAAATGTGTGTGAGCGATATCAGTTCAACATCCAAAAAAAGATGCTCTATATTTGGCCACATTTCTTTCCTAACGAGACAACCATGGAAATAAAGAAGCAAGTGTCCTTCCTTTTAGATATGTACAATGAGGAACACAAGTTCAAACTACCCCAAGGTAGCCTTTCCTTCGATCTAGATGCTCTAGCACTGCCAAAACCACTATGGGTAGATCTACAAAAGATCTCCCCTCTTATAGCAAGCACCACCTTTTTGAAGCTGGGCATGGAGATCATGCACCAAAATGTTTTATCAGATTTTGATGCACATAATATTGAGAAGAAACATGCCAAGATTGTGGGCATGTATAATAAAGAAGTTGTAGAGAAATAAATGCTTACCAAGGAAGTGGCCACATTGAAACAACATATCCAAGAGGCCACATAGGCAAAATTCAAGGTATTAAACCTCTATAAAATAATTTTGAATGAAGAACTAGTGCTAGAAGATGGAATGCCTCTTGATGGGGATGCCATATGAAAGTTAGAGACCTTAGTAGAACTTCTACTCAAACAATGCAAGGAGCAACCTGTGTTAAAAGATGAGGGATTGGAGTTAGATGAATAATTCACCATAGTTGTTAAAATCTAAAAGCATGCTATAGAGAGGGTAGGGGAGTATATGCCCATTTTTGATTTTTTTTTGCACAACTAGCACATCCAAATAAAGTCTTAGAGGCTTGGCTCCAAGTTGAAGAAGCCTAGAGGCAACAACTGGATAATGCTACACTCTTAATAAAAGACTGCATTGAGCACACCAAAGAAGTTAGGGATATAGAGGTGATGGAGGATGTAATCAATAAATATCATCAACAATTGAATGTGAATTTTCCATCCCTTCAAGGATAGGTTGATAAATATGTTAGGTTGTGGAGCTAAAAGCTTCACCCGGATGCAAACATGGAGGGTTGTTGAGTGTCACAGTCGCTGACGTCGGCAGGCCACAACCGACGTCGGGCAGGGGTCGATAGAAAGCAACTGACATTGGCAGGAGTCAGCCGACGTCGGTCACCTCCAGTCAGACAGGGACTGACATCAGTCACCTGTGTGGTTCTAGAACTGGTTGTTGATGAACAGTCAGTTAGTTGAACGAGTTGTTTGCATGTTAAAGACTACTTTGAGTCTTGAGTCGCTTGTCTAATTATTGTATGCATGAGATCTATATAATAGACTCATAGGTTGTATTGTAAATTTGTAGAACCAGAAGAGTTCTTCCATTGGTAGAATCACAGGGGTTCTTCCAGGTATGTAAGATCAGGTTTGATCTGCAGGGTGTTGCAAGATCATGGTGGAGATCTACATGTGGTAAGTAAGATCAGGTTGGTCTGCAGGGGTGTGTGTGTGTGAGGGTCAAAAGGAGATCTGTGGGGTAGCAAGATCCAAGGTGATAGCAACACATAAAGGAGCAAGATCATGGTGAGATCTACTTGGAGTACCGGTTCGTACTCAGTTGTACTGGCAGTATTGTACTGACTGGTTGAGGTGAACAACAACTCTATGTTTGGGTTGTTTGTTTTGACCTGTATTGAGAGAAGATTACTCTTGAGGGAGGATTACTGGTATGCTCACAAAGTGGATTAAAGAGTGTAATCTCTTTGTTGTAATTTCCTTCTATAATGAGTTGAATATAATTGTGTGTTGCCTCTCATATTCTGTGCTATTTTCTATTTCTAGTTACTTGTACTTCTGGTATAATTTTGCATATTTAGTTGCTTATACAAAGGTAATCAAGTGTGCTCTTAAATCTGACAAGTTGTGTTAGAGCTTTGGGGAACCTAGGTCTTATCAAAATAGGTATCCACAATTGAAGACATCCAAAAAGATGTCATCATATCCCTTGATGAACATGTCAAAAAGGTTGATGAGACCTCCATTGACCCCAAGGAGACAATGAAATTAAAGGGGGCTATAGAAGAAATAAATACAAAAATTCTTAAGGCATTGTCACATTAGGATAATAGGAAGAAGGAGATCGAGCAATTAGGGCCTACATTTTTATGGAGGATGCTAGTATGGCTTAGTCCAGGATGGACTAAGAGGGTAGTGTGGGGTGATGTTAGCCCTAAAATTTTGGATAAGTGTTTTCCAATTTTGGCATGAAATTGATATGATGCTAAAGGACCATGGTACAAAAAGACCATGGTGCATAATTGATAGCCATAAAAACACCATGACACAAAACCTATGGGGCACAAAATGACAATAGTGCAGAGAAACCAATGTGAGAGGACCTAGTTTGAGGGGAATGAGTCATGAGGAACTCGAGGACATAGGAATCAAAATAGAAGTAAAAGACTAAGGGAACACATGGGAAGTAGGAACAGTTAAGAGAACGGTTTATATGGGTCACCTCGACCCTATTAGTAGGAAGTTTTACACTAGGTCACAAGAAGAGGAACACATGACAACAAATATATAACATAGAGTGATGATATAGGGGGTGCAGAGGCCCAGGTCTCTAGGAAAAACCAATTCTTAAGTGCCATGACTCTCAGTTTGTTGAGAGTTCATTGGCCAATTTATCATACCATTAATTATTATAAACATTTGGTCAGGGTAAAACAAGTATAATACCCCTATTGTAAATCATGACAAGGGGGATTTTTGGGATGAATAGGTCAAAAAGATCGATGAGATTTCCATCGACTCTTAGGAGATAAAGAAATTAAAGGGGGATATAGAAGAAATAATTGCAAAAGTGCTCGAGGCATTGTCACATTAAGATAATATGAAGAAGGAGATTGAGCAATCGAGGCCCAAATTTTTGATAGAGGATGCTAGCGCAACTTAGTCCAAAATGGACTAAGAGGTTAGTGTGGGGTGATGTTGGCCCCAAAATTTTAGCTAAGTGTTGTCCAATTCTGGCATGTAACCAACACAATTTTGAAGGGCCATGGTGCAGAAGTACAATAACATGTAGCTGATAGGCATGGAAGCACCATGGCATGGAACCTATGGGTTACAAAAGGACAATAACATGGAGAAAATAACACAAGAGGACCCAATCAGAGGGGAATGAGTCATGAGGAACCTGAGGATGTAGGACTCAAAATAGAAGTGGAATATTAGGGGAATGTGTGAGAAGTAGGAGAATTTAAGAGATCAGTTCATACGGGTCACCTCGACCCTATTGGTAGCAAGTTTTGCACCAACCTACAAGAAGAGGAACACATGGCAGCAAAGATATATCATAAATCAAGGATATATGGGGACAAAGGCCCAAAGTCTTTAGTAAAAACTAATTGTTGAGTGCCACAACTCTTAGTCTATTGAGAGTTCATTGGTGAATTCATCATGTCATTAATGATTGTAAACACTTAGTAAGGGTAAAACAAGTATAAATACCCTTGTTGTAAAGCATGATATGGGGGATTTTTTGAATGAATTTGTGACAAACCTTTACTTTTCTAATGATTAAGATTAATATACAAGATAGTAGGTTTTATCAACTTCGTGTGTTTTATGATGAACAATGGTGTGAGTTAATTAATTAGACTTAAATATGAGTTTGGTCCTATTTTTATTTTCTTTTCTAAGAAACTGATGCTAATATAAGATGACAATATTATGTGTAGTGATATTAATTGAATCTATAAATCAAAGAATCAAGGTAGTTTATCTTTGCATTCATATAATCCTTGTTTAATTTATATAAAAAGAAGGATATGAACAAGTTATTAACACTGTGCAATAAAACCTCTGGGAATTGGTCTTTCAGTGCACACTTTGGGTGAGCATGCAAGACCTAAATATTATGTGAAAAGGCTAGCATGCTAGCTCATTGGGCTAGACTTTAGCGCTGAAGATGGAATTATCAAAGAAACCCCAACAAGACCACATATAAGGGGCATGTTCAAATGTCACACAATCAAAAGGGATGGCATATTAAAATGTCCAATCAACATAGAATGGCATTTAAATGTCCAATTGATATATAATGTCATAAGGGCCAATAAGCAAGGAACATATTCAAATGTTCCACAAGCAATACAATAGCAAACAATTGAAAACACTCAAGGAGGTGACAAAAATATGAAACATAAGCATATCATACTAGTCCCTGTATATATGTGTTAGCAAAAAATGTTATGTAACATAGCATATCAAGTACACTGTGAAAGATATGAACATAGATATAAAAAAGTGTAAGTGTTAGTATATAAAATCAAACATGATAGTGTATAAATGATCATAAAGGATATGTAACATGTATCAATCATGATCAAGTAAGAAGATTTCCCCAATGTACTATATGATGTAGATAGAGGAGAGGTCCAACATTTAGAAGTGTATATGTCATGTGTCTGGGTATGTTGTATCACACTCAAAGATGCATGAAACCTATATGTATATAGGAATGAAATGATATGTTATATACTAGCATAAAGTAAATAACACAAATTTTAAGGAGCTAATAAAACATGAGAAAGTTGAACATTTTTGTATTTTTTAATTATTTGAATGTTTTTGTATTTTATTAAATATTTTATTTTTTTAATATTTTTAAAACATTTTGTAAAAGATTAGCCTATGATCCTATCTAAGGGGTGCTCATATGTAGCTCTAAACTCAAAATATGGTATATAAAATTGGTGATAGTGCTAACTGTAGACATCTAATTCCTATCACTATTATACTAAAATCATCAATCTAAATGATATTCTACAATAATGCACAATCTAGACCAAAATCACTAAAATGCTCTAAATCATTCGAACTTGTCATGTATAGGCATTGATTTGTGCTAATGTATCCTTGAATGGGGCAATGCATTTTATGTGATTATTATATTTTCTTAAATCATTTTGAGTCAAATTATGACCACAAAAAATGACATCTTGGACAACTGAATTATTCTAATTTGGTAGCACGTCACATGCATGTGTTATTTTGTGTCCATAATACCCTAACTAGGGTATTATCCTGTACACAACTAACAACTTTTTCTAATTATACTCTAGTCAAATTATGACTCAATAAAATGAAATTTATGACCAGGTTGATTAAACATGTAACAAATTTATAAAGAATTTCAAAAAATTAAGTAAAGTCACTTAACCAAATTAAATCAAATCAAGAGCTTAAGTAAAAATTCCATGAAAATTATTAAATATCTAATTAATATAAATTCATTGTTCAATTCTACATCATCCCATGACATCAATGAGGTGCCATCCATAAACCATTAATGAAAAAAATATCAAAATTAAGCCCTCCCATACCTAATCAATGCCCCATTATTCCAAATATTAATGGGAATATTTATTGATTATCCCTCCAAAGATTAAATTAGTTCATGGACATACATCTTGATTTGAAGATGGACAACCATGGTTGATCCTGAACATGTTTAGAAATCTATAAATAAGTAAGCCAAGACCACCATTTTAAAGATCTTTTTGTGTGAACTTATTATGCATAATTATCTTCACAAAGTTTTAGTTATACAAACTTACTATGTATAAATTGCAATAGAAAATCTTCGTGTATTCACCTAATTGACAAATCTTGTGAACCTAAGCCATTGGTGCACTAGGATCTGATGGAGACTCATGCTACACTTCATTGAAAAAGACTTAGAACATCAAATGTAGGAAAAATCAAGCTTCTTAGCTACTCATGAAGGAGAATAACTAATTGGAAGGTATATTATCATCTTGATTTCATAATTAGTTATTTTAATTCATTAGCAACACCTCTTAAGGGATTAAGATTTTTAAGTTAACTCTTTATGCTTATTTTAGAGATTTGTTGATTAACACATAATCTAACGTTGTCTCATAATCTTATTTTACATTCTTGTATGCCCAGTTGGACCATGAATCTCACACATCAATTTTATCGCTTCTAATTAAGCACTCAAACCCTCTTTTGAGGCTATTTTGATCCTTTTTTCTTTAATTTCTATGTTTATGAATTCTAGACCAAATGATAGATTTGATCTGTAGAATGATGAATTTGACCTAAACATCAATAAGAATGTCTTGCAGAGTGTCGAAATCAACTTGCACAATAATCAAATTGCCCATATGAATGAAAAAATTGATATTTCTATTTTTTTATCTCTATCTGTGTGTTTTACAAAATCAACAAAATTGACTTGAAGATTGATGAGTTTGACTTATGGAATGGTGGGTTTGCCAACATATTAGAAAGATCATCGTGCACTAAAAAACTGCAGGTAACTATTATGTTTTTCATTTATACCATATTTATCACTTTGGTGAGTTCACCCTACTCATCGGTGGAAACATCCTATTAATCAGTGATATCGCTCTATAATTAGTAGGATCATAAAATAGTGTCCATTATGTCTATCTTTCATCAGAATCATCCTAAGAAATAATAAAATCACCCTAATAAATGATAAAAACACTTTGTACAATAGCATAATCGACTCGTGTCAAAAAAAAGAGAGCTATAAAAACAAGTTACAAATTTATTTGACAATCATACACCTTTGATTTTAATTCTAATACTTTGTTTTGCAGGTGTCAAGACACTTAGTTTCAATTTTATAGAAACAAAAGGCAAATTTAAATTCATATCTAATTTGGTGTTCTAAAATGAACTCACACTTTAGATAAGTGATTATAAGAGCTTTTATTTTATTATTATTATTATAATTGTGTGTTTATTTTAAAAACTAAGTCTAGCGTGTATGCTCTCCCCCCCATCGCCTTTAGGGAACTTGGGTGATCCAAAAATGCTTCACTTATTGCTTTTGTCACTTTGTCCAAAGCGTCAAAGGAAATTTGCTAAGGCAATCCCCAAAATTTGAGTGATTTGGGTGATCTTGAAATAACCCTAAAGTCTTTCTACAATTTTTATTTCTTGCATATTAACTTGTGGACAGGAGTTCATAGCCTCCCTGTGAGTTCTCTAAGGAAACATTGACCTAAGAATTTATCTCCCAGCATCATTTCAACCCCACTCCATGGTAGGGGTATATAAAGTTAGTTTGAATTATTGGGATGCTTGTTTAAGCGGTTAAAAAAGACCCATTAGTAAAAGATTACCTCAGAGCATAGTTTAACTTGGAAATCTCACTACACTGAGTAATTGATGGATGTAGTGGTTGTGAAAAGGATAAGGCCTTTTCATAAAAAATTAGTTAATGCATATCTATATGATTTTTTGTGCCCTAGTGTTAATCACACATATGGGACCATTTAGAACGTACAAAAATTGATAGTTTTTAGAACAACCCCACTTACCACAGAGTACTATTGGTTTAGGGTGAGTAGCCTAAATTTCTAGGTCACCATACAATCTCTTGAGAGAAGAGGGGGCCTAAAAACCCTATTTTTTATGTGCATATAATTTTATTAGATTTACAACTTATTTCCTCTCAAGAAGGAATATATAGGTATAATCCAAGCATACGAAGCCACCTCATTAGTTTGCTAGGATAAGATGTTTACTTTAGTGTTTTTCTTGTTCTTATTTATTTACATGGTCTTTTAAGTCTAAAAACTATTTGTGTGAAACCAAAACACGTCAAAAAAATAAACACTTAATTATACACCATTTATTTTGAATAAAGAGGTGTTACATTGGTCAAATTCAAATCACCTTTTTACCTTGTTCAAAAATTTCAACCTAATCATTTTGTTTGTATTTACAAATAGTGTTGTTATGTTGTTAATTTAAGTCTATAACTATTCATCACTTTGCAAATCTCAAGTCCTTTTTTTAATCCAAATTTGAAATATTGTCTTTCTAAGTTCTAATCTAAGGCATTATTGGTTTACCTTTAACACTTGGTTTGAGTAACTTGGGTGAGATTTTCTATTTGGATTGAAGGCCATTTTGTCCAAATTATTATCTCATTACATTCTTAATTTGGACTTAGATTATCTTGCATTCACTCACGCTCTAAGTTCCTAGACCATTCTACCTTTCTTTGCCATGTGGTACCATTGTGTTACCCATTTATTTTGATTGTATTCTTAATAGTTCTTGTGTTAATTCACATCTTGAGCTTCTTAGTTTGCATTTTATTTTTCTTGATTCGAAAAGTCTTCTTCTAGATTATCTATCCATGACTCATTATAGTTGTGATTAGTTTTTTATGGTATTTGACATACTTTTAGCTTAGATTTTTGTGTGATGACTTACACCCTAAGTTCTAAGATTATTTTACCCTCTTCTAATTTGATTATTTAGACCAACCAAGGTTGAGTAATTATGTAACCTCTTTCTTCTAATTGTGTGGCACTATGGCCTTTCCTTTTATTATATTCTTGTTTTACCTTGTATTTGATTTATTAAAGAGTTAAAAAACATTTTAAACATTTTTGAATCATATTCCATATCTTAGAAAACATATAAAAAACCATCTTCAAACATGACACAAAGGTATACTTGTAGTGGAGTCTCTTACGACCCTAGTTATGAGGAAGAACATTTTTATGATGGAGAAGAACACTCTATTGTGTTTGATGATATCCCAATAACAATAAGATTTGAATAGTGTTATTATGAACACCAACCTTTAGAAGACAAAGATGAATCCCTTTTAAGGTTGATAGAATCAGGTGCAAGACTACCACAATATTTCCCAATGGAACGATTGCACAAACTTGTCTAAGTAGAGGAGAAAAAGCTAGAGCAACCTCTCACTCGCATTATAAAAACTAATATTGCTTCCTCTAGTGAGGGAAAATAATAGCTTATAGAATCTACCCTAATTAATCAGGTCCTTTCTACCAAAATTCAAAAAATTAGTCAATGATATGTAGATCAACTTGTCACAGACCTAATAGCTTCATTGGCTATAACTTTAATTGACAATACTGCTTCTAAAAATCAAGAATAGGTGATCAACCAAACACAACACACCCTAGTTAATCATATGCCTATGGTAGATCTTAGTGTTGATCCCAAATAAAACAAACCTCTAGATGCTTCGTAACATGTTTTACTTGATACAAAGAATACCTTTTTCAACCATTACGATACTCTTACCCCTTCACAAAATCAAGGAATGAAGGACCCATCATAGATTGGGGGTATTGTGCAAAATGCTTTAGTGAGTTCATCTCAACCAACATGTACCTTGATGAATTGACAAATGACACCTTAAAACCTATAGTATTCATATAGCACACAATGACAAATTCTCAGGACTTTATATCAACCACCTAGGAATCAATGGCAAACCTACTCAAATCAAAGAGTAAACTCAAACCAAACTAATAAACATAGGGTTCATATCCCTAATAGGACCACTCAAGGGCACATTCCACCCCAACGAAATTATATTCCACCAACTAATGCACCAAACATGTAGGAGTGGAGTTCAATGAAGGAAATAGTCTCAAAGCTTGAGACAGGCAACCAAATTAAGAATTATAAGTTTGATGAGATATGCCCATATCCATTTGACTTAAGCATTCTCCAGGTCCTATTTCCTCTTATTTTAAGGCACCCAAGTTTGATAAATATAAAGGGAAGGGGGACCCTCAAGAACACATTCAAGCCTTTTTTGTACTATGCTAAGAGGTAGCCTATAAAAGTGCTTATTTACTCTACTTATTTCTACGTAGTTTGGTTGGACATGCTCTAGATTGGCTCTTCAAATTACCTAAGGGATCGGTGACAGGTTGGAATGGCTTATAAGAGAAAATTTTCAACCATTTCTCTTATAACATTGAGCATGAGTTAATAGTGGTTAACTTATGTAATTCAAAATAAATAAATGGAGAAAGCTTTGTAACATACCTACAATAGTGGCATTAGCTGGATGCTTTCAACACAATCTGCTAGATAACTATCTGGTTGACATTTTTGCACAAAACTTGCACCCTTAAGTAGCTCATAATTTGTGACTCACTTATGCCAACACATTTAAGGAGATCATTGACAATAGTGTGAAAATTGAGAAAGCACCTATTACCAAGGGTCTTATAAAGATTTATCCATAGGTTCAAACATCTAATCAGACCCAACCACCTATTCAAACTAATACTATAGAAAAACCTAAGGTTTTTAATAAGAACATGGTGGGAAATGGAATGATAGAATCAAGACACATGAAAATGACACAAGCACTTATCAGATTCAAATATACAAACAACCCCACATAATCCATCAAAAACTTTGTAAAGGGCTCCTTGATGCATGGAATTTAACAAGTATAAAACATTCAACAAATTGGAAGAGCCTATTGAGGTAGTGTTTTATAAACTAGTGGTTACCAATTTGATTGTGTGGCCTATACCAAAGATATTTTTGGAATATCAATATAAACTTGATTGGTATCAAGAAGATGAGTTTTGTAATTTCTATCATGTTATCAGCCATGTCATTTACCAATGTGTACAATTAAGACATATTATTGAGAATTTGATCAAGAGTGGTAAAATCAAAGTAAAATAAATAGTGCAAAACACTAATTAGGATATGGGAATCTATAAGGACCCATTTCCCCAATATAATCAACTACAATAGAGAAATAATTAGAGTCAAGGTCAGGGCTGATGTCAATAGAATCAAGATTAAAAGCCTAATCAACATAATCATAATTAGGATCATAATGCCCAAACTAATAACCTGGGTTACAATAATATGCCTTATAACACCATGAGATGTGTTTCTACAAATCACATTGCCACCATTATTATCAAAACCTATGAACTATTCAATGCTTATCAAAGTATTAGACCCCCCATTATAAGGTTAAAAACCTCTCTTTTGAGTAATGTCACACTAGGTTCAAGCAATTCCATTGTGCCTTGGTTTTTATGGGTTATTATCTCTAGACCTTCACGTTCTTCCTCTAATTATAATGACTATGTTCCAACTCAAAATTGTGCAAACATAACTAGATGCTAATGAGTTACCCTCCAAGTTTATTCTAATTATAATCACTCCTTAATGATTCTAGATTGTGCAATCACAACTCAACGCTCATGAGCCACTCTTCAAGGCCCTTTGCCTTCCTCTAATTTTGTACCAAATCTGAATACTATGCCTTCTAATCCAAAGCTGAACACTCTACTGGCCAAGGCCAAGCCCTCTTGTTCTTCCATTAAAAAGTCATATAGCATTCAAGACCAACTAAGTAAAAACCCTACATAAATTTCTATCCTAGATATTTTGTGTACTTCAAAAGTCCACCATACTATATTGAATGACTTCCTTTAACGGTCCACTATTCCCAAAGACATCAACCCCAACAAAATTTAGACACTTGTAGGACATTTATTTCTAAGTGATGCAGGGGCATCCCATGAGGACCCCAAAATGGTTTCATTTTTTTCTATAGATGGTCTAGTAGTTGGTTTATAGTTTCTACAAGTCATTAGAGGTCCATTTGTGGAGTCTAGGTAGTCATATAGTGTATAGAATTTGAATTACTCATTTTCCTACCAAAACCTTCTTTGAGCAAACTTGGGATTATAAGTTTTGTATAAGGACTATTTTATGAATTTATGAAGATGGAAAGATGTAAAAAGTAAGTCTAAAAGTTTTTGGACATTGTAGTAGGTTCATACATGTCATTTATCTAATATCATAGTCTTAGAGGGGTCATATTGTGAAAATCAAGACAAAACATCATGTATCAAGTAATCTCTACATAGAAAGGTGGAAAGAAATAGTTATGCACGTATATAGGAGTCTTGGAGTTAGTTGAGGAGGGTGATTCTTGATATTCCATTTGAATAGTTGAATGGAGTATGTATGAAAAAGTTTGGAAAAAAAGAACAAATTGATATGTTTTGTAAAAACCCTATTGCTGTTTTGGAAATAAAGAAACACACCTATATTTTAAGGTCATTATTGTTGAAAAATTTGCATTATGTGTTTGAATAGTTAAGGAAGAGAATGATTTTTTTTTTTAAAGAAGTGAAAGATAGTGAGTGCATGTATGATTTGAAGAAAAGATTTAAGTGAATGGTAAGAGTTAAAAATCCCTGTTTGCAGAATCTAATATAGGCCCTATTGGACTGACAGTGAATGTTATTTATTGTTCATGCTAAGTTGATTAGATAAGGTGAGGGTAATTGTTATTAAATTGATTCAAGGAAAAAATAAGATTTGCATAATTCATATTTGTTCTCATATCAAGAAAGAAGGAATCTTGCTTAAGAATACAGTCTTAGGTTATGTTTGGGTTAACAACATATTGTTACTTGTTGCTTGAGTTCAAATGGTTTTTGCACATGAACATTGATATTGAGTTTCCATGAGTATATTTAACATTTTTGGAGGATAGAATAATTATATTGGGATAAATAAACATTTCAAACATAGGTATCTTTAAATTAGACCCAGTTTCCTATAGGTGACCCTGTTGGTAGTCTGAGTGTTTATGCATGGTGAAAGAAAGAATCATAAAATCAACTAAAAATGTCTCATACCCATTAGGTAAGATCATTTTAATTGTAAAGTGGTTATGGAGGTTAAATATTATTGGAATAGTGTTTTGGTGGACTGAAGACTTACAAGGTTGTGTTTTGCTTAAGAAACCAATACAGTCAAGTGAATTTTGAAGATGTAAAATAAGATCAAGAAATTGATCATAGCCTAATATTGATAGGAGAATGAAGAGAGGGTCAAGATAGACCCAAGAGATATATTATGATCATTTAAAATTCATATAAACGTCCTCAGTAGTGGATTGTATCCTCTTAGGCTATGATTGAGACAAATTACCCTGAACTAGGGTTTGACAAAGAAATTCATTATATGGAGAAACGAACTAGTCAAAAATCTTAAAATTTTGTAATTAGATTGGTTTCAATAACCCTAAAGAGATTTCATTGGTTTTGAGGTGAGTATACATATTTTTGTACCATTTTGGATGCTCGAAAGGTAGACAGGGCTCAGAAGGTCTAATTAAACCTAGGCAAAATGTTATAAGGTTCTAGAAGGAAGCTCCAAAGGGTGAGTTAAGTCATGAAAAGGTATTGAGAGGTCAAGTTAATTATAAGGTTATTGAAAACAAAGGTATAAACCAAGTTTTAGATCATGATTTTTCTATACCATTTGAAATTATTCAAGATAGGGCTAGTGGGAGTGTAACAAGTGTATACTAAGTGGTGTTAAGGTGTAAGCAGGGAGTTGGAGAGAGTTGGTATGTAAATTAGAGGTTAAATGTGACCATATAGAGCCTAAATAAAGTAACATTGGAATCCATCTAACAATTCCAATGAGATTTGGTATCTTGCATGAAGACTTGACCTAATGAACCATTAACAAAATGTGACAGTTGATAGAGTTGAGAAAGGGAAGAAGTTGAGAGTTTGAAAGGATTATTGAGTTGTTGAAGTGGACATATAGGGTTGATGAAAACTATACAAATAGGTTGAAGACCATTAATACCATAAATTAAAGTAAAATTAAGAATATTGCATAGATACTTGAGCTTGTAAGCATTGATTAAGGTAGTGGAGTTTTAAAATAAGGTTGAATGTGATTTATTGGTATATGCTCTGCATCACTGAGCCAAAAAATTACATTTGATCAAAGATATATGTCTTTCCTTGGTCCTACCCACAATAACCCCTTGTACATTTAGATCATTATAGAAAATCATAAGATCAAGCGGGTCCTTATAGATAATGGTTTAGGACTGCACACAATGTCATTTATTTTTATACAATTATTAGATTATATTTCCAAGGACATCCAACTTGAGATGATCACGATCAAGGCATATGAAAATATTGAGAAAGAGTCTTCCAAGACTATTTGTTTACCAGTTATTGTTGGGTTTGTATCCCATGATACTTTATGGCATGTCATGGACATTGAATTACCATATAATATACTTGTTGGTCATCCTTGGATCTATGAAGTATGGGATGTCTTGTCTAGTTTTCACCAATGCCTCAAGTTCCCCCATGTTGGAATTGAGGTTACCATTCATGGTGATTTGTAGACCTACCAATATTGTAAACACCTAGAGGCTGAATTTTGCAATTATAACTATTACTTTGGTTCTAAATTTTTAGCAAAGAAGAATAAAGAAATAGTTTTACAACCACCCAAGTCTAATTATATCAACCCAAGTGATCTTGCTTTCACTTTTGTTGATCTATTTCCCAAAGCATTTGTAAACCAACTCACTATTGAGGATGTAGTCATTTCCATGTACCATCTCAAATATTCCTTTCATATTGTAAAATTACCCAAGTCTCCTAAGTACTACGATAGACATAAACCTTCTAAAGCCCCTTATAGGCCCAACATGATTTGGTAAAAGAAGAAAAACATGCAAAAACCACCAATGGTATTTATTCTCGTAACTTCAACAAATTAAGATAAGGAAGCCTTTACTAAAGGAGATTGGTTATATTATGATGGCCTTGATAATTATTTTTAAAATCCTAAATACCTTATTCCTAATCAAATTATGGATAACTTGGATTAAATAGGTAAAGGCCTTGGGTCAAGGGAGTAAGGTATATTGGAACCATTATCAGCTAGTAAACCTATTATAAGTCAAGGTCTCAGATTTATACTACCTAAAGGTGACCTCATGTATTTAAATAGTGATTCCTATGAATCAATTAATGAAAAAAATCCTAGAAGTGATACAACATCCCATTATAGTGCTTACAATGAGCTAACTAACATAGACATATTTGACTCTAATTATATTATGAGCATTATAGCCTATTATTCACTTAACCTTTGTCATCTTGACCTTATAGATTGGAACCATCAAAATTATGTCATAACTTTGGGTGAATTTCAAAATGAAGGGTCTATTGTCATGTACATGGGACTCAGAGATGAATTACTAATTGGAAATCACAAGCAAGACTTTGACTTCTCTTTGGGTTATATTGCCTACTTTGGAGAGTAGACAAACTTTCTTAGTCACATAAAAAATAAAACATCAAGATATTTTGGTGAAAACCTCCTTGAGGAACTAATTAGTTAGGGAAAAAGTAATAAAAAAGATGAGCCCTTGAGTGAAAACCTATTTTATGCACTCTTAGATGTTGAAGTTAGTTCATCTCTAAAGGAAACACACGGTCCACCAAGTCCTAGCTCTACAACCAGTACCAGTATCATTACTAAACATGATAAAGTCTTTGAGCATCTTGTTCTATAATTTCTAGAGATATTTTCAAATTTTACATTACTTGAGCCAATGAAATCAGATTCATATCACTATCTTGAACTTTGGGATGAACCAGAAGCTGAAGTAAAAGAAGAGAATTAAGATCAAACACTTCCCACTATCTTAGAGGATGGTTCTATACTACTCAGAGAACATCATTGAAGTGAACTTGGGAACTTATGAGGATCCTAAAATTATTTATATAGGATTATATCTCACTGATGAAGAGCATGACTACATTGTGAACATTCTAAGGGATTTTATTGATATCTTTGTATGGGATTATTTAGACATGCTAGGCCTAGATCCTGACTTGGTTGTGCATTGTCTTGTGGTACATCTAGATGCCAAGCCAATCAAGCAAAAAGTGATAAAATTGCATCCAACTATTTTATTTTAGTAAAGAAAGAGATAGAGAAACTATTGGGAGTTGGCTTCATCAGACCACTGGATTATTTTGAATGGATATCAAATATAGTCCCAGTAAGAAAAAAGCCATAGGGTATATGAGTTTATACTAATCTTATAGATATCAACAAAGCATGTAAGATAATTTACCTATACCTAACATCAACATGATTTTCAACTCTACTACTAGGTATGAGATGTTATCCCTCATAGATGGCTTCTTTAGATATAATCAGATCAAAATAGCTCTAGAGGACCAATACAAAATTATGTTCACCACATCGTGGGGAACATTCTGTTACCAAGTCATGACTTTTGTCTTGAAGAACATTAAGGAAACCTATTAGCATGCTATGAATGTCATTTTACATGACATGATGCATGATATCGTTGAGGACTATTTTGATGATATTCTAGCAAAATTAAGAACACGTGCCAAATATCTTGATGTTTTGCTAAGAATCTTTGAGAGACTTCACAAATATAAGCTTTGTCTAAATCTTAAGAAGCGTGTCTTTAGCATAACTTTGATAAAATTCATAGGATTCACTGTATCACAAAGAGGGATTGAAGTGGATATTTCCAAGGTCAATGCTATCATGGAAATGCCTCTACCTTCTATTCTCAAATAGCTCCATAGCTTGCAAGGAAAGATTCAATCTATTAATAGGTTCATTTCAAAATTGGCAGACAAGTGTCATCCAGTCACACACCTCTTGAATAAGGGGGTAAATTTTCAATGGGATACTGAGTATCAACAAGCATTTGTGAATCTCAAAGCATACTTGGCCAACTCACTAGTTTTGAGATTGCCAACATTTGGACAACCATTACTCCTTTATATCTCAACCACAAAACATGTAATAGGGGCACTCTTGGCCCAACATGATGAATAAGGAAAGGAACATGAAATCTATTATTTTATTCTAACACTTGTAGCATATAACCATAATCAAACACCTATTAAGAAGGCTTGTTTAGTAATGGTGTTCACTTTCTAAAAGTTATGACATTACATGTTGAATATTAAATCTATTAGTGTTGCTAAAGTAGACCTTCTCAGATATTTATTATCCAAGGCATATATTATAGGTCAAATGGCTAAATGGGTCATGTTATTCAATGAATTTGATGTTGAGTACCAAAACCAAAAGGTTATTAAAGGGTAGGTCATTGCAGATCAACTTGTAGAAGCTCCTATTATAGATACTCAACCACTCACATTTGATTTCTTAGATGATTCATCATGGTAATAGAAGAAGTAGCTCACAAACCTGAACTGTGGAAGTTATAATTTTATGGCTCGTTTACATCTCATGGATTTGGGGTTGGTATTTTATTCCTCACACCACAAGGGGACCTCATTCCCAAGGCCTTTCATATCAATTTTAATTGCACCAACAATATGATTGAGTATAAAGCTCTTATTGTAGGACTTCTTGTAGTATGGTGGTATATACAATAGTTGATGGTCTAAGGGGATTCTTAATTGATCATTAATTAGACCAAAAACCAATATCAGACTTGAGATGACAAGCTTATACCCTAAAAGCATAGTGTGGACAATCTCAAGTCCCACTTCAAATTCTTATAGTTTGAATAGGTATCATGGGCCAATAATATATCAGTCGATGTAATGACAATAATTGGGTCCATGGTACAACTTTCCAATAGTGTCAAACAGTATCAATTTTTCATTAAGAATATTATACAGCCTACTCATTTATTACTAGATATAGAGAGGGTTAGCACCATTGTTGGTCCCAATCCCCCACCTAAACTCCCCTAGTTCTAAGACATTTATAACTATTTCCATGATGAAGTCTTTGCCCTGACCTTTCACACAATCATTAGAAATCTTTCTCCATCACCGAGCCCATTATACCCTCCTTAGGAACATGCTTTATCATAAGGGCTATGATGGAATGCTTCTTTGTTGTTTATATTTAGGAGAATCAATGTTAGAGCTTAAGGAGGTTCATGAAAGAATGTGTGGGGCCCACACTAGTGGTGTAGTCTTAGCCAAGAATCTCCTCATAATGAGATACTATTGGCCCAAGATGGAAATATATGCTTTTAATTATGTTAGGAAGTGTGTTGTTTACTAATAACATGGTAATTTGATACACACACCCTCCTTTCCATTACAACTAATCACTACACCATGGCTATTCTCTACATGGGGTCTTAATCTCGTCAAAAGAATAAACCCAACATCCTCTAATGGCCACAAACATATTCTCACCACTACCAAATATTTTACTAAGTGTATTGAGGCCATTCCTCCCACTTACATCATTGGGAAGTAGATTGCCAAATTTATCCATTATCATGTCATCCATTGATATGGTATCCCAACTTGTATTATATCTGATAATAGAAGATAATTTGTAAATAGAATGTTAAATCTCTTTGCACTATGTTCAAAATCAAACATAATAAGTCCACACCATATAACCCAGAAGGTAATGGTCAAGCTGAGGTATCTAATAAAAACCATTGTTACAATCCTAAAGAAGATTATTAATGACATTGACTATAATTTGCACTTGTAAAATTTTATTTCCCTCTGAGCTTATCAGAATAGTCATCAAACCCTCATAAGAACCACTATGTATTCCTTGGTTGAGGTTGAGATACCTTCATTTTAGGTTTATTTGGAAAACATTATGGATGATGAAGATTATAGAGTTTCTAGGTTGTAAGAATTATAACTCCTTAATGGCAAGCATTTGGCTACCTAGGATAACTTAAGAGCCTAGCAGCATAGATTACATTGTATTTATAACAAGCACATTATCCCTCAAGAATTTGAAGTTGGTGACTTGGTCTTGAAGGAGAAATAAAATACCACTAATACTGAATGTAAGAAGAAGGGTAAATTCTAACCCAATTAGCCAAGCCCATATGTGATTATGATAAACTATGGATCGGTGACATAAAGATTGGCTCATATAAATGGAGAAGAGATCCCAGAACCCATGAATATTGTACACCTCAAGTAGTTCTATGCTTGACAACCTTTTATGAACCATTATCTACAAGGGCCCTTACTTGGGGGTAACTTGTGTCAAAGTTGTTTATCCCACCATTATAATTATAGACATTTTATTCTAGATCGTTGTAACCCTAGACCCTTTTAATATGTTTTATTCCATTTTGGACCATTGTAACCCTAGACCATTGTGCTTTGTTTTATTCTACTCTGGATCATTGTAACTTCACTACTCTAGACCATTGTACCCCTGGATTATTGTCACTTGGATCATTTATACTCCATTGAACCATTTTTATTTTCATTCTAAATCATTGTAACCTAGACCATTGTACCCAATAACCATTTATGGCCTTGATTTTGATTCAAGGCATTCTGGACACATTCAACACCTGTTCTATGAAGTAATTTAGCTAGATTAGTATTGACAATCTTTTTCACAGATAAGTGTAGAAGGATATATCAATGTATGGTTTTTGTCTGCTGGAGAGTTCATTGGGATTTCTTTGCTACTACATATTGTTATATTTTTTATACTATTTGGTAGGCATTTTTGCCTTGATAGGATCACATCGACCATTGTAGCTAGTTTTAGCTATTATTGGAACTCCTACCCTTAGATGTGCATCTCTTTGGTTAGTTGGTTCTTTGTACCATTGTTTATATTCATGAACCTCATTGCATTTAGATTAGTTGTTATTTGGACTCTTACCTATAAAATTCCATCTCCCTAGTTAGGTAGTTCCATGTATCCTTTGTTAATATTATGTTTCTGTTGCTTATCCAAAAAACTCAAAAACATTAGAAACTAATATGGTAAAAGACCAAAAACATTGCATAATACTTCTATTTATTCTAATCCTGAGTGCTCTAACTACTTTGCAATCAAATCAAGCCACGCTCTCTCCATTTTGTGAGTGACCATTGTGTGCATTGTTCATTTTAACAAGGTCCATTCTTGCACTCTTGGTTTTTATTACACTCATTATTTTACGAGTTTTTTTTTCTTTTTCAACCCTAGATGCAGTGGACATTCAAAATTCACACTTTAGTTGATTTGTACTTACTCATCTCTTATCTTTTAGTGTGGTTTTAACCTAATCCATACTATCTTTTTCATGAACTCACCATTTTTTGAGACCATTCCCATATTATTCTACAATGCAATCATGATTTCTTATCATCAATTTTATTCTATCCTATATCCTATGAGAACTATATTTGACCTGAAGTTCACGTTGATCTTGTGTCCATGGAACTATGTAGGTAGTTTCCACTTGCCTTGTGCATCTAGAGTCAGCTCAGCTACCCCTTCCTTTTCTTATCTTCCCCCCATTTTGTTTGTTTGTTCCATTGCCTCTTATATCCTAGGGGTAATTTTTTTTTTGTGTGTCATTGTTTCCCTATCATATGGGGGAAACTTTGTGTCTATTGTTCTTATTTTGTTGTACTGGTGTCATTATCACTTAGCTTATGGGTCACCTTATCATAGAGTGTAATGCTTCTCTTACATGTGCATGAATAATTTGTTTTCTATTTGCATTAACATTATGATTAACCATTATTTTTGTGTGTTTATTTGAGCATTCTTGTTGTGCTTTGTTATCTCTCCATTTATTTTTGTTGGTGTTTTGTTGTTCATATGTTAGGTTATATTTGTGCTTTATTATGTTTGTCGATGTTTTGTTCTATTTATATTATTGTTTTATTGAGTTTTTATTTTATCTACTATTATTTTGTTGTCCATTCACTTTTATTAGTGTTTCGTTGTTTGTTTTTTGGTGTTTTGTTGTGATTTTTATTTCTTTTTATCTTTGTTATTTGTTGTCTTTATTTATTTTCTTGGTGTTTTGTTGTGTCTTTCTTCTTTTATTTTGTTTTACTGATTTATCTTGTTTATCATATTTGTTTTTCTATTGTGTTTGGATACATTTCATAAACATTTTGAGTCTAGCCTTAACTTGGGCTTGACTTGTTTACATTTGTATTTAAATTGTGTTGTTATTTGTTAGTTTTTTAAGTACATTCTGTGAATACGTGGGTCATGATTATTTATATCTTGATTGCAAGTTGTTAACAATTTGTTCTTTCTTTATTTTTGTTTATTTGGTTTTTTAAAAAATATAGTCTTGTTCCTATTTAACTCTTGATCGTTCATATCTTGATTTTAAGCTAGGTTACATTTTTGTATTTTTATTTTTCTTTTATCTTTTATTTATCTTTGTTTTTTGTTTAAACATAAATAGTTTTAATTCTGGTTTTGGTAATTTTTATCATTATCTTTAGTTATAAATATTCACATTTAAACTGGTCAATAGCAAAAACAAATACAATGTTATTATAAGTTCTTTATACTTATGATGCATTACTTCACTTTGCTAAATTAAACACCAAGTACTCTGAAGTCCAATAGTCAATGTAGCATCAAAGAAGATATCTAAACATAATATCCTACATATCCAATACTTAAACATGATATACAAAAACAAAATATTGGAAATAAATAAGACTCTATGTAGAACATACATCTCTTAGCATACACATTGCGTCTGCCTGACTATTTCTATATTAGTTTGGGAATGCATCTCCTAAATTATCTCTTAGCATCTAGTTATACATGAAAAATAGCCATAAACACATCAATATCCATATGCTAAGGAAGTGTACATCCTAAACCTAACATATATCCTCATATCATAACTAGAATAACATCAATGTAAACATCATGCGACAATATAAGAAATGTACAAGTAGCAATGAGCTAAAAAATGAATGTCATATATATGTCTCAAAACAATGTTCTATACATCACGAGAATATTTATACATATCATAATACAAAAAAGAGGAGCTACAAAATCATCTCTGATCATGACCATCCTTAGGGGGACTTTACTAGAATCTCTGACCCATCCCTATAGCTGGAGATGATGGTAGGGGCCCCATGAATACCAACTGTGCTACTAGTTGTGCTAATGACCACTCTAACTCAATAGCATTTTTGTACCTAGAGGTCTAGCTAGTTCACTAGGATCTTATTTATTCCCAATAAGAAGGTGCTCTCCTCTCTATTGGGACTATCACCTCATATAACCATTGCCAATAAGATATTTCATCTTTGGCATATAGGACATTATCCTTTGCATGTAAGACATCATCATTGATCACAATCATGTCAGCCAAGGCTCTAGCTGTCTTGCTCCACTATAAATCCTGACTCGGTGAGCCTCATCTTGCTGCTCTATGAACCTCTCTATTTAGGAAGCTAACCTCTCCCTATCTACCTAAGTAAAATATCACTCACCAACCACTATCAATAACTCCATGTCTCATGTGGATAACTATGCCTAAACCCCTATCAACTATACAACCTACCCTATCAAAGTGGTAATATCTATGTCTCTAGCTATAATAAGACCTTGAAGTCTAGTGGTCTCTCCCTAAGCTATAGCTAATTATGCCTATAACCTAACCATATTACTCTATAAACCTATAATATTTAAAAGGTGTGTCATAATCTCTCTCTGTAGGCTATCTATGAGTATTTGGTCCTCCATAGACCTTCTTTTACTGGAGGACCCTACATCTCCTATACCTATATTTGTGTTGGAGGGCCTTGCCTCTCCTAAAATTGTCCCTACCTTAGATGTCCTAGCTTCTCATGTATCTATCCTATAGATCTCATCTCCACCTAGGTCATCCCCCATATCAGTATCTTATCCATACAAGTCAACCGTCTCTTTATCGACTAATAGGTCCTACTACTCCTAAACATGCACTACATGCAGTAGAATAACATGTATAATGGCTAGCTACACCAACACCTGAGCCTATCCCTAAATTGGGGCCTAACCCTAATCTATCCTAAGTCTCATCTACCTATGCAAAAACACTAGCTACTGTGGCAATGACCTCATTAATCAGATGTGTCTTACTCTAGCCCACCATGCTGCATATGCATTCATAACCCCTACATCAAAAACCCTTCCAACATAGTCCTATAATATGTGTAATACCCTACCATAGTCCATAACCACCTCATCCCTAGGCACAAGTGGCCCCCACTCCCTAATCTCCCTAGTCATATGTGCAAAGTAGTGTAGACCCTCTAGGATATCCTGTTGCATGCCAAAATATCATTGGACTTGATATAACCTATACTGATCCACCACATAATCATGGTGACCTATAATATAGCAAGGGTTGATCATATAAATGATCACAAATAAGTCCTCAATCTAGGTCCATTGTGTCACTATATAGGGGCACCAAATGAAGTCCCTGTCTCCATCTCATCTATAGATTTCTAATAATAAGGCAAGTCCCCTAGATGACCTTGTAAACCTAGTCCTCTCAAATGCCATCCAAAATCCACTAGATCCTCTAGTCCCTTATGATATCATGACCCCGTTAGCCACTCAATAGCAATATGCTCCCAAACCTCTACTTAGAGAAGTGTGTTATGGCCTATGTTGTGACCTCACTGATAAGTTATCATATGTAGGCCCTTGTATAGCTGGGTTAAGATGATCAACCCCCATGCAAATAGAGTCAATCAATTATTGAGTTGTGGAGCTAAAAGCTTCACTAATGAGCTAATGTTGAGGTTGCTGGGCTTACACAATAACCAACATCAGTGAGAACCAACTGACATCGGTTAGGGGTCAACTGACATCAGTCATCTTCATATCGACATTGACTTCTGTGTGTTTCCAGAATTGTTATTTTTAGGAGAATAGATTTGAGCCTTTGATTTAAGAGGTGGATCTAAGGGTGGTGAATGCATGGCTCATGAACCCTAGTGTTGTAGTATTCTATATAGTAGGGTTAGATCCTCATAGCATGTACAATTTCAGTAATTGAGTTGATTGTAATTGATTGAGAGAGAGAGAGAACTCTTGAGGGAGAATTACTGTACATCTATGAGGTGTGAGGAGAGAGAGATTTCTTCATTGTATTTCCTTCTAGAAGAGTTTAATACAGATTGGTTGTTTTTTATATCTCTTATTATTTGCTGTTTCTGATTTCTAGTTACTTATTACTTCTGGTTTCAATTCCGTGTTTAGTTACTTATACAAAAGTAATCAATTGTACTTTAAGATCCTAACAACTGGTATTAGAGCGTGTTAGTGTTTGTTGATTATAGAATTCACTCACAGGGGTTTCTGATTGAGTGGGAGCAAAGCAATGGCAGAAGAAAGTAAACTAAGAATGGAGAAATTCAATGGCAAGAATTAGCAATTATGGAGGATGCAGATTAAAGATTATTTGTATCAGAAAGATTATGGAGGAAGCCCACACATATGGAAGATGAAGAATGGAATGTTCTTGATAGAAAGGCTCTTAGATCTATAAGGTTGAGCCTGGCAGCTTCTGTGTTTTCCAACTTATCATAGGCAAAGACAATGGTAGAGTTAATGGATACTTTGGCAAATTTATATGAAAAACCCTCAGCTTTGAATAAGGTATATCTTATGAAACAATTATTTAATTTGCAAATGCAGGAAGGTGGATTTGTATCTAGTCATCTTAATGATTTCCATATAATAGTAAATCAGTTAAATTCAGTCAAAATAGTTTTTGATGATGAAATTAAGGCTCTCTTAATCTTATGCTCTTTACCTAAAAGTTGGCATAGTTTGGTAATGGCAGTTAGTAATACTGGATCTGCTTCAAATATCTTGAAAGTTGATGATGTTATTAGTGTAATCTTGAATGAAGAAATTCATAGGAAAAGCACAGGGGAAACATCAGGTAATGCTTTAAGTGTTGAAAGCAGGGGAAAGCAAAGAGAGAAGGCAAGCAAGGGAAATCAAGGTCAAAGATGGGAAGTAGATCCAAATCCAAAAATGGAAGAATAACCTGCTAGAATTGTGGAAAGAAAGGGCATGCAAAGAAAGATTGTTGGTTGAAGGATAACAAAGAAAATCAACATGAAGGTAATAAAGAAGCAAAAGTTGTAGGTATTGTTGCACAGGATGCTCTTATATTTTCTTTGGATAATAAAGTAGAATCATGGGTTTTAGATTCTGGTGCCTCTTTCCATGCAACCCCAAATAGAGAATTTTTCAATAATTATGTCCATGGAGATTTTGGAAAAGTTTATTTAGGGGATGATTAGCCTTGTAAAATTATTGGCAAAGGAAAAGTGCAGCTGAAATTGCAGAATGGCAACACATGGGTGTTGAAGGATGTCATGCATGTACCCATCCTGAAGAGGAATCTAATTTATATAAGAAAGTTGGGTGATGAGGGTTGCACAGTAACTCTCATAGCTGAATCTTGGAAAGTTTCCAAGGGTGCACTTGTATTAGCAAAAGGTAAGAGAGTAGGTACACTTTATCTATCTACTTGTATTACTGATTATTCTCCTTCTGTTTTATCTATTTTAGATGTAGATGCAAAGTTGTGGCACTCTAAGCTTGGTCACGTGAGTGAAAAGGGAATGAATGTTCTTAAGTCAAAAGGTAAGCTTTTAGATTTGAAAAGCATAGATCTAGATTTTTGTGAGCATTGTATTTCTGGGAAACAGAAGAAAGTGAGGTTTCTCAAAACTGGGTCAACAAAGAAGAAGCACAAGTTTGAGCTAGTTCACATAGATGTGTGGGTACCAACTCAGGTAGCTTCTATTGGAGGATCACATTATTATGTTTCTTTCATTGATGATGATACAAGAAAGGTATGGGTTTATTGCATAAAGTGAAAATCTGATGTTTTTGACACATTTAAGAAATGGAAAGCTTTGGTTGAGAATGAAATAGGTTTGAGATTGAAGTGCCTTAGATCTGACAATGGTGGTGAGTACTACAGCAATAAATTCAATAGTTACTATTCTATGAGTGGAATACGTAGGGAAAGGACAGTTCCAAGGACACCTCAGCAAAATGGAGTTGTTGAAAGGATGAATAGAACAATAATGGAGTGTGCACAGAGTATGAGGTTGCATGCTGGTTTGCCCTTATAGTTTTGGGTAGAAGCTGTAGATACTATGGTTTACCTGATTAACAGAGGACCTTCTACTACACTGGATGGTGGAATTATAGAAGAGGCTTGGATAGGTAAAAAGGTAGATCTTTCATTTCCCAGAGTTTTTGGTTTTGAAGCTTTTGTGCACATTGATAAAGAAAATAGAAAGAAGCTGGATGCTAAATCTATGCGGTGCACTTTCATTGGTTATGATTTTGGAGATTTCGGATTCCAGTTGTGGAATTTAAAAACTAACAAAATTATTAGAAGTCGTGATGTAGTTTTCAATGAGAAGGTGATGTACAATGATTAGCTCAAGAGGCTGAATAATTTTGAGTAGGACAATCTTGATTTGGAAGAGGTTATGATCCAAAATGAGCTCGTGGGTAAAAATAATCACTCACAGAAAAACACAGAGACCAACATCAGTCAGGTGGAAATTGACGTCGGTCAGGTGGAAATTGACATCAATCAGGAGGAATCGACATCGATCGGGTGCAGACTGGCATCGATTAGAGATGACCATGATCAGTCACTGTCAGAAGGAAATTTGGGTAGACAGCAAGCTTTAAATGAGTCTCAAATGCCCATAAGGAGGTTTGAAAGGGTAAGTAAACCTCTAATTCATTATTCCCCTTCTTTATACTACTTATTGCTCACTAATGGTGGAGAACTAGAAAGTTTTGATGAGGTAATGCAGGTAGAATGTAGGAAACAGTGGGAGCATGGCATGAATGAGGAAATTGATTCCTTGGAAGAGAACCATACGTGGGATTTGGTTGAGTTGCTAGCTAGAAAGAAAGCACTAAAAAATAAATGGGTATATAGGTTAAAGGAAGGAGAGAATGAACAAATGAGACATAAGGCTAGGTTGGTAGTAAAGGGATTTGCACAGAAACCAAGTATTGATTTTGGTAAATTTTTTTCTCCTGTAGTAAAGATGACTTCTATTCAGACTGTATTGTCTTTAGTTGCTATTGAGGATTTGCATCTTGAGCAGCTTATTGTTAAGACAACATTTCTTCATGGAGATTTGGATGAAGAGATATATATGGATCAGCTGGAAGGTTTTGAGGTCAAAGGTAAGGAGAAACTTGTGTGCAGATTGAAGAAAAGCTTATATGGTCTTAAGCAAGCTCCAAGACAATGGTATTTGAGGTTTGACAGGTTTATGACAGAGCATGGCTTTAGTAAATGCCAATCTGACCATTGTGTTTATTTTAACAGATTAGATAATGGTAGTTATATTATCTTGTTACTATATGTAGATGATATGCTTGTTACAGGTTCACACATGCAAGAAATTACTGAGCTTAAGGTAAAATTAGCTCACACATTTGCTAGGAAGGATTTAGGAGCAGTAAAGAAAACCCTTGGCATGAATATTAAGAGAGACAGGAAAAATCATAGTTTGATTTTGTCTCAAGAGGATTATGTGAATAAGGTGTTGGAGAGGTTCAATATGCAAGATGCAAAATCGGTAAGCACACCTATGGTTGGACACTTCAAGTTGAGCAAAGAACAATGTCTTAAATCACATGATGAGGTTGAGTACATGAGTAGAGTTCCATATGCTTCAGCAGTTGGGAGCTTGATGTATGTAATGGTATGTACTAGACCAGATATTGCCCAAGCGGTGGGAGTTGTCAGCAAGTTTATGGCTAATCCAAGAAAAGAACACTGAAAAGTAGTTCAATGGATTCTCAGATATCTGAGAGGGACCAACAATAGGCATTTATGCTATGGAGGGTCAAACACTTCTCTACATGGGTATGTAGATTCGGATATGGCAGGTGACTTGGATGGTAGGAGAAGCACCATAGGATATGTGTTCACTATTGGTGGAACAACGGTTAGCTAGATTTCAAAGTTGCAGAAGGTTGTTGCCTTGTCTACTACAGAGGCATAATACATTGCAGTCACAGAGGCTAGTAAGGAAATGATTTGGATGACTCAGTTCATGGAAGAGTTGGGAAAGGAGCAAGAGAGTTTTAGATTATACAGTGATAGTCAAAGTGTAATTCATTTGGCAAAGAATTTAGCCTTTCATTCAAGACCCAAACATATACAACTTAGGTACCACTTTAGTAGACAGGTATTGGAGGATGGACAGTTGAAGCTGGAAAAGATCCATACAGATAAGAACCCTACTGATATGTTAACAAAGCTGATAACAAAGGAGAAGTTGAATCTTCATTCAACTTTTGTTGGTCTTCAAGATTGAACTTGAAGAGGGAGAAACAAGCCAGAGATGTTTAGAAGATGCTGCTATATAGGTACAGGTGCAACTATTTATCTCCAAGTGGGAGATTATTGAGTTGTGGAGCTAAAAGCTTCACTAATGAGCTAATGTTGAGGTTGCTGGGCTTACACAGTAATCGACATCAGTGAGAACCAACTAAAATTGGTAAGGGGTCGATCGGTATCGATCATCTTCAGATCGACACCGACTTCTGTGCATTTCTAGAATTGTTATTTTTAGGAGAATAGATTTGAGCCTTTTATTTAAGAGGTGGATCTAAGGGTGGTGAAACTAAACATAGAATTGAAACTAGAAGTAATAGTATTCATGAACCTTAGTGTTGTAGTATTCTATATAGTAGGGTTAAATCCTCATAGCATGTACAATTTCAGTAATTGAGTTGATTGTAATTGATTGAGAGAGAGAGAGAACTCTTGAGGGAGAATTACTGTACATCTGCGAGGTGTGAGGAGAGAGAGATTTATTCATTGTATTTCCTTCCAAAAGAGTTTAATACAGATTGGTTGTTTCTTGTATCTCCTATTATTTATTGTTTTTGATTTCTAGTTACTATTACTTCTAGTTTCAATTCTGTGTTTAGTTGCTTATACAAAAGTAATCAATTGTACTCTAAGATCCTAACACCAATCAAACATCTTTTGAATGACACTGATCAAACTGAGGGGAAATAATCAATCACTCTTATTAAGTGTCATAAGGCCACTGACAAGAGCCATCAATATCATAACCTCTAGGGTAACTATCCCCTATCCTTCTCCATATCCATCTATTAGAGGCCAAGCCAAGTGCTCTAGTGAATTTATATCTATGATGTCATCTATAACCTCTAGACCTATGATCACACCCAACAAATCCTCTATAATAACCTATCAACCTGCTAACATCTAGGTAATCTTGAGACCTCACATTGGTACCCATAATTTGTAGTGCACAACCACTAATGTTAATGTGGCCTCCCTAATTAGAAAATGAAAGGTAGAGGTCTCTAAGTGATACTTCTATGCAAAAGCTGATAGGTAAGCCATGTCTGATCGAATCACTTGAAATCATTCCAGGTGGTATAGCTCCATGGCATCAAAAACACCCATGAGCTCATCTATCTAGATCTCCTATCATTGGAGAAATCATGATCATCACTCCCATGATGTAATAACTCTGACTCACTCCTACAAATCAAACATAGGGAATTAGGTCAATTATTTTTCCTTTCATTGATCTAATATACCTAAATTCTTCTAATTTTGGGGCTTAGACTAATCATCTATGGGCCCTACTCTCTCTTCTAATTTTGGGCCTAGAGTAATCTCTTATAGGCCCCTCCTTCCTTATTCTAGCTATTTTGCTATTTTATAGGGTAATTCTACCATTTATTAGGGTGTTCTTACCATTTTTTATCATTCCCAATAAAGTGCAGATCATTTTTGCCAATTCGCAAGTTGAGCTCATTATTTTCAATGAAATCAATGTTTGACTGAACAAATTTACCATTTGACTAGTGATTTTTAACCTAAAATTTTGAATTCATCGATGAATTAGTGAATTTGCTATTTTGACTTGTGAACCTACCAAATAAGTGATAAATTTGTTATTTTCATGGTGATCCTGTTGTAGACACATAAAATTGGCCACCAATGGATTTTACTGGACTTTAGACCAATTATTACCAACCTTTGAAAATTAAGCCTAGGAATCTCTAAACATCCCAAATTTTCTTGTAAATAAATCATCAAAGGCTACAATCTTATTGAGACATCCCTAATTGGGGTATCTTACCATAAACAACAAAAACCTCTCATATACTCATCTTCAATTATTTCACAGCATTATAACATGTAATTTGGCCTATAGACCATTTAAGTGGGGCAAATACACACATGCAATTATATCAAATCTTGGAAATGTTAAAAATCCTAATCAAAATTAATTAAAATGCAAAATCAAATTAAGAGCCTAGTTAAATTAACCATGATATATTAATGAATTATCAAAAAAAGAAATTCAAAATTCAAGTATATTATAGTAATTCATAATTACCTTTTTGTGAGTTGTCAAATATCCTAAAATATCTCACCCATGCTTATTCATTGTAAATCATGAGGTTTTGACACCATTTAACTCTACTAGGGTTATTTAACTTACTAAGGTTAGGTTTGAACGCATTCCAAGCTTTAGCTACACTCTAACTCAGTTTAAGTTGGGGTTAGTTTCTAAACCTATAAATACAAGCATTTGCCTCTTCATTTAGAGAGCTTGGATAGAGTAAAGTTATAATGTAGGATTAGGTGCATGATTCAAAGCTATAGTGTTATAATGCCAAAATCACAAGCCAAGCCATAAAGCTAAATCAAGCAAGCATAATCCTACCATGGTGCCAAGGAGAGAAGGAACCACACAACTCCATTTACCAAAGACTCTTTGAGTACAATTTGAGCAAGCCAAATGAACACATAATTTGGAGCATTTAAGGAAGGTAAGGAATGTGTAGTTCTTTGCAATTTAGTTGAGTTTTGTCACTTGTTTTTTCACTAAGCTCCCCCTATGATATAGGCATGGAGGTGTTAAGCTTGTTAGTGTGTTTATTTCATTGTTTATTATGAAAAATAACACTTGATCTAACCTCCACTCCATCGTCAAATTTATAGCATCATAAATGGCATGCTCAATGGGACCAAAATGCATCCCACATACCAAGGAGACCAAGATGTAACTCATAAATCATCAAATGGATGCTTGAATATATTTAAAATTATAATTTTGTCTTTGTTTTTTTCCATATTTTTAGTTTTTGAATTGACTCAGATCTACACAAAGATTGACATCAATCAAGCATAGCCATCATCAGTTTTGCCAACTTGATCTAACCTCCCCTCCATCATCAAATTCCTAGCATCACAAATGACACACTCGATGGGACCAAAATGCATCCCACATATAAAGGATACCAAGATGTAACTCATAAATCATCAAATGGATGCTTGAATATATTTAAAATTATATTTTTATCTTTATTTTTATCATATTTTTGATTTTTAAATTGAATCAAATCTACATAGAGATCAACATCGATTAGGCATAACCATCATCGACTCTACCAAACCGTCATCAATTTTGCCTAACTGAGCTTAGTTCTGGGTGATTGTCATCGATCAGGTTGCAAGGGAAAAATGACTAACTAAACTTTGATTTTGAATCCTTTTGGCATTCATAAATTATTATTTCTTAGTTTCATTGGCATTTATATTCTCTACCTAATCATCTCCTTATAGGTTTTGAGAAATTTCTATTATTTTTTGAGCTAACATTTTCCATCTCATGTTAGTTTTGCCTTCGGGTTCATAGGTGACCAACATCAGTATTAATTGATTGGTATCAGTTCTTTATAGTCATCATTAATTCTTTATGAGACTAACAAACATCAGTCACCTTATAACTGACATTCATTAGTTTTGACTGACATTAGTCTCTATGTTTTTAAAACACAAACCCGAGAGCTATATTTTGAAAGTTTATTTTCTCACCATTAAAAGTGCTTCTAAGTAGAAGGAGACTATCTAACATTTCATTTTGGGTATTTAAAAAGAATTATCTAAGTCATTCACACTTAATTTTTTTTGCTATAACAAACTTGTTAAATCTTGAACATTTGACTTTGATGCTTAAAAGAAACCTAGATTTGCTAAATGGTAAAACACTTCATTTTAGTGCATAAAAAGAATGGCTAAGTCTTGAACACTTAATTTTTGGTGTTTAAAAATGAACTTAGGCTAAATTTTGAACATTTGGATTTTAGGCCTTAAAATGAATCTAGGTGATTTGTGTTGAATTTATTTTGTCATAATTCTTTCAATCTTTTACACTTAACCCAAGGGGCCAAGAAAATAACTTAAGCAAACATTTTAATTAGTGCACGAATTGACAATCATTTAGATTGAAAATTTATTGAAAGGTTTTTTTGCTTGTTTATTTTCATAAAATGAATAACACATGAATGTTCTCCCCCCATCCCCTAAAAGGAATTTGGGTGACCAAAAATGCCTTTTCACTTGCATTTATGCCTAATCCAAGGTGTAGAAATAATGTTGTCTAGGCTCTCCCCAAAACTCGTATGGTTTGGGTGATCTAAATGCAACCCTAAAGTCTTTCTACTTAGCTTTTATTTCATGCAATTTGGTTTGTGAAGGGGAGTTCATCACCTCTCATGAGTTCTTTAGGGAAGCTTTGACCCAGGGCTTCATCTCCCAACATTGTCTTCAACCCCTCTCCACAGGGGGCCATATAAATTGGGATCACCCTGCCAGGATGGTGATTTGAGTGGTTAAACCATCTCTGTTAGTGGCAAGTTAGCTTAGAATGTATGATCAATCAGGACATCACACTACACTGAGAAATTGATGGATGTATTGGTTACAAAAAGGACAATACCTTTTCATAGTAAGTTGATTGATGTGAATCCTATTGATATGTTTCATCCCTTGCATTAACCATGCTTGGGACCATCTAGATGGTTGTAAATTGTAAGTTTTAGTCAACCCCATTTGACCAACCTTGATAAGATCTAAGACATTATACTTAGTTGTATCTTGTTATTTATTCTTTTATTGATTGGTTCTTGAGTCTAAAACTTTATTTATTTATACCACATCCAAATGAGTCTTGTGTCCACACTACTTTATTGTTTGAAGAGGCATTATGCCGTCTGTTTGACATCATGATTTTACATTAAAACTTTGTGTCAAAAATGTTGAGTGTGTCACTTGATTTAAATGGGTAATGTTATGCTTCCAAAATCAATTCAAGTTTGTGCCTTATAAATATTTGAAATAAACCATTTTCATATCTTTTAGGAGCGATAACTTTGTTACACTACCCAAATTATTTCATAGACTTGTCTTATCTTTTCTCTAGGTTTAATTTTTTAAAAACTAACCATGTGTCTTGTTGGGATATTTGTCTAATACTATTATGCCATTCAAATTTGCCTATCTTGTTGGTCATTAAATCTTAAGTGAGTTTTTAATTAATTTTGACAAGTTCAGATCTAAACATTGATTGATTTATGTTTAGGCCTCATCTCACAGGGGCTGATACACATATATTTCTCTTTGGGTTATGTAAGTTAGGTTAATTCATTACCAAAAATCTAAAAACAATATTATTTATGCCTTTATTTGGGAGAATCAATTTATCTACAAGTGCCTCATGCCAATTCGATCAAGTTCATGTCTAGAATCAAGTGCCTAGTTTATGCCAAAGTGTTCCAAGTTTATTAAATTAAAATCATCCCTTTATTTCAAGTCTAGGTTTTGATGTCACTTTTGGCCAAGAGTCCTAGCACATGCCTTGTTTGAGTCTAGCTTTTGATGCTGCATTTGGCCAACAGTTCTAGCAACTTTTACCTTTCCTAGTTTAGACCTATTTAGAACATCGTTGGACCTAGAGTTTGGCATCTTGTTTTTAGTTCATTTTACTTGACCTTATTTGTGTAAGATATTTAACTTTAGACATTTGACATTATATTTTTTTTACCAAGTCTTTGCATAGAATTTTTTGTAGATACAACTCTATCCTTTTGACCATGTTAGATAGAGTTTAAACCCTTTATCTTTTCAGACATAGATTTTCAGATTTTGTATAACTCTAATCACTCTTATTGTGAGACATTTGCCATCAATTTAACCATGTCTCACTATACGCATGGTGGAGTCATGTATAATCTAGGATATTGAAACATTATCACACAAGATGACTTTGGTCAAAATCCTTATGAAGATGATGTTGTTTAGGAGATGGATTCTTATCCACCTTATAATGCTTAAATAGGGGGACAAAGTCCACATCATTTGGCCCATTATTTGGTTAGCACACCTCCATACTCTGAGCATGACCAAGAATAAATGGTCCAATATTTAGCTAACATACATATGGTTGTGGAACAAGTTCAACAACAACCATATTATGTTACAATGCCATCAACCTATGAGGTAGAGTTTAAGTTTTTAGTAGACTTTCCCCATGAAAACTTGCCAAATATAGTAAGAGAACCTTATAACATGTCTTACAATCAGAATAATGAACATTCCTCTTCTAAAAACCCTCATGTCATTGTTATGATGCCATATCAAGATCCTCATATGTTTGTCACACAAAGGGGCCTCTTGGAGGACCACTTAATTCAAATGCAGACATATCAAAACCTAACATGTAACTTTAATAACATAACCATGTCAAATATACCTTTTATTAAGTTATTTCCTTTAACATGAGTCTTACTTGAGTTGAAAGGCCAAGAAAAGTAGGGTTTAGACCCAGTGACACAAAGCACCTTGATATAAAACATAGTCAGTACCCAAAATATCAAGGAAATGTCTTTTTCTTCTACATGAAGTAGTGAGCCAAATATCATGGATAATATGCAAGTAACATCCAATTTAAACCAAAGTGGTGTTAATGCACAAACAACTAGTCAAAAAAAAATGTGCCTTTAATTAACACCAGGAGTGGACCACAAATGAAGGGGGTAGGAACTTCTACCTCCCAACCTCAACTAACTACCTCTAGTCCTTAACCAACTACTTCTTCAAGCACCCACCCATAAGGATTAAGTAGTCAATCAATGACTAGTGTCATGCCTCAATAAAATGTGTTGAATGTTACTCTACCACAACAAATAATGAGTAACATTACACAATAATAGGCATCATACAACATATCCATGCATTAGAGGCAAAACATCTTGCCATGTCAACAGGGGAAAACCAATGTTCCACCTCACCAAGTAGTGATGAACATACCTCTTCAATTGCAAACTAACATACTGATCCAAAACCAAATGATGTCTAACCAATAGTGTAATAATATTGGTCAATGAAAAATGCCGAATCTCTAAAATGCATCTACTTCTTAATAGGAATTTGTGCAAGCAAGAGGTTTTAATGTTCCACAAGTACTTATTCGAAAATAATTACTTTTTGTGCAAAATGTGCCATAAGTTGAATAATAGGGTATTGGTTCACAATTTTTCCTCAATTAGCAAGGTATGACTAGTCAACAACATGTCCCTATTCAACCTCAACATGCATAATACAACCATATTCCTCCATCCCAACCGTAATATTCTTAAAACCAAGCCTACATACATAATCCAAACTATAATGTCACACCATAGTACATGTAATTTCAATAATCACACCCCAATCTATGCATGCATATTATTGGTCTATTCCCTATCCAATCCACCATTACCCAACACATGTATCCATTATACCCAGGTTAATGTAATCCACTTGTGACCACACAACTTCCGTGCTAGGCCAATGATCTCACTGGTTTCCTTGCATAAGAAATGCAATAAATAAAGGATGTAATTTACCTCATTTAATCCAAAAATTAAAGTAAGAAATTAAATTTGGATGGCATGTGTTCCTAACCTTTCAACATGGATTAATTGGAAATACCATTTCCTCTAGGGTATGAACCCCCAAAGTTTGATAAATATAAAGGGAAAGGTGACCGCAAGGCCTATTTGATGAAATTTCTTGTTGCATGCTAGCCAATGGACTATAGTGACATATATCTATTGCTATTATTTATAATGAGTATAATAGGACAAGCATTGGAATGGTTTTTAAGATTACCCAAGAACTCAGTTTTTTACTTTGATGATCTTTTAGACAAGTTTGTGCAACACTTCTCTTACAATCTCGAGCATGAAATTTCATTAGTAGTTTTGATGCAAGCAAGAGAATAAGCTAATGAAAGATTTTATGGTTATTTGTAATGATGGAGAGCCCTTACAAGTTGATTTACCCATAATCTACTAGATAAGAAATTAGCCATTATGTTTACCAAAAATCTACATCGTGAGATATTTTACGATCTAGAGTTGCAATGTGCACATGCCTTTAAGGAAATCATTGAAAAAGGTTTGTTGATTGAAATATCCCTCATTAACAAAGGGACCATTAAAATTACCTCATCAACTCAGAGCTAGAACCAAAACCAAAACAATGGCCAAAATTAGAACTAAGTCCAAGCGTAAGCATCACAACCATCCCATGCTAATAATTTTGACAAACCCAATTAATTCAATCATAAAAAGAATGTTGTAGGGAATGAAGTAACATAGTTATGACATGTCCAAATGGTGAAAACACCATCTACTTATCCTACACCACATATGTACATTACTCCTCACCAATAACCTCTTCAGTAAATGCATCAAGTGCAGTAGAACTGACCAATGCAATAAATGCAACAACCTATGCCTTTTCAAAACCCTCCTTCAAGGAGAACTGTGCCTACTCATCACATATTTAGTGACCTTGGAGAACCCATTAAATTAGTGTTTCCTAAGCTCATTACAGCTAATTTGATTGTCTAGCCTATTCTGAAACATTATCCCATAGACACTAACTATCTAAACTAGTACAAGGCAAATGAATTCTATGAGTATCATCAAGTTAATAGTTATAATTTATGTCATTGTGTGCAAAATAAACATGTGATTGAGAATATGTTGGAAAATAGAGAGCTAACATTGGATAATAGATCTTCCACATCTAATCAAAATCTAAGAATCTATTAAAACCCCTTTTTGTAACATGACAATAAATAACAATAACAATAATGGCCAGTGTAACAACAACAATAACAATATTAACAACCAAGGTAGAATCAATAAAACCAATAAAATTAGTAGCAGAACCAACAATGTTAAAATAATGGATAGAACCAAGGCTAGAACGATGTCAACAACCAATAGACCTACCATGTAGTTTCACATGAATATAACTCAGTTGTAGGTCATATTGTAGGAGGTCACATTAATACCATCTCCATCAATCCAAGACTAAGTTTCAATAAAAAAAGACCGTTACTAATCATACCCAATCAACCAATCCATGTTGTTAATCCTTCCTTGACCTGGGACCACATAGAGGCAAACTAGTGAGCAGGGATTCCCATTTTTAGACCTTATATTGATAACTCATTGTTAGCTTATGACCATGCACAAGTGCACCAACAATCAAGACTTATCCTATTTGGTCCCCCTCTACCATCATTTATTAGTAATAATGGTCCTGTATCTAATCTTGATTAAGCAATCATGATTCGATAGTTGAAGATTACCATACCAAGCCCACAACCATCTGCCACTTCACCCATCATACAACCACCCATTATGGCTAGTAATAAACCATTTACCATTATGTAAGAAAATAAATTTAACATTATGGAACAACTACAAAATATTATTGAACAAATCTCTAATTTAGATTTGTTGCATATGTCTACTATCCACAAAAACATCTTGACATAATTCCTTGGCCAATCCTATGTTCATAATGACATATCTATAGATAAATTTCAAGCTTTGGTTGAACATCTAGCTCAAGGACAATAATTAACCTTTGACCAAAGTGATATGTCATCCCTTGGCCCACTTCATAAAAATCCATTATACATCAAAGTTTACATAATGTGGCATAAAGTAAAGTTTGTCTTTATAGACAATGGGTCAGGTCTAAATATTATGTATCTAAAGCTCATCAAGCTTCTCGAGTACATAACAATAGATCTCCAAGTAGAAATTATCACAATCAGAGCCTACGACAATGAAGAGTGAGAATCACAAGGCACCATTAACTTGCCAATTATCATTGGGCCTTTGACCCACGATACACTATACCATGTGTTAGATATTTATTTGTCATATAATATGATTTTGGATAGACCTTAGATATATGAGATTCATGTAATCCCATTGACATTACACCAGTGTATCAGGTTCTCCCATTCAAGTATGAAGGTTATTATTCTAGGAGATTTACATCCATATGAGCATTATAAGCATTTAGAGGTTGAGTTCAAAAGATATAACTACCACTTTGGTATGAATATGATTACCAAGAAGGATAAGGGAAAATAAATACTTATTGATTCACCAGAGGCCAACTACATTAACCTTGATACCCTTGATTCACTTTCCCACATGCCACCTCCTAAAATGTCTAATCATTATACCATCTCAACTAATGGCCCAGGAGAATATTTGACCCATGATACATTCCACATTGCCAAGCTTCCATAGAACCCAAAGTCCTTTGGAAGACCAAAATCCAAACCACCTTACATGGAATGGCAAAGAAAGAGCAAAGCCAAACTACATAGTCCAACACCTATCACTTTCATACCAACCTCTGGCTAAGAACAAGACTCTCTTACAGATGATGAATTATAGTTGTATAATGACAAATTGGCTGATTGTTACAAAAATTCCAAAAACCGTATTCTTAATTGGATCATGGAGAACCAAGACTATGAAGGAGGAGGCCTTGGGATCAATCGACAAGGAACACTTGAGCCAATTTTTATAATTAAGTATAAAGGAACCTATGAACTTAGATTTAAACCACCTGGGGGTGACCCCACATATCTTATTCATTTTCCAATGCCTACGACTAGAGATGATGATGCTGACAATGAAGAAAAGTTTGATCATAGACTTTTCAATGACCTAAGCCATACTAATTTATTTGACACTAATGCCATTTTTACCCTTTGACCATTTATTTTCCAAAACCCACTCCCATTATATTATCCTCAATTGATAGATTATGGCCAACAAGAATCAATAGTGTTGGTTTACAAGTTTCAGAATGATGAAGCTTTCTACAATTTTATAGGCCTTGGGGATAATGCTTTGTTAGGAGACCACAAAAAAGGGTTCTTAATCAAATTGGGTCTTGAAGCCTATTTTAGAGAATAGGTGAACACTTTTAGCCATAAACAATTAAGTAACACATTGAGGTCCGAAAGTGAAAACCACTTTGAGGTACTTTTGGACCAAGGAAATAGTAAAGATAAAGGCCAGTCTAGTGGTAAAAACCTATTTCAAGTGCCATTAGATAAGGGTGTTTAACCTTACTCAAACATAGACTAGGAGACCACCAATGATGAACATGTCAATGGGTTTGAGTTTAGTCATGAAGAACAACATGATTTTGATCAAATCATTCAGGACACCACCAATAATGAACTTGTCTACTGGTCTAAGTTCAGTCTTAAAGAGAAACAAGTTTTTGATCAAATCATCCAAGAATTTTCAATCATATTTATTACATGGCCATCCCTACCCTTGGGGGATTATGATTCATCATTCCTAGGAGAGCTTGAAGAGCCAGTCCTATTAGAGGATTATAAAATTGCAAGCCAATTTAAATATTTGCCAACCATTCTAGAAGTTGGTTCAACCCTTCTAGTGGAGGATATTATAGAGGTTAACATTGAGACTCTAGATGACCCAAAATGGATCAAATTAGGTGCATACCTCACTGAGGAGGAATGTGAAGTATTTATAGCCCCTTTGAGGGAATTTTTTGATATATTTGCATGGGCTTACTCTAACATGCTAGGTTTGGACCTCACCTTGGTTGTACACCACCTTGTGGTACATCCTAATGCCAAACCTATGAAACAAAAGTTATGCAAGATACATCCTCACATTTTTGTATTAGTAAAGAAAGAATTGGAAAATCTCTTATAAGCGAGATGTATTAGGCCAATCTACTATTCTGAATGAATTTCTAATGTAGTACTAGTCAGCAAGAAGCCAGAAGGAATCATAATTTGCATTGATTTTTGAGACATAAACAAGTCCTGCCCCAATGATGACTTTCCTTTACTGAATATTGACATGATTATTGACTCCATAGTAGCTTATGAAATGCTTTCACTGATGGATGGATTTTTGAGGTACAACTAGATCTGAATTACAGCAAAAAACCAACACAAAATAACATTCACCACTCCATGGGGAACATTATATTATCAAGTTATGCCATTTGGTCTCAAAAATGCTGGGGCCATTATCAAAGAGCCATGACCATCATATTTCATGATATGATGCATGACATTGTTGAAGACTATGTCGATGACATACTGGGTAAATCAATGACCAGGGTTGATCATCTAGTAGCACTAAGAAGGATATTTGAGTGACTACATGAATATAAAGTTAAGTTCAACCCTAAGAAGTGTGTTTTTAAATTTACATCAGGTAAATTTCTTAGATTCATTATGTCTCATCAAGGTATTGAAGTCGATCTAGCTAAATTATAAGCCATAAAAAATATGTCACCAATAACTAATTTGAAGCAGCTCTATAGTTTGTAGGGCAAAATCTAATCTATCAGATGCTTCATATCTCAATTGGTATAAAAATGCCACCCATTCACACACTTGCTGAAGAAAGGGGTAGAATTTCATTGGGATGATGAATGCCAGAAAGATTTTCAAAAGTTGAAGGACTATCTTACAAATCTTCCTATTTTATTACCACTAATGCTAGGAAAGTCATTCTTATTATACCTTTTAGTAATTGATAAAGCCTTGGGGGCACTTCTAACTCAACATGATAATAATGGAAAAAAATATGTCATGTACTATCTAAGTCGTACATTGGTAGCATATGAGCTTACTTATATGCCCATTGAAAAAACCTATTTAGCTATGGTTTTTGTAGTTCAAAAACTCCATCATTACATGTTAAACAATAAGACCATGGTCATTTATAAAGTAGATATGCTTAAGTATCTACTATCTAAAATAACTTTAAAAGGTTACATGGCCAAATGGATCATGCTTCTTAGTGAGTTTAAGATAGAATATGTTAACTAAAAAGACATTAAGGGGCAATTTCTTGTAGATCAACTTGCTAAAGCACCCCTTGTAGATACATACCATTAATATTCTAATTCCTAGATGAATCCATTATGACCATCATTGAAACACCTCTCGAGGAGCAGCATTGGAAGTTGTATTTTGATGGGTCATTCGCAATACATGGATCGGGGACAGGCCTTTTTTTAATTACTCTACAGGAGGATATAATCCCCAAGTCATTCAAGATTAGTTTTCCTTGTACTAACAACATGGCTAAATATGAAGCACTTGTTTTAGAGATTTGATATGTAGTACATTGAAACATATAACATATAAAGGTTTATGGTGATTCTTATTTAATCATCAATCAAGTTACATACCATTTCTAGACCGAGGATGACAAACTTATGCCATACAAGGCCATGGTCGACCCTCTCAAATAATAGATTATTGATATCTAATTTAAACATATACCATGAGCTAGTAATAGAATAGCAGATTCTATAGCCACCATTGGATCCCTAATACATCATACAAATACGACCAAAGAATACCAATTTCTCCTTGAAAATTATCTAGCGCTAACTCATGAACCTTTAACTGTCATAATGATCTATGATATTATTGATCCCAGCTCTATTTGGTATTTAGACCTATATGCCTATCTTCATGACCAAGTCATGCAAATAATCCAAAACATTTATCTGTAATACCAAATGTTATACCTTACTTAGACCAACCTTATACCATCATCATTTTGATGAAACTCTACTTCACTTTTTAACTTTAGTAGAATCTACATTAGTATTACATAAAGTTCATGAAAGAGTATGTGGAGCCCACACCAGTGGGGTGGTCCTCTCCAAAAAAATCTTACGTATTGGGTACTATTGGCTAATAATAGATGTAGATGCAACTGCATATGTAAAAATATGCAATAAATGTTAATGACATGATAATTTGATTTATGTCCTAACCAAAACTTTAAAACCAATACTGACACCATGGCTATTTGCTACATGGGGCCTCGATATCTTTAGGAAGATAAACCCCACCCCATCTGATAACCATAAACATATCCTTACCACCATATAATACTTCATTGAGTGGTTTGAGGCTATACCCCTCACTTACATGACTGGAAAGAAAATTTTCAAATTCATCTTTTGCCATCTCATTTACCATTATGGCATTCCCTCCAACATTATATTTGATAATGAAGGACCATTCAAGAACAAGGATGTTGAATTGTTATGTGCCAAGTAAAAAATAAAATAATATTTCTCCATGGTATATTACCTGCAAGGTAACAGCCAGGTAGAAGCATCTAATAAAACTATTATCAACATTCTAAAAAATATTGTCAATGATACCAGTTACAATTGACACCTTCAGATATTTTATGCCCTCTAGGCATACCATACCAATCACTACACTCTAATAGATACCACTATGTATTCTCTTGTTTATGGCATTGAATCCATTCTTACCATTGAGGTTGAGTTACCTTCATTACTAATCTATTTGAAACATGTCCTGGATGATGAAGACTATAGAGTAGCTTGCCTGCAAGAGATAAAGTTATTTGATGAGAAATGCATAGCCATAGTGAACAATCTACAAGCATATCAAAATCAACTCTGTGGCCACTACAATCAACACATGAAACATAGAGAATTTGAGCTTGGTGATTTTGTATTTAAAGAGAACCAAAAGAATACCATGACTAAGGAGAAACACAAAGGCAAGTTCAAACCAAACTAGGTAGGTCCTTTCATCATTGTTACAAACTATGGCACTAGAGCATACATGATCACTACACCAGACGGGGATGAACTTGATGAGCTAATGAATATTATAGACCTCAAATGTTAATTCTCTTGAGTGACCTTGTGTATTATCTATGAGGACCATTTCAAATTGTATCATAATATCAACTTTCTTCATTATACCATACCATTCTATCATTTTATCACTTTGACATACCACCATTCCATTCTATCATACCTTTTCTATTGATCAAGTTATTTTCACATTCCCTACCTAGCTCATTTGACCTTGGTTTTGTTTCATTGGTTCCACTTTCAGGATGAAGATTTAAATCAATTCAACATTTATTTCAAGTATTCCAGACAAAGGTCATATTTTTGAGTAGTATGACATAGGTTTTGGCAGCTACATCCTTCATTTCTTATTTCATTATGTACCATTTTGGCCTGATTATCATCACCTTTAGGCAAATCAATGTCCCACTATCTTGATACTAATTATAACTACCTATGGGAAAATTAGTATCATTGACTTATGCCATTGTTTCCTAGTTATAACCACTTATAGGAAAATTAGGGGTAACATTTGTTTATCATGCCTTGACATACCAACTTTCCATTCCTATGTTGTACTATGCCACTATGCCAAATATGCCTATTTTGTTTGAACTGGCTACTACACTAGTTAGATTCATCCACTATAAGGCATAACTACAGTGACTTGAGGTCCCATCTTGGGACTATATAGGCAGTGCTTGATTTATGTTGAGGTCAATTTAGTTACCCCTTACTCACACTCTCAATATTTTATGACCAATTTAAGTTTGAATGTTCTCATCATTTTGTGAGCTTGGACTATTTAGTATCTTATCATTCTCTATTGAGTTGAGATACTCCAAAAAATCTAGAAACATTTGTAAAATTGGTTTAAAAAATCTAAAACAATGCCTATTGACCACTTCTTTGCCTTAAGGATTCTGGGAACCCTTACTAAGTCACAAGAAACCACTTGTCATTTAGTTTTCCCATCCTTATTGGCCCTTGAGTCCCACCTGCTTACCATTTTACGAGCCTATTCTTCTATATCATCCATCATATTTTTTTCTCATCATTTTATTTTATCCCATTTCTTGGGAGAACTATATTCGAGTTAAAGTTTCTTTTGGATATTACATCCATGGAACTATGTAGGCAATGTCCACTTGCCTAGTGCATCTGAAGACATCTCAACCACTCCCTTCTTTTTTTTCTATTCCCTATTTTGTTTATTTGTTACATTATCTCCTATTTTCTAGGGGCAATGTTCATAATCTTATTTGTGTTGCATTGTTTGTACTAACATTGTGATTACCCATTATTTCTTTTTATTTTCTTTTTTGCATGTTTTATTTATTTATTTGTTTGCTTGTGTGCCTATTTGTTTGCTTTCATATTGTGCCTTGATTCAATATGTGTATTCATTGGGTGATTCCTTGTGCATTATTCTTGAATCCATCCATATTTATAGGTTAACATTGTTATCCTGGTTTTTATTAGTGGTGCATTATTTTTAAAAGAGTATTGGATTGAGAGTTATTCCTTATACATACTTTGGCCAAGTCCTCATGGTGTTCCATCATGATACCTATCATCATGTGCTATAGAAAAAATTAGCTTCAAAGAGTCTACACAATAATGCAACAATGATACATCTCCTTAGCACTAACAACATTCCTAATCTAATCCAGGTCATATCCTAAATAGAGTAATTAAACAATGTAATAATTTTCTTCCTTTGCTAGTTCAGATGATGATATCCCTACTAGCAAGTTGCCCAAATTCATCTTTCTCCTCTATACCATTTTGACATCATATTTACCATCATCATCCATATCATATTTTCCATAATTGGGATACTAGTGATTATAACTACCTCTGGGCAAATTATTATATATCATCCCACTTGTTTACTATAATCAAGGTATAATGATTATAACTGCCTTTGGGAAAATCATTGTATACCATTCCATTTACATTACCAATTATTCTAATCAGCTTTGAAAAAATCATTGTGTTTCCATCCATTTGAGGGTTAATGATTATAACCGCCTTTGGGCAAATCATTCTCTTTCTTTTACCCAACAGGGGCACATTTTCATGGTGACAATGCTTATAACTACCTTTGGCCAAACCATTATCCATCTCCACCCAACTAGGGCATGTTTTTATCCTGCCAATGATTATAACTTCATGTGGGCAAATCATTGTTTTCCCTTTTACTAATTATAACCACCTTAGGGAAAATCATCACCTTTTTTTATCCCACCTATGTTGATGATTATAATTGCATATGGGTAAATCATCTTGTTTATCTGCCCTAACTGGGACAGTTCCATATGACATTGATTATAACTACCTTTGGGTAAATTTGTACATTTCACCCTATTTTAACTATTTCATCCACTCGTTTCCTTCTTTTGAGGGATCGTTTGCTAAACCCTTCACCAATCGCTCCCTCATGGGGGCACCTACAGTTCATCCATTATCATTAAAGTCATAAGCATACAAGAACTTTTCATTATTTGAGAAGATTTTACTATGCTTATATCTTGAAACATCTTCCCAAACATGGAAAAACTATAGACACCTAAAATTGGCCACCAATGGCTTCGACTAGACTTTAGACTGATTCTTACCAATCTTTACAAATTAAGCTTAAGAATCATTAAATGTCTCAAATTTACTTGTAAATCAATCATCAAAGGCCGGAATCCTATTGAGACATCCCTAATTGAGGTATCTTACCATAAACAACAAAAACCTCTCATGGATTCATCTTCAATTATTCCACAACATTACAACATGCAATTTGGCCTATAAACCATTTAAGTGGGGTGAATGCACACATGCAATTAAATAAAATCTTAGAAATGTTAAAAAGCCTAAACAAAATTAATTAAAATGCAAAATCAAATTAAGAGCCTAGTTGAATTAACCATGAGTAATTAATGAATTATCAAAAAAGGAAATTCAAAAATCAAGAATATTCTAGGAATTCATAATTAGCTTTTTGTGAGTTGTCAGATATCTTAAAATATCTCACCCATGCTTATTCATTACAAATCATGAGGTTTTGACACCTTTTAATTCTAACGGGGTTAATTAATTAACTAAGGTTAGGTTTAAACCCATTCTAAGCTTTAACTACACTCTAACTCACCTTAAGTTGGGTTAGTTTCTAAACTTATAAATACAAGCATTTGCCTCTTCATTTAGAGAGCTTGGATAGAGTAAAGTGATAATGCAAGATTTGGTGCATAATTCAAAGTTATGGTGTTATAATGCCAAAATCACAAGCCAAGATATTAAGCTACATCAAGAAATCATAATCCAACCATGGTGCCAAAGAGAGAAGGATCCACATAACTCTATTTACCAAAGAATCTTTGAGTACAAACTGAGCAAGCCAAATGAACACATCATTTAGAGTATTCAAGGAAGGTAAGGAATGTGTAGTTATTTGCATTTTGGTTGAGCTTTGTCACTTATTATTTGTTCACTAAGATCCCCCTATGATCTAGGCATGGAGGTGTCAAGCTTATTATTGTGTTTATTTCATTATTTATTATGAAAATTAACACTTGATCTAACCCTCCTCCATCATCAAATTCCTAGTATCACACTCATTATTATTGAGGGTGACCTCACTGATTGCCAAATTGGGTAATCGATAGGATCACCAAAATATCTACTTCTTACTCATAATAAATGCCATAAATGCACAAACTAAAAACCAAAAAATGTACCTATTAATGGTCTACTCCTTAGTGGTTTTTGATACTCTCTCATGCATTCTCCAAGGTGATGGTGGTGTGGGATATTGGCCATCTTTTTGAACTCTCTCATGCATAAATAATAGAGCTCTGAATTACTATATTTAGGGGTGAAAATGAACTATTTTACGCCCCACGGGTCAAAATATAATAATTTTTTCAAAATTCCCCCCTCAGCCTATAATTACTCCATTTTATCTCTCTTGGGCTATTATTTTAGCCTTGTTTATCCATTTTCCTCCCGCTTTATTCTAATTGCTCCATTTTTTAGCCTCTTTTGCTAAAATTAACATGATTATTATTTCTTCTGATCAAGGGCCCACTTATCAAATATTGCACATTATTTTGTCTTCCCTTTGAGGGGTATCATGGGCCACTCAAACAATGTTTGGGGCATTTTCATAACCTCATATTTCTGTCACTCATGTAAAATTTAACAAAAAATGGGAGCAAAATTATTTCTTCTAATTATAGTGACATTTTTATTTCTTTGAAAATATGTTACTTCAACCAAATTTCTCACCATGCCTTCTCAAACAGGGACAAAATGTAGACATCCAATTCCTATCACTATTGTGCTGAAATTGTCAATCTAAATGATATTATGTGATAATGCACAATCTGGACCAAAATCACTAAAACACTCTAAATCATTTGAAATTGTCATGTACAAGTGCCAATTTATGATAATGTATCCACGAATGGGGTAATGCATTTTATGTGATTATTATTTTTATTTAATCATTTGAAGTCAACTTACAACCACACAAAATGATGTCCTGAACCACTGAATTCTTTTAATTCAGTAGCACACATCACATGCATGTGTTATTTCATGTTCATAATACCCTAATTGGGGTATTATTCTATACTCAATTGACACCTTCTTCTAATTATACTCTAGTCAAATTATGACTCAGTAAGATGACATTTTTGACTAGGTTGATTAAACGTGCAATGGATTTCCAAATAATTATAGAAAATTAAGTAAAACCACTTAAGCAAATTAAATCAAATCAAGAGCTCAAGTAAAAATTCCATGAAAGTTGTTGAATATCTAATTATTGGAAATTCATTTTTCAATTATGCATCATCCTATGACATCATAAATGAGGTGGCATCCATAAACCATTAATGGGATAAATATTAAAATTAAGCCCTCCCATGCTTCATCAATGCCCTATTATTCCAAATATTAATAATAATTTTTATGGTTTGTCCCTCAAAAGATTGAATCATTTTATGGCCACAATCTTGATCTCAAGATGGATGGCCATGAATGATCCTAAATACTTTTAGAAATCTATGAATAAGTGAACTAAGACCACCATTTAAAGCTCTTTTTGTGTAAACTTATTATGCAAAATTATCTTCACAAAGCTTCATTTATACAAACTTACTATGCATACATTGCTATAGAAAAGCTTCATGTATTCACCCAGTTGACAAATCTTGTGAACCTAAGCAATTAGTGAACTAGGAGATGATGAAGGCTCATGATACACTTTGTTGATAAAGACTTGGAGGAACAAATCTAGAAAAAATCACACTTCTTGGCCTCTCATGAGGGAGAATAGCTACTTGGAAGGTATATCATTGTCTTGCTTTCATAACTAGTTATTTTAATTTATTAACAATACCCCTTGAGGGATTAGGCTTGATAAGTTAGCTCTTTATGATTATTTTAAATATTTATTAACTAATGCATGATCTAACCTTGTCTCATAATCCTATTATATGCTAAGAAGTATGCATAGATGTCATATCTATGTTTGGAGAATTAGTGATATTTTATGTATGTGTAATAGGACACTATGGTCATGAAGAAATAATAGGAGTAGGGGTTTGTGGAACCTATTATTTAGTGATTTATAGTTTATTTGGAGTAGTAACAATTAGAAAATTTTGAGTTTCTCTATGAGTGTTTTAAAATGCATAAAATATCCAATGATCTCAAGATGTGGATGAGAATATATGAGGAGTGATAATGATTAACATCTCTCAAAGAAGATGTGCCATATGTGTGCATCATTAAATCAAAAAGTGTATCATGCTCTTTTAGTAAGGTTGTATTTGATATATTTAGTTTGCCTTTATCTATATTTGGTTTTATTTTTGATGGTGATAGATTCCACTGATATGTACCAAGTCTTGTAGGTGTGAATAGATTATGTGATAAGTTATAGAGCAAGTCAGAACATAGTTTGTTGGACTATTCATTTAAAGATTGTTTACCATCTATATGAGCAATGAGATTAAAAATATTTTGATATGAGTAAGGGCTTGTAGTTTCCTCCTTTGTAATAACATTTAGAACTTTAGATCTATCAAGTGCCTTTTGATTTTTGACCTCTTGTGTTATGCTCTTTGTAGACACTGAAATCGTGTCTAACCCTTGGTCATCTTCCCCCTTGGTCCATTCCTAACCCATTCTTAAACCATGCACTTACTAATTTAAAAATAATAATTTATTATTAATATCCTCCCCTTTGACACATCACCTATAACACCTCATCTGACACCTCGCCCTAGACTATTTCCCACCCTATGACTCACCCAAGACCTATTCTTACTTTTTTCTAACTGCCTAACCAACTCTCATGTGTATTTAGCCCAACCTTCGACAATTCTCCAACGGATCGTGCACTTGGCGGATGGAAAACAGGCTTGGTGGCTCTTTTACTCGTTTTTCACCCGCCGACGTCGGTCAAATGTCGACCGACGCCGACAGGATCGCCGATGTCAGTTTTACTTAAACCAAAATTCAAGCCTCTGGCGAAGACTAATCAAAAATCGTTAATCTCTGGAGCTAATCACAAATCTCAAAACCTCTTTCGGCGAAACAAAGTTCTCGTGCTTTTGCTTTCTAGTGTTCTGGCTTCTTGTTTTCTAGCAGGGATCAACATTCTTGACAACATTTTCTAGGCACTGAGGTCTTGTATCAGACATTCTGCACAGTGATTGCACGATATCTCCATCATCAGCGACAATGGAAACACAGCTTCTGCACCTTTGCCAACTCGTGTCACAGCTAAGTATTTATACTATTTTTATTTTAGTGTCATTTCAAATATATTAGCATTCTGTCTACTGTCTATTCCAAGCATCCTTGACCCAACCTTCTCTATTCTTCCCGGAGAGGCTGAAAAGCCTTCTCTCACCTCTTATTCCCTTTTCTTTGCCTCTGACACCCATTTAGTCTCTCTTTAGACAATACCCTCTATCCAATCAACTCAGCACAAGCTATCAGAGACCTACAGACCACCTTAAGACCAATCTGATCAACATGACTAAATTGCTTCCTGAAAAGGCTGAAAGGCCTTTTTCCTACCCCTTACCCCTTTTCCTGATAACATACCCTCTGCCTTAGTTCTTATTAAATATTCTATCTACTATTTTACCATCCCAAACAAACTCCCTAACTCACAGACAAGACCACAATCCATCTTGCAGACCAGAAACTAGACCTGTAACCCGTCCCTGGCCATTACCCCGACCGACCTCGTCCACTTCCCCTATCGACGTCGGCAGTCTAATTGATGTCGGTGACCTTCCTGACCGACGCCGGAAATATCATCGACGTCGGCAACTGTGCTAAGTAGATTGTAGATTATTAGGTACGCATTTGCTTTCAGTTCTTTCTTTTTAGTCTTTTATTATTTCTCTTTTCTGTCTCTATCATATTCTATTTTAACAGTGGATTGTCATCCTCCAAGAAGCCTTAGCACTTCCAGGACCAAGCTTTTGCTTGGAAATCCACCCTTTTGTCAGCTAATGTTTTTCATGTTTTAGTGTCTGTCTCTTTCAGGTGTCATCCTCCACAACCAAAGAGGAGTTCTCACTATCATCTGAATTCTGGTGCACAAAACTATATCCAGGTACATACAAGCCTTAGACCATTTCTTTAAGTTTCTCATTTTCTCTCTTTAAATGTAGAAAATGAAATAACGTAGAAACATTCTGGCACGCCTGGTGGGACCCTTAGGCCTTCCTTGGGTTCCTTTCCTTCTTTTTTCATTTAGGTGCATTAGGTTTCTCCCTCTTCACCTCTTTCTTCTCTTTTAAAAGACATCATAAGCAGGAATAAAAAAAACTTTTCTTTCTTTTCTTGCATTTCTAGACTAGTCAAAAATCATATTTTTCAACCCTTTCTCAACTTGTTTTCATTCCAACTTAACATTTTGACTTGGGGCTTAAAAAACATTGCATTCCATTTCTGCTTGCTTGCATTTCTTAGTCCACACTTAGTAATTAATAAACCACATATTAAATTAATCGTAGATCACTTGATGTTACATGACCAAACCACGTGCACTAAATCAAACATCAAACTTACCTGAGACAAGGCTCGACTGGGATTTCATCACCCAGTGGATACCTTACCCATCCTGACGATCCTACTTGGATTTCACCACCAAGGGGAAAGCCCACTCTATTCTCTGGCAGAGTCTAATCTATAGGGGAAGTATATTTTAGCTAAGCGAGACCAGCTTACCACTGGAATCGTGAAGTGAGGGGAGCTTGCTCCTTAGCACCAGGCCAAGTACGGAACCTAACACAGACTTTTGAGCACCTAAACATACCTTGAAACCATCTTTAGACTACCTCTTCTAGGACCCTTCTAACAGCCAACCTCCCCAAACATCACTTTAAGGCATAAGCCACACGAGCTTAATAATTTATTTCTAAGGATTTAATGCTTAGGATCTGCCTGTCTTCATCTTATTTTCTATTTTTTTCTAGTTTTTTGAGCTGGTAAGGATGTTGTCTTCTTTATTTCCAAAAAATCTTAAATTTTTTGAGTTTCTGGAAAACATAGTAACCGACATCAGTTTTGTAACCGACGTCGGCCACTTTTCTCCACCGGCATCAGTTATCTGACCGACGTCGGCCATATTTCTCACCGACATCAGTTTTTCAACCGACATTAGTCTCTGTCACAGTTCTTTTTTTTCAAAATAGCAACCTTAAAACCTGCCCCTTTTTCTGCTAAAACACCCATTCTGAGTTTTAGAAACTGAAAAAACACAGTTTTTTGAAACCTGACCCTTTCTTTCCTTGAATGGTTTTGACACGCAGTCAAACCAAGGCTCTTCTTGACCACGCTAGGCAACAACTGCTTCCGCCTTCACCATCCATAAACAGTCCTATAATGGAGTTCCACTCAGAGACTGAAAGAACTCCTACTCGCCCAACCCCGCCCTAGACTCCTATTGTCCCAGAAGGGGACCAAGATTTCGAATGATTCTCGGACCTCAATGTCAAATCCTTGCAGCACTATCTTGCGCATAGCCAAATGCGAGACTCCCTAGGCAACCCAATCTATGGGATGCCAACTTCCTTAGTCAAGACAAGGATCACATCAACAACATCTACAATTCAACCTATAGACAATCAAGCCAACACCTCGACTAATAATCCAACCGTGTCCTACCTTCAAAATTTAGCCTCTCCTTCTAGACCTACCTCCATGGGGGTTCCGGTACCCCCTCAACCTCAAACTACTCAACCAAATCCTACACCTTTCCAAAACCTAGTGGTCTCTATCCCCCCTACTCTTGCACCTATCAACACAAGAGTAACTGTCTACCCTTCAACAAGTGTGGCTACTCCTCAACCATCTTTGACGGCCCCTATCCAACTTGTGCCTACCAACCCCATAATGTAAGTGCCTTTCGCTTTAACTTTCACCTCGATAACTAGCTACCCATATGTTGCGTCTACGCAACCAACCACGTCATATGCCCCTCTCAATATCTTTCAAGCGCCTTATAATCTAGGGGGCGCTCCACCCGCCAATCCGTTAGTAGATATCATCAAAATGCTGATGGACAAGATGTTTAGCCTAGAGACCTCTGTTTCTGGCTCACACAATGCTCTCTCATACGAGCTTGTAATGAGCCCATTCATCCTTCTGTCCTGATTAGACCATATCCCAGCCAGTGGGAACTTCCTAAATTTTCTCGCTTTCAAAGCAAGGAAGATCCACAACAACACTTATGGGCGTTCAGACATGCCTGTTACCTTATTGCCCATGATGATGCATTGCTCTTACGCATGTTTCCTATGTCTCTCTCTGGTGCTGCACTTGACTGGTACAACTCTCTTGCCAGCCATTCCCTCTTCACATTTACACAACTAGCCTAGCTCTTTCTTGATCACTTCTCCATCAACATCACCAAGAAGGTCTCGATCACGGACCTCTATTCTATCCACCAATTCGAGGATGAATCCATAGCTGACTTCATTGCTCGCTGGAGAGGCCTCATCAATCAACTCTCCTTTTCCTTACCCCAACTCGAACTTATTGAACTTTTCTCCCGAGCCTGTGCCAAACATATCTCTTCCACCTTACGGGTTCAGACCTTCTGCACCTTCGACGAAGCCTTCACGATGGCCCACAAACTTGAATTACGTGCCATCGAGGAGAATAAAGTCAAGTTGCGGAGCAAGAATCCCAACTCTAAGATCAATGACTCCTCTTCTTCTAAACCTTCATCATCCAATCCTAAGTCTAAAGCTTCAGCTAACGCTGTGGTCTTCAGACCTTCATCCTCTTCAACCAATCAGCCTGAGCCATCCACATCTCAGAGCGCCACCTGCCAATTCCAGCAGAGATACGTACAATGACAGTATACTCCTCTTGGAGAATCATACGCGTCTGTGCTGAAAAAACTTGTTAGACAGGGGGTTCTCAATCTCTCTTAGATCTGACCACCTCCACAATTTGATCCCTCACGCACCATCCCTGCGTGGTATAGAGAAAATGACTTCTATAATTACCATCGTGTCAAAGGTCATGACACGGGTAACTGCAAAACCTTTAAAAACATAATCCAAGACATGCTTGAAAAGGGTGACCTCATCTTAGACAATCCCAATGCACCTCCTAATCAGGGCATCGACATCTTCAAGCAACCATTCCCCAATCATCCACCGACCCAAAACAATGTCCAGACCTTGATTGACAACACTCATGAACACAACATTTAAACAGTCAATACGGTCTCACCCTTCATCCCCGACCAACCTCAAGAGGTTAGTCCATCTATCAGTCCATCACGTGTGGACGAACCTCTTTCCCCGATTAGTTCTCCGTCAACCTCTCTCATCTTGGAGGATGCCTCAACCTTACCGGCACCACCGGTCTCACCATCTTCCTTCTTGCTACCTATGGAGGACCCAACCCTTCCTACTCCTCGACCGCAAGTGGAGGGCACCATCATCCCTGCCCTTTACCTACTTGAGGAGCCACATTCTCTAGTTCCTTTTCCACCAAGAGAAGAACTTGACTCTCCATCTTCTTCGACCAACGACAATCTAGTTATAACTCCTACTCACCTTGGGTCCGAGACTACTGCCACACCTAACACATTTTTAGCCCCACAACCACTCACATCTTTTGAAAGACCAAAGTCTCATCCTACAACTTCCCAACCATTCTCTCGATTAGTAGAGAAATTAGGACTTCTCCAACCAAAGAAAGTGGAACATCAAGCATTATGGGAGCAACTCAAAGCTCCTCATCTTACTCAACCTATCTCATCTCATGCCGCTAACTCTCTTGTGACAAAATCCCTCAAAGTCTTTGACACAAATCAGACTTCCACTTCTAAACCTTTGAAACATCAACCATTCATATCAGAACACAAACCCTCATCTACCCCATCTAAACCGATCAAGTCACTTGGCATTTGCCCTGTCTCTACCCTCACTCACCCACAAGTGAAGGTGGACTTAGACTAGACCTCAACCAATAGTAGTTTTCTAACCAAGTCGAAGAAGACTACCAGACTACAGAAGTGAACCCCTCCTCCACCATCAACATTACCTTCCATTTTAGGCCCTCATCCTTCTACCCTAATCGGAGTGCTCCCTACTCCGACCCTTAACCAAAAAAAATTACCTTCATTACTTTCTTTGCCAAGCACAAGTCTACCCCCTCTCAAAAATTTGTTACTTCTCATGAAGAAAGTGTCATCTTCACATGTGGCCGCACCACCAACCCAAAAGGTGGTACAGAAGCCTTCTTCAACACCTCCCAAGCAAAAGTCACCAGTGCTTCATGCATCAACAAGCACAGACCCCTTAGTAGGTTCATACACTTTGATATTACGCCAACTTTTGCAGACTTCTAGCATAACCCTTCCATCTATCAAGCCATTCCAACCCCTCGAGTCAAAACCTTCTTGGTTCGATGATACGAAGATTTAATTATACCATCATATGCTAGGACACGATACCGAGACTTGCTGTGCCCTCAAAGCAGTCATTCACCACTATATGGAGAAGGACACTCTTCTCCTTAAGGACACTCTTGACCAACCCTCGACACCTTCCCATCCAACCTCTTCAACCACATCAACATCTCACCAAGAGGCCATGACCCCTTCTTCACCTCCTATCTTTGAAATCAATGCTATCTACATAACCACTAGGTCACAAAAGGACAAGGCGAAAGAAAAAGCTGCTATTCCTTGGACCTATCCTTTTGTCCAGTTACCTCAACCACTAAAACCCAAGATTTCCATCTTAGGTGCATCCCAACCCCCTTCTTCAAAGGCAATCAAAGACTCTATGATAAAACAACTTCACCAAACGCCTGTGAAGATGACCTTATATGACCTTATCCAAAGCTCCCTCCAGCATCGTCAAGCTCTAATCAAAGCCTTACAGACAACGGAGGTCCAACCTGAAGACCCTCAACCACTAGCTGCCCTAGTCCATTCTTTATCCCTCGTCACCTCTATCACTTTCAATGATTTTGAAATTCCTACCTCTACCTTGGAAGATCAAGACGCTGCTCTTTTCATCACAGCCTACGTTGATCGAGCCCGTATTAAGCGAGTTATGATTGATGGGGGTGCCAACATTAATATCATTTCTACCCATGCCTTTGATCAATTGGCTCTTCCCAAGAATTGCGTATCAAAAACCGACGCAATCCTTAGATCCTTTAATGACACCACCACTAACACTATTGGCACTGTTGTCCTCCATATTCATGTTGGCCTGCGCACAATCCCGGAGCTCTTCTACATCATTGAGGGAGAATTCCAATATAACATGCTATTAGGACGACCTTGGATCCGTGCCATGGCTTGCATCCCTTCAACACTTCACCGTTGTGTCAAATTTGAACACGACAGATAAGTCCATGTCATTCCTGCCGACCCATCCCCTTTTAAGACTTGTAACACAACTTATCGACCAAATGACGTTCTTATTCCTCTCAAGGCACCAACCCAAACATCATCTCCATCTGCAGAAGCGTCAACTAGTACACAAACAACGGTTGCCATCACATCACCTTCTCAGGTGACAACCAAGGACCCCATGGATGATATCTTCCAAAGACTTTCACTTGGGGAATATCGCTTACTTACTCTAGACATGTTCCAGACTCCTCAAGAGTATGGACAACTTCATCAACATCCAAGTTATGACCATCAGATCAGAATGGTCATTCCTTATGGTACTCCTAGCCTTCAAACTAATCTCATCTATGGGGGGCTAGATCAAGCTCCTACTGATGAAAATCCTTCCTCCTCACCTCAACTATTCACATCCGATTTCTCCTTTCTTGGAAACCCCACCTTTTCACATACCTACCTTTATAGGTGTGCATGGAAGGTTTTTGGCTTTGGGCACTATGAACAAGTCTCCCATCGGCCCATCGAACCACCCAATGATGATAATGCCAAGAAACGATATGGATTGGGTTTCCAAGAACCCACTGAGGCTTCCGCAAACCTTTGCCCCAAACCCACCATCAACCAATCTCTTCCAGACTCGCCTATTCTTCCATCCTCACCTACGGAGTCGGTGGTTTCCATCCCTCCTAGTTTTTTTTTGCATAAACACCATCCACTTGGAACTCCTAACCTATCAACTCAATGGGGTTCCCAGGTCTCTCCCTCTCGTTTATCCCAGCATGATAGACGATGAATCGGCAACCATCAACACTGTTCACTGCATAGACGATGACACCATTCTTACCTATATGGGTGCTGATGATTCTTTCATCCAGCGCTCCCTCCCTTTTGAAACACATGTTATGTTAAATGAATCAACCATTGACATTAACCTTCCATCTTCTGGTGTTCCTCATGTCTTAAAGATTGATCAATCTTTAGACACCCAAGATCAGATCAACTATACTGCATTTCTCTCAGACAATCGCAAAGCCTTTGCCTGGACCTACGCTGACATGCCTAGCATCGACCCTAACATTGCCACTCATAACATCATCACAAACCCAAAGGCTAAGCCTATTAGGCAAAAGCTTCACAAAATGCATCCTCGTGTTGCACTTCTTGTCAAAGAGGAGCTTCAGCGTCTTCTCTCTGTCTCTTTCATCCAACCCATTGATTATCCACAGTGGGTATCTAACATCGTTCTTGTTACCAAAGCAACTGGGGGGATCCAAATCTGTACGAACTATCGCGACCTCAACCTGACTTGTCCCAAGGATGACTTTCCTCTTCCAAACATTGACCAACTGGTTGATCTTATGACTGGCCATGAGATGTTATCACTCATGGATGGATTTTCAGGATATAACCAAATCCTGATTGCACCGGAAGATCAGCACAAAACCACCTTCATTACACCATGGGAAACTTTCTACTATTTGGTCATGCTTTTTGGTCTGAAAAATGCAGGGGCCACATATCAGCGTGCCATGACCTATATTTTTCACGATCTCCTCCATAAAATCATGGAGGACTATGTAGATGACCTGCTTGGCAAGTCTAAGCTTCGTTGCGACCATTTGACTATCCTCAAGATCATCTTCTCTTGCCTTCTTCAGTACAATGTCCGTCTTAACCCCAAGAAATGCATCTTTGGGGTCCTCTCAGGAAAACTCCTAGGGTTCATCGTCTCTCTTCATGGCATCGAGATAGATCCCACCAAAATCCATGCTATCCTTGAGATGCCACCTCCGACCAATCTCAAGCACCTTCGTAGTCTGCAAGGGAAGCTCCAATCCATCCGCCGCTTCATTTTGCAGCTTTTTGACCGCTGCCAACCCTTTCATCATCTCCTCAAGAAGGACGTCTCCTTTAATTGGGATAAAGATTTCCAAGAGGATTTTGAAGCCCTCAAATGCTATTTGGTTTTTCCACCAGTCCTTATTCCACCAAAAGATGACTAACCCTTCTACCTCTACATCTCAGCAACCAATCATTCGTTAGGTGCCATGATCGCGCATCGAGACAAGCAACACCGTGAGCAAGTGGTCTACTACATAAGCTGAACACTTATCGACTATGAAACTCGATATACTCATATCGAGAAACTCTTTTTGGCATTAGTCTTTGCCACTACCAAGCTTCGTCACTATCTTCTCAATCACAAAACCTTTGTCATCACTCACACTGATCCTCTTAAATACATGCATTCCAAGCCATATCAAAACCAACGTATGGCTCGTTGGCTCATGCTTCTTGCTGAGTTTGACTTAGATTTTGTCTAGCAAAAATCTATAAAGGGGCAAACAATCACTGACCAACTAGCATATGCCCCTCTTTTCGACAATCAACCTTCTCAGTGCGAGTTTCCCCATGAATCTATCACCACTCTCTCGACTGATGACACATTCTATTAAATGACGATGTTCTTTGACAGCTCCAAATGTCAACTTGGTGGGGGTGCGGGGGTCATCCTCATCCCATATGAGGGTGAGCCCATGCCCCTATCTTTCAAACTTGACTTTGAATATACCAATAATATGGCCGAATACGAAGCCTTAATTTTGGGACTTCAAACTGCCCTTTCTTTAAGCATCAAGACCATCAACATCTTCGATGACTCACAACTTGTCGTCAATCAAATCAATGGTTCATATCTTTGTAAAAACAAAATTTTACAAAGGTATAAGCACCATGTTGACACCCTTCTAGCATCTTTCGACCATCACTTATTGCAGACTGTCTCTCGATCTACGAATAAGTTTGCTGATATCATGGCTTCCCTCGCCTCGCATATTCCTTCTTCATCATCCTCATCAAGAATTTATGTCATGGTAGATCGTCTGCCATTGCCTTCATATATTTCCACTGACATCAACCTCATCCACACCATAGACTCTAGTTCACAAGATGTATGGTATAAACAACTTGTGGACTACTTGGCTCATTCTATCATTCCTCCCAACCTCTCTAGCAATGCACGGTGGGCTTTCATCAAGTGCACCGCTCGCTATACCATGCTAGGGGGCCTTCTCTATAAAAGAGGTTTTGACAGCCTTCTTCTTCGCTGTTTAAACTCCACTAAAGCCTCTCATGCTGTTAAACAAGCCCATGACGGGATTTGTGGCAGACACTTCAGTGGTAACTCAGTTGCTAAGCGCATCCTTTGCCTAGGTTATTATTGGCCCACTCTTCATCAAGACTGTAGCGATTATGTTCGACATTGCATCAAGTGTCAGCAGCATGCTAACTTGCTTTATCTCCCTAGCCATGCCTTACAAGTTGCTCAAGATTTCTAGCCTTTTTCACAATGGGGCTTAGATCTCATCGGCGAGATTAACCCTCATTCGTCTCTTCGTCATCAGTCCATCATCACTGCCATCGAGTATTTCACTAAATGGGTGGAAGTTATTCCTCTCATCTCCACAAAAGTCGACAAGATTGTTGACTTCATCAACACCCACATCATCTGTCGTTTTGGTGTACCTCACAAAATCATCACTGATAATGGAAAGTCATTTAAAAACAAAACTGTCCAGAAACTTTGTGACTCCTTTGGCATTAAACTCATCTTTTTTTACCTTACTAACCACAAGCAAATGGGCAGGCCGAGGCTTCTAACAAAATCTTAACTAAAATTCTCATGAAGGTGGTCAATGACACTGGAAGGGATTGGCACATTCACATTCCCTTCGCTTTGTGGGCCTATCGCACTAGTATTCGAACCTCTACAGGTGCTACCCCTTTCTCTCTAGTGTACGGAATAGAGGCTGTCTTACCTCTCAAAGTATAGATCCTATCTCTTCGCATTTCTCTGCATGACATTCTTTCTAACGATGACTTTCATCAAGATCGATTAGCTCAAATTGAGTTACTCGACGAACGTCGTCTTGCTGCCCTCAACCATCTCCATGTCTATCAAAATCACATCAAATGAGCCTATAACAAAAATATGAGAGAATGAGATTTCAATACCGGAGACCTCATCCTCAAAGAGAACCAACATGTGACCAATATGGAATGAAGTAAACGAGGCAAATTTGCTCCTAATTGACTCAGACCTTACATCATCACGTATAAGTATGGATCAGAGACTTATCATCTGTCTTCTCTTGAAGGCCGACCAGAACCTGAGCCCCTTAATGCTTTGCATCTGTGACCATTCTACTGTTAGTCGATTACTCATCCACTTGACATTTAATTTGAGCTCGTCCCTTGAGCAATCCCTATCCTTTTAATCCTCAATCCTTTCCACCCTTTTTCCCTTAACAAATCCTCTATAACCCTTTTATAAAGTATGGATGCTTTGTCCTAATAAGAGGGAGCCCTTGACCTTCTATAGTCTTGTCCATGACTCAAAATTCTGTCAAAAATAAATCCAGATGTCAAAATATTCAAGGTCACCAAATCAAATCAAAAAGTAGACTACACCCTCGAAGGACAACTGTACTATCATTGCTGTAGCTAATAGACTGCTCCCTCGAAGGACAACTATTCAAAAGCCCTTATATATAAAGCAACATATAGACCACTCCCTCGAAGGATGGCTATGACTAAATCTTGCTACAAACAACACTTTCTTAGAAGCTTCCCGCATCGATCAGCTTCACAAATGACCACCAAACAAGATGACATCTCTATGTGGACTTCCCGTATTGATCAGTCTGCTCTTTAAAAAAAAAAAAAAAAAAAAAACGGGTCATGGACTTGGCTTGTAGTTGTCTCAGGGTCTCCTATAAAAAGGGGCAAGGTTATCCCTGCTCATAAAATGGGTTACCCTATCCTCCTCCCATCATAACACCTACTCAAGGGACTTCGAGCTCACTTTAATGTTGAAGTGATTCGATTACCACTCTAACACAACTCATGGTCAACGACGCAACGCATGAATAGGGCTCTTGGTTCTAACAACCCCTATCTATGCTGTCATTTTGGTCCTTGTCAATGAAAGGGCAAATATGCCTTTCACTTATCTTTCACACTTTGGTCACATTCAACCACCCCCTTTTCTACCCAACCAAACCAACCCAAACATTTTCAGACCAACAACACGACATCATACATCATGACATCATCCTAGTCCTTTTCACATAGTTTCCATAGACACCAATACACATGGAAACTATCAACCACACAATTTATGTCAAGCATAAACCATTACTTATTGAAGCATAAATCAACCTGCAATTCATTTTTAGCATACATCCATCACGAATATGGATAGTTACTAGGGATGAAGAACCCTGACCAATGTTATAGAATACACCATTTGGAAAACGCTGTAGCATCATCTTTTCCTCATCATTTCAAAGCATGTACCCTCAGACAAGTGGGAAGTGCTATATCATTATCATTACCAAAATCAACCACTTCAATCTTTTTTTCCTCCCTCTTGGGAGAACTACATTGGCCTGAGGCCCTAACAACAGGGGCTATGTAGGCAACACTCAGTTGACATGGGGTCTTCTGGGGTTAGCTCGGCCATTCCTTCATTACCTTTCTTCCATCACATTTTTTTTCATCACCTGCCAATCGCATCACAAACAATCACCTATGTTCATAATCATTAACATTAATCATTTACATCCATATCATTAATCATTAATTCTAATCATACATTCATCATCATATCAACACAACAATATGAGCATCATAATCCTAAACATCATATCAAAACATGTATCAAATCAAAATAACATACAAACACATCCATAACATTTTTCATAACACATCAATGATCAAAATCACATCACATATATATATATATCAATGTTTTACAATGGCATAATTTGTGCCTCTATCTCTCTCTCAAAAAATCAAATACATCTCGCATCAGCGGCTCGCAGGCCGGTATATACATAGTATCAAAATCTACCCTCAAGACTGTGGCTGTGGTGGTGGTGGCGGTGGCCGAGAAGATGCTGTATCCTCTCCCCCCTCTGATTTGCATCATTTGCGCAAATCAGTAGCAGTCGCCCATGACATAGACCGCTGTCGGCTCAGCTCTGCCCTCATCTCAGAGTATCACTGTATTTGAGGGAACCCCTTGATGGCCCTCTCATAATAAGCAATCTCGTCTAGTGCATCATTATATCTAACTATAGATACAGTCTGCGGTGGACCCATCAGACCTGCTGCCATGCCCTGCACTGAACCCTGCAGCTGTGAAAACCCTGGCTGCACTGATGCTGACTGCGTAGGCTGTTGAACTAACTGCTGAGGTGGATGCTACATCGGGCCCTATCCTCTCAAACCCTATCTTACCCATGCCTATGCCTGGGCTATGGCCAACTGCCCCTATAAAATGGTAACCTGTCCTTGTGCTGCATCCCTCTCCTAGATGGCAGCATCTCTCTCCTATCAGGCCACATCCCGCTCTCTGATCACTATCTATAAATCTAGCTGTGGTCTCACCTGCACCCCTATATACTGACTTGCCCACCATGTCGAGTAGGCCTCTGTAAATCCTGGGTTTGCTATCTCGAGGCCTACTAGTAACTCCTCAAAATTAGGCCCCTTTGTCTCCTCTGGCAATGGGAGCAGTGCCTCAATGTCATCCTGTCTATACAGTGGAAAGGCGAGTGACACATCCTGAAGCAGCCCATACTGACGCCGCACTCTCTCCACTGGCACACTCTCAAGCTCGTTGGCTCATCTGCCTCTGACCCACCTAATGCTCTGCACTCCAACCAGCTGCTCTCTAAAAATTGGATACACCAGGTACGGTCTCCAGATAATGTTTGTCAGGATCAAAGCCTCTAGCACCCCTCTGTAATAGTCAATATCTCTGACTACCCCGTCCATCCGTGCTTGTGCCATCATCTCACGCCATCGACTCAATCCAACTCTGAAACTAGCCTGAATTACCATTGGGAGGCTGAGAGGTCGTGTGACCACGATGTGCTCATAAGCCCAGCAATGTAGGAGGTGGCCGACACACAAGCTATACCGTCACCGCTGACTAATGCCCCATAGCTCTCTATACACCTGGGCCAAAAAGACTTATGCCCAAGCAAACACTGTCTACAGCTCTATCATATCTGTCAAAACTCTGGTCATAGCAACTGAAAACCTACCTCCCTCTACATCTGGTAGCACATAAACTATGATGCCTATCATCATCAGGATAGCTAGCCAATGTGCATCCTCATCTACCACGTATAGAGGCTCATAGGCAAAACTGGCTGAGTGATAACTCACCTCAACTACATGCTCACCAAATAGTGTCACCATGTGAATGTCATGCACCTCTCTTACACACGCATACAAGTCTGCTTTGTGTACCAGTAGCCACAAAATTTGGTAAACATCCTCGACTATGACAGTCATCTCTCCTGTCGGTAAGTGGAAGGTGTTGGTGGAGTGATCCCACCACTCGATCAGAGCCACCATCAAGCTCACATCCCTCACCACTCGATAGTACCACCGTAGCCCACCGAGTCCCACTGCACTCATATGAGCCCACTCCTCTCTTATGATGTCTCGACGCATCTGTGTCAGCAATGTCGACAGCCGATCCCACAGCATCAATGTCTACCTCACCTGCATCCAACTGAAATCAAACCCATGCCAATGCAACTCTCAATCCCCATAACTCTTCTTCACAGCCTAACCATTTGCCCTTTCGTCTATCTACTTGACCATCTACCAAATCGTCTATGGCTATCTTGACACTTGTGAAGCCCTTGGCATAGCTCTGATCCCTTGACTTGGCAAATTTTTTAACCATTCTTCTGACCAGGCAGCCACCGACATCAGTTTTCATGCTGACGATGGCACTAATATAACTGACGTTAGTCACATAGTGACCGACGCTGGCAGGAAAGTGATCGATGTCAGTTTATGGTCGGCCAATGCCGGTGATCCCACCAACGTCAGCGACTGGTTCGGCCTTAGGGCCGAATGGGGCGAGCCCTAAAATTAAGGCTTCCCCATTATGGCCTCCCCAACCCCCCAAAACCCCCCTTAATTGCTCCTAACCTCTCCTAAACCTATTCCCCACCCTCCTAGCTACCCTCCCCACTCGATTTCTACTTAAAACAACTACAAATTCAAAAACTAAATCAAAACAAAAACTCACCCAAAAGGGTTCAGGGCCCTCCTACCTCATCCCAGTGTCGCCGACATGGTGGCACAATGGGTGCCGATGGTGGTGGACCTCACGCGGGTCCTCTACTCCCCTCTGCCATGGCCTCTGCGTCTCAATATCTTCAAGCTTTTCCTGGCCCACAAACGCCTTTGTAGCCTCCAATCACTCTCCAACTCACTCCCTCTCTCCACCAATGCCTTTCTGCCACCTTAGCCTGCTCACTCGGTCAACTCTGGGTCACTTTCACTCAATCAACCCCAGAGCTCTTTTTTCTCTCAGACAACAATCACAAATGACTTTTGGTGGGCCACTAATCTAGTTTTGTTGGATTTGGCAGGCCGCCAACGTCGGCATATTCATGCCTTGGTCTACTGACATCGGCATATTCATGCCCTGGTCTGCTGACGTCGACTAATTTCTATCGACGTCGGTCCTTTTAGTCTACCGATGTTGGTTATGTCACTGACATTGGCATACTTCACACCTCCTCATTGCCTAAAATCATGCCCCCAATTAGTCAGCTCTCCAGTACAAGTCATCTTGGCCCCCTGAGGCACACTTGAGATCACTTTTGCCTCCGCCTGCATCGACCACCAGATCTTGGAGATCATGACCATCTCCTCTGACCGTGACCACTTCCAAAGCAATTTTGCCTTGGTTGTTTTTGCATGTATGCTACCTCATGATTGGTTAGCAAAATTGTGCGCATATTTTTGACCTTCACAAGTATATGATCGCAAGCCGGTTGATCCCCACTACTTGTGACATTTTCATGTTTTTGGGAGCACTTCCTGAGCCTGAGATACCTGGAACACGATGACTATTTGGAGCTTCAGCTTATCTTGAATAACCCAATCAACAGACGACTAAATGTTGGGGCCCGATTACTTCAATTTTGGCACTCCTCGACCTTTTGACCTGCGACAATTTGACCTGACCATCTCATGAAATGGTATACATGCAATCATGACTTTTACAATGATCACACTCCATCTTCACCCTTTTTCATCCACTCTTTGTCAAATCAGCACCTGATTTCAGGTTCCTTTCCCTCGACTCCTACTTTGAGGGGGAATACCTCATCCATAATCGAGGTAAACAACCCTCATATTTTTGTCTTGCAGTTCACTTGAACAACCAACAAGACGAAATCAACCTTATCCCACACCTGGGGCAATCAACTCCTATTTTTGTCTTGCAGTTCATCTAGAGCAACCAACAAGACAAAAAGGGGCAAATGTAGACACTGAAATCGTGTCTAACCCTTGGTCATCTTCCCCCTTGGTCCATTCCTAACCCATTCTTAAACCATGCACTTACTAATTTAAAAAATAATTATTTATTATTAATATCCTCCCCTTTGACACATCACCTATAACACCTCGTCTGACACCTCGCCTTGGACTATTTCCCACCCTATGACTCACCCAATACCTATTCTTACTTCTTTCTAACTGCCTAACCAACTCTCATGCGTATTTAGCCCAACCTTCGACAATTCTCCAATGGATCGTGCACTTGGCGGATGGAAAATGGGCTTGGTGGTTTTTTTACTCGTTCTTCACCTGCTGACATCGGTCAAATGTCAGCCGATGCCGGTAGGATCACTGACATCAGTTTTACTTAAACCAAAATTCAAGCCTCTGGCAAAGACTAATCACAAATCGTTAATCTCTGGAGCTAATCACGAATCTCAAAACCTCTTCCGGTGAAACAAAGTTCTCGTGCTTTTGCTTTCTAGTGTTCTGGCTTCTTATTTTCTGGTAGGGATCAGCATTCTTGACAGCATTTTCTAGGCACTGAGGTTTTGTATCAGACATTCTGCACAGGTATTGCATGATATCTCCATCATCAGTGACAATGGAAACACAGCTTCTGCACCTTTGCCAACTCGTGTCACAGCTAAGTATTTGTACTATTTTTATTTCAGTGTCATTTCAAATATATTAGCATTTTGTCTACTGTCTATTCCAAGCATCCTTGACCCAACCTTCTCTGTTCTTCCCAGAGATGCTGAAAAGCCTTCTCTCACCCCTTATTCCCTTTTCTTTGCCTCTGACACTCGTTTAGTCTCTCTTTAGACAATACCCTCTATCCAATCAACTCAGCACAAGCTATCAGAGACCTACAGACCACCTTAAGACCAATCTAATCAACCTGACTAAATTGCTTCCTGAAAAGGTTGAAAGCCATTTTTCCTACCCCTTACCCCTTTTCCTGATAACATACCCTCTGCCTTAGTTCTTATTAAAGATTCTATCTACTATTTTACCATCCCAAACAAACTCCCTGACTCACAGACAAGACCACAGTCCATCTTGCAGACCAGAAACTAGACCTGTAACCCATCCCTGGCCATTACCCCGACCGACCTCATCCACTTCCCCTACCGACGTCGGCAGTCTAACCGACATCGGCGACCTTCCTGACCGACGCCGGTAATATCACCGACGTCGGTGATTGTGCTAAGCAGATTGCAGATTATTAGGTATGCATTTGCTTTCAGTTCTTTCTTTTCAGTCTTTTATTATTTCTCTTTTCTGTCTCTATCATATTCTATTTTAACAGTGGATTGTCATCCTCCAAGAAGCCTTAGCGCTTCCAGGACCAAGCTTTTGCTTGGCAATCCACCCTTTTGTCAGCTAACATTTTTCATGTTTTAGTGTCTGTCTCTTTCAGGTGTCATCATCTACAACCAAAGAGGAGTTCTCACTATCGTCTGAATTCTGGTGCGTAAAACTATATCAAGGTACATACAAGCCTTAGACCATTTCTTTAAGTTTCTCATTTTCTCTCTTTGAATGTAGAAAGTGAAATAGCGTAGAAACACTCTTTTTGCAACATTACCTTTTGTACCCTTTCTTATTCCAAATTTTTATTTTATTTTTCATTTGTGCATTTTCCATGGATCTATTTCCTTTTATAGGTTCTTGTTCTTTCACATTAATGAAATGAATATGCATTTTGAATGATTTGCATTAGTATTTCCAATATATTCCAAGCCTTGACAATCATTATGATTAGCTATGGAGATAGGATGAGTGATGCCTTGTGCATATTTCCCAATCCTTGACCATTATAATCAAAGTGGTGTAGATATTACCATCCAAAGCCATATTATTTTTAAAGTTGAATAACATTATTGAGAGGGATATTTGTATCCTTTTCTTATTCGAATTGTGCATTTTGAAATTATTTTTTGTCTGAATGATTCTTTGGTAACCATATTTAATGTTTTGTCACTTGTGTAAATTAGGAGAGGTAATCATAATGTGAGTGGTTTGATTGATGAATGTATCAATGATAGGATCACCAATATATTTGAGGCTTTATATTTTATTATTTAATACAAAACAACAATCTGTATGAAACCAATCATTTTATGATATGCACAATAGTATTTAGATATCCTTATAGGATGTAGAGGAGGCGGTTGTATCACTTTGTTTCAAAATATTTTTCTTAAGATTTCACTTGGACTCTTGGTACCCTTTGATATAATATTTGAATCACTTGTTTTAGATATATTCTATTGTAGCTTTTCATTTAGAAATGCAACCTTTTTGGGTATACCATTGATAGATTGAGATGCAAACACATGATTAACATTGACATATTTTGGATTCTTTAGTTATGTAATGTGAGTTTCTAATGATGTGATCTTTGAACTGAAATAATAATTTTTTTTTTGTAACACTTATATTAACTTGCTCATAGTGATGTTTTGATCCTTTAAGGATTTATAGCCATAAACCCCAATTAATTTAGATTGAAAATGTATACACACATCATTTAAAAGATATGTGGGAGGTGGAGAGGTTTGAGGAAGGACATATTGATTACCTTCATTTGAAACCATAGGATGGGCCACCTTACCCCTTGAATTAGTGATAACATGAACTTGATTATAGTGATGATAGCTATCACTCTCCCTAGGGTTAAGAGGAGGAAGAGGTTCCTTTTTATATATTTAAAATGTTTTAAAGATACAAATGTGAACAAGATAAGAGAGACATACAAAATCTATAAAATAATATAACATGATAGGAAAAATAATAATTGAATAACTACTACAATCTAAAACCCTAGAAGGTTGAAAACCTCAAAATAGTCTAGGTTTATAAAGGAAGACCCAGAAGTTAGGTTCAACAAATGTTTAACCTTTATTATAGATGTGTGGTGGATATAGGTGTTGACACTGGAGATTGCACCCGGTGGTAGGAAAACAGGTTCCTGCCTTCTCCTTGCAACATGGAAACTCCTCTGTCACCTGTGGGATGGCGAAGCAGGAGAGGAGAGTCTCTAGGTATGGGCTAGTTCCCTCTGATGTATCTTGTTTGTTTCAGGTAGTGCAAAAAATACATATATATATATATATATATATATATATATATATATATATATATATATATATATATATATATATAAATTGGGGGGGGATGAAAAGGGAAGAAAGTGCAAGAAAACAAACTACTCTAAGGAGGTGATACACCAAAATAAAGGTGATCTTCTCACACCTACTCTCAGAATTGAACAAAGGCCACAAACATACACTCAGACTCGGTAGGGAAAACCAGGCTACAAGAAAATAGTAGGGAGGTTCTTATGAAAACACAGGAACATAGACTCACCAAGATGCTAAAGAATACATACTATAAATGACTTCCTCTGCTCTGTATCTCCAAAATGGAACTCTCCCCCTGTCAACTGCAGACAATGGCACCTTGTGGATAATTGGTGTGTTGGTGCTAGAACTGTGAGAGCATTAAAGACAATGACTGGACACAACTCAAACACTCAGACATACACAGAATATCTGACTAAGAAGAGGTAAAAATAGTCTTTATAGATTCAGGTAGAAATTTCAGCAGGGCTGCGCCTTACAAAAATTGCGAAAAGATGATTACAAAAATGACCAAGTCATGAATATATATGAGAAGCAAAGAGGCCCATTTGGCACTCTTTTTTTTACAAGTGGCATACGTGTCCCTTCATGAAAAGAACAAGTCACTCAAAATATTAATGAGCTGTCCATTTTATCTGCTTGAAGTCTGCATTTTTAATGTAAAAACGTAGTTTGTCCACCCATTAAATGTAAAATGAAGAAACTAGTTACATTACTGAGCTGTTATGTCTTCTCATGATCAATTTGAAGGGACTATTTCACCTGTTGGAGTCACTTCTCGAATTAGCACCACTTCTTGCCACTTGGATTGACTGCTTACTCATTCCTTGCGTGTCGCTTTGTCAATTTTGTCTTAATTCTATCTCATCGGCCCCCTTGGGTGAACATACTGGTGGGTCGCTACATTCAAGCCCTTTTCCATGGTTTGAGATTTTTCATTTGGAAGGCAAATGACTATTTCATACTTGTAAACTTGACGTCCACGTAGGACGTCATCGGGCTTGCTGGCTTCTCTGCGGCCTTCCTTTTCCTTTGAACTTGTTGAACCAGAAGCTAGCTAAACACTTAAACCAAGGCATGAAATGAACTCTCTGAACTCGCTAAACCCAAAAATGACTGGCATTAAACAGTAGGTGAAGAAGGTGACCGACATTTTGCATACGGGCAAAATGGGTCAACAATTGGCGACTCACAGGGGAAGCATGCCTGCTATGCTTAGAATCTAGTTGCCTTAAAAATCCATTGGGCGTGGAGTCAGATGTAGCTTTAAAAAAAATAGCAACAACTCAAAATATTCAAGAATCAAACATGAAGTTTTTAGCCCCCAAGCAAAGGGAAACACACAAGGCTAAAAATGCTACCTGTGCAACTGCACTTAGGGAAAACAGGGAAAACAACTGAAAGAAAACTACTATATATAGCTAACTAGGAATGATCACCTCCCTCCTGGATCGAAAGAAAAATTTCTCAAGTCCCCTTCCTGGTAAGAAGACTTATCGTGGTAGGCAAGTAGCTGAAAGAAAATGAGATTTGGTGACTTACTCCCCTTGCTTGTCACCTGGTTTGGATGGAAACCGAGTGGATATTCAAACATGCCTCTGATATATACGTACTCTTCTTATTTTGGGAGGCTTGTTGGATGCTGATCCTTCAGGTTGGTGCATCCCATCAAGAAGTCAATTGCTGTCGGCTCATCACCAGAAGCCTCCTAATATGCATCATTGACTGGCTCGTTCTCCTCTGCCTCATGCTCAGGTTCCAAGGTATGGCCATCTTCGTTGATGATTTTGGAGAAAGTGTCCTTAGATTCACCAACCCCTTGAAGGGATAAATCTAAAGAACTGCCACCTCTTTGCATGCTTGTTTGAAACCCAATGCTACCTTCTTCATTCTTATCCAGCTCATAGCCTCCTTGAAGAATAGTGCAACCTGCCTCAATGGCTTCAAATGAATCATTTAAAACATGAACAAGAGATTGCCCATGCTCCTCCATGTCACCTAAGGTGATTTCCTCCTCATCCGCACTCATGGAGTCTCCCTGATCAGTCATGAACTGAGCATACTCTTCTTCACTTGCTTCCCTCAAGACAGGCTCCTCTGCAGGGTCTGAAAGCTCCACCATTCTTTCTCTCAGCAGTCTCATCTTAGCCTCTAATTCCCTAACCTGCTTAGCCAGATAATCCTCATTTTGCACTTCTTGGAGCTCATGGGAAACACCATAGAGATGGGGAGTGCATGAAGATTGCAGTGAAATGCAAGGAGCTTCCTGAAGAAGGGTGGAGGGAACTTAAAAAGGACTAACCTGATCTTTTACCTCGCACTCTTGGACAATGTCTTTTGCCCCCTTGTTGTTTCGTGACTCAACCACTTGATTCCAGCTTAAGAAATTCAGACTGGGCATCTCCTTTGTGGTTGATGAGGCCATAATGTGAGAAGGCAGTGAAGACTTAGATTCTACCTCCCTTGCTGCCAAAATGGACTGTTGCATCTGAAGGTTTGCCAATTTGATCTATCTATCAAGATTAGCCTTAAACACAAGATCTGCTGTTTCAAAATTCTCCTCAACATGATTGGGGAACAGACTTTGACAGGCTTGACTTGGCTCAAGAATAGGGGCTATATATGACTGATATGATGCTTTGGGCAGCAAGTATGCAGGTTGATAGACTTGGTAAGGCTGCCTCTCATGCACACTCAGCTTCTCCTCCACAGATGCAATTAAACCGCTCACATCCAACATCTCATTTGAAAGCCTGTGCCAATTCACTCTTTCAATAGGAGCCCATTCTTTCTTAACCTGATCCAGCGCATTCCTCACTTGATGGACGATATGATCAGGAATATCTTGGCCGTACCCCTTTCTGGTGTTAAGATCAATTACATATTTGTTGTATCCCAGCAGTGCTCGCTTGAAGGCAGAAACTGGTTGATTGGCAAAAAGATTGGGTTGAGTGGGAGAAGTGACATATTGAGAAGACTGAGCACAAGGGTGATATAACTCATAACAGGGCTGAGACTGGCCATATTGGGTGTGATAAGGATCGCCATAAGGTTGGTAAGGATCATAGTCATGCTGGCCAAAAAAAATAGAGTCCATAGCTTAAAATGATGGAATTTACACATACCAAAAAACTATTTCTTGATGGTACAGTATCAGAACTTCTTAACCAGTTGATTTAACTCAGAGTCACCATTGGTGTTTGATGCAGAAGCCTCTAAAGGCTGGTTGGTTGAATAACACACCAAAATTCTTCAATTCTTTGGACAAAACCTATCCTAATTGGTCCCACCAGGCATGCCAGAACTGTTGACACGCATGGTGCTGTATTGGTGGTTCCTCTACTATAACAGGATCAGTGACTAACCTTGTAACTTTTCTGATTAAAAACTTGTAGTCCCACCGGGTGTGCCAAAACTGTTGACGCTGGAGATTGCACTCGGTGGCAGGAAAACAGGTTCCTGCCTTCTCCTTGCAACATGGAAACTCCTCTCTCACTTTTGGGATGACGAATTAGGAGAGGAGAGTCTCTAGGTATGGGCTAGTTCCCTCTGATGTATCTTGTTTGTTTCAGGCAATGCAAAAAATACATACAGGCATATATATATATATATATAAAACTATAAATTGGAGGGATGAAAAGGGAAGAAAGTGCAAGAAAACAAACTACTCTAAGGAGGTGATACACCAAAATAAAGGTGATCTTCTCACACCTACTCTCAGAATAAAAAAAAGGCCATAGACATACACTCAGACTCGACAGGGGAAACCAGGCTACAAGAAAATAACAGGGAGGTTCTTATGAAAACACAGGAACAAAGACTCACCAAGATGCTGCAGAATACATACTGTAAATGACTTCCTTTGCTCTGTATCTCCAAAATGGAACTCTCCTCCTGTCAACTACAGATAATGGCACCTTATGGATAACTAGTGTGTTGGTGCTGGAATTGTGAGAGCATTAAAGACAATGACTGGACACAACTCAAACACTTAGACATACACAAAATATCCGACCAAGAAGAGGTAAAAGAAGTCTTTATAGATTCAGGTAGAAATTTCAGTAGGGCTGCACCTTAAAAAATTTGTGAAAAAATGATTACAAAAATGACCAAGTCATGAATATATATGAGAAGCAAAGAGGCCCATTTGGTGCTCTTTTTTTTATAAGTGGCATATGTGTCCCTTCATGAAAAGAACAAGTCGCTCAAAATATTAATGAGCTATCCGTTTTGTTTGCTTGAAGTCCACATTTTTAATGTAAAAATGTGGTTTGTCCACCCATTAAATGTAAAATGAAGAAATCAGTTACATTACTGAGCTGTTGCGTCTTCTCATGATCAATTCGAAGGGACTATTTCCCCTGCTGGAGTCACTTCTCGAATTGGTGCCACTTCTTGCCACTTGGACTGACTGCTTACTCATTCCTTGCATGTTGCTTTGTCAATTTTGTCTTAATTCTGTCTCATCGGCCCCCTTGGGTGAACATACTGGTAGGTCGCTACATTTAGGCCCTTTTCCATGGTTCACGCTTTTTCATTTGGAAGGCAAACGGCTATTTCATACTTGTAAACTTGACGTCCACATAGGACGTGATCGGGCCTGCTGGCTTCTCTGCGACCTTCCTTTTCCTTTGAACCTGTTGAACCAGAAGCTACCTAAACACTTGAACCAAGGCATGAAATGAACTCTCTAAACTCGTTGAACTTGAAAATGACTGGCATTAAACAATAGGTGAAGAAGGTGACTGACATTTTGCCTGCGGGCAAAATGGGTCAACAATAGGGTTAAGAATATATAAATAATTAAAGCACAAGGGTGGTAAACTAATCTATAATAGGCCAACTAATTACAAACTTTGATAAATGAATAGTCTAAATTATAATATTGAGATATGCTAAATATAGAAAGTACTAAATTCAAAATATGTTCAATTAATTGAAATATCAAAGAGAAATGATACTTAGCTTGGTTTACTTTATGCAAATAGAACTGAACTAAAAATAGATGGAAAGTATGTAGGATCAATATTCTAGATTAGTCATTAGATTTTGTAAATCGTACTTATATTACAATAGACATTACCATCAGATTTGGACACTACCATTAATGCTCGTGTCTAGCTATGACACAAGTGTCCATTATAGAATAATGATTAGATCTTGATGCAACCAACTTCATTATTCTAGGATTTTTGTTAGCTTTTTGATATATTTATTAGAAATATTTTAGTGTGAACATATTTTATATTAGAAAATATATTCATGTAAGTGATTTTATAAAACAAATCATGTAGAGAGTTTATAGGTTGTTAGAATAACCTTCCTAGATTAGGGATATGAGTGATTTGAAGATTACTAGTGGTTAGTTATTAGAATAACCAACCCATAATAAAGGAGAGTGGTTATAGGGAAATCCTATATATTTATAGTATGTATCAATTATTAAATTGATTAAGTTAATTGACCAAGAATTCTTGTGAGCTTAGATACTTTACTATAAAATGGTGTAAAACCCATTAGTGGTATCATAACACATGTCCAGGACTCTTTGAGCTTATTTTTCACTCATCCATTATTTTTGTCAAAATGACTATGCTATGTAGACCATGAGATAATGTCATTGATTTTTTGTCCAATCTTCTTACATGCTTCCAATGGTTGAATAATAAGAACCACGTGAGACCCTATTAACATAAACATTCCACTTGCATTTTCTTCAATCTCCCACTCTATTTGCACTTTTGTTTCATTCAAAAATAAAAAAATAAAAAATATGCATATCTATTTATTTATCTAAATTTCATATATGTTTTTTGGCTTGGTTATTCATATATGATTGTATAGGGTCATTTATCATATTATGGATTCTTTGAAAAAAAGTTTGAAATAACGTCATAAAAATTTGCATATATTTTTCATTTTTTGATGAAATTAAAAGTTTCAATATGTTCCAAAAATCTTGAGTAGAGAAGAACAAAACCCATAATTTTTTTTAAAATATTATTTTTAATATGCCAGTAATTTTACGTGAAAAAATGATGAATTTGATACAAGGTGTGAAGTATTTTTGATTGGAATTTTATTTGTTTTATCAAACGGATTTTGGGAGGAGACCCTTTGTCTAGGTTCAACTCCTACATAGGATCCAATATCCTCCAAATATCACCAACTATGTGCAACTCGACACAACCACCTCGTATCAGTAAAAAATGCAAGGAGTAACCATAATCCAACCATCAAAAGTGACACAGATGATCATTTTGGCATAAAAATATTTTAGTGTGAACATATTTTATATTAACAGGTATATTCATATAATTGATTTTATAAAATAAATCACATATATAATATTTATAGGTTGTTAGAACAACCTTTCTAGATTAGGGATATGAGTGATTTGAAGAATACTAGTGGTTAGTTGTTAGAACAACCTATAAGAAAGGAGAGTGGCAATAGTATATATTTATACTATGTCTCAATTAATATATTGATTAAGTTGATTGACAAATAATTTAATTGTATTTTAAACCTATAATGTTGCTCTTGTAAGTTTTTACATATGTCCATACATATACATTTAAGTATGTATAATTATATATTTTGAGTCTTTGTAAAGTGAGTATATATGCATGTCATTTACTCTCAAAATCTATTTTCATGTGCCAAATTTTGTCATGTATTTGATTCATAAATTATTTTGAATCTTTGAAACTTGTATTTTGCTTAAACCATTTTATTTAGCCATGGTTTGAATCTTTGAAAACTGTAGTAACCTAAATCTGGTCATGAATACTTGATTATGTTAGTTTTGGCATTATTTCACTTTAATTGACTTGTGTACTTAATCAATACATATTTGGCCACTTCACTCTACTCTAATCACCTATTTAGACCTATTTTATTTTTTAAATTATTATTTGTCACCTATAAAAATGTTCTAATTTATAAAATCACCCTCAAGCATCTGTATGACAAATTTAGGACCTAAATTTCACATGTTTCCATTCAAGACAAAATTGACTAATAGAAAAAATAACGACATTATGATTTGTCTCTTATGGGTTAATCCTATCATTTTACCCTCTAATGATCATTTTTAAAAATTAAATCCTCCTTACATTGTGATCCATGTTTTTAGGATTCCTAGCGTGCAATTTATTTTTGTAGATTGCTATAAATACACACTTAGTCACTTATTATATCACTTAGAAATTTCAATACAGAGGAATAATTACACTATTACACATTGAACAAATCTTCCCTATTCTTCTTAATTCTAATTATAATAATTTGAAGTAGTCCTTATCTAAGTAAAAAAAAGTGCTTTATCCAGCCCAAAACAAATCATGATCAATATTTAAGCCATTTCTAGATGCATTCATATAGTTAAATGAGTAAAAAAATCTAAGTGGGATTGATTTCCTCCTTTTAGTATTAGATACATAAACAACATTCATTCATTTTTGGGGGTGATTAGGGTCAGTTCAACTCAATTACACTCCACCCTTTTCTATTTATAGGTTTTCAATCATTGCTAGCTCTATTAGGGTTTCAACCTTGGAGAAGCTATTTTTAAGTCTTTTACACAATCCTAAAGGTCAAATATTCACCTAAAAACCTAATTCAAGATGTTGCATGTCATCATGACCTAATATATTGATTTTTATCAAAAGACAACATCGACTAGTTTGAGACAATAGTGGTAGTCATTCCTATCTTAACTTGGATGATTTTATTCTTCTTCAGTTTAAATTCCCTCTTTTGAACACTTGATTTTTTTTTCATGTTTATCAATTTTAACCTTTTATTAAATCTCATATAGAAACAACTAAGTTTGTCATCTCATTTCATAGTTAGTCTTTTTTCATTCATTTGCACTTTATCGAATTTAGTCTTTTACTTTCATTTTGATTACCCAACATTCATTTTCAACATTCTAATTTATTCCATTCAATTTATTTGAATTAGGCTTAATTAACCTTTTAATCCAAATTTTGATAAAACATATTGGTTACTTTTGATCATAGTGAGATAGTGGACAATGATTCTGATTTTCATGCTTTATGTATGTGAGCTTATATTGATCAACAACCCATTCATAGTGTGATAGTTGATAATGGATCAAGTGAAAATGCATGCACAATGACATTAATTCATTCATTGGGTTACACACAACATGATATACAAGTAACATCTAAAAGTGTCAAGAAATATAATGAGAAATAACAAAGTACTTTAGGACATATTATGTTACTTTTTAATGTGGGCCTTACTATTTTATCTACTCATTTTTTATAGTTACACCACAAAATGGGGTATTTGATATGATATTGGGATGTCCTTGGTTGAAAAAGCTCTGTGTTGAAACTTTTATAACACATATATGCTTAAATTACATTCATTATAATAAAGTTATTATAAATTTAGGAATTAGATATGAGTATCCTCTACAATCTATGGAACCTCCTCTTCCCCATCCACCACCACAATTTCTTGATACATCTATGCAAGAATAAAACACATATTTAGTTTTTTTACCTAGGTATTCAATCAATTCATAAAATAGTGAAAATTTCTCAAAAGTAACTCGTGCAAAAGTAAGCTTATTGAAAAAAAGTGTCTAATTCTCAACAAGCACAATCACATGAAACATATTCCAAATTAATGATAGATACAAATCAACATATTCTTCTAAAGGTATAATATTTGGAACAATATACTGCTAGTCCTTATTACATTTCAAATCATTCTGCATCTCTTAGATATATTTATGCTATATAAGATTATACAAGTAGTGATCTAGATAGATTTTTTATAGCATATGATGTATTTAATGATTTTGATTTATGCACATCTAAAATAGTTCGTTCATAAAAAGTAATAATTTTACCACTCATCATAGATTATTATGATCCTCATATTGATTGGATCATTGGTTAGATGGTTGAATTTTTAAATATTCTAAAAAACTCAAAAACATCTAATTAATTAAAAAAATTAAAATTCTGATTGTACATAGCTTCTTAACCATTGCATCATGTTCTTATATTTTATTGCATACATGATAAATTTTATCAATTATTATAGGCCCTTGGATCTTACTAATTTTTTAGCCTTTTGGCTCTTCATTTTTAATTTTTATATTTGAATATTAAAAATTAGTGATCAATTCTGCCTTATTTTGCCATTTATCTCTCTATTTGCACAACCTACACTGACCAAATGCCATTTTATGTCAAGGATTGAATCAACCAATCAGGGTTATAAATGACTACCATTATTTTTCTTAATTTTTCTATCCTGTCATGTGCCAATTTCACCTAGGAATCACAATATAAACACATAGAGCATTAATTTTTCTAATTTTCATATATTTACTCAATTTTAGTATGCAAAGTAGTGCTCATTCATGTTGACTCTTTTTTATATGCTATATATATTTTTCATACATACATACAACATATTTTTCATAGATAAAAACATACCTATAATGGGGGTATTTTTCTCATACATGAGCATGATATCATTTTTAGTGCATATTTTACATTGATATAGATTGTTCTGATCCCTCTCTTTTATTTTTATTTTGAACCTTTGATTACCATTAGTTTCTATTATTCTAAGTTTTAAAATAAAAAGTACAAAAATATTCAAATATTGTAAAAATTCAAAAACATTCCAAATATTTTAAAAATAAAAAAGGACTTGAGCATGATTAGACATCCAGTTTACATCATAGTTATATGTTATTTATCTCATGATTAGTAGACAATATATTATTTTCCTATCACACATGTATTTCACTGCTATTCATGAATGTTATGCATGATATACATACTTCACATAGACTAAGATGTTGGAATTTCCTCTACCTGATAGCCTTGCTAAACTGGGGGCTTGTTATCCACATATTATAATATTTATAAGGGTTATTATTCCATCACTCCTTTAATGTTGAGAACTATACTATTTACAAATATATTTCTAACATATTATATTATATTATATTATTATGGACACTAAATATGAATTATATAACACCTCAGTCTTGTACACTTGGCAAATACATATCATGAATGTACCTTTAGCTTCTAGACCTTCCTACTGCCAAAAGGCTCACATATGCTATTTATCTATGCCAAATTGATATCTCTTAGTTTGACCAATGTAATACTAATGACCCAAGAATTATATCATGATATGAGTGTTAAAACCTACATATCTTATGTATCTACAAGTTTGAGACTTGTGTCTATTTTTATCTTCCTGAATACTTGTGTCCCAGTTAGATGGCTACATCAATGCAAGTGTCTTGTGCCAACACAAGTTTTCAGTGCCCTAAATTCATAAAATTTGAAAATTGTAATGTGTACTTATATTCAACCTAAGTGTTTTTATGTGAGATATTTACAAATGGATTGGGATATATATATGATCAACCATAATTCATTCTTCACCTAACATAAACCTAATAAATCACAAGGCAACTTACCAAAAACATTAAATCAAGTATTCGAGTGAGAAAAGGTTCCCTATTTTATCTTATTTCTATATCAGTCATACAAACAACATATTAATAGGTTTTAGTACCAAAGGAAAAGCCCATAAGTCTTGTTTGCCAAGTTATAAGCTAAGTCATTGTTGTACTTGCTTTTCACATATTGTACCCTTGTGCACATACAAGCTAACACATCAGGGTAGAACTACATCAGTTTGAGGCCCTCTTTAGAGTAGTGGATATGTAGAAGACACCCATGATATAGGGGTATTTGGGGTTAGCTCAACACCATGATTCCACTAACCCATTTTTCCCACAGTCACCATGAAATAAAGAATTGAGGTTTTAATATTTGACAAGGAGTGATAGCTCATGATATAGATTTGAGTGTTTCTCTTAATTTTTACTTATTTCTTAATTTGGAAGCAAGTAATGAAAGTAGTAAAATGGGTGTGTAAGGGAATACTTGGTAAAAGTGTGTGTGTGATCTAGATGATGATGGGAACTCCTCTTTGGCTTGGAAGGAATAACCTACAGATAAGAAAGACACAAGAAAAAGGGGTTGTTAGTAAAAGATTTGAGTGGATTGCCTAGTATGAGCTAGATCCAAGAAGCATATGCTTGTTAGTGTGATCTAGGAATTTGACTCAAGAGAGGATGGTTAGTATTGTGTTAGTTCTGAAATAAAAACAAAATGAAAGAAACACACTAATAACATAACATCTCTAGGCCTAGACACTAGGGAGAGCTTAGTTAACAAAAAACAAATGAAAAACACAACTAAAAATCAAGGAATAAAACACAAGAATTATTTCACCTTCCTTGGATGCTCCAAATGCCTTTGTAGTAGTGGCTTGCTTAGTTTGTGCTCATGAAGTCCTTGGCAATGGAAGCTTGGATACCTCCATCTCTCCTTAGCACCTTTGAATTTAGGCTTGGATTGGCTTGGAATCAATTTGGAATTATAAAATTAGTTGCTTAAAGCTTTTGGAACCAATCTTGCATTATAACTTTGCACAAATTAAGCTTAGAAATGATGTTGTGAGGCCTCCTATTTATAGATTTTTAGATTTGATCAGAATTAATCTCAACCGTCCATCTCAAGATTGAGATGTGTGGTTGAGGATTAATTTAATTTTGAGAATTAAGTTTTTAATTATTCTGATCATGAAATTAGAATAAGGGGAAATTAAGAGGCATGGAGGGCATCATGGAAGGCATTGATGAGGCATGGAGGGCATGAATCCTGATATTTGTGGCATTTATGACCTAGGGATGTCTTCCCAAGAAATGAGGTCACTTGATGATTCAGATATTCAATAGTTATTTCTAAAAACATTTATTCAACAAGTTTCCATGGATTTATTAATTATGTCTTGATTTAGGTTAATTAGCTCTTAGGCATGATTAAGCACTTTATGTACAAATTATCAAAATTGATCAGAATGCCCTGTTATTGGTCTTAAATTTGATTGGATTAGAATTGGAAGGCACTATCAGTTGCATTGGAATCATATTCCTATTTAGGGTGTTTCCAACAAATAATAACAAAGGCATGAGTCTTGTGCAAAATATTTGATGGGAGAGAGCAGTCCAAAGCACTTAGGTACAAAATTGGCATTTTAACTTGAAATGATCTGATCAAAGTTAGCTAGCCCATAAATTACATTTCCCCATGTAGGGATACCCTCACCAAAATTGGTACTTGAATATGTCAATTTCACATCATTTAGTGCATTTTAGTGTTTTAAGGTGAAATTGTGCATTTTAGATGGAAACTAGCCAAAAGCCTGATTGGAGGTTATCGATAACTAGTTTTAGGTGTCTATAGCTAAGAGGTTGTCAATCCACTATTTATAATAATTAAGTTGATGTATATGAATAGAAAGAATACTTTCATTCAATAACATGAAATTAAATGCATGCAAGAATAAGAAGGTAAAATGCTTGTTTAAAAAAATGACTAAATGTAACAAAAGTGGGTCAATACTCATGCTAAGATAGTTGGGGTTATGTTTAGAAAGTTAGAGAAGTCTCTATAAATAGGCAAGAACATACAAAGTAGGGTTTTGTTGAGGTAAAAAGGCTAACAATCACTTATTATTTTGACATAGTGATCATTGGTGGTTGAGGGAACTGTCAGTGATTGGGTTGATCATCGAAGGTTGGGTGACCATTGATAGTTGGGGTGACTATCGATGGTTGGGATAACCATCGATGGTTACCTATGAAATTTTATAAATGTTTAGAAAAGGAATTATAGATTGGGTAGATGGTCAGGTTAGGGTTAGAATATAGCTTTGGTCAGAAATAGAAGGTTAGAAGATGAATTTAGATCAGGCCCAAGAATTTGGAAATAAAATGAAATGAAGAAATAAGTACAAAGTTACCTTTAACTTCATAGATAGCTAAAGTAATTTAGCTAGAGTGATAGTACTTTAGCCTTCAAAAGTAATTTGGATAAAGGTTTGAGTTTTTATTATTATTGCTTGCTTGCTAAAGGGATGTTGGATACCTGTGCAAGAAGATTTGATAGCTTAGATGTGGATTTGTGGATCCTTTTCACTTTCTACTTCTCTCCTTTTATAGGATGACATTAATAATTATGTAAGAAGAAGTTGCTAATCATGATGGAAGATAAATTTTCTATTTACAATGCTTTAAAGCTGGTTGGCATCATAAAATGAAAGTTGATAATTTTTCCATGCTTATCTCGTACATAGTTGGAAAATGGCTTTAAACCAAGCTAATGAGCTAACCAATGATGGTTAGGATAACTATTGATGGTTAGGCTGATTGTCGACAATTGAGGAGCTAGAGGAAAATGGGTGAAAGTAAGTTAAAAAGAGGTGGATTAAAAGGTTCAATTAAAGGTGTTAGGTTAGGGGTTTAATAGGTTTAAGTTAGTAAATGAGTTTAGTTAACTAGGTGGTCAACTAGACTCGAGGTTAGATGAGGGTCAAAGGTGTTTCAACATCTAAAATTATTATGTGTAGATTTTGAGTGTCTACATTTTGCTCCTTTTTATTATGCATCTTTAATTTAATAAGTGGCAAAAAAACAAAAATAAATGGATTGTTGATCATGGTCTAATTACCTCAAATATGAGATGAGGTATTCCCCCTTAAATTGGGAGTTGATAAGGTGAAACTAAAATTAGGTCAAGGTTTGATAAATGGTAAATGGTGAGTCATGAGGTAGGTGACACAAAAGGGCTGGGCATTTGAAATGTAAACATGTGCACAAAATATGACCAAGTGTGATAGTCAAGATCATGCAAAGACTAAAGTTGTCAATGTTAGTAAAAAATAAGATCAATTATAGAGGGATTTATGATAAGGGTAATTAGTCTACATCGTTGGTCATAGATGATTGGGTCATTCTTATAAAGTCTGCTAGATAGGGTCAGTGTTTGTTGTAGGTATCTAGGGTAGGAAGTACTCTCATGAAAAACACAAATGGGCTAGTTAGGCATGAGGTGGTGTAAATTTTAAAAATGAAATAGGGTAAGGTTGGTCAATGTGATCATGATGACTAATGCAAGGTCATTACAAAACATGCAAATAGTTTGGGCCAAAATGACCAACATTGACGTAGACATGGTTAAATGGGTAGGTGGGTATGGTTGAGGTATCCCTTGAAAGGTCAAGTTATGGTGGTGGGTGGGATTAGGGGATCTCTTAAAAGTGCAACACCTAGGTGGGGTACTTTGAAAAAGCTGAAAAAATGGGGGGAACCCTAATCATTGATGGTCAGGGGTTTCCCTAGGGTTGACCATCAACAGTCATCCTAATTGTTGACAATCAAGAAAAACCCTAAAAGCTAAGATAATAAAAAGTAAAAACATAAAAGTATTATTATATTTTAACATTTAGAGAGTGTTTCTCTTTGGTGAATTTTAGCATTTTGTCATTTTGCACTTGAGCCTACTGAGGTAGAGTTGATTGATTGATTGATTGTGTGTGTAGGGTTGATCAAGTTTTGATTTAATGGAGGGTGGATGAGGGTGTGACCAAGTGGTGGGATGGGGGCTTTGACTACATCAATGATCATGAATCAAGGTAGGGTGTGTTTTGAATTGATAGGTAGTGGATGGATTTTGCTTGAAAGTTGTATTGAGTAGATTCAATTGAGTTTGATAGTGATTTTAAATTGGTTTGGGTATGTTTTAGGGGGTTTGCCCTAATTTACATTTTAGTTGAAATGGATTGAATAAGTGAGTGTAAGGGAGATAGGAAGGGTTTGTTTGGTTGGAATATGTAGATTAGTTGTAGGTAGGTTGATGGTAGAGTAGAGGTGTTTAGGGGAGGTTTTTGAGAGGTTTAAGGTTCAAGTTGTGCCGTCAATGGTCACACACAGTGACTATCAGTGGTTGAGATGAACCACTGATAGTCACTATGTGTGACCATTGACGGCATAAATTAATCCTTAAACCTCTCAAAAACCTCCCCTAAACACCTCTACTCTACCATCAACCTACCTACAACTAATCTACATACTACTTCCAACCAAACAAACCCTTCTTATCTCTCTTACACTCACTTATTCAATCCATTTCAACTAAAATGTAAATTAGGGAAAACCCCCTAAAACATACCCAAAACAATTTAAAATCACTATCAAACTCAATTGAATCTACTCAATACAACTTTCAAGCAAAATCCATCCACTACCTATCAATTCAAGTCATTGTATGTGACCATTGATGGCACAACTTAAACCTTAAACCTCTCAAAACCTCCCATAAACACCTCTACTCTACCATCAACCTACCTACAACTAATCTACATACTACTTCCAACCAAACAAACCCTTCCTATCTCCCTTACACCCATTTATTGGGTAAAAAGGGCTAAAGGGATTATCAATGGTTCTATCAACTGTCAGTGGTCAAAGGGTTTGGGTAATGTGTGTTAAAAAAGATGTAAATTTTTTTTGTGAAAGGGTTGATATTCTAAGTGTTTGTAAAATGTGTTAAATTGTTCATATAGTTTTTATGTTTAAATTATTGTAAAAAGGTAAAATTGATGAATTTGTTTAACGTTGTGATATTGTGGAAATTGTTAGAGTTGGTTTGTTATAAAGTATTTAAGAATTGTGGTGAGTATGAAAAGGAGGTTATGGTTTGAAAGTAGTTGAAAGAATTTTAGTTGGTAAAGTAAAAAATGTTTGAAATGTATGTGTTAAGTATGAAAATGTTGGTACAATGCTTCAAAATGGGTTAGATGGTTTGGTAAAGTTTTGGAAAGTGTGTAAAATGTAAAATGTGAATGCTGTAAAGTTTGTTTTAGAAAGTGTTAAACTGGTTGAAGGTTCTAAAGTGTTGTAAAGTGGGATGAAGGGTAAGTTGAAAGAAATGTTGAAAGTTTTTAAAAGGTATTAAAGTGGGTAAATTCTTGAAAATATGGTTTGTAGTGGTAGTGAAAAAGGTTTAGATAGGATGAAGGGTCGGTGGGTAGAGTTTATCTAAATAGAAACTTCTAAGTATTTAAAGTGATGTGTTAGGAGTGGTGTTGGATATAGGTATAGGTTTGTTTGATTGCTAGAGGTAAATAAGATAGATGTAATGGGGTTAATTGGAATAGATTAGAAGAATGGTAGGTATTGGTTGATACTTAGGTCTAAGCATGTATGCTAATATGGTAGTTTTGCATGCCCATGAGCAAATTCAGATGAGGGACTAAGTTCCTAAGATCTTCATAGTGGTCTATGATGGGATGATAGATGATGAGTGGAGGTATATGGAGGAGGTTGGACTAGGGGACATGAGACATTATCAACACCTATTGTGGGATGCAACTATGATTGTGGCCCTCATCAAGAGATGGGACCCAACCATGAACACATTGTTGATGACAACAAGAGAGATGACTATCCTCTTAGAGGATATTCAATAGGTTATATGTCCATCCATTTGGTGGAAGCCAATTTATCACATAGAGAGTGAGGAGTAGGACTACCACATGGACCTTATCAAAGGAGCAGATCAGGTCCATGATAAGTATCATGCAAGTGGCATTTGCTATGGGACATTATATCAGAGGGCCCTAGGGGACAAATTTTTATTGACCATGATGATTATGGGGGTGTCTTGCTTTATACTGCTAGATTTGAGTTGTGGCTGATTCTTTTGTTTGATTTTAGGAGTACTAGTGGAGATGTTGTTGGGGAGGACTATGTTTGGTTGGGCCCCTATGTTATTAGTATAGATCTATAAGGAGATCTAGCCCTTTCAAACATAGGAAGTATGGGAACAATGTGGGGTTTGTGCTCCATTTTTAGGCATATGAGCATATCCAAGTTTTGAGATTGTTAGGGCTACCATGAGATGGTTATACTCTAAAAGATTACAAAGTGGGTTTCATGAGGTGGAGATGAGGTTATGCGCTTTCAAGTATGAGTGGTAGCATGAGAGACATAGACTAGTTTTAGAATACTTCAGAGGGTTTGGTGGTGGGTGACATAGTGTAAAGGCCATATGTGGGTTCGTCAAGGTGGGTAGGATATAGCTTTCACACTTTGTCACTGGATATATGGGAGGTGGGATGGCGAGACTAAGCTCATCCTATTCGATCGAGTGTGGATATAGTTTTTCCTTTTGTAGGGGATCCCACTAAAGTTTCCACAATATAAGAGGGAGGATGTTGAGTTCTTGCTCCTAAAGCCATAACCACAAGATGTTGTGTTGGACCATGAGGAGCTGTCAGTAAGAGCCACCATAAATGATATAGGGGTTGCAGATGGTTACGTAGTGTGGTACTAGGGTAGGTACATAGTGACTAATTTTGGATAGGGTGATGGGGGCCAAAAACCCATGGATGTGAATCACACTAGGGTACTGATACAGGGTGGTGGCCCAAATAGATAGGCATAGGCAAAACTTGTAATAACACAAGCCTAGATCACCAGATTATAGGGATAGGTGAAAAATTTATAGGGCTAGATTGTCATTTTATAAGGTTGGGTGGTGATGCTAATTAGAGAGAAAGATCAGGGCAGGATCTCTCTTAGGTTAGTGACTCAGGAGAGAGATTCTTTGAGGTAAAGGGAAAAAGTGGCCACAATAGCAGTAGGAAGACCACCTGATATAGTTTTGAGGATACAGTACTTAGACACCATTAAGGAGTTGAGATATTATGAGGTGATAGTATTGGTACATTTTCCATTGGAGATGAGGTATGGAGAGTACAAGGTTAGTTTAGCAAGTGGTCCATCTATAGCTACTCTAGGATACTGGGCCTCAATAGTGGGGTAGGCAGGGATATCAAGGGGACCACCACCAGATGGTAGTGTAGGTGTAGTTGTAGATGGGGCCAGTGATAGTGGTTTCCCAAGGGCTTGATAGATGATATTATATGATGTATATGTTTTGTATTTTGATACCAAATTGCATGCTGATGATGTGAGATGTATATATGAGAGAGAGATTTATACATTGTGATATGTATATCTTATTGGATGGACATGATGTATACTCATTGACATGTAGTACTTTTATTATGATGTATATGATGATGGATGTTTATTGATGTTAATGGGTTTTTATGGATGTTATGCTTATTTGATGTTTTGAGATATTTATTGATTATGCTTATAAAATTTATTTTTCATTAGTTTAGGTATGTGGTATTGTTTATAGATGTTCATGATGAAATATTTATGGATGCTTATGGTAATATTTTGTTATGAGGAAATGATAGGTTGCTCATGCTCCATGCTCTATGAGATGATATGTAGATTCGTAGTTTAGGCATGTGATGATGTGAATTAATGGATGTGATGTTGATGGTCATGGATGATTTTATTATGTTATATGATTATGTGATGATTGTGATGAGATGTTTGATCTTATGATGAATATTTTAGGTTTATACATTGTGGATGATGTGTTTGTACATAGATATGATCGTGGACATGTGATAGGTAATTTGGTCATATGTGTTTGGGATGTGATGTACTAATGTTTTGAATTGTTGTTATGTTTATGAGAAGCATGTTGTTGTGTTGTGATGTACTGATGTGTGATATTATGTTTATTGATATGATGTGGTTTATGTTGTGATAAATGATCATTGCTCTAATTTTAATGAGGTTACCATGTGGTTGTTGATGTTTTATGGTTTTGTTCATTGATATAGGATATGATTTATGGATATGGTTCATAATGTTATGATGTATATGGATTAATTCATTAAAAATAATGATGTTTGGAATGTTTGGATATGATATGTGATATGGGGATATGAGGAAAGTAGATAAAGTAGGTTTTAGATAACACACTAAATGTGGAAAAGAGAGAAGAATCATGAGACATATATTCATATGAACTAATAGAGGGTAATAAAAGGGCATGATCCATTCATTGGTAAGGCCTGAACAAAACTGAAGTTAGATCAACTTAATGAAAACAAGCCTTACAAATGCTTCATATGAGCATGCATTGATTGAAAAAAAAGTATCGTGAGCACTTTGTGTCAAGTAAGATCAAAGTCCCTTGATTTTAAAGATGGTACAAAGGGAAAGTAGGTGATAGGTAGATGGTTGAATAGGAAATGGGTAGTATGGTAACCTAAATGGGTTAACTTTCCCCTTTTATAGGTGACCAAAAAACTAGAATAGACAAGTCCATGTCTTAATATAATGTGTAGACTGATCGATGAAGGAAGTCTACCAATGCCACATATAAAAGCTGATTACGACTTACTTGCTTTGATTTGGACATTAGGTTGTTTATTGCTTTTATTGTTTTGATAGGTTGGTGAAGATGATCAACACAAGAAGATTCATATGATTAGTTTTGATAAACTTAACTTAGCCATCCTTAAAGGGAGTGGTCCAAAGTTGGTTTTTTATAGCTATCCTTTAAGGGAGCAGTCTATCTTTAAGTAATTTAATTATTAGGAGCTATCCTTCAAGGGATCAGTCTATAATTCTAAATATATGGACCCAAGTGATATTTTGGTATCCCAATTTAATTTTGAATGTTAGGTTTAGATATGGACAAGTCTATTTAGGCTTAGAGGTCTACCTTATGGAGGCAAGACTTTTAGCACAAAAGGTTAATGATAGATGAGGGAAAGTGGTTTGAGAGACAACTGATCATGGGATTCCATCTTATTAGAGATGAAAAGTATCCATGAGAACCATGCCATGGGTAGAAACATGGTATCCATGCTTAGGATTAGTCTATAACTATGATAGATAATCACATGGTCCTATGCAGTAATCAATTATCCTCAAAGGGAGAGGGATATGTGAATGTGTAGGGAAAGTGAAAATATCATAAATCAAGGGATGAGATCAATTTAAACACAAAGGTGAATGTGATCCCACTTTAATAATAGAAAAGACATAGATTTAAATCATTGAGAGGATCAAGTTCTGGTTTGCCTTCAAGAGAAGATAAATGATAAGCTCCTAATCTGTACTTATGGGTTATGATGTAGGGTCTAAACCAATTGAAAGTATACTTGCCTCTTTTGATTTTCTCCATATTAGTTACATGTTGGTTTTCCTTAAGGATGAGGTCTTTGATATTGAATTATTACTCTTTCAGGTGTTTTTTATAAGTGCACTTGATTCATTATTGATAGACACAAGGATGATTAAGTGCTATGAGGTGATGTACATCAGGGAGTTCAATATGTGAGAGACATTCTTGATGATAATGACTCTTAGAAAGGATCTTGTGCAAAGATATGTGAAGAGAAGGAATTAGGGCTTCGAAAGGCAAGACTACCTCTATTCCAAAGATGAGAGGCAAAGGGGTAGCACCCATATAGGTTCAAATGCTAGTGTGATAGGCCCATAAAGTGAAATGGATATGTAGGTGCCAATCCCAACCTAAAGCACTTACTAATTTAGTTAACATTTTAATGAGGGGTTTGTTAGAGGCTTCTACTTGTCCATTTGCTTGGGGCTGATAGGGAAAGGAAAATCTTAACTTGATGCCAAAAGTGTTGTAAAGACCTTGGAATTTTTTGTTTTTAAAGGATTTTCTATTATCAATGATAATCTTATGAAGAACATTGAAGCGGTAGATGATATGGTGATTAATGAAATCAATAATCTTTTTGGCTTTAGTTGAGATAAAAGGAATGGATTCCACCCTCTTGGTGAAATATTTAGTAGTAGTAATGATTGATTGGTGTCATTGTGAATAATGAGGATTTATTTCCCTAATAAGATATAGACCCCATTACGAGAAGGGCCAATAGTCTTTGGACACTTGAAGGCCATGGGCTGGTGCATGATGTAAATTAGTGTGCTATTGACATTTGACACATTTATTTACATAATCACAACAATCCTGATTGAGGGTGAGCCAATAGTAGCCAAGGCAAATGATACATTTAGTGATAACTAGGCCACTAAAATGTCCCCCACATATTTTGTCATATGTTTCTTTGATAGCATGATAATCTTCATGACTACGAAGGCAATAGAGAAGGAGGGAATCAAAGCCATGTTTGTAAAATATTCCCCCTAGTATGGTGTAATGAGAGGTACTCTAAACAAAGGATCTTTGAGCATTCTTTGAAAGGTTGGGAGGAACAATGTCAAGGTTAAGGTAGTTAAAAGTTTGGTCCTACCAAATGTTAGAAGGAGATGCTTCCACACTAAAAATGGTGAGAAAGTTAGAACTAATATATGAGGGTGTGATAAAATAATGGTTGGTGACAAATAGTTTAGATTTAGAAGGTTGAGATGGAATTTGGGAAGTAAGTGAAGCCATCATATTCGTGAATTTTTTGGTAGATTGAGGAACTGACTGAATAAGGTAATGATCAAATCATGCTAAGAGTACATCTATGAGTTGTTTATACTTTAATAGGGCATCATTTTTACTTTTATAAGATCTATTGACTTGGTTGATGACCAGTTGGGAGCACTAAAGACACTGATTATCTAATTCCTAAGGCTAAAGTAGTTTGGAGACCTATGACTAGGGCTTCATACTCAACCACATTTTTGGTGCATTCAAAGTTGAGTTTTAAGGATTGGGGAAGAGGTTCACCATAAAGGGGAATGATAATAACTCTTGTACCTCCAACATGTTGACATTTGGAGCCATCAAAAAACATGGTCATTTGGTAGGTGGGTTCCTCCTAGGATATAGTTGTGATGGACTCATTTGGAAAAGCAAGAGGAAGCATTTGATTAAATAGTAATGGAGCTTCAACTAATTGATCAACAATCACTTGTGCTTTAATTGACTTTTGTTGAAGGAACTCAAGATCAAACTCAGATAGAATTATGAGACACTTAGCAATACACTAGTTTTAGTATGGTTTAGAGTGCATGTGCTTAAGCGGGTTAGTGTTAGTGATGACATAAGTTTTATGAGTAAGAAGGTAGTGACGGAGTTTGCAGGCCACAAAGACTAAGGCAAGGTAAAGTTTCTTAGGATGAGTATATCTAGTCTCATATTCTATAAGTGTGTGGCTAATGTAGTAGATTACTTAATCTTTGTCCTGTTCATCATGATGAGCAAACATTACCCCTAGGGAATGGTCTATGGTAGATATATAAAGGTAAAAGGGTTGGTATTCTCTAGTAGGGATGAGGATAGGGGGAGAAAGAAGGTACTCCTTGATTGAATCAAAGGCTTGTTGACAGTCCTTAGTCCACTTAAAAGAGGTATCTTTCTTTAAGAGATGGTGAAAGGGTTGACATCTATCTGATAAATAGGAGATGAAGTGATGAATGGATTGGAGCTTCCACTATAGGTTGTAGAGTTGATTAAGGTTAGTAGGAGGAGGCATCTCCAAAATTGCTCTAAATTTGGTAGGGTCTATTTCAATTCTTTGAAGAGAGACTATAAATCCAAGAAGCTTTCCAAATAGGACCCCAAAAATACATTTTTTAGGGTTGAGCATGACATGATAATGGATTAGTTGGTCAAAGATTATTGTAAGAATGGCTAGGTGATATTTGTGGTGTTTAGATTTCCCAAGGATATCATCCACATAGTCTTCTACAATTTTATGGATGAGATCATGAAAGATGTAAGTCATGACACACTGATAAGTTGCTCCTGTGTTCTTCAAACCAAAAGGCATGACCCTATAACAGAAGGTTCCCCATGGGCTGATAAAGGAAGTTTTATGTTGTTCTTTTGGGGCAATCAATATTTGATTATATCTCAAGAAGATGTCTATGAGAGATAACATCTCATGTCTAGCTATAAGATCAACAAGTTAGTTAATGTTCAACAAAGGAAAGTCATCCTTTGGGTAAGTGAGATTGAGGTCACAAAATTTGATGCAAATTCAAAGTCCCTCGATGGGTTTGGTGATGGAATGATGTTAGAAACCCATTGTGGATAGTTGATGGGCTGAATGAAGTCGATAGATAAGATACATTGTGTCAGGAACCTAGAACAATAAACATGTTCTGATACCACTTGTCAGGATCTTGCTCCACCAATAAGAGCATATATGATTACCTCTTGTATTAGCAACCAAACACAAAATTTAACCAGAATCAATAAGTAACTAGAAATATGAAACAACACAGGAATATGAGAGACAATACACAATTGTATTAATAATCACTCAGAAGAAAATACAATAAAGAAGATGCCACTTCTTCTTCCACCTCAAAGGCTCACCACACCTCAAGACCTTCTTCCCTCTCTCTCTCGGTCCCAAAAATCAACTCCAATATATAATTGATGTTCACCTCCACCAGTCAGAAACAATGCTGCCAGTACACCAAGTACACAACCATACTCCAAGTAGATCTCCTACTCTCTGCTGCTACCTGCAAATCACTAAACCTTACTCACCATTGTCGATCTCCAAAAGAAGCCATGCACACCTGCTGACCAAGATCTTACATATACGAAGAACCCTTCTGATTCTCCAAACCAGCACCCATTCTTGGTACTGTGGCACTAAGAGGAACACACCATTGCTCTCTTCTCTCAGAAGGAGATTATTTAGCTCTCTTACTCTCTAGCACTAATTTACAATACAACCCATGAGTCTATATATAGATCTCATGTTTACAATAATTAGACTATCTTAATTACAATAATTAAACACGCAACTCAAGACTATAATTAGCCTTTACATGCAAACTCTTGGTTTAATGAACTAACTGTCTATGTAACGAATAGTTTTGGAACTACCACAGGTGATCGACATCGATCCCTATCTGCCTAGAGGTGATCGACGTCGGCTGACCTCCTGCCGATGCCAGTTGTCTTCAGCTCACACCTGCCGATGTCGGTTGCCTTCTACACTGCACTTCGCTGACACCAGTCTCCCTGGAACTCAGCAACCTCCTCCATGTTTGCATTAGTTGAAGCTTTTAGTTCCACAACCTAACAATCTCCCACTTGGAGATAAATAGCTGCAATTGTACCTATACCTATACACCATCTAATTTTATTCCCTAGCTTGTATCCCTCTTCAAGCTCAAACCTGAAGACCAACCACCACACACCTTGTGATGCTACACCTGTCATCCAAGTAACCTGCCACATCTGCATCTACAAACCCATGTAGAAAATAACTTGACCCTGCATAGCATGTCGACCTGCTGCTGATCCCTCTAAGAATCCACTGAACTAACCTCCAGTACTTCTTTCCCGAATTGGCTCCATACTTTCTGACAACTCCCACTGCTTGGGAAAACTCAGGTCTACACTAGCCCTCATGTGATTTTGAACCCTGTTTAAGCTAAGCTTGAACTGCCCAGTGCTTGGTGTGCTTTCTGATTCTGCATCCAACATCTTGAACCCTGCCAACACTGTCTTCACATCAGCTCCCACTAGAGACAAAATCTCCATGTCTCTTATGCTAAAGAATTTTGCTGCTCCAAATTCTTCCTGACATACCTCTGAACTAACCTTAGCCTTAGCTCAACAAATCCTTGTATGTACAAACATGCTATCAAATCACCCACATATAGTAACTGGATAATGTCGTGACTCATCATCCACCTGGTAAGACAAACACAATAGTTACACTGACATTGATTGAAGCCCTGATTTGTCATCCACCTGTCAAAACCTGTACCACTGTCCTGCAGCTTCTTCAAGACCTTATACCTTGGCCTTCTGTCTCACGTATCCATCCACTCTCTTCTTTAACTTGGGAATCCATCTCTCATCTAGTGCTTTCTTCCAGCTGACAACTCCACCAACAAATACCTGTTTGGTTCTTCTCCAAGGACTCACTCCTCATCCATGCCAAGCTCCCACTGTTTCTAGATTCTACCTGTATTGCTTCTTCACATCTTCCTAGTTCTTGACCATCAGTAAGCAATATAAAGAAGGTGAACAATGAATATGAGGTTCACTTACCCTTTCTAACCTCCAAATGGGCATTTGAGACTTGTTAACAGCTTGCTGTCTGCCCACCATCCGTTCCAGTGACCGATCGCGACCATCTCCCAGTCTGCTCCCGACCGATGTCAGTTCCCTGCACTGACCCTAACTACCAACGTTGTCTCCCTGGCTGACGCTAGTATCCCTTCTACCGATGTTAGTTCCTTTATGATCGACATCAGTCTTCCTGTTGCCGACGTTGGTTACTATCTAACCAACGCCGGTACTTGTGTTTGCCTGTGAGTGATAAATTTTTACCCACGAGTTCTCCATGGATCAAAACCCTGTTCAAATCAACACAGCCCTGCTCAGAATAATTTAGTCCACTCCACTGATTTCTGTCTGCCATCTCATCCATGAACACCAAGGCTTTCTAGTTCTTAAGTTTGTCAAAAACATCTGTCTTTTGCTTAAGAACATGCATTTCCCTCCTACATATGTGACCAAGCCTACAAAGCCACATCTCTGCAACAGAAGGTGAATCAGTAATATAAGTAGATAGATAAAGGATACCTACTTTCTTACCACCATCTAATTCAAGTGCATCTGCTGTGAGAGTTATAGTGCATCTCCCATCACCCAACTTTCCTGAAGAAATTAGACTCATCTCCAAGACTGGAACCTGCATGACCTCCTTCACCACTCGTGTGTTATCCACCTATAATTTCAGCTTCACTTCCCCTTTGTCAATAATCTGACAAGGCTCTCCAACCCCTAAATAAATCTCTCCAAAGTCTCCAAAGACATGCTCATGAAAAGATGCTCTATTTTGGGCTGCATGGAAAGAGGCAAAAGAATTTGTAAATAAAGATTCTACTTTATCCAGAGCAACTTGTGCAACATCACCTGCAACATCTGCTTCTACATGTTGATCTTCTACCGACCAACAATCTCCCTTTACCTGCTCTTTCTTTCCATCAATCAGACCATTCATGCTATTCAGTTTCTCCATTCGTAGCTTACTTTCTTCTGCCATTGCTATACTCCCACTCAATCTGAAACCCTTGTGCGTGACCTGTAATCAAAAACACTACCAGATCTGAACCACCTGTTATTCAACCCAACCAAAAGCTCTGATACCACTTGTTGGTATTAGCTCTTGAACCTACAACCAGGCTCTGATACCACTTGTCAGGAACCTAGAATAATAAACATGCTCTGATACCACTTGTCAGGATCTTGCTCCACCAATAAGAGCATATATGATTACCTCTTGTATCAGCAACTAAACACGGAATTTAACCAGAATCAATAAGTAACTAGAAATATGAAACAACACAGGAATATGAGAGACAATACACAATTGTATTAATAATCACTCAGAAAAAAATACAATAAAGAAGATGTCACTTCTTCTTCCACCTCAAAGGCTCGCCACACCTCAAGACCTTCTTCCCCCTCTCTCTCGGTCCCAACAATCAACTCCAATACAGAATTGATGTTCACCTCCACCAGTCAGAAACAACACTGCCAGTACACCAAGTACACAACCGTACTCCAAGTAGATCTCTTGCTCTCTGCTGCTACCTATAAATCACTATACCTTACTCACCATTATAGATCTCCAAAAGAAGCCATGCACACCTACTGACCAAGATCATACATATACGAAGAACCCTTCTGATTCTCCAAACCAGCACCCACTCTTGGTACTATGGCACTAAGAGGAACACACCATTGCTCTCTTCTCTCAAAAGGAGCTTATTTAGTTCTCTTACTCTCTAGCACTAATTTACAATACAGCCCATGAGTCTATATATAGATCTCATGCTTACAATAATTAGACTATCTTAATTATAATAATTAGACACACAACTCAAGACTATAATTAGCCTTTACATGCAAACTCTTCAGTTTAACGAACTAACTGTCTATGCAACGAACAGTTCTTGAACCACCACAGGTGACCGACGTCGGTTCCTATCTGCCTGGAGGTGATCGACGTCGGTTGACCTCCTGCTGATGCCAGTTGTCTTTAGCTCACACCTGCCAATGTCGATTGCCTTTTGCACTACACTCTGTCGACACCGGTTTCCCTAGAACTCAGCAACCTCCTCCATGTTTACACCAGTTGAAGCTTTTAGCTCCACAACCTAACACATCAAAGTTATTCTTTGACAAGAAGGGCTATATGAGGATGCATCCTAAATTTTTTTTTGAATCAACTTAACTTTAGAATGGATGATAATGTTATGGAGGGAAATAAAGGGGTCAATTCTAGGTACATCTTGATGGGACTAAATAAATTCTATACTATGATCATGAAGGAAATAAGGGTAATCTTGTTGCTCCATAGAATTTAAGGATTGGCCAATTTTTATGATATGGGGGTTATCTTGAGTAGCCAAGTTGACATCGATAGTGGATTCATTCAGCATGGTTTGGTTCTCAGGAGGAAGAAATTTATGGATAGAATAATCCTTCACACCAAGGTAGGTGAAAATGGAATCATCTTGATGTTAGATGGTGTTGAAGGGAGGAGAATCTCTCTCTATCATTTTTGGATGGATGAGAAGAGGGGTTTTAGTTCAACCATCCTTTTGGTAAGCCAGGGTGCCCAAACTAATAGTATTGATAAATAAAAGTTATATGGGATGATATCAAAGTCTTCAATCTTTATGGAAGGTGGGGTTGGTGAGGATGGAACATCCTCATCGATAGTGGTGATGGGTTTTGGTGAGGTGGGTTCTTCTAGTGGTACAAACCCAAGGCCAAATAACTCATGAGGTTTTTGGGTTTTGATTATGGGTAGCTCATGAGGCCCTTGTTGATAAAGCCTGAGACCAAACCCCTTCCAAACACACCTATAAAGGTAAGCTTTGGCAAAGTCTGGTTTGTTGAGATAAGAGAAGTTAGAGGTCAGTGGTCAAATAAACAAGATAGTGGTGGGAGCGAGAAGTGGCTGATCAAGTTCCCCATAGATGAAATTTGTTTGATTATTAGGAAGCTTGGAAGGTGTTGTCCCCCAAAAATATCACTCATTTTTGGGACAACATTTGAACTATTTTGGTTCCTCAAACCAAAATTGTCTCTCCCTTTTTTGAAATTTGTTCTGAGCATTCAAATTCCTCATTTTTCAAGCTTCTCAAAAAATCTACAGACTCAAAAGGCTTGAATCTATGGACTATGTAGGCTTGAATCTATGGACTCTATAGGAAGAGAAATCTATGGACTCTACAAGAAGAGAAATCTATGGACTCTGCATGAAGAGAAATCTACGGACTCTGCAGGCCAAGTTTAATGGGCTTCACAGGTTGATTTCTATGGACTCTGCAAGAAAGAAGCAAGATTTCAACACTTAGGCGATCTCAAAGTTGGTTTAATGACCATGTTTAACCAAAAAAGTTCTTCATCAAGCTTCTAAGCAAGGATTGAATCGTTGAACCTTGAATCATTTTGGTTCAAAGGCTCAACAGGTTTAAAGGTTCAACATTAGGAGCAAGAGTTCAACTACTTCTAGGTTCAAAGGCTTCTACAGTCAGGTTCAAAGGCTTCTTCAAGTAGGTTCAATCAAAAGAACAAGTTTTTGAGGCTTGAACCATTGAACTGTTGAACCATTGAACCACTCGGGTTCAAGGTTCAATAGGTTCAATGCATTTAGTTCAACAAGGATCAAAAGGACTTAGCCAAATCAAAGGGAATGAACCATTGAATCATTGAACCAAAGCTTGGTTCAACAGTTGGTTCAATTTAGTTGGTTCAATGCTTTGGTTCATCGCCTTGGTTCATCAGCTTTGGTTCACTCAGTTGGTTCAAAGCTTGGTTCAACGGTTGGTTCAAAGGAATGGTTCAATGCAAAAGTTCAAAAGAGCCTCCCAAAGGACAAGTGCCCTTGCGGAGGGCACTTGGTCGACAAAAGCACCCTTCAGAAGGGTCATTTTCAAGGAAGCCATAAAGGTAAGTCATTTTAGAATTTTGTTTAAGGCAGCCAAAGGACAAAGGGATTTCCTTTGGGAAAAATACTAAGGCATAATTCCTTCAGAATTTTTGTTCGAAGGAATTCCTTCGGACAAAAAGTCTAAAGGAATTCGGGAAAGAAACTGCGGGAGGAAAGCCCGAAGGAATTTCCAAAGACAAAAGGCAAAGTGATCGAAACAATTTCACAGACTTTTTGTTCATGAGAAATTCTCGTGGACTTTTTATCCACAGGAAAATATCCGTAGACTTTTATTCTACAGGAAAATATCTACAAACTTTTCGTCTTCGGGAAATGTCCGCAGGAAAAGTTTTGAAGGACTCCAAAGAAAAGGCCATCGAAGGACCCCAAAGGGCAGGTGCCCTTATGGGGGACTCTCAGCTGCCAACTTAAAGGACACTTCCCCAAAGTCAAAGGGTCACCTTCCCTTCGAGAGGATGCAAAATAAAGGACTTAGCGACCCACTAAAAGAAAGAAGCCCGAAGGCCATCTGAAGACCGCCCGAACGGCAGATACCCAAAGCGGATCATTTCTCAAGGCTTGAAGGGCAGGTTCCCTCCGAGAAATCTCAAATGACAAAGTTGAAGGAATTGTCGAGGAAAGTGACATACCCATGGATGTCAAAGTTGTGACAATGAAATAGCCGTTAATCCTTGTAAGTTTAAATCTATGGAATCGAATGTATTCAAAGGCTTTAAGGCCAAGATCAATAGGAAGTGACTAAGAAATAGAGCATCAAATTGAATTCAAGACCCGATTCAATTAACCAAAAAAGGAGGAATGACGAGAAAGGACCAGAAACATTTGCACATCAAATATGTTTCTAAAAGTAGATCACCAGGTGGATATTGAAAGATGTAAACTTTCAATAGCGTGACTTGTTTCTCTGCATTAAGAAAAGAAAATGGGTAAATGCCCCTAAATTCCAGCCTGTCCTCTTAACAAAATTCAATGCAACATGATGTGTTACTATTCTCGAGTCCTTCTTGAAGAGGCTATATAAGGGACTCTCTTTTATTGTAAATAGATCTCTCTCTAAGACAATCAAAAATAAAACTCTACCCAAACTGAAAGACATTACTAAGACTTTGAGCTTAGATTGTTGATCATATTTTGTTATTGGAATAAGAAAGCAAGTGACTTTTAAGACTTTGTGCTGTGATATCTTTATTGTTGGGGAAACTGTTCTTATGTCTTTTTCCTTAATATATCTTCTGTTCCTTTAATTCAACAAGTAGAATTAGTGAAAGTAGTCAGGAAGGTGTCCTGAAGTCAAATTTGGAGAGAATTTGTGCCCCTATAATTGCCTTTAGTGTTTTTTTTATTTCTGTGTAAAGGACCTTGGGACGACTTTGTGCCCTCATTGTCCTTCATATCTCACTCTTGGGCAATTCAGGTGGAGACTTTGTGCTACATCTCAATTTGCTGGTTACTATGTCTTTAGTTACATTTTGTAATTACTACCTAGAGTATTCTTGTGGTTTGCTGAATAGTACTTCTGAAAGAAGAGGAGTGCTTTCTGTCATTTCCTTTAAGATTTCTCCTTTGATCTGCATGCATCATCTCTAAAAAAAGAGAGATGGATGGTTTATCCTACCCTTGAGTATTATTTTATATTTATATATAGCCTATCTATAGGGAACCTCCCCTTGATGAAAGGAGAGATTAGTCCCCTTTTGATGTGGTAAAACTACACATTTGGATGACCAATCTTCTTACTTTGGCTGATCAGACCTATTTTGTTTATCAGTTAGTTGATCGACAAAATATTCAACCAATAGTTTTTGCCAACTCCGCTGGGGATATACATAATTTTGTCCAATTTAGAACTTGAAGTTTTAGATTGAAACATCACCTGTGTCTTACCCATTATCATTATAACCCTTATCCATTATAGACTTTGGCAACTCCATTTCATGTTTTATCCATTATCCATTTATAGCTTTACCATTTTTCTCCACCTTCATTATTTTATCTGGTCTGTAAAACCAGAGCTACTGGGAAAGAATGCATAGTTTAAAGCCTAAAGCTTCAAAATAAAGCAAGGTCAATTCTTTTCCATTCTTGTTTCATAATTTGGCAGATTCAAGGTATACATGAAGCCAAAGGGCTAAAGGTATTGTTGACCCTGTATTCGAGTTGGTACAACAAAGTAATTTTGATCTGTTTCCTTCACCATCTCACCTCCAACGAACCAAGAGCTTTCCTCCTACTAAAGTCAGATCTCCATTGCCCAACAAAGTATCCACTTCTGCTATTGATAAAGCTTTGCCAATAATTACCCCTCTAAGATTTATTATTCCTCTTTTTCATAGTCATACAATGGCAGTTCAAGGCTCTTGGGGTAATGCTTTTGGTCCTCTCAATCTTACTCCACCTCTACATGAGCTTTCATGTAGTTCAAGGAAGAATTTTCTCAAATTATATGGTGATGGAAAAGTTCATTCTGATGAACACATTGCAGCCTTCAGTATAGCCTATGGCGTAATTGGAGTAGAATTTGAAGATGTAGCAATCAGACTATTTATAAAAACATTACAAGGTGCTATTACAGATTGGTTTTATCATCTATAGGCTCGGTCAGTAATCGATTAGAATACCCTTAAAGCTAAGTTTGAAGCCAAATTCAAACCTGCAAAAGATGCACATACCCTTTTGGCTCAACTCACGCAGATGAAGAAAGAGCCTCATGAACCAATGAGAGACTTTATAGCCAAATTTGACAAACTGAGGAATATAATTCTTGTAATTGATTGACCTATAGCTAAGAATCTCAAATGCTTCTTCATTAATTCTTAGTTACCTAAGGTGATTTTTCTTTTGAGACGTGATGGTCAAATGGATATTACTGCAGCTCAACTTTTGGTCATTGAGGTAGAAGATGATCTCATCGTAGTAGGAAAGATAAGAACAGATCCAAACATAAATAAACCCTCATCATCTTTGAATATTCATCTACAGGCACCACTAATCTAATGGTGCAAAAGCTGGCAAATGAACTGCTGGCCTTGAAAAGACAAATGGCACAAGGTATGTCTTCTGCTCCTTCATATAAAGATATGCCAAGAAGGACATTTCCAAATCAGTCATATCAAGGCCATGCTGCCAAGAATCAAGGGCAGCCAGATCGTCTTCCTCCCCCACAAGGGAAACTTACCCTTGAAGCTCCTTTAACCCACTCAGTAGTTGGATATTTGGAAATAAAACATGCTTTCTCTTTCTAACCTGAGTTTGAGCAAGAAAATAACACTAATCTCTTCATGGAGGATCAAGAAGAATAAGCTGGCGACTCCCATATTAGTTTCTTGAATTACCAGGATGAACCCAAAAACAAAGGAGAAGCTATTGATGGATCATATGCAGTGTTTACCAGGTCTAAGAACTAATCAGTCTAGAAAGTTGATAAAGGGAAGACAAAGGAGCAACCTCAACCAACAATTATAATTACTAAGTATGGAATTACTCTACCTTTCCAGTCAAAGGATTCGATGATCACCCAAAAGGTAAGTACATCAATTTCACCTTCACCTTCTACTTTAATTTTGAAAACCAGCCCTCCTCCCATCCCTCCTAAAACCCAAAAGGTTGAAATGCTTTCCTCTGTTCTAAGTCCAATTCAGCCATTTGACATAATTGATCATGTCAAGAAGACCAAAATTCAAATGTCTAAATTTGAATATTTTCAATCCAATCCTAATCAATTGGATAAGTTGGTCCAATGTGTCAAGAACCAAACCATCCCTGTAAGACAAGAGGTTAATAAAATAATTCTTGATTCCCCAAAGAACATGCCCATTCCAAATAATCTTTTCATTACTCCTCCAATTTCCCCTAGGAAAATAGAACCTTTCTATGTTTCCTTATTGATAAATGGTTATCAACTCAATAATTACATCATTAATTTTGGGGCATCTGACAATGTCATGCCTGTTAAAGTAGCTGAGTCTTTGGGTCTCACACTGACCAAGACATTTGAGAGATGTTTCTCCATGGAAAACAAGCAAGTACCATTGTCGGGGAAAATCAAAGATGCTCAATTTGCATTTGCAACATTTTCAAAAAAGAGAATCAAGATGACTATCCTAGTGGCTGATGTCCCAACATCCTATGGCATTTTGTTTGGACACAATTTCTTCAAGGACGTGGGAGGAGAACTAAGCATGGACCTGTCTCAGGCAATGATCCCTATCCAAGGCATAATGAAGAGATTGCTCCCTGAAAAAGAGAAAATATATGTGGTCACCCAAACGTCGGCCCCTGCAACACAAATTCTGTTTGAGTCTTCAGGCTGCTGTAATTATTTCTTGACCACAGAGAATGTTCATATTTCTACAGACGAAACTCATGTAGCTAACAATCTAGGAATTGATCCAAACAATACTTTATGAGAATTGGTAGGGTGCAATACAAATAAGGAAGGACCTTCCATCTCTAATGAAGAGAAATCTGATAAGAGATCAACTTCTAATGATGCCTAGATCCTGGAATCCGATGACAATAATTCTTCTACCAATGATGGAGTTAGGACTATGTTGATATCTCTTCAAGGAGATATTCTTCCTTCATGTAATTTGCAATTTAGCAACACCAACAACACAACTGGATATGAATCTCTGTTGCTTAGACTAAAGATTGCTCAAGATGAAGAGATCAAACTCCTTCACATCAAAGGAGATGCTAAGCTGATAGTTTGTCAGGAGTTTGATGTGGACAATCCAATCATGTGCTAGACTCAACTAGAAGAACAACCAATTATGGTAATGGACCATGCTGTTGCAAATCAAAATCAGGCAAAGGAACCCTTCACCAAGAAAGCAAAGAGTTATGGCTTTCAAATTGAAGATCACATCCTGCCATGGGGCAAGAAGAAGAAAAACTACACATTTGGATGACCAATCTTCTTACTTTGGCTAATCAGACCTATTTTGTTTATCAGTACGTTGATCGACAAAATATTCAACCAATAGTTTTTGGCGACTCCGCTGGGGATATACATAGTTTTGTGCAATTTAGAACTTGAAGTTTTAGATTGAAACATCACCTATGTCTTACCCATTATCATTATAACCCTTATCAATTATAGACTTTGGCAACTCCATTTCATGTTTTACCCATTATCCATTTATAGCTTTACCATTTTCCTCCACCTCCATTATTTTATCTGGTTTGTAAAACTAGAGCTATTGGGAAAGAACGCGTAGTTTAAAGCCTCAAGATTCAAAATAAAGCAAGGTCAATTCTTTTCCACTTTTGTTTCATAATTTGGCAGATTCAAGGTATACATGAAGCCAAAGGGCTAAAGGTATTGTTGACCCTGTATTTGAGTTGGTACAACAAAGTAATTTTGATCTGTTTCCTTCACCATCTCACCTCCAACGAACCAAGAGCTTTCCTCCTACTAAATTCAAATCTCCATTGCCAAAAATAGTATCCACTTCTGCTATTGATAAAGCTTTGCCAATAATTACCCCTCTGAGATTTGTTATTCCTCTTTTTCATAGTCATACAATGGCAGTTCAAGGCTCTTGGGGTAATGCTTTTGGTCCTCTCAATCTTACTCCACCTCTACATGAGCTTTCATGTAGTTCAAGGAAGAATTTTCTCAAATTATATGGTGATGGAAAAGTTCATTCTGATGAACACATTGCAGCCTTCAGTATAGCCTATGGCGTAATTGGAGTAGAATTTGAAGATGTAGCAATCAGACTATTTATAGAAACATTACAAGGTGCTATTATAGATTGGTTTTATCATCTATAGGCTCGGTCAATAATCGATTAGAATACCCTTAAAGCTAAGTTTGAAGCCAAATTCAAACCTGCAAAAGATGCACATACCCTTTTGGCTCAACTCACGCAGATGAAGAAAGAGCCTCATGAACCAATGAGAGACTTTATAGCCAAATTTGACAAATTGAGGAATATAATTCTTGTAATTGATTGACCTATAGCTAAGAATCTCAAATGCTTCTTCATTAATTCTCAGTTACCTGAAGTGATTTTTCTTTTGAGACGTGCTGGTCAAATAGATCTTACTGCAGCTCAACTTTTGGCCATTGAGGTAGAAGATGATCTCATCTTAGTAGGAAAGATAAGAAGAGATCCAAACATAAATAAACCCTCATCATCTTTTGAATATTCATCTACAGGCACCACTAATCTAATGGTGCAAAAGCTGGCAAATGAACTGCTGGCCTTGAAAAGACAAATGGCACAAGGTATGTCTTCTACTCCTTCATATAAAGATATGCCAAGAAGGACATTTCCAAATCAGTCATATCAAGGCCATGCTGCCAGGAATCAAGGGCAGCCAGATCGTCTTCCTCCCCCACAAGGGAAACTTACCCTTGAAGCTCCTCTAACCCACTCAGTAGTTGGATATTTGGAAATAGAACATGCTTTCTCTTTCCAACCTGAGTTTGAGCAAGAAAATGACACTAATCTCTTCACAGAGGATCAAGAATAATAAGCTGGCGACTCCCATATTAGTTTCCTGAATTACCAGGATGAACCCAAAAGCAAAGGAGAAGCTATTGATGGATCATATGCAGTGTTTATCAGGTCTAAGAACTAATCAGTCTAGCAAGCTGATAAAGGGAAGACAAAGGAGAAACCTCAACCAACAATTACAATTGCTAAGTGTGGAATTACTCTGCCTTTCCAGTCAAAGGATCTGATGATCACCCAAAAGGTAAGTACATCAATTTCACCTTCACCTTCTACTTCAATTTTTCAAACCAGCCCTCCTCCCATCCCTCCTAAAACCCAAAAGGTTGAAATGCTTTCCTCTATTCCAAGTCCAATTCAGCCATTTGACATAATTGATCATGTCAAGAAGACCAAAATTCAAATGTCTAAATTTGAATATTTGCAGTCCAATCCTAATCAATTGGATAAGTTGGTCCAATGTGTCAAGAACCAAACCATCCCTGTAAGACAAGAGGTTAATAAAATAATTCTTGATTCCCCAAAGAACATGCCCATTCCAAATAATCTTGTCATTACTCCTCCAATTGCCTCTGGGAAAATAGAACCTTTCTATGTTTCCTTATTGATAAATAGTTATCAACTCAATAATTGCGTCATTAATTTTGGGGCATCTGACAATGTCATGCCTGCTAAAGTAGCTGAGTCTTTGGGTCTCACACTGACCAAGACATTTGGGAGATGTTTCTCCATGGAAAACAAGTAAGTACCATTGTTGGGTAAAATCAAAGATGCTCAATTTGCATTTGCAACATTTCCAAACAAGAGAATCAAGATGACTATCCTAGTGGCTGATGTCCCAGCATCCTATGGCATTTTGCTTGGACACAATTTCTTCAAGGACGTGGGAGGAGAACTAAGCATGGACCTGTCTCAGGCAATGATCCCTATCCAAGGCATAATGAAGAGATTGCTCCTTGAAAAAGAGAAAAAATATGTGGTCACCCAAACGTCGGCCCCTGCAGCACAAATTCTATTTGAGTCTTCAGGCAAGGCTAATTATTTCTTGACCACAGATAATGTTCATATTTCTACGGATGAAAGTCCTGTAGCTAACAATCTAAGAATTGATCCAAACAATACTTTATGAGAATTGGAAAGGTGTAGTACAAATAAGGAAGGACCTTCCATCTCTAATGAAGAGAAATTTAATAAGAGATCAACTTCTAATGATGCCTAGATCCTGGAATCCGATGACAACAATTCTTCTACCAATGATGGAGTCAAGACTATGTTGATATCTCTTCAAGGAGATATTCTTCCTTCATATAATTTGCAATTTAGCAACACCAACAACACAACTAGATATGAATCTCTGTTGCTCAGATTGAAGATTGCTCAAGATGAAGAGATCAAACTCCTTCACATCAAAGGAGATGCTAAGCTGATAGTTTGTCAAGAGTTTGATGTGGACAATCCAATCATGTGCTAGACTAAACTAGAAGAACAACCAATTATGGTAATGGACCATGCTGTTGCAAATCAAAATCAGGCAAAGGAACCCTTTGCCAAGAAAGTAAGGAGTTATGGCTTTCAAATTGAAGATCACATCCTGCCATGGGACAAGAAGAAGAAAAAATACACATTTGGATGACCAATCTTCTTACTTTGGCTGATCAGACCTATTTTGTTTATCAGTACGTTGATTGACAAAATATTCAACCAATAGTTTTTGGCGACTCCGCTGGGGATATACATAATTTTGTGCAATTTAGAACTTGAAGTTTTAGATTGAAACATCTCCTGTGTCTTACCCATTATCATTATAACCCTGATCCATTATAGACTTTGGCAATTCCATTTCATGTTTTACCCATTATCCATTTATCGCTTTACCATTTTCCTCCACCTCCGTTATTTTATCTGGTCTGTAAAACCAGAGCTGCTGAGAAAGAATGCGTAGTTTAAAGCCTCAAGCTTCAAAATAAAGCAAGGTTAATTCTTTTCCATTCTTGTTTCATAATTTGGCAGATTCAAGGTATACATGAAGCCAAAGGGCTAAAGGTATTGTTGACCCTGTATTCGAGTTGGTACAACAAAGTAATTTTGATCTATTTCTTTCACCATCTCACCTCCAACGAACCAAGAGATTTCCTCCTACTAAAGTCAGATCTCCATTGCCAAACAAAGTATCCACTTCCGCTATTGATAAAGCTTTGCCAATAATTACCCCTTTGAGATTTGTTATTCCTCTTTTTCATAGTCATACAATGGCAGTTCAAGGCTCCTGGGGTAATGCTTTTGGTCCTCTCAATCTTACTGCACCTCTACATGAGCTTTCATGTAGTTCAAGGAAGAATTTCCTCAAATTATATGGTGATGGGAAAGTTCATTCTAATGAACACATTGCAGCCTTCAGTATAGCCTGTGGCGTAATTGGAGTAGAATTTGAAGATGTAGCAGTCAGGCTATTTGTAGAAACATTACAAGGTGCTACTGTAGATTGGTTTTATCATCTATAGGCTCGGTCAGTAATCGATTAGAATACGCTCAAAGCTAAGTTTGAAGCCAAATTCAAAGCTGTAGAAGATGCACATACCCTTTTGGCTCAACTCACGTAGATGAAGAAAGAGCCTCATGAACCAATGAGAGAATTTATAGCCAAATTTGACAAATCGAGGAATAAGATTCTTGTAATTGATTGACCTATAGCTAAGAATCTCAAATGCTTCTTCATTAATTCTCAGTTACCTGAAGTGATTTTTCTTTTGAGACGTGCTGGTCAAATAGATCTTACTGCAGCTCAACTTTTGGCCATTGAGGTAGAAGATGGTCTCATCTTAATAGGAAAGATAAGAAGAGATCTAAACAAAAATAAACCCTCATCATCTTGTGAATATTCATCTACAGGCACCACTAATCTAATGGTGCAAAAGCTGGCAAATGAACTGCTGGCCTTGAAAAGACAAATGGCACAAGGTATGTCTTCTGCTCCTTCATATAAAGATATGCCAAGAAGGATATTTCCAAATCAGTCATATCAAGGCCATGCTGCCAGGAATCAAGGGCAGCCAGATCATCTTCCTCCCCCACAAGGGAAACTTACCCTTGAAGCTCCTCTAACCCACTCAGTAGTTGGATATTTGGAAATAAAACATGCTTTCTCTTTCCAACCTGAATTTGAGCAAAAAAATGACACTAATCTCTTCACGAAGGATCAAGAAGAATAAGCTGGCGACTCCCATATTAGTTTCCTAAATTACCAGGATGAACCCAAAAGCAAAGAAGAAGCTATTTATGGATCATATGCAGTGTTTACCAGGTCTAAGAACTAATCAGTCTAGCAAGCTGATAAAGGGAAGACAAAGGAGCAACCTCAACCGACAATTATAATTGCTAAGTGTGGAATTACTATGCCTTTCCAGTCAAAGGATCCGATGATCACCCAAAAGGTAAGTACATCAATTTCACCTTCACCTTCTACTTCAATTTTGCAAACCAGCCCTCCTCCCATCCCTCCTAAAACCCAAAAGGTTGAAATGCTTTCCTCTGTTCTAAGTCCAATTCAGCCATTTGACATAATTGATCATGTCAAGAAGACCAAAATTGAAATGTCTAAATTTGAATATTTGAAGTCCAATCCTAATCAATTGGATAAGTTGGTCCAATGTGTTAAGAACCAAACCGTCTCTGTAAGACAAGAGGTTAATAAAATAATTCTTGATTCCCCAAAGAACATGCCCATTCCAAATAATCTTGTCATTACTCCTCCAATTGCCTCTGGGAAAATAGAACCTTTCTATGTTTCCTTATTGATAAATGGTTATCAACTCAATAATTGCATCATTAATTCTGGGGCATCTGACAATGTCATGCCTGCTAAAGTAGCTGAGTCTTTGGGTCTCACACTGACCAAGACATTTGGGAGATGTTTCTCCATGGAAAACAAGTACCATTGTTGGGGAAAATCAAAGATGCTCAATTTGCATTTGCAACATTTTCAAACAAGAGAATCAAGATGACTATCCTAGTGGCTGATGTCCCAACATCCTATGGCATTTTGCTTGGACACAATTTCTTCAAGGACGTGGGAGGAGAACTAAGCATGGACCTGTCTCAGGTAATGATCCCTATCCAAGGCATAATGAAGAGATTGCTCCCTGAAAAAGAGAAAAAATATGTGGTCACCCAAACATCGGCCCCTGCAGCACAAATTCTATTTGAGTCTTCAGGCAGGGGTAATTATTTCTTGACCACAGAGAATGTTCATATTTCTACAGATGAAAGTCCTGTAGCTAACAATCTAGGAATTGATCCAAACAATACTTTATGAGAATTGGTAGGGTGTAGTATAAATAAGGAAGGACCTTCCATCTCTAATGAAGAGAAATCTGATAAGAGATCAACTTCTAATGATGCCTAGATCCTGAAATCCGATGACAACAATTCTTCTACCAATGATGGAGTCAAGACTATGTTGATATCTCTTCAAGGAGATATTCTTCCTTCATATAATTTGCAATTTAGCAACAATAACAACACAACTAGATATGAATATCTGTTTCTTGGATTGAAGATTGCTCAAGATGAAGAGATCAAACTCCTTCACATCAAAGGAGATGCTAAGCTGATAGTTTGTCAGGAGTTTGATGTGGACAATCCAATCATGTGCTAGACTGAACTAGAAGAACAACCAATTATGGTAATGGACCATGCTGCTGCAAATCAAAATCAAGCAAAGGAACCCTTTGCCAAGAAAGCAAGGAGTTATGGCTTTCAAATTGAAGATCACATCCTGCCATGGGGCAAGAAGAAGAAAAAACCAAGAGGAAGATGCAAAAAATTGGTTTCCTAGTGGAGAGTTCCATTTGCCCATCACCGTTTTTAGGGACAAAATGTCTTCTTGCTAGTTTATCAGGATAGAGTGCTATTTTCACTACCTCTCAAGAAGTAGCATCTGAAATACTTCAATTCTTGAAGTATCAAATCATTTCATCTGTACATATGTATATTTGTATAGTTTTTAATTCTGTTTTGTTTTGTTTGTTTCCATTTTTGATGCCTTTCATTTTTGGGTAACATGACTCTACAACCCAATGGTAGACATGAAGACATTGGATATTTTGGATTCTACTCCCTTTAATTCTTTTTACAATTGATATAAGTTCCCCAACTGGAGCTAGCTGTTGTCCCTCAAAAATATCACTCATTTTTGGGACAACATTTGAACTATTTTGGTTCCTTAGACCAAAATTATCTCTCCCCTTTTCAAAATTTGTTTTGCGCATTCAAATTCCTCATTTTTCAAGCTTCTCAAAAAATCTACAGACTCAGCAGGCTTGAATCTACGGACTCAGTAGGCTAGAATCTAAGGACTCAGCAGGCTTGAATCTATGGACTCTATAGGAAGAAAAATCTATAGACTCTACAGGAAGAGAAATCTATGGACTCTACAGGAAGATAAATATAAAGACTCTACAGGCCAAGTTTAATGGGCTTCACAAGTTGATTTCTATAGATTCTATAAGAAAGAAGTAAACTTTCAACATTTAGGTGATCTCAAAGTTGGTTCAATGACCAAGCTCAACCAAAAAACTTCATCGGCAAGCTTCTAAGTAAGGATTGAACTGTTGAACCTTGAATCACTTTGGTTCAAAGGATCAATAGGTTCAAAGGTTCAACATCAGCAACAAGATTTTAACTACTTCCAAGTTCAAAGGCTTCTACAGTTAGGTTTAAAGGCTTCTTTAAGCAGGTTCAATCAAAAGAATAGGTTTTTGAGGCTTGAACCATTGAACCGTTGAACCATTAAACCACTCGGGTTCAAGGTTCAAAAGGTTCAATGCATTTAGTTCGATGAAGATCAAAAGGACTTATCCAAATCAAAGGGAATGAACCATTGAACCAAAGCTTGGTTCAACAGTTGGTTCAATTCAGTTGGTTTAATGCTTTGGTTCATTGCCTTGGTTCATCAGCTTTGGTTCACTCAGTTGGTTCAAAGCTTGGTTCAAAGCTTAGTTTAATGGTTGGTTCAAAGGAACGGTTCAATGCAAAAGTTCAAAAGAGCCTCCCCTAGGACCTTCAAAAGGGTCATTTTCAAGGAAGTCGCAAAGGTAAGTCCTTTTGGAATTTTGTTTAAGGCAGCCAAAAGACAAAGGGATTTCCTTCGGTAAAAAGACTAAGGCATAATTCCTTCGAACAAAAAGTTTAAAGCAATTCGGGATAGAAACTATGGGAGGAAAGCTCGAAGGAATTTCTAAAGACAAAAGGCAAAGTGATCAGAACAATTCTACGGAATTTTTGTCTATGAAAAATTCTCATAGACTTTTTGTCCGTAGGAAAATATCTGTAGACTTTTTGTTTGCGGGAAATGTCCATGGGAAAAGTTTTGAAGGACTCCAAAGAAAAGGCCACCGAAGGACCCTGAAGGGAAGGTGTGCTTGTGGGGGACTCTCAGCTGCCAACTTAAAGGACACTTCCCCAAAGCTGAAGGGTCACCTTCCCTTCGAGAGGATGCAAAATAAAGGACTAAGTGACCCATCAGAAGAAAGAAGCCCGAAGGCCATCAGAAGATTGCCCGAAGGGAAGATACCCAAAGTGGATCATTTCTCAAGCCTCGAAGGGCAGGTTCCCTCCGAGAAAGCTCAAATGACAAAGTTGAAGGAATTGCCGAGGAAAGTGACGTACCCATGGATGTCAAAGTTGCAACAATGAAATAGCCGTTAATCCTTGTAAGTTTAAATCTACGGACTTGAATGCATTCAAAGGCTTTAAGGCCAAGATCAATAAGAATCGACTAAGGAACAAAGCATCAAATTGAATTTAGGACCTGATTCAATTAACCAAAAAAGGAGGAACGATGAGGAAGGACCATAAACATTTGCATATCAGATATGTTTCTAGAAGTAGACTGCCAGGTGGATATTGAAGGATGCAAACTTTCAATAGCGTGACTTGTTTCTCTACATTGAGAAAAGCAAATGGGTAAATGCCCCTAAATTCCAGCCTATCCTCTTAACAAAATTCAATGCAACATGATGTGTTACTATTCTTGAGTCCTTGAAGAGGCTATATAAGGGACTCTCTTTTATTGTAAATAGATCTCTCTCTAGGACAATTAGAAATGAAACTCTGCCCAAATTGAAAGGCATTACTGAGACTTTGAGCTTAGATTGTTCATCATATTTTGTTATTGGAATAAGAAAGCAAGTGACTTTTCAGACTTTGTGCTGTGATATCTTTGTTGTTGGGGAAACTGTTCTTATGTCTTTTTCCTTAATATATCTTTTGTTCCTTTAATTCAACAAGTAGAATTAGTGAAAGTAGTCAGGAAGGTGTCCTGAAGTCAAATGTGGAGAGACTTTGTGCCCCCATAATTGCCTTTAGTGTGTTTTTTTTGTTTCTGTGTAAAGGACCTTGGGACGACTTTGTGCCCTCATTGTCTTTTGTATCTCACTCTTGGGAAATTCAGGTGGAGACTTTGTGCTACATCTCAATTTTCTGGTTACTATGTCCTTAGTTACATTTTGCAATTACTACCTAGAGTATTCTTGTGGTTTGCTGAATAGTAATTCTAAAAGAAGAGGAGTGCTTTCTATCATTTCCCTTGAGATTTATCCTTTGATCTGCATGCATCATCTCTGAAAAAAGAGAGATGGATGGTTTATCCTACCCTTGAGTATTATTTTATATATATATATATATATATATATATATAGCCTATCTATAAGGAACCTCCCCTTGATGAGAGGAGAGATTAGTCCCCTTTTGATGTGGTAAAACTACACATTTGGATGACCAATCTTCCTACTTTGGCTGATCAGACCTATTTTGTTTATCAGTACGCTGATCGACAAAATATTCAACCATCAAAAGGGATGATGGTTTTGATGTTGTAATCATTAGAAGGGTCATGTTTGAGGTTCCCATACTCTTTTAGAGTAGGGAAAACATCCAAGGCTAAAAGATAATACTCCCCAAGTTAGAGATGTTGGAATGTGGGTTCTAAGGGGTCCTCTATGGGGATCTGGGAAGAAGGCATAGATGAGCTAATGAAAGCTTCATCAAAGGTATGGGAGTGAGTGTTGTTGGTTTTGGTTGGTAGTGAGGTAGTGTTATTATTAGTTGATGGTGAGGTGGATGAGGGAGGAATAAAAACATCGTTAGGATGATATGTCATATTTCAAGAGGCAAAAGGACTAGGGTCAACTTTGATGATAACAACTTGACCTTCATGCTCAAATTTGACACATCAATGTAAGGTAGAAGGGACACAACTCATGGCACAAATATAAGGGCATCCAAGCAACACATTGTATTGGAACTCACCCTATATAATGTAAAATAGTTTAGGAATGGTATGAGGTCCCAAATAAATATGGAGGACAAATGTCCCCAAGGTAGTGGCCATGGTATCATTAAAGGAGTGAAGGACCATTGCACTTTCTAACATGATGTTCTTGGGTATTTGAAGTTGGTCATAAGCATGGGAGGAGATTATGTTGATGTTATCTCCTCCATAAATCATTACCCTTTTGATGTGGGTTTGATTGATGTATGTAGTGATGAAGAGGGGAGGATCAAAATATTTAGAATGGATAGGAGGTATTTTAGAATCCTAAAAGGTGATGAAGGAAAAAATTTAGAGGGCTCTAACAAAGGGTGCAAGAGGTTGAGGGTCATTTGGTTGAATTTGTATAGATTGTAGAGCTTCGATCAGTGTTTGATGATGATGGGGTGAGGTGTTGATTAGTACATAAAGGCTCATTTTTTTTGGTGTCTAGTGAAGTTGTTTCAACATGATACGTTAGAGGAAGTTAGAAGGGTTGGAGGGAGAGGATCCTAAAATGGATACTTTGGGTTTTGGTGGTGGCATAGGTGAAGGTGCATGCATTTGGGTTTGGTTAGAAGGTTGAGGGGATAAAGGTATTGTCTAAGGAATGGAAGCATTGGATTTTCCCTTATCCTTCTATTGGGCTTGAGATCGGGTAACCATATGAATAATGTGGATGGGGAGATTTGCTGGGTTTGATGGTCACTTTAGTTTCTCCTCCTCACTCTTGGGTAAGAATGGGGGAGTAGGCAAATATTGGGTAGGTTGATTGGGTAATGGAGTTGGTAATGGGGGTAAAATAAGTTCATTTAATAACAAATAATCCTCTTCATATAGGATATGAAAAAGTGCTTGGAGAGCCTTGCAGTTCTCCATGTCATATCTTGGTACCCTATGGTACACACAAATCAAGTTATCATTGAACCAAGAAGGTTTGGTATTGGAAGGGTAGAATGGTTTGACAGATGGTAAGCTAATGGAAGCATTTTGAAACAAGCTTTGTAGGATGGTTAAATAAGATTCATTCAAAGGTGTTGGAGGTGATGAGTTTATAGTTTTAGGGATGGGAGCCTTCTTAAAATTAGTTTTCACCTTAAAAGTTATAGGCGGTGGAATGGTTTTGGTGGATGATTATGGTTGGACTTTCTTGATTATGGTTGATTTTGGAGTAAATGATTTGGAGGTTTAGGATTTGGATGATGACGGGTTGGATATAGGTGAGAAATTAGTAGATAGGTTAGTTAAAAATGATAGAAAACTAGATGGTTTGATGGGTGTAGGCGTAGGTATAGAAAAGGGAGATGGTTTCCTAGAGGAAGAATAGGTAGTTGGGATGGTATAAGGATGGGGTCCTAAGATAGAAGGTAAGTGGGAAGGAGGTGGTATGGGTCTAGTTAGAGGTGGAGGTTTGGGAAACTCTACCTTCTTAATTGGTTTGGTTGGGGGTTTCTTTGGTGGACTAGATGGTGTTAAATCCAACTTCAAAGAGGGGTGAGTACGGATAGGTGTGGGAAGAATTCCTAGATTCTTGATAGGTTTGGTAAGAGAAATATGAGGTGATTTATTAATGTTAAATTTAGGTGGTTGGGATGGTTAACTCAATGAAGAGGTAATAATGGGTTTAAAGGTGGATTCAAGGGAGGTTGAGGATTCAGATTTTTTTTGGTAAGGAAGCTCAAGATGATGCCAAAATGTGGCTCTATCAAAGTTGGGTTTAGAAGTGAACTCTAAACTTTAGACTAGTCTAGAAAAGGGCCTGTAAATGGGCTTGGTTCTTTGGTCATTAGTTTGAAAGATTAAGCCCCTGGGTGGAGAAGAGGGAATGGTTTCTCCATCCTTTTTTTTTATGGGAGGTTCTAAAATTGGTGGTTGGGTAGATGAGGTAACCTTCTCATGTTTGATGGTTTCCAAAGAGGGAATGGATGGTTGTATGATGGGGGAGGTAGGTATGGTGTCCTCCAATGAAGGAATGGATATGGTTGATTCCTTTATTTGGGTCTCGAAAGGAATGGAGGGTATTTATACTAGTTTAATGGGTGGAGTGGAGGAAGAAGAAATGGTTAAAGCAAAGGTTGTCTCCTTTGGTTTTTCCATCAAAGGAGAGATAGATAAAGCTAAGGTCTCATCAAGTGAAAAGAGAGGGATGGTTGATTCCTTCATTTGGGTTTCCAAAGGAATAAATGGTGAGTCCACTAATTCCATGAGTGAAATGGAGGAAGTAGTGGTTATGGTAGTGGTGTCTTCAATAATGGGCTCACTAATAATAGCATTTATGGTATGTGCCTCATGAGAGTGAGATGATTCTGGTTTGTTGTCATGGTGATGAGTAGAGGGGGAATGATTAGGAAAATGTTTGTAGAAGATGTCAAGGGACTAATTAGGAGGTGCATTGGGATTATCAAATGCAATTTTCCACTATCAATTAAGTTTTGGACAAGAATTTTGAAGGTATTGTACCTACTAACATCATGTCCTATAACTTGGTAAAAGGCACAATGGTCATTCTCATTATACTAACCAAGCATGGGTGAGAAGCATCAAATTATAGGGGTGGTTTTATAGGTGGAAGTTGGATGAGGTAGGATTTTAGTAATTTATCCAAAACTAAAGCATAAGGCTCCCTTATGGGGGTATATTATTTTGGAGGAGCTCAATTTTGGTTTTAATTTTGTTGGTAAGAAGGGTTGGAGAAATTGGTTTCATAGGGTTGGTCGAAAGTTGGTGGTGGATTACTTCTTAGGACAACTGAGTTTATGGATGATTCTTTCTTGGTATTGGGATGGTTGGATTGGTTAGTGGTTTTGGTGGAGGGAGGGTCATTAGATTTAAAAATAGAATTCTTGTTTCATAGATTCAATTTCCCTTTGTTAATGGCTCAATTTTCAAGTTTACATGCCATGGTGAATGCCTCATCAAAAGTTCTAAAAGTTTAAAATTGAAGAGTGGGGGTAATATGTTTGGCACAACCATGAGAGAAGATCTCAATAAACTCAGGTTGGGGTAAAGAGAAAGAAAGCTAGTTGATGAGACCTCTCCATCTAGCCATAAAATTGGCAATTGATTCGATATCCAATTGTCTAATAGAGTAGAGGTCGGTGACAGAAACCTTTTTAGATATATTTACTAAAAAGTGCTTTAAAAATATTTAGGCCAATTGTGAGAATGAAAAGATGGAGTGCTTGGTGAGAGCACTTGATAAATACATGGGGAATGTATGAAGGAGTAGAGCATCATCATATGCGATCAAATAACAAGAATGATGAAATGCTCTTAAATGTTGTTGGGGGTCTTCCTTTCCTTAAAATTTGGAAAATTTGGGTAATTCCCATTGAGGAGGATAAGAATGGATAGGAATAAATGGATGAATGGGTTCATTATATATTTGATCATAGGATAAAAGGTTATGAGACTTAGAGATAGATGACTCCAAGTCAGTCATTTTGTTCGTTAACATCTTGGCCAAGTATGTTTGAGGTTGGGAAGCTGCATAATTAAGTGGTAAGTTTTGTTGAAGTTGGGTGGAAGTAATGTATGGATAAGTAGTAGAAGGTGTTGAAGAAGCCACATATTAGTATGTGGTCATAGGAGGTTGGGATAGTGCCCCATAAGGATTGATTAGCACAAAAAGTTGGGTGGAAGGTTCTATATATCCTTGTGGGTCAGAAACATATGGGTAAGATGTCATGGGTACCTATTGGGGGGCTGATATGGGTTGGTTTAAAGGTATGTTTGGGTTAGTGAATGGTGATATGGATGTAGATTGGGTTGGAGGTATGAAAGTGCTAGTTGGTTGTTGATGGGTGGTAGCTCTAGTGCTAATAGGTGGAAGTGTTTGAGGTATGGAAAGTACCAAAATATAAAGTGGGGTAGAAATTGGTGGGTTGGTTGAACTAAGGGGAATGGTAGAAATAGGGGTAGAAGATACTCCCATAGTAAAAGGAGTATAAGTAACAAGAGGTAAGGTTGATCTAATGTTGGAGGTATTGGTTGGGGCAGTAGGTGTTTGGTTGTTGGTTGGGATGTTGGATGGAGTTTGGGGAGTGGTAGTATGTGGGATATTGGAAGAAGAAGAAGCTTGACTGAGCATGGGTTGGGTTGAGGTGGCACCCACCAAAATATGGGAAGGCATACCATAGGGAGGATCCATAGGAGGAACTAAAGCAAAAGGGGTATGATTAGATAAGGTGTTTAGGTAATGCTGAAGAGCCATGGGGTTTTTATTGAGGAAGGTAGAAAAATACACATCACCCTCAACAATAATTTGAAACCTGGTAGGAGGGGGAGAAAAATGAGGTGAACTCTCAACATCAAAAGTATAATCCATGGAGGAAGAAGAAAAAGGTGTTTGTTGGTTGGTTTGATTTCTTAGCTATTGTCTAGTAAAGACCATGGGAGGAAATAAGAGATAAAATAATGAAACTCACACCTAAAACAAAGAGAAAGCCAAAGAAAAGAACTCAAGGCAATTCAAACATACACTACAAGTGCATTTAAACTTAGGGCCCTTTTTAGATTGCTTTTGGATTATGCCTTAGAAAGTGTGAAAAAGAAATTTAGCTTACATATCAGGTACTAAAGAGGAAATCTAAGGTTGGTTTTAGGTTATGTTTAGGTGCTCAAGAGAGAAATCTATATTGAACTTCAGTACGTGGCTTGGTATTAGGGCCTACCCTCACTTCACACACTGAAATGATAAGGGTGTCGAGTGCGTAGTAAAAATATATTGAATTTCAGAGATTATACTCAACCAGAGAGCTGAGTTGGTTCTCCCCTTGGTAATGACCTCTAAATAGGATTGTCAAGAAAGGGTAAGGTTTACCACTAGGTAATGAAATCATAGTCAGGCCTTGTCTCAAGTATGTTTTGATGTGTTGATTGATTATGTGGTTTGGTAAAAGTGTGTGATAAAGAGTGAAATCAATGATTAATTACTTTGATTTTAAGTTACTAAATGAACTAAAACAAGCAAGCAATCAATGTATGCAAAAGGTTTATTTTAAGCCCAAAATTTTCAAATTTCATTGGATAAGCACATAATAAAGGAAGAAAAGGGATGCTAGGTCCCACTAGGTGTTCCAAAATATTTATCTTAATTTCTACTCATTTCTTAATTTGGAAACAAGTAATGAAACTAGTAAAAGGGGTGTGTAAAGGAATACCTGGTAAAAGTGTGCACGTGATCTAGATGATGATGGGAACTTATCTTTGGCTTGGAAGGAATAACTTATAGATAAGAAAGACACTAGAAAAAGGGGTTGTTATAAAAATAGTTGAGTGGACTGCCTAGCATGAGCTAGATCTATGAAGTGTATGCTTGCTAGGAGGCTGTCAATCCATAGTTTATAATAATTAAGTTGATATAGATAAAAAGAAAGAATACTTGCATTTAATAACACATAAGTAAATGCATGTAAGAAGAAGAAGGTAAAATTATTGTTTAAAGAAAATGACTAAATATAGAAAAAGTGGGTCAATACTCATGCTCAGATAGTTGGGGTTAGGTCCAAAAAGTCAAAGAAATCTTTTTGAATAAGCAAAAACATAGAAAGTAGGGTTTGGTTGAGGTAAAAGGGCTAAAAATCACTTACTATTATTTTGACACAATGACTATCGGTGGTTAGGGAACCATCAGTAGTTGGACTGATCATTGGTAGTTGGGTTACTGTCAATGGTTGGGGTGACCGATGGTTGGGCTAACCATCAGTGGTTGCTTGTGAAATTATGGAAATGTTCAAAAAAGGAATTATAGATTGGGTAGATGGTCATGTGAGGGTTGGAATATGGGTTTGGTTAGAAATAAAAGCTTGGAAGATGAGTTTGGAATAGCTCTAAGAATTTGGAAATGAAATGAAATGAAGAAACAAGTAAAAAGTTACTTGCAACTTGCTAGATCGCTAAAGCAATTTGGCCAAAGTGACAATACTTGGGCCTTTGAAAGTGATTTAGACAGAGGTTTGAGTCTCTATTTCTGCTACTTTCTTACTGAAGGGATGCTGGATACCTATGCCAGAAGATTTGATAGATTTGACGTGGATTTATGGATTCTTTTCAATTCTTACTTCTCTCCTTTTATAGGATGAGGTTATTAATTGTATAGAAGGAAGTTGCTAATCAGGATAGGAGATAAAGTTGCTATTTATGATGCTTTAAATATGGTTGGCATCACAAAATGGAAATTTCTAATTGTGTCATGCTTATCTCATACACAGATAAAAAATGACTTTGAAGTAGGCTGATGACCTAACAGTTGATGGTCAAGCTAACCATCGATGGTCAGGTTAACCATCGATGGTTAGGCTGACCATCGATGGTTGAGGAGCTAGAGGAAAATGAGTGAAATTAAGTTAAAAGGAGGTGGATTAAAAGGTTTAATTAAATGTGTTAGGTTATGGGTTTAATAGGTTCAAGTTAGTAAACAAGTTTAGTTAACTAGGTGGTTATATAGACTTGAGGTCAGATGAGGGTCAAAGGCATTTCGACATCTAAAACTGTTGTGTTTAGTTTTTGAGTGTCTACATTAAACACACTAGAGAAAAGGTGACATATAACCTAGAATATCTTAGGTGGTTACATTTAGATATATTAAGTATTTCGTATTGGACACATATGTCTAAGTTAAACATAAGCATCAATGTAACCATCTAAGGTTGATGCAAGTTTATGAGGCCATGAGTATAAATTTATAAAATATGACAACTGATATAGAACCCAAATACAATCTATTTCTATCCTATTACACATAATATCTACATGTGCATAGTACACCTTATACATACTCTTGTTTTCATTTCATTGCTATATCAATCAATAGTTGTTCTTACTATTTTATAATATCTCAATATTTAAATTTAGAATATTATTTCTCTAAGTTTGAAATTAGTTGGCCTGTTATAGATATGTTTATCACCCTTGTGCCTATTTATTTCTATATTATTAACCCTATACTATATTAACCCATCTCAATTGATGGTTAAATAATTGGTGAACCCAACCTATGAGTCTTCCTTCACAAACCTATCCCAATTTAGAGTTTCCAACCTCCTCAAGTTTTAGCTTGTGATTGATTTTTAGATATGAAACTTTAACCTAGGGTGTTACCCTTATATGGTTACAAGGTATTCAAGTGCATACACTTGCAAGTCTATTCTTCTTTGATTGGTGCATTTAAGCCTCCAAATGAATCCATTTTTAAATTCCTCTGAGGTATTTTCTACTTAGGTTGGTATATTCAAAAACCTTTTTTTGTTTACCAAAAAAATTTATGTATTTTGTGAAACTAAAATGTCACTATTTTTAATAAATATAGACCTACATGCCATATATTGTACTTTGATTTCATTATTTTTTTGGGCTTGCCTCATTTCTTAGTTTTCCTAAAAATATATCTCGAATTTCCAAAAATCTTTGCCAATAGTCAAAAAATTCTATATCCTTAATGTATCATATTAGAATGCTAAAATTATATGTCTCTTCTTTTTTATTCTCATATCAGTTTTTATAACATTTATAATGGATAAAAAATAACTTTGATGTAGAGTTACATCACTTTTATCTAACACCCTGTCATTTTCCTTGATTCTTTCATTCAACCTTAGTCCCTTGGGACAACGTGAAACTATATTTCTATGGTTAAAAAAAATGGATCATGGCTCTTGGCATCTTCTAGGTACTCATAAAATTCATTCAGTACCCTTTGATCATCTTACAACTTTCTACAAAACATCAATTTACCCTTACGCAACTCTGCCTATTGTTTGCTAATCCTTGTAGCCTTTTTTATTTGATTTTATGCCTTGTAAGACTATGTATGGAATACATTAGAAATAATACTTCATATCCAAATACCCTCTATGCTATTTTATCCTTCTACAAAGTTTCATTACCTGACTCATTCTCTAGACTATCTTACCAATCCATTCTAGCTCCTTGTTTAGGTCTTTAGGTTAATTATCTCTCCTTTGCCAACATAGTCCCTTGCCCTAGTATGAGTACATACAAAGATAGAAAAAAAACTTCAAAATATCTCAGCATATCATATTACCTAACAAATGACCAAGTTGCAAGGATTTTCCACAGTTCAAATGTTTAAAATACTCATTTTTGCTTCCAAACCCTAGAAATAAGGTTAAACCTATCTGTCATAGGCTGAGATCTCTCTATATTGGATTTCATGAACTAGAATTGATTTCATTTAAATATGAAGGAACCTAGAGTCTTTTCACAACACATTTCATCTATATAAAACATTACCAGTTTGTATTTGTTTCTCTGTTCACCATCTCAAGCTAGCTTTTCATCAGTCTGTGCATGCATACATAGTTTGTAGGGTTTTTGAGTCTTGTTATGAAGATTTAAATTCTCCTAAGGGGATTAAAAACAATTAATCAAGTTATTAAATCTTTAATCTAACATTACACACTTAACTCAAATATTGGTTATCCCTTGTAACATTTCTGTTTCACAATTTCACAAGGATTCTTAAAACCTGACTATAATAGTCCTTCTTGGTTCTATTTCCCTTGAGTTCTCTCATTCACCTATTGTGACTTAATTATTGCAACAATTATATATTCATAACTTATCCATAATTTTCTACAACTCCACAATAATTATTAGACCTTGTACTACCTTAGACTAATCAAATGATGATATTGGTTTATCATATTTAGTCTTTTGTACTCAGACCATAATAATGAACACTTGCTAACAACTCAAAGGAACTTTCAACAAGATAATTATTTTATTAAACTTATAAATGACACAAACACCACTATATTTCTTGACACATTATATCCTTTATTATTCTACACAACATGTGCAAATCTTGATTGGACTGATAACACACATAGAATTATATATACCTACAACTTTATTGAACCACATTAGAGTGCATATATTGCATTAAATTCATATAAAGAACTATGTAAACATAAAAATATGTAGTAATCATAAGAAGTATTAATCAAAGTGAAATTCTTTATTGATATCATTTCATATGTACAGTCTAAACTTACACACAGTCCTTCATCCTTGCTATGGCAGACTCCTCACCCTTTATTTTTTGACTCTATTCTCTTCTCTCTTCCTCTTCCTACCTCGAACCAAAAACTATATCATTATACTCACATGATTAAAATATTAAACAAAATAAACAAGTATTTCTTGATTTTAACTAAGTACTGTTACTCACCCACGTAGGGTGATGAATTCTTGCTTACCACTCTCATTGCCACCTCACACCTATGCTTCAAGTATGACCTCTAGGACTCCCTTACATAAATTTATTCCTTACATTCCTTTTTAGACCCAAAAAAACTCTTAAAATCTCATTACAAATTTGAAAATTTAAATTAGAGAAAAGGCAGGAAACTTATTTTAGACCCAAATTTAAATTTGGCTTACAATCATGACTCCTTAGCAACTTGCCATAACCCTTGAGACACTTAACCATCCTTATGAATCAAAAGTGGGATAGTTTTAGGATGCCCCTACATCAAACTTTTTATTCCTCCTAATAATAATGAGGATGATAACTACCATCCCTCTAATTAGGTCCATGCTATCACCCCTTCAAGGGGTATTGTAGATGGTATATGTATACATGTTTAATATTAAGCACTTAGGGTTTGTGCTTGTGAATCCCTAAAAGATAAAATCATCCTTATGATCAATTTAATATAAGAGTTAAAAAATAAACATAAATACTTAAGTTAAAAGATCACATTATTGGAAAATCAAATTCCATATGCGAAAAATCCAAAACATGTTAATGTTAATCATGTATTTACATCTTCATCTAACAATATTATATCCAAAATATTTTCACATCTAAATGAAAAACTAAAACTAAATACATCAAAAATAAGTGATTCAAAATGTGACCAAAAGACTACTAAGAGTCCAAGTGGAATCCTAAGGGAGATGCTTAAAACCAAAGTGATCCAACTGCCACCTCTACATCTTATAAGGAGATCCAAATAATACTGTGTATATCATAGAATGCATAAGCATCATACATATTGTTGTTTTACATTAAAGAATAAAATAAAACATCATAAAGATAGTGGTAATCTTATAATAAATACATCACTCAAGTAAACCACTCACATTATGAGTACCTATCCTAAATCATAAGTGCCCAAATAGAAAATATGGGTATGAAAGGATAATTTAGAACAAAAACATTTACAAATGCAACAATTAAAGCAAGAAATCATTCCAAAGGTAATGTTAAAAAAATAACAAGAACCAAAGTTTCCAAGTCAAACTAAAGATAATCAAGATATGCATAAAAAATTGAATGATATAAATATGGTTTCTAAGGATCCAATCACCATATATACTTCATACATATGGGAACAAACAATTAAGTGCAATACTACAAACTCTATATTTTCATCCTCAAATAAATAAGTCAATGCACATATTACATTTTTTACTAAAGTTTAAGCAAAATAAACTTTCAAGAAAGAAACTTAAATTTATGGTACAATTCCTAATTCATATGCTGATGCTCAAAATGACATGTCATAAGTTTAAGAACACCCTAATAAGTTATATCTTTCTGATATTAATAACATAAAAGATTGGTATGATCTTATTACCACAGAGGATTGGTATGATCCTAATGATACTGATTATGTAGGATATGAACATGATACACATGATATAGAGCCTTAAAAAAACATCTCTTTGATGAGTACATTAGCTCTTGGTATCACTTTTATTTGTACATGTCTTATTTGCAAAACATTTTCAAATATTCTGTAAAATACCAAAAAAAATAAAAAATACAATAATATCTTCAACTTTTACATGTTTTATAGCTCCTTGGCATCTATGCTGTTGGTTCTATGTTGATAGATGACATATGAACACTTTATATATACACATGTGTTTCACATATCATTTTAGTGTGATATAGGCATACACAGATACATGCTCTATTCCTATATAGATGTTAGGCCTTCTTTATACTCATGTCATATCAACATTGAGGGCATCCAATTCTTTGATCTTGATATACACAGAGGTTAGATGGTTCTCTGATCACTTTCTATTATCATTATTGATATTATGTACTTACACATGCCTTTATTCATGTTTATATCTATCATAGTGTACTTTATATGCTATGTACTTGACATTTTTTGTTAACTCATATATCTAGAGGCTAGTATGTTATGTTTATGTTGGTTACTTATGATTTTCCTTTATGCCATTCCTTGAGTGTCTTTTCTTGATTGTTAAGCATTTGAATATGCTCCATTATTTGCGACCCTTATGCCTTTATTTTATTACTTTGACATTTGCATGTCATATTTTGTTATATGTGGACACTTGGATATGTTATTCCTTGATTTGTGGACATTTGACTAAGTCATGTTCCTTTGATTGTGTGGTATTTGAACATGCCCCTTGTTTGAGGTTTCTTTGGACCATTGTATTTTGATTGCTCTTGGGTGTGTGTTTAATTGCTTGTTGAGCTTGTATTGTTACTATTTATACATTTTCATGATATATATCATGCATCTTAGGGATTGATGTGATCACATTTTGTGCACTTCAATGATATATCTACCTAAACATGTTTCTCCCATATGCTACATGGTTTATACACATATTATATGGTTATATTATCCTTCTGAGGTAAGATAACTACCAATTTTTACTTTAACTCACATCAAAATGGGGGATATTAGTGGTAACATGTCATAGAGACATGGATTCCACATTTCTCATAGTTCACAAATTTAGATATATAATGGGGGCATGTTATGGAAACATGTTCTCCATATTTATCATAATTTATAGATTTAGATATATAGTGGGGGAAAATTATGGAGACATGTTCACACTTATATCGGTTCTTAGTTTCATATTTTAGTGGGGGCATGTTTTAAAAAGATGTTATGTACACTTACACAATTATAAATTGGCCAAATTACACAATTATATGATTCATATACACATTTGTGGTAGAATTATGTACATTGATACCATTGTTATACCCAATTTTCAACATGAGACACATATAAGGTGCATATGTTATGTAAAGAGATCCTAAATTTCAAAATAAAAATTAGTTTCATATTTCAAAATACTTCTACAAACTTTAGCTTACGAAGTTAAACCATTGCATTGTTATTGAGCCAATCTACTATAGCAGTTGGTTCAATTTTAGTATGATTGAGGTTATTTAATTACTCAATCTTGCAAAGTTTATAGGTTAAACTTGATTACAACATCCAACCTCACCATATTTATAATATGGGTTCAATTAGATCAATTCATGCTCACTAGGTTATAAGTATGATTGAGTTTTATGGTTGAGATGATCTCAATTACCTAATGATAACTCACCTTTTCTCCAAGGTCAGGGGTAAGTTTTTCCTTTAACATCTCTCTCTCTCTCTCTCTCTATATATATATATATATATATACACACACTTCCATATTTAATTTTTATTAATCTCAATTTAAATGGTTCATAATGATACATATTTTCAAATCAAGTTGTTTAAAGGTAAGGTGTTTACATCAATACATGGGTTTAATCCTAAATATTTCTCTTTCTATTTCAATCATTTCAATGATTTTGATTTCATATTATATGAACTAATTATATATTGCAACATGCTCTTAGTTGTAGGTCAGCCACCGGTAAAACACTCGAGTTGGGCCCATGCAAAGGAAAGGTGTGTTATACATACCTGGGTACCCATTTATTTTCCTTTAAACTAGTAATTTCATTCTAGATTAAAATGGGGTAAATCTAGACACAAATTAACTTATATATCACTTCAATCTTGTACACTTGGAAAATACATAACATGGATATACCTTTAACTTTTAGACCTTACTGATTCTGAAAGGATCATATACATTATCTCTCTATATCAAATTGATTATTTATTAATCTAACCAATGTTATTATAATGACCCAAGCCTTATATCATGCTCAAAGTGATACAACTTGCTTATTTTCTATCTCTACAAGTTTAGGACTTGTGCCTATTTTCTAACTTCCTAAACACTTGCATCCTAGTCAGATGCCTCCATTGATGCAAGTGTCCTATGTCAAAATTAATGTCAAGTACCCTAAATTCATCAAAATTTCAAATTTTAACATGTGCATATGGTTGGCCTAAGTGATTTTATGAAATATATTTCTAAAAGGGATTGGTATATATACATGATAAATGCTCATTCATTATTCACCTAGTACAAACCTAATAAATCACAAGGAAACTTACCAAAAGCATTTAATCAAACATTCAAGTAAGTAAAGATTCCCTATTTTCTCCTATTTACATATTAGTCATAGGGACAACACATCTACAGATCTAAAGTACTGAATGAGTAACATATAAGTCTTATTTGCTAATTTACAAGCTAGGTCACTATTGTACTTGCTTTCCACATATTTCACCCTTGTGCATGCATAAGCCAAAATATTAAGGGAGAACTTCATAAAATTTAGGCTCTCTTAAAAGTAATGGATATGTAGGTAGCACCCACTGACATATGGGTCTTTGGGGTTTGCTTGACATTGTGAGCCCACTAACCTATTTTTCTCACACTCACTATGAAGATGAAGAACTAGGGTTTTATTATTTGAAAAGGAGTGACAACTCATGATATAGATATGAACAAACTATAACAAAGATGACACAGAACCTAGAATATCCTAGGTGGTTGCATTAGGATCCAATAGGTATTTTATACTGGGGACCTATGTTCTAGTCAAATAGAAGTATCAACATAAGCATTTAGGGTCGATGCAAGTGTCCAAGGCCATAAGGTGTAAATTTTTAGAATCTAATGACTGATATAAAATCTATATCCAATCTATTTTTATCTTATTCCACATAAAATCCACATGCACATAATACACCATCTAAGTAATCTTATTTTCATTTCATTATTATATCAATCAATAGTTGTACTTACTATTTTTAACATATCTCAGTATTAAAATTCAAAATATTTTTTTATCTAAGTTTGAAATTAATTGGCCTACTATAGATATATTTATCACCTTTGTGTTTTTAATTTCTATGTTTTTAACCCTATACTATATTGACCCATCTCAGTTTAGGATTAAATAATTATGTACATGAATAGGCTATTTTTTAGGATGTGATCATAGTACATATACATGGTTTAGATGACATCTCTAATTCTATGCTCCATTGATGCTATTACTTATACATAATATAATAGATCTTATTTTTATATTATGTGTGGCCCTTGCCCCTTGTATATAATTTGTTTTAACATCTTTATGAAATCTTGTTTACTATGTGTGACTATTGAACATGTCTATTTGTATTGGCCCTTGGCCCTTTATTATGTGTGACATTTGAATATGTCCTTTATTTGTGACTTTATTCAAATATCTTGTGTGTGGCCCTTGGCATTGTATGTGTAACTTATACTTTGTGTCATTTGAACTTGTCCCTTGTATGTGGACCTAGGCCTTATTGTTTGACATTACTAATGTTGTGTGTGTGCTTGTTAAGATTAGTAAGTTTGATAAGTGCCACAATCAATAAAATTCACTCACTGACACATTAGATACTAACTCCACATGTTAATATTATGAAATTTATTGAAACATTTTATATAGGCCTTGACTTATATGTTGCATACATAATTCAAATGAAACAAATATTATTGTGCTAACATAATTTTCATATATACTACATCAATCAATGATTGTATCTCACTACACATGCCACCATTAAATTTTATTTTGAGATGAGTGACTTTCATGATCAATTCCCTTACCTCAAAGGGGGACACTTCAGCAGGATTTTCATACATGAGATAAGATTTTTCAAAAAAAAAAAAAGAAAAAATTTGGTAAAAATACAATTTTAAAATGGTTCAAATTCAATCATTAATATGGATTATGGGGTATATGGTATACATATGTACACATATGACAAGACCAAAGTATAAATTCATATAGTTTTGAGTGTATGATATAGGTTCATGCATAATTTTCAAACATAATTTACAAACTGAATATACATATAGTTATAAAATCTACATTTATCAGTGGGGGCATGATACATATTCATGTCATACTTTTCAATACTATTTTATATCTATGAACATGGTAATAACATGGATGTTTTCTATTCTCTTTTAATCATGCATTCAAGAACAAAGTTACAATTAAATCCACAAGCCATATATAGTGGTTAATTTAATTAAGTGCATAATACATAATTTAGAGGTTCAATGCCCTCTAACATTATGTTTACAAATCCATTTTGGATTTAAATCCATTTCATATCTTGGGTTAAAAAGACAAACTAAGTTAGATTGAGGTTTATGCATCTATTAATGGGTATTTTTTCTTTTATACAAGAGGAAATTCAATTTGGGGCTTGATCATTCTCAAATTACCCATTGGTTCAACTAAAGAATCAACTTTTCCAAGTGTTTCATGGTAAGTACCAATCATAAAATCAACATTGGGTTCACATACACGTGTATTCCTTCCTTTCTCTTTATTTAAATTTCAATTTTTCAAGCAATTTTCAAATTCAAACTTTTTTAAATTTTAGTTTTCAAAAGAACAAATTAATTACTTCATGTGTTTTACAAGGTTTTCTAAACTATAGTGCCTTACATGATTGAAGTACTGAATCAAAGACAAAGTGTGTCATACACACTAAGGTATATATTTACTTTACTCGATCAATTTCATTTTTATACTAAATATGGGATAAATGTGATAACCTAAATTTAGTGATGAATACTTGATTATGTTAGTTTTAGCTCTATTTCACTTTAATTGACTTGTGTACTTATTCAATACCTATTTCACCACTTCAATCGATCCAAATCACCTATTTGGACCTATTTTACTATATAAATTGCTATCTATTTCCTAGAATGTAAGAATTCTAGTTGTTAAATACTACTTTAAGCATCTGTACGACCAATTCAAGTTCAAAATTTCACATGTTTCCATTCTAGACAAAATCAACCAATAAGGATAATAATGGCAATGGGATTTGTCCTTTATGGGTTGTGTCAGGATTTGTTCCAAAGTCTTAACTTAGCTTAGGATTTTGGTAAGTTATTTAAATAATAAATGTAAATGGGCCACACTTCTTTTTATAAAGACACCTTCATAAATAAATTGACTTAGATTTATTTGGTTAGTTTTATGTTTTGTGTTAAATAAATAGAACTACATTTTAGGTAGAATTCTCATGAGAGTTGGTTAGTAGGTTGGCTAATTTTACTGGTTATGGGTAAAACCTATAAATATATGTTTTTCAATGTAAAGGGGTTAACGACATATTGGCACCCTTTCTATGTAATTGATTTTTTAAGATTAATAAAATGCTTGTGGACCCACACTCAGTGGGTACAAGATTCAACCTAATTGGTTTATGTGATATCAATGGTATCAGAGCATGGTTTTGAAGAACATAGTGAATTTGGGTGAAAGCAAGGTGAAATATTTATTCATGGGAATACAAAGAAGCCTCATGTGAAGTAATTTTTGGAAAAATACATGTGGTGTAAGGTATGCCCTTTGTGACTTTGGTATATGGTTAATATTTTGAAAAATTATCAAAATATTAAAGTTTTTAAATATTTTATATTGGCCTATAAGTAAATTTTCACGGTAAGACCTGTATTGTATAACCATGAGCCTAGAAAAGCTCTTATTTTTTATTAGAACTCAAATCCTTCATTTTTAAATGCTTTGATTTGGTTTTGAAAATTGTAGTTTGATCATTTGTGAATTAAAAACCCTTTTTTCTACCAAATAGCCATTTGTGCAACTTTTTCAAACCTAAAAATTTCCTTGATTAGAAAGTACAGCCTCTATTTAAAAAAAAATCCATCTAGTCAGTTTTTTGCTATGTTTAAATTGATAAAAGGTCAAATATGGAATCAAATGCCCTGAGATGTTATCATAGATTTTTTTGAGTTTTTCAAGCCCATATCTAAACTTATATGGCCTCTTCAGTGCCCAACTTTTTAAAAACTAGTTTTCTTTCATCAAACTCCTCTTTGAGAGTCTTAAATAGTTACAAATCTTGAATTGTATGATCTGGTATGGATTTATATGGCTTGGGGGAGTGGAAGATTAGTTTCAAATTTTTGCACAGAGCTATGACATCTAGGAAAACATTAGAAGTTTTAGAAAAGTATTAGAAGTAATACAATTTTCATTTTTGTAAAGTTTCTAGTATAGTTATTCAAAAATATAGGGTTTGATATGGTCCCACCAAACTATGCAAGCGTTGTTATTTAATTGGTAAAATCGACCATGAATAAATCAATTTCCATGCCCAAGTAATTTTTTTAATATTTCACATAGAACAAAAATCATGTTTATATATAATTTTTTGTCTTTACGACATGTAAATGTTTTTAGAGCAATCAGAAGGGCTTATTTTGTGTAGAGCTTTGAAAGGAAGAGGTCAAGGGTTCCAATCTTCTTTTTGAAAGAATTTTTCTTTTTGGTATATGCTTTTTGAAAGGGAGCATTCTTTTTTAAAATATTTTTTATGCTTTGTAAGTTGTAAATAACACATATATTGTAAAAGCATTAATACCACTTGGAAAAATGCAATAGAATTTTGTTTATTTTACTTTTGGTGAAATAAGGTTGTATTTTGGTGAAATAAAGGTGTAGTTTTGGTGAAATATGGGTGTAATCTTAGATTTTTTGATGAGATTAAGTGCAAAACTCATCAAAAATCTTTTTGTTTTTGCTATACATGGAGGTTAAGTGAAAAACCCTATAGAAGCATTGTCTTGTGCAAAGTGATATCAGTGAGTGTGTTGTTTCTTTCATTTGTTGCACTTATTTGTATTGTGTCACACTTACTTTTATTTGTTGCACTTGCTTAATTTAAATATACCAAAGATTCAAAATTTGTTTTTAGATGGTGATGGATTAACTATTTCTAATGATTTAGATTGGAAACATTTGATGGAAGCTTCATTAATTTTTAATGAGCTATGGGATATTATAAAGAATGGAAATCCTACATTGCCTACAAAACAAGACAAACTTGATATTTTTAATCTACATGATTCTAAATTTCTAGATTTAATAAAGTGTTATTATACTCAAGATACTTACATACATATTAAAAATTATCCTCATAGTTACATTGCATGGAAAACCTTATTTGATTTGTATGACAAGAAACCTAAGCATAAGAAGATAGACATTCACATGTAGTTGTTTACTTTATCATTAGAGGAAGATGGAGATATGGGAGAATACATGTCTAAGTTGAAAAATATTGCTAATGAGTACATTAAGGTTGGGTTTATAAAAATAGATGATGATCTCATAGTTACTGTTGCATTGAAAGGACTACCTGGGTCCTATAGTAATTTTGTAGAAATGTTGCATGTCCCTAACAAGATCATAGGCATCAATTTTGATAAATTGGACCAGTTTCTTATTCATCATAACCTTTCTCTACCTAAAAAATCCAAAAAAATTGAGGAAACCCATGTTTTAGAGTCCAAGCCTAGTTCATCTTCTTCTAGTCAACAAAATAATAGAGAAAATAATTATAGAGGGGGTCGAGGTTATAGAGGAGGTATATTTGAAAACTAAGGTATAGGTTATTCAAATCAAGAATCTATCCATTCTCATTCAAATGAGATGAGTGATAAAAGACATGATCATAACTCTTATAGAGGTAGAGGTAGAGGTCGAGGTAGATCAAACATTCAGTGTCATAGATGTGAGAAATTAGGTCACATTGCCTCTTAGTGTAGGATTTATTTTGACAAAATTTAGAGGCCACAAAAAGTGACTAAGTCTAACTCTACTCAATATTCTGACCATGATTATGATGAGTCTAGAAATGTTACTCATGAATCTGTATTCACTGCTTTAAGGAACATTGAATATATGGAATATGAGGCTAGAGATGAGCTCATAGATGTATGGGCTTTATATGTAGGAGCAACCAAACACATGACATTTATGTGAGACTTATTTTGGACTTTAAAAGAAGCTTCTCTCTCTCTAGTATCCTTGGCAGATAAGTCTTTTTATACTCCACAAGGTCTTGGGTGAATTCAAATTCTCCTTCCTAATGGATCTATCAAATATTTGGAGAATGTTTGGTATGTTCCCACATTACAAAAATACCTTCTTTGGTAACTATTGAAAATAAAGGTTATCAAATTATGCTTGAAAATGGGCTCATTTATATTAATTTAGTGAAGGATGGATACAAAACCATGTATATAGGATATAAGGATGAAAATTTGGTTAGATTACATTATAAAGTATTTCCTCGCACATATGAACTTACAAAAATTGTTAAAATAGGTATAGGTACTATGTCTACACAATGATTGTGGCATCTCCACTATGGACATTTGAATGTTTACTATTTAGTGGACTTGTATAGATATGGTATGGTGAGTGGGTTTTTAACTTTTTGTAAAGATAATATTCTTTATGAATCATGTGTTTTGGGCAAACAAAATTAAGAAAAATTTCCTAAGAATTCTTCATGGTGAGCTAATAGATGTTTGCAGTTAGTTCATAGTGATGTATGTGACATGAATAAGTCATCCATTGGAGGGTGTAGGTATTTTGTGTTGTTTATCAATGATTTTTCTAGGATGACTTGGGTGTTTTTTATGAAAAACAAATAATAAGTTTTCGCTAAGTTTGTTGATTGGTTACACGTAGTTGAAAAAGAAATAGGTTCACACTTGGCCACTCTTAGTTTAAACAATGCTAGTGAGTTTACTTCAAATGAGTTTTTGGATTATTGTGAAGAACATGGCATTCATCGATAATATAGTAATGCTTATAATCCACAACAAAATAGAGTATCTAAATGAATGAATAGGACTTTAGAAGGCACACCATGAGCTATGTTACACTATAAACAACTTGATGATAAGTTTTGGGATGAAGCCATTGTTATTGTAGTGTATTTGAGAAATAGGTCCCCTACAACTGCACTTTTAGGAAAAACTCCATATGAGGCTTGGTATGGGTTTAAACCAAAAGTTAAATGCTTAAATTTTTTTGATTCCTTTGTTTTGATTTAGTTCCCACTAAACATAGAACTAATTTGGAACCACAAAGTCAAAAATGCATCTTTATTGGATATTCATAAAATAAAAGGGGTATCATTTGCTTGCACAAGATATAGGTAAACTCATAGTGAGTTGAGAGGTGGTATTTGATGAATTTTATACTATTAACACTGCAAATATTGATTCTTAATTTGAGAGGTTAGAGAGGAAGATTACAAAACATGATAAAGGATTGAATGATGAGGGCAATTATCATAGGTTATGGTATGAGACTAGTATCCCTTCTCTTTCCTCTCCTTAATCTACTAATTCACAGGTTTATGATTTTAAAAATGTTGAAAATTATCTACTTCTTCCTTTGAATGGTGCACATGATGAGAATTTTGGTGTTCTAATCTGAATAATTTGAATAAGTATCCAAAATGGGCTCAAATTAATTTTTTTGATTTGAAAGTAAATGAAGTTGGTTTAACATGTCCTAGAAGTAATTGTAAATAGGTGAACTATGTAATGGTTGTTATTACTTCTTCCACTGAGCCATCTAATTTTGAGGAGTTTTCTATTGAACATGTTTGGCAATAGGCAATACAAAGTGAATATGATGCAATACTTAAAAATAATACTTGGGTTTTAGTTGATCCTCCTCCACATGTTCAACCCATAGGATACAAATGGGTTTATAAGACTAAGTATAAATCAGATGGCTCCATTGATAAACATAAGGCAAAACTTGTTGTGAAAGGTTATGTGCAACAAAAAGGTATTGACTATGAGGAAATATTTATACCAACTACCAAATGGCACACTATTCATATGGTTCTTGTCTTAGTAGCATAGAATGGTTGGAAATTACATTATATGGATGGTAAAAGTGCTTTTTTGAATGGTGATTTATAGGAAGAAGTATATATGAAACAACCTCAAGGTTTTGAGAAAGTAGGTGCAAATCACAAAGTGTGTAAGTTGATCAAAGCTCTCTATGGGTTCAAACAGGCACCTAGGGATTCGTATGAGAAAATAGATTCATACTTGAGGATAATTGGATTTCAATGTAGTGAATATGATGATACTCTATTTTTGAGTGTAGATCAAGAAATTGGTGATTTTTTTTCTCTATGTCGATGACTTGTTTATCACAGGGAATGATGAAAACCATAACAAGTCTATGAAGAAAGAATTAAAATATTGGTTTGAGATGATGATCTTGGACTTATTAACTCTTATCTAGGCATAGAAGTAACTCAAAAAGAGCATAGTATTTTCATTTCACAAACTAAGAATATTTCTAAGTTATTAAATAGGTTTGGCATGAGTGATTGCAAACTTTCCCTCACTCCCATGGAAAGTAACTTGAAATTGTCTAAGGATGATGGTAGTGACTTTTTTGATGGCAAAAAATATAGATAGTTAATGGGAGATTTGATATATTTAATGAATACCAAGCTTGATATATCATTTTTAGTTGGAATTTTGTCTAGGTTTATGCATGATCCTAGAGAAATTCATTGGCATGCAACAAAAAGAGTACTTCATTACTTCAAGGAATGAAAACATATGTTCTTGAGTACTGACACAATAAGAATTTAAACCTTGTTGGGTATTGTGATGCATATTTTGGTAGATGTGTGGATGATAGAGTATCCATAATAGGATACACTATGCATACAGGTTCAACTACCATTGTTTGGTGTTGTAAGAATCGAGATATAATGACAAATTAATTAGTAGAATCAAATTAAATTTTATCATAGGATGCTTTTAGGGAAATTACTTACTTATGGCACATTCTTGAAGATCTTTAGATTTCTCAAATTGCTCCTACATAGTTATATATTGATAATTAGAATGCAATCAAGATGTCCAAGAATCTGATATTTAATGCCAAAACAAAACATATGGATGCCAAATATCATTATTTGTGAATGTTGGTGGTGAAAAAAACACTTGATCCAATATATTTCCCAATTACTGATTAGATAGTTGACATTTTCACAAAATCCCTTGACAGAATAAAATTTGAAAAATTTAGAAAAATGCTTGGCATGTGTCCAAAAAACTTTTTGGGATCATAGGGGGGTTTGTTAGGACTAACTCCAAAGTCTTAACTTAACTTAGGATTTTGGTAAGTTTATTTAAATAATAAATGTAAACAGGGCATGCTTCTTTTTATAAAGACACTTCTGTAAATAAATTAACTTAAATTTATTTGGTTAGTTTTATTTTTTGTGTTAAATAAATAGAACTACCTTTCATGTGAAATTCTTGTGAGATTTGGTTAGTAATTTGGTTGGTTTTAACTGTCATGGGTAAGAACTATAAATACTTGTTTTTCAATTTAAAAGGGTTAATGACATATTGGTACCCTTTCTATGTACTTGAATTTTTGAGATTAATAAAATGCTTCTGGACCCACATTCATTGGGCATAAAATTTAACCTAATTGGTTTATGTGATATTAAGTTGATCCTATTCTTTTTCCCTCTAATGTCAATTTTTAAAATTAAATCCTCCCTTATATTTTGATCCATGTTATTAAGATTCATAGCATGTGGTTTCCCTTTTTGGATTACTATAAAAGCACAATTAAGTCACTTATACTTTCACTTGGAAATTTTAATAAAAAAACACAATCAGAGTATTGCACATTGAGAAAAACTTCTCTCTTCTTCCTAATTTTAATTCTAATCATTTGAATCAGTCATCAACCAAGTCAAAATTCTATTTTATCCAACCCAAAACAAATCATGATCAAGTATTCAATCCATTTCTAGAGGCATTCATATAGTCAAAGGAACACAATTGCACAAAGCACTCTAAGTGGGAGGAATACATGTACTTGATTATTTACTTAGAGTATTGGATATGTAGGTCACATTCAGTCATCACAGGGTGATTGGGGTCAACTCAACCCAATTACACTCCACCCTTTTTTATTTGAAAGTTTTAAATCATTATAAGACCTATTAAGGTTTTAACTTTGGAGAAGCTATTTGTAGGTCTTATGTACACTTTCAAAGGTCAAATATACACATACATACCTAATTCAAGATGTTTCAAGTGATCATGACCTAACTTCATGATTTTTAGCAAAAGACAAGATTGACTAGTTTGGGTCAATAATGGTAGTCGATCATGTCCTAAGTTGAATGATTTTGTCCTTTAGTTTAAATTCAAAATTAATGACACTTGAAGATTATATTCACATTTATCAATTTGATCCTTCTATCAAATTGAAAAATTTAAAAATAATTTAGTTTATCATTTCAATTCATAGTTAGTCTTATTTCATTTGTTTGCGCTTTGTTGAATTCAATCTTATACTTTCATTTTCCTTGTCAAAATTTCATTTTTAGCATTATAATTTATTCCATTTAGTTTATTTGAATTAGGGTTAATTTAAATTTTAATCCAAATTTTGATAAAAGAAAAACTTGTACTCTATATTTTTCCACCTGTATTTTGTACCAAATATGTTGATGGAGGTGTGATTTTCTAAAAGAATGCCATTATGATGCCTCCCTTTTGAGATGAGGGATGTAACGTGAAATTCACTCATCTCAAAATAAGAGTTAATTGCATCATGTGTAGATATGGATTATAAATATGGTTACATCAAGAATTAGTCATGAAAAACATAAGAAATGCATAAGAACATAACAATCTAGGCCAACCTATTCAATGGGGTGTGCAAATGACAATCAAGAATAAATGAGAGAAAACAAACACAAGTTACCTTCCCAATAGATTTCCATCATCTAAATGCAACTATAAACATGTTTTTCCCATTGATTTAGTGTTTTTTCTTCTTCAATGATGAATGTTTTGCTCTTCCATCATCTCAAGATCACCAACTAAGCTAGGCTCATGATATGAATATCAATGTTATGCCTATCAATGAAGCTATCCTATTACAAATAAAGCATAATAATCAATACAAATAAAGGTTATTGATGGGGTGTGGATGTATTGGTTAAAGTGGTTTGGTTGTGAACAATCCCACCTAGCTTCAAATCCTACTATGGCATGGTAGGCCGGTGGTGGCCGTTGGTGATTTCGGTTGGCTAATGATGGTTGATGGTGATTTAAATGTGATAAAAGTATTAATGGTTCTATATTTATCTTAAGGACTAGGCCCCCTATTTATGCCATAAAACCAGTTGTAGATCTAATTAAAAGGCTCTGTAATGATAAAAAACACACAAAGAAAGGTTGTGGAGAGAATCCTACATTATAAGTTTACACAAATGAAACTTAATAAAAGTGGTTTTGGCCCTCCTATTTATAGGATTTTGGATTTAATCAAGATGACCATGACCATCCATCTCAAGATGAAGATGTGTGGCCATCACTTAATCCAATATTGCATAATCAATTCATAAATATTCTCATAAATATTTGGGAGGAAGAGGCATGGGAGGCCATAAACTTGATATTTGTTGTATTTATGGCTTATGGATGCTACCCCATTGATCATGTCATTTGATGATGTAGATAATAGGAATTAATTTTTAATAAATAAATATTCAATAAATTCTATGGAATTCTTACTTAAGATCATAATTTGGTTTAATTTACCTAAGTAAGGTTAATCAATTTTAGTGCAATTATTTGCAAATTGGTGCACAAATTAATCAAACTAGCTAGAATGTCATATTACTGGGTCATAATTTGACTGGAGAGGAATTAGAAGGTGATGTTAGTTACGTACAAAATGTTATCCCATTTAGGATGTTATTGTGTTGTGTGATTTTGAAGTAGAAGAAAAGAGTATTCTAGAGCACCAAAATGCAAAATCATCATTTTGACTTGAAATGATTTAATTAAAGTTAATAATCACATAAAATACATTACCCTATTTAGGGATACATTAGCCTAAATCTACACTTATATATGATAAGCTCAAATTATTTAGCACATTTAATTTATTTTGGCCTAAATTGTGCATTTGAGTACAATTCGAGTAAGATTAACAATTTTAACATAAATGGTGTTAAAAATTGGATGTCTCCATTTTGCACCTATTTGAGAAGGTGTAGCGAGACATTTAGGCGAAGCAACATATTTTCAAATAAAAAGAGTTGTCAATAAGAAATTGGAAATGATCCATGATGCTCCCTTGATAGGAAATACAAGAATGAAAGAGAAGGATCAACTCTCTAAAAGAGAGAGAAAGTGAGCTTAACCCATGAGATAGATTAAATATATAAGAGCTAATGTTTGCATACATTGTTTTCATCAACGATCAAAATATCATTAGAGAAAAATGGCCTTAATAATGGGGAAAAGGGAAGGATACAATCCAAAAATATAAGTAACACACTTTGAACACACCCAAAGCTAGGGTGCAAGCTATGCAATTTAGAACTGATTTTATCTTGAGACAAGTTGCACACTAAAACATTGCCAGAATGAGGGCAAAAGTATATAGAGTTTAGAATTAAGAGAAAAGGAAAATCATGTCTCCAAAGATAGAAAAAATAATAATGTGCCCCTATAGAGTATATTTGATCCTGTAATAAACAATTTTGCCCCAGTAGGGCTGATTTTGATCATTGATAAAGAATGGTTTGCCCTTGTAAGGCTGATTTGATTCAACTGTGGGTTCAAATGTTGTTCCATAACATGGGAAAATTATATAATGATGTGGATAATAGGAATAAATTTACAATAAATAAATATTTAATAACTTGTATGGAATTCTTATTTAAACTCATAATTTGGTTTAATTTGCCTAAGCAAAATTACTCAATTTTAGTGCAATTCTTCAGAAATTGGTGCATAGATTAATCAAACTGGTCAAAATGTTATATTACTAGGTTGTAATTTTACTATTGAGGAATTAGAAGGTGATGTTAGTTGCATATAGATCATTATCCCATTTAGGACATTATCAACACAAAATAACACATACATGTGTCATGTGCTTCCAAATTATAAGAAAAGAGTTTTCTAGAGCACCAAAATGTGAAATCATCATTTTGACTTGAAATGATTTGATCAAAGTTAATAATCACATAAAATGTATTTCCCCATTTAGGGATATACATAAAGAACAAAAATATTGTGTTGATTTTGTATTTATTCTCTCATCCCATGCTCTTCCCATTTTACAAGTAATCATCCCATGCACTTACCATTTTGTTATTGAGTGTGGAGCCCTTTGGGGCTATCACATAACCATAGGGAATTATTTTTGGGGCCTAGAGAGCTCTAAGGATGTGGGGAATGTAGTTTTCCCTACTCCACTTTTTTTGGAACCTTGTTCCACATGTGAGGGGAATGTTCTTATTATATTTCTAATTTCTATGTTTCCATGTTTTATGAAGTTGGTTATTAGTTGTCTATTTTCTATGTGACTTTCTTGTTTTGAAGAAACTAGTTGTTTTTTAGAAAAGGGAATACCTTACTTGCTGCAAGGAGTTGGTTGTGATCACATGATGTTGGAAAATGTGCCCTTCAAAGGTGGAGATCCTTAGTTTGGTGTGTTCATTCATGGGAGAGCTTTTGGACGAGCTTGATGAGGTAGAAGTGAGTTGTCTTGAGTGGATGATACTTATATTGGATAAACATGATGCATTTTCTCCTCCTTTCATATATTTTATTTCATATTCTATATACATAGGGCATGGTGTGGCCTTTAGAGGTTGATGGTTTATTTACAAGGTGTGGCTTTGAGGATCAGAGTCAAAGTGTAGGTGTTTTTAAAAGTGCAGGTGTTCCTTATAGGGTGTGGTTTAACAACTAGTGAGATACAATATTGTACAAGTTTAGGTGAAAGTGTAGCTATTTTTGAATTATTTTCTATAGGAGATTTTTATATCTCTATGAGAGTTTATTATAGTCTTGGTATTTAGATTACTATTTTTATTTGAGAACTTTCATTGGTGGATGTAGCCTATATTGGGTGAACCACGTTAGATCTATGTTATCATCTTGTTGTATCATTTATGATTTCATAATGATGGTGAATGAAGAAATGTTTCCATGATGCATATTATTACATAGCTTTAGATCTGGTTTATAGTAATATTAAATCTAGTTTAAGTGTTCTTATTCCTAACAACTAGTATCAGAGCCATTGGTTGTGTGTTTTACTGAAGTGGTAAATCACATGAAGGCTATTAGCTTGAATGGGAGCTATGGGAGAAGAGACTAGTTATAGAGTGGATAATTTTGATGGTAAGAATTTTGGTTTGTAAAAAATGTAGATGAAGGATTACCTATATTAGAAGGAGCTACATCTTCCCTTAGAGGGAAAGTAGAACAACCTATAAGTATGAGTGATGTAGATTGGTCATTACTTAATAGGAAGGCATTAGGAGCCATTTAGTTATGCCTTACATCCTCTATTTTATTTAATATTTCTAATGAGAAAACCACAAAATCTCTCATAGATAAACTTGGAAATTTATATGAGAAACCCTCAGCTTCTAATAAATTTTTTATTATGAAAATATTATTTAACATGAAAATATTTGAGAATGGTTCTATTGCTAATCATCTGAATGATTTTAATATGATTTTAAGTATGCTCACTTCAGTTGGAATAAATTTTGATGATGAATTTAGAGTTTTACTAATTTTATGTTCTTTGCTTGATAGTTGGGATAGTTTGGATATGGTTGTGAGTAATGCAATCCCTACCAAGGGAAGCTTAAATTTTGAAGATGTTGTAGGTGTGATTTTTAGTGAGGAGATGCAAAGGAAAAACACTGGTGAATTATCTTCATGTAATGCTTTATCCATTGATACTAGATAAAGGCAAAAGGATAAGAGCAAAGGCAACTGAGAAAAGTCAAAAGGTAGATCTAAGTCCAGATCTAGATCCAAGATGATATGTTGGCATTATGAGAGGAGTGGACACTCAAAGAAGGATTATTGGTCACTACAGAAAAAGAATGCCAATAAGAAAGAAATAAATGAGGTAAATGTGACATCAAGTAAATCATGTCAAGATACCTTAATTCTTTTTGTGAATAGTTTTTTTGAGTCTTGGGTATTAGATTCAGGGGCTTCTTTTCATGCCACCCCACATAGGTAGATGGAAATGCAACTATATGGAACTATAGGTTCGGTCATATGAGCCATAAGGGCATGGAGATCTTAAAAGACCAGTTGCTTAGATTGAAAGATCTAGATCTAGACTTCTGTGAGAATTGTGTGTATAGGAAATAGAAGGTGATTAAGTTCCTAAAGGTTGGACCCATAAATAAAGAGCACAAGTTAGATCTGGTACACTCAGATGTATCGGGACTAGCTTAGGTATCTTTTATTGGTGGATCCAATTATTATTTTAATTTTGTTGATGATGTAACTAGGTAAGTTTGGGTTTATTGCATTAAAAAGGAATTTGATGTATTTAACACTTTTAAGAAGTGGAAAGCCTTGGTTGAGAATGGAATAGGTCTCAAATTAAAATGTCTTAGATTAGATAATGGAGGTGAGTATTGTAGTAATGATTTCTTTGATTATTGTTCTAATAATGGAATCCATAGGCAAAGGATGATTCTAAGAGCTCCATAACATAATGGGGTATCTGAAAGGATGAATAGAACAATAATGGAACATGCTAGGAGTATGAGGTTACATACAGGGTTGCCTTTACAATTTTGGGAAAAAGTAGTTAGCATGATACTATATCTAATTAATAGAGGACCTTCTATGCCTTTGGATGGAGGCATTCTCTAAAAAGCTTAGTTTGGTAAGAATGTTGATTATTCTTTTCTTAGATTCTTTAGATGTGAGGCTTTTACTCTCATTAAGAAAGAGAATAAGACCAAGCTAGAGGATAAATAAAAAAAATGCACATTTATTGGTTATGGTGAGGATGACTTTGGTTTCCATTTATAGAGCATTAAAGATAAGAAAATATTTTAGTCTAGAGATGTAGTCTTTAATGAAAAAGTCATGTATAAGGATCAGTTGTAGGAACAAGAATAGGAATAGAAAGAGTACACAATATTGGATGACATTACAGATGGAAAGTATCCAATAGTTTAGTTTATGAAACTTTTATACAAGGACCCCAAATTCTTATGGTAAGAAGATATTCTAGGGTAAGAATAACTCCTGAACATTTTTCTCCTTTGAATTATTTATTACTCACTGACAATGGAGAACCAAAGTGTTATGAGGAAGCAATACAGGTAGATGTCAGGAAGAAGTGGGAACAAGCCATGGATGAGGAACATAGATCTCTCATGGAGAACCAAACATGGGATTTGGTTAGGCTACCCAAGGGCAAGAGTGCATTTATAAACAAGTGAATCTTTAGGATCAAAGAAGAGGATGAAGGGAGAAAATGATATAAGGCTAGGATGGTGGTCAAGAGGTTTTCACAAAAATTAGGAAGTGATTTTGATGAAATATTCTCTCCTATTGCAAAAAAGACTTCTATAGGACTATTCTTGGTTTAGTTGTAGTTGAAGATTTACACTTAGAATAGTTAGATGTTAAAACTAATTTTATTCATGATGATTTGGATGAAGAGTTGTATATGAAATAGCCATAGGGATATGAGGGTAAAGGGAGGGAGAACTATGTGTGCAGACTAAAGAAGAGCTTATATGACTTGAAATAAGCTCCATGGAAATGGTACAAGAAATTTGATTATTTTATGTTGGAACAAGAATATCAAAGGTATCATTCTGACCATTATGTGTACATCAAATTTTTTGATGATGGTTATTTTATTATATTATGCTTGAATGTCGATGACATATTAGTTGAAAAAAAGAACATACAACATATTCATATGCTCAAAAAACAATTTAGTGACTCCTTTTCTATGAAGGATTTGGGTGCTACAAAGCAAATCCTTGGCATGAGTATTAATCATGATAGGAAGGAGAGGAAACTTGTCTTATCCCAATTAGAGTATGTGAAGAAAGTCTTGGAAAGGTTTAACATGTTGGATGCTAAATCTATTGGTACTTCTTTGGTAGGCCACTTTAGATTATCAAAGGAGTAGTGTTACAAGATAGAAGCTAAAAAGATTAGGATGTCCAAGGTACCTTACTCATCGATAGTTGGTAGCTTTATGTATACCATGGTTTGTACTAGGCTAGATATTGCCCAAGCAGTGGGAGTTGTGAGCAGGTATATGAGTGATCCAAGTTATTAGCATTAATAGGCAGTGAAATGGATTATTTGGTATTTGAGAGGAACCATTGATTTTGTATTATGTTATGGTGGATTAGATACCAATTTGCATGTTTATGTGGACTTAGATATGGTAAGGGATATTGATAGAAGGAGGAGTATGGTATGTTATATATTTACTGTTGGAGATATAGCAGTTAGTTGGATTTATAGGATATAAAAGGTTGTGGCTTTTTCAACCATAGAGGTAGAGTATGTTATTGCCATATAGACTATCAAGGAGATGATTTGGTTATAGGAGTTATTTCAAGAGTTGGGGCATGAGTAGGAAGTTGAGAGACTACATAGTGATAGTCAGAGTGCTATTCATTTGGAAAAAACTCAGCTTTCTACTTGAGAATGAAACACATTCAATTACGTTATCACTTCATTAGGATAACTTTGGAGGAGGACTTGGGTGAAGTTAGAGAAGATTCATACTAGCTAGAATCCTATGGATATGATGACCAAGGTGGTCACATTGGACAAGTTGAGACTATGTTTAGATTTGGTTGGCTTTAGTGCTCATGGAATAGTGATAGATTCTGTTCAAGAGAAACAGTCTCCAAGTGGGAGATTGTTGAGTGTGGAGCCCTTTAGGGCTATCACATGACCATAAGGAATTATTTTTGGGGCCTAGAGAGATCCAAGGATGTGGGAAGTGTAGTTTTCCTTACTCCATCTTTTGTGGAACCTTGCTCCACATGTGAGGGGAATATTCTTTGTATATTTCTAATTTCTATGTTTCCATGTTTTATGGAGTTGGTTATTACTTGTCTATTTTCCATGTGACTTCATTGTTTTGAGGAGCTAGTTATTTTTTAGAAAAGGGAATACCTTCCTTATTGCAAGGAGTTGGTTGTGATCATATGAAGTTGGAAAATGTGCCCTTAAAATGTGAAGACCCTTAGTTTGGTGTGTTCCTTCATGGGAGAGCTTTTGGATGAGCTTGATGAGGTGAAAGTGAGTTATATTGAGTGGATGATGCTTATCTTGGATAAGCATGATGCATTTGATCCTCCTTTCATGGATTTTATTTAATATTATATATATATATATAGGGCATGGTGTGGTCTTTAGAGGTTGATGGTTTATTTACAGGATGTGGCTTTGAGGATCAGAGTCAAAGTGTAGGTGTTCATTATAGGGTGTGATTTAGCAACTTGTGAGATACAATATTGTGTAGGTGTAGGTGAAAGTGAAGCTATTTGTGCAATATTTTCTACAAGAGATTTTGATAGCTTTGCGAGAGTTCATTATAGTCTTGGTATTTAGATTATTATTTTTATTTGAGAACTTTCATTGGTGGATGTAGCCCACATTGGGTGAACCACATTAGATCTATATTATTTGTGTTATTATCTTGTTCTCTCATTTATGATTTCATAATAATGATCAATTAATGAATGTTTTTATGATGCATGTTATTTCATAGATTTAGATCTAGTTTATGGTAATAGTAAATCTGGTATAAGCATTTTTATTCCTAACATTTGCAAGCCCATTCTCATTTGTCACATTGGCTTGCTATTTTACAAGAACATTTTTGTCTTCCTATTTATTCTATAAGATCAATCTTATTTTCTATTCATCACCTTTTTTTCTACCCCACTTCTTGGGATAACTACATTTAGCCTAAAGTTCATGTTAGACCTTGCATCCATGAAACTATGTAGGTAGTGTCCACTTGTCTTGTACATATTGAGTCAGCTCAACTACCCCCTCCCTTTCCTTCTCTTTCCCCATTTCATATGTGTTGTTTCCATATCATTAGGGGGAAAATTTGTGTCCTTATTTTTGTTACATTGTGGTAAAATGTAATGCCTCTACTACACATCCATGAACAATTTTTTTAAACCACAATAACATTTGTGACTTACTCTCATTTGTGTGTGTTTATTTAATCTTTATTGGTGTTTTGTTGTGCATTTTTGTCTCTTATTTTATTTTCTTCTTGTCCTTGTTATTTTATTTTTATCTTTGGTCTTGTCATTTCTTTTCTTTTCCAAGAGCTTCTTGATGGTCCACATAGATCTTGATTATTCATATCTTGATCTCATGCTATGAAGTTATTCTTGCTTTGTTTTTATACATGCTTGTTCCTGCTTAAGTCTTTATTTTTCATATCTCAATTTTAAGTTGGGTTAAATTTATATATTATTTTTCTTTGTCTTTGCTTTTTGTTTAAATTTAAATAGTTTTAACTCTAGTCTTGGTCATTTTTACCATTATCCTTAGTTATAGGTATTCACATTTGAACTAACTCAATGTAATTGAAATACTTTGTCATTATAAGTTACTCATACTTATGATACATAATTTCATGTTGTTATAGTAAGCACTCTATACTTTGGATTCAAGTCTCAACATCAATGTAGATCTAATGAATAACTCTCAAGATCACCAATAAAACTAGGATCAATAGGTTTAGCACCTGACTCTATGCAAGACATGCATCTCTTGGCATATATCATAAGTCTAATTGAACACTATTCAGTTTTTTTCATTCCTCATTCCATTCTCTCTTACTTTTGGGTGAATTACATTGGCTTGAGGTCATTTTGGACTATGTAGGAAACACTTTGATACATGATGTATCTCAGGTCAACTTGACCATATTCATTCTTCTTTTCATCTCTTTCATCACTTTATGCATCCTTGTATACCTAGTTTTTTGATAGATTTTTATAGCTATTTCACCATCGAATTTATGTTTGCACCCAATCATCTTTAATATAAGAATTAGGTTATATCCTTGAGATATTAATTTCTAATTTTTCCATGCTACAACATAACATTTAAACCCACCATTTGAATCAAATCAGCACTATAGGGGCAAACCATTCTTTATCAATGATCAAAATCAACCCTACTGGGAAAAAATTATTTATTACATGATCAAATCTACTCTATAGGAAGGGGGAAGAGAAGAAAATGGGGGAAGAGAAGTAAAGGGATGGGGTATCCAAGCTGATTCCAGATGTACAAGATAAGTAGACACTGCCTACATAGTTCCACGGATGCAAGGTCCAACATGAACTTCAAGTCAAATGTAGTTATCCAAAGAAGTGAGATAGAAAAAAAAGTGATGACCAAAAAACAAGATTAATGTTATATAAGAAATAAGAAGATGAGAATGGTCTTGAAAAATAGAAAGCCAATGGGAAAAATGATAATGGCCTTATAAAATGACAAGCACATGGAAAGATTACTTGTAAAATAGGAAGAGCGTGGATACAAAAATAAATAAAAAAGAAAGATAATGTTTTTGTTATTTTATGGATCACTTTCTAATGTTTTTAATAATAGTTGGTAGACATTATGCAGATAATAGGAAATAATTTCCAATAAATAAATATTCAATAACTTCCATGCAATTCTTATTTAAGCTCATAAGTTAGTTTAATTTTCTTAAGTAAGATTAATCAATTTTAGTACAATTCTTTAGAAATTGGTGCATAAATTAATCAAACTGGTTAGAATGTCATATTACTAGGTCATAATTTGACTAGAGAGGAATTAGAAGGTGATGTTAGTTGTGTATGGACCATTATCCCATTTAGGATGTTGTTAACATAAAATAACACATGCACATGTTGTGTGCTTCTGAATTAGAAGAAAAGAGTGTTTCGAAGTACTGAAATGTGAAATCATCATTTTGACTCAAAATAATTTGATCAATTATAATAATCACATAAAATTCATTGCCCCATTTAGGGATACATTAGCCTAAATTAGTACTCATATACTATAAGCTTAAACCATTTAGCACGTTTAAGTGATTTTGGCCTAAATTATGTGTTTGAGTGCAATTCAAGTATGATTGACAACATTAACACAAATGATGTTAGAAATTGGATGTCTACATTTTGCCCCTATTTGAGAAGGCATAGCAAGACATTCAGGTGAAACAATGTATTTTCAAATAAAAATATTTGTCAAGAATAAATTGAAAATGACCCATGCTACCACCTCAAGAGGACATATAAGGATGAAAGATAAGGATGGACTCTCGAAAAGAGAGAGAAAGTGGGCTTAACCCATGGGATAAATTAAATCTATAAGAGCTAATGCTTGCATGTGTTGATTCCATCAATGATAAAAATATAATTAGATCAAAATGGATCTAATAATAGGGGGAAAGGGAAGGATACAATCTAGAAATAAAAGCAACACACTTTGAACACACCAAAAGTTAGGGTGCAAACTACACACTTTGGAATTGATCAATCCTGAGACAAGTTACACACTAAAACATTGCTAGAATGAGGGTAAAAGTCTGTAGAGATTAAAATTAGAATAAAAGGAGAATCATGTCTTCAAAGATATAAGAAATAATAATGTACCCTTATAGAGCAAATTTTATTGTGTAATAAACAATTTTTCCCCAGTAGGGCTGATTTTGATCATTGATAAAGAATGATTTTCCCCTGTAGGGATGATTTGATTCAATGTTGGGTTCAAATTTTATGCTCTAGCATGGGAAAATTGGCAAGAAATAGCTCAAATATATAACCAAATGCATATAATAAAGATGAGTAGACACAAACATAGATGCGATGGTGAAATAACTACAAAAAAGTATAAAAAAATTAGGCATATAAAGATGCACAAAGTGATGAAAGAGATGAAAATAAGAATTAAGATGGCCAAGTTGACCTAAGATACATCATGTATCTAATCACTACCTACGTAATTCAAATGGACCTCAAGCTAATGTAGTTCACCCAGAAATGGGAGAGAATGGAATGAGGAATGAAAAAAATTGACCAATGTTTGATTAGACTCATGATATATGCCAAGAGATGCACATATTTCATAGAGTCAGGTGTTAAAACTATTGATCCTAGTTTAATTAGTGATCTTGAGAGCTATTCATTAGAGATGCATTGACGTTGAGACTTAAATATAAAGCATGGAGTGCTTACTATAGCAACATGAAATTATTTATAAGTATGAATAACTTATAATGATAAAGTATTTCAATTGCATTGAGATGGTTCAAATGTGAATACCTATAACTAAGGATAATGGTAAAAATGACCAAGACTAGAGTTACAACTATTTACATTTAAATAAAAATTAGAGACAAAGAAAAATAATACATAAATGAAACCCAACTTAAAATCAAGATATAAACAATCAAGACTTAAGCAGGAACAAGCATATATAAAAACAAAACAAGAACAACTTGATAACATGAGATCAGGATATGAATAATCAAGATCTATGTGGACCATCAAGAAGCTCTTGGAAAAGAAAATAAATGACAAGACCAAATAGGAAAAAAAAATACCAAGAAAAATAATAAGAAAATAAAATAAGAGACAAGAATGCACAATAAAACACCAATAAAGATCAAATAAACACACACAAATGAGAGTAATTCACAAATGTTAGTGTGGTTTAATAATAATTGTTCATGGACGTGTATTAGAGGCATTACTTTCTACCACAATGTAACAAGAACAAGGACACAAAGTTTCCACCTTGATGATAGGGAAACAACACAAAAGAAATGGGGGAAGAGAAGAAAAGGGAGGGGGTAGCCATACTGACTCTAGATGTACAAGACAAGTTGAGGCTGCCTAGATAGTTCCATGGACACAAGATCTAACATGAACTTCAAGCCAAATGTAGTTCTCCTAGGTAGTGGGATAAAAGAAAAGGTGATGACTAAAAAATAGGATTGATGTTATAGAAGAAATAGGAAGATGAGAATGGTCTTGAAAAATAGCAAGCTTGTGGGACAAATGAGAATGGTCTTACAAAATGACAAGTGCATGGGATGATTACTTGTAAAATGGGAAGAACATGGGATGAGAAAATAAATAAAAAATCAAGACAATGTTTTTTTCTTTTGTGGATCACTTTCTAATGTTTTTGGGATAAGCAACAATAATGAAATATCAACAAAATATTATGATTCTTATAAGAATGGTCCAAGGAACTACCTAGTTGAGGAGATGCACGTCTACATGTAAGAGCCAAAATAACAACTAAGTTGACTATAATGACCCATGCTCATAAATCAACAAGAGCAAGGATTCTTATGAGGTAACAATGACTACCAAATAGTAGTATAATAATATAACAATATACAACATGAGATAAAATTTAAACAACCATATAGTAGGAAAAAACCATATGTTGTGGTATCCATGTTCACTTATCTATAGAAGAAGCTGTAAAATATTATTCAGGATGAACTACTTTGTAAAACTGGTGTTGAATGTGTTTTTAGTGCCTATGAGTCATAATCAAGATCATAATTGGTAAAGGGATAAAAGTGTTTAGGTTACAACAACCCAAGACATGAAAAGAATGTGGTTCTCAAAGAGAACAATCCAAAATGAATAGGGTCCAAAAGAGGATGGTCTAGGGTGGGATAAAAAATGAGGTTCTCAAAGAGAACGGTCCAAAAAGAATATGGTCTAAAAGAGGAAGGTCTAGGCTAGTATAAAATATGTTTAGAGTTCCAACGGTCCAAAGCTTTCACTATTTAAAGTTGTAAAAATAATATAGCTCTCCTAAGAGAAATCTAGAGTAGTTAAAGAATATGCTCCATGAAAGGATGGTATGGGATATAATGATAGGATAAAATACTTCAACACAAGTTGCCCCCAAGGAAGGGGTATTATAGACAATGGTTCAATCGACTGTTCAAGCATAGAACCTCTTAAGGTGCATAATGTTCATGGGCTCTGGAAGTTCTTCACCATTCAGAGTAGCCAATCAATATGCCCCTGATCCATAGTTTTCCATGATAACATATGGTCCCAACCAATTAGATTGAAACTTACCTTTTTTCTTGCATTCAATGTTTATGTTCTTTTGGTTCTCTTTCAAGACCAAATCATCAATCTCAAACTCTCAAGGTAGAATGTGCTTATTGTAGCTTATTTAAAATTGGTTTTGATAGGCTTGCAAGTTTTTTAAGGAAGTCAAATACTTACCATCAATAAGTTCTAGTTCTTGCAACCTTGAGACTTTGTATTCCTTATTATATTCAATATGATCTAAAGATACTCATAATGATGGCAACTTGATCTCAATTGGGATAATATCTTCTATGCCATAAATAAGGGAGTATGGAGTGGTTCCTGTAGGGGTTTGATGACTATTTTGATAAGCCCAAAGGGAAGGAAATATTTATGAGTGATAATTAAATCCATCATCATTGACAATCTTTTTAAAAATAACTACAATGGTCTTTTTTGATGCTTCGACTTATCCATTGCCTTGTGGGTTATATCGTGTGGATTTTTTATGATTGATTTTGAATTTTACACAAAGGTGTCTTACAACTTTGTTTACAAAGGATCCACCATTATCAAATATAATTCATGTTGGCATGCCATATCAATATATGATATGATATGATAATGAATGAATTCGGCTATCTAATTCTTGATGACATAAGTGAGATGAATGGCCTCAATCCTCTTAGTAAAGTACTTGATAGTAGTTAAAATGTATTTGTGGCCATCTAAAGATGTGTGGTTTATTTTCTCGATGAGATTGAGGCCCCAAGCAGAGAAAGACCATGGTATTATGATTGATTATAGTGGTAAGTAAGGTGCATCTATTAAATTTCCATGTTGTTAACATGTGACACACTTCTTCACATAATTGCAAGCATCTGTCTCCATTTTGGGTGAATAGTACCCTATTCTAAGGAGATTTTTAGCTAAGACTACACCATTAGTATGGGCCCCACACATTCCTTCATGAACCTACCTCAGTGCTATCTTGGATTCTCTCAAAGATAAACAATGAAGAAATGTTCCATCATAGACTTTATGATAAAGTGTGTTTCCAAGGAGGGTATAATAGGCTAGATGATGAAGGAAAAGTTTATATCTATTATTGGACAAGTCAGGTAGAAAGACGTGATCATGAAAATAGTTATAAAAATATTAAAACCATGACAGTTCAGGTGGGGGATTGGGATGAGCAATGGTGCATACCCTTTCAGAATCAGGCATAATATGTGCAAGTTAAAGGATATTTAAATTAAAAACTACTACTCTTTAGAAATACCATCAATATATATCATGGATCTAATCATTTCCATTGCCTCGGTAGATCTGTTATTGGCCCTTGGCACTTATTCAAACTACAGAGATTTAAAATGAACTTTGAGATTATCAACAATGTGCTTGTAAGGTAAAATCTTGTCATCTCTATTTTGATATTGATCAGTAGTTTGATTGATGATTAAATGAGAATAACCATATACTAATAAGTGATAAATATCACATTGAATTATAAGATGAAGTCTTGTAATAAGTGCTTCATACTTGGCCATATTGTTGGTACAATTGATATTAATATTGAACGCTTTGGGAATTATATTCCCTTGTGATATAATCAACAATATGATGGATCTAGATCCATGGGATGTAAAGGAGCCATAAAAATATAACTTCAATTATTCAGGTTCCTATGATCTTTGTTCTATTGCCATATTAGAATCATCTAGGAAGTCAAATTTGAGAGGTTGATTATATAATAGGGGCCTCTATAAGTTAATCATCAATAACCTGCCCCTTGATAGATTTTTGATTTTGATACTCAATGTCAAATTTGCTTAGGAGCATGACCCACTTGGCCATACATCCTATGAGAGCTGATTTGGATAATAAAAAATTGATAGGATCTACCTTAGCGATGACAATTGTTTTATTGTTCAACATATAGTGTCACAATTTTTGGGTAGTAAACACTATAGTTAAAAATGCCTTTTAAATAGGTGTATAATTATGTTCATAAGCCATAAGTGTGTGGATTAAATAATATAATTCATGTTCTTTAGCTTGATCATCATGTTGGGTCAAAAGTACCCCCAGTGCTTGTTCAGTTCTTATATGTAAAGAAGCAATGGTCATCTAGGTGTTGGCAGTCTCAAGACTAGTGGATTGGCTAAATATGTCTTGAGCTTCACAAATGCTAACTGATAGTTTTCATCCCATTAAAACATGACCCCTTTCTTCAAGAGATGGGTAAATGGGTGACACTTATCTAATAATTAAGAATGAACCTACAGATTGATTGGATCTTTCCTTGCAAGCTTCACAGCTATTTAAGATTGGAAGGTGGAGGCATTTCCATAGTGGCCTTGACCTTAGTAGGGTTGACTTTGATCCCTCTTTATAATACAATGAAACCTATAAATTTCCCTGAAGTGACTCTAAAGACACACTTCTTAGGATTTAGGTGGACTTTATATTCATGAATCTTCTCGAATATTCTTCATCGAATGTTAGGATGTCCAACACATGTTATTGATTTTGCTAGTATGTCATCAACATAGTCCTAAACAATATCATGCATCATGTCATGGAAGATGATAGTTATGACACACTGATATGTAGTTCCAACATTCTTCAAGCCAAATAGTATGACTTGGTAATAAAATGTTCCCCATAGCATGGTGAATGTAGTATTATGCTGATCTTCTTAGGCTATCTTGATTTGATTATATTTAGAAGATCCATCTATAAGGGACAACATCTTATACCTATCAGTTCAGTTGACAATCATGTTGATGTTAGGTAGAGGAAAATAATATTTGGGACATGCTTTATTGATATATCTAAAATTAGTATAAAGATGCATAGCCTATGCATTTTTACTAACTAGAACTATGTTTGATATCCATTCATAATAGTCCAGTGGTCTAATGAAACCTACTCCTAATAACTTCTCTAGTTTTACTTTAACCAATAGGGAGATGTGTAGATGCATCTTACTTAGTTTATATTTGAATGGATTGACATCAGGATGGATAACAAGGTGATACACAACCAAATCAGGGTCTAATCCTGGCATGTCAGAGTAAGCACATACAAAGATGTCAATAAAATCTTTCAAAATGGAAATAATGTATTCACATTCTACATTAATAAGGGAAGCTCCAAGATAAACAATTTTGGGATCATCATATGTTCCCAAGTTCACTTTTGTTATGTTTTCCATAAAGAGTGTGGATCCATCTTCAAGAATAGTAGGCAAGGTGTGATTGTGATCATATTTTTATGCTACATCTTCTTGATGTTCCTCTCAAAGCTCTGGATAATGTGACAAATTAGAATTTTCCATATTAGGTATTAGCCAAGTAGTAAAAACTTTTGGAAACTCAAGAGTGAGACGATAAAATTTTTATTGTTATTCTAAAGAGATGCTTGTACTGGGTATGGAACTAGGACTTGATGGACCTTCTGCATCTTTTGGGTATACGTAAACTTTCCCATCCAAGAGTACTTGAATCATGTTTTCACTCAAGTGCTTGTCTTTTTATTTACTTTTTCCCTAATCCATGAGCACCTCCAAGAGGTTTTCACTTAAAGATATCGATGTTTTATCTTTGTTATGACCAAGAAATTTTGCCTAATCTCCAAAGTAAACAAAAGGATCTAATGAAAAATCAAAGCCTTGTTTGTGATAGTGATTGATTCTTCATTATAAAAATCATCAAAGTGTATGACCAAATTTTCTTGGTCCTAATCAATGAGTTTGGGATGGAAAAGGCATAGGGAAAAATGATGTGTTACTTCAGTAAGGGAAAATCCAAGAGAAACATGGGATGTTATGGTCATAATGGCATTAGAATCAAATAGGTCCATGTCAGCAAGCTTATTGAAAAGGCTAGAATAGGATGTTGTATCGATGCTAGGAGTCTCATCACTAGTCAATTTAGAAGAATCACTATCAAAAGTCACGAGGTCACCTTGAAGCAGTATAAAATTGATACCATGATTCAAATTAGGTACTCCAACTAATAAAGGTTCTAGGTTTCCTTTTGCTCATGGGTCAAGGCCTTTTATTATATAATCAAAGTTGTCCATGATCCAATTAGGGATGGGATACCTTGGATTTTGAAAGCAATCAAAAATTATATTAGAATATAACTAGTCTCCTTCATTAAAAGCCTCTTGATTTTATTTTTGTGAAGTAGTAGGTATAAATACCATAGGTGGTTTCCCCTATTCTTTCTTCTATTACCGAATCAAGTTGGGTCTATTAGGGATCTTAGAGTGTTTGGGTTTACCAAATGTTTTAAGAGACTTTGTCAACTTTTAAAAATGGAAGGCATCTTTAAGATGGTATGTAGAAATACCCACATCTTCTATAATAACCTAATTTGTAAGAGCTTTGGGAAATGGATCAGCTGAAGTGGATGCAAGGTCACTAGGCTTGATATAATTGGATGAAAGTGGATGTGAAACTATTACCTTATTCTTATTTACAAAAAATTTAGAACTTGGACAATATTTATAATTATATAAATCGGCCTCTAAATGCTTGAAATACTGATAACACTGTTGATCAACATAAATAATAACCTTGATCCCCTCATGGGGAAACTTAAGACACTAATGTAAGGTGGATGGAATGACTTTTACTTCATGGATCCAAGGTTGACCAAGAACTATGTTATAAGGTATCTCACTTTCCATAGTATGTAATAATGTGTGGTGGGAAATAGACCCAACAATGATTAGCAACCAAATGGTACCAAAAACTCCCTCTTGATATTGTCATAAGCCGTTATGGTGATTATCTTTAGCTAAATGCCCTTCATAGTGTAGCCCAATATTTGTACCAGTTAAAAATATATTATGTTTAGCCTTGAACCATTTCCTATAATAACCTACTTGATCTTATGGTTTTCAATGATTACCTCAATATACAATGGGTAGTTATGGCTGGGACCAAGGGTGGACATGTATTTTTGATCAAATGTGACTTGTTACAATAAAGACAAATGTCCCACTAGGTTTTGTAACTATTTAGGATTAATATAATTAAGAATAGTATATTGCTACAAAAGGTTGGTTAGGATAGTTCTATAGACTTAAGTTGAAAGAAAGAGATTCAAAATGGAAATCTATACAGGGGTTATACTCAGTTGGTCTGATAGACAATAAAGATTTTCAATAGTGGTATGAGATAGATTGGCCTTGGCTAGTGTAGTATTTGACTTTGGGTCTGAAGGCATAATGTTCACATTGGGTTTTGTAGAAGAAGAGGGTAAAGGGCCCTAGAGAGTAACTCATGAGTGTATAGTTTAAATTACATAATTGAGAGGTGGCAAGGAGCCATCATAATAAAAAAATGAAGGCAAAGGGCCTTGAAGCGTGATTCATAGGTGTCTAGTTGCATTGGAGCAATTTTGAGTTGATGAAGATCCATTGTAATTAGAGGAAGGATGGGGTCAAAAAATAGTAACCCATGCAAATAGAGTCACAACAAAATTACGTGTACTTGACGTGGTGTTAATAGTGGGAGAGGGTGTTGACCCTATAATAATGGGTCTCATACTTCAAGGATCATGAGATAGTTTATGGAATTTGATAGTAATAGTGGAAATATGGCTTGTAGAAATGCATCCCATGGTGTTGTTATAGTTGTAAGGCATGTTGTTGTAACCTAAGTTGTTATCATGGGTATTATGGTCCTAATTATGATCATGTTAATTATGATTTTGACCCTAATTTTGGTTCTAATTTTGCCTCTAGTTCTATCCTTGGTTTTGATTGTTCCTTGTCTACTGTTGATTATGTCAAGGAAAGGGATCTTTATAGATTCCCATATCTTGATTAGTGTCCTATGGAGCTAGTTTAATCTCAACTTCACCACTATCAATCAAATATTCAATAATATGTTATAATTGGATGAAATGATAAGCATCGTGACCAACAACATGATGGAAATTGCACCATTCACTCTCCTTGTAATAATATGGCAGTAGTTGATCTATAGGAAATGGCCTTGGTACAGACCATACAATCAAGTTAGCTACTACAAGCTTTCGTTATACTATCTCAACAGGCTCTCCCAATTTTTTAGACTTTAAATTGATTATGGAATGTCCTCTATAGAAGATCTCTTTACAAATTAGGTGGTGGATTCGAGGGAGCTAATTGTAGATTTGGGGCTGGCGAGGTTTGCACCATTTGTACATGTCTTTTTTTAGTCATGCCATTTCCTACCATGTTTTTATTCTTGTTGAAACCCTTAGGTTTCTCTTGTATAACTATTTGAATCAATGATTGGGTCTGATTTAATTTTTGACCCTACATGAAAATATTGACAAGGCCTTTGGCAATAAGATCCTTCTCAATCTACACCCCTTTACCTATAATATCTTTAAATGAGTTAACATAAGCAAGTCATAAATTATGCATGACCTTAGGATGTAAGTTATATGCAAAAATATCTACCAACTATTTATTTGGCAAATTATGTTGAAAGCGACCTATTAATGCTCTCCACCTCTATAGATATGCTACAAATATTTTTCCATTATGTTGTTTAGATTTGCACAAGTCAACAATGGTCACTTCATGTTCAATATTATATGATAAATGGTTGACAAATTTTTTAGACAAGTCATTCCAATCCACAACTGATCCTTTGGGTAGCTTAAGTAGCCAATCTAATGCATGTCCCACTAAAATTTCATAGAAATAATTGAAGTAAATGCTACTATATGTTACCTCTTAGCATAATATGAAAAATGCCTCAATGTGTTCATGAGGTTCACCCTTTCCTTTATATTTTTCAAATTTAGGTGCTTCAAAATGAGATGAAAAGGGGACTTGGAGAATGCTCAAATCAAACAAATTTGGACATATCTCATTAAATTTATATTTCATAACTTTGTTATTTGTCTCCAATCATGACATATCTCTTTTACAGAGTTCCAATCTTGCATGTTTGGTGCATTCATGGGTGAAACATAATGTTTTTGGGGTGGTATGTGCCCTTGTTATTGTTGGGATGGTATGTGCCCCTGTTGCTACATGGATTTGTTAGGGATGTACACACTATGATTAGTAACTTTTTTTTGGTTTACTCCTAGATTTGAGTAAGTGAGCCAGCGATTCCTTAGAATATTATACCTTGAATTATATGTGTTCTATTTATTTTGGGGAGTTTTTTCTCTATTCACCAAAGTACATGTTGGTTGAGACAAACTAGCCAAATTATTTTGAGGGATCTCCTCAATGTGCACTAAATCTTTTTGTCCCTAAGTTTGTAAGGTGACAAGAGGTTCTTGATGGTTGAAAATTGTGTGTTCCATATCTCAAAAACCATTTTGCACAACCTCTTGTGTCTTGTTCTATTTAATTGAGGTATTTTGATCTATCATCATTGTGTTCTCAACTATTTTTTTTACGTTGGTTCAATCACATTTTATTATTCCTTAGAAGAATCGTTATGGATTGAAGTAACAACTAGAGAGTCTATCAAGTCCATGATAAGTTCAATTGCAGATCGTTGACTTATTTTATTAATCTTGGTGACAAGATCTTGATCAGTTGGCTTTGATCTCTGTAACTATTTCCTTGCCTTTGCTAGAAGAAGGTATGTTTATTTTTACAATGTATGCAAGGGATTATTATCACTATTGCTCTCCTTCTCTAACTAAGGTGTGTAATTGTTCCATAAGAAAATCTAAAGGTAATCTAACACCAGATTTGATCAACCTTAGGAGGGATTCATCCATGTCCTCTTGGGGTTGGTATTTAAGGTAATTTTCCATGAATCCTACACTCGTGGGGATGTCCTCAAAGATAATGGAATTGTCCTAACCATCATAAAATTTCTCATCCTCATAGCTAGGGCTGTAAGAGACCTCAATATGAGTTTACTTTTGTGTTATGTCTAAAAATGTTGCTCTCTACATTTGATGGTAGTTATAAAATGTTTTGCAAACATTTTAAACAAGGTATATGTTTTGATCCTCTTCCAAATAAATGACTAGGTACTAAAGAGACTATAATAAAAGGAGGGTGGCATAGTATGACACACAATTAGAAGAAATTTTTCATGAAATTACTCAACCTTCAAAAGAGGGTATGATAACTCAAAAACCAAGAGTGTAAACTAGTTCACTAAAATGTAGATTTTTGAGATACGTCAATACCATAAAAACTAGTTCAACTTCGATGAGTTGATACTAGGAAACTAGAAGAAATCCCTTTAGATCAGGAAGGTGATAATTCAAACTAAGAAACTCAAGATGCGAAAACATGCAAGAATTCCTAAATATAAAACTAGAACCAAACAAGCAACACAATGTCACCACATAGTAATAGGAGGTAGTATAAAATATGTTCTATAACTAAGAGTGTGACCGATACACAAAATGACCTAAGTTCACCAATGATCAAATGATGATGAGTCTATAAATGACCTTAAATCCAAATGTGAAATTGAACCCAAGTTAACTCATGTCAAGTGAAAATGGAAAATCCAATCAACATGTTAACCTCGAACTTAGAAAGGTGCAATTCTAAATGTTTAAGATGAGAATTTTGAACAAGGCAAAGATTATTTTGATTTGGACAGTGTAACACCTCCTTGTTCAAATAAAATGGTGGACAAATGTGTTTGGTTATGATGTTTGTTTACAATCAAGTTTTGAATCAAATAAAGACCAAGTAAGTAAAGACTAAATACAACTAAGTAAATTGTCCTAATCCCTAAATTGACAAGGTTGCTTTGTATTATTGTAATCCATATTTATACATGCACTTGGAAGGATTTTAATTGTTCATCCAAAATAAAAGCACATTAATTGGTAGGGTATTTTACACCCACCTTATCCTAAGAGATTTTATGATGACATGGACCTTTAGGTTACTCACCCTACATCAACAATACTCTGTAGTAAATGGGGTTATCTAAAACTTATAATTTACGACCGTTTAGATGGTCCCAAGTGTGGCTAACACAAGGGATACAACATGTCAATTAGATCCACATCAATAATCTTATTGTGAAAAGGTCTTATCCTTTTCACAACCATTATATCCATCAATTTCTCAGTATAGTGTTATGTTTTGATTGATCATACATTCCAAGCTGACTTTCCACTAACAAAGTTTTCTTAACCACTCAAGTAAATATCGTAGTAGGGCGATCTCAATTTATATACCCCCGATGGAGAGGGGTTAAAGTCAATGTTGGGAGATGAAACCCCATGTCAAAGATTCCCTAAAGAACTTGTAAATAGGCTGTGAACTCCCCTCCACAATATAAATTTGCATGAAATAAAACCAAGTGAAAAGTCTTTAGAGGTTATTTTTAAATCATCCAAACCATACAAGTTTTGGGGAGATCCTAGACAACTTCCTTTTCTTACCTTGGAAAAAGGCACAATTGTAATGAAAAGGTGTTTTTGGTCACCCAAGTTCCTTAAAGGGTACAGAGGGAGAGCATACACACATATCTCATTTTTATCAAAAAACAAGTGATAGATGATTTACATAAACCAAAACTTTAAGAAATTTGATATTTAAGTGAATGCTGAGTTTTATAACACCAAATTGAAATGTTGACTGAAGTTCTTGGCCCCTTGGCCTTAGTGTGATTTTTTTTTGAAAAAAAATCACAAAAAAATCAAATAAACCATCTACGTTCCTTTTAAACACTAAAGGGAAGGTTAAGGTTCTTTTTAAACACCAAAGGGAAGGTTAAAGTTCATTTTAAACACCAAAGGGAAGCTTTAAGACTTAACTATGCTTAAATTGATCAATTTTCCATGCAGGTCCTACAAGAGAAGTTAGAGAGTCTCCTTGAGCTTTGAAACTTAATTGAAAATCAAATAATCAAGTTTGAATTTCATACTCTTGGGTTCTCTATTTTAAAAATACAAAGACCAATGTCAATCAAAAGTGACTAATACTGGTTGCTACAACACTGATACTAGTCATAAATTTAACCGTGGTCGATCAAAAATGACCAATAATGATCACCTATGAAGCCTTAGGCATGAAAATATTTTGACCAAAAACATGTTAGCATAATGTTAGGATAAAATCTCCAAAATAAAACTTCTGGATCAGGATAAATGTTTAGACCAAAGACTTATAAACCCAATTTGAAAACTACAAACTTGAGAAAAGCTCTAAAATGCAATTTTTAAACATATGTTTTCCGTATAACCCAACTGATGTTGGTTAGCTTGGACTGATGCTGGTTACACAAAATTGACATCAGTTACTATATGACCTGTGTATAAAAAAAAATGTTAAAAACATGGGAAAATGAAGCTAAAAATTGATAGTTAAGGATTTTTAAAGACTCTTAAGATTTTATAGAAATGCCAAAGTGTCTTCCTTGTTTGAGAGGGATGCATGGTCCCACTGGGCATGCCAAGATGTAGAGATGGATTAAAAATATGGTTAGATCAAGAATTAGTCAATAAAAACATGAGAAATGCATAAGAACATAACAATCTAGGCCAACCTATTCAATGGGGTATGCAAATGACTATCAAGAACAAATGAAAGAAAACAAACATAAGTTACCTTCCCAAGAGCTTCCCATCATCCAAATGTGGCTCTAAATGTGTTTTTACCCATTGATTTGGTGTTCTTGTCTTCATCAATGATGAATGCTTTGCTCTTCCATAATCTCAAGATCACCAACTAAGCTACACTCATGATATGAATATCATTGCTATGCCTATCAATGAAGCTATCCTATTGCAAATAAAGCATAATGACCAACACAAATAAAAGTTGTGGAGAGAATCTTGCATTATAAGTTTACACAAATGAATCTTAATAAAAGTGGACTTGGCCCTCCTATTTATATAATTTTGGATTTGATTAGGATCAACCATGATCATCCATCTCAATATGAAGATGTGTGGCCATGAATTAATCCAATATTACATAATTAATCCATAAATATCCTCATAAATATTTGGGAGGAAGAGGCATTAAAAAGGAATGGGAGACAATAAAATTGATATTTGTTGCATTTATGGCATATGGATGCCACCCTATTGATCATGCCATTTGATGATCTAGATAATAGGAATCAATTTACAATAAATAAATATTCAATAACTTCCATGGAATTTTTACTTAATCTCATAATTTGGTTTAATTTTCCTAAGTAGGATTAATCAATTTTAGTGTAATTCTTTGGAAATTGGTGCATAAATTAATCAAACTGATCATAATGTCATATTACTAGGTCATAATTTGATTGGAGATGAATTAGAAGGCAATGTTAGTTACATACAGACCGTTATCCCATTTAGGACATTGTTAACAAAGAATAACACATGCATGTGTCATGTGCTTTCGAATTAGAAGAAACAAGTGTTATAGAGCACCAAAATGCAAAATTGTTATTTTGACTCGAAATGATTTGATCAAAGTTAATAATCACATAAAATGCATTGCCCCATTTAGGGATACATTAGCCTAAATCAACACTTGTATATGACAAGCTCGAACCATTTAGCATGTTTAAGTGATTTTGGCCTAAATTGTGTGTTTGAGTGTAATTCGAGTAAGATTGAAAATTTTAACACAAATGGTGTTAGGAATTGGATGTTTACATCATGTGATAAAAATATGATCATAGAGTATAATGTCAACATGTTATCATATAATTATCATTTGTCATTGAAGCATGTATGTAACATATTGAATGTAAAGGCATACAAGTGTCATTTCTAGATAGATATATCATTGAGGTATGCAATAAAGTAAACATATCTGAAGTAGACTATGACATATAAGTGTGTAGAAACATAAATTAACATTTAAGCTAAAATAACACACTTGTGACCACTATTTAGACACACTTAGCTTGTGACCCATCCTAGGTCCTTTTGACCACTTTTGATGACCTTGATTATAGAATAATCACTCTTTTAAGATAATTAATGACCCTAAAATACACTTATCTATTATGATATCAGCCTCAATCATCATTTAGGTTATGCTAGACCCATAATATCATTATTTATCCCCTTGGATAATAATGCCCAATTAAATGGGAGTACCTTGATTTGTTGTTCGAGTACCCTCTCTTATCTTACCATAAAATAATAACTAATTTATAAAATTCAAAGTTATGAAAATGTTGGATTATGTGCCTAATAAGCTCCATTCAAATAAAATTCAAAGATACCACTTGTAGCTTCAAGAATCTGAATCAAACCACCAATGTTTGGTAGGGTGCTAAAGCAAACCACTAAGAGGCTAGAGGGGTCGGGGGTTATATGGGATATAGGAGGTTTATAGTGGTTATCCAAATTTATAGCTTACACCAAGTTGTAGATAGACATATAAACTAGGTTGGGGCTAGAACGAACAAGAGAACCAAGTACATAAGTTCCTCTAACGGATCCAACCATAGTAAAGCAAGTAGCTAAAACTATACTATGGATTGCATAAATAATACAAAAGCAACAATAATGAATGAAATGAGATAACCAATGAAATGCAAATCTAGTAACTAATGCACTTTGAGGCCAAATGAAAGATGTTTTAAAGCAAAGGTTCAAGAGCATGCCTAATCTATATTTGAGCTACCTTTCCAAAAGAATATTACTATTTTCTATCAGTGCAATATTTATAGTAGAGAGAGAGAGAGAGAGAGAGAGAGAGAGAGAGAGAGAGAGAGAGAGAGAGAGAGAGAGAGAGAGAGAGAGAGAGAGAGAGAGAGAGAGAGAGAGAGAGAGAGAGCGAGAGAGAGAGAGAGAGAGAGAGAGAGAGAGAGAGAGAGAGAGAGAGAGAGAGAGAGAGAGAGATCATACCATGTAATGAAAGACATTTCCAATGCAAACATAACATGTAACAGTAAATATTTCAAGTAATGAAGATATCTTGTAGCCAAATACAAATGTATAATCTTCATAAACCATTTTAAATCATGCAAAAAACAACTAATTTTCTAAAACAAAATAAACCCTAACATACATACTACTACAAATAAATAGAGTTTCACTTTGAAAAGTAAAGTACCCTCATATCAAACTCAATAGAGATGTGTAGAATTTTTACCAACCAATTATCCAAACTAGGAGGAAAGAGAGGAAGAAGATTAGGTTGTGTATAGGTTGAGTCCAGAACAGGAGCCAAAAGTTGTGGTAGAGATGAAGGATAAGCCACCAATCTATGAGAGATAATGCAAGGAGCACAAATGATAGGTGAAATAGAGACTTGAGGATGCAATAAGTAGTCCAAAATATTTAGGAAAATCATCAATGGAATAAGCAATAGAGTAAGGCATCCCTTTTCATAAAGAAAGTAATTATGCCAAGCAAGAATCATGAGAGATTCAAGGAGGCAACCAAGCTTTACTATGAATGATAAATAGAGATAATCATAGTAGATATGCATCAAAATTGAAGTGAGAGTGAATCTTTAGTGTGAATGAATGAGGAAAAGCCAATATAACTCAGCCTTAATCTACCAAAATGCAAAAAATTAGCTGTTTTAAGCCATTTGGGTCAATTTAGGATACTTTTTCACATATTTTGATTGGGCGCAGCCTAAGCCACATATTTCATGAAGGAAATATGTGGCCTAGGTTGTGAATTTACTCCCTAAGCCATGACCTAGGTTAAATAAGGGCCCAAGCAAGTTAACAACTTCTCGAATGGGTCTTGAGGGGTCTTTAGAGAGTCTATTTTGCATGAGAAAGGGTCAATATGGACTGAGGATGTATGGGGGATGAGAATATCAAGTGGGAAAGCTCCAAGTGAGTGGCCTATGATTTTAAGTGGGATAACTAGGGTCAGTAGTTTGCACATGAGTTGATGGGTAATCATAGGGAGGAGTAGGGTCATGGGAAGTATGATTACATATGCCCCCAAAGTATGAGTAGTTGGTGTTTGAATAAAAAAGGATAGCTGTGAAGTACCCAAAAGCCATACCAAAGGAAAGAAAAGTAAGTACTAAAAAGATAACATAAAAATATTACTTGTACTTACCAAATAAGGATGGTGGTGGAAGAATGTCAATGATGCGGTGAAAGTGCAAATGTTACTTAATCCAGAATCCAACTCTAACTCTAGCTCCAACTTTAGCTCTATCTCCTACAAATAGGGAACACAAGTGATATAAAATTAAGTCATACTATCTATAATGACATTCACTAATGCATCAACTCTAGTGTTCTCTTTACAAGGGATATGGGTGAATTGGACGTCCTTAAAGAAGGAGAGCAAATCAAGCACCACCTTGAAGAGGGGAACAACTCAAAGCTAAGGATGACCTGACATCAATGAGTTGAGACATAGCTAAGAGTGAGTCAAAGAATAACTACACATATCATGTGCCTAACTCATGGGCATCGATCAAAGCACTAATGATTACATGATACTTGACAACATTATTCATCTCACTGATCAAGAAATGACTAGCTACAACAAGCTCATGACCCCATGGATCATCAATAACCCAAGCCACAACCATAGGTCCTAGGTTGCCCTGATTACTACCATCTATGTGAATCACCACTAAGATGTGCACCATGATGAGGGTTGAGGACATAGGACTGGTAACTATAGAAAGGTTATCTCAATGTGGAGATAAGTAAGTGAGTTGCACAAGGGAGTCAAAAAAATACAACCAAGCCATAACCAAAGTGGTTGACCATCACCAGTCATAGGAAGAGGTAACCAAGGAAAGTGGGGGGAAGTTATAAGAAGATGAAGATCAGTCAATAAGACTAGAGTAAGTCTCAAACTACTACAACTAGCTAACACTGCCAACCTGTAACCATGAAAAAAAAAGAGAGAGGTAGTTAGAATGGATTGAATACATGAAAGAAGAGAAATGACTAACTAAAATAAGTATACAAAGTAACTATTGGCATCAAATTGTGTACCCTAGGACACTCTATTTAGCTTGTACAATTTGATGTAACATTGAATCATCTCTCAAGTTGTGGGGAACTTGTAAGAGAGATGAATCTATAAGATTGAAAGGGATAACTCCCTAGATTATTTTTAAAATTCTTATCACCTAATATAATGCTTATTCATGAAAAGAGTTAGAAGGAAATGAAATGAATCTAACTACTATGGTGATGCACAAAACTAGTAGATCACTCACACACACATTGACTAGTATACTAAAGACAACAAGGCAACATGAACAAACAATAATCTCATAAGAGCCTATTGCATTAATGTTTTATAGAAGGGTAAAACATAGTGAAAATTAAAAGGAAGACTAATTCACTTTCTAACTCATCAAATGCTATCAATGACACCAACTACAACATGCAATAGTGAACAAAACTACATGAGACAAGACAAGAAGGATAACAAGTCAAGGTGATATACATCTACAGTTGACTAGATCAACTAATTAAAAATTATCACTACATGAAGCCATGAAATGAGGTATAAATCAATCATATTATTTATCCAAGGTAATAAAAAGTGGTAGGGCTTCACCATACCAAGTGGAGAATGCCATATAATGCCAAAAAGGCTAAATCTTATAGAATTTGAGAGATGGAGAGAGAAAAGGAAGTTCAAGAGTCACTTGTACATGTGTCAACTTGAGAAAATTAGTTAAAAATACATGGAAGTGAGGTAGAAAAGAGATCAAGAAATTGATGTGAACATGTGTCCATCCAAAACAAGCCTCCTTTCTAAATGTGGTGTAACATCTTCTCAATCATTCTCTCTTGGAAACTACCTTCATCATGGGCCTTTTTGATCATTCCAAGAAAATTAGGGACAAGTGTCTCATGTGTGTAGAGGAGAGGGAGTTACAAAGAGGCCTCCACCTACATTGGAAGTTTTCTTAATCATGAATATTCTCTTACACAAGCCCAATCATCTTCTACAACTATGATCATTATCCAATAGGATTTTCTTTATAATTGGCACTAGCATCTTCTTATCTCCCTTAATAATCAATACCAAGAGTCTTATGACACATGGTAGGACACTTCATACACTTGGCTTCATCAGACACATCTTAAAAGGCCTCTAATTTTAGGTTATCACTCTTTTCACTATGTCACTTTGGAGAATAGCTGAAGTGAAAGGCCTAATAGGGACACTTATTGGCATCTGCAAGCTCTAAAAATGGCATATGGAGTTGGTTCAAGTCCCAAGATACCCTCCCAAGTGGTTGGTATCCCATGATCATCTTCAAGACTTACAAAACATAAGAAATTTTCAAAGAAAATTAGTTTATACTTAACTTGTATGGATTCCATACAATCTATCTCCATGGATCTGATAATCATGAAGTTTTCAACAACTTATCTTTATCTTTTAGGGTCAAATTTGTCCATTTGGATGTACTTTGAACCTCATTTCTTCCATCGGGTCACAAAACAAGCTTTCCAAGGGTTTTGAGGTCACTTGGACTCTTATCCCTAGTTAATAAAGGATATATGTTATAAAATCCTCAAAATTACATTTAGGGCTCCTTAGGACCCTCTCTAACTTCCCATAAACACCTCAAGGTCCCATGCATAAGCTCATGAAAGTTTCAAGCATTTGAAGTTGGCATTTGAGTCATGTATTTTGTGAGGGTTTTAAGTGTACTTAGGCCAAGAATTGATTTTTTTTATGATTGTATTGTCCACTAAAGGTTTTAAAACCTATATATAGATCTCTAAAACATGCCTCAGTCATTGGAATAACTCCTTAATAGCTAGGAATGAAAATGACCTTTGTTTAGCAACTAGGCCTAGGCCTTCTCCAAAGGATCTACTTACAACTAGACTCAAAAATGAAGTTAAATAGATTTTATTTCATCTTATGAGGTTGATAAATTATTTAATAATCCCATAAACATGGTAAAATCACTTGGGAGGCTTATCCATGGTCAAAATTGAAAATGACCATCCTTACCAAGCTATTTTGCATATCATTCCTTACCATTGTGACTACAACCTTTGTAGTATAGGGTACCCTATTTGTCCTCAAACCTTATAGATATGTTTTTTAATGTTTTTTATGTGTCCTAAAGGTTATCCAACCTTAATTTTATCTCTCCCTTTCTTTTGGTCCATGCCTTTATCTTTTTAGCAGAAAACAGGGGTTTATGCAAGGGGAAACGTGCCCCCTATCTGAGACAAAATAGGGGGAAATTAAACTATATGTATTTAAAATATGACCATTTAATAGTATTATTCAAACCCAAATGGTAATTTTTACCAAATTTCAACCTCTAAAATCCATTATTTGATCACCAAAACTCTCAAATTTCCCAAGTAGACTTTGGACAAAGCAACCTATTGAGGTAGGTAGGGTATGGGACTGTGTTTTATGGAAAATGGGGACAATTTCCATTTAATATGATAATTTAAAAGACTTATAAAATATTAAATACCATATAGGATTTATTAAAAAATATTTCCCCAATAATTTTACCTCTTGAGTCATCACTATGCTCTTGCAAACACAAGATTGCCTACAAAAACCCTAACTGAGATAATTTCTCTTTTGACTATTTTTAGAGGTTTTATGGATTGTTAATAGGTATTAAATGATGTTTTAAAACCTTATTAAAGACTTGGAATACATTATTCCTTGTTTTTAACCCTTACTCAACTTGAAAGTGACTTAAAACCTCTTTCAAACCCATGTCTCAGTCCATTTCCTGTCTCAGTCTGTATAGGCCTGTAGGTGGTGATATTGGGGTCAACAACCTAAGGAATTGGAAAATATGTTTGATAATTTTATTTGAAATTATATATATTTTATGAAAATATTTTCATACACCTATTCACCTTCTTATCCATAAAGTTATCACCTCCTATTGAATACCTGACTGTGCTTGTGTATGCCCTGCTTATAGATGATTATAGGCCTTATGAGACCCTAGTCATGATGTTTATGAAATATTTAACATATATTTTTAAAACTTGAGAGAAAATTAAAATTTTAATCTATCCTCATATACCTTGAAAAGTCTAAATATTCTCACAACTTCCAAATGATCACTGGTTACCCCTGTCTAGCTGTAGGTGCATGTTTTGTGGTTATGGTACAGACTGAGGTGTGAGTGGAAGCAAGAAAAACAAATTCATCCTTAACTTGAGTGTCTTGTAAAATTATTAATGATACCTTAAACATAACCATACTATTTCATCATACAACATGACCTTTTACTACCAATTTAGATAAAAAGGCTTATTATGGTCTAGACATGTAGATAACACTAATTGAGCTTTAATGTGTTTGAAGCCATCTTTAGACCTTGAAAAATCCCATCTCCACTCATATTAAAGAGATCATCCTTATCATATGCCTTTTAATATATATCTAATATAGGATCTAATCTCCAATATGTATTGGGTCACTTAGGGGGAATGCTTAAAAAGGTCATCCAAAACCTTATGGCCCTCTATTTCACTCTTTTAGGGACAAGAGCCCTGAACACAATTTCCTTTTTCATGATGACATTTACCCTTAAAATATGTAAATTAGACACCTCAATTAGGTTTATAATGATAAAATTCACATTTTAGGATTTCAATTATTATTTGAACAAATGAGTAAGCACCCCCAAATTGGCCTTAAAGCTTTTTACCAAGTCACCTGTAGGTGACCATTTCCACACATAGGCAGTGAGTGATGATATGAAAAATGAATTAATTTGAATTTTAAAGATGAGTTTTGAAACATTATTAAGCATGAAAAAACATATTCTATCCATAACCAAGGAACTTTCCCAGTATAAAACATTTCCTTCAAAGGTTGATTTTATTTTCAAAAACCTATAGACTGTGTATAGGCAGGAAAGATGGAATTGAAAAAAAATCTTGTTAGAGAGCCTATAACCCCTTCCAATGAATTTTTTAGACTTAAAATAGATAATATCTGTCAAGGAAATTTTCAAATCAATCATCAAACACTTCATTCAATGTGGAAATCTCCTTCAGGACACATGTAGATGCATATGTCTGAACAAAGGCAACAAACATGGTCTAGATCAAGAATAAGCCTATAAAAGGCTTTCCTATGAATTTTATGACTTAAAAATACAATAGGTTCATGAAAAAATTGTGGAGAGGCATTATATAACCTTGAGGAAAACCTAAAACAAACAAAACCATCAAATCAAAGCAAGAAAATTTGAAATAAGTGCAAATAATGACCCCCTCATAGATGTAAGTGCATAAATGGATGCTTGGAGTGTTATTAATTGTTCATAAATGAGGATGAACCAATATTAGAACTCTTGATATGAAAGTGAGGTGTACTCAGAGTACTATCCACCCCTAAGACCATTCTTCCAAGCTCTAACTGTACGGTCTACGTCAAGCACTTAAAAATGGCCTTCCTTGGCTTGCAAAGATAAAATGGAATAAAATAAGTTATAGATGAAATAATTGAAAACCAAGCATTAAAAATAGTGTGGGGAGGTGAAGATTCACTCCACCCATATTTTAGCTAAAAGTGAACTCAAGAAGTCCGTACAAGTGCCCTAAAGGGCCTATTTTTAAGGAGAAACTACCATTTCCTATATAAAACTGACTTTTTAATTGCCACATAACTGATATTGGAATTATTTTATCCCCTCCACATTTATATTCACTTTGGTGACAAATATTATAACTCCACCATCTATACAAGCCATTAATTAGGCTAGAAAAGTGGCTAAATGACCCTTTTTGCACATGAAACCTAGCAAGTGGCCAATTTATGACTTGAAGACACCTTGAAACATATAAAAGACCATATTAGGATATTTTAAAAATAATTTAGAACTTTGAATAAGTTTTACCAACTTTGACTTTTGTTGACTAGGTCAGTACAAAGAGGATGGGCTTCAACAAGGATTAGAAGGACAAGTGAGACATATAGGACAATAAGAGACCCCATAGGACACATGAAACCTTATTCAAAATTTAAAAATATTATGGGTTCACCCAATTGGAATATAATTAAAATTTGGTTAATATTAACTTCTATCCTTGGGTACCCATGAAATGGGGCACGGGCCTGGAAGGTCAACGGAGACTTGAAAGGGGTCTTGGGTACTAGAATGGGGCTAGATTGGGCCTAAGGAAGCCTAAAATTAAAAAAATATAGGCTGATAATGTGCTCAAAATGTGCCAAAACCTATACTATGGAGGTTTCATGATTTAAAATGCAAAAATGGGTGAAAAACCGAAAAAGGCCCCACAAGGTGCATTTGGCAAGCAGTGCATGATCTTGATATGTTTAAGGACCTAGGGGTAAATGAGACTATAATAGTCCTAAAACATACCCAAGGAGGCCCTAAAGAGAGAAACATATCCCATGAATGCATTCATAATGGGCTAAAACCTTTAAAATGAAAGTTTGGGGGTTTTAAGAACAAAATAGAGACAACTAGAGGTTTGAAAAGGGGAAAAAAAGGTTTCTAGCCCATAATATATCATACCTATGCAAACCCATAGCCTAAACCATTTCCAAGTTGTAATTTAGCCCAAAAATCCATGGCTTGGGCTAGAAAGGGCTAAAACCAAGCTTGGGGAGCCTAGAAAGCCCCAAAATTAGTTTAGAAAGGAAAGGGAAGGGGGAAATAAGAAAAGAGTGTTTGTAAGAATTTCAAATCATGGTTTTCTTATCTCAATATGAGCATAACTAATCTAGGTTCATGTTGATCTCTTGTGTAGACACGAGGAGGAGTCAAAGTGCTAGAGGCAAGAAAGGAATCTCAACTGATAGTGCCACTATTACTATGTGGGGTCAACCATGAGAGAGTGACTCAATGCCAACGATAGTGAGAAGTGAAAAGGGGTTGTAGGAGGCCCATGATAGATGAAGAATGGCTAGGGAAGGCCATAATAAGTCATAAGCAACCACAACCACTAACCCACAACACTTATATGCATTATAAAAAAGGAAAAAGGGAGTCGGTAAAGGGCTAGCTACTAGCAAGTAGTAGCCCTAACAAATAAAAGAATTAAGAATCTAATTATATCTGAAGGTGAATCCAAAGAGGAGTGCACAATCCAAATGTCTAGAGAAACTGACAAGGGTTTGATGATGGATGCCACAAAAGTGGCAATCTATCGAATGGGGCCCTGAAGAGGGTGTTTTAGTAAGCTTTGAGGCTCACTAAAGTACCATAGCCTCAGACCTAAGCCTACCCTCAAGGGAAAGCAATGACTTCTCCATAATTAGAGGCCTACCCCTAAGGAAAGCTACTATTTAGCCTACAAAGAGGCTAAACAATAGGGAAAAGGTGATACAAAAGAGATGGAGCATCCATATCCTTAGGTTCACTAGGCATGACCCAAAACATAGGAGTGTTGAAGGTAAGATCATTGTAGGTGAACAAGACCTTTAAGCCCAAAAAATTAAGAGAATAGAAGTACATCTAATGTATATGCATGAATTTATTATAAGCTCTCCTCTCATTGATAAAGTTGTGTGCTATACCATATATGGAATAAAACTCAAGATCAAACTTAGATACTCTAGTAGCCTCAATGGGAGATGCATTGAGAGAGCCAATAGTCTGATGGGAAAAACATGATGTAAGGGGAAGATCAATGTCTATGGAGACATCTTGGAAGAGGTCTCTAAAAATAGGTGATCTAGCCTGGCATCATGGAGTAAGAGAGGTGGTTGGCCAACACATATCAGACTCTAAAAGGATGAATGCAGACCGGTACTCGATTGAATCATAATGCTCATCCTTGAAAAAATGAGATTTGGTAGTAGGGGGAATTTGGGAACCCATAAAACCCCATAAAGAGATGACCAAAGCCTCACTTGAGGGCTTTGTCTTTGCATAGAGCAACACCCAAGGATCTGGGTTAACCTCTAGAGTGTGAACCTCACCTTCATAAACAAATAGCATCATACAGAATATGGCCAACATGATGACCTACATGGAAGTAGTCTAAGGATGACCAAGAATCATGTTGTATGAAATATTGAGGTTTAACATATAAAAATTGATGTGAAATATCTTTGGTCTAAACTTGACATAGAGTTTCATGTTCCCCATTAGTATAACTATGTCATTATTAAAACCCACACACTTATGGTGAGAATCAAAAAGCTTCCTCTGACTAATCCTGAGCTTGTTGAATACATGTAGAGGCATGATATTAAAGGTAGCTCTTTCATTGCTAATGCACCACTTAACATGGTAATCATCAATAAAAGCATCGATATAGAGAGAAAATCTATCCCTCATTGCCATAATTGAGGCATCTGGTAAGGAGGCTGGGTTGAAAGATATAATAGGTGGATGAGGGTTTTCAAGGTATTAGAGTTAAACAACACTCTAATATAATCCTACAGTGGATCCTCATGAGAGAGACCAAAATCATCAAATATGAGGCCCCTTTGAGTAGGTCTTAAATGGGGATTCCAATTAAGAGGCCCTGTAACTTCTCTATGATAGAGTAAGGATGTTTTCTATCCTTAAGAGGGATGTTACATTGGAATTCAAATTAGACTTTAGAATTCCATACCCCTATGGTCTAGATGGGAGGCCCAACACCATTAGTCTCTCTAGCAAGGTCAGTGGCTTGGCCCAAGCATGTGTTGATAAAGCACTCATAACTATTAGGAGTGATTTCAATATCAGTAATGACCTTGCTACTCTCACATTTGGATTTCCCTCTCAGGTTAGCCTAAGAAGAGGAGTCATAAGAGGTGGAAGAGAAAGAAGGAAAACATGTGGATTTAGCCTTTGATTTTTTATTTTTATTCTTCTTCTCCTTTTTGTGGTTCAATAGAGGCTCTTTGAACACATCCAACTTAAGGTTGGGCTTAGCAAGAGGAGAACCTTGAGACTAAGGTGATGCTTGCCCACCAAAATTTTGGGCACCATAATTGATTTCATCATGCCCCTTCATTCGATGGTAATTGTAAAAAATTGGTAGAGTCATAAGGAAACACCATCCATTATTTTTCTAAGCCAAATTCAAAAAACTTATTTTTAGTTGGATTCTTACTCATGGAATTCACCTTATGGATTTACTTCTTATCCTTCTTCTCAGGTGGAGAATCAGTGACACCATCTCTGGTCATGTTATGGTTGTAATCATGTGATGAGGATGAGTTTTGGTAAGTATAAGTCACATGACTGTACACACCTCAAATAATTTTATCTTCAAACACTCATTAATAACTTCATCATAATAGGTGGGATAATACTTGAGGACCTCAAGGTGAACCTCCTACCTCAATGTTCACATGAACATATCATAAAGCTAGTCATGTGAGAACCCAGTTCTACACATATGCATAACTGAATGCCATCTATACATAAAATCAAAGTTTGGATCACCCTTTGCCTACACCATGGAGGTGAGTGATTGAATGCTAAGGTTAAAAGGTCTAGAAATATCAAAATATTAGAGGAAATCATCCAAAAGGAGCTAAAAAATAGAGAGAGAATTCATAGGCAAATTTTAAAACTAGACAAGAGCTTTAGCATATAGAGAATGAGTGAAGAGTTTAAATAACATGCCGTCATCCTATTCCCAATCAATACATGCCATCATAAATGACTTAATATGCTTTTTAGGACTAGAGTCCTAAGTCCCATTAAACTTTGGAAGTTTATGGATAGGAGTAGGAAGGGGAATAACACACACCTAAGGGGTTAGATGATTCTGACAGAGAACCTCATAAACACGGTTGATATCAGGATGGCGACAAGATCCAGGAAGGGGATCATGATGGTAATGATGTTTCTTATTCTAATAGACATCATCATAACCATGGCCACAAAGAGCATGCTATCAAGGTGGCTCATGATAAGGAGGCTGGTCATAATGAAAATCATCTCTACCATGAGGTGGGGAATGGCCACAAGAAGTATGAATTATAGGGCTGATGAAAAGACATAGCATACCCATGGAAATGGTTGTGATGACCAAAATATCCATGATAATAGTCACATTATAACAAATGAGGATCAATCGATAGCCGTTGAGACTCCCAATATGCATCCCATAGATCTCTAGTCTGTAAATGGTGATCAAAATCAACATGCTCATCAGAAAATTTGAAATAAGGGATAAGAGGATGGGAAGAACCTTCATGGTAAATATATATGCCTAAGTGGGAATACCCATGATCCATAACATGGACATTTATATGTTCTTATGGAAGAGTTTCCTACCAAGAAAGAGGTAGGGAACTCACATGAGAACTAGTTGAGGTACTTGACACTGAATGGGTATGACCTCTGTCTCTAGAGGATGCTTATGACAAACTCCTAAAGGATAAGGATGCACTTCATTCACCTAAAGACATCTAAAATAATCATCAATGACTATGCATAACTCATCTAGTCCTAACTGGGTAAGAGGATCCTCACCACCTTGAATGAGTGAGTGAGATACGGTATGAGGATGAGTAGAAACATTCTCAAATGAATGAAGCTCAGACTAGTGAAAAGGAGACTGAGTCTATTGGTTATAGTCCCACCAATCTTTTTTCCTTTCAAATATGAGAGGGTGTAAACTACCATGCTAGGTTAAGGGAGGCTCTTGGGTCTTACGGTGTCTATGGCATTCCATTATAGCTACACCTTGATCATGAGTGAGTTCAAGGATGAGACCCTAAATCCAATGCGAATGACATCCCAAGGGTTGGAGGTCAACCATAGATGCAATGAAACAAGAGAAACATAAAATATAATAAAAAAGGCAAACTAAAGGAGAACCAACATAGAGAATAACACAAAACCAAAGCAAAATACAACCAAGGCAAAAGTTGAAACACAACTAAAAGTAAAGCCTAATAGCTAATAGAGGGAGTTAGCTAAGAGAGATCTATATAGGGTATAACTATCATGAGACCATATGTGAGGTCCCACCAAGTGTGCCAGAATGTAGATTTAATAATATGAATGAAACCACTAGTGTTTGGTAGGGTGATAAAGCAAACCAATAAGAGGTTAGAGGGCTTAAAGGTTTTATGGGATATATGAGGTCTATAGTGGCCATCTGATTTGTCAGCTTACACCAAGCTATAGATATACTTGTAAACTAGGTTAGGGATAACACAAACAAGTGAACCAAGTACACAATTTCCTCTAATAGATCTAACCACAATAAATCAAGTAGCTAAAAATATACTATGGATTGCATAAACAATATGAAAGAAATAATATTGAATGAAATGAGATAACCAATGAAATGTAAATCTAGAAACTAAGGCACTTTGAGACTAAATAAAAGATATTTTGAGAAACAAAAATGTTTTCAAGCAAAGTTTCAAGAGCATTGTTATTCTATATTTGAGCCACCTTTCCAAAGCAATACTACTATTTTCTATTAATGCAATATTTCTAGTTTTAGCAAGAGAGAGAGGGTTTGCACAAGTTTTCTAGTTTGTTTTGAGCATATAGAATCCTACCATGTAATGAAAGATGTTTCTAATGCAAGCATAACATGTAATGGTAAATATTTCAAGCAATGAATATATATTTTAACCAAATTTAAATGTATAAACTTTAGAAACTATTCTAAATCATGTACAAAACAACTAATTTGCTAAAACAAAATAAACCTTAGCATGCATACTACTACAAATAAACAAAGAGTTTTAATTTGAAAAAAAGTGCCCTCATATCAAAATCAATAAAGATGTGAAAACTTTATACCAATCGATTATCCAAGCTAGGAGGCAAGAGAGGAAGAAGATCAGGTTGTGTATAGGCTGAGTCCAGACCAAGAGCCAAAAGCTATGGAAAAGATGAAGGAGAAGCCACCAATCTATGAGAGCTAATGTAAGGAGCACAAATGATAGGTATAATAGAGTCTTGAGGAGGGAAGGAGAAATCCACAATCTTAAAGAACACTATCAATATCAAAGAGAATCACTAATGGAAGTAGTAGTAGAGTAGGGCATCCCTTTTCACAAAGAAAGCAATTGTGCCAAGCAAGAATTAGGAGAGATTCAAGGAGGCAACCAAGATTTTGTATGAATGATCAATGGATATGATCAAAGTAGAGATGCATCAAAAATAAAGTGAGAGTGAATATTTAGTTTGAATTAATGAGGAAAAGCCAATATAACTCAACCCTAATCTACCAAACTGTAAAAAATTAGTCATTTTTAACCATTTGGGTCTATGTAGGACACTTTTTCACATGTTCTGCCTAGGCTACAACCTAAGCCATGATATTTGTGATGGAAATATGTGGCCTAGGCTATGTGTTTCCTCCCTAATCTATGGCCTAGGTCAAACAAGGGCCCAGTCATGTCAACAACTTCCTAAATGGGTCTTGAGGGGTCCTTAGAGAGTCTATTTGGCATGAGAAAGGGTCGAGATGGATTGATGATGTATTGGGAATGAGAATATCATGCAGGAAAGGTCAAATCAAGTGGACTATGATTCTAAGTGAGATAAATAGGGTTGGTAGTTTTCATGTGAACCGATGTGTAATCATAAAGAGGAGTAGGGTCATGAGAAGTATGATTACACCACTATATAAACACATTACAAACCATTCTTAACATGGGAAGATACCACACTAAAAAACACCATAATTCTAATAGCACATTGAGATAAAATTAATTATTTATCCTAATTATAATTACATATAACTCTAATATCCTAGAGCTAAAGTTTGAATACATCTTTAAGGTCACAAGTCATGGTTAAGGCATTTAATCACACCAACATTACACTAGCAACTAGTACATTACAATAATTATTCACACACCACCATAACATAAGAGAACTACATGAAGTTTTATCCCTCTTTAGAGTATTGATATACAAGCAATAATCAACATATGGGGTGTTGATGTCATGCCCAACTTCAACCATTAAACCCTTTTTATTTCATTAATTTGCATTTGTCTTCACCTTTCAAGGAACTAAGGTTTTTGAATAAAAAAGAATCATAAAGTGGTCTATGCAATTGATCAAAAGTTTTTGTATAAGACATAAAACATACAAATGAAGGTGAACAAAACCTAAAAACCCTAAATCTTCACTATCCATTGGAAATGACCAACCTCACAAAAGATAGGAGTGCCCTGATCTCCTATCTAGCATAGGGTGTTATTTTCTAAAGCTCTAACCACCTCTAGATCATACTTCATAGTCAAAAACCTACTCAACATACCAATTAAAACTTTTGATTCATCCCACAACACTATTTTCTAGCTAAGTTATATTTTTTTGTTACATTTTCCTTATCTAGTAAGTTTACAAATTTAACAAGTTTCAAATTAGCGAATGCTTGATATTTGAGAAAATTATTATTCCTAATTTTTCATAGTAGTTTGTCACTTAGGGTAATATAAATATACTATGCTTTCCCAAATTTTGATAAAACATATTGGTGAACCTACTTATTAACAAATATTACAAACCCTAACTTTCATTAAGATTTCCTTCTATTTTTGCCTTGTCATTAGGGTTTCATTCTCTTTTTACCCTTATATTAGGGTTTTTTTCAAAGTGGGACATAATTAAGGATTAGGTCTGGATAGGATCAAACAAATGAAAAAATTACCTATGGTAGAAGAGAAATTAAACATGAGCTAGAAGAAGCTTATTAATTACCAATTGAGAGATTAAAATATTAACATTAACATCATTAGTCAAAATAGATTTATGAAAGGTACATATATAGGTGGAAGATAAACATGTCCTCACATCCTCATGAATGTGGGATTATATTTCACACTGACCTAAAATAATACCTAATAAATCTAACTAAACATGTGTAGGGAAAAACCATTGAATGAAATATAAACTTACACTAAAAATCCCTTAAGTTTAGCTTAGGTGGGTAGTGGAATTGGGTCCCAACACAAAGGCCTGATGAACTACCCAAGTACATAGAAATTCCCCCTAGAGGAGGATGATAGAGTTTCCCAAACCCCAAGAAGAGCCCACAAATGAATATATTTACTCTTAGTGAAGAGTTTGGTTAATATATCAACAATTTTCTTCATAGTCTGGATGTAGAAAACATTGATGAATTACTCATGGATAATATATTGAATAAAATGCATGTGAATCTCAATATCCACTGATGAAGGACCATATTCTTGCATATTTGTATTTTTCTTTAGTTGTCATAAAAGATGACTATTGGTCATTGAAATTAGATGCCAAACTTAGTGAGAATCCCCTAAATCCAAATAGATTCAGTGGAAACATTAACAAATCCTCTATATTCTACCTTTATAGAAGATAAACTAATGACATTCTACTTCTTTCTTGACTAACTAATTGGGCTTGAACCAAGAGAAAAACTATATTTTAAAGTAGACATACGATTCTGAATATCACAAACCCAATCTAAATTTTTATACCCAATAAAGTCAACATAAATGATTGCTCCATAGTGAATCCCAAAACTATGAGTACCTTGAATGTAGTGGATAATATGCTTAGCTACCTTTTAGTGTAACTCATGTGGTTCCTGTATAAATCTAGAGACCATGCCCACTACATATAAAATATTAGGTCCAATCTGCATAAGATAGATGAGATTACCAATAATTTTTGATATGAGGTAGCTCAAATAAAGGAGAAGGAGAATCAACCTCAGGCTTCACACTAGATAAAGAGGGAGTTATAGTTGGTTTATAGGGTGCCATGTTAAACTATGCAAGAAAATAAAGAGCACACTTGGATTGTGCAATAGTGATCTCAAAGTCAAACTAAGAAATGCCAATCCTAAAGAAGTAATATAACAAGCCAAAGTTAGTCATTGAGAACCTATCAAACAAAACAATTTTTACTATTGCAATGGTGGATGAAGAACTCCCTATGATCAATAGGTCATTCATACAGAGAAAAAGAATCAAAAGTGAGTCATCCTTCTACAAAATATAAACATTCAGATCAAAATGACATCTAGTGAAACCAACCAAAAGAATAAATGAGTCCATCTTGGCATACCAAGCTCAAGGAGCTTATTTCAAGCCATAAATAGATTTCCAAAGTTTGAAAAAATAAGGAATAATCTTCCACAAATCTTGTGGTTGCTCCATGTATATTTCCTATTTAAGGTCACAGTGAAGAAAAACACTCTTCACATCCATCTGATGAACATTCTAATGATGTGCTACAATAATAGTAAGAGAGAGTCAGTTGAGTTCATTTTGGTAACTGGGGTTAATGTTTCAGTTTATTTAATGTCAGGTACCTAAAAAAAACCCTTTCTTGCTTTAAACTTATCTTAGACCCATCTAATACAAATATTATTTGGTATATCCACCTACATTGAACAAGTTTTCTTCCCTTAGGAAGAAGGACTAAATCCCAAGTGTTATTCCCTGGTAAGGAACCATAATCCTCTTCCATAATAGTATCCCACTCAGAAGTGCCTGAAACCTTATGAAACAATTTTGGATCAATAATAGATGTAATGAAATCATGTGGGGCATTATAAAATTATGAATGTGTTATCTTGGTGTCTGATGGATCTCTAACCCAATGGATAACACTTTGTAGTGTTTGTCTAGCCTAGAGAGGACTAGATGTCAGAGAGTCAAGAGTAGATTCCTCATCCTCTAATGATATTATGGGATAATAAGGAAGTGAGTCCCCATCACTACTCTCATCATCATAACTAGAATAAGAATATGGATCATCAAAAAGCTACTGAGGTGGATTTGAATAATAAAAAATGTCAACATATCTTAGTTCATCTAAGGAAGAAGGATAATTATTGAGTGTGGAATTTGAAGGACCATATTGAAAGTGAATGGTGGGATGGAGAAGCCTATATAAATTAACACCCTTAGGATATCCAATGAAGATGTTAAGGCTGAATCTAAGGTTTCAAACATTCAAAAGTGATTCACTATAGGTTTCCACCTACTCCATGCTTCAAAAGGAGTGACTTCCTTCAATGCTTTATGAGTAACTTAGTTCTATATATAACAAACATAATTGATGGCCTCATCCCAATATTGACATGAAAGATACTTAGAGTTTAACATACAATTGGTCATTTCTTTCAAAGACCTATTCTTGTGCTCTATAACACCATTTTTTTGAGTACTATATGGAACATACATTGTGCTTTAATCCCATTTGAAGTGTATAATTGATAAAAAATGATTACTAGCATACTCACCACCATTATTAGTGCACAAAATTTTTATGGATTTTCATGACTATTTTTATACAAGTGTCTTGAAGTCCTAAAAATGATCAAAGACATCATATTTGTGCTTAAGAAAGTACACCCAAGTATACCTTGAGAAGTCATCTATGAAATTAGGCATGTATTTAGTCCTATTGAATGAAGATGTTGGAAATGGTACAACAATGTCATTGTGAACTAAATTTGATAGCTACATAGCTCTCCATGATTTGACTTTGCATTAATTTTCTTCAAGATGCCTACTAAATATGTAACCTTGGAAAACTTTGTCAAAAAAATGAACATGTGACAACCTTAAAACTATCTCGTCACAACTAAGTTGCTCCATGTAGCGATAGTTGAGATGGTCAAATCAATCATACCATAATTTTAATCAACCTATTTTAATGAGTGAGTAGTGTAGTAGAGGATTTATTATGAGAAAAATGTGAGAAAGTATACAATCATGACTAGTGATATGATTTTCCAAATACAATAATAGAGTCACTATCTGCTTCTGTAATAACCATAGAATTAGGTGTGAACTCAAATATCTCTCTTAAACTAATATGAATGATATGATAAATAGATAAGAGATTGGTGGATAATGAGGGAATACATAAAACATAATGAAATGTCCCATCATTCACTTCAGTAGATCATATCTCACTACTTCTATAGAAGTATCATCGCCCAACAAGATGTAAGGCATATAACAAGGCTCCAAGGATGTAAATAGGTTTTAAGATGAAGCCATTTGGTGTGAGCCACCATAATTAATTATCTATGTGTAAGGTTGGGATGAAACTAAAATAAGTGATTTTCCCTTATCTTTGCCCTTTCTACTATCTTTGGTCTTAGAAGACTCCTGTGCTAATGAAATCTGATTGGTAGAATTAGGGACACTGATATTATGTTTTTCAAACATCTTTATCAGTTGGTCAATTTGATTCTTCATGTACTTGGTTTTATCACACCCATATTTATTTTAGTAGGCACATGTGATTGAATCTTTCTTGGGTTTCCCATCTAAAGAGGATGACTCTTTTGATGCTTTGGACTTACCATGAAATTTTTGACCCTTTCTTTTCTATGGGTCCTTGTTTTATTTCTTCTCCTTGCTACCCGTATAAACCTTTTATTTATCATGACTCATAATTAAGACATTTGATTTGGAGGAATTCAGTGTACCCATTTGAATAAGCTTGTTTTACTCCTGAGTCAAGTCAAAAACAAAATCATCCAAAGATGAAATGGTCCATATAACTCCAAGGGCACACTTAGTGGTGTGAAAGGAAAAAACAAAGACAAAAAATTTAGATCCTAATTTTGTTAAGGATGGAAAGAATCAATTGATCATCCTTTTTGTCAATGCCACACAATTTGAACTGTAACTTGAGTGATTTGAAATTTGTGAAGAAGTCTATGTAGTGTCAAAATTGCATGGGATCAAACTGATGAGCTCATTTTCCAACTCATGACCCCTCATTATGTCTTGCTTCCCAAAGAGTGTTTCCAAAGTAGTCCATATTTTATTAAGATTAGTTGTAGATTAAATATGAAAGAGAAAGTTAGGAGACATAGACAAGCATAGTAGACCATAAGATTGGTCAATTTTGTTGTACCACTTCACCTTCTTTGTAAATAATGCTGATTTTATTTATATACCCATAATGATCTAGTGTAAACCTTTACTCTTTAGCAGGATTTATATTTTGAATTTACACTTATGAAATTGAATGGATTAAGAAGTGGAACTTGATTCAGATCCATTATAATAAGTAGGTACATTGAATTGAGTATGCTATATATAAGGATTTACAACCCCCAAATTGAAAGTCTTCCTTGAAAAATTATTCTCCACTTTTCATAAATATATGGGTGTGTAAAAAGTTTGACTCAACTTTTTATGGAAAAGTTAAGCCCCCTTGGGTTGGTTGTGACTAAGGGTTAAAATATCATGTGACCAAGGGGATACGCTTAGGATGAGTGTGTATTCATTGGGTTTTTTCATCAAAGGTGAAATCCCTCCTCATAATCATAAGACTTTTGACCCCCTTATGTAGTTATCAGAGAAGTCAGCCCACTTTATAGTCAGAGTTGAGGACTATTAGAGTAGTTACAAGCTCTAGAACCAAAATTTAGGGATACCAAAGTAGATGGAAGTTTTGATAGTAAAAATTTGGAGTAATAGAGTAGTTAGGATTTTTACCAATGGAACTTTGGACTACCAGAGCAATCTTGAGTTTTGACAGCAAAACTTTGGACTGTTGATGCATATTGAGCTTTCATCAGTAGGGTTTTAGGCTAATGAAGTAGTAGGAAGTTTTGGTAAGTTATAGGAGGACCCAAAACTATAACACATTAAGATTAAATGTATCATAGTAAAAGGACCATTTAAATCCACCAGAGATGTAGATTACATGAGTGGTCAAGAGTTTTGTTAGGTGAAAATAGGTATGTAGTTTTCACTAAGCATAACATATCCAAATCTATACAATTATGATAAATCCACCAAAAACCCACTAAATATCTTAAGAAACCAATAAATCCCAAGAAATTATTTTCCCTTGGAGACTCCATAGGGTATGATTTTACATGAAATCCATGAAAATGCCTTGAAACTTTCTAAAATGGCTAAAATCAACTATCACACGACTAGGTCATGTTTACAACCGATCCTAGGGTTTTGGCACTTTATGAATATGATGGTGTTAGTAATTTTACATGAAAACATAATAGATGTAATATGACAAGTAAGAGACACCTTTCTCTTATTCTTTTTTTGAGTCTAGATCAGTAGAGGACCCCAAAAGATGAACAAAATCTAGGAAAGGGTGAGTCCTCAATGTACTAGGTTAAATAATGGTAAATCTGTGACATGTAAATTAAAACTCAAGATTTCACAATAGGAAAAATGTAATTAAAGTACTAGAAATAATTTAATACTATGTCAGAGTGGGCCACAATCAAGGATCAGGTATGTATAGAATCAAATGCATAGATAAATTACCTATGGTAGAAGCAAAATCAAACATGAACTAGAATAAGCTTATTACTTAACAATCAAAAGACTATAATATTATTATTAACATCATTAGCCAAAATAAATTTAGGAAAGGTACATGTATAGGTGGAAGTTTAACATGTCCTCACATCCTCATGAATGTTGGATTCTATTTCATAATTACATAAAAAGACACCTAAGCAATCTAACTAAACATGTGTAGGGAAAAACCATTAAATACAATAAAAATCTACACTAATAGTTATAGATATCTGATTTTCTTATTTTTATATTCATAATTATTATAACGAATGAAACTATTTATCATTTCTTGATTCATTTTATTTTTTGCTTTCATTTACATGTTGTTTCCCTATAATATATCACACTTTTAAATTACATATAATTCCATGGATATGATACATCATTTAATTGCAAAGATAAAATTAGTTATGAATCAAGAATCTCTTCCTTATTATAACCCTTAAGGTTTTGATAACTAATTTCCATCTAATAAAGTCCATGCTATCACTATCCCAAGAGGTAAGGTAACCCATCCTATAGTGCTAAAATAAGGTAATCAACCTATCCTTCCTCAAACCCCTCCACTTGCCACATCTCCACTTGATGGTGTATGTATACATATTCAATTTGGAGTACCCAGGGTTTGTGCATGTGAATCTCCAAAGGAGCAAATCATCATTTTAATAAAAATAATAATAGAGTTGTAAAATCAAAATTAATGTTTTAGTGCAAAGATCACATTAGATCATGTATGTAAAGAATCTAGAGTATGCAAGTGTTAATCATGTATTTTCATTTTTATCTAGAAATGTTATGCCTAACAAGATTCGATATCAAGATTGAAAACTAAAATAGAAAAAATATAAAATAAGTGATTCAAAAAGTATTCAAATGGGTAATAATAATTTAAGTGAGATTTTAAGGGCAATTATTCAAAATCAGTTGATCAAAATTCCTCCTCTACATCCTCTACAAACATAAAAATAATATTTTGCATATAATAGAATGCATGGGCATCATAAAAATCATTGTTAGTATTTAAAAAATAAAATACAAAATATAATTGATAGTGGTGATCCTAAAATTGATACCTCAATCAAGAAACCCACAGTGGAACAACTACAAGTAGAACAAGTGACAAAATTAGAATTGGTACAAAAACAATTTTCAAGGGATACATTAGAACAAGAAAAGGTTTAAAAGGATAATATGAGCAAGAAAAGGTTCAAAAGTCACAATCAGAGCAAGAGAAATAAAGAGTACAAAAAGATTAAGATGAAAAAGCAAAATTACAAAAGGCACAAGATGCAAAGGTGATATTATAAAAAGAACAAGAGCATATGTTTTAAAATCATATAAAAGTTAAGAAAAAAACATTCATAAAGAGGGTTTCTAAAAAAAGAAGTCAAAAGCATGAAATACTTATAAAAGATACAATTTCAAATTTAGTTACAAAGGGGGAAACTACAAGCCTTTCCTCATATGAAGACCCTTTCACCATCATTCCTCACATAGATGGCAAGAAATTTACAGATGTAAAGGTTAAGGAATATCTGGAAATCAATTTTTTTTTATATATAATTTATTACATATCTTGGACATAAGCATAAACCCTTGTATAAAACAAATGAATCTATAACATGTATGGAACCAATCAAGCTAAGAGTTTATTTTGCTTCAAAGTAGGGTTATCTTAATTTTTGTGTTATTTCAAATTCAAGTGCCTATATTGTTGTCTTGGAGGATCATGGTTAAAATAAATAATTGATAAAATCACATGTTTTATATAATTTGATTATGAAGGTAATGTCACATCCTTTTCGAAAGAAAGAACATCTCTAGAGAGAAAACATACAAAAGAACATATACTTTCAGCTAGCATACAAATAGATATAAGTAATGGCATATCACTCGAGGCACATAACATAATAAATATTTTAAAAGAGAAATTGAGAGTCAATACCACAATATGGGGAAGCTAGTTTTACATATCCAGATACAACAAAAGATAAGAGTGGCATTTCATAAGTTCCAAATCTAGATGATGATGATTATAACAATACATATTGGTATGATCTTGATGATCCTGTTTATACAAAATATGAATATGGAAATGATACATAACCTAAATAGTTACATGATCCTCTTCATTCACTAGAGATCACCATTCCTTTGTTCAATACAAGATCTATTGATGGTAAGACTCTTAAGGGAGTCATTGATTAGTACCATTCCCATTATTTATTCGTTCATAAGTACGTAAAAATACAAAAATAGTAAAATATTCTAGAAAATACAAAAAATTAGGTCTTGTACATGATTGTAGGTAATTTTTCATACATGAGTTCATTTGTGCATAATTATTTAGTACTTGTTTTAGATAGTTTTGTATCACATATGCTTCACCAGTGTACCTGAGTGACTACAAATTACATAGAAAAATAGTTCTAGACCCAATTATAGGTGATATGATTGTCACACACTTAGAAAATACAATCAGACAACAATGCCCTATTGGACAAGAACACCTTACTATAATATCTGTTACCCTAATGTTGTCGTAGTAAGCTTAGACTATCACCACTTAGTTTTAGATGACACACAAGATTTATACAACATGTACATTCATCAACTAGCTCATTGGGGGAACACTATACACATGTTATCCTTATTTTGCTACCTTATCTTACTCACAGCTTAGATCCTTAAGTAAAAATACATAATTTGATATTAATTGCTCACTAACATCTTAATATATTATTGGTTATCTCAATTACTAAATCTAATCATGTTAAAGCTTAGCTCTTGTTTATCAATCACATATTTTCATGCATGGTTGTCATGTTGCTTTCTTATATTTATGTCTAGTATGCACTCTATGTTTTCCTTGAGGACATTGGAATGTGTCCTTTGCGTGTGGCTCTAAGCCTTAATTATATGTTTTTATGCATGTGAGTACATTTGAACATGTCTTTATGTTTGTATTCTATGTGTATGTAGACATTTGAACATGTCATTATGTGTGGCTCTAAGCCTTCAATTTTTTCTTCTTTGAGTGTGAGGACATTTAAGTAATTTGTGTGTGATTTTCTATTCGAGTGAGTGACATTTGAACATGTCCCTTGTATGTGTCTGCTTGGCCTTATATTGCATGATTTATATGCTTTACATGTAATCTTTGATTGTGTGCATGTAATGCCCCCTTTTCAATGCTAGATCAATAAGGAGACCTTTAGCCCAATTTGACTTTATGTTGGCTAAAAAGGAATACAAGGGAAACTTGGTTCCTATTTCAAGTTGCTAAAAAGTAACATGTTGGAAAATTATTTTTAAATTAAGTTATAATAGAAAAAGGGAATTTTCTAATTTGATATAAGTCAATCCTTAATTTAGAGAGTACATTGGATGGAAATGATATAAAAAGGGGAAGGAGGTTCATTTTGAAGTATCATGTTATTATTATCAATTGAAATCATAAGCTTGAGCACCTTTTTCTTAACTTACATCCATTGGAGATGAAACCATTCATTATAAGGTTGAAGTAAGGATGAAAACCTTAACATTCAATGGGATAACTTTATTTCAAGGGTAACATGGAGCATAAATTGATACTTTTAGAATTTTAGGGTATTATTTATGGGAAACACCATAACTGTCAGGGTTTGTGAGTGGAATGCATTTATTAGAGGCCCTTTTCTAGGGAAATGAACTGCCTTGAAATCTTTTTTGAGGAAAACAAACCCATTGAAGACCTTCCCTAGATTAGATAACCTATTGGAAGAATTAATTTAACTGTTGGGATGGATTTGATGAGGGTTTGTGGAATTTGATCATTCATAGTTTTAGCTGGAATTTTATTGTAATTTTTAGCCATATATATTATTTAGAAAAATAAAAATTTAAGATACTATATTCAACTAAATATTTCTAATTTTTGGCAATTACTTTAGAAAATGAAATATTGTATTTGTGCCTAAAAATTAACGTCTAAAAAATTCTAAATTTTATTTGTTTAGGGTTTGAATCAAAAAATTAGAATTTGTATGTGTTTGTGTTAGGATTTGTTGGACAACCAAATTGTTCTAATTATTCCCTAAAATGGACATGACAATGGTATCAGAGCCCTTTTTTGGCTGTCTATGGGTAGAAAATTGTATGCAAACTCTTGTACATGTAGGGAAATGATAAAAATATGAAGACAACACTAAAAACCCTAGAATAAATGTTACAAGCTATGCAAGAATATTAGAAGGAACTAAGTGAAATGGGTCCCAAAAAATGGATGAATTTTTTAGGGTTAATCCCTAGACATCTAGAGTCTCTCTTAGAAGAATAAAAAGGACCAAAAAAGGTGATGAATACTTCATCACTAAAAAATATCAAGCTACCCATTTAGGAATCCACCATGCAAATTGAAAATGAAGAGCCCTCCAATGGGAAAGATATAGATACAAATTTAAAAAATGTTTGGGTAGAAGAAAAAAAATGGAAATTTAAGGTTTGATTCCAAAACCCTACAAAGGATAAAAGGAATGAGGAAGCCAAGGAAGAAATATTGAAAAAGGAAATGCCATTTGTTGATTTCCCTAAGAGTTCAGTGGACAAGGACACAAATTATATATGCAAGGCATAATTTAATGATCCACCATCATCAATAAAAGTGGATCCTAAGGTTGAAATGAAACCAGTTACCTTGCAATCAAGCATGAAAGATGTGATAATGACCCAAAAGAGGTGTGATGATAGGATAAAAAGAGTGAAAGAGGCAAAGTTGATATCCATTCTAGAAAGATAACACGTAAAGGAATTAGAATATAAGGGTGAGCAATTTGATTATCTTCATAAAAATGATTTATTGTATCACCATTATAATATGTCCATAAAATTGAATCATTATAACAATAAGGATAGGATGAAGGGTACCAAATGGAAAGATGATATTTTCTAAGAAGCCCTTATCCATTTTTTGAGCATTCCAATGAATGAGCCATTACCATATGAGATGGATTTTTAGGATAACTTTAGGAAGGTACTTGATAAGATTAATAATGTGGAAGTAAATCTATCAAAGTTTCCTACTTTAGCCAAAAGAGACAAGCGTTCTAATTGCATTCTAAGAAATGATGGTCATGCCCCATATTCGGTGTTCCATATTGAGGTAGTTACAAATTATTGTCAATAAGGTTAAGACCCTTATAATTTTATTTTTGGTTATGGTGGGGACAAAAAAGGTCTATTCCAACTTTTCCATCATTTAGATAATAGTAAAGGGATGAAGGTAGAACCTTGGGTTATAAATTTTCCTAAGAAGCCATAATGGGATGAAACCAAGGTGGACAAGGCTTCAATTATTGAATGCAAAGACCTCAAAGTGGAGGAACATGCACTATCCTTAAAACTTAATAATGATGAACCATTGCCTAATTTTTAGAATACATTATGAGGAGTCATGTGTTTGAAGAAAATACTAGGAATCATAAGGATAGAAGGTTTGAAGGTATCTCCATAAACCTTGCTTCACCAAAGGATGATGAGCATGTTGTTGGTAGCTCAAGGTATGATAATGATAATCATATTTTATATTTATTTCTACCTCTTATTTTGATATAATATATTTGTCATCATGAACAACATGCTAACAAGGATGATAAGGTAAAGGAAACAACTTCTAATATAGAACATGTATATATTTTTGATTAAATTAAAAATTATTTATGCATATTGGATCCATATGGTTTGGTGAGGATCAAGGTAAATGTCAGTATTGAGTTCTCCATCTCTTAGACTTGGCATGTAATAATAATTAGGAAGAGTCATGTAAAGTTTTTGGTGTATGCTAACAACATGATGAAGGAGGAGTCACTGCAAAGGGGATTCATCATTCATTACACCATGGAGATATAAAAAAATTTCAATGTTTGGGGTTGACACAAGGTAAATCCCAAATTTTCATTTTTAGAACAATAATTATATCATATAGGTTTTCAGCTCCTAATCCATGCACATGCTCCTAGGAGGAGTTGTCTAATAAAAGGGGATGTTGAGTTCATGAATTTTATATTTAGAGATGGATGTTGTATTGCTGCCCTGAGCATTATAAACCAAATAGAAATTGGTAGTATGCTTGTAAGTAGTAGAAGACATGTTTTGTGGGTTCTAAGACATGATGTCATAAAAAATGTATTGTCATTATCAACATTTTTAGTTATACAAACACTTTGTTTACTATCACACAAATGGGGAAAGTCATGAAATGAAATAATTTTTAGTTGTTGGGAGAATTTCCAATCAATAATAGGATTTTACTAACCCCCATAACCTTGTCATTGTAGAATTTCATGAAATATTTTTAGTTGGACAACTATTATACCATCCTTTCATCTACTGCATGCAACATTTCTAACCTCTTTATCACATTGTTGATAGTGATAGAAGAGTTTCCAACCACTATCACTCTAATTTTGGAGAAGGAAATGCAAGGTTACAACTATGTTTGGGATAATGTGATCGAGTTTTCAGACATCCATAACTTGAGTGAAGGTTATAGGATGGTTGCAAGTAATGAGAGAGAGTTGCATATCATGTCTAGAAGGCATGAAGAAGTGATAATGGGAACCCTTGTTTTCCTTAATGAGTTTATTCCTTGTGTAGGTATATGTATAAAAAGGGAAGAACATATGAGTTTGTTTCCCACCCAAATAAATGGTGGGGTATATGGGATTGTAGCTAAATATGGAGATGACACAATGAAGGTTAATAAGTTCATGATTAAAAAAGATCTCATTTTGCATGGAAATAGAGTCTTTCCAATGCTTGGATTAGAAAGGGAACAAAAACATGTGATTGAATTCATAGCCCAAATAAGGAAAATAATAAGAAGGTAGCCTAAAAAATCTTTATGGTAGTGTCAAATGGTAATTTTTAGACAACTAAAAAGAGTGCTATAGTAAGGTAACTCTCTCAATGGTCTATTTTGGGTTAGCCTTTCATAATGTTTTTTATTTTGCCATTGAAAGAAGAATACCATCAAGAATTGGAGAATGGCTTTATATACATCCCTCCTAAGGAAGAAAACAAAATCACCAAAGGAATATCCCAAGGGGTAGCCCAACTGAATATTATAATAATACAACAAAATCATGGTGAAAGGGATCCTAACTTGAATATTCATGCAAAAGGTCTCCAACATGGCATAAAGGAAATACAGGATGATGTATTACTACCTCCAAATGTTATAAAAAGTACTTTCATGATAGCCATGAGCCAAATTACCACCATTAACATCATTGCCATCATCACTAGTAAACACGATATTATTTTAGTCACACTCATATTTGTGAATATGAGATGTCCTTCCACCATAGTTTAAAAGGTCAAAATGAAGAGTGAAGATGCCACCTTGGAATATGTTTTAGCTTGTAAAGTTGTTGATTATTCATAATTTATTATTTAAAGGCTGAATTTACAACAACTTGGAAGGGTTTTAGTATAACTGAGTGTGAACATAGGAATGCAATAGGGGGAGATTAGTATGGTAATAGTGAATGAAATCAAATCCAAACAAAGAACACACTAAGATAACACCCTAAGCCTATCTCAAGGGGAGAGCATATTAATAAAACCAAATAATAAACACAACTAGAATACAAAGATAAATAAATATTTCACCTTCTTTGGATGCTCTAAATAGCTTGTTGAAGTGGCTTGCTTGGCTTGTGTTCAATGAGTCTTCATCAAAGGAGGCTTGGCTATCTCCTCTTCTCCTTGGCACCTTTGTGATGTATTTGGATTTGGATTGGCTCAATAATTTGGAATTATAACACTAACTACAATGGATATTGGAATTATTTATGCATTATAACTTTGCATTAGCTAAGCTTAAAATTCATGTTCATGGATCTTCTATTTATATATTTTCAAAATGGTTCAGGATCAACCATGATCGTCCATATCAAGATTGAGATGTGTGGCCATAAAAAAATTCAATTATGTAATTAAATTTATAAATATACCCCATAAATATTTGGGATAGAGGGGAATTTAAGAGGTATGTAAGGAATTAATGGGGCATGGGGTGGCTTAATCCTGACATTTTATGCATTTATGACTTGTGGATGCCACCCCATAGAAATGATGTCATTTGATGATGCACATATTAAATATTCATTTCCAAAAATAAATATTCAAAAATATCCATGAAATTATTAATTAGGCTCATGATTTGGATTAATTAGTTTTTAAACATGCTTAGGCAACTTTGATGCAAATCTTGGCTCTTTCATGTACAAATTAATCAAATTGGTCAAAATGTCTCATTATTGGCTCAAAATTTGATTGGATTAAAATTAGGATGTGATGTTAGATGCCTTGGATCCATTATCCCATTTAGAATGCTGCCAATACAAAATAACAAATGCACATGTATTGTATAAGAAGTTTGATAGAAAAGAGCAATCTAGAGCACCTAGGTGCAAAAATGTCATTTTGACTCAAAATGATCTAATCAAAGTTAAATAATTCATAAATTGCATTTCCCCATTTAATGATACCCTAGAAAAAAACAACACTTAAATATAACAATTTCAAATCTTTAAATGTGTTTTAGTGTTTTTAGGCCAAATTATGCATTTTGGTAGAAATTGGTCAAAACCCTGGTTGGAGGTTATCGGTGGCCAATTTTAGGTGTCTATAGTTTCCCCTTGTTTGGGAAGATTTTGCAAACTATAGGTATAGCATTGTCTTCTCTAATAATGAAAAATGGCCTGCATACAAAATAGAAGATGATAATTGAAGAACAAATCTCTAAATGGTTTTGAAAAGCCTATGATGATGCCCTCTCAAGGGAGTGGCCATCACATATGTGGATGGATGCTCCTAACAAAGAAATAAGAATAAAGGTGGAACTAACCCATGGTTGAGATTAATCCAAATGCAAAAATGCTTGTATACATTGATTTGAAAAGGATATTGATTTACCCAAAGAAACTTATAATTAGGAATGAAAGTAAACAATAATTATTTGCCCATAGGTGTTTATAATCATTAAGATAACCTAGATTGTTTGATAAAGATGATTGTGCCCTAGTTAAGGTTGATTAGTAAGCATAACTCAAGGATATAACCTATAATATAGATTAAAAATGAGCGAGTGTAAACGTAGGTGTGATGGTCTAATGACTAAAGAAGCCACAAACAATCAGACATATGAGGATGCAAAGTGATGAAAGAGATGGATAGAATAATGAGATTGATCTATAGAAAATTTTTAGTTGTACCTACCAATGAGGAGATGCTCATACTTATTAGCAATGATATAACTAAAATGTTCAATGGGTTGATTCGATCAAGATGGGTGGAAGGTTTTGCCAATGTGCCAAGGAGAAACTTCTATGGCTCTATTGCTTGTAGACTTTCTTAAAGATGATTTTTGATGTAGCACTTGATGCTAAGAATCATGATAGGACTCCATGATGACTAGGCTAAAATATTCATAAGGATTAACTCCTGAGTTCTAATACTCAATATAAAATAATGCACCAATGAAAAAAATATGATGATAATGTAAACATATGAATATGGATGGATTTAGGTATAAATACGCAAGGAATTACCTAATGAATGTACATAAACTGAATCAAGGCAATAATGTTGAAAGTAAACAAACATGCAAGTAGATAAACAAATAAATAAACACATAGGAAAGCACATAAATAAAAAAACAACAAACAAATAGAAAGCATGAAAACAAAAGCAAAATCAAAAGAAAACATCCTGAAAATGACCATGCCCCAATAAGGCAAATTGAGGATAACTAACTAGGCTTAGATAGGACAATTATTTTTGTATTTTGAAATATTTGAAATGTTTTTTGAATTTTTAGGTATCTTAACTCGTTAGAGAATTAAAATATAGCTACTCATAAAATTTCAAGAGCATTGGCTTAGATTGCTCATAAAATGGTGAGAGTATGGCTTAGGTTGCTCATAAAATGGTGAGAGTGTGGCTTAGGTTGCTCTCAAAATGATGAGAGCATGGATTAAGGGGGACTAAGGTGACCTCAACATGAATTGAGGATGACCCACATAGTCTTGAAATGACCTCAAGTCATAGTGATTTAATCCACATAAAAGGTGTGGAAAAATCAACTAGGTCCCAACAATTTCTCAAATTCAGCAAATAGCTAGTTAAATGAAAATAATAATGACAAGGTGATATGGCAATGCATGAAAAATAAACAAATATTTCCCCTAGTTTGCCCATAAGAAGTTATAACTAGGATATAATGGATTAGATCGATGATACTAATTTTCCCATAGGTAGTTATAATTAGGATCACATAAAAAAACTTGATATATGATGGAAAATGAAAGATAACTTGCTAGATCAACTGTCACACTAATTTCATACATTATCATTATAAATATGGATTTGATTAATTAGTGAAACTTGATTATAATCCATTAAAAAAAGTGTAAAGAAGAACTAAAGTAACCAATATCAAAATAATATTGGATAGGATGGCTTAAAATAGGCTTGGATCTAGATAGGAATGGTATGGTAAGATGACATTATTTAGGATAATGATAGGTTGATAGATTAGATAAAATGGTAAGAGGGTTTCCCCCAACTGGTAAGGTAAGATAAATGGTAGGGATATGTGACAATGGAAAATGGATATGGCAAATGAAATGGTATGGTACATGTTTTTATCCTTGGTGATTCTTTTTGATGTGTTTGGCTTGGGTATGGTAAATGACTTATTATTCTATTGTTCTTGCTAAAGTGGAGATGTATTTATTGATCAATAAATGATACAAATATAATAATCAATCATGTTAATTATTATCCCACACCTCATTTGAATATTTGCTCTATCAAGAACTAGTTACAGATTTAGATGTAGATGATGTTGTTGTGATCTTCATTGGTCGTTGATTCTGATTCCTTCAAATGTTAAGATAAGGTATCTTTGTAACCTCTATAAAGGAAAGAGCGATCATAGATGGTAAATTGTGATAATTTTTGGTTGATAGGTTTAATTGGGAAATGAAATGGTAGATGACAATGAAATGTGTAATGGTTGGAAAATAAATGAAGATCGAGACTTTCAATCACACATAATATTACTAATGCTAGATTTGATTTAACTTTGGATATGGTGGGGCTGAAGACCTTTGAAGATGCTCTTAATAAGACCACCAGATTTTTTTGTTGTTTGATCTTGAGAGAAGCTACCATATGATTAGGTTGTATATTAGAAGCTATTTTTATTTGATCTTTGATTTTTTCTTCATCATGTAGTGAAGAGATTTTGTACTCAATGATTGGTGCCTCAATGAAGTTTTTACAAATGAAGTTGTCTTGATTATCATATAACATATCCAAAAAGGTTTCACTAATGAACATTGGCATTTGAATTTGACTGTCTTCTAGCACTTGCAAAAAGGTCTCACTAAAAGATGCTGAGTTTGAACTTTGATTATCCCCTAACACCTCCAAAAAGGTTTCACCAGGAGAGTGTTCTTCTACTACATGAATGTGGTCTTGGTCTTCAATTGTTGTGTCACCATGGATGTAATTCAAAAAAGTGTGATTATAATGGTTTAAATCAACACTTATGGGAGATGGAATGTCAATAATATGGCTATGTTGGTTGGTGGTAATGGCATGTGGAATGGTAATGGAATGGGGGTTGGTAGCATAATCCTCATAAAGGATACTAGGATAACTTGTGGTGATGTTAAAGTAATCATCCTCAAAAACTGTAGAAGGATCACAAATATATTCAAACTAATATATGAGGAATGCATAACCAATATTGTACAGTCATGAATGTATTATATTTTTGAATTTAATTATGGATCAAAGGAATCTAAATCTGATGTTGAGATTGAGGTTGATTCCACTACTGATGCTAAATCTAATGTTAATTCAAGAATAAAACCTAACTTTAATGTTGATTCTTCATCTGATGGGTACTCTGTTACAATGATGTCTTATTGAATGTTTGGTATTGGACCAGTAATGGCCTGTGATAGCATAATGGGCTCCATAGAGACTAGTTTGTCAAAGTGAGACTCCTTAATGGTAGGAAAAAGTCCAAGAGATAAATTTGTAGAGACTGGATTGTCAAAGGGAGGCCCTTGAAAAATAGGTATATGGTTGAGGTAATGATTTACCCAAAGGTGGTTATAATCATTAAGAAGTGACTCAATAAATACTGGCTCATCAGAGTGATACTTATTGATAATAGGTACAGGATTGAAAGGTGATTCATCATAGGTTGACTTAACACAAATTATTGGTTCATCAAAAACATCTTGGATTGGTTGGTTCTTTTGGTGTTGGTTTCCAATGAGTTGGAAAATACTAATTTTGGACACAACTTGGTCTTTGAATGATTGGTTTGGTTGAGCTTGTGATTGGATTGGCTATGGTTTTCTAAAGTGGGGAACTATTGGAAATGGACAAATAATGATTAGTGGTTAGATAATGATAAGGCACTATGGCTCTTGCTTATTCACATAAGCTAAAGGAATAGGTTCTAGTATATAAATGGTATGGTATTATGGAGCCTAATTGCTCACAAAAGCCAAAGGATGAGGTCTTGGAAAGATAATTTTGGGGAATTATGGAGATTGGCAGCTCACACAAGCCAAAGCATCTAAGTCCTCCTCATAAACCATACCATCCCAATCTCGAGTTAGATCATAAGATGGTTTTTGACTATGTTTCATGTAATGATTATTATAAAGAGGGTATGGATCCATATCCAAAACAACATTATTTGTAATTGGGTCTTCAAGAAATTCTTCCTCATAAGCCTCTTCATACCAATCAAGTTCTCAAGTTGGATCGTAAGCAGGCGTTTGGTTATAGTAAATTTATTCAACCATTCCATCATATCTTAGATTGTATGTGATTCCACCATAAGTGTAGCTAGACATGTTTGCATAAATGATGAAATCCCCAAAACAAAAGGCTTAGAGTTCTGCAGACTCTAAAAAACTGTCATAAGGAAAAATGGTTCAAACTTGGTGTAACTTTGTCAAAAGGGTGAAGATATATCTCTAAACATTGATTTTATCATGGATTTGTATCTTCAAAATGGTTTATTTTAAGACTTGGCATAAAATATTCTAACGTTAAATATCATACACATAAAAGGTCAAGCATCTGAATAAAAATTGACATGTTAAAAGTCTAGGTTAAAGTGTTCTAAATAAGGTCTAAACTAGGAAAGAAAAAAGAGTTGCTAGGTCTTTTGTCCAACCATGGAGTCAAAATATAGGATCAAACAGGTTGTGCTAGGACCCAAATGATGTCAAAATATATACTTGAAATAAAGGCATTGATGTGAATTTAATTTATTCTAATAAGTTTGGAAACAACTTTGACATAGACTTAACACATGGAATCAAACATAAACATGATCAATTGGTATAAGGCATAAGGCAAAAGGTACCTAAAGAAAGGTTTGTGTTATCCCAAATAAAAGTACAAATAATAATGAGGATAGGCTCTGTGAACAATCTAGACAAAAGTGAATGGCATAACTGTGCTAGACAAAGGATCTCAAAGAAAATTTGAAATGGTTGAAACTTTGAAACAACTTGGACTCTATGCGAATAGGCCTATGAAATAATTTTTGAAAATAATTTGAGTAGCATAACAATGCTATAATGCTCAAAAGGTGTGATAAATACTTGTTTCAAGACTCTAAGGAAAAAAATGGTTTACCATGATTTTGATAATGTAACGCTACTCTCCTCAACTCAAATGATACCCACACATAAAGTTGGACAAATTTTTCTAAGGCATGAGTGTGATATCAAATGGACAAATGGAAAAATAGGATGGGTAGTCAAGGTATAAGACTCAAAGCATCAGTAAACACATGAGATTACTTAAGTCTTAGAAAATGATGATAATGATGTTGAGTCTAAAAATTATTCTCAATTTAAATTGGAAATTAAACTCAAGTTAAAAAAAGTCAAGTGCAAAGTGGTGGACCCAATTTAACACATCAACCTTTAAAACTTATAAGAGTCTAATTTTGAATTTAAAATATCAATGAGGGACTTAAACAAAATGTGGAAAAAGGTCTAGACTCAAATGGGCAGCATAATTGTGCCAAATTGAAAGATATGACACAAAGTGCATGATGATGATTTTGAACAAGTAAAAAGATGTTTTTCACTTGGACAACATAATGCCTCATTTATTTGAATAAATTTTGGGATAATGTGTTTAGTTATGTCATTTTGTTAACACCAAATTTTGACACTCAAATAAGACCAAGTAATCTAAGACAAAGACAAAGCAACTAACTAATCATCTTAAATCCTAAACTAACAAGGTATAACAAAGTGGGGTTAACTAAACTAATTGTTTTTTAAATTTTCTATATGGATCAAATACATATGAATTTCACATAAGCATATAAAATAAGTGCATGTCATTTGGGTCCACATCATATGACTTGTTATAACAAAATCCTACCCTTTTTACAACCACTACATCCATTGCTTACTCAGTGTAGTGTGATTTCCAACATGCTCAAATATCTCAAGCTTAATATCTACTAAAGAAGATGGTTTAACCACTTAAACCATCATCCCAGTGAGGGGATCCCAATTTATATAACCCTCATGGAGAGGGCTTGAAGATGATGTTAGAAGATGCAACCCTGGGTCAAAACTTCCCTAAAGAACCCATAGGTAATGAAGTCCCCTTTGCAAGCCAAGATGCATGAAAACAAATGAAAAGTGAAAGAGATTTAAAGGTTATTTTTTGGTCACTCAAGCCATGTGGGTCCTTGAAGAGAGCCTTCATAACATCTCTTTCACACCATGTGGGTCCTTGAGGAGAAAGTTAAATGACACTTCTCCAAGTGGATCCTACGATAAAAAGGTTAGTAATTTGTTTATATTTTAATAATTTTTTTGAATGAAATAATTACTTTTGAAAAATGAGCTCTCAGGTTCACACAGTGCAATCCCAAAACTCAAAAGTGCAATCCTATTACTCTACAAAACTATGACTCAGACAAGCAATATCACTACTCAAGTTAGTTTAAAATAAAACATATCACTACTCGGGTCCATAATACTTTTATTTGGGTTGGCAATCTCGCTACTTAGGTTGACAATCCTACTACTTGGGTTGGCAATCCCACTACTTGGGTTGACAATCTCGCTACTCGAGTTGACAATCCTGATACTCAGGTTGATAATATTGTGACTCAGGTTTAAAGAGGTTTTGTGAAATATTTATGCCACTTCAAATTAAACTAATGATATATTCTAAAAATTTAGAAAAAAACACATGGTTTAAAAACAATCATCAAAAATAGAGTCTGAATGACCCCAAACCAAGCTTCAGAAGATGGCCTATTCTGCATATTGCAATATCATGACTCACAGTACAAAAACATGACTGAGTTAGTCACAAGATTACAATATCATGATTTTAGAGTCACAAGATTTTAATATCATGACTATGGAATTATGGGATCATAATATCATGACTATGGAGTTGCAAGATTGCAATATCGTGACTGTATGAGTTGCGAGATTGCAATCTAGAGAACAAATCCATGACTCTATAGGGACAAAATCGCTACTTCTAGAAAAATAGGCTTTTGGTTAAATTTTTACCTTTCTTAATTCCACACTCTAAGATCTTGTATGACAAGGGTTATTAGTTTGCTTGTAAGTGCTTTATGACCAAATTTGTGAGGCTAGTGTCCCACCAGGCATGCCATTTGTGAACATAGGATTGCAATAGGAGATTAGTATGGTGTTAGTGAATGAAATGAAATACAAATAAAAAAACACACTAAGCTAACACCCTAAGCCTATCTTAAGAGTATAGCATATTAACAAAAATAAATAAGAAACACAACTAGAATGCAAAGAAAAATAAATATTTCACCTTCCTTGGATGCTCCAAATAGCTTGTTGAAGTGGCTTGCCTGGCTTGTGCTTAATGAGTCTTCATTAAAGGAGGCTTAGTTATCTCGTCTTCTCCTTGGCACCTTTGTGATGTCTTTGGCTTTGGCTTGGATAATTTTTTTGGCATTATAACACTAATTACAATGGTTTTTGGAATTATTTATGCATTATAACTTTGCATTATCCAAGCTTAAAATTCATGATCATGGTACTTTTATTTATAGATTTTCAAAATGGTTCGGTATCAACCATGACCATCCATCTCAAGATTGAGATGTGTGGCCATGAATAATTCTAATTATGTAATTAAATTTATAAATATCCCCCATAAATATTTGGGATAGAGGGGTATTTAAGAGTCATAAGAGGCATTGATGAGGCATGGAGTGGCTTAATCCTGATATTTTATGCATTTATGGCTTGTGGATGCCACCCCATAGAAATGGTGTCATTTGATGATGTAGATATTCAATATTCATTTCCAAAAATAAATATTTAAAATTTTCCATGGAATTATTAATTAGGCTCATTATTTGGATTAATTATCTTTTAAACATGGTTAAGCAACTTTGATGCAAATCTTAGCTCTTTGGTGCACAAATTAATCAAATTGTCAAAATGTCTCATTATTAGCTCAAAATTTAACTAGATTAGAATTAGGATGTGATGTTAGAAGTGTTGGATCCATTATCCCATTTAGGATTCTACTAATGAAAAATAATAAAGGCATGTGTCTTGTGTAATAAGTTTGATAGAAAAAAGCAATCCAGAGTACCCAGGTGCAAAAATGTCATTTTGACTTGAAATGATCTGATCAAAGTTAGCTGCTTCATAAATTTCATTTCCCCATTTTAAGATACTTGGGAAAAATCAGCACTTGAATATAATAATTTAAACTCTTTAAATGTGTTTTAGTGTTTTTAGGTCAAATTGTGCATTTTGGTAGAAATTGGTCAACAGTCTGGTTGGAGGTTATCGGTGGCTAGTTTTAGGTGTCTACACTGAGTAGGCAAAGAATAAATTTATTGATATTTTTTTTGAAGAAGAAAATAAATATGGTAGGTTTAAGGTAAGGGCTAATATCTACTTCAAGGAAGTTTGTAAACTTCACTGGATGTCAAAGAACATCATTAGAGAGAAGGACAACATATGTATGAGCTTGTTTTGGTAAGAGCTCTTTCATTTGATAGGTACAAGAACAAGATTATTGGAGCATTACAACATATTTGTTCACATTGGCATGATGGTACTTGGGCATGAGAGTTTCCATTTTATTAAGGACAAGAAAATTTGGGAAGGGAAGACTGTAATGTTTCATTTTCAATGCTAGCTTACTAAGGAGACCTTTGGCCCAATTTAAATTTTCATGGGCTAAAAAGGAATACAAGGGAAACTTGGTTCCTTGTTCAAGTTGCTAAAAATTAACAGGTCAGTAATTTCTTTCTAAATTGAGTTATAATAAAGAAAGGGACTTCTTTAATTTTATATAGTTGATCCTCAATTTATAAAGTATATTGGAGGGAAAAGATATAAAAAGGGGAAGGATGTTCATTTTGAAGTATCATGTTATTCTTATCAATTGAAATCATAAACTTGAGCATGTTTTGTTTAATTTGCATCCATTAGAGACAAAACCCTTCATTGGAACGCTGAAGTAAGAATGAAAACACTTAACATTCAATGGGGTAACTCTATTTAAAAGGTTGCATGGAGCATAAATAGACAATTTCAAACTTCTAGGTCAATTTTTATTCCCCAACACCAGAATTGGTAGGGTTTGTGAGTGGGACCTAGCTATTGGAAGCCCTTTTCTAAGGTAGTGAACCACCTTATAGACTTTTTTGAGGGTAGTTAACCCATTTGATACCTTCCATAGGTTAGTGAGCCTATTAGAAGAATTAATTTGGTTGTTGGGATAGATTTGATGAGGGTTTTTGGAATTTGATCATTCATATTTTTAGCTAATATTTTATTTTAATTTTTAGTCATATATAATATTTTAAAAAATTAGATTTGAAGGTACTATATTCAGTTGAATATTTATAAATTTTGGCAAGTATTTTAGAGAATGAAATATTATATTTGTGCCCTAAAATTAACATCTACAAAGTTCTAAATTTTATTTTCTTAGGGTTTGAATCAAAAAATCATAAGTTACACGTGTTTATGTTAGGGCTTGTGAGAAAAAAAAATTCTAATTTTTCCCAAAAAAGGACATTATAGTGATTCATGGCCATGAGATTTTGCTTACTTATTTACTCAGATTTTGACACCATGATGGACATCATGCAAACACCCAACCCTTCCAATGCCATGATGGATATCATGCCTTCCTCCCTAAATAGTTTTATTCAACATAACATTCTTAGTTTGATCACTTATTTGTATGTCTAAATGTTAACATCTATCTAGACACTCTTGATATGAGTGTTTGTTCCTACATGCATCTCACATTACTACTATGCTCAGTTTATCTATATGATGATGCCATGTGTCTCCATCTTATCACTAATACTTAGATTTGCATCTTTTTTTCATAAAAATATATCACATAAATTTTTATTTTGAGATAAGTTATTTCATAGGCTCAATAAATCACCTCAAAAGAGGGGGCATTCATAGAGATTTGTCTTAGAGATTAGACCTCCTAGTTCAGCACACAAATAAAATTTGGTAGTTATTACACAAATATCATAATTTTAGTCTCATAAAATGCACATAAAGTGATTTTGGATAGGATTTCTTGTTGACTTTTTAATTCACCCCACCAGTTGGTACATGACTTATCAAGAGCCTACAAATAAGTAACACACATACAAAGTCCCAATTGCTCAAGAAAAATATGTGCAAATTCTCCCTATTTATGCCCATGCACAAGTAATAAAGGAAAAATCTACACAAGAACAAATGATGATCCACACCTAATAAGATACCATTATTCACACCTTGTACAGGTACACACCATACACTAGATCCTTTATCTCTCAATCTAGAGGTACACAAATTCAAGAACACAGGTACAAGGATGCAAAGTCCCAAATTTTAGATGGTCAAGTAAATAAGGTGTATAATGAGTAACTATAAATCATGAGGGATATGCCTAAGACATTTTGTCTTTATACGCGCTCTTATCCAAGGATCCCTTATACCTATCTAACGTATTCCCATACTAGTGCTCAAAATCCTACTCCCATACCCTTAAACATTGTAGGGCATAATTTAAAGTTATGCACCACTTCCCTTATGAGGATCTTGCATGCACTTTGGCACAAAAATATTTCTAGATTAGGGGTGCATGCATGAGTTTAGTGGTATGTAACATATAAAGAAGGGGATGCATGCTGAGTTTCCCATTATGCATAGTGATGACATAGTAAGTTAAAAAGGGAACCTGTATAACAAGTGACAAGTGGAAGCAATATATAAAGAGGTAGTTGAAGGTAATTGAGTGGATATTGAGGTGTTGTTAGAACAAAAAAATGTGTAAGCAGCTACTAGACATTGAGACATAAGTTAATGCCACCCTTTGACCTTGTTAGGGAAATCTTCCATTTCCCCATACACACATGTATCCCAAAAGGATCCTACTACTAGTTCCCAAATTTGATTCACCTACAAAAATTAAAGGATTAGTGGTATAGTACATTTATTATAAAATAGGTTTGTTCAATTTAAAATCCTAATTCTTCAATTGTAAAAGGTTTGACACATTTACAACAACCTTATGCTACTAACATTTGCCCTCCATGAGCACTTGTATTAGCTAAATATTGTAGACTAATGAGAATTACATTCACCTCCTATTATTTTGATGATCTATGTGATATTTACATTTTTTTATCCTTGACTATGGGTAATATTCACCCCTCTCGCCATCATTCATTCCTAGCACCTCCTCATTGAACTCGAAACTCACTTGTAGGTCGTATTCTATGTACACCAGGGTCTACATTGATATTGTCTATGGACCATTTGTTGTCCCTCTCATTGTTGTGTTATGTTGTCGTGCCTTCATGTGAAACACTTATGCACTTGGAGTATCCTTGGTGGAAACTATGTGATATTTCTTGTCTTTAAAGGTCTATATTGTGTTTACGTTAATAAGAATGTTCATTCTATTTTGGGCACATCACCTCTTTTATGTTTCAATTTCTCTTACCTTTTCCTTCCCTTTTCCCTCAAATTTTAGGTTTATATTAGTGGTAGATTACCTTTCTATTCTCTATGCTTGTGCGTTGGTCTTAAACCATATGCACTTAGAATAAAAGGAATTTGGCCTACTCCAGAGGTTCATCCCAAGGAGCATAAAGATCCCACACCTTAGGGACATTATCATAATTGCAATGAGACAACCAATGATTGCATGAACAACTAAGATATAATACTTCCACACCTAATGTTGTAGACATTTGTGCCTCACATAATACATCCATACCAAATTCCCCATTGTAAATCACCCTTATGCCATGAAGCATCTATAGGTGCATGTTTTGAATGATGATAGTTTTTGGCATGCTCGGTGGGACTAGTTTGAAGATAAGTTAAGGAATTAGTGCTACTCCTAACCATCAAGTGTTGAAGACACTCCACAAATAACCTAATGAATATGAATGTCCAATCTATTGGTTTAAGTAGTTTGAGTGCTTAATAATATGTCTTGCCCCCCCCATTTCATGAAAATGTTGTAGTTGTGCCTTCCTATTTTTCATATCAAGCTCACATGAGTTCTTATAATTTTTCCCTAGTTTATTCCCTATGATAGTTTGTTTATGCTTCTAATCATCCTTATGCAAGATACCTTACTTCCAATATGATGGGAAATAACGGAAGCACACAATTGATTACCAAATATAAACAACTTTATATGCAGAATTAACCAGAATCACAAGTAACTAGAATTCAAAAATAACACAGAATATGAGAGACAATACACAACTTGTATTAAAACTCTTCTAGAAGGAAATACAACGAAGAATATTGCCACAGTTCTTCTTCCTTACACACCTCTAGGGATCCCACACCTCTAGGGTATAAACAATAAATCTTCCCTCAAAGCTCTCTCTCTTAGGTCCCAACACACAACTCAAACACAGAGTTGGTGTTCACCTTCAACCAGTCAGTATCCACTACTGCCAGTTCTCCAGTGCTCCACGCACACCACAAGTGCTCCACGCACTCCACAAGTACTCAACATACTTCAAGTAGATCTCCCTTGAACTGCAACAACCTGCAACCCAAATGATCTCACTTATGGAAGGATCTTCTTTTCCTTCCTCTTTGCTCTCTTTTTGAGTACATGCTATACTCCAAGTAGATCCTGCCTGATCCTGCTCCCTGTTGTGTTGCTATCCTCTCTAATCTTGCACACCTGCAAATCAATTTGGTTCTACACACCTATGAACCTTAGACCTTGCACACACATACACCTATAGATTAATGATCTTACTTACCATGTAGATCTCCTAAAGTAGCCATGCTCACCTGATGACCAAGATCATACATACATGAAGAACCCTGCTGATTCTCCAATCCAACACTCACACTTGGTACTGTGGCACTAGGAGGAACACACCATGCTCTCTTCTCTCTAAAGGAGCTTATATTTTTCTCTCTTACTCTCTAGCACACTTTACAATACAACTAATGAGTCTCTTAAATAGATCTCATGCAAACAATAATTAGACATCTAATTACAATAATTAGATCCACAGCTTCCAGTATAAATTTGGCTCTTGACATGCAAACACTTGGTTCGTTAACTAACTACCCGTAACACTTGTAGTTCTGAACTGCATAGGCGACCAACGACATTGGTCCCTATCTGCCTGGAGGTGACCGATGCCGGTTGATCCATGACCGACGTCAGTTGCTATCCTTGTCTAATCCTGCCGACGTCGGTTGGCCTGACTGACACCAGCGTCTGTGACACTCAACAAACTCTCTGCAACCTCCTCCTCTGTTTGCATCAGTGAAGCTTTTAGCTCCACAACCTAACACAATCAACATTATTACCCTCCTAATTAGCCTTAAAAGAGCATCAATGATATATATCTTGATTTCTAGAGACAACTAAGGGAGATCAAAAGAGAGCAGGGGTATGGTAGGCAATAAGAGGATCTTGTTCATTAAGATTAAACCTAATAATGAGAGGTGGTGGAGTAGTTTAGATTTGAATAAGAATGCTTGTCTAGACAAATTACAACCAAATAAGAGCATATGCACTAGCTGCTTATGCATATGTAATAAATTGAAGCACAACCAACCACCTCTATTCCTTCCATTCCTAGATATAGGTAGGCTCCCATTGTGCTTATAAAACAACCTATGAAGTAGAAGGTTTCTATACTTAAGGTCCCTAGCTTTAGGCAAGATAACTCCTTTATGCCTCTAAGTAAATCCCTTATTTTCAAGGTACCAAGCTTGAGAAAGCCTATACCTATACCAACTCAAGAACCTATTCTTCCTCATAAGCCTCAAGTATAGTCATAGCAACCTTCTTAGATCATGCCACATAAATTTATAATGCCTAACCTTTTAAAACCCCCTTCCTCTATGCCAATTGAAACCTCTTGCCCTCCCACCATCTCCCTTTTCAAAAGAGAACTAGTTATATGGAAGGTAAGTGAAGACCATTAGGATGAGGAGGAGGATATTTCAAGTGAGTATGATGAGGAGATCATCATTAAAAGTCCTCTCTGCACTACCATAATAGAAAAATCAACGCTAATACAAGAAGAAGATAGATACAATCAGATAGAATAATAGGAAGATGAGCAAATGAACAAGGTGGCAGTAAAAGGGGAGGATATTAATGAGGAAAAGTTAGCCTATGCCATTCTAGAAGGCATACAAAAGCCTAGGCTAGATCTCTCTTGGGTAGATGGGCTACCATTTGGTACCAAGGAAGAAGACCTCAAAGAGGAATCCAACCTTCAAGGGGAGCACATGCTTAAAGAGGACAACTATGATCACCCTAAGGTGAGCCTATAGGCACCATTGCAAACACAAGAGGACTCCTTTTAAGATGAGCTAGAGGAATTTTACTCAGGTTTGAGTGATAAACTAACATCCTCTCAGGAGTAGACCCATATATAATTCCATGCCAATGACCAATTTCAATCACATATCATAGAAAGGTAAGGTGTGCATGTAGAGGAAGTCACAACCTCACATATGGTGGAGGTTATAGGGTTCTATGTGCACATATAAGTGTGAATGAGTCATCAAAAGGCTTATTAAAAATAAGGGAGAGGTGCCATCTAGTCAAGCTTGAAGGGCAACATGAAAATGTAGAAGTTATGGTAATGAGCGATCTTAATCTTTTCACACCCAAGCATATTGTAGAGGGGTTTCTAAAAGGCATGTTTGACTTGGGGCAATAGCTACAAAGTGAGCAAGGGAAGCCCATTAAGTTCATGAGCTTCCAAATCATCAAGTACATGCCTCGTAAACTCTATAAGGCTCAATATAAGTAGAGAGCACATATAGGCACTGAAAAACCTAAGAGGGTGTAGACACCTAAAATGTGTCGACTCTCCCTTGGTCCCCTCCTTAACCCTTACACATCTTATTAATTTAAAAGACATTACTTATTTTAAATTAATGACATCACCCTCAACACCTCACCGTGGACACCTCACTGTGGACACCTCACCTTGGACACCTCGCCCTTAGACCTTTTCTCACCCCATGACTCACTTAAGACCTATTCTTACTCCTCCCTAACCTTCTAACCAACCCTCGTGCTTAATAATCCTGTCCATTGACCGTTCTCTAATAGACTATGCACTTGGTGGATGGAGAACGGGCTTCTTAGCCCTTTTACTCATTCTCCACCCACCAATGTCGGTCAACTATCGGCCGACAGTGGTGAGATCACCGACGTCAGTTTACTTAAACTGAGTTTTAACTCCCAAAATGGCTAATCACAAATCTAAAACCCCTTAGCTCTTATCAATCAGTTCTGGGACTTTATGATAGGCTCTTGGATGCTAAAAATCATTCTGGGACTCTCTCTCACTTGGATCTAGCTCTCTCTCTCTTCCTCTCAGACTCTGAGACATCAATAGGCATCAAACTTCAACTAACACTCCCTTGGCCACAGAGACTCTACACCAGTCACTCCAGATTGGACTGAAGCATTACACGGGGACCTAGACATCAATTATAACAGGCACAAGTGTTCGACATCTTGGTTCTTCTTCTCACTAGAGATAAGTATTTCTTTCACCCTTTCATTTTAGTAATTTAGAATAAATTAGTCAATTTGCTATCTCTAAATACTATCAACCAGACCTTCCTCTCACCCTTACCCTTTTTGACAACCTATCATCTATCATCTACCTTTTGCCTTTCTGCAGACCTTATTTGTCTCCCTGTAACCCTACACAGACCCAAACTCTTCCCAGACACCTCTGTGAACCACAAACCCATCCAAGGCCATTGCCCTAACCGACATTGACCACTATCCCTACCAACATTGACAGTCTAACTGACGTCGGCAACTTGACCAATCGACGCTGGTAGGACTACCGACGTCAGTGATTATGGAAGACTAACATCAAGAATCAGGTACGCATTATCTATTTCTTTTTCTTTAAGTCTTTCATTATTTATCTTTCTAGTAACACTCTTTTGTCAACAAGTGGACTGTCATCCCTCAAGGAAGTCTTTGCACTTCTGGGACCGAGCAATCGCTTGGCAGTCCACCATATATCTATCTAACATTTTTTTGTTCAAGTCTTCTTATCTACAGGTGTCATCCTCCACAGCCAAAGAGGAGCTCCTTTAATCATCTGGATACGGTGCACAACTTCATCCGGGTATCATCTAACCCCTGACCATTATCTTAGTTTCTTATTTCTTCTGGATATTAAATAGCAAAAATGAGTAGAAACATTTGGGCATGCCTAGTGGGAGCCTGGAATTTTCCTTGGGTTCATCATATTTCTTCTTAAAAACCAAACTTTCATATAGCTGTATTAGGGAAATTTTATCTCCTTGCAGCCTTCTTCTTTCTTTTTATTTTGAAAAGACATCATAAGCACAAGTTAAAAAGAACTTCCTTATTTTTCTTCTTGTCACTTTTTCCTTGCATCTTAGAGTAGTGAAATTTCATGCTCTTAAACCTCTTCATCATTGTCTACATCTGAACAAACATTTCAATTTGGGTTAAAAATTAAATGCATTTCACTCCTACTTGAATGCATATTTAGCTCATCTAGTAATTAAAACACATTATGAATAAATCGTAGTGCACTTATGTTACATGACCAGACCACTATCACAATCAAACATCTAAACATACCTGAGACAAGGCCCGACTAGGATTTCACCACCTAGCGGATACCTTACCCTTCCTGGCAATCCTACTTGGACTTCACAACCAAGAGGAGGACCCACTCTGTTCTCTAGTAGAGTATTAACTCTAGGGGAAGTATATACTAGCTAAGCGACCCAGCTTGGCTCTGGGCTCGTGAAGTGAGGGGAGCAAGCTCCTAGCACTAGGCCATGTACAGAACCTAATACAAACTTTTTGAGCACCAAAACTAACCCAAAATCAGCTTTAGACTACCTCTTTTAGTACCCATTCTAAAAGCCCAACTTCCAACATATTCTTCTAAGGCATAAGCCACCATGACTCTAAAATTTATTCTTAGGAATTTAATGTTAAGAGGTTGCTTGCCTTCATTTACTTTGCTATTTTTATTTGGTTTTTTTTGAGCTATTAAAGATGCATTATTCTAAGTTCTTAAACAACTCAAAGCTTTCTCTTTCTTCCAAAAACTTTCAATTTTATGAGTTTTTGGAAACACACAAACACTGACATCGGTTTTTCAACTGACATTGGCAACTTTTATTCACCGACATCAGTTTTTCCACTAACGTCGACAACTTATCTTCACCGACATCAATTTTTCCATCGATGTCAGTCACTATCAACAAACTTTTTCCAAAACAGCAAGCTTAAAACCTGACTTTCTTGTTGTAAAACACCCCCTCTGGTTTTCTGAAACTAAAATATACAGTTTCTGGAACCTAGACACCTTTCACCTTGGATGGATTTGACACGTAGTCAAACCAAATTATTTATTGACCACACGAGGCAACAACCACTTCCACATTTGCCTTTCATACCAAGTCCCCTAATGGAGCATACTTCAAATACTGAACATACTCCTATTCAGCCTACCCCTAATCAACCTTCAATTGTTCCCAAAGGGGATCAAGACTTTGAGAGACTCCTTGACCACAATGTCAAGGATCTCCAACAATATCTTGTGAGAAGCCAAACACGAGACCCTTTAGGTAATCCTATTTTTGGGATGCCAACTTCTCTTACTGAAGCAGCAATGGCATCAACACCATCTGCTAGCCAACCCATCATAACTCAGGCTATTGCCTCAACCAATAACCTTACCATGGCCAACGTTCAAAGTTTGTCCTCCCCTTCCTTTTTTGGACCCACCTCCATCGGGGTTTTCATACCCCCTCAACCACAAACAATTCAACCAAGTTCTACACCATACCAGAACTTGATTGTCTCGACTCCACACACTCTTGCACCTATAAATGTGGGAGTGACTACCTATCATTTTACCAATGCCGCCATTCAACCACCTTTGGCAGTATCTAGTCAACTTGTGCCCTCCAACTTCACAGCACAAGCCTCCTTAACCTCAACATCAGTCCCTATGACGAACTACCAATATGTTACACCTATACAAACGCAACCTAGTACATCATACGCCCCTCCTAACACCTTCCAGGTACCTTACAACCTAAGGGGTGCCCATCCTACCAATTCGTCAGTTGATCTAATCAAGATTCTGATGGATAAGATGTCTAACCTTGAGACATCCATTTTTGGTTCAAGCAATGTTCTTTCATATGAACAAGTCTGCAATGAACCCATTCATCCTTTGGTCCCTATTAGACCATATCCTATCTAGTGGGAACTCCCTAAATTTACTCACTTTCAGAGTAAAGAGGACCCACAACAACATTTACGGGCATTTAGACATGCTTGTTACCTTATAGACCACGATGATGTGTTATTACTTCGCACATTTCCCATGTCACTTTCTGGCACCGCCCTTGATTGGTATAGCTCTATTTCCAGTCATTCCCTTTTTTTCTTTACTCAACTCACCCAACTATTCCTTGACCACTTTTCAATCAACATCACCAAAAAGGTCTCCATTATAGACCTCTATTTTATTAAACAATTTGATGATGAATCAATCGTTGACTTCGTTGCCCGTTGGAGAGGTTTGATTAACCAACTCTCCTTTTCACTTCCTCAAACTAAGCTCATTGAGCTCTTTTCTAGAACATGTGCCAAGCACATCTCATCTACTTTGCGGGTTCAGACATTCTGCACATTTGACGAAGCTTTCACCATGGCCAGAAAGCTTGAACTCCGTGCGATCGAAGAAGATAAGGTCAAATTGTGTGGTAACGCAAAATCTAATGACCCTTTTTCATCTAAACCTTCTTCTTCCCACTCCAAGTCTAAAGGAGCAGCAAATGCTGTGGTCCTTAGACCATCATCTTCAACCACAACTAACCAGTCTCAACCTTCAACATAAGAATACATCACAAAACAATTCCAACAATGATACGTATAGTGTCAATACACTCTAATAGGAGAGTCATATGCTTCTGTGTTGGATAAACTCATTAAGCAGGGAGTCCTCAATCTCCCTCAAATTTGACCACCTCAATTCGACCCCTCAAAAGCCATCCCTACCTGGTATAGGGAAAATGACTTCTGTCACTACCATCGTGTCAAGGGTCATGACATAGACAACTGCAAAACCTTCCAGAACATCATTCAAGACATGTTGGACAAGGGGGATCTTATTTTGGATAACTGAAATGCACTAGCTAACCAAAACATGGATGTCTTTAGACAACCATTCCCTAACCAGCCCCCCAGTTAGCATAACATTTAGACCATAGTCGATGACCTTCAAGAGCGTAATATATGCACGATCGACATGGTTTCTAACCAACCTCTCCCATAGTCTGAAGAGGTTAATCAACTTATTTATCCACCATAGGTAGAATAAATCTCTTCTCCTATTTTTCCACCATAGGTAGAAGAACTCTCTTCTCCTATTTGTCCACCATAAGTAGAAAAACTCTCTTCTCCTATTTTTCCACCATAGGTAGAAGAACTCTCTTCTCCTATTTGTCCACCATAGGTAGAAGAAATCTCTTCTCCTATTTATCCACCATGGGTAGAAGATCCTTCTTCTCCTATTTGTCCACCATAGGTAGAAGAACTTTCTTCTCCTATTTTTCCACTACAGGTAGAAGAGTCTTCTTCTCCTATTTGTCCTCTATCCAACCCCCTTTCACACGTGGGAGAGTCTACTTTGACCTCTCACATATTGTAGGATGATTTGATGGCACCAACGCCAGCTACCTTGCCCTCATCCTTCTTATCATCATTAGGGGATCATACTTTCCCTGCTATTTGACCACACACAGAAACCATAATCATCCCATGCCTCTCCAACTTCACTCACCTACAAGTGAAGGTAGACTTAAACCTCGCCTCACCCAATGGTAGTCCTCGCACTATACCAAAGAAGGCTGCTAAACCACGTCAGAGAACTCCTCCCCCACCTTCATCATTGCCCTCCATTTTGGGTCCACATCCTTCTACTTTAGCAGGGTTGCTCCCACATCCAACACATCTCAGCACAAAAGTGTCATCTACATGTGTGGCCACACTACCAAATAAAAAGACGATATGACAAACTCCCCAAACAACTTCTAAAAAGGAGTTGTCAACACCAACTACAACAAAAAGCACAAAGCCATTAAGGGGATCCTATGCTTCGATGTTATGCCAATTGTTGCAGTCATCTAGCATCACTCTTCCACCTATTAAACTATATCATCCTCTCAGATCAAAACCATCTTGGTTTGATGACACTAAAATATGCTGGTATCATCGCACACTTGGACATGATACTGAGCGTTGTTGTGCCCTTAAGGCTGTCATTCGTCAACACCTAAAAAAAGACACCCCTCACATTGAGGCTTCTTCTGACCATTATTTTGATAAAAATTTGACACCATCCCACACCTCCCAAACCTCTTCACCTAAATTGGGATCCCCATACAAGACTATGGTCCCTTTACCACCATCCACTCCTTTATTCGAAATCAACACAATTGATGTGGCCATTAGGCCCCAAGCTGTGAAGAATAAATGAAAATACTAGACTTCTACACCTTTGACATATCCATTATTCGTCAAGACCTCTCAACCAACACAACCCAAGATTTCTATCTTGGACATGTCTCGACCAACATCACTAGGGGAAATTCTTCCTAACCTCTCTAGTCCACATGACGTTTGGTATAAGTGACTTGTGGACTACTTGACATATTTTATCATACCTCCCAATCTCTCTAGCAATGGATGGCAGGCTTTTATCAAAAGCACTGCTCGCTACACCATGCTGGGGGGACATCTCTACAAACAAGGTCAAGACAGCCTCCTTATCCAATGCCTAACAACCATGAGACTCTCCATGTCATCAAACAAGTCCATAACAGGACTTGTGGGGGACATTTCAGTGGTAACTCAGTTGCCAAGCACATCCTTTGCCTGGGTTATTATTGGCCCACTATCAACCAAGATTATAACAACTATGTTCAGCGTTGTACCAAATGCCAACAACATACTAACCAACTTCACGACCAACATCGACCAAAACCTACCTACAACAACGACCAACATGTGACCAATTTGGAATGAAGCAAATGGGGCAAGCTTGCTCCTAATTGATTCAGACCTTACATCAACACACAAGATGGATTAGGGACTTATCGTTTATCTTCTTTCGAAGGCTGGCTAAAACCTGAGCCTCTTAATGCCTTACGTCTATGACCATTCTACTGTTAGTCAAGTAATTACTCACTTGATGTTTATCTTGAGCTCGTCCCTTGAGTAACCCCCGTCATTGTTATTCCTATTCCTTTCAATCCTTTTTCCCTACATTAGTTAACCCTTTTGTCAAGCATGAATGCTTTGTCCTAATAAAAGGGAAACTCTTAAACCTCTATAGTCAAGTCCATGACCAAAAGTCTAGTCAAAATAAACATAAAACTGGGATGCCTATTCAGAGGTCATAAACTATAAATGTAGACTACTCCCTCGAAGGACAGTTGCATCATTGCTGTAATAAAATAGACTGCTCCCTTGAAGGACAACTATTCAAACGTCATCCAAACATACAACAAGCACAATATAGACCACTCCCTCGAAGGATGGCTATGACCAAATTTTGCTACATACATAGCACAAAATGACCATGAAACACAACAACATCCCCAAGTGGACTTCCCGCATTGATCAACCTACCAAAGAAAAAAAAAATGACTGATAAGCTATTAAGTCATGGATTTGCCTATAGTCCATCTCAGGGTCACCTATAAAAGGGGCAAAGTTATCCTTGCTAAAAAGGGTTATGCTATCCTGACATATCACATCATCAAACCTATTACCCCAACATACTCAAGGGATTTCGAGCTCACTTAATGTCAAGTGATTCGACTACTTCCCTAACACAAACCTGTGGTCAACGACGTAATACATGAATGGGGCTTTTGTTTACAAAAACCTTATCTATGCTATCATTATAGTCCTTGTCAATGAAAGAGCAACGCGCCTTTCAATTCTTATACATCTTGGTCACATCCATCCAAACCAAACCAAAACATTGTCCAACCACTAACATGACTTAGCCCATTCACACTAGTTTTTATGGAAAATAATAAACATGAAAACTATCAACCACACACAACCAATGTTATAGAATACACCATCACACAATATGGACAATAATATAACATCATCTACAATTCATTTTTAGCATACACCATCACCAATATGGAAAATTGCTAGGGATGAAAGACCACATCACCAATGTTACAGAATACACCATCACATAATATGGAAAAGGCTGTAACATCATCATATCTTCATCATTTCAAGCATGTACCATCACACATATGGGAAATGCTGACATCTCTAACCTGACTAACTATTGACCACTTTGACCCTTTTTTTAAACTACAATGGTCTGATGCCCCTTACAAAACAGGCTATGTAGGCAGCACTCAGTCTTTTAAGGTTAGCTCAGCCACTCCCCTATTCGTCTCCCTAATGACGATGGCCATTTCATTCATAAGTCTACCTGACGGACCAACCATCTAACCTTTAACCAAATCATGACCAATCAACTAGCCCTGACACTGTAAAAGTCACTTTCGACTTCTCATGGGGCACACTAGAGATCACATACATCTCCCTGACCACAACAAACAACCTTTGGGCTCACTTATATCTCAATTCGACTCAACCAACGACCATGGAGATTACACCTATCTCCTCTAACCACGACCACTTCTGAGACAACTCTACCTTAGTTGTTTTGATTGCATGTATGTTACTTCACGAATAAATAGCAAAACTATGCACACCTCATATTATGACCCTCACAAGTATTGGATCGTGCTCTAGTTGATCCCCACTACTTGTGACATTTTCATGTTTTCCAAGAGCGCTTCCTGAGCCCAGGATACTTGGAACATGATGACCATTGGAGCTACAACTTTGATCATTTAACCCAATCGACTACGACTAAATGTTGGGGCCTGATTATTTTGATTTTAGCACTCTTCGACCTTTGACTGTGACAATTTGACCTATCTATCATGTGAAGTGGTATACGTGCAATCCTAACTATTGCCATGTTCACACTCAAACTTCACCATACCCATCCACTATTTGTCAAATCAGCACCTGATTTTGGGTTCCCTTCTCTCGACTCCCACTTTGAGGGGGAATACCTCATCACCATACCTGGGGCATCTACTCCTATTTTTATCTTGTAGTTCATCTAGAATAACCAACAAGACAAAAATGGGCAAATGTAGACACCTAAAATGTGTTGACTCTCCCTTGGTCCCCTCCTTAACCCTTACACATCTTATTAATTTAAAAGACATTACTTATTTTAAATTAATGACATCACCCTCAACACCTCACCATGGACACCTCACTGTGGACACCTCACCTTGGACACCTCGCCCTTAGAACTTTTCTCACCCCATGACTCACCTAAGACCTATTCTTACTCCTACCTAGCCTTCTAACCAACCCTCGTGCTTAATAACCCCATCCATTGACCGTTCTCTAATGGACTATGCACTTGGCGGATGGAGAACGAGCTTCTTAGCCCTTTTACTCGTTCTCCACCCACCGACGTCGGTCAACTGTCAGCCGATGCCGGTGGGATCATCAATGTCAGTTTACTTAAACCAAGTTCTAACTCCCAAAATGGATAATCATGAATCTAAAACCCCTTAGCTCTTATCAATCGGTTTTGGGACTCTCTGACGAGCTCTTAGATGTTGGAAATCATTCTAAAACTCTCTCTTGCTCAGATCTGGCTCTCTCTCTCTTCCTCTCAGACTCTAAGACATCAACAGGCATCAGACTTCAACTAACGCTCCCTTGGCCATAGAGACTCTACCACGAGTCACTCCAGATTAGACTAAAGCATTGCATGGGGACCTGGACATCAGCCGTAACAGGCACAAGTGTTCGACATCTTGGTTCTTCTTCTCACTAGAGCTAAGTATTTCTTTCGCCCTTTCATTTCAGTAATTTAAAATAACTTAGTCAATTTGCTATCTCTAAATACTATCAACCAGACCAAACCCAACTTTCAACCAGATCTTCCTCTCACCCTTACCCTTTTTGACAACCTATCATCTATCATCTACCTTTTGCCTTTTTGTGGACCTTATTTGTCTCCCTACAACCCTACACAGACCCAGACTCTTCCCAGACCCCTCTGTCGATCACAAACCCATCCAAGGCCATTGCCTTGACTAACATCGACCACTACCCCTACTGATGCTGGTAGTCTAACCGACGTTGACAACTTGACCAACCGACGCCGGTAGGACTACCGATGTTGGTGACTATGGAAGACTAACAGCAGGAATTAGGTACACGTTATCTATTTCTTTTTCTTTAAGTCTTTGATTATTTATCTTTCTAGCAACACTCTTTTGTCAACAAGTGGACTGTCATCCCTCAAGGAAGTCTTTGCACTTTTAGGACTGAGCAATCGCTTGGAAGTCCACCATATATCTATCTAACATTTTTCTATTCAAGTCTTCTTATCTACAGGTGTCGTCCTCCATAGCCAAAGAGGAGCTCCTTCAATCATCTAGATACGGTGTGCAGCTTCATCCGGGTATCATCTAACCCCTGACCATTATCTTAATTTCTTATTTCTTCTGAATATTAAATAGCAAAAATGAGTAGAAACAGAGGGATTAGATTAACTTCAAAGACATCAGCCACCTAGAGGGAAAACTTATGTGCAACATGGTGGAGTTATTCATCAAAAAAGAACTTGAGTAAACTAGTCTCCTTGAGCGCTCTTTAAGAGTAACTAGGGTACACCTCCTTTGCAGTAAATAGATGCCACCTTACCTCTATCCATCACATATCAAAAATAAGGAGGTGCACAATAAAAAGGATCTAAGAGGTTTCTATTTTGATCTAGGAGGATGAGTGTGTATGTTTGTAGGTTATATATAGTAGATTATATTAGTTTGAATTACATTTCCTAAGTGCCTACATGCACATTGTATAGTCTTAGTTTAGTTTTATTTTACTCTAAGTACATTTTTCACATTTGTTGCTTGTCCTTATTTTCTTTTGAGGGTAGAATTCAGTTCAGTCTATTCATGTGCAAGGCTAGACAAGTTATATCTTTAACAACTCCATGCCCAATGGATAGATTTAAAGGCCATTATATTCATTCTTAGAAAGCAAGTGGCCTACAAAGGTCACCAAAAGTGTTTAATTTTTAAGTCAGCCCCTAGTCAGTGCAAGACTTGTCAAGACCCTATAAAAAAGTAGCACACTTAAGAAGTCTCAGGTGCTCAAGAAAAATGTGCATAGATGCTCCCTATTCATGTTTGTGCCTAAGTATTCAAGTGAAAATCTACACAAAAACAAATGATGATATATGCCCACTAGGATCCCTTGATGCATGCCTTGTGTAGGATCTTTCATCACTCAATCTAGAGGTGTGAAAATTCAAGAACGTAGGTTCAAGGATGTAAAGTCCCAAATTTAGGATGACTGAGTAAATAAGGCATAAAATATGTAACTATGAGTCATGAGGGATGTGCCTAAGACATTTTATCTTCATGTGTGCTCCTATCTAAGGATCCCTCATGCCCATCCAATATAGTCCCACTCCAGTGCATTGGATCCTAATCCTATGCCCTTGAACATTGTAGGGTGAAATCCAATGCTGCATGTTACTTCCCTTTAGAGCCTCCTATGTTTACTTTGGTGTAAGAGTATTTATAGATCAAAGGCATGCATATGGCATACAAAGAATGGGATTCACATTGAGTTTCCCACCATGCACAGTGATGATGTGGTTAGTTAAAAAGGGAGCATGTGTAATAAGTGACAAGTGGTAGTAGGATATAAAGAGGTAGTTGAAGGTATTTAAGTGGATCTTGAGGTGTTGTCAAAATAATAAAACACTTAAATGGTTACCAAACATTAGGACATGAATTCACACCACCCTCTGACCTTGTCAAGGAAATCTTCCATTTCCCCATACACATGTATATCTTAAGAGGATCTTGTCACCAATTCCCAAATCCAATTCACCTACCATAATTCAAGGATTAGCAATATAATGCCACTAAGGAATTAAAAGCTATACCCATCACTCAAAGTGGTACATTTATTTTAAAATATGCTTGTTCATTATAAAATCTTAGTTCTTCACTTGTAAAAGGGTCAACACATTTCTAGCAACCTTATGCTACTAAAATTTGCCTTCCATGAGAACTTGCATTGGCTAAATCTTACATACTAATGAGAATTAAATTCACTTCCTTCTATTATTCTAATGATCTTATCCAATCCCAACACCTCTTCATTGATCTCAAAACTCACTTACATGATGTATTATGTGCGTACAAGGGTCTGCATTGATATTGTTTGTAGACCATTCATCATCCCTCTCATTATTGCATTGTGTTCTCATGCCTCTATGCAAAACACTTATGCACTTAGAGTATCTTTGGTGGAATTTATGTGATATTATCTTTTCCTTAAAGGTCTTTATTGTGTTTATGGTAGTAGGAAAACTCGCTCTATTTTGAGTGCATCACCTCTTTTATGTTTTAGCTTCTCTTAACTTTTCCCTCCCTTTTCTCTCAAAGTTTAGGTTTAGATTAGGGATAGATTACATTTTTGATCTTTAGGCATACATGCTAGTTTCAAACTAGATGTTCTTAGAATATAAGGAATCATGCCTACTCTAGAGGCTCATCCCAAAGAGTGCAAGGGTCTCATGCCTTACGGACATTTCCATCATTGCAATGAGATAACTGATGCTTTCATGTGTAGCTGAGCTATAATACTTATATGTATAGTGCCATAAAATTTTACACCTTGCGTAATACCTTCATGTTAAGCACCCCATTTCTAAGCACCCCCACACCATGAAGCATCCATGGGTGCACATTTTAAATGACAATAGTTCCCTATTGGATAAGATAGAATTGGTATCCTATCCTTCCCATATCTGTTGTCCAAATGCTTAAAATAAATAGGCATTTCCCTAATTTATTAGAATCTTAGTTTACCCAAAGTAATATGTAATAGTTTTACAACCCTAATTTCTAAAATTACTCAATTTTAACTCATACTTACTTAGTTTGGGGGATCATACATGGCATGCTATTCTAGGTTAATACATGAGTTTGTATAGAATCAAAGCTATTATTACTCAATCTAAAAATATATATACAACAGATATCAGTTTGGTGGTATGTGCATGATACATGGCTTCCTCATTGCTAAGTTTTGCACTAGTTTCATAGATAGAATGGAAAATCCATGTAATTATCTATGTTGTATACATTACACCTATATTATACTTAGTTTTTTCACCAAATTTTCACTATTTTTCTTCCAATTTTTCACTGTAATTGAACCTTATTCTATCTATAGTTTTTGGTTCTCTATTTGTACTAGATTTTGCACCAGAATAACTATTGGGATTCATATAAGAATTCTAAATTACATCACAACTTGGGTATGAGATGATGGATTCAAACACAACTTGAGTTATTAAGCACACTCACACATTGATGAGGATTGGGGCATGCATAGTCTAATCCAAGTTATTCAATGGAAATGAAATCTCCAAAGACCCTACCCTTTACAATCACCATTTTTGCACTAGAAAAAACATAATGGTTCATGTACCTAATTAGGCTTATTCATTCTTTGTTATTCACTAGTTGCATGTATTTATTTTTTGATATTTATATCATTTAAAGATTAATATTTGTATGCATATAATTCTACTCACTAAATTTAATTATGCATAATATAATTTAATATCCTATTCATCTAATCTAATTAATACTTAATCCCTATGTCTCATATTAACATCACCTCTTCATACCCTTAAGTCAATTAATTAATTTATCCTAACTACATGAATACCCCACTCTCCACATATTTATATTTCCTAATATTCTAATTTATAATTCACCCCACTCTCCATATATTCATATTTATTAATATTATAATCTATAATTCACCCCACTTTCTAATCACATGCATCCAAAAAAAAGTCTAGATATTTCCAATCTCCAGAACCTTTTTCATTCTACAAACCCTTCTCAAATATGAAATTTGGGAGGGAAAATTCAACTCCATTTCATTCCAAAGCCTATATAAATTCAAGGGGAATCCCAAGCATTTAGATAAGGAAGGAATGCAATCTTATGCTACCTCTATCACTCTCCTCCATTACTATAGTCTTGAGCTTGTCATATTTAGTAATCGTACATCATATTTCAGGTTTTCAATTTGTCGATTCAATTTTTCAAGTGACATTATGAAGTATTTAGAAAAGAGATCAAAAGGGAACAAGATGATGGTAATATTATTCTGATTTCTTCCTTTCTCTATTTCTTTGCATATGATGATCATTTAGAATTTGGATTTAGTTAATGGTTCTTCCTACTTTTAATCTATTCTATTCAAATTCTGGGTGATACATTTTGGTGACCACAGTGATATCCTTCCTTTTGAGCTGAACTAGTGTGTTTTAAGTGTGTGGATTAAGCTTTCAGGTCAGACTGAGAGAGAATTTGTGGCTTCAAATTTTTGGTGAATTTACATTTTTTAAAGAAAATGTGTTGTGTTTTGTTAAATTGTTCTTTACTCATGATAAATTTTGTGAAACATTTTATAGGTTATGAGTGCCTCACTCCTAGTTTTCTAGAAAATTTTATAAATTTCAATTTTATTTAGTATTGAGGAAGTTATCATAGGTTTAATATTGTTGTTCTATCATTTTCTACCATTCTTCAAATTTTTGGTGAATTTACATTTTTTAGGAAAACATATTGTGTTTGTTAAACTATTCTTTAATAATAAATAACTTCATGAAAAATGTTCTAAGTTATGAATGCCTCACTCTCATCTTTATATAACATTTTACGATTTTTTATTTTGTTTAGTATTGAGAAAGTTATCATAGGTTTAATATCATTGTTCTGATCATTTTTTACCATTTTTCTGCACTAAAACTACTTAAGTCATTTTGAGAAATTATATTTTTAAATATCTTTCTCACTTGTTACCTCTCACATCCTAATTAATTAATTAATTAAAAATAAATTAATTAATTAATGAAAAAAAGATGAGGATTTTTATAGTTCAAAATATGAATCACAATTTGTTTATAATTATCCATCATAAGTTTATGTAATTGTCTTTCCTTTTTCATAAGTATAAAACAAAACTATTGTTTTTGTATAGATAGTTTATTTTCAACAATATTTCTATATAGTTTTAATAATATTAATGTAGTTTGCCAGATTTTGTTTTCAATAGTAGAAAATCATATTAATAGGGAGAGAATTTTATTTTTCTTTCTAACCTACAAGAACACAATCATCGAAGACAAAATTTATAGAACTACTAATGATATTTTTGTAGGTTTCCTATCAAGGCTAACAATTGAAGTGGCTACCATTGCCTAGTCAAAACTAATAATCAATGTGTTTTGTAGGATGAATGATCAAAGACCAATTATCTTGAAAATACTAATCTTTTATTTTATAGTTTGATCGATTCAAGACTTGGCTAAAAATTGTATTTTTGAAATCATCTTGTTTATTTTAATTATCAACAAACACATAAATTAATCAAAGGAAGCGTCACCCAAGGGCTACAGTGGTGTATGCTCTCCTCCTTGCATCCTTGCGGTGATTATTAGAGGATAAAAAATCACTAATAAACCTTCTCTATTTTATTTTCTAGGGTGCAACATGACTATGTAAGTGACATCCATGCACTTGTCATTAGTCTACATGGGTTGGTGATATGGATTTCATCACCATGCACTAGACCACACTTCATGTTCTGGTGGAGTATAAATATCATGACAACTGTCATTAGGTGCTAAAGTGGAATTCCCCATAAAGGGTTCCATGGAGTGAGGGGCATTGTGGATCCAATACATAAAGTGATTAGACAACATTCTACATGGATTTGGGTCCCACCATACATAGCATATATCAGGGAATCCCTTAGTGAGCCTATATAAACCTAGAATAAGACCTTTGACCGTAATAGGTGACTTGATACCAGAGTCAATATCAAATCCCATAGTGACCATTATGTGCAAATGGGGTTGAGGGGTTTGGGAGATTCTGTAATGGGTCACTAGCCTACAACCTCACTTGGGAAGCTATTAGACAGTATAGTCATTGGGTTACACTCCTGTGTTAGTCACTAAATTTAGGTTAGTGGCTTATATATAAATTATGTGAGTGTTGTTAAAACTAGTAATATTTGTGAGCCAAAAAGCCTAAAATCACCTAAAAACTAAAAAAACTAGTTTTAACCTTATAAAAATGTAGTGCTTATCCCATTCCCCCAATTTTCATAAACTAAGTACCATCCTACATTCACCATTACCCATCTAGTCATCCACACATAAATCCTTCACTTAGATACCATAATCCTTTGATGACATCACTAAAACCTACCCTCAAAACACTTATACAATTTCATCATCTCCATGCCATCACCTTGAGCAAGTTAATTAAGTTACTAGAGCTAGTCCCTTTCTACTACATAATATCCACTATGTTACCACCTTCATCCCATCACTATTTATATTGCAATGTTACTATTGGCCAAATTTTGGCTCACATATATAACTTGACATTGAAGTAAAGATTCCAGAGGTCTTGGTGTGGAGTAAGGAGTTGAATAGAGCCCATGTTGAATAAAAGATCCAATAAGTATGAAAAGAGATCTCATGCAATTTACAAAGATTTTGAAACACTTTAAGTTAACTTAAAGTGTAGACTATCTAAATTTAAGAAAGCAAGTTTCATGGTGTATAAGTGGTTTAAGGTCATGGATGAATTTTCAAAAATCCTTAGGAGTTCATCTAGACCTTATAAATTCTATCAAAAGGTCAAGAATAATCTTAAGTAAACCAGACCATCACCAAGACATCACAAAGAACCAAATTAGATAACATGTTTGTACATTTTATAAATACACCTCAGAAAGCCATGCTAGCCAAAATCTTATAGTGCCATGGAGATCTTCATGCCTAGATCATATCATGCAATTTTTAAGTCCATGTGAGCTTCCTAGTTTAAGTTATAGAGTTCCAAAGTTGGTCACATAGAGCTAGATGTTCACATAAGTGTCAAATTCAAGCCTTGGTAAATAGTTGTTTAGGTTTAAAAGATTAGTGATAGGCACATAGACATCATGAAAAACACACAATTTAGCTCACTTGAGCATTTTGTAAAAACACTTAGAAAGCTCCTAGAGCCAAGAGATCAAATAGATAGAATCCTTTTGACATCAAGAATATCTCTTGCAAATTTGGTTTCTCTATGACCTTTTCACTTCCAAATCTAAACATTTAAAATTGGTCAAAAAATGAGAGACATTCATGTAGACATCGACTTTAAGCTACTATAAAAATCTATTGGAGCTTAAATTTGACAGTCTGTAGGATGTCAAATAATAGCCGTGTGGATGTCAAACTTAAGATCTGGTAAATATCTATTTATTTTCAAACCAAAGTGGATCCAATAATTAGAATTCATTCATACTAACTAAGATCAATAGAGAAAAATGAGTCAAATAGTTAAGGGGATCAAGAGATTGATATGTGGTGTAAGTGCATGAGGCAACCGACTGACAATGAATCTTGAGAATTAATGCATGTTTGACATGTGGCATAAACTTGGATAAAGTTGACAAGTCAAAGGTAAGATCGATGAATCTCTCTCTATCATAAAAATTAGGATTGATGATGTGAGAAAAAGTCAATATGTCAATAGTTTGAGTCATGATATCAATAACCAATTAAAATAAAGGCAAGCCCAGGATTTTTGATAGAAGTTGAGGAACCATTTTTGACCAAGGTAAATAGGTGTTGTAGGATCTTTGTTCTACCATTGAAGTTCGATCCAACACCATTAAAGGGACACAATGATGTATCCAAGGTGATCAAGAAAATATGGGACCACAATTAAGGATAAATACAGACCTCTGGTTCATAAATTTATATCCTACAGGGATATTTCTATCGCTGTGTTCACCATTCAGAAGGACCAATGTGTATAATAAACTTTTGGTCCCTGTAAAGATAAATTAGAGTTATTTGGACCTATTATAATCTAGAAAAAGGGATATATAATCTATAGGTCCATATTAATATGGTAGCTATAGGAAAACCAATAATCTTAGATTGGTTTTCTATTTATAGAAAGGATCTAGTCCAGATTTGATTAAAGGTAATTGTCTGTGATTATTGGAGAAAGCTCATTGTCCTTCAGCATGGCCATATTTTTGATAATCAACGACCTAAATTCATAAAGCCATGATTTTATCATATCCATGAGCATTAATTTTCATCCTCAAGTAGGAGATGGTGTGAAGAATCAAAGAAAAGGTCTAGTATAAGGAACTACAGCTAAGGGCATTCAATGCATTCCTAGGGCCTTATGAGGCATTTTCAACTTGGTAAGCCACAAATAGTGTCCTAATTGAACAAAAAGGTGGCATGATGTTCATTGGAGAAAAAAGAGGTGATAGCTCAGGCTAAATTAATGATCCAAGATGGTTATTCCCTCTATGATGGCATGTTTCCACTCTCTCTCTCTCTCTCTCTCTCTCTCTCTCCCTTATCCTATATATCTTGTTCTCATTCCCATTATGAGGGTTTTCAACTCTTAGAAATATTCATTCTTTTTGGGACAAGGATACTCATTGAGACTCTTGAAAAAGTGTGCTCATTTGATATGGTTAAACCCTATCAAAATATTATAAGAAACTACCTTTTGAAGTAAGAGGATCAACTCTTTGCATATCTCTTGTATTCAATCAATGTTTAGTATGCTTGTGTATGGTGAATTTATGAAGGAGATTCTTCCAAGTTTACTATCCTTCTACTTGTCTCTTTGAAGGTATTTTTATGCTAACTTATAATTCTATATTAGTGTTCTACTCGGAACCTCTTCTATGAAATATTCATGAAATTAGTGAGATTGTGAGGTTGTGTAAGCCATAGTTATCCTATGCTGATCTAGTGTGTGTTCAAGCTTATATGAGTGTCCATTTAATTTTGTTGCATCACCCTTTTTAGTCTTTTTAGTAACCCTTATCCTCTAACTAAACCTTTTCCCTAAGAAGCATTCATGTAACATTAGTTTATGTGAGCATCAAGAGGAAGTTGACCTTCTATGGAGGTCCAACCCCAACATAGGTGACCCATAGCTTGGGGTTGTTCCCATTGTGTAGCTCAAGTTGGAAGGGGCCTAAAAAACCCTCCTAAGGGTACAAATTTGAGCTACAATAGTTACTATCACCTATCACCCTATCAATTTTCACACTTGGCATTCATCTTCTTGTCAACATGTCAACCTGTCAGATTTGAGATTAGCACCCATCATCATCTTTTCATCTCTCTAACTCAAAATTTAGAAATCATCAATTTCCCATCACTCTACCAGTTTGAACCCAACAACTATTGACACCTTTCTAGTTTATTCCATACTAATAGTCCCTATCTAAAACCCTCATTATCATCTCAAACTAATTCATCAGTACCTATATTTCCATATTACTAGTATCTATTAATTTGTTTATTTTCAAACTTGGCATTTACCTTCTTCTTGTCCCATTATTATAAAATATTTGAGATTAACACTCATAATTATCTTGTCATCTTTCTAACTTAAAATTTAGGTAATCATCGATTCTCTTCATTTTTCTAGTTTAGATCCAACAATAGTTGATATCTTGCTAGTATATGTCATACTGATAGTCTAAATACTTGACACATGTAGCCTAAATAAATACATATTCATTTATCCACAACTTGTCAAACTATCTCTAATTTCTTAAGCAACCTTATTCAAAGGTTTCTTGTGACATCTATTTGATCCCTCCTAAGCTGGTCACTTATATTCAATCCACCTCTCTTAATATATAATTTATACCTACCACTGTAATATAAATGAAATAAAACACTTTTTATTGAGCCATTAAAACATGACAAATACCTAGGCCAAAAAATTACCTATTAAAAACTTTGGGTGAGCAACCTATTGATAATTAAGAAAATTAGAGTGATATATGCACACCTTAGGGTAACATGAGGATAACCCAAATGACTTTTTAGATAATGATAGAGCCAAAATTGAATAATATATTCATGACCATCAAGAACAACTACTCATGCACCTTATTCAAATCAGAACCACACTATCACCAAATTTTAATGTGAACCTTTTGAAGAATCTTATTTGACCTCAGCCTAGTACATCCCATAATCCTCTTCCCATTACACTAGAATAAGAAGACCAAAAATTGGTCGATGTTGAAAAAGAAGATGAAGAACCACATCCTCTACCTACTGTTAATACCAATAAGGTTAAAGCTAATAAGGGAAATTTTTCTCTAGAGAATCAAGTTGAAAATGATTATAAGCAAGTAATGCTAGACTTCTTCAACTAACTAACCCAACAAGTTAAGTCATTAACATCCCAGTTTAATTTTGAACATCCAAAATCTAACCCAACTAAAGGACCCACAAAAACCATTTCATCATCCACTTGTCTTGATTAGAATAAGTCAAAACCTAATCCCTCCATCTCTAATCCATTGATGTATCCATATTTTGTCCTCAAATGGAAAACCATGAAGGATACTCTTTAGGGCCTTGATAACTAAGATTTCACCAAGAAATATTGATATGAAGAGTTATGCTCTTATCCCCTACATATAAGCATCCTTAAAATGCCTTTTACAACACACTTTAAACCTCCTAGGTTTGAAAAATATAAAGGAAAAGGAGACCCATGTGAACATGTCAAAAATTTATTCATGGCATGCCATGAGGTAGCATATAGTGATGCATACATGATCAAACTATTCCCTCAAAGTCTTGGAGGACCTACCTTAAAATGGTTCATGCAGTTTCCAAAAGGATTTATAACATCATTTGGGGACTTGACAGATAAATTTGTGAAACATTTCTCTTATAATGTTGAACATGAAATAACTATGTTAGATTTATATGAAACTAAACAAAGAATTGGGGAAAGTCTATCATCATTTTTAAAATAATGGCGTGGTCTTGCAATCCACTTCCCTTATTCTATTCCTAAGAGGGAGTTAACTAAGATAATTTTCAATAATCTTAATTCTGAATTAGGACACCAATTGAAGCTTCATTTTATCTCAACTTTTGATGAGATTGTGGATAAATGGATTCATATTGAATATGACCTTGTTGAAAAAGGGATAAATAAAACTTATTGCTAGAATAATTACCATTAAATTAATACCCCTTCCAAAAAACCTAACTTCTTAAATAGAAATAAAAATGTTTTTGGGGATGGGGTTATTGACTCTAAGCATGTGCAAATGGTTTAGGGCCTTATCTCATAACCAATATCATAGAACACATCCAATGTTACTATACCAAGAGGAAAGCCTAAGGCTGCCACTATGAAATGACACTAAAAAAAATTGGGCAAACTAATAGAGGATGTTTTAAGAAAATTAATAGCCACAAAGATGACCACCTTACCACAAATTAATCCATTAAAGATAATAAACATAACCCTGATTGGTTTAATGAGAATAAATTTTGTCATTACCATCAAATATAGGGGAATAATAGTAAGTGATGTAGGCAACTAAGGAATCTAATTCAATATTTGATTAAAAAAGGAGAAATAAGATAAACGGCACAAAAATATTGTCTTTAGAAGAACCCAAAGACCAATAAAGTTTTGTCCTCAAAATCAAAGGAGCATCTTCTGATTGTGCTATCACCACTCGACAAGGAAAAATCAATGTCTTGGGGGCACCTCCCAAATCCTCAACTCAAAGGACACCTCTTAAGCTCAATGTCCCCTAGAGAATCTCTGATAATCCTAAAAGAAGCTATGATATTATTCAACAACTTGAAAAGACACCTACCCAAATTTCTATTATGGACCTTATCAAGTCCTCAATAATCCATTATGACATCCTAAATAATATCCTTCATGAGTCTAAGGTGCCTAAGGACATTGAAGTTAGTCAGTTCTAAGCATTAGTTGGCCACCTATCACAAACCCAACAAATCACATTTCACCCCTATGACCTTCCATCCATTGGCCCTAATCATAATTATCCCATGTACATCAAATTATACATTTCCAACCACTAAGTTCCTTATTTAATTATAGATAGAGGATCAATAGTCAATCTATGTAATATAAATTTGATCAAAATTTTAGGGTACTCAGAGTCATCTCTTGGGAAAAAATTGATCATCATCAAAACATATGATGACAATGAGAGACATTTAATAAACATGATCTATCTCCTAATCATGGTGGGACCTATAGTTAACCAAACTCTCATCCATTTTATTGATTTTGATCATCCCTATAATATTATTCTTAGATGATCATGGATTAATGAGATGTGGGAAGTTCCATCCACTCTCCATTATTTCCTCAAATTTCCTTGCTCTAGGATGGAAATAATAATCCATGGGTATCCAAAATATTTCCATAATTTCCAATTAGAAGGTGAGGACTATAATATGTACTATCCCACCATAGAAGCCAAACCATATGATCTCACATCAAATAAATACATTCATCTTGATGAGTTATTAAGCACTCCATAAAACTCTCCCAAGTCTACCCACATCAAAATTATTTCAAAAGGTTGTGGGGAATATAAATATTAGACATTCAATGTTACTAATCTACCCCTATCACCTTAAAACTAGGGGTCCCTTGCCATACGAGAGGTATGACTGATTGGCTACACATTTGGGTCTACATCCTTTAAAAAAGTAAAATTTTTATTAGATGAAGAAATAAAAATATTGAATGATTCTTGGATATCTACAGAGGGTTTTGCTTCATGTTTTTAGAATCCAACATACCCCATAGCTAATCAAATTCTCAAGAATATGAATTACAAATCTAGGGGTTTGGGCTTACACAAGCATGGTATTTTAGAACCCATTTTGACATTGCAACATAGGGGACATCTAAGCATAGGATATAGACCACCTAGTGAGGATCCTTATAATATCATCTCATATACTTATTTAGTTTTTGAAGAGCTTTTGACTAATATAGATATTGAAACAAGTTCTGTGCATAGTATCTATGAAGATCTTACTACCATAAACCTTTTTGATAAAACCTCTATTTTCATAATTAACCTCAAGCTCTATTACCATTTGTTCATCAACTGGGATCAACATCCTGCATGCATTTGATATTTTTCAAAATGATGAGGCTATAATTGAATATATGGGAGTTTAAAATCACATGCCATCAAAAGATCATAAGAATGGGCTCAAGATCCAGTTGAAGGATTTTGCCTATTTTGGTGAGTATGCCTAGTTGTTATACCAAGTTGAGCTAAAAAATTCTCTAAAATTATTGTCTTCTAAGGTAGAACAAAATACTAGAGATTTTCTTGGTCCTAAAGAATGAAAAGCATATGAGGAGTTTTTTGAGAAAAATCAAGATACTATCCAATCTCTTGATGATTATCGATTACCTCCTCCACTTGTATATTTTTCAAATACACCCCCTTCTTTAGTAGAAGAGGTCATTAAAGTCAATATTGTAACTAAAGAGGATCCCAAGATTTTTAAAATGGAGTCAAGTCTTATGATGGAATAAAGATAGGTTATAATTACTCCTCTTAAGGAATTTCCAAACATTTTCACCTAGTGCTATGTTGACATGCCAAGTCTTGATCCAACTTTAATAGTGTATCACCTTGTTGTTCTTCCTAATGCTAAACTTGTGAAGTAGAAACTTCACAAAATACACCCCAAAGTAGCCTTACTAGTCAAAGAAGAGCTCCAAAAGTTTTTGAAAGTTGGCTTGATCCTCCCAATTTATTACTTAGATTAGATTTATAATATTATTCCTTTTGGCAAACTAAATGGAAGAGTTCATATCTACACAAACTTTCAGGATATTGACAAAGCCTTTCCAAAATATGAATTTTCCCTCCTAAATATAGACATGATCACGGAATCCAATGATGACTATGAAATGTTCTCCCTCATAGATGGATTATTTGGTTACAATATAATCAAAATTATGCTACAAGATCAGTGCCTTCACCACTCCATGGGGTACCTTCTATCAAGTCATACCCTTCGAATTGAAAAATGTAGGTGCCACTTACCAAAGAGCCATGAATGTCATTTTCCATGATATGATGCATGACATAATTGAATATCATGTTGATGATATTTTTTGAAAATATAAAACATGAACTGGACATCCAATAGTCCCTCACAAAATATTTTAAAGGATGAGAGACTATAAAGTCAAGATAAATCCTAAGAAGTGTGTGTTTGGAGTAACATATAGGAAAATTTTGGGCTTCATTTTTTCTCATCATAGCATTAAATTTGATCTAGAAAAGGTAAAATCAATTACTGATATGCCTCCACCCAAAAACCTCAAGCAACTACATAGCCTCCAAACAAAATTACAAGCTATGCATAGAGTTCTTTCCCAGATGGCGGATAAATGTCACCCCTTTACTCATATTTTTAAAAATGGATCCCGATTCATTTGGAGTCCAAAATGTCAAAAGTCATTTGATGATATTAAAGAATATATTCTAAAATCTCTTATGCTTATACCATTGGTAATGGGAAAGCCTTTGCTCCTATACATTTTAACTACCCCACATGCTTTAGAAGATCTCTTGGCACAACATAATAAAAATGGTAAATAAAGAGATATATATTATCTTAGTAGGACCCTTGTATATTATGAGCTTAATTACACTCTGATTGAAAAGGCCTACCTAGCAATTGTCTTCACTTCCTAGAAGCTTATAAACTATATGATCAATAATCAAGTTAAGCTCATTTCCAAAATTGACCCACTCAAATACTTGTTATCAAAATCAGCTCTTACTAGATGAATGGCCAAGTGGATTATGATCCTAAGTGAATTTGATATTGAATATGTGACTCAAAAATCTATCAAAGGATAAGTATTGGCTTATTAGTTAGCTAAAGCTCTTTTTCTAACTCATCACCATTAATAACAACATTTCTTGATGAGTCAATTATGACCAATGTAGAATCTCCATCTTAGAAGTTATATTTTAATAGATCCTTCACCACTCATGGATCTAGAGCTAGTATCTTGCTTGTCACCCCTCACAAAGATATTATCCCTAAAGCTTTTTGAATTGATTTTCCATGTACAAATAATATTGTTCAATATGAAGCATTAAAAGTAGGTCTCCAATTAGCTACTCAATGGAATATCTAGGCACTTCAAGTTTTTGGGGATTCATAACTTATAATTAAACAAGTCAATGAATTCTAGATAAAGGATGATAAATTACTTCCCTAAAAGTAGATGGATGATACTTTGAAAATGAAATTCTAGATAATATCCTTTGAGAAAATTCCCAAGGGAAGTAATAAATATGTAGATGAAATGGATACTATTGGCTCACTACTATAAATGACTTTAGACATGCATTAAATCCATTTCTTAGTGGAATAATTGGTATCAATGGCCCATAAAACTCCCATATCAAAGTAGGTATGTGAAATTGTAGATCCCAATCTTCTTTGGTATCATGACATCTACACTTATCTCCATGATACCATCCTTCCACCCAATATTAATCACCACCATCATAAGGCCTTCATACACAAAGATTATCACTATAATATCTTTGGAAACACACTGTATAAATAGGACTATGATGAAACTTTGCTTAGATGCTTGAACTCAGACAGGGTTCTTTCAACACTCAATGAGGTCCATGATGGAATTTGTGGGGGCCATGCTAGTGGAATGGTCTTGGCAAAAACATTCCTTTGGATTTGGTATTATTGGCCCACCATAGGCCACGATTCCTATTAATATATATGAAAGTGTATTTCTTGTCAATAACATGTATATCTCATCCATGCTCCCTCTCAATAAATACAACCCATAGTTAGTCCATGGCCCTTTTTTACTTGGGCAATTTATCTCATTGGTAAGATTAATACCTCATCATTTGATGACCATAAATTTGTTATTACTACCACTAAATACTTTACCAAGTGGGTAGAAGCTATGTCACTCACTTATGTTATTGGTAAATAAATCTCTATAAGTTTATTCTCAATCATATAATTTGTCGCTATGGAGTTTCTACATTAATTTTCTTTGATTACGATACATCCTTAAAAAATCAAGATGTCAAATTCTTATGCTATACATACCATATCCAACACAAAAGGCCACACCATACTACCCATAGGGCAATGGTCAAGCTAAGATGACTAATAAAAGTCTCTTTAATATTATCAAGAAAATAGTCAATAAGGTTGGTTGTAATATGCATCTTTAGCTTTATCCTACCTTATGGTCCTATTGTACTAGTGTTCATACCCTCATAGGTGCCACCCCATACTCCCTTATCTTTAGAACTAAGGCTATTTTCTTAGTTGAGTTCAAACTCCCCTCACTTCAAATATCACTTAAAGGAATTATTATTGAGGAATACTATGTCTACTCATCTACAAGAGCTAGAGTTGTTGGATGAAAATCATCAAAGGGCCTTAGATTACATGAGATCATATCATAATAAGTTATTTAACTAGTTTAATAAAAAGGTTCAAGTTCACCAGTTCAAATTTGGTGACTTGGTCCTTAAATAAAATTAGAAGAATACTAATGGAGACTAAAAGAGGAAGGGAAAGTTTGATCCAAATTGGTTGGGTCTTTACATCATTGTGGCCAAGTTTGGGTCTAGAGCATACAAGTTGGCTAATCTAGATGGTCAAGAGTTGGATGAACTGATGAATATCATGCACTTTAAATGGTTTTATTCCTAGGGCTCTCCCATCCCATGTTCATTCTTGTATATAGTCTTAAAAAAATAAAAATAAAAATTTGTTTAATGCTGAAAACTAGAGGTTCTAGTGCCTTAGATAAGCACAGTGATGAAAATTGGGTTCTCTATGTCACTTGTGGGGAACTTCCTTCTAAAAATAACCTTGGGTACTTAGGGGAAACCTTTTATCCATCCACATCCATCCATTCATCATCCATCTTCCTTGGCCTTGGTCTCCACATAGTGTATCACATTGAAGGAAACACAAGATATAAGGAGTGTCATCACACATCACAAGGGAAATTCAATATAGGTCTGATCAAGGGAAGGAGTAGGCAAATTCTGAAGAGTTATCTCATGGTTTCCATTCCACCCTCCTCCTTTTGAAAAATGTCTTCACAATCCATTCATGGTTTTAATCTACCCTCTTGATTACTCTTGCAGTGGATATTCCTTGGGCTAGCTTCAACTAATCCCATTATAAACCATCACATTCTCCACCCTCTACTTCCTTTAGCTAATCACTTATCATTAGTCACCAAGTCCATTTCATGCCTTCATTTATACTTAGGGCAAAGAACATGTTAAACACTCATGAATGATAGAATCAAGGGTTTCTCACCCACTTTCCAAACTAGCCCATTTAATTATCCAAATGCCATCTGTGTGTGATATGTCTATGGTTTGTTTGTTTGTGTAAATTGATTGTATTTTCAATAGTCAATAAGTTTTAATTTTTTTTGTTATATTGTTATCATTTATATATATGCATCATGTCATTTTAAAAAAAATTGTATTCAACATCACATCACAATGCTACATTGGTTAAGCTTATATCAATGGTGCTTCATGCAAGATGTCCCTTTTTGATACATATTATGTGTTCTTAATGCACTTTGGTACCAATGATACCCTGATTACCACATATTTGGGTTAAACTTACCTTGTGTTACATTAACATGGATTGCACAACCTATATGGATCAAGACATTCACATTCCACTTTATCCACTAATTCCAACATCAAATAAATCTAACCTTATCCTTCTCTCCCTCTGGTATGAAGATCATGCTTAGCCATATCATGAAACCAAAAACCTTTATCACATTATTCATGATAAAAAAACACATCATAACATTATCTAAACAAATTTGAAAATACTAAAATGCTACAAATATCTGGTTACTATATAAACAACTAGTACATATCCTCATAAATCCCCTATATCCTTAATTCATGGCCTTAGAGGTACCCCAATCTATCTTGATGTACCTAAAATCTAGCAACCTCACCTATGTTCTATAGAGCCAACATCTACCAACTATCTCTAGGGACAATACTATCTAAATGGCCAACATGTACGTAGTAACAACACACACCAAATGGAGTTTATTCTCATAACACCTCCCTAGTTCCACTAGTTACATCATCATACTGCCCACATGTAGGTTATTCCATCTCTCAACATCCCTGAAGGTCTCCCCTATGAAATAAAGTGATGAATCTAGGTATTGAAGGGCCTTGGACACATCTTCTGGCTTGAAACCTTATGCAACAAAATTGGTGCATCCTACTTTGTGGTGGGGGCCTTAACTCCTTCAAACATTGTTACCATAGTATCACTTCCAAAAGGTCCATCACTTGATGTAGAGTGTGTAAAACATACACATTCACTTCATATATCTACTTAGGTGGAGACACTAGCCTATATTGCAACATTTTTTAAGTGTCAAACCACTTGAATTTCACCACTTACATGAATGGCTACATAAAAAACTTCACTACATAATATCCTCACATCCCCAAGCATTATAAAACAACCATACCCCATAATTCATGGTAGTGCCTGATAGGCCCTACCATTTAGATTACCCCAAAAGTGGTCATTAAGCCCTCACCATAATGTCACCACTCACCTAGTATCATAAAATATGATCCAAAACTCAAAAATCTTTGGTTGAAAGAAAATAAGAACAACACAATTCAAATAATGCTATCTCTGAGAAGAGATGTTTTATTGATCAAATTTGTAGACCCAAACATATGCCTATCTCTGAGAAGAGACGTATGATTTCCATTTTAGGTTACATATTCATTTATACATGTTTTTAAGGTGTGAGGAGGATGTGGAAGGTCACCAATCTCTAGGGAGATTAAACGGTTCGACTTCCATGATTTACAACAATACATAATTTGAGGAATTACTATTTTTAGAAACTTACTATTTTTAGATTGCATAACTAAAATTGAAATTTAGGGAACTTCCATTGGGTTTTCTAGGGTAAAACTTCATCAAGTAGAGATCCATGACATCTCATGGCATTCTCCTCATTCTTATCTTTCCAATGGTTCAAACGGTGAGTCAATTAGAGCTATGGTGCAAAATTTATGGCTCTCAAAAGTTCTGTCATCAATTAGGGTGGACCCGTCACATGAATTATCACCTAAATTATTGCCCAGATCAAAATCATATTTTGGATGACCTCAACATAATTATCCCCATAAGTTGTGACCCCACATACACTCAATAATTAACTTACCAACCATTAAATATCACATCATAATCATTCCATGACATAATAAGACCTATTCCATTTTTTCCCCATTATTATCATCAAAATCACATACGACCTTACATTTATGCTATGCATAACCATGATTTTAAAAAATCACATAACCATACAACACATCTACACCAAATTTTGCCATCATATATATATATATATATATATATATAATTTTGTATAGAACACCTATACTTATCATTATTATCCATAACATAATTTATCCCATAATTACATACATTTATTCATTATTATACTCTTATTACATATGAGCTCAACTCTACACTGGTGATACATTATGACTTACATCTTACCCTATGGTGGTGACCTCGGTGATGGGTTAACTATTTGACTCAATGACCTAAAACTTGATGACCTATCAGATCGATTGATTACCCTATATGATGGATCCCTTTGCCCTACAGGCATCACCTACTCATATAAGGCTCTCCAAAATTGTGTCTCTTGATCCATCCTTACCACCTAGGCCATCACATCACATCTCCTAACCTAAATGCATCCAATAATATTTTATCCATATTTCTATCCATCTCAACCACCCATGCCTCTACCTTTCTCATCTCCACTCGTGCCTGTAGCTACATATGACTGGCTTGCATCTATTCCACCTATTCTTGTAACACCTCAATATATTCTTATTATTGATTTACATGCTCCAATAATGTTGTTACCTAGGCCAATATATTCACCATTTGTATATCTCTTTGAATAATTTGACCCTACAAAAGTGACACCTAGCATTATAATCCTATTAGCTCCCATTGTGTAAATTTTAATCAACTCAAAAAATCCCTAATGCCCCTATTATTTTTATTTCTTCTCCCATACCTTTGTGAATGGTATATGTTTCTTAAACATTGTTCATGTTTCCATTTTAAAAACCATATCGATGCACTTCCTACCAACATCATCACCTTTGAACTCGCTCATCCTATCACATAAATACAATTACCAATAAAATAACATCATTATATCTTAGGACTTAAACAACCTCCAAACCCTTTCCCAAAATCTAATATTCCCCACCTATAACCTCTCATACCATGTCCCCTATTACCCTATTACATTTTTACTAACCCTTCCTAATCGTAGCCTCCTATGCTACCACCCTCGATGTGCTACCCCTCCTTATGAACCCCTCACCTAGCCATATCCTTATGGCTACATAAATCTTGTTCCCCTTACCCTAAACCTGCATCTTTTCCCCCTTCTCTCACCTACAAAAACCCTTCTCTACAACTCTCTCACTTTGCAGTCTTTTAGTTTATAATAAACCCTCATTGCTCCCTCACTCTTTGGCCTTTTTACCCATGATTTTATACTCCCCTTTCCTTATGACATGGCCTCTTATCACCCATGTAACCTCTAATTTACCAAGAAACTCCTTTTCCCCACTCCTCAAACCTAAAAATGTCCTATTTGCACCCCGTGATGTTCCCCACCATGGTTTATTAATAAAATTCCCCCACTTCTTCCCAACATGTAGTTTAGAAAGCCATAATTCACCTACAAAATTCACATAAATCCAAAAAAATTCCCCCAATAAATCCATACTTGGTTTCTGTGCTTGCCTCATTATTGAACCTCCTACTTGTCCTCCTCACTATTTCACACACCTAGATTTTATGCCATCTACCTAAACCATAACCTACCTCTCACAACATGCTACACTAATTTGGATTTACTCTTTTTTTTCCATGTCCCACATCTATCTTACACCTTTTATTCTCTTTTCATATTTTTCTTAACCACGTCCAATGTTTCTGTTGACCAATTTTTTACTCACAGGCCAAAATTGTTCACCTCCTTTCTTTACCATTCGAAGGCAGTTGTTCCAGGGTGCACAAGTTTATGCCAGTGTTTCTCTGTTTGGTTCAGCCTAAGTTTAACAAGTGCTAGGAAAATTTAAGGATGGAGAAGTGCCCGAGAGGATGCCACATGGACCCGACGATGTCCTGGTGGAAGTCAAGTTTAGCAGAACGGTTTAGCCGTTGGTTTTCAAAGCTCGATGGCCAATTGAGCGTCAAATTTAGTGAAATAGAATAACCATTTGTTTTCAAATGAAGGAAGCGATAGCCATGGAAAGGGGATCAAAACATAGTGACCCACAAAGATGTTCACCCCAGGGGGCTGAATGAGTCAGATAGGACAAATAGACAAGCGACAGGTAGGTGATGAGTGAGCAGTTAAGTCCAACTGGCAAAAATTGGAGAAGCGACTTTGGCAGGTGAAATAGTGCCAGCTAATTGATCATTTAGAATGATAGTAGCCAACAGTGCAACTGATTCCCCTGTTTCACATTAAATTGGAAAGCAAACCGTGTAAGTCACCCAAGCAAGAAATGCAGATTTCAAGCAGACAAATGAGCAACTCATTAATATTTTGAGTGACTTATTTATTTTCATGAAGGGACACATATGCCACTTGTAAAAGAAGGAGCACCAAATGGGCCTCTTTACTTCTCATATATATTGTAGACTTGTTCATTTGTAATAATCTTTTCACGGATTTTACAAGGTGCAACCCTGTTAAAATTTCCACCTGAATCAAATAAAAGCAGTCTTTTACCTCTTCTTGGATAGATATTCTGTGTATGTTTTGAGTGTTTGATTTGTGTCCAGTCATTGTATTTTGATTCTCTCACAAGTCCAGCACCAACACACCAGCTATCTACTAGGTGCCATTTTTTGCAGCTAATAGGAGGAGAGCTCTATCTAGAAGTATAGAATAGAGGAAGTCATTTATAGTATGCATTTCACAACATCTTGGTGAGTCCCTGTTCCTGTGTTTTCATAAGAACCTCCCTACCATTTTTTTTTGCACCTTGGTTTTCCTACCAAGTCTGAGTGTATGTATGTTGCTTTGTCTGATCCTGAGAGTGGGTGTGAGAAGGTCACCTTGTTTTGGTGTATCACCTCCTTAGAGTAGTTTATTTTCTTGCATCTCTTTTCCCTATTCATTCCCCCCACTATTATCTGGATATATATATATACATGCCTGTATTTGCACTTGCTAGAATAAACATGATACATCAAAGGGAGCTAGCCCTTATCTAGAGACTCTCCTCTCCTACTTTGCCATCCCACAGGCGAGAGAGGAGTTTCCATGTTGCGAGGAGAAGGCAGGAGCTAGGCCTCCTTGCCCTGAGTGCAATCTCTAACATCAACAGTTTTGGCATGCCTGATGGGACACAGTTTGATAACTCAGTAAGGTTTCAGGATTGATGCTGGTCCTGTCATAGCAAATTTCAAGTTTTCCAGCATCTGGCAACTCCACTGGTAAGAGCTTCAATTTTCCAATAAAAGACCAGTCTGACTTTCTATGCCTAAAGTCACCACACGATCCACTAATAAGGGTGTCCCTTTTGAATATATTGAATTACCTCTCAACTCAGTAAAGTGACTGAGGTTCAAAGGGATTCATCCTTATTTAGCGAGTTGTCTTCCCAGTCTAGTTACTGGTGCTTCCTTCACAGGAGAAGTACCCCATTTGAATCCCCTTATAGCTGCGACATTACCCTTTGTGAGCTTTCATAGTCAGAGTCCCTTGAACCTCTAGCGTTATGACCTAATTCTAGGAGCGGTCCTCAAAAGTGTGCCTCCCTTTAATGGAGAGGGGCCCGTTACAGCCATTGAGCACATCAGGAACATTTTTAATCTCATCAACATTCATAATGTCACAGAGGAAAATGTCACAGCCAGATTGTTGGCTTTGTCTCTTAAGGGCAAGGCTCTTGACTGGTACAGGACTTTGCCTACAAATTCAATCCATTCTTGGAATGAAATGGGTATTTAGCTAACAGATCATTTTGGGGAAAAGAGCGATGCCCTCTCGCTTGCTGAGTAGCTGACAACCATAAAGAGAGCTCCACACGAGTATATGCAAGACTTCAACACATGGTTTCAAAAGACTTGGGATAGAATTCCCATCCTGATAAGGCCGACTCCTAGCTACACTTTCTTGTACTATTTAAAAGCATTAAACAACGACATTGTAGCGATGATATAATCTATGAGAGGGCATATATTGCCTGCTGCTAATGACATTGCCATAATAGCTAAAATTGCTTAGTTTAAGCTAGGAAAATTTCCCCTAGGCCTCACATGCCACTTTTTCCAAAATTGCTGCCCCCAATTCAAACCATTACTCCAACAATTGCTCCCCTGCCTACCATAAAAAAACTAGCTATTGTCCCGTCAAATGAGCTTTAGGAAGTTAGGAGGCTGCTGTAGAGTATGTCAAGTGAACTCGTTGCCATCAGAAGGTAGCAAGCTCAAGGCAACAGGCCGAATCAGGGATACCAGCATTATGGTCAAGACCCTAGACCCCCTTTTCAAAATTACAGTCAAGGACAAGGTCAACTTACTCAAGCCAGACCTTTCCAAGGCTACAACCCAGGTGCCCCTCCACCGTCTAAAGCTATGGTGCCCATTCAGAACAATCTGGTGCAAGAACAACCAAGTTGTTTAACCACAGGATATTGTCAAAAGTAAGCTATTTATACAAATGAGATGATGGGTTGTTACCCAAATGTGCTAGATAATTAGGTAACCACTCATTGTAACCCAGCACAAGCACAATCAGAGTCAGCCTGACTCTACTCTTATGAACCACCTAGAAGGTGAGTTCTATGATTTCAATTATGTGGGTGTTGCAAAAAATCAGGCTGATTGTGTTGCAGCCAACACAAGATCCAAAGGGAGAGCTATGGAAGAAACTCAAGCAGCTATTCAAACGGCCACACCATCTCTTCCACCATAGGTGAATGAGAAATTCCCAAATTTTAGGCCACCAGTCATACATTCATCTCCCCAGCCTACGCCTTAAAAGACTGCAAGCGACCCTAAAGAAAATATAAAAGGGAGCGATCTTCAGATCAACATGGCAGACCAGGTGAAGAAGTTATACACAAATATTTCCTTATGGGATCCATTATTGATACTAGATGTGTCAGATGAAAGAGATGCTAGAAGTTTTCCCTTTGATCCAAGAGGGAATCAAAAATACCTGGTTAATTGTATATAGTAGGTTGCTTTCAGTTTTCTTTCCCTATTTCCCCTAAGTCCCGTTGCATAGGTAGTAGTTTTCTTAGTCTTATGTGTGTTTTCCTTTCTTTGGAGGTGGATCTGTGTGTTTGGTTCTAAGTTTTAACAGAGCTATTGTTGGTTCTCAAAGTTACTATTTGACTCCATGCCTAATGGATTTTCAAGGCAACTGGATTCTAAGCATGGCAGGCATGCTTCCCTTGTGAGTTGCCATTTGTTGATCACAGGCCAAAATTGTTCACCTCTTTTCTTTACCATTCGAAGGCAGTTGTTCAAGGGTGCACAATTTTATGCCAGTGTTTCTCTATTTGGTTTGGCCTAAGTTCAACAAGTGCCAAGAAAATTCAAGGATGGAGAAGTGCCTGAGAGGATGCCACATGGACCTGATGACGTCCCAGTGGATGTCAAGTTTAGCAGAACAATTTAGCCATTGGTTTTCAAAGCTCGACGGCCAGTGGAGCGTCAAATTTAGCAAAATAGAATAACCATTTGTTTTTAAATGAAGGAAGTGATAGCCATGGAAAGGGGCTCAAAATGTAGTGACCCACCAAGATGTTCACCCCAGGGGGCCGAATGAGTTAGATAGGACAAATGGACAAGCGACAGGCAGGTGATGAGTGAGCAGTTAAGTCCAACTGGTGAAAATTGGAGAAGTGACTTTGGCAGGTGAAATAGTGCCAGCAAATTGATCATTTGGAATGATAGCAGCCAATAGTGCAACCGCTTCCCCTATTTCACATTAAATTAGAAGGCAAACCGTGTAAGTGACCCAAGCAAGAAATGTAGATTTTGAGCAGATAAATGAATAACTCATTAATATTTTGAGCGACTTGTTTCTTTTCATGAAGGGACACATATGCCACTTGTAAAAGAAGGAGTGTTAAATGGGCCTCTTTGCTTCTCATATATATTGTAGAATTATTCATTTGCAATCATCTTTTCATGGATTTTACAAGGCACAACCTTGTTAAAATTTCCACCTAAATCAAATAAAAGTAGTCTTTTACCTCTTCTTGGATAGATATTCTGTGTATGTTCTAAGTGTTTGATTTGTGTCCAGTCATTGTCTTTTGATGCTCTCACAAGTCCAGCACCAACACACCAGCTATCTACTAGGTACCATTTTCTGTAGATGACAGGAGGAGAGCTTTATCTGGAAGTATAGAACAGAGGAAGTCATTTATAGTATGCATTTCATAGCATCTTGGTGAGTCCCTATTCCTGTGTTTTCATAAGAACCTCCTTGCCATTTTTTTTTGCACCCTGGTTTTCCTACCAAGTCTGAGTGTATGTATGTTGCTTTGTCTGATCCTGAGAGTGGGTGTGAGAAGGTCACCTTGTTTTGGTGTATCACCTCCTTAGAGTAGTTTATTTTCCTACATCTCTTTTCCCTTTTCATCCCCCCAACTATTATCTGGCTATATATATATACATGCTTGTATTTGCACTTGCTGTAATAAACATGATACATCAAAGGGAGCTAGCCCTTATCTAGAGACTCTCCTCTCCTACTTCTCCATCCCACAGGTGAGAGAGGAGTTTCCATGTTGTGAGGAGAAGGCAGGAGCTAGGCCTCCTTGCCCCAGGTGCAATCTCCAATGTCAATAGTTTCTTGAGCGGTGGTTGAGCCTCCACTACCTTTTTGACCAGCAACCATGCCTTCTTCCTCTAGGTCACTAAGCTCAACACTGATGATGCTGTCTTAAGTGCCCTATAAGGATTCATCATAAAAAGGTACAAGGATAGATGATGCATACACCTCCCTATGGAGAGCTTGAAAAATATCTTCAAATCTTGTCACACATATCATGATGATAACCTCTTGTACAACAAACCCCTATAGGTTTTAACTTTGCTATAACATGTAAAACATGTCTCACAATGAAGATGGTATTTTTCCAAAAAGACTTTGTAGATCCTGATAGAGGTCCCCCTCCTAAAACTTGGCTCATAGAGATAACTACTATCACTCCAGTTATACTGCTCCATTCTACCATTTTGTGTTAGTAGCCTAGGAACATTATTTTCCTCTTTGAAAGAAACCACCTCCTTTGTATCACCTCCATTTTTTTTAGTGCCTCCCTCTTATTTTTTATTCTTATTTATCCACATTTCTCCCTCCAAACCTCACACTTACTCCTAATTTATATGGTATTATTCCACTCATACCACTCCATGTGTCAAGTTTATGTCAAAGTTATTTCTAAACTTGTTAGATTAAATCAAATCACCTCAACCTTTATTTAAGTCTAGATTTTGACATCATTTAGACAAAAGTCCTAGCACATGCCTATTTGTTTGAGCTTACATTTTTACTCCACATTTAGACAAAATACCTAGTAACTCAACTTTTCCCTTTCCTAGTTTAGACCTTGTTTGAAACACTTTGACCTAGACCTTTGACATGCTAGTTTTTATTTAGATGCTTAACCTTTTATGTGTATGAAATTTGACATTAGACGTTTGACATTAGGAAATTTTATGCCAAGTCTTAGCACAAACCATTTTGGAATAGCAATCCACTTTCAAACCATATTGGAGATACAACTCCACCTTTTGACCAAGTTAGATTAAGCTTGAACCATTTGTCCTTTGGACATAGTTTTTTAGAGTTTGCGAAACTCTAAGCCTTTTTGTTTCAGAGATTTCATTATTTACATGGATATGTCTAGTTACACTTATGGTGGAATCACTTACAATACAACTTATGATAGAATGGATGCACAAAATGACTTTTATGGCTTTAGTCAAGACCCTAATGATGTTAAATGCTTTGTGAGATAGATTTCTATCTGCCTCATATTAATCATTCATGGGAACAAAGTAATGAAATAAATTATGATCCAACTTGAGACCTTGATTGGTATGAAGAGGATTGTGAGGAGGACTTTGAAGACCCAACTATAGATAGTGTTGTTTGGGATACAGATTCATACCCTCTTTACAATAATCAGTATATGGAACATAGTGAAGAATCAGCTTATGAGCCAACTCATGACTGGGATGATATGGTTTATGAGGAAATATTAGATGCTTTTGCTTGTGAAAGCAATCAAGTTTCATGACATCCTTTTGTTATCTAATCATAAGCTACCCCTAACCCTCCTTTAGATTATACGAGCTATCAAGCTCTGCATATCAAAGGAATACCATTACCATTCCTAGACCTAGTCCTTTAGCTTATGCGGTAATCAATCCCCATAACACCCTATCATTATCATCTCAAGACTTGTCCTTTGGCTCATGTGATAAATCATGCTCCCCAAGGCCCTACCATTATTTGAACACAATCCATTCCTCATCTAGTACCAATCCCATCCAAACCTCAACTGATCTAATCCTTTGAAGACCAAGCTATGTTCAAAACTGCTATTTTCTAACTCATTGGAAAACAAGGCCAAGAGAACCAACTAATCCAAGATGTTTTTTTTGAATCAACCATTTGTGATAAGTTAACCTATGATAAATTTCCTATTGATCTTATACCAGTTGTCAAGGAGTCTCACTCTGACAAGCCAGTCTTTGTTGAGTCACTTTTTAATGATTATAATCAACTTTAGGCAAATCATTACCTCAACCATGTGCCTATTTTTCAAGAGCCTCCTATTGACAAGCCAGTCTCTGAGGAGTAATCTCTTAACCTATTTCCCATCCTAGAGGAGTCTCACTTTGACAAATCAATTTTTTTGGAGCCCATTATGCCATCATAGGCTATTACTTATCTAATACCAAATATTTAGCAAGACATCATTGTAACAGAGTACCCATTAGATGAAGAATCAGATTTAGAGTTAGGTTTTATTCTTGAATCATCATCATATTTAACATTAGAATTAGAATCAACATCAGTCTCAACATTAGATTTAGAGTCCCTTGAGTCAAAATCAGATTTAGATAGATAATATGTTCATGGTTGTTATAACATTGGTTACACATGCCTTGCAGATCAATTTGAATACATTTGTGATCCTTCTATAGTTTTTGAGGATGAGTAATTTAGCCTTGACATAATTTATGCTAGTATCTTTTACAAGGATTGTGTAGCCTCTCCCCATTCCATTACCATTCCATAGGCTATTACCATTAACCAAAATAACCATATCATTGACATTCCATCTCCCACAAGTGTCGATTGGGATCGACAGAATCACACTTTGTTTGGGATCTACAGAATCACACTTTGTTTAACTACATCCATGGAAACATAGTAGTTGAACAAGAGAAAAGAGGCAAAAACCACATTCATATAGCAAAAAAACACTCTCCTAGTGAAACCTTTTCAAAGGTACTAGGATACAATCAAATTCAGAACTCAACATCTTCTAGTGAAACTTTTTTAGAAGTGCTAGAAGATAATAAAAGTCAAAATTCCACTTTCCTTAGTGAAACCTTATCAAAGTTGCTACAGGACAATTAAGACAATTTTATTGGTGAAAACCTTTTTAAGGAACCAATAGTTGAGCACAAAATTTCTTCATTGCTTGATGAAAACAAAATCAAAGATTAAATCAAAATAACTTCCAATCTATAGCCTAATCAGATGGTAGCTACTCTCAAGATCAAATAATAGAAAAATTTAGTGGTCCTATTGAGAGAAAAAGTCTTCAGCTCCACCATAACCAAAGTTATGTTAAATATGACATCAACAACATTACATGTGACTGAAAGTCTTGATCTTCATTTGTTTCCCAACCATTCCACATTCCATTATCATCTACCTCACAAACAAACCTACCATCCATTATTTGTCCTTGTTTACCATCCATGGTTGCACTTTCCTTTATAGAGGCTATAAAGATACCTTGTCTCGACATTTGAAAGAATTAGAATTAGTGACCAATGAAGATCACAAAACCATTCTTGACAACCAAATCTATAGGTCATTTTTGATAAAGCAAATATTTAGACAAGGTTTGGGATAAAAATTAACATGATCAAGTATTCTATTTGTATCATTTGTTGATTAGGATGTTCATCTCCCCATCAATAGGAAAAACAAAATAAAAAACCACACCTAGGCCAAAAACACGTACCATGCCATTATCAGTGTTACATATCCATTTGCCATTATCATAGATCCTGCCATTCACCTCATCAATTGGGAGAAACCCTCTTACCATTTTATCTAATCTATTTAGACCATCATTATTTGTAGCAATACCACACTATCCTATCATTCCATTCCTATCTATACTAAATCCTATTTTTAGTCATCCCAATCAATCATATTTTGATCTTGGTTCATTTGGTTCTTCTTGCACCTTTTTTTTAAAGGATTCTGATCAAGTTTCAATAATCAATCAAGTCTATGTTTAAATGATATTCTATGAAAGTAGTGTGACAGTTTATCTAGCAAGATATCTTTCATCCTATCCATGTTTATTTATGTGAGCTTGATTATAACCACCTATGGGAAAATCAGTGTCTCACCAGTCTTGCTACTAATTATAACCACTTATGAGAAAATTAGTATCATTGACCTATGCTATTGTATCCTAGTTATAACCACCTATGGGAAAACTAGGGGCAATACTTGTTTATCATTCATTACCGCATCACCTTGCCATTACTATTTTCATTTGACTAGCCATTTGCCATATTTGAGAACTTGTTGGGACCTAGTTGGTTTTCCCCACATTTTGTGTGGATGAAATTACTATGACTTGAGGTCATTTTAAGACTATGTGGGTCATGCTCAATTCATGTTGAGGTCACGTTAGTCCCCCTTTCCATATGCTCTCACCATTTTGTGAGAAACCTAAGCCAAACACTCTCATATTTTTGTGAGCATGTATCTTTTCATTCTCTAACTAGTTAAGATACCTCAAAAATCTAAAAAACATTCATAACATTTTAAAAAAATCCAAAAATATTTGTCTTGTCTAAGCCTAGTCAGTTATCCTTGATCCACCTTACTGGGGCATTGTCGTTGTTAGGATGCTTTATTTTGCTTTTCTTGTAAAGATTTCTATTTATTTATTTATTTCAAGTTGTTTGTTTGTTTATTTGTTCACTTGTCTATTTGTTTACTTTCATCATTGTTACTTTGACTCAGTCTATATGTATTCATTCCATGATTCCTTTCACACATTATTCTTGAGTCTATCCATATTCATCCATTAACATTGTCATCATAGTTTTTATCATTGGTGCATTGTTTTTGAGTGTTTATTAGATCGAGAGTCAGCCCTTATGTATTTTTCAGCCAAGTCTTCATGGTGTTCTATCATGATGCCTACCATCACATGCTATATCAAAAATCAGCTTTAAGAAGGTCTAAAATCAATGGAGCTATAGAAGTTTCTCCTTGTCACCTTGGCAAATCCTCCCACCCAACTTGATCAATATAACTCATTTGACCATTCTAGTTGTACCTTTGCTAATCAGGATGAGCATCTCCTCATTAGTAGGTATAACTAAATCATTTATAATGATCAAATATTATTCCTCTATCCATCTCTTTCATCAATTTTCACCCACTCATCTTTAATCTATATTCTAGGTTATATCCTTGAGTTATGCTTGCTAATCATCCCTAACTAGGGCACCATTTGTTTTAACTAATCTAGGTCTTCTTAATGATTATAACTGCCTTTGGAAAATCAAAATCATTTTTACATCAATTCATGCAAGAATTTTCTTATTTGGATTAATCTCAACCATGAATTAATTCCACCTTTCTTCTTGTTTCTTTTTGAGGGACCATCCATTAACAAATGTAACTGCCACTCCCTCGAGGGGGCATCATCATAGGCTTCCCAAAATAATTTGGAGCTTTGTTATTTAATCATCATATTCTTGTTGGAATACATGCCATCTCTCATTATTTGAGAAGACATTGCTTTGCCTATGGTTTGCAACATCTTCCCAAACAGGGGCAAATTGTAGACACATAAAACTGGCGACTGATAACTTCCAACCAAGATTTTGGTTAATTTTCACCTAAAACACATAATTTAGCCTAAAAACACTAAAACATGCTAAATTATGTGAAACTAACATATTAAAGTGCCAATTTTGACCAGGGTATCCCTAAATGGGGTAATATAATTTATGGGCCAGCTAACTTTGATCAGATCATTTCAAATCAAAATGCCAATTTTGCACCTGGGTGCTTTGGATTGATCTTTCCTATCAAATATATTACACAATACATGTGCCTTTTTTATTTGTTGTTGGTAACATCCTAAATGGTAATATGGTTCCAATCCATCTGATAGTGACTTCTAATTCTAATCTAGTCAAATTTTGGACCAATAACAAGGCATTCTGATCAATTTGAGTAATTTGTGCACAAAGTACTTAATCATGCTTAAGATCTTATTAACCCAAATCAAGGCCTAATTAATAATTTCATGGAAACTTCTTGAAAACTTATTTTTGTAAATGAGTATTGAATATATACATCATCAGGTGACCTCATTTCTTGGGAAGACATCCCTAGGACATAAATGCCATAAATATCAGGATTCATGCCCTCCACACCTCATCAATGCCTTCCATGATGCCCTCCATACCTCTTAATTTTACCTTATTCTAATTTCATGATGAGGATAATTAAAAACTTTATTCCAAAAATTAAATTAATCCTCAACCACACATGTCAATCTCAGGATGGATGGTTTAGGTTGATTCTAGATATTTGTAAAAATATATAAATAGAGAGGCCAAGAACATCATTCATAAGCTATTTTAAAACAAAGTTATAATGCAAAAATATCTCCAAGAAGCCATTTTAACTAGTGTTACCATTCCAAATTGATTCCAAGCCAAGCCAAACTACAAGCCAAAAGGTGACAAGGAGAGATGGAGGTAGCCAAGCTTCCATTACCAAGGACTTCATGAGCACAAAATCAAGCAAGCCACTACTACAAATATATTTGGAACATTCAAGGAAGGTGAAGTAATTCTTGTGTTTTATTCTTTACTTTTTAGTTGTGTTTGTCATTTGTTTTTGTTAACTAATCTCTCCCTAGTGTCTCATCCTAGAGATGCTATGTTATTAGTGTGTTTCTTTCATTTTGTTTTCATTTTAAAACTAACACCATATTAACCATCCTCTTTTGAATCAAATTCCTTAGATCCACATCTAGAAGCTCTCTTTTTCACTCTTTAATTACAGTTGATTCCCCTTGGGATGTGTTGACAACCATGACATCATCATCTCTACTACCTATGCATCTATCTTTACTAGGGGAATTATCAATACCATTAGATTGTAGCTCATCAATTGGTCACACTTCACCTCATCCACTCCTATTCTTTACATCTAATTCCTCTATTTCCTCTATTCATCATCTAGTCTCAAGTTCCTCACATCATTCTTCCCCTTTTGGGAGAATTACCTTGCCTAAGGTCTCTTGAGACTATGTAGGTATCACTTGGTCACCAATGGTGCCCAAGGACAACTCTACCACATTAACCACTCTATCACTTTCATCCCTTGGTTACTCGATCAAATTATTTTTCTTATATCCACTCATTTTTAGTCTCATTAGACACATGCTATGAGCTACACCTTTTATTACAATTATTAAATCATTGTCTTATTTTGGCTTGAAGCTCTCCCAACATGTGTCTTTTCTTGAGATACATTGAAATATTGTAGCCTTTATCACTATAGCACATTATTCTCTTTGGCATGCATCCTTGCCTAGGATATCTAAAAATATTGTCGCCTAATTCATTAATTTGTTTGGTCCATGGTTATCCCTTGTATGCATTTTTTTTTGGGATAAATTGAATAGCTTGTGGCTCATTCATCACATTCAGGATTATATCTCTCCCTTGCATGCATTCTTGCTTGGGATACATTGAAAGATTACAACCTCTTGTCTTATCACTCTTTTTTTATAGTTGATTCCCCCTTGGGATGTGTTGATAACCATGACATCATCATATTCACTCCCTATGCCTATGTATTTTCTAGGGGCATTGTAAATTTGTAGTTCATTACTCATGTTGATTTCATCTTCTTCATCGTCAATCTCACATCTAGCATTCCCTTGTATATTTGTACACCCCACCCATTTTTCTTCTTTTTGAGTTGCCATCTACCTCATTCTTATCCATATGTCCCCTCTATGGGGCATTATGTGTCCACTAATTTACTAAAAACTCATCCATGATTGTCTTTGTTCTTTGAAAGACCATTACTCCTTCCAGTCACAATGCCCTTTTAAAGAGGGATAAAATGTATACATCTAATTAGACTCACTAAATTTAATTATTCCTAATATAATCTAATATCTTATTCATATGATATAATTAATACTTAATCCCTATGTCCCATATTAACACCACCTCTTCATGCCATTAAGTTGATTAATTAATTTATCTTAACTACATGAATACCCCACTCTCCACATATTCATATTTCCTAATATTCTAATTTATAATTCACCCCACTCTCCACATTTTCATATTTCCTAATATTTAAATTTCTAATTCACCCCACTTTATAATCACATGCATCCCAAAAAAAAGTCTAGATATTTCCAATCTCTAAAACATTCTCCATTCTAAGAACCCTTCTCAAATTTGAAATTTGGGAGGGAAAATTCCCCTCCATTTCCTTCTAACACTTTTATATTTGTAAGGGGTATCCCAAGAATTTGGACAAGGAATGAATGAAATACTATGTTGCCTCCATCACTCTCATTAATTAATCTAGTCTTGAACTTGTCATACTTGGTAATCGTACATCCTATCTCAGATTTTTAATGTATTGATTCGGTTCTTCAAATGACATTACAGAGTCTTGGAAAGGAGATCAAAAGGGAACAAGATGATGGTAATATTTTTATGATTACTTCCTCTCTCTAATTCTTTCCATTTGATGATCATTTAGAATTTGTATTTGGTTAATGGTTCTTCCATAGTTTTAATCCATTCTATCCAAATTCTAGGTGATATAGTATTACATATGTTTAGTTATAGGTTTATGTTGAGTATAATTGAGTGTTGTGGTCTACATTCAGGACTACACTTGACAGGGAAGTTTAAGTACACACTTTTCCTTTCACTCTAGTAATTTTCATTTAATACATTATTAGAATAAAAGGGGAGGGGGAATGTAGACATAAATTAATATTTGATCTAAAATAATTCACTTGTGACCACTCTTTTTGCACACTTAACTCATGACCCATTCTAAGGCCTTTTGACCACTTTCAACCACATTGCATGTGAAAGACTCACTCTTCTAAGCTAATTGATGACCCCATAATGCACTTATATATTATTATATTAGCCTTAGTCATCATTTAGGACATGCCACACCTCTATCATTATTATTTATCCCCATTGAGCAATAGGGCCCCATTGGATAGGAGCACCACACTCTATTGTCTAAGTCCCCTCTCTTGTCTTCCCACCAAATACTTGATAATATGTAAACTTCAAAGTTATGAAAAGGTCAGATTATGTCCCTAATAAGCCCCATTAATTTTAAATTTCAAATATACCACTATATAAGCACATTCCAAATCATTTTTCACACAATAGGATATCACGCTAAAAAGTACCATAATTATAATTTCACATTAAGAGCAAATTCCTTATTTATCCCAATTATAATTACATACAACCCTAGTAACCCAGAGATAAAGTATGAATACATATCTAATCCCAAAAGTCTTGGTTAAGGCACTTAACTACACCAATATTTTACATGTTATTCACACACTATCGTAGCATGGGAGAACTACATGAAGCTTGATCCCACTTCAGAGTATTGGTACATATGCAATGATCAACACATGGGGTGTTGAGGTCACTCTCAACTTCAACCAATAACCCATTTTTATTTCATTGATTTGTATTAGTATTCACATGTCAAGGAGCTACGATATTGAAGGAATAATAGTCATATAATGGTCTCTATAGCTGATCAAAAGCTCCCATATAGGACACAAAATATACAGATGAAGCTGAATAAAACCTAAAAACCTAGATATTAATTACTTGTTAGGTATGACCACCATCATAGAGGACATGAGTGCCTTGATATCCTATAAAACTTATGAAATTATTTTCTAGAGCTCTATCCACCTCTAGATCCTACTTCACAGTCAGAAAACCTACTCAACCTACCAATTTTAGCTTTTGATTCATCCTACAACATTGTTTTCCATTTAAGTTATATTTTTATATTGCACTTTAATTATTTAGTAAGTTTCCATATTTATTAAGTTTCAAATCATTGAATGCTTGATATTTTTAGTATTTTTATTTCTAATTTTGCATAATAGTTTGTCAATTAGGTTAATCGACATATTATTAGTTTTTCCCAAAAAATGATAAACCAAAGTGCATGATGAAGATCATGGCACCACTAATAAATATTAGAAAATTCAAGAGCATAAAACATATAATAATGGCACACATTATCACACAAGAATTCTAAGGGAAACATACAAGGGAATGTTCAAATATCACACAAGCAAATATTACACACAAAGAAGGCCAAGGGCCATAAGTAATGGATGTGTTCAATGTCGAACACATGAAAAAATTATCTCATAGATATTCTCAAGTAATTTTCACACAAGGACTAAGGGATAAACACAATAATAAATTAAAGTTAATCCTATTATATAAGAAAGTAAACAACATCAAAGGAACACATGATAAGTAAAAACTAGTCTATGCCATTCATTATATTAATGTCATATTATTATCAAAATAAAATATTTATGTATCACAATATATAATATGAGTTGTTATCAAAACAATTATAAGATATGTATCTTAGTATTACATTAGAGTACATAAAAAGATATAACCTATAGAATTAGATGTTCCTAGCATAGACATGGCCACTTGGTAAAAGGGAAGTCCAACATCTAATAATTCATATGTAATGTATGTCTTGCATCACTCTCAAATACCTCATGAAACATGTGTTTATAAAAAATAAAATTCTATCTACCAACATATATGATGAATAATAAATGTAAATAAGTAACTAGCATCTCATGTCCCGCTCAAGTCCTGATTTTTGAAGTTTTGAAATTATTTTGAATGTTTTTTATATTTTTACAATATGTAATTTTTTTTTTGGAATATTCGATATATTTGGTAAATTTGAAATATTTGATAAGGAAATTAACCTATGATACCATGAATAGGAGGACCATAATGACTATTTGGATCAAAGAGTTGAATTCTAATTTGCCATGGGTGAAGAGCGCTAAATGTAGATGAATATGAACCTAAAAATGCATCAAGTACCATATCATAATTGTCTTGATTATTGCTTGTAGAAATTGTTGCCACATGATTAATTAGAGTATGTGTAGGAGTGGGTGAATATTAATATATTACTACCTTTGTTTATTTTGGAACATGTTGAATGATCTTAGGAGTTACCTTCTGATGCACTATAGAGGATTTATATTTCTTTGAACCTTGATTAACCCTAAGAGATGAAGATTTATGTTTTTGAAGATATACCTTTTCCCCTTTTACTAAATGTATATATTATTTTTTATAGGTATCACAACAAATTATATATTAATATTTGGAATGGTGCATTAATTTTATTTGGATTGCACTTTGGGATATGTTGCATAATTTCTTTTTGATGGTGCTCTTAAATAAGTGATATAACCAATGGTAGTGGTTGGGGGAGGGGGAGTACCACTAATTATATAGGGTATTCAAATGGAATACATTAAACTTTGACCACTTTATTGCAATATATGTATTTGAGGCATTATGCACTATAGATGGTACTACATGAAACTTATGTATCCAAGGGCATCCTACTAACATATCAAATGCCCTTGTGCTTGGTAAGACTAGGAAAAGAGTTGCCACTATTGCTAAACCAACTTGGAGAGGTAACACCATGTGTCTCAAGGTATCATGTGTATGCCCATCAAATGCATGCTTTGACTAACTTTTATGTGGATTGTAAATATTTCTCTATCTATCCCAAACTATTAATGAGTGTAATTATGCAAACATTTTCACTTGATCCATTTCCAATCATAACACTATGTATAGGTTGGTTGTTGGTATATACTATAATAAATAATGCATGCCTATTTGAATCATCATGATTTATTTAACTATCATCAAATGTGATTATTATATGTTATTATAATGTTCCTATAAATATACCAAGGGTTCCATCTATGGGCCCCATATCACTTAGGAGGAGGATGCATGTTATATGCATGATGTACTTTTGAATTACCTACATTTTTGGCTATACCATGATTAGGGAAAGGATTAATGTAGATTTTAAAATTTGTATTATAATTTTGTTGTGGTATAACTTCCTTTGTGGTTGTTATTATCTCAATATATTATTGTCAATGAGGTCTTTAATTTTATGTCTTAGCCTATAACATTTGTTTGTAGAATTCCCAATGCATCCATGGTAATCAAAATATGCATTGTTGTCAAATCCCTTATGTTGAGGCTTGGTCAAATCAAGCTCAAATGGGGGAGGAGAGATATGAGATTTCAATAAATGAGATTTTTTAATAAAACATGATAAACTTATGGTAAATTTGTAAATTTCCTCTTAGGTGGAGCTATCATTTGAAGTTCCCTTGATGGCTGTGTCATTGCATTTACTTTTAATTTTTCTTCATTTTTTCTCTCATTATATTTGAATTTGTAATTTGTCTTGCTTTATAATTTTATAATAATATGTATATATAACACTTGGTGCATATTATAACTTGTTCAATGCTAAAACATTAACTCCTCTTTCTTTGAATATATGCCATAGATAGTCAAAAGATCTATTTTTTTCAAACAGTTTTGATTCGTGAAGTTGTGTTAATGAGATTTGAGTAAAATTATCTTGAACCATAGGACATAGTCACTAATTTGGTCATTTTGACCTTGCTTGAGTTTAACAAATTGTGCACAAGATAAATTTTCACCAATGTTGATTGAGAAATGTGCTAAGAATTGATATGCCAATGGGTTAAATGTTCTAACTCATTAAAGTGAGAGATCATAGAAACATCAAAGTTCATATTATTAGAGACTTCTTGGGAAGATTTTGGTAAGTAATTTATCATTGTAAGCAAAGTCTAAACATGCTACATGGAAGGAATGGACATGTGGTTGAGGATCCCCTTTAACCTCATAAAGTGGTAGCTTAGGAGTTACAAAGCCAGTTGGTAGTGGATAAGAGGCTATTCCATGTGCCAAAGTATTATGGAGTAGAGTGTGAGAATCCATTTTATAAGTAACTTTAGAAACATATTGTTTTAATTGAATTTTTTTGGCATGTAAGGCTAGAACAATTAGCATAAGATAAGATACATTAGGCAAGGTTATAATTAGACCTTGTGTGGTGATTATAGGAGGTGTATATGGTGATATTATATAAATAGGTATGCTAATATATTATAAACCAAGTGATACGCTCATACCCAAATATGTTTGCACATGTGTAACTATAGGGTTGTTATAAGAAGAGTAATAATAGTAGTAATTAGACTATTTGAAAGAAAAATGGAAGCTAACTTATTTTTATCATCTCTTACAACATATAAGAATGTATAAATCTTACTTAGGTTGGCATGAAGATATTCAATGAATTATTTGTCATTGATTTCCTCTTTTTTTATCAATATTAACTTTATCATTTTTGATAGTCATGATAAGTAAATCAATAGGGTGCATAGTAATGGCATGCAACAACTTAGATTGGATATTGCAACAGTATGAATGTAGGAAGGTTTGAGATTGTAAATTACTACTTTTAGCCTTATTTTGATTTTTGGATTTGATCATTGTAAATTTTTTAACCCTTTTTATAATATGTATGGGGTTAATGGGAGGTATAATAATCCATGCACAAGGATGAATAAAACTATTCTAGAGCAAACCAATTAATTGAAAACTCATATAAATGAATATTATGAATTAAATTTTTGAGTTATTCTAAATATAGAAATTACACTAAAAATAGAATTTTGATTTCATAAACATGAAAAAGAGATAATAATTAGCTTATCTACAAATGCGTAGTTAGATATGAGAAGTATAAAGGTGGAAATAGGTAGGGAAAATATCAGGATCCAATCATCAAATTTTGTCGATGACTATGTATGGATTAAACCCTATCTCTTGACCTTAACTCTTTGTACCTTGCCAAAAATGGTTTAATGGGCTCTTGGTGTTAAACTTTCCTTAAGGACCCCTCTATCAATGAGTGTTTCCTACATAGCCAACACTTGAAGAAGGGCCTCAAACTTATGTAGTTCTCCCCTAGGTATTGGCTTGTGTATGTAGAAGGGTGAAATATACTATATGTAAAGATATGCAATGATCTAGGTTTTAGCTTGAAAAATATTAATCATGGAATATGAATCATATGAGAATAGGGTAGTATAACTTAGTTGTGTGATTTATTGATTGAGCTTGAATATGTGCTTCTTGGTATTTATTATATGAATAATGAATAGGCTTTCATTTATATTTATACCAAACCTTTTGAAAATATATGATGGTAGGATTCAATAAGACAAATGGGGTGACCCATAGGATTCAAAATATTTTCAAACTAGATGACTTTTAAATATTGAACACTTAATGATAATATGGACACTTGTGTCAACGTAAGTGTCCCTATGTGGGATATAAGTGTTTGGTAGGCTAGGAATCTACTATGAATATGAAATTGATAGTGAAGGATATATATAAGATTTTAAGTTTTTTGTATAGAGTAGGAGATCTAGGTCATCAGAAATGATTGGGTCAGATCATAAGATAATAAGTTAGGCACAATGAGATGGTGAAAGTGAGCCTTTTAGTAGTATAAAGTTATAGAACTAAAGGGTAGAGCCTTGATAATTGTTTATCAAGTATACAAGACTGAGATGTTATATAAACCATATTTTAGTATCTACATTCCCCCCCTTTAATCTAATAATGCATAACTACGTTAAAGGAAAGAAATGCATCCCTAGGTGTGTATAACACACCTTGCCTTCACTTGAGCCCACTTTGAGTGTTTTTATGGTGTATGACATGTAACCAAAAGCATGTCAAAATATAAAATAAGTGCATATTGAAATTTGATATAATTGAAATTCTTAAAAATAAAGAGAGAAAGGAAGGAGTACGTTTGTGTGTCGATGCAACCATATTACCCCTTGGTATTTCAACTTAGTAAAGATGCTTATTTATGAAGCATTGGAGTTGAGAGAGGTTTAAAACTAACCCTTTGAGATTTTAAAAGGGAGATTGGAATGTAATAATGCCCCTAATCTAGTGTAAAGGTGAGTTGTAACATGACCATTGAGATCATTATATCTAAATCACATGACTCAAGTGATAATACAATTAAAATATAAGTTAAGTGGTATAGCCAACTCAACCTACAAACTAGAAGTAGCGTTAGGCAATTTTTAGACACTATAAAACCACACACAATGGTTTTAGATGTCAAAACAACCCTATATTAGACCATTACCTAGATTCTAACCATGACCCTAAGTCAGGTTATCTAACTAGCTAAACCAACTCACTAACCAACCTTTTTTACCCAACTTAACCCTCAAAACTTGACTATTGATGGTCATAGTGACCATCAACAGTAACCCTAACCATTGATGATTAGGTCCCTACCACCTAGACACTCAAACTTAGTTTGTGTTCACCTAAACACATCATAATTTAATTCATGCAGCAAGCTAATGCATGATGAATTAAATTTGTGTAATGAGTTTTAACTCTTTTAGAACCTACACCTCTATCTCTTTTTCCTATAAAATAGAGGAGTAGGAGGTGGAAAAAGGATCCAAGCATCTAAGAATTTTAGTAACCAAGATAACAACCAATAGTCATCAAGAGTTTCTAGCATCAAAAACTTATTTACAAGTCTTCACTTTAGCAAGTCAACATCTACAATAGAGAATTGAACTTATACCAAATTTATTCTTTAGAAAAAATACCATTACTTTTCCAAAATTACTCCACGATCAACTGCCAACCATAAAACCACTAGCTAAGTACATTTCTAGTTTTCAAGTTTTGTTTACTTGGTTTCTGACATCTCTACCTAAACTAGACCCTTATGCATCACCTTTTATAACCCCTTGACCTTACCAAGATCTCTAGTATACTTATTAACCCATTCTTCAACCTCTTTTTTGAACATACCTAGAACCCACAACAATCGTCGATGGTCACCTTAAACCATCGATGATCAACTTAACCATCGATTATCACTATGGTAGAAAATAAAAGCAAGTTATTTCCACCTACCTATCCTCAACTAAATTCCACTCTCTGTGTCTATGCCTATGCATAGAGACCCCACCTATTTTTTGAAACCAACCTGACCTATTTAGCATTAGTACTGACCCAATTATTGATATAATTAGACTATTTACTTTATCAAGCATTTATTTCTTCTTGTATTCTCTTTCAATATTTTCTATCATTTGATGCAAGTATTTCATCTTTATTTATTTCAAATTAACTATTTTAACAGTTTGGATTGACAACATCCTAGTAATCTCATGCTAGGCAATCCACCTACTCTCCATCTAACAACTCCTTTGCCTTAGTGATTTCTTATCTACAGGTCATTATTCCCAAGATAAAGAGGATCTCTTCATAATTTTTTGGATTAGGCATGCACAAACAAGTAGGTTCTTCTACCATACTTGCATTTAGTTTCTTACTTATTTAAACTAAAAAATAAATAAAAATTGAGAGAAACATTCTAGCATGCTTGATGGGACCTAGTAGCATCTAGGTGCTATTTTATTCCTTATTATATGATCATATAAAGAAATAAAAATTTATTTTGGGTATAAAATAAACCTTGAATACATTGATTGCTTGTATTTTTAGCTCATTTAGTTAAATTAAAAGCAAAGTAATTCAATCATAGTCTCACTTCTTTATCAAACACTATACCAAACCACTTTAATCAATCAAAACATCATAAAAATTACATAAGGCCTAACTAGAGTTTCATCTCCTAGTGGATCACCTTCACCCTTTGGCTATCTTACTTGGAGGTCATTACCAAAAAGAGAAACCAAAACTCAACTCTTTGGTTGAGTCTAAACTCTGGAAATTAGTATATATTGGATAAGCACCTGACACCCTTATCATTATGGTGTGTGAATTGAGGGGTTAGGCCCCAATACCAAGACACATATTGATTTCTAACATAGATCATTTTGAGAGCCTTAAACACCTGAAACCAACCATAGACTTCTTTTCTAGTACCTATTCTACAAGCCAAGTTCTTATTCACACTTTTTAAACTAAAGCATAATCCAAAAGTGAGATAAAAGGTACCCTAAGATTTTAAATGTACTTTAGTGTATGTTTTGATTTCCTTGAGATATCTTTCTTTTGTTTGATTTGTGTTTGAGTTGCGAGATTTCCTTTATTCCTTTCTTTTCCTCATATGGTTTTTACTAGATGATAGTTGAGGAACCAAAGCAATCAGGAACCACCTTCCTCTTTTTCTTCCTCCATAGAGTATACATTGAATTTTTAGGGTTCTCCCTATCATTCTACTCCCCTACCATGCCTTGGATAGTTGCCCAAGGTGATGTGGATTTTACCACTTTCCTTGATAACAATCTTATAGCCCTCCAACATTATCTCAACATGCTATCTTACCGCACCCCTACTTTGATTCCTCATAATGACCCACCTTATAGATGCCTCCCCATATTATAGTTTCCTCTACCTATACCCAACCTATGATCACTCAAGTATCTTCTTCCACCAATAATCCATTTACTACCTCTACCCAAACTCAATCAAACAACCCAACCAATAACCAAACACCCCCTAAACCAACCAAAAACACCTCCAACATAGGGGAAACCTCACCTTTTGTTAACATTACTCCTCCCACCATGGGGATATATTATACCCATATTAACATTATTCCCCTTATCACTACCAAACCCACACATATTCACCCCACTCTAAAATGTGGTATTTTACATACCTTCTACCCTTTTACCTATCAGAACTAGAGTTACCATTCACCCCCAACCAAATAACCCTTTCAAACCTTTAACCCAAACCATATCAATTATCTAATATACAAATCCAATAATACCTCTAAACCAACCCACATCAATCCCTCAATAAATACCTATGACACGCTACCCATGCTATATTCTTAATCCACAAGGATACATAGCTCCATATTCTACCCAAACTCTTATGCCCATTAACCCTTATGTGGCATCATCCTAACCCTCAATAACCACATTCCAACATGGGGCATATTCTCAACCCTCTACCAATTATCCATATATTGAATCCACCCAACCTCAACAAAACTTACCATACAACTATGGAACTCCCTAACCCCAAATAAATTTGGTCAAAATGTTAATGGACAAGATGACCAACCTAGAGTCATCTATCTCTAGGGCTCACAACCTCTTATCTTATAACCAAAGCTATAATAACCTATTCACCCATCCATCCCTATCCAACCTTACCCTCCTCAATGGGAACTACCCAAATTTTATATGTTTCAAAGCAAGGAGGACCCCCAACAACACCTAAGAGCATTTTGGCATTCTTGCTACTTGATTTCCTACAATGATGTTTTTATATTTCACATCTTTCCTATATCTTTATTTAGACCAAAATTATATTGGTATAGTTATCTTACTAAGCACTCCATATTTTCTTTTTCCCAACTCACCCAAACCTTTATAGGCCACTTCTCAATAAATATATCTAAGAATATTTCTATCATTGACTTATACTCCATCAAGAAATTTGATGATGAATCAATTGCTGATTTTGTAACTCAATGGAGAGGTCTTATCAACCAACTCTCTTTATCTTTTCCCCAACCTGAGTTGATTGAAATTTTATCTCAAGCTTGTGACAAACACATCACCCACACTCTACAGGTTCAAACCTTCAAAACTTTTGATGAGGCTTTCACCATGGAATGCAAATTAGAAATCATATCCATTGATGAGGGAAAGTTGAAACTAAGAAATAAAAACTCTATCTTTAAATCCAATGAACCTTCCCCATCTAAAACCACCAACCAATCTAACTACCCTAATACCAAACCAAAGGCAGCCATAAATGTAGTTATCCTTAAAATTTCTCCACCTCTAGTTGTCAACCAACCTAACCAAACCAACTCCTCTAACTCCTCTAATCAAAAAACTCAAAATCAAAACTAGGTTATCCCAAAATAATACACTCTGATAGGGGAGTATTATGCTTCAATTTTTTACAAGTTTCTCAAATCCAACATCATACAGCTTCCCCTCATCAAACCTCCTTAATAATTTGATGATTCTCACCCTGTGCCCAATTGGTACAATGAGAATGATCAATGTGCTTTCCACTACATCATTAGACATGACATTGTTAGGTGTAATACCTTAAAAATCATTATCCAAATATTGATTGATAAAGGATAACTTGCATTAGACAATCCCAATGCACCCTTGAATTAGTCACTTGACATCTCTCAATAACCTTTTTCCAATCATGCCCCTTCTACCAATCATGATGACAATAAACTAGAGTCATCTCATGCTCATGAGGTTCAGACGGTCAATGTAATTATTAGTGAACCTATCATTGAGGAATCCATTACCTCAACTACCTCTTCCTCTACTCTATTTACTCAAGTGAGGGAAGCACCCTCCATTCCTTTGGATACCCAAAAAAAGTAAGCAACCACCTCCTTTCTATCACTTAACGAGATAACAGACTTACCCATCTATCCTTTGATAAAAATACCAAAGGAGGCAACCATTTCCATCACACCTTCCTCCCCCATCATCGAATTACCCACTCTCTCTTTGGAAACCATTCCACAAAGGGAGATAACCTATCTACTCCTTCCATGGAGGAACATCTTCTCAAATCTTAGAAACTTTCATCAAGGACAAGGGAGAAAAAACCATTCCCTTACCTCAACCTATGGGCCTAATATTTGAATTTGATGCCCAAGAAACCAAACCCATCTACAAACCATTCTCTAGACTATTCTAAATCCTATAATTCTCTTCTAAACCTAATTTGTATTGAGCCACCTTTTGACACCATCTTGGTCTCCCCTATCAAAATAATCATGAACCCTCAACCTCACTTTCATCCACCATTAAACCTATCATCACCTCTATCCCTTCATCAAACACCTCCTCCTCTAAAACCATGGAAGAACCATCCAAACCATCTTCATACAAAATTATCAAATCACCTTACACCTCTTTAATCAAACCTATCAAGAACCTAGGTGTACTTCCTACTCTTAGCCTTACCCACCCATCTTTGAATTTGGACTTAGCCCCTTCTAGTCCAAAGAAAGTGGAGCCACACAAAATCCCACCTAGAAATAGAACCATAACACCCCCTTCCCTCTTACCTTCTATCTTAGGACCCCATTCTTCTTCCATCCTAAGAACTCATCCTTAAATCAAGAAGGCCAACCCTCCCAAAACTACCCAAACTAAACTTACTCCTTTTATTTTACCTTTACCTACCCCCTCCAAAATATCATACTTCCCATCATTCTTATCTAAACTATCTACCTCTACCTACCCACCTATCTTCAAACCTTCATCATCTCAATCATCCACCTCTAAATCTTTCACCTTTAAACCTTCCACCTCAAAACCATCTAACACCAAACAACCCCAATCAAATCCACATACCAAAACCATTATACCACCCAAAACTCCCATTGTAAAGCCTACTTATAAGAAGGCTCTCACCCTAAAAACCAAAATCCCATCACCTATAACATCTTTGCTCGAATCTTATTCAACCATTTTATAAATGTTGTTATAGACCTCTTCCTTAAGCCTACCACCTATCAAACCCTTTGAACCTTCAAGTCCTAAACCATATTAGTTCAATGATAGTTTAATTTTCTTATACCATAGGACACCTAGACATGACAGAGTGTAGACACCTAAAACTAGCTACCAATAACCTCCAACCATGATTCTGACTAATTTCTATCAAAATGCATAATTTGGCCTAAAAACATGCTAAATGATGTGAACCTGTTATATTCAAGTGCCAATTTTGGCCAGAGTGTCACTAAATGAGGCAATGTATTTTATGGGCTAGCTAACTTTGATAAGATCATTTTGAGTCAAAATGCCAATTTTGCACTTGGGTGCTCTAGAATGCTTGTTTCTACCAAATTTCTTACATAAGACATGTGACTTTGTTATTTTGTGTTGGCAAGATCCTAAATGGGATAATAGTTCTAATGCATCTAACATCGACTTCTAATTCCAATCCAATCAAATTTTAAGGTAATAATATGATATTTTGACTAATTTGATTAATTTGTGCATCAATTTCCAAGATTTGCATCAAATTTGACTAATCAGGTTTAAGGCTAATTAAACCAAATTAAGAGCTTAAGTTAATTTTCCATGAAACTTGTTGAAAATATTTTTATCGAAAAATGATTGTGAATATCTATATCATCAGGGGACATCATTTCTTGGGGTGGCATCCACAAGCTATAAATGTATAAAATATATAAATTAATGCATGTCATGCCTCGTTAAGCCCTTCCATGCCTATTTATTGACTCTCTATCATAAATATTTATGGGGATATTTATAGATTGAATTACATAATTGGATTTATTCCTAGCCACATGGATGGTCATGGTTAATCTTGAACATTTCTAAAAATCTATAAATAGTAAGCCTCACACTCATAATTTTAATCTTAGTGTAAAGTTATAATGATAAATTGATTCCAAAATCTTCATGCAAATTAATATTCTCAAGCCAAATTGTTCAACCAAGCTAAAGCCACAAGCCACATGGTGCCAAAAAGAGGTGGAGGATAGTCAAGCTCCATTAAAATAGACCTTTTGAAGCACAAAGCCAAGCAAGCCACTCTAAAAACCATTTGGAAGATCTAAGAAAGGTGAAGGAAGTTTTCTTTCATGTTTTAGTTGTTGTTTTCATATGTATGTTTGTTATTATGATCCTCCTTAGTGTCCAGGCCTAGAGATGTATGCTTGTTAGTCTATTTCTTTTAATTTGATTTAATTTTATAACTAAATCAATACTAATCACCTCTCTTGAGTTAAATTCTTAGTATAAATATTGGCACACCTAGTGGGACTATCTTCATGAGTGCGCAACCCATGAATTTCTTTGTATTCATATTTTTAATTATTTTTTTGTTGTTCTTGCTTTGCTAGAGTAAAATGGCCCATATAAAAATTAATAGATTTTTACTTAATATTTTTTTATAAATTTTTTTAGTAGTATATATAAATATGTTATTGATATTTTATGAAAATTTAAAAAAAATCTCTTTATATTTTAGAAGTTGTGACTTTTTTAGTGACTGTCACTTTCTATTTTTTATTTTTATGGTAAAAACAGTTAGAACAGAGTTAATATTTTTTTATATTTACTTTTTAGATCTAATTTTTTACATAGAGGTTAATCCTAGAGTTATTGACAACCTATAAAAAATTTATGTAAAAATGACCTATATTGTAAAAATTATGTTAAAAATACCGACTGTAGGTTTTTATGTTTTATGTGCGTGTTTTTATGTTTTATTTTTAGCCTTATAACTTGTTGTTTGTAGGTTTTCACATGTTTAATATTAATATTTTTATTGTGTTTTCTTTGTATAATAATTTAATTGCAATTTTTTCTTGATATTTTTACTAATCAAGTCTAATCTAACACGTTTGCTTTCTTGAGGTTTTGCCTTCGGGTCGATAGATTTCCAAGTTGCTTGTTTTATTCATAATGAAGATTCAAAGATAAATGAATTTATGACATTTTCTTTTTAGGAATTATTTGAATAAAACCATTTCAATATAAATTAGTTTTTTCACACTTCATTTGGATGTCTAAAATGAACTAGGAATCCTTCATTTTGGTGTTTAAAAAACTTTTTAGGGTGTTTTATTAGTTAAGTTTTTGTGGTTTATTTCAAAGTTCAAAACTTAAGGCCAAGGGTCTAAAAATAATACCAGCACACTTTTCAATTAAGTACTTAAAATTGGATTCATTTGTCAAATTTTGTATTCAATAGTTACTTAATTAGTTTTGTTTGGTAAAAATAAGGATGTTATGTGTATACTTTCCCATCTGTCCCCTTTAGAAAAAATTTGGGATCAAAAGAGCCGTATTTATTACAAAGTACCTTAGTCAAAGGAGTGAAAGAGAATTTTTTAAGGATTTCCTCAAGGACATACATGGCTTGAGTGACCTAGATACATCCTTTAAATATCTTTTACTTAGTCATTTATTTTATTGTATCTTGGCTTGTGAGGGGGACTTCATTACCTCCCATGAGTTCCATAGTGAAGATTTGACCTAGGGTTTCATCTCCTAGCATCAAATTCATCACCCCCACTAGGATCAAATGTTTTAGTGGCTAAATCACCTTTTAGTGTTGGGGTTAAGCACTGGGATGTATCTACACATTGAACATCACACTACATTATGTAAGTGATGGATGTAGTGGTTGAAAAAAGGGTAAGGCCTTTTTAAAATAAGCCAAGTTTCATAGAAACCCAGGTAAAGTGTGCTTATTTTGTATCATTTGACATGAAATTCATTGTGTAATTTATCCATCTAGAGATGTTTTAAAACTTATAGTTTTTAGACAAATCCCTACTTGCCATGGAAGTATTATTGGTGCAAGGTACACCTTAAAGTCCATGTCATCATATTATTATTGAGAGAAGGGGGGTGTAAAAACCCTACTATATAATGCACATTTAATTTTTGGATAAACAATTAAAATAATCTCAAATGACATATATAAATGGATTCCAATAATACCATGAAACTTTGTCATTTTAGGCTTAAGATGATTACTTTGCATTTGTCATTAGCTTAATTGGTCTTGTTTGGAGTCAAAACCTAGTGCTAATAAAATGACATAAACCAAGAACATTATCCCAAATTTTATTTGATAAAAAGGCATTATGTAACCCAAGTGAAAAACATATTTTTCCTTGTTTAAAATCATCATCATACACTTTGTATCATATCATCCATTTTGGCATAGTTATGTTACCCAATTGAGTCTAGAGCTTTTACCAATTTTGTTTAAGTCCTTCATTTATAACTTAAATTTGAAATTACACCTTCATAAGTTCATAGGGTTGATGTGTGAAGTGGGTTCACCATTTGCACTAAACTTGAGGGAACATGTTGTTGAAGATGTTGCTAGCTCAATAGGGGGAACTAATGTTCCACCTCATCAAGTAGCAGTGAATATACCTCTTTCCTCGTAGACCAATGTGCCTTTTCAAAGCCAAATAATATCTAATAAACAATGTATGGATATTTGTTAGCAAATGTTGAATCTCCAACATGTATCCACTTCCCAATTGAGATTCATGTAACAAATAAGTTCTAATGTTCCTCAAGTACCAATCAGGCAACCTTTGCCTTTTGTGTAGAACATGCCACTAGTTTAAAGATAGGGTCTTGGTTCATAAGTATCCCCTCAAAAACAAAGTTTGATTAGTTGACAACATGTCCATCTTTAACCTCAATAGGCATAATATAGTTACATCCCTCCATCCTGACTTCAAAATCTACAAAACCAAGCCTACATATCTAACCCTAACTAGAATATTACACAACCAAAAATACAATTTCAACAATTGCATTCTAATATACATATGCATATTTTTGGTCCATTTCCAAACCAAACCAACATACCCAAACAAATACCTCCATCATACCCATGTCAAAGTGTTCCACTAGTGACTGCTCAACCATCTACCCAGGCCAATGTGCTTCCTCAAACCAATGTTCCCTCTAGTTTCCTAGCCCAAGAATTAGAATAGATGAAAGATGTAATTGCTACAATCCAAGCTAGGAAATATACTAAAAGGTTTAAGTTGGATGACATGTGTTATTATTTATTTAACATGGAGTACTTGTAGATACCATTTCCTCTAATATACGAACCACCAAAATTGAATAAATACAAGGGAAAAGGTGACCCTAAAGATCATTTGATCGAGTTCTTTGTTGCATGCTAGCCAGTGGCATAGAGTGACATATACCTATTGTTTTTATTCCAAATAAGTCTCATAGGACAAGCCTTGGAGTGGTTTTTAAAGTTACCCAAGAATTTAGTATCTAATTTTGAAGATCTTTTAGACAAGTTTGTGCAATACTTTTCATATAATCTTCAACATGAGATTTTTTTGGTTGACTTCATGCAAGCCAAGTAGAAGATCAGTAAGAGATTTTAAATTTATCTACAGTGATGGAGAGCCCTTGAAAGCTGATTCACCCATAGTTTACCAGATAAATAATTAGCCATTGTGTTTACCAAAAATTTGTACAATGATATATCCTATCATCTAGAACTGTAGTGTGTGCATACTTTTAAAGAGATCATTGACAAAGGTTTATTAATTTAGAGAGTAATTATTAACAAATAGATCATCAATCTTACCTCATATAATCAAAATCAAGGTACCAATCTAAGAAATGGCCAAAACCAACATCCAGTCCAAGTGCAAGCATTGTAACTGACACAAGCCCATAATAATGATAGACCAAGGAAATTCAATCGTAACAAAAATGTTATTGGAAATGGAGTAACTAAGTCATGTCATGTCCAATTTGTTCAACCCATACTACATATAAAAATTAATCCTAACCCATAATGATTTTATCCAATGCAGTAAGCACAGTAGCCTAAGCTCATGCAACAAATATAACCACCTTTACCATTACAAGTTCCTCCTTCAAGAATAATAGTGCCTACTCATCATGTTTTTAGTGACCTTGGAGAGCCTATTAAATCTATGTTTTTTAAGCTCATTTTTTCTAATATGATTAGTTGGCCTATACTGAAACATTATCCTTAAGGCATTCCTTATCCTGATTGGTACCACCAAAATGAATTCTATGACTACCATTGGGTCAATGGACATAATTTGTGAAGATGTGTGAAAATTAAACATTTTATTTAAAATATGTTAGAGAATAGGGATATAAAATTAGATAATATTGATTTCACTTCCAATCAAACACTTATAATCTATCAAAACCCCTTCCCCTAACATAACAACTAGCCACAACAATAACAACAACAACAACATCAACTAGTGCAACAACAAAATCAATAGTATCAAAATCAAAGGCCAAACCAATAGAACTAGTAGAACCAACAACAAAACCAACAATGTCAGAATGATGGATAGAACCAAGGTGAAAATGATAACACCCAAAAAACCTACCATGTAGTTATACATGACTACAATGGAGTTGTAGGCCATATTACAGGAGGTAGTGTTAATACCATCTCCATTAAACCTAAACCAAATTCTAATCAAATGAGACCATTGTTAACCATACCAAACCAATCCAATTACTTTTACAATCCTTATTTAACCTGGGATCACACATAGGTGAACCAGTAAATAAGGATTCCCATTTTTGAACCTTATACTGATAACTCATCCTTACCCCATAACCATGCACAAGTGCACCAACAATTGAGACTTGTCCTATCTAGTCTCACACCATCACCATCATTTTTTAGAAATCATGGTCCTATATTTAATCTTGATTGTGTAATCACAACTTGAAGGTCAAAGATTACCATATCAGGCCCACAACCATCTACCACTTTGCCCATCACCTAACTAGTTATTTAGCCTCAAAATAAGCCATTTAACACTGACCAAGAGAAAAAAAATTGACATTGTGGAATAATTATAAAATATGCCCATACAAATATCCATTTTAGATTTATTGCATACATCAACAATCAAAAAAAACATTTTGAATGACTTCCTAAGCCAATCCACTATTTCAAGTGGCATATCCCCTGATAAATTTCAAGCTTTGGTTGGACACTGAGCTCCAACCCAATAAGTCACTTTCAACCAAAGTGATATGTCATCCCTTGGCCCACTGCATAATAACCCATTATTTATTAAATTTTGCATAAAGTTGCACAAAGTGAAATGTGTCTTTATAGATAATGGATCAGGCCTATACATAGTGTCTCTTAAGCTCATCAAGCTTCTTAAGTACACTATGCTAGATATTCAAGCAGAGACAATAAATATCAAAGCCTACAACAAAGAGGAACACGAATCACAGGGCACCATCTATTTTCCAATTATCCTTGGGCCCTTAACCCATGATACACTTTGCCACATGCTAGATCTTGATTTTTCATACAATATGTTGTTGGGAAGACCTTGGTTATATGAAATTCATGCCATCCCATCAATGTTTTACTAATGTATCAAGTTCTCCCATTCTGGGATGGAATTTTGTATACCAAGAGATGGCCAAGCAAGATAAGGGAAAGGCAATATTCCTTTATCCATTAGAGGATAATTGCATTGATCTTAATACATTTGATTCCCTTTCCCACATACCATCTCTTAAAATATCCAATCATTATACCATCTCATCTAATGGCCCAAGAGAGTACTTAACCCATGATACCTTTCATATTAAAAACCTTTCACATAATCCAAAGTCTTTTAGAATACCTAAAGCTAAGCCACTTCATCCAAAATGGCAATAAAAGAGAAAAGGTAAAGGACCTATCACATTTGTACTAGCATCTGGTCTAAAACTGGACCCTCTTGAAGGGGATGAATCATGGTTGTACAATGATGACCAAACTGATTATTACAAGAATGCAAAGTATCATATTACCAATAAGATAATGAAGAATCAAGATTATAAGGAGGAGGCTTTGATCTTAATCAATAAGGAACACTTGAGCCAATTTCCATGACTAAATACAAAGGACTCTATGGACTTAGATTTAAACCACCTAGGGGTGACTCCATATACCTTACTCATGTTTCATTTCCATCATCTAGTGATGAAGATGATGATAGTGAAGCAGAGTTTGATCATAGCTATTTTGATGACCTAGATGAGACCCATTTGTTTAACACCCATTCCATTTATATCCTTAGCCCAGTCATTCATCACAACCCACTACCATTGTATTATCCATAGCTGATAGACTGGGACCAACAAGAGTCTACTATGAAAATTGATGCAATCCAAAATGATGAGGCTTTTTATGATTTTCTTGGCCTTAGAAACAATGGTCTGTTAGAGGACCATAAATCAAGGTTCTCAATCAAGTTGGATCTTGCAGCAGCATATTTTGGAGAGCAAGTGAACACCATTAGCCAAAATAAAATAATTAAAACATTGAGATCCCAAATTGAAAACCTCTTTGAGGTGCTTTTTGACCAGGGTAAAATTAAATAAAAAGGTCAATCCAATGGTGAAAACCTATTTTAGCTTCCATTAAATGGGGTTTTTAAGCCTTCCTCAACTATAGCTCAAGAGACCACCAATAATGAACCTATCTATGGTCAGAGTTCAATTTCAAAGAATATTAAGATTTTGATCAAATCATTCAAGATTTTCCAATAGTTTTTGTTACATGGCCAAATATCCCCTTGGAGGACTCTAATTCATCATGCCTAAGGGAACTTGAAGAGTTGGTCCTAACAAAGGATTCTAACATTGCCAACCCATTCAAATCATTACCCACTATTCTTGAAGATGGTTCAATCCTTCTAGTGGAAGATATAATAGAGGTTAAAATTGAGTCCCTAGATGACCCAAAATAGATCAATCTAGGAACTTTCATTATTAAGAAGGAGAGTGAGGTCCTTACAACCCTTTTGAGGGAGTTTGTCAATATTTTAGCATGGGCATATTCTGACATGCCAGATTTAGACCCTGCCTTGGTTTTACACCACTTTTATGGTCAACCCTAATGCCAATCCAATAAAACAAAAGCTACATAAGATATATTCTTGCATTGTTGTATTAGTAAAGAAAGAGTTGGAAAACCTCTTAGAATCAAGATGTATTTGATCTATTGACTACTCAAAGTGGATACTAATGTTGTACCAGTTAGCAAAAAGCTAGAAGGAATCAAAATCTATACTAATTTCTATGATATAAACAAAGCTTACATTAAGGATGACTTTCCATTTCCAAACATTGACATGATTATTGATTCCATAGTGGGATATAAATGCTTTCATTAATGGATGGATTTTCAAGATACAACCAAATCAAAATAACACCAAAAGATCAACATAAAACAACATTCACCACTCCATGGAGAACATTCTATTATCAAGTTATACCATTTGGTCTTAAAAATGTAGGGGCCACCTACCAAAGAGCCATAACCATCATATTTCATTATATGATGCATGATATTATTAAAGACTATATCGATGACATTATTGGTAAATCAAAGACCAGGGTCAATCACCCTATAATGCTATATAGAACATTTAAAAGATTACGTGAGTACAAAGTCAGAGTTAATCATTAGAAGTTTGTCTTTAGAGTTACATCATACAAATTACTAGGACTCATTATGTCTCATTGAGGCATTGAAGTTTATTAAACTAAAGTCCAAGCTATAACAAAGATGAAACCACTGACTACTTTTAAGCAACTCTATAGTTTACAAGGAAAGATCTAGTTTATTTGATGCTTCATATCACAATTGGCCAACAAATGTCATCTTTTTACACCTCTTCTAAAGAAGGGATTCACATTTCATTGGGATGATCACCACCAAACAACTTTTTAGCAACTAAAAGACTATCTAGCGAATCCACCTATTTTGTTACCTCCTATACCAGGAAAGCCATTCTTGTTATACCTATCTACTAATGATGATGCCTTGGGGGCACTTTTGGCTCAACACAATGATAATGGAAAAGAGCATGTCATGTACTATTTAATCCATACACTAGTCACGTATGAACATAATTATATGCCCATAAAAAAAGCCTATTTAGCCATGGTCTTTGAAACTCAAAAACTATACCATTACATGTTAAACAATGTGACCATGCTTATTTCAAAAGTAGATCCTCTCAAGTATATACTATCTAAAATAGCTTTGCAAGGCCGTATGGCTAAGTAGATCATACTTATAAGTGAGTTTAACATCAAATACATCAATCAAAAAGCCATTAAGGGGCAATTTTTTATAGATTAGCTTGTTGAACCACCCCTTGCTGATACAAACCCACTCACATTTCAATTTCTTGATGAATCCATAATGACCATCATTGACACACCTCTTGAGGAGAAACACTAGAAGCTACATTTTGATGGATCATTCATAGCACATGGATTGGGGGTAGGCCTTTTATTTATTACACAATAAGGGGATGTAATCCCTAAATCATTTAGGATCAATTTTTCTTATACCAATAACATGGCCAAATATGAAGCACTTGTTGCATGGATTTTTCAAGTGGTATAATAGAATGTATCTCATCTTAAGGTTTATGGTGATTCTTAGTTAATCATCAATCAGGTTACAGACCATTTTCAAACCAAACATAACAAGTTGATTCCATATGCGGCCATGGTTAACACTCTCAAGTGGTAGATTGCCCACATTCAATTTGAGCATATACCAAACCATAGATGTTATGGCCACTATTGGATATTTGATTCAAAAAACCAACATGGCTAAAGATTATTAGTTCCTTATCAATAACTTGTTAGCATCAGATCATGAACCTTCAACCATCATGATGATTTTTGATATTGCTAGTCCTAGTTCTATTTGGTATTTAGACCTTTACAACTACCTCCATGACTAAGTTTTACTACTTGACCTATCCTAAAAATAAAGTAAAGCCTTCATCTACCAAACCACTTGTTATACCTTACTTGGATCAACCCTTTACCATCATAGTTTTGATATAACTCTACTTTGTTATTTAACTTTAGCAAAATCTATGCTAGAATTATGAGAAGTTCATGAAGGAGTATGTAGCTATTATTATTGGCCCATGATGGACACAGATGTAGTTGCATATGTAAATAAGTGTGACAAATGTCAATGGCATGCTAATTTGATTCATTCCCTAGCCAAGACTTTGAAACTAATGTTGACACCATGGCCATTTGCTACATGGGGCCTTGACCTCATTGGGAATATCAATCCCACCTCATTCAATGGCCATAAACATATCCTTACTACCACTGAATATTTCACTAAGTGGGTTGAATCTATACCTCTCACTTACATGACTAGATAAAAAAATTCCAAATTCATATTTAACCATCTCATTTGCCACTACAATATCCCATTCAACATTATATCTGATAATAGAGGATCATTCATGAACAAGGATGTCAAAAAGCTATATGCCAAATACAACATCACACAAAAAATTTCTATAGCATATTACCCTCAAGGTAATGGCCAGGCTAAAACATCAAACAAAACCATTGTCAACATTCTCAAAAAGATTATCAATGATGCTAGCCATTATTGACACCTTTAGATATTCTATGCCCTTTGGGCATACTATACCAATCACCATACACCCACATGAGCCACACCATATTCACTTATTTATGGTAAAAAATCCATCCTTTCTATTGAGGTCAAGTTTCCATCTCTATGTATCTATTTCAAGCATGTCTTGGATGACAATGACTATCATGAAGCTTGATTTCAAGAACTAGAGTTACTAGATGAGAAACACATGGATGAAATAAACAATCTCCAATCCTATCGAAACCAACTTTGAGGACACTGTAATCAGCATGTGAAACATAGAAAATTTGAACTTGGTGATCTTGTCCTTAAAGAGAATCAAAAGAATACCATGACCGAAAAGAAGCATAAACGTAAGTTCAAACCCAATTGAGTTGGTCCTTTCATCATTATAGAAAACTTTAGAATCAAAGCATATAAGCTTGCCACACTAGACGACCATGAACCTGATGAGCTGATGAACATTATCCACCTTAAGCGATACTACGCTTGAGTGACTTGGTGTATTATCTATAAGGACTATTTCAAATTATATCATTTTGTCAATCTTCTTTGTATTGTGCCTTTTTTACCATCCTATCATCATACCAACCTATCACTTTCCCTATCCCCTATCTATTTTACCATACCTTCCCCATCAATCAAGTTCATTTTTCCCTCCCTCCCTAGCCCTATGACCTTAGTTCTATTCCATTTAATTCCATAAACACTTACCATAAGAAGATTCAAATTTATTTTTTTTAGTTGTTTCAGACATTCTATATGATAGATTTCACCAAGATCTCTGAATAGTGACCACGTGATGAATGTCAAAGTCCTATAGAGGCAGAATGAGAGCTCTAAAAATAAGAAAATTCCATAAATGAAATGTTTGAATTATCCACTTTAGGGAAAAAGTACATATAGGGTGAGATTAGGTCACCAAAAAGGTAAAACCCTAACTCATAATAAAAACCTACTTCAAGGTAAATGACCTCTAATGACTTAATTAACTAACCTAAGTAAGTTGAAAAGACATGCAAGTAAAACCACTATATGGTAAAAAGCCTACACTGACACCCCCCTAAATCATAGCTTAGGTGGGTAGAAGAAATGGGTCCCAATAATGAGGCTTGATGAGGTACCCAAGTATAAGGCAACTCCCATAAATTAGGGTAAAGGATAAAACCTATAGGAACAAAACTCCTCTCCAAAAGAGAGAAAAGAAGAGAAGAGGGATAAAAAGCCCCACTAAGGTCTACAATTGATTGTAGCCATCTAGTGTCTCCTAAAGAAATGCTCAAAAGTGACTGTGAATCAGAAGTAGATGTAGTGAAGAGTGGATTATCCTAGAATAATGAGTTTGTCTACTAAGTGCCTGATGGATCTTCAACCAAGGTGTAATTCCTATGAAAGGAATGATCCACATACTATGAGGTAGGTGGCCCAAATTCTCTATGCCAAGATGGTGCAATAAAAGTAGAGGTGAAAAAGGTCTACAAAATCCTCTATAACTATGGAAAAGACTACATGATGTCTGATGTGTCCTAGATCAGTAGATCGTTACCCTATAATGTCAAAATTAGACTAGAGGTAGGTGGGTCAATAACTAACTCTTAAATATTTGAAATGTGACAAGGAGATGGTAGAGGTGTGTCCACTTCATTATTATAGTCATCTATAGAATAAGAGTTGTCAATATCAGAAAGAAGCTCAAGCTTAGAAGTGTCAATAGGTACAGGTGAGTGTAAAGAGGAATCTAAAGGAGAGTCAAGAGCAAAGTGTGAGAAGATATATAACTGAGTCTAATGATTGACCATTCCCATAGCCAAAATAGTATCACTATACAACTCTCTGATGTACACTAAATATGGAGTGAATTCAACTCGTATACCTAGACCAAGGTGAGTGATCTGGTAGATTTATAGGAGATTAGTTGAGAGTGAGGGAACACTTAGAACATTATTGAATGTTCCACCACTCACTTCAATAGACCCTCTCCTGAGAACCTTTTTAGAAGTGTTGTCACCCAGTTGTATAAAGGACATGTCACATGGTTTCAAAGAAATAAACTCAATTTGTGAAGAGTCCATGTGATGTGAAGCACCAGAGTCAATGACTAATATAGGAGTTGGAGGCACAACTACAACTAAGGTTTTGCCCTTATGCTTCTCCTTGTTATTCTCTTTTACCTTTTCTTTTCTAGATTCATTTTCCTTAGTGGATTCATGGGTTAATGAAGATGGTTTGATTTTCACTCCAACATTAGTAGGTTCAGTCTTAGTGCCCATTATAATTTGATGGTAACCCTTGGATTGCAAGATAATTTCCATTCTAGGTTTCCATTCATGATAATTAAATGGTGTACATGGACTTATTGAGAATGAATCCACAGTGCATAAGTAGTTATTACTATATTAAGTAAATAAGTGATACAAAAAAAAGAAAGATTAAATGCACAATAAACACACAAGTACCCCCTTAAAACTATCAGGCAATGAGCCCCCTAATGTCTCAAATATAAGCATGCTTATATAGACTTCAGATTCAACCAAAAATATGTCTTGAGCAATAGGTGTGTAAGTACAAGGAACTAGAGTAATGTCACATTCAACTAATAATACATATAAGAGTGTACAAAAAATATTAATTTTTTTTATAGCTATGGAAGGCCCAATGATAGGTCCAATATGTAAATCATAAAAAACAAGCACTTTTGAAGAAAACGGTACTCTAAAAAGAGTTACCGATCAAAAGTTATGGTACTTAAAAGTTCTTTCTTCGACATATTCCTGGACCCTTTCCAAAAATGATTTTTTTTTCCCCACTTGTATTTTTTTCACCAAAAATACAAAAAAGGAATTCACTAAAAATCCAAAAAAGGAAACAACTTAAGTCTATTTCTTCATTACCTTTCACCTAAAATTTGATGAATTCTGAAACATCACACACTTATTTGCTCAGAGTTCTGAATAACTTCAACTTCAAGTTATTGAACTAATTCAACTTATAAAAAGTTATAAGTAGTTGACCCTGAAAAACTCGATTACTTCTTCACAATGTATTTCAAGTTCTTCAAGCTGCATGACTTATTACTTATAAAGCAAGTAATGAGTAATAAGTAGTTGACTTTCAAAAACCCAAATGGGTCTTCTTATTATATTATGGGTTATTAAACCTACACAACTTTAGAGTTTCAAACAACTGCAACTTATGAAACAAGTAATGAGTAATTGACCCTAGAAAACTTGAATGAGTCTAGTGAGAAAGTAATCAGGGTTGAGAAACCCGATTACTTATAAGTTGTCACCCTAGAGAAACCTGATTACTTATAAGTAAAAGCACTTGAAAAACATGGTTTTGTCTATGAGCAAGTAGTCAAGTAGTCAAGGTTGAGAAACCTAATTACTTATAAGGAGAAGCACTTGAGAAACCTTAATTTGGTCTATGAGCAAGTAGAAGCACTTCAGAAACCTGATTTGGTCGGCAAGCAAGTAGAAGCAATTCAAAAACCTGATTTGGTCAATGAGCATGTAGATGCACTTTAGAAATCTAATTTGGTCTATGGAGAGTAAATCAGGGTCTGTAGGTTGGATTACTTTGGTCATACGGATGGTGACCAAATAGAAGAAATCAATTTTTTTAGAAAATTTGTGAACTTTCTCAAAAATCTAAGAACAACCCATTTTACATCTAAAAAACCCACAAAATATATGCAAATAGATTTTTCATCAAAGGCCTTTTGACATTAGTTTCGAGGTAGCTTTTATAAAATGCCTCTAAAGTTAAAAATAGAGGTCGTACAATATGAAAAAATAACAAGGTGAATGCAGGGAAATCTTACCAAAGGAGATAAATGTATGAGACTATCAAGAAAGCTCTTGTACCATGATAGATTTTTTCAAGATCTCTAAATAGCACCATGTGATGAATGTTGAATTCCTATAGAGGCAGAATGAGAGCTTCAAAAGCAAGAAAATTCTACAAAGGAAATGTTTGCATTAGCCAATTTAGGAAAAAATAAAGTACATATAGGGTGAGATTAGGTCACCAAAAAGGTAAAACCCTAACTCACAATTAGAACTCACTTAAAGGTAAATGACCCTTAATGACTTAATTAACTAACCTAAGTAAGTTGAAAAGACATGTAGGTAAAACCACTAGGTGGTAAAAAGCCTACACTGATACTAGATAGAGGTAGTATTTTGGAGTAGTATGACAGACATTTAGCAATTTCATCCTTCATTTCTTGTTCCATTCTTTCTACCAAGTGTGCTTAATTATAACCGTATGGGCAAATCAATATCTCCTTAGTCTTATCACTAATTATAACCACTTATGGGCAAATTAGTGTCATTGACCTAAGCCATTGTTTCCTAAGTTATAACTACTTATGGAAAAACTAGGGGTAACACTTATTTATCATTCTTTGATGTACCAACTAGCTATTATTTATGATGTACTATGTCTTTATACCAACTATGCTTATTTTGTTTGAATTGACTGCTACACTAGTTAGATTCTTCTGCTGTAAGATAGAACTATAGTGATTTGAGGTCCTACATTTAGACTATGTAGGAAATTCTTGATACTTGTTGAGGTTAACTCAGTCACCCCTAAGCCATGCTCTCACCATTTTATGAGCAACCTAAGTCACACTCTCACCATTTTATGAGCAACCTAAGCCATGCTCTTGCCATTTTATGAGTAACTTAAGGCACACTCTTTCCATTTTGTGAGTAACCTGAGCTACACTATCACCATTTTATGAGAAACCTAAGCAATGCTCTTGTTATTTTATGATTTTAGACCATTTTAATATCTCTTCATTCTCGATTAAGTTAATATTCTTAGAAAATTCCAAAAACATTTGTAAAATCATTTTTAAAAAACCAAAAATATTGACCACTTCTTTCCCTTTAGGATTCAGGAACCTTTACTAAGTCACAATCAAATTACTTGTTCCTTAGTTTCCCCATCCATTTTGGCCTTTTATCCCATGCACTTATCATTTTATAAGACCATTCCTATTCTTCTATCACATCCATCATGTTTGTTTTCATTAGTTATCATTTTCTTCCCATTTCTTGGGAGTACTACATTCAACCTAAAGTTTTTGTTAGATGTATTATCCATGGAACTATGTAGGTAGTGTCTACTTGGCTAGTGCATATGGAGATAGCTTGGCCACCCCTTTATTTTTTCTTATTCCTCCATTTTGTTATTTTGTTAAGTTATTGCCTATTTTCTAGGGGCAATGTTTGTATGGTTTATATTGAGTTATTTATTTGTTTGTTTTTGCTTATTTATTTGTTTGTATGCCTATTTGTTTACCTTCAATATTATTTCCTTGATTTAGTCTATGTGCATTCATTGGGTGATTCCTTGTGTTCACCTATACTTGAATCCATCCATATTCATCTACTAGCATTAACATTATGGTTTCTATCATTGGTTCATTATTTTCCTTTGAGTATTAGATCTAGGGAGTCAGTACTTATGCATATTTTGGCCAATTCCTCATGATGTTCTACCATGATGCCGACCATCACATACTAAAACAAAAATTATCTTCAATAAGTCTATTTAGCAATGGCAGCATTGACATCTCCTTGGCATTGACATCCCAATCATATCCTAAATAGATTAATTAAATAATGAATGAATTTTAACCTTTAGTAGTTTAGATGTGCATATCCCTACTAGCAGGTTATCCTAATTCATATTTATCCTTTGTATCAAGTTATCATCATCACGTCTTCAATCATCATCCAAATCAATCATGTTTACCACAATCAGGGTCTAATGATTATAACTACCTATGAGTAAATTATTGTACACCATCCCACCTACATTTCTCAATGATTATAACCACCTTTAAGCAAATCATTATGTTACCACCAAATTTACTTTTTATATGCCCAAATAGAGGCATGTAGTTATCTTGTTTATTTATCTTGACTGGGACAACTCCATCTTCTTAATGATTATAACTGCCTTTGGGAAAAATCATTGTATTATCATACCACGTTACCACTATCGAGGTGTAATTCTTGTAACCGCCTTTGGATAAAATTATATACCATCCCACTTGTATTTTCAATTATTTTGACTAATTTTCAAACTCATTGTGTTTTCACCCCATCATCTTACTTTTTTTTATCCCCTCGTTTCACTTCCTTCTTTTTGAGGGACCATTTTTCGACCTACTTATGCCAACCATTCCCTTGAGGGGGATTCATAAAATTAGTTCATCATCATTGTAGTTGTAGGTATATAGGACCTTTTCATTCTTTGAGAAGATGTTATCATGCTTATATCTTGTAATGCCTTCCCAAATAAGGGCAAACTATAGACACTTAAAGCTGACCACCAATATCCTCCAACCAAGCTTTTGACCAATTTCTATCAAAATGCATAATTTGGCATAAAAACACTAAAACACATTAAATGATGTGAACCTATTCTATTCAAGTGCCAATTTTGGCTAGAGTGTCACTAAATGAGGCAATGCATTTTATAGGCTAGCTAACTTTGATCAGATTATTTCAAGTTAAAATGCTAATTTTGCACTTGAGTGCTCTAGATTGCTCTTTTTTATCAAATTTATTATATGAGACATGTGCCTTTATTATTTTGTGTTGGAAACATCCTAAATGGGATAATGGTTCCAACACATCTAACATAAACTTCCAATTCTAATCCAATCAAATTTCAAGTTAATAACATGACATTTTGACCAATTTGATTAATTTGTGCATCAATTACCAAGATTTGCATCAAAGTTGACTAATCATGTTTAAGGCTAATTAAACCAAATTAAGAGCTTAAGTTAATTTCCCATGTAACTTGTTTAAAATATCTTTATTGGAAAATGATTGTGAATATCTACATCATCACGTGAAATAATTTCTTAGGGTGGCATCCACAAGCCATAAATGCATAAAATATATGAATTAATGCCTCCCATGCCTCATTAAGCCCTTCTATGCCTATTTATTGTCTCTCTATCCAAAATATTTATGGGGATATTTATAGATTGAATTACATAATTAGATTTATTGATGGCCACACATCTCAATCTTGAGATGGACGGTCAAGATTGATCTTGACTATTTTTTAAAAAATATAAATAGCAAGCCTCACACTCATAATTTTAAGCTATCTTGGTGTAAATTTATAATGCTAAATTAATTCCAAAAGCTTCATGCAAATTAATATTGTCAAGCCAAATTATTTAACCATGCTAAAGCCACAATCCACATGGTGCCAAGAGGAGGTAGATGATATCCAAGCTCCATTGCAACAGACCTTTTGAAGCACAAAGTTGAGCAAGCCACTCTACAAACTATTTTGAAGCTGCAAAGAAGGTGAAGGAATTTTTATTTCATGTTTTAGTTGTTTTTTTATATGTATGTTTGTTATTATGTTCCTCCTTAATAACTAGGCCTAGATATGTATAATTTTTAGTGTGTTTATTTCAATTTGATTTCAATTTGGAACTAATGCAATACTAATCACCTCTCTTGAGTCAAATTCCTAGTCTATATAGGGAACTATAAATCTCTCCAAGCACTTGTCCATAACTCAAAAGTACCCTTGTTAGAGCTCTTCAAATGTATAACCTTTGTTGGAGCTCTTCAAATTTATACGCTTATCATATTTAAGGATTCAAAAGTAACTTCTATTCATCTTGAAGATCTGGATCCTCCCCTCTTCATCACTACATACATCAATCAAAATCACATCAAAAGGGTGATTATTTATGGGGGAACTAGTATTAACATTATCTCTTCTCATGCTTATGACCAACTCTAGTTTCCAAAGAATATCATGTCAAAAACCTCAATGGTACTCCATTCTTTTAATGATACTATGGCCGGAACCTTGGGGACAGTCATCCTCCACATCCGCTTGGGACCTCACATGCTTCCAGAGATCTTTTATGTCATAGAAGGTGAATTCTAATACAATGTCTTACTTGGACACCCTTAGATCTATGTCATGAGTTTTGTCCTATCCACCTTGTATTGATGTTTCAAGTTTAAACATGAGGGTCAAATCATTATTATACAAGCTGACCCTACTTATTTCTCCTCTTGCAACATGACATATTAACCCAAAAACATTCTTCTTCCTTTTTCATCCACCTAACCACAAACCAACAACAACTCCATCCCTACCATCGATGAAGCTTAAAATAGCTCATCTATCCCTTCTTCTCAGATCCCCATAGAGGACCCTTTAGAACCTATGTTCTATCATCTCTCACTAGGAGAGTATCATCTTTTGGCCTTGGATGCCTTCCCTACACCTCAAGAGTATGGGAATATTAAAAATGATCTTTAATATGATCTAAATATTAGGGCCATCATTCATTTTAGACTCCCAAACCACCAAACTAATTTCATCTATGGGGGACTTGATCATCCACTTCTCACTCCCTCTACCACCTCTTTTATCTAACCATTTACCTTTGATTTTTCCTATTTGTAACAACCAAAATTTACCAAATTGTACCTCCATAGGTGTGCCTCAAAGGGATTCGGCCTTGGTCATTATGAATATAGACCCCATGAGTTACCTTTGATAAAAAAACATAACCCTCATGAATTATTTGGCCTTAGGTTTATCCTACCAAAAGAACCCACTGATTCACCCAAACCCATCACCGCCATAGAGGAAGACATTTCATCCTCACCAACCCCATCTCTTTTGAAGTTTGATGATTTCAAAACCATCCCTTATAACTTTTTTTAGTCAATACTTTTAGTTTGGGCCCCCCGACCAATCAAAAGGGAGACTACACTAAAACCTTTCCTCTGATTCATCCTAAAATGGTAGAAAATGATTCTCTTACCATCCACACCATCTAACATTAGGATGATGATTCCATTCTCACATTTCTTGGTGCAAGGTATTATTCTCTCTACAAATCCCTTCCTCCTGAGAACCAAACCATTTTTAATGAATCCACTATCGATGTCAACTTGGGTACTTAGGATAACCCTCACATTGTAAAGATTTGTCAATCCTTAGATTCCTTAGAGCAATAGGATTACCCTTCCTTCATTCACGATTAAAGCATAACATTTTCTTGGTCCTATCAATTTATTCCTAGAATCAATCCTTCCATATCTTTCCATAACATTTTCATCCATCCCAATGCCAAGCCTATTAGGCAAAAGCTTCACAAGATGCACCCTTGTATCACCCTTCTAGTCAAAGAAGAGCTTTAGTACTTCTTATCTATCAACTTCATCCAACCCATTGACTATCCCTAATGGGTTTCCAATATCATTACCATTACCAAACCCACAAGGGGATTTTGAATTTGTATTGACTTTCATGAACTCAATCTTACTTGTCTAAAGGATGACTTTCCTTTGCCTAGCATCGACCAACTTGTTGATCTTATAGCTAGCCATGAGATGTTGTCCCTCATGGATAGTTTCTTAGGATATAATCATATCTTTATTTCCTCTGAGGATCAACATAATACTTCCTTCATCATCCTATGGGGAACCTTATATTATAGGGTCATGCTATTTGGTCTAAATAATACAAGAGAAACCTACCAATGTGTGATGACCTACATATTCCATGATCTCATCAATAAAATTGTAGAGGACTACGTATATGATTGCCTTAGAAAATACAAATATCTCAAGGATCATCTAGACATTCTCAAAATTATCTTTGAATGCTTAATCCATTTCCATGTCTAATTTAACCCCAAGAAATGTGTTTTTGGGGTCCTATCTGGAAAGCATCTTGGATTTATCATCTCTCTTCAAGGAATAGAAGTAGACCCTACCAAATTCAGAGTGATCCTCAACATGCCACCTCTAACCCACCTTAAGCAACTCCATATCCTATAGGGGAAGCTCCAATCCATCTGTCACTTCAAATCTTAGTTATCAGATAGATGTGAACCCTTTCACCATCTTATCAAGAAAGATACATCTTTTAAGGGGACTAAGGACTATCAATAATCCTTTGATTCACTCAAATAGTACCCTTTTTCTCCACCTATTCTTATCCCTCCTAAAGAAGATCAACCCTTCTACCTTTATATCTCTACCACTAACCATTCCTTATGGGTAATGTTCGCTCACTATGATGAACAAAAGAAAGAGCAAGCTATCTAATATATAAGTCAAATACTTATAGAGTATGAGAATTTATATACCCATACCAAGAAAATTTGCCTCACCTTAGTATTCATGGATACCAAACTTTGTCATTACCTCCTCAATCATAAAACCTTTGTCATCACCCATATTGACCTACTCAAGTGCATGCACTCTAAACCATACCAAAACCAACGTATGGCCAAGTGGCTCATGCTCCTAGCTAAGTTTGACTTTGAGTTCCTATAGAAAAAGTTGATTAAAGGGCAAGTCATTGCCAATTAATTGATTTAATCTCCTTTGCTAAACAACCAACCACTTCCTCTTGCATTTTTGAGTGAGTCCATCATGACTCTTTCTCAAGAGGACGTCACCTACCAAATGACCATGTTCTTTGATGACTTGAAGTTTTAGTGTGGTGGGGGTGCTAGATTTATTCTCATTCCCTTTGATGGTAAACCTCTTTCTCTTTCTTTCAAACTTGATTTTGAGTGTACCAATAATATAGCTGAGTATGAAGCCCTAGTAATAGGTCTCTAAACTACTTTAGCCTTGGAAGTGAAGACGATCGGTATTTTTGTTGATTCCTAACTTGTGGTTAAATATTTTAATAGATCATAACAATGTAAGAGTAATGTATTGTAATAATACAAACACCTAATAAATATATTATTGGCATCATTTGATCATTACCTTATCGAATCTATTTTGTGATCTACCAACAAGTTCACATATACAATGGCTTACATTTCTTCCCAAATCCCATCTCAAGATTCCACTTCTAAACTCTTTGTCACCATTCATCATTTATCACACCCTCTTATATCTAATCTAACCTCCCTACCATTTGTAGTGTGGAAGCATCTCCATCAAAATTTTGGTATGAGAAAACATTTGACTACCTCAACCTTAACATCATTCCTCCCAACCTCTCGAAGAATTCCTGAAGAGCCTTTATTAAAAGTACTTCTCATTATACCATACTTAGGGTAATCCTTTACAAATGTGGTTTCAATGGCCTCCTTCATTGCCTACATAGCCATGAAGCTTCTCATACTATTAAAGAAACATATGATGGGATATGTGGGGGACACTTTAGTGGTCTAGAAGTCACTAAATGTATCCTTCACCTTAGTTACTATTAGCCTACCCTCAATTAAGACTATTGTGATTATGTAAAAAAGTGTGTTAAATGTCAACAACACACTAATTTACATCATGCACTGGCCCATGGCTGTCAAGTATCCAAGGAATTTTGGTCCTTCTTATAATGGGGATTAGATCTCATTGGGGAAATCAATCCTCATTCTTCATAGCAACACCACTCTATCATCACCACCACTAAGTATTTCACCAAGTGGGTGGAGGCTATTCTTATCATCTCAACCAAAGTCAAAAATATTGTCAACTTTATCAATCATCATATCATCTATCATTTTGGTATTCCCTATAAGATCATCGTCGATAATGGAAAATATTTCAAAAACAAAAAAGTCTAAGGTTTTTGTGATGCATTTGGCATCAAGTTAAGCTTTTCCTTGCCTTATCATCTATAAGCAAATAGATAGGTGGAAGTCTCTAACAAAATATTCAACAAAATGGTTAATGCTTTTGGTTAGGATTTGTACTTACACAACCCCTTCACTTTATGGGATTATCTCACTAGCATTTTAACCTCTATGGGTGCTACCCCTTTCTCTCTAGTCTTTGGAGTAGAGGTAGTCTTGCCTCTTGAAGTCCATATTCCCTTTCTTCACATATCCTTGAAAGACATCATTTCTGAGAGTGACTATCATCAAGAGCATCTAGCATGACTTGAGCTACTTGATGAGCATCACCTAGCTTCACTTAATTATCTTCATTTTTATCAAGAGTGAGTCAAGCACACCTATAACAAGCACTTAAAATAATGAGAATTCAAAATCGAAGATCTTGTCCTGAAGGAAAACCAAGATGTGACCAATATGGAGAAAATAAAGTGAGGCAAGTTTGATTTCAACTGGCTTGGACCCTACATCATAACCCACAAGTATGGATTAGGAGCTTATCATTTGTCCTCTCTTGAAGGCAAACCAAAACTTGAACCTTTCAATGTTTTACATCTGCATCCTTTCTTTTGTTAAATAAGGAATCAAACTCACATTTTTTCTAACTTAAGCTCATCTCTTGATCTAAAATTGTTTACCTTCCTCACACCTTAATCTCATCCTTTTGAGGATAACTAATTACAAAAAACCATGTGATTAATTGTCACAGTCATAGCCTAATCCTAAACATGGGTACCATGGCTCTACCCTTGGCATGGTTCTCATGGATACTTTTCATCCCTAATCAGATAGAATACCATGGTCATTGTCTCTCAAAACCACTCCTTTCACCTATCATTAACCTTCTTGTGCTCTAGGTTTTTCCCTCATAAAGGTAAACATTTAATCCTATATAGACTTGTCCACATTTATCCTAGCATTAAAACAATTTGAGAAACCACAATATAACTTGAGTAAAATATCTCTAGTATGCAGACTATTCCCTTGAAGGATAGCTAACCAAAACTAAATTTCTTAAAATTATAGATTGTTCCCTTTAAGGACAACTACCAAAATAAACAAATCCAAACTTAGACCACTCCTTTAAAGGATGGCTAAGTCAAACTTGTCAAAAACAATCATTTGAAGCTTCTTGCATCAATCAACTTCACAAACTTATAAAAAACCAAGAAATAATAAACCCTATATCAAAATTAGAACAATATATCCCAAAATATATATAATTAGCTTTCATATATAGCATTAATAGACTTCCTGCATCGATTAATCTACACCTTCTATTAAAACATGGACTTGTCTATTATGGTTTTTAGGTCACCTATAGAAGGGGAAAATTGACCCTCAAGAGGTTACACTACCCTTCACACCACCTATCCCCTATCTCCCCTTTATACCATCTACAAATCAAGGGACTCATGAGCTTACTTGACACGATGTGGTCAAGACACCTTTTTATCAACCATTTCATGCTAATGCAAAGCATTCGAAAGGATTATGTTCCTTAGGCCAATATAACTTTGGGTTTTGTTTTATCTTTTACCAATGATGAAGCATCATGTCATTTTCCTTATCCTCTCATAATTAGTTCACGTACTCATTTAGACATGTGTCTCATTATTTACATCTCTTTTCCCACATATAGTTTTGTTATTTAACTTACTTTATGTGTTATCATCAACAAAATAACTATAAATCATAACAACACCATAAATATCACACCATAATAGCATCATAACCATGTAAATAACATCACATCCATAATCTTAAACAACATCACATATCCATGATCATAACCATAATATAAACATCATAACCATATGTAAAACATAACATCACATCATCATAATCATGTATAACCATCCATAATAAACTTCATCCATAATCATCACAAGCCTAAGCTAGTGAGTCTACATCTCATAAGCATAATCATAAGCATATAAACATTCAAACCATGAATCATGAATCATAAAATTACATTTATATACCATCACCACATCATATACATCATGTCACATCAAAATAAAATAGTACATATAATAATGTGCATCTCTCTCCTTCAAAACATATACATCTCATCGCATCATCTTATAGGCCAATATCAAAATCATACACACGTCATATCATAATCTATGCCCCTGGGGCACCACTACCACTTGGTGCCTACCCCATTGAGGTGCTTGCCTATCCATTCACCAAAGCAACCCACTAATATAGGGTCATTATACCTGTACTGCCTATTAAACTAGCTTTGTACTCACCCCATAAAGGCTCCTATGGACAATGTGTCATAACTATGGCCTCATAATAACATAACTCCTCAACAGTGTCCAAGTAATGTGCCATGGGGATGCTACTTAGTGGTCATACTGGTGTTTTTTCTCCTCTTCCTCCAGTCTATCTTAGGGAGTCCCTCTCTTGGGCCATCAAGGCTAGTGTATTCCTAGCTTAGTCCCTCTCACCTGTCATAGTCATCACCTAACCCTGTAATGTTGTAACCTAGCCCTATAATATGGCCACTTACCCTTGTAAAGATATGATCTATGCCTACATAGTAGCCAACACTACACCTACCTATTCATTAGGGCCACCTCCTTGTACCTATACCTATGGACCCCCACCAATTGGGTCCACATCTATGGGCGGCCTACCCCAATCATCCCATCTAAAATCTACCACTACATAAAGGGCTTGATATCATGGCTCTAGAAGAAAAAAATTAGCATCCTTCTACCTATACCTTAGAAATAAACCTAAAATTCCCTATACCAGGTTGAACTACCTACAAACCCTATCAAAAATAATGAGCTCAATCTCATCTTCTCTCTTCCCAAAAATCCACCTGTAGCTCTGCATTGACAAAATGTGATGAGTATATTTGATCCACCTCAAAAATTTGACATACAATCTCTAAACCACATATCCAACCACCAAGGCATCCAATGCCCCTCTAAACTAATCAATATCTTTCACACCTCCTCTAGGTCTTGTGAACATGTAATCACTCCTCCACTACATAAAGCCCACCCTAAAGTCCATCTGGGCATATCCTTCCCATGGTATCCCCTTCAGTCTCAAAAATCAAATGTACTCATAGGCCCAATAATGTAACATAAACCCCACACTGATACCATACCTCTTATGAGATATGAACCCCCATAGATCCTTGTATATCTAAACCACTAAAATAGGTACCCACCTAAAAACTATTTGACCTAGTAACATCTCCATTAATACTCCCAACAATAGATATGGAAACCTCCCATTGCTCAAATATGGTAATGAAAAACACAAGACTACCATCATCATCATAGTCATCAACTTCTTATCATCTCTGATCCTCTGATATAAAGGTCTATAGTTGAACCCTACATCATGCCACCTGGCAAAGGCTTGATCCTTACCATATAAGAGCTCCATGTGTTCATCTCTCTCATATCTCTCAATGTGATATATCAGCTCCCCCTGAATGGGTAGATGTGTGATCCTATGTACATCCTCTAGCAAGATCATCATCTTTCTCGTCAGTAGGAAAAAGGTGTTCATGGTTGGATCCCATCTCTCGATGAGGGCCATGATCATCACCACATCTCATGACACATATTGTAAGTGTATCATCACACTAAGATTAACCTCTTCCATGTGTGCCAAGTCATCATTCATCATCCCTCAGTGGATCTCTACAAATATCTAAGGAACCTAATCTCACATCTAAATTTGATCCTATACCTACAAAATTTATTACAAAACACACTTAGTTTTTTTATAAACTACTCTACTCATGAACATTCAACCTTTTTTTCCCTCACTCACCTACCTAATAACACCTATTTGCCTCATCCAAACTACATCAACCTCATTTTTTTAACCTACACCCAAAATACCCTTAGCATTTTAAATGCTAAATCATATTCTAAATCACTATGACCACCAATGATCAACTGGCCATTTGGCCTATGGTCTTCGATCATCGATGGTTGGCTATAATCACTGACGATTGGGTATGACTATTAATGATTACAATGTGTGATCATCAATGGAAAACCCCCCAAACCTACCTACCCAAAACCTACCTAACCACCCATATATAACACCTAATTAACTTAATTTTATCCTCTACCCTACCTCCAACCTATCTACCCTCCCAATTCTAATTTTCACTTGCTAATTCAACCAAAACACCCTACAACCTAAAACCTAGGGAAAAACCCAAAACCCCTCAAACCAAAACCAAATTATCAAAATTCAACCATAATGAATAGTGTTAGAGTGTGGAGCTAAAAACTTCACCAAGGAGCATAGTTTATCAGGTTCGGGTCTACACAGACACCGGCGTCAGTCAGGAGCGACCGACGTCGGTCAGTTGCAGTTGCAGAGGCACCGACGTCGGCAGTAGGGTCGGCCGGCGACGGTCACAGGCGAACAGGCAGGAACCGACGTCGGTTACCTATGTGTCCAGAAAGTGATTTTTGAGGACAAAAGCGAGTGTTTGCATGATGAGTTTGAGTTGTAGACTCAAGCTCGCGTCTCTATTATTAGCAATGTTATTTTTAGAGCCCTTGTTCAAGTGGCTTAACTGCTTGTTGGTTGTACATGCTCAAGTCTCCTAATTCTATATGTAGAATTAGATCTTCTTAGCTTTGTAGTAGTTTGTAGTGAATTATTGTAATTCATTGTGTGAGAAGAATAGTACAGAATTGAATCAATCCAGGATTGTTGGAGTTGATTGTTCTTGAGAGAGAGCTCTTGAGGAATTGAGATCTATTGAGAGATCTATACACCTAGGAGAGGTGTGGAAGAAAGAAGCTTTCTTCAATTGTATTCCTTTGTAAAGAGTTTTGTTAATACAAGTTTTCAGGGTGTTTTCTTGTATCTCTTGTTCTTGTTATTATCATTCTAATTACTTGATAATCTGGTTTAATTCCGCGTTTATTGCTGTCATAATTGTAATCTATTATTGGATTGATCCCTCAACAAGTGGTATCAGAGCCTTGGTTACAGGTTCAGAGCTTGATATTTGGTATCAAAGTTCAGGTTCACTAACAGGTGGTTTAGATCTGTGTAGTGTGTATTGATTACAGGTTCTCACAGGAGTTTTTACAGGGATTTCTGTTTGAGTGGGAGAAGCAATGGCAGATGAAAGTAAATTGAGAATGGAAAAGTTCAATGGCAAAAATTACCAACACTGGAGAATGCAGATAAAGGATTATCTATATCAGAAAGATCTCTACTTACCGTTAGGAGGTATTGCAAAGAAGCCCAAAGACATGGAGGATGAAGAATGGGAAGTTCTTGACAGAAAGGCTCTAGGGTCTATAAGACTGAGTCTAGCATCCACTGTGATATCCAATTTATCACAGGCAAAGTCTACGGTAGAGTTGATGACTACGTTAGCAAATTTGTATGAAAAACCCTTAGCTTTCAATAAGGTATATCTTATGAAGCAGTTATTTAATTTGCATATGAATGAAGGTGGATCTGTTTCTACTCATCTGAATGATTTCAATGGTATTGTGAATCAATTAAGTTTTGTGAATACAGTGTTTGATGATGAGATAAAAGCTCTTTTGATACTATGTTCTTTCCCTGAAAGCTGGCATGGCTTAGTAATGGCAGTAAGTAATACTGCATCTGCATCAAATATTTTGAAAGTAGAGGATGTTGTTAGTGTTATCTTGAATGAGGAAATACGCAGGAAAAGCATAGAAGAGGCATCTAGGAACGCTTTAAGTTTTGAGAGCAGGGGAAGGCAAAAAGAGAAGAGCAAGAAAGGCAGAGCAAGATCCAAGTCAAAGGGGAAAGGCAGATCTAAATCCAGAAATGGCAGGAAGCCACAATGCTGGAATTGTGGAAAGATGGGGCACATAAGCAGAGATTGTTGGTCAAAGCCTAAGGAGGACAACCAGTACGAAGGAAAGGAAGAAGCCAAGATTGCAGGTATTACACAGGATGCTTTAATTTTCTCTCTGCATAATAATATAGAATCTTGGGTATTAGATTCTGGTGCATCTTTTCATGCTACTCCTAACAGGGAATATTTCAGTGACTATATCCATGGAGATTTTGGAATAGTGTATCTAGGGGATGATGAGCCCTATAAAATAATTGGCAAAGGTAAAGTGCAGCTGAAGATGCAGAATAGCAACACATGGGTGTTGAGAGATGTGATGCATGTTCCTAGCTTGAAGAGAAATTTGATTTTCACAGGAAAGTTAGGGGATGAGGGTTGTACAGTAACTCTCACAGTAGAATCTTGGAAGGTGACCAAGGGTGCACTTGTTATGGCCAGAGGTAAGAGAGAAGGTACTCTCTATTTGTGTAATTGTGTTACTAACAAATCTCCTTCTGTATTATCTACTTCAAATGTGGACGCTAAATTGTGGCACTCAAGGCTTGGCCACATGAGTGAGAAGGGGATGTCAATTCTTAAGTCCAAAGGTATGCTTTCAAATTTAAAAGGCATAAATCTAGAGTTTTGTGAGCACTGTGTATTTGGAAAATAGAAAAGGGTTAGTTTTCTCAAAACTGGGTCTACTAAGAAGAGGCACAAGTTGGAGCTTGTTCACACAGACGTGTGGGGACCGGCTCAAGTTGCTTCCATTGGAGGATCACAGTACTATGTATCTTTCATAGATGATGCCACAAGGAAGGTATGGATCTACTATATTAGAAGAAAATCTAATGTATTTGATACTTTTAAAGTCTAGAAAGCTATGGTTGAGAATGAAATAGGTAAAAGATTAAAGTGCCTGAGATCAGACAACGGTGGTGAGTTCTGCAGTCATAAGTTCAGAGATTATTGTTACATGCATGGAATCTGTAGGCAAAGGATGGTTCCAAGGACACCTCAACAGAATGGTATTGCTGAAAGGATGAACAGGACAATAATGGAGCGTGCAAGATGTATGAGATTGCATGCCGGTTTGCCCTTACAGTTTTGGGCACAAGCTGTTGACACTGCAGTGTACCTGATTAACAGAGGACCCTCTACAGCTCTGGATGGTGGTATCCCAGAAGAGGCATGGACAGGTAAAAAGGTTGATCTCTCATATCTCAAAGTTTTTGGTTGTGAAGCCTTTGTGCATATAGATAAGGAAAATAGAAAGAAGCTTGATGCTAAGTCTATGAGATGCACGTTTATTGGCTATGGCTCAGATGATTTTGGTTACAGATTGTGGAATTTAGAAACTAACAAGGTAATCAGGGGCCGTGATGTTGTTTTCAATGAAAGAGTGATGTATTGTGATCAGCTAAGGAAGTTGAATCAATCTGAGCAGAGCAATGGTGAATTGGATGAGGTGAAAGTCCAAGATGAGCTCGCGGGAAAAAGAAATAATCACTTACATGAAAACACAGAGACCGACGTCGGTAGGTTAGGAACCGGCATCGGCAGGGCAGAAATCGGCGTCGGCCATACAGAGACCGACATCGGCCGTACAGGTACCGAGGTCGGTCAGGTAGAACTGACGTCGGCCAGTAACAGGTCTACAGATGACCGAGGTCGGTCACTGTCAGAGAATTTGGGTGGACAGCGTGTTGTAGATGAGTCTCAGACACCCATCAGGAGGTCAGAAAGGGTGAGTAAGCCTCTAATTAGATATTCTCCTTCTTTATATTATTTATTGCTAACTGATGGTCGAGAACCAGAGAGTTTTGAAGAAGAAATATAGGTGGAGTCCAAGAGTGAGTGGGAGCGTGGCATGGTTGAGGAGTTGGAGTCCTTAAGAGAGAACCAAACATGGGATTTGGTTGAATTGCCAGCTGGTAAGAGAACACTTAAGAACAGATGGACCTACAGGTTGAAAGAAGGTGAGAATGGACAGATGAGATACAAGGCTAGATTAGTGGTAAAAGGATTTGCACAAAAGCCAGGTATTGACTTTGGTGAGATTTTTTCTCCAGTTGTTAAAATGACTTCAATAAGGGTTGTATTTTCTTTGGTTGCTTTTGAGGATTTGCATCTTGAGCAGCTAGATGTTAAGACAGCATTTCTTCACAGAGATTTGGATGAGGAAATTTATATGGAACAGCCAGAAGGATTCGAGGTCAAGGGTAAGGAGAAGTTTGTGTGCAGATTGAAGAAAAGCTTGTATGGCCTCAAGCAAGCTCCTAGGCAATGGTACTTAAAATTTGACAGGTTTATGACTAAGCATGGCTACAGTAGGTGTCAATCAGACCATTGTGTGTATTTCAAGAGATTTGATAATGGTAGATATATTATTCTATTGTTGTATGTAGATGACATGCTGGTTGCAGGGTCTCACATGCAGGATATCTCAGAGCTTAAGGTGAAATTAGCTCAAATGTTTGCTATGAAGGATTTGGGAGCAGCAAAGAAAATCCTTGGCATGAGCATTAGGAGAGACAGGAAAAATCACAGGTTGATATTGTCTCAAGAAGATTATGTGGACAAGGTGTTGAAATGGTTCAATATGCAGGATGCTAAACCGGTAAGCACACCTTTGGCTGGACATTTTAAGTTAAGTAAAGAACAATGTCCTAATTCATATGAAGAGGTAGAGTACATGAGTAAGGTTCCATATTCTTCTGCAGTAGGGAGTTTGATGTATGCAATGGTGTGTACTAGACCGGATATTGCCCAAGCAGTGGGAGTGGTAAGTAAGTATATGGCCAATCTAGGTAAGGAACATTGGAAAGCAGTTCAGTGGATCCTTAGATATCTGAGAGGAACCAGTAGTAGGCACTTGTGCTATGGAGGTTCAGATACTTCTCTACATGGCTATGTAGATTCAGATATGACAGGTGATTTGGATGGCAGGAGGAGCACTACAGGTTATGTTTTTACTGTAGGTGGAACGACGGTTAGCTGGATATCTAAGTTGCAGAAGGTTGTTGCCTTGTCAACTACAAAAGCAGAGTATATTGCAGCCACAGAAGCTAGCAAGGAGATGATATGGATGACACGTTTCATGGATGAGCTTGGTAGGGAGCGTGAGAGTTGCAGATTGTACAGTGACAGTCAGAGTGCAATCCATTTGGCCAAGAATTAGGCCTTTCATTCAAGAACAAAGCACATACAGCTAAGGTATCACTTCATACGATAGGTATTGGAAGATGGTGAGTTGAAGCTGGAGAAAATCCATACAAATAGGAGTCCTGTTGATATGCTAACAAAGCCGGTTACAAAGGAGAAGTTGAATCTTCATTCAACTTCTATTGGTCTTCATGATTGAGTTGAAGATGGAGGAGCTAGAAGATGTTGCTGTACAGGTACTGGTGCAGCTATTTATCTCCAAGTGGGAGATTGTTAGGGTGTGGAGCTAAAAACTTCACCAAGGAGCATAGTTTATCAAGTTCGGGTCTACACAGACACTAGCATCGGTCAGGAGCGACTGACGTTGGTCAGTTGCAGTTGCAGAGGCACCGACGTCGGCAGTAGGGTCGGCCAGCAACGGTCACAGGCAAATAGGCAGGAACCGACATCGATTACCTGTGTGTCCAGAAAGTGATTTCTGAGGATAGAAGCGAGTGTTTGCATGATGAGTTTGAGTTGTAGACTCAAGCTCGCGTCTCTATTATTAGCAATGTTATTTTTAGAGCCCTTGTTCAAGTGGCTTAACTGCTTGTTGGTTGTACATGCTCAAGTCTCCTAATTCTATATGTAGAATTAGATCTTCTTAGCTTTGTAGTAGTTTGTAGTGAATTATTGTAATTCATTGTGTGAGAAGAACAATATAGAATTGAATCAATCCAGGCTTGTTGGAGTTGATTGTTATTGAGAGAGAGCTCTTGAGGAATTGAGATCTATTGAGAGATCTATACACCTAGGAGAGGTGTGGAAGAAAGAAGCTTTCTTCAATTGTATTCCTTTGTAAAGAGTTTTGTTAATACAAGTTTTCAGGGTGTTTTCTTGTATCTCTTGTTCTTGTTATTATCGTTCTAATTACTTGTCAATCTGGTTTAATTCCGTGTTTATTGCTGTCATAATTGTAATCTATTGTTGGATTGATCCCCCAACAAATAGAATCAATCTATTATAACAATTTAGTGTAGCCCCTACCTCATTCCTTGATCATAATCAAGGAGGAATCTTGGGTCTCACTACTTGAATGCATCCCTATCTACCCAGCATCCCCAGTCCAACATTCAGTCAACTCATCAATCAACTCCACCCTATCAACCATTCAAAAACCACCCCATCATCACCCTCGTATAAAATTCCAAAGTTAAAAACACATGGGAGTCAACAGAGTTAAAAGTAAAAAAGTGAAAATGACTTACCTTTTTTAATTTTTATCCTCTATGCTTTAGGGTTTCCCCCTGACCATCGATGGTCAGGGTGACCATCAACAATTGAGTTTGAGACCCATGACCATCAATAATTAGGATCTCCCCTTTTTACATTTTGGGAACCTACTTACCCTAATGCCTACCTTTGAATATTACCCTCTCTACATACCCTACCAACCATGTCCACCTTGATGGTAGCCATTTTGGCCCAAACTATCGCATATTTTGTGATGACCTTGCCTTGGTCCCTTTTGATTGCACCAACCAACATTTCCACGTTAAACATTTGAATTTTCACCACCTAGTGCACACTAAACCATTTGTGTTTTTCCTAGGATAACTTCCTACCTCTAATACCTATGAAAACACTAACCCTATTTAGGAAAATCAATATGAATAACCCAATCAACTATGCCTAATGTTATGTCTTAGTTACCCTATCACCAGTCCTTCTAAAATTGACCTTATTTTTTCACCAACTATAGAAAATTATTCTATGCATGATCTCTTCTATCACACTCAATCCTATTTTATGCACATGTTTTTACTTCAAATGCCCAACCACCATTTTTCACTAACCTTATGACTCACCATTACCGCTTATCAAACTCACATCTAATTTGGTTTCACCTCATCGACTCCTAGTTTGATGGGAACACCTCTTCCCATAATTAGGGAAACCTAGCCTTCAACCCAAAATCCATTTTTATTTTACATCTTAATGACACAAACTACATAACAAAAAAGGGTAAAATGTAGACACTAGAAAACTGCACATGATGATTTTAGATGTCAAAACACCCCTAGGTCATACAATTACCTAGACTCTGACCATGACCCTAAGTCAGGTTAGATAACTAGCTAAACTAACTCACTAACATACCTTTTTTACCAAATTAACCCTTGATACTCAACCACCAATGGTCATAGTCATCACTAATGATCACCTTGACCACTGATGGTTAGGTCCCTACCACCTAGACACTCAAACTCAGGCTATGTGCACCCAAACACATCATAATTTAATTCATGCAATGAGATAATGAATCATGAATTAAATTTTTTTAATGAGTTTCACATATTCTAAAACCTATACCTCCATCTCTTTTACCTATAAAAGAGAGAAGCAAGAGCTAGAAATGGGATCCAAGCATCTAGGAATTTTAGCAACCAAGCTATCAACCAACAATCATCAAGAGTTTCTAGCATTAAAAATTTATTTGCAAGTCTTCACTTTAGTAAGTTAGCATCTATGACAAAGACCTAAACCCCTACCAAATTTATTCTTCAATAAAATTACCGTTACTTTTCCAAAATTACTCTAGGGTCAACTACCAACCATCAAATAACCATTTAAGCATATTTCTAGTTTTCAAAAAATTTTAACTTGGTTTCTAACATCTCTACCTGAATCAAACCCTTGTGAATCACCTCTTATAACCCCTTAAACTTACATAGATATATAACATACTTATTAACCCATTATATAGCCTCTTTTATGAACATACCCATAACCCACAATAATCGTTGATGGTCACCCTAGTCACTGACAGTCACCCTAATCACTAATGGTCAGCTTAATTACCAACGATCACCTTGACTACCGATAGTCACTATGGTAGGAAATAAAAACAAGTTATTCCACCTACCTACCCTCAACTAAATTCCACTTTTGTGTCCCTACATATTCACAAAGACCCTACCTTTTGAAACCAGCTTGATCTATTTAGCATTAGTATTGACTCACAAATTGTTATAATTAGTTTATTTCCTTTATCAAACTTTTATTTCTTCTTGTATTCTCTTTCAGTATTTTCTATCATTTGATGCAAGTATTTCATATTTATTTCTTTCAACTTAACTATTTTAAGAGTGTGGATTGGCAACCTCCTAGTAAGCTCACACTACTTGGATCTAGCTCACGCTACTTAGATCTAGCTCACGCTAGGCAATCCACCTTACTATCCATCTAAAAACCCCTTTGCATTAGTGTTTTCATATCTATAAATCATTCTTCCCAAGACAATGAGGAGCTATTCACAATCATCTAGATCATGTGCACACAAACAAAGAGGTTCTTCTACCATACCCACATTTAGTTTCTTACTTCTTCTTTAAACTAGAAAATAAATATAAATTCAGAGAAACACCATTGAGGTAATTAAATCTCAACCACACTACTAAAGGGAGCCAGTTCCTACATACATAAAAGTCTAAAAATGGTGCTTCTTGGTGAAAATAATACTTTTTGGTATATAGGTTTGAGTATCTATTTATAATTTTTGGTGCAATTGCATGGCATAGGAACCTCTAATGTATCTAAAGATAAATTTTCTATCAAAATTTAACCTATACTCTATATCTATGTATAATATATATCATAAATTTGGGAAACTGCATCCCAAATTTATAAAAATTAGTGAAATCTATAGGATTCTAACCCAAGTGTATATCTGGATCATGTAAACTATAATCATAGTTTGGAAATTTTAATAGTTGGTGTAAGTATGGAGGTCATGTTTTTATGACATCCCCACTAATATTTCTCCCATTTGAGGTAAAGGAAATGGAATCTGGTAGTTACCTTACCTCAAAAGGATAAGAGAACTATATAATTTATGTATGAGTCATGCATCTTATAAGAATAACATGTACAAGTAGATATATCAATGAATCTCATAGTATGTGATCACAATAAACCCTAAGATGCATGATATATATATATATATATATATATATATATATATATATATATATATATATATATATATATCATGTAAATGTATAAAAATTAATAATACAATCTCAACAATTAATCAAACACACATACAAGAGAACTCAAAGTCACACAAAAGAGGTTTAAAGAGACTGCAAACAAGGGGCATATTCAAATGTCACACACTTAAAAGAATGACATATTAAAATGTCTAAATAGAAAGGAACATATAGTGGCACAAGAGACAAAAATCAAGGAACATATTTAAATGTTACACTAGAAATACAATAACAATCAAGAAAAGGACACTCAAGGAAGTCACAATGTGAATAAATCAAGTATAAGAAACCAATATAATCACATCATACTAGTCCCTACATATATGTGTTATAAAAAATGCCATGTAACATTGCATATCAAGTATAGTTTGAAAGATGTAAGCATGTGTATAGGCATGTGTAAGCATTGGTATATAATCTCAACATGATAATTTAAAAAATGATCATAAAGTAATAAACCCTATATGAATCATGATCAAATAAGCAGATGCCCCAAATGTAGTATATCACATGGGAAGAAGAAAATTCCAACATCTATATGTGTAAATATCATGGGTCTGGTGTATGCATATATCACACTCAAGTACATGTGGAGCATATGTGTATAGAAATGATATGTTATCTACTAACATAAAGTAAACAACATAGATTCCAAGGAGTTAGTAAACATTTGATTTTGATCTATTTTAGCTTCCATTTGGTATAACCAAATGAACCCAAGGTAAAATTATATTAGGTTGAATGGGGCATGATCCACACATTCATTTAAACAACACATAGACCACAAACAATTGGTAACATATTGTATCCCAATGATTTTTTCCAACTTCCTTTATGATGCAAGTCTTTGCTGGTATAACCAAGTTGTGCCAAATGTATTTCATCACAAAATGTTTATTTCTCTATAAAATTAGTATGATTATGGTGGAAATAAGCTCCACCCATGAATAATGTAATTGTTAAATTCTTGTGGCAAGGGTGATTTTTGCTTGGTTCAGTTTGAAGTGGTTGTGGCATGCATCCATTTAGAATTGGTATCATATTCATTAATTTTTACAAAGGTATCATATAAATATTTGGACTGCAACATGTTTTTTCATTATATTCACTTGGTAATTCATGCCCATCGTATGTATCATGAACAAAGTGTTTATAATTTTTACGAGATAGATTTAAGTATTTGTTATATTTAATTATGAAATAAACATATCTATGCACATGCATGTATAGGTGGGTAAACAAGGTACAATGTTTATGTCATGCCATTTCCTTTAGTGGAGGAGTAAGACCTCTACCAAATGTGAATTTTAGTTCCAAATCTAAAGGTTGATATGCTATGGAAAATGATGCATTTTAAAATCAAATAACTCAATCTTGAAGAGATTCATCATCATGTTATTTAAAGTTTTAAAAATGTTCCAATGTAAATTTTGGCACATTGTATATATTAAATGATGAGAAGAAAACATCTTCTAATTTCTTAAATTTAGTTAAGGAACCATTTTATAAACTATAAAACCAATCACAAGCTTCATGTATAAGGCTCATATTAAATTATTTTAACAATATTTGATCATATTTATCCCAATTCTCAAAAGAATGTACATATTTAATTATATGTTTTTTATGCATCTAAAATTTCTCACTTATATTATTGTCACTAATATTCTTATTAGTCGGCACTAATTCCGCTTATCCCTTTTAACCTCACTAATTTATCGCCCCCTTTTCTAGTCATTTATCTAATATTCCCCTTACATATTTCATCATTCACTAACCTTATTCATTCTCACTTCATCAATTAATTATATTAAATCCCCATTATCCTATCCTAATCCCACTTATCTATTATTTGATATTTTAAAATTCCCATGACCCCACCTACCCACCTACTAGCCTATGCCTAGGCTCTCCTACACCCCTAGTCCCTAATCACCTAACTAATCCCTATCTAATCCCATACCTAAGCCTAATTAATCCTTAAGAGGATTCTATAATTATAATATTCTAGAATCCTCTCTATTATAACCCCTTCTCTCTATAAGCCTCTAAATCTAGAGTCTTCCAGAGAATTTTAAATTCTTTAGATAATTCCCATCCATTGATCTCCCTCAACCAAGTTTAAACCTCAACCATTGATTTTCTCCCTCTAAATATATTTAAATAACTCCTCTCCTCCATATAAGGCCATATAGAAACATCATAACAAATCCATGTCAATCCAATCTTTCATTAAATCAATAATCAAGTATCCTCATCATGCCATCATAATGTCCACAAATTTGATTCAAGGTGATTAGTCATTTTAATCTCTTTATTTTCATTCCATTTGATCTTGGTTTAAAGCATTTAGCTTTATGATTTAAGTGCATGATTGAATAGCTTGTTTATCTAATTGAACTTAGTTCTAATGGAATTAGACTTTACTTAGTGATTTGATATTTGAGTGGTTTAAATAAGTTAGATTTAATCCATAGAGCTCAAAAATCATCTACATTTAGTGACCATGGTGGGATGCTCCCTCCCAATCTAATAATTTTGCATCCAAATGGTTTTTTTTAAGCTTACAAGGGTCAATTAGATCAATGAAAATCTTGTATTTTTGAAGTTTTACATGCATAGGTCCAATCTATAACATTGCACTAGTATGTATGGCTTTGTCTTGAGTATTAGTGATATTGCCCTTGTAAGTCACAATTTTATCTTAACCATTCACCTAACCGTTAACCATCTTTCTATCTATATAGGTTTTAGACTTTCAAAAATATCAATATTTGCGACTAGTAACCTTGTATAGCAAGCTATGGTTTTGACTATCTAAGTTGCAATTTTGATTTAACCACTAATGGTTTTTTTGGTAGGTTGTGCAATACCATGATTTCACAAATCATGACATTGCATTGAGAGTTTTGATATTGTGACTGTGAGTTGCGACTTTGTAGTTTATGATAAAAAACACTAATAATAATCTATTGCCTTATGATCTATAGGTTTATCTTGATGTTTTATGTTTTTTCAGGGGACCAATCATCATATAATCTAATCTATAACATCTTTTTGTTCTTACATTTTATCCAAATGGTTTTTACTACACCTAACCAATTATTATAATCAGGTTTGTTATCTTTCTATGGTTTATCTATATGGATTTTTAGGGTCAATAGGGAAGAAAATAGGCAAGGAGAATAATAAAAAATAAATCCATCCCCTTAACTTTTTTTATATTCTATCAAAAAATTGCAAGTCACAAATTTTCCATAACTATGATATTGTTCTGAGGAATTGGGGTATTGTAACCCTAGTGGTGATTTTGTGATTTTAAATCTTATTCTATCTATTATTCATCTATAAATCTTATCAGATAGATATAAGATATATTATCTATTTAAAAAACATATTTTGCTTATCAGGTTAATTTGAATTTTGGGATCATTTTGTTAAAAATCTAAATATCCATTTGTAAATATTTGATATATCATAATCGGTCTTTAAATCTATTTAATCACCTATAAGTAAGTGTTCTTATGCCTTTTGAACAATTTTTTCCATACTTTTATAGGCCTCTATCTATGTCAAATACTTAAAATTTGGAGTTTTTGTAGTTTATCACAAAACCACAACTCTCAATTTTTATCTAGTAGCGATTTTGTCATTTTAAATCATGGTTTTGTCTAACTATTATGGTTTTGAAGCATGATCATCATGGTTAGGATAACTACTACAAAATAACAAATCACAATCTATGGTTTTGTCTCCCTAGTTGTGATTTTATACTTTTTGGTTACGATTTTGCATTGTATAGTTATGATTTTGCATTAAATTTTGCATCTAATTTTGTCCTTTTTAATGCATTTTTAGAGTCATTTTTGGTAAATTTTGAGTCATTTCAGGCTTCCTGCAAGGCCCAAATTTCCTTTGGAATTAGGGAATCCACCCATCGACACCACCCTGTATCATGATAGGGATCATACTAAGGGCACTGCCCCTTGACCCCACTGGGGGTTGCCACCCCCAAACCCCCTGTATCATGTCCCATTTACCCCAAAGAAATTATAGATCCAAATAATATTTTTTTAAGGGTGTTTTAATTCAGGCATATTTGGATTATGAGCTAATATTGTAATAAGGGGAGATTAGTATTATGTTAGTGAATAAAATAAATCCAAACAAAACACACTAATGCTAACACCTTAAGCCTATCACAAAGAGGGAGCTTAATTGACAAGACTAGAATAGAAAGCACAACTAAAATTCAAAATAAACCTTCTTTCACCTTCCTTGGATGATCCAAATAACTTGTTGAAGTGGCTTACTTAGTTTGTGCTCATGAAATTTGTATCAATGAAGTGTGGCTACCTCCATCTCTCTTTGGCACCATGTTTGGATTTAGCTTGGTTTGGATTGGATCAATATTTGGGCATTATAACACTAAAATGTATTGATTTTGAATGAATTTGGGCATCATAAGTTTGGCATAAAATACATTTAAATTCATGTTCATAGCTCTCCTATTTATAGATTTTTTAAAATGGTTAGAATCATCTTAAACTGTCCATCTCAAGATGAATATGTGTGGATAAGGATTAATTCAATTATGTAATTAAAATTAATAAATTTGATAATCAATATTTGGGATAGAGAGGCAATTAATAGGCATGGAGGGTCTTAATGAGGCATGGGAGGTATAAATCATGATATTTTATGCATTTATTGCTTGTGGATGCCACCCCATAGGATGATGTCATTTGATGATGTAGTTAATGACAATAAATTTCCAATAAAGATTTACTCAACAAGTTATATGTAATTATTAATTAGGTTTAATATTTTAATTAATTAAATTTAAGCATGATTAGTCATTTTGGTGCAAACCTTGGCTCTTTGATGCACAAATTAATCAAATGGGTTAGAATGTCCTGTTATTAGCTCAAAATTTGACTGGATTAGAATTGAAAGTCAATGTTAGATGTATTAGATCCATTATCCCATTTAGGATATTGTCAGCACCAAATAACAAAGGCACATGTCTCATGCAAGAGATTTGATAGAAAAGAGCAATCTAGGGCACCCAAATGCAAAATTGGCATTTTGACTCAAAATGATTTGATCAAAGTTAGCTACTTCATAAATTACATTTCCCTATTTATTGATGCCATAAAAAAAATTAGAACTTGAATATAAGAATTTCAACTCTTTTAATGCATTTTAGTGTTTTTAGGCCAAATTGTGCATTTTGGTAGAAATTAGCCAAAACCCTGATTGATAGTCATTGGTGGCCAGATTTAGGTATCTACATGGCTAACATCTTATTTCTTGTAGGGGTTATTTTGCCTTACTAACATCATCTTTTTTTAGGTAATATTTTTGATCTAACATTTTGACTTGTAGGTTACCCCGTGTAGGTTACCCCTCAATATTATCAATCAACCTACTAATCTTTGTCTTGCAGGTTACCTCTTTAGGAGCAGGGGTAAAATCCAACTACTAACCTTTGTATTGCAGGTTGTCTATCAAAGACCCCCCCTTGGCATATTAAAAATCATTTTTGAATCCTTTTTTTATATATCATTTTTATCATTTTATCTCTTTGTTTTTTTTTTCATCTTGTAAATACAACACATTTAATATTAATTGGTTAATTAATCTTATTTTGGTTTGCCTATTTGTATCTCAAGGGCTATGATTGGTGTATGATCTCCCCCTTACATCCTTATGGTTATTATTTGGGGATCAAAAACCACTTGTAAACCCTCATTTTATTTTTAGGGGTAAATTGATGTGGAATTGACACCCATGCACTTGTCATAGTCTTATGGCATAGTGACCATGGATTTCACCACCATGTACTAATCCAAACTCTATGTTTTGGTAGAGTATAAAAATTAGGGACAACTATTGTTAGGCTAAGTAGTTGACCCTATATAGCTCATTAATGAAGGTGAAAAGTTAACTCTCTAAACCAGGAATTAGACAACACCCTACATAGACTTGGGCCCCATCCTACCTTTGTGTATATCATGGATGTCCCTAGAGATACCATTCAACTTAGCATGGGACCTTTTGGCCATAATAGGTGTACCACTATATGAGTCAGTATCAACTTTGAATTATCCATCTATTATGAGTGGGGTTGAGAAGGTTTGGTCTATTATGTAATGGGTCATCAGCTTATAGCCTCACCTATGAAGCTATTGAATGGTGTGGCATCAAGTTACACACCCATTAGTTTACTAATCATAGGTTTGTGGCTTGCTTTATTAGATGTGTTCTATGTTAAACCCATGTTGTTTATGAGTTGAGACAACCTTTTACCCTGAACCTATACACATGTCTAGGTATTTGCATAATCCATCATCTTTTACATACTTACCTCATCATTTTGGCATCATCCTCTTATACATACCATCTTGTATATCCTTGCATTGGCCCAACTCCCATCTTGTCTTTACCCCCTCCTATTCAAAACATCTCCATTCATCATCATCATCATTATCTTATTCATATTATCCTTGTATATTCATTTTATCTTCACCCCATATTAATATAGTCATCCCATCTTATCCTCTCTCATCATTAGTCATAACTCCATCACTAACATCTTATCTTGTACATCTTTGACATCATCTTGTACATATTATCCTTGCCTTATTCTCATCCTAGTCTAACCATATCCATCCATCATTAGTCATACCCCTGCACCTACCTACAAATTTTAATCACATTTTTTACATCCTTTTGTACATATCATCCTATACATCCTTACCTCACTATCATCCTTACATATTATCCTTTGACACATCTCATACCATCTCCCATCACCACCTTGTTCTAGTATCCTCTAAGTCTAACTATTGACACTTATATTTTCACCTTTGAAGAGATGCCTATATATCCTCATCTAAGTGGCACAATGAAAACATCCCTCTTGTTGTGGGTGACAATGTTGAGATGTGAATCTCTAGAAGGGCTAGTTCCCTTGATGCACTCTTTGAAGCACTTCTTAACTATCAACTTGTGGATAAAAAGGGTTAATAAAAAAACTAAGAAAACTAAAAAATGTGATGCACTAACATTTAATATCCTACCATTTGACTTAGTATCCACTACTTAAATACAAATAAATTCCTTCTCACCCAAAACTCACAACTTAGAATGCATTATCACATCAATGTTTCATATGTTAGATTCAAGAAGGTATTTGATACTTAAGAGGGTAATGGATGACTCCATGAAGGGATATAGTCATAAAAAAATTGTAATACACCTATAAAATTATAAAATAATACTAACAAAGACCTATAATAGTAATCTTTCTACACATTTGGTAGATAATCACGAGTAACATGCTAGAAAAGAAGATCTTTCACTAGACCAAACCAACAAGATTGTAATCAATACTAAATATTATAGCATGTGAGTGGAAAAATCACTTGTATATTTATTCAATAGTATTTAAAGTATAAATTTGGCTAGATTTTCACCATTAACCAATGGAGGTTGCTAAAAAGAAGCAAAAGAGTCCAAATTTATAGCTTTTGAGAGAGGCAAAATAAAGGAAGTCCAAGGGTCACTTGGACATGTGTCAACTTTATAAAATTAGTTAAAAATTCATGCATAAGATAAATTAAATGATCCATATAATTTTAGGAAGTATAATTGTCCTTACAAGCCATGAAAATTGTGAAAAGTGGCATAAAACTCTCAATCCTAGTACATAAAACTACCTTCATAATTTGTATCTATTAGAACATACCACCAATAACTATGGATAGATATGATAATTGGGATGATAGGTGAGGAATTAAATCATGTAATTTAAAGCATTGGTTATGATACTACTCATTTATAAACTCCTAAAAAGAAGTAATCATTATCTATAGTCTTTAAAACTCCCTTTTCTACTACCCTTCACATTTGTCTTAAAAAATTCTTTTATTTTACCATTAAAATCCATGGGAGATAGTTAATGAAACTTTTAAATATTATCCATGGCCTTATACCCATAAAATTCACCTTAAAAAGACATCTAATTTAGGTTTCCACACTTTTCACCCTTGTGTTCACCATGCCAGTTTTGACTAGCTGAAAGGAAAGCTCTATTTAGGACACTTATATGTTTTTTAATATAATAAAATTATCATATGGAGTTATAATATGTCTTTATATTCCCTCCAAACTTAATTTCATCTCCTCAAACCTCATATAACTTGAAAAACATAGAAAATGGTGATAAAAACACTATTTTACATTATATTCATATAGTTCCATACATATAATTTTCATTTATGAGATATTAAGTGAGTCATATCCATTATAAAATATTTTTAATTTCAAAACTATTACATTATGGTGGATCTCTAGGCTCATTTCCCTCATCGGGTCATAACCAGGGGTTTAGTAAGGTTTTAGGCAATTCTAGGTCTTAAGATTTGTTCATACAAATAGAACATTAAACCTACCTAAAAATTAAAAAATATTGATTCCAAGGGTCCTAAATAACTTCCTTCAATTCCTTTGGTTCCCATGTATATCCTTGGAAAAGATATGAGCTTGACAATTTGACCTCTTGACTTGGTTTCTCCATTTTCTTGCATGTTTGAGTTATTTCCAAGTTAAAAACCATCCTATTGAGTTTTTATCTACTTTAAAAATATAATAAATATATAAAAAACTACATAAACATATTCCAACCATTTTTATATCTCATTAATCCCAAGAAATGCATATAGACCCCTAATTAGCTTCAAATCTCCTTCAGGCCTAATGGGCTTGACATACCCCCTACAAGTTTGGGTCATTTGGAATATTATAACATGATTAGGATGGGTTATTACACATTTTTAAACTTCATTAACACTCACCAATTCATCATATTACCTCTCAAACACTCCATCACTTTTCCTCTCTTTTTTCATCTTGGCCTAGTAGAACCTTGCCAAATTGGACCGTATGCATGCACAATCAAGGCACTCTGAGGGGTTGGTGCCTATATGAGTGTTATTAATCATCATTAAACCTTTCATACACATAAAAAAAATGTTATTTTAATATCCTAATTCTTTTTCTAAGGTCATTCACTCATTTTTCATCTTTTGCTTGGTAGACCAAAGTTCTGATTTTCATGAGTGGCTGATCTCTGAGACAAAATTAAGAGATATAGCCCTTGTCCCCATGGAAAAATGAGAGTTTTTTGAGTTTTATAAGGTCATAATTAGGTTTTTTAATATATTTAAAGGTTATAATCCCTCATTTACGTACCTAGCCAACTCAACTTGTCTAAAAAGGGGGCTAAAAAACCTTATTTTCTTGCATTTTTGTCCAAATCCACCTATAGGTAACCTTTCCAAACCAATGCCATGATCCTATGAAATTTATACATGATCCCCAAATTTAATTTAAACTATCCAAAACCTTTCTCCTTAGATATTTTTTAATTTTGCTTATTGAGCCAAGTGCCTTCCTAGGAGCCTATACAGACTGATGCTTGCTTGTTGGATGGGGAGAGGAATTTGAGCACTTTATAAAGGTATTATGTGTGATATATAAACTATTATATCATATTATATCATATAATGATCATTTTAACATTCATTTATTCTCTACATAGTTCATACCTCATTATAGCCCTTACTTGCATAGACCTTATTGTAGGTGAAAATAGGGGTCTAAGACCATATGAAAGCTTGTTTAATTCCTTTAAAATGTCTTATGACCTATGATACATGATCATTCAGGTAATTATTAATTTTATTTATCATTAATAAGCTTTCATTCCCTATACCTCTGCACTTTATAACTAAAATGGGCCCCTGTTTATGCCTTAGCTAAGATCCCTTACCTACTGACCTGTAGGTGTTGTTTTCATGTTTTTTCCTTGGTAAAGGTGTTTTTAAACCTCATCTTAGTCCTCATAAAACACTTTAATACTTATTTAAATTTATTTTTCACTTAACCAGGATCCTCTTTCTCATTTGGAGCTCTAAACATGTTCATTGTTTACACAGTCAACAAGGTTGGTTGTAGATACATTCAAAACCCTTGGGAGCTTTATGAAAGTAGTTTTGAATTGTTTATATAACCTAAATATTCTCTTGATCATAAGAAGAGTGCTCAAAAACATGATTTATTATCTTCACTTCTATCAATCCTTCCTATGTACCCTGAGATCATAGAGTGAGATAATTATTTACCCCTACCTACTGACCTATAGGTGTTGTTAGTGTGCTTGTTGGGGTTTGGAAAAAGTTATATTGAACCTATTTTAAGTCCTTTTAGTCACATTTCATATTAATTCACCTTGTGATTATAATGGATAGATTAAACACTATCAAAAACCTTGACTAAGACACCTCAATTCTATGTGACCCTTGCTTTAGACTGAGCTTCTTTTTTGGGGGTCTGTTGTAGGTGTCATTTGCTCATCCACTTGGTCATGATGTCAAAAATTTATTTGAAAAATCCTTGAGGTTAAAAAATATGTGTTGGACTTATTTCATTCCTTGAAATTCCCTTCAAAAAAACATCAAGACCTCCCAATCTTACTGTCTATCTACCTAGCTATAAGTAAGCATTTTGCCCTATGTACAGATAGGGTATGAGTATGAGGAGGTCTCAAAACTTCCTCCCTCTCTTTTGGGGATCTCTTGAGCCTTAAAAATCCCTTTATCCATCATCAAATATATTCCATCACAAATCATGGCTTGAAAATGAAACATTTGGGTGACAAAAGGTCTTTTGGTTCACATTCTTGTAGATATTACTAGTTGTCTTTAGTGTGTTTGAGAGCAACTTTGAGGTTTCAAATCACCCTTCTCTAATAATTCTCACCTTCTCAAACTTTGCATAGTTGTTTTCCATGTTACAGGCTAAAAAGACAAATAATGAGGATCATTGAAAGGTTTTTTAATTGTGATATATGTCATTTTCAAAAATCTTGAAAACCTCTATTTAGTGTTTTTAGGGATAATAAGCCTAAAACACAGTCGTAATTCTTATAAGGCTTCTCATAACTTTTGGGCCATTATATCACCTCATATAATCTTATCATGGTTTCCAAAATGTGAAATGGCTCCAATTGGGGTCTCATCTCACCTCCACATTCAAAAAACTATCTCAACCCCTTGTTGAGGCCATCATATAGTTGAACATATGACTGAGTAGGCAATTGGCTTAGGAATATGTGAAATAGAGAACAAGAAAGGACTCAAAATAATTATTAGAACATTCAAAACATATTTTCATCCTTCATAAATCATATTTTTTTACCTAATTTTCATATCATTCACCTCTTCATACATCAACATGACATCACTAGGAGCCTATAGATGGCCTTTTGGACTGTGTGTAGGTAGAGAAGGTTGATTTGAGTAAGAGTATGCTGGATAAAAACCTCCTAACATCACAAATGTATTTTTCACTCTTAAAATTAATGGTATCCCTAAAAAACACTTTGAAAACAACCTCAAACACCCATTTCAACATGGAAAAACATTTGCCTATACATGGAAATTAGCAGCCATGGGCATTTCATGACTGAGATGGCTTAGAACATGAACACATGGTCAAGTTTATACTTTATTTAACATGAAAAATAAACTTCACTCAACCTATATAGTTTTTAAAGATCCAAAACACATCCACTACCACTTTATACATAGGGAAAACAAGTTTATGTGTGGAATTCAATTGAAACTAAGCATGAAGTTGGAAAATGAAGAAAAACAAGTTTGAAAGCTACCCAAGGAATGCCATGGTGAGATAAAAACATGGAATTAAGTATCGATATGACACAAGGAGTTATGAGACTCTCTTTCCCAATTTAAAAAGTCACCTACAAGAGAGATACACTCAACAAATCAAAACACTCTAATTAAAACTACACATGGTGACACCTCCTTGCATGATAGACCAATTTTTCTCATCCAAACATCATGAATCATGAAAAAAATAATGGATAAAATATTATAAGTAATCCAACATCCTTTTGATCCAATAATAGTAATTGGTTTGTATGGATTCGGTAGAAATGGAGCAAAACCATTAAGGTTCACCAAATAACTATCAAATCTACACAATAAACTTTTTATCAATTGTTCATATAGAAAAATTGACCAATATTCAAAATAAATATATTAAAATTTAGGTATTGGAGAGTAAAAAAACATCCCAAAATCATTATATCTGAAACTACTTGTGCTTCCCGTACCGAGCAAAAATTTGAAGGTTAGTTTAGTTTTCCAAGAAGAGTAAAAAAGTGTCGAATGGTTTTGGCTTCAAAATGGAACTTAAAAATTAAAAAAAGAGTGGATATTATTTATATAATGTGTTAGTGACCCCCCAAAATATTCCCCATGTGGCACACTTCCCAAGAATACATACAAGTGTCATTTTTCCTCTTTTTTAGTTGATTTTTACAATTTTAGTTAGGAAGCCTACAATTATCTAATGTAACTAAAATTTAATACATATAAAATTACTTCTTTGATGTTTTCCATGAAATTTAGACACCTATTCACCTTGTTAAATGTGCCAAATGCATTAATGACTCTTAAAATAACATAAAATGTCCCCTAATGGACAAATTAGATAATGTGACTATGACTAAAGCCAATGTGATCTCAATTAACATCATATAAAAAGTGAAAATTATTATGAAAACAATTATGACCCCTTAAAATATTTAAAATAAAAAAATCCTAGGGGTGCCCAAATTTGACCAATAAGTCAAATTTGGTCAACACTAACCATATCCACCCTATCATTTGCATATAATAATAATCATATTGTATATACGTACCTTACTCTCTTGTCTAACTGATACCCTAATCACATATTTTCTATCCATCCACATCCTATCCATCATCAATCCTTTGTCTTGACTTTGCCTTCATCACCCATCTAATTTAACCTCATCCTCATCTTATCCTAGTTGGCTCTTTAGGTCATATATAGGTCCAAACCATCCCCATTCCATCCCCATCACCCTTTTTATAATCACCTATCATCTATACTTGTCCTTATCACATCATCCTATCACATTCATCATATAATATTATCCCATCTTGGGTAAATTAGTCTAAGGTTTGGACCTAGTCTTATCATCCACATCACCCTATCATCGTAATCCACTATTGTTCATCATTTGGCTAGATCTCATACCCTAGTTGGTATTCTAATAGCATCTTATCACCTTGTCAATTTTAATCTAGGAACACATTGATCAATCTAATCATATATAGTCTAATCATCTTGCCTATTCATAACTAGCACCCATCACATCATCCTCTTGCTAGTTTAAATCTAAGAACCCATCAAATCCCTAATCCTTTTTACTAGATTGACAACTAGGCCTTGTTGATATGTTGATAACACCTATTACACTATCAATTTTAAATCTAACTCTAGTCCTATATCATCTTTTTTCACCTCTCATCTTCATCATCAGTTATCACACTAGCTCAATCCTTTGGAACTACTTGGTTAAAGAAGCCATCTCTAATACTCTGCCTAACTCCTCATAATCCATCTTTTATCATCCATACCCATGGATTTAAACCTGATTCTTGTAGACCAATATATCTTATCCAACAAGGATTAAGTCTTTTTATGATCACTATAATTAGGTACTCACTTACCTTCTGACCTAGTGCCCATTCAGCCCAAACCACCATCCCACATGCTTTGCCATCCACAACCCCCTAGCTCATCAAAATCAATCCCAACATTCCTTGATTTATTCACCCTAATAAATCAATACATTATATAGAATAAATATGAATTCCTCTTACATCTATAGGAGATGGGTGCTCATTTTCTTGATGATTTTGACCCCATAATCCTCAAGTCACATCCCAAACTAGTCCACCATCAACCCTTATCCCATTCCCCTCTACCATCTACTAGCCATATTCAAAACCCCTTAGCCCCAATTCATACCCATCCATAGTCAAATAATCCATCTACTAATCATAATCCATCCCCATCACCTCATCCTTTATCACCAACCACCATGCAATTGGACCCCACTCTCATAGACCAATACATAGCTTCTAACAAGGATGAGATCATATTGCAATTCATTATGATGGGTGTACCACTTATTGAATATGTTGACCCCCTTTAACTTATTCACATCCAACACAAACCCCTTCATGTAAGTCCCCTTCCAATCCCCCATCCACTAGTCATATCCAATCATCCACCCCTTCCCCTACTAGCAAAGGGAATCCTATCCTAGCCACCTTGCCTGCTATCAGCTTACCTACCCAATTACATCAATAATCATTTGATCATAAGTCTAATGTTTCCACATCTAAGTCATGTAATGAAGAGGGTCTTTATACTCCCCTTCTTATGTCATTGGAATCCCTCTTCAACCAACTTGTCATCGTTAACTTGATGGTTTATCCACCTACACAACATCTTAATCCCACTAAGTCTAAGCCCTCTTGGTATAAATCAAACCAATATTATCTCTATCATCAAATTTGGGGGCATTCTGGAGACACCAATATCATGTCAACCCCCCTTGGTCCCCTTCTAAACATTAACACTCCTAACCCACACTTGCACACCTTATTAATTTAAAAACTACTTATTTTAAATTAATTACCTCACCTTGGACACCTCACCTAGACACCTCACCCTAAGACCATTTCTTAGCTTATGAGTCCACCTGAGACTAGGTCCTCCAAATCTTAACTACCCATGACCTATTCTCACTCCATCTTAACTCCCTAACTAGCTCCCATGCCTCAAAAGCCCTTGTTTTGACCGTTCTCCAATAGAAAAGGCACTTGGTAGGTGGAGAAATAGGCAAAGAGCTAAAAATAGCCCTTTTACCTACTCTCTCTCCGTTGACGTCGGTCAACTCATGGCTGACGTCGGTAGTTCTACGCTGATGCTAACGAGATCATTGATGTCGATTACATAAGCCAAGCTCTAACATTGAGCTGGCCCCGTCTCCCCACCTTTTCTCACATTTGCATGCACACTGAGATTTCAAGCACTAGAACTCGACTATCATTCTCTTGGCTACCAAAACTCTACACAAATCATTCCATAGACTGGATTAAAGGATTGTACAAGAACCTCAAGCTACTAAATTGAATAAATTCATATTCACTTTATTGGCTCACAACATCGGTCACATCAGCCATAATGGGAATCATTATTCTGACACCTCTGGTTCTTCACCTATAAAGCTAAGTACTCTGGTTTTCATTTCAATATTTTATAATATATTGTTAATTAGTGTTCACTGATATTTCTAAATACTGTCGAGAGACTTGACTTCTTCTGTGGAGGGGCTGAAAGGCATTCACCTTGTCCTCACCCTCTTTGCACACCAACTCCCCAACTATATCCTTCTTTAGACCTTATTCACCTTCCTGTAACCCTGCACTAACCTCCAAACTTCCACAAAACCCCTCTGTCTATCCCAGAAATACTCTAAAAGCCATCCAAGGCCAACAACCCCTACTAACATCAGTAACCCAATCAACATTAGCACCATTTACCTCACCGACCTCAACAGACCAACCAACATCGGCGACTATATTCTGGATTAGCAAACCGAAAAGCCATCCAAACAGCCCATCTAGGCCAGACAAAACCTTTAGCAAGCCTTCTGTAGCATTTTGAGATACACATACTGTAGGGAATAGGTACACACATTCTTAATTTTCTATTTCTTTAGTCATTATCATTTCTTCCTTTATAATACTTTTATCTTTAAATAGTGGACTGTCATCCCTTAAGGAGCTTCACGCTTCTGGGACCAAACGCGTAGCTTGGCAGTCCACCATATCCTCTTCTAGCATTTTTCTTGGTTAATTTTCATTCTTACTACAGGTGTTTCCTCCATAGCTAAAGAGGAGCTCCCACAAAGCTTGGATACGGTGCGCACTAAATCCGGGTAACATCAAACCCACAACCCCTTAACTTTAGTTTCTTCCTCATTTGTATGCAATTATTGAAAATTTAGAGAAACATTCTAGCATGCCTGGTGGGATGCTTAGAGTTTTCCTTGGGTTCATTCTTCTTCCTTTAAAAAATTAAATTTTCATATAGATGCATTATAAAAATATTCACTTCTTGCATCCCCTCTTCTATCTTTTTATTTCAAAAGGAAATCATTAGCAGAAGTTAAAAAGAACATCTCTTTTTCTTCTTTTTACTTCTTGCATGCATCATAGAGTAGTGAAAAACTCATACTCTTTACCTCTTCTCCATTTGTTTGCATTTGAATAACATATTTTGATTTGGGTTAAAAACTACTACATTTCATTCTTGCTTGGATGCACACTTAGCCCACTTAGTAATTAAAGCATTATGAATGAATCATAGTGCACAAATGTGACACAACCAAACCACAATCACTTCAAATCAAACACATAAACTTACTTAAGACAAGGCCCATCAAGGATTTCATCACCTAGTAGAAACCTTACCCCACCCGGTGATCCTACTTGGATTTCACCACCAAGAGGAGGACCCACTCTGTTCTCTAGTAGAGTATAAACTATAGGGAAGGTATATTTTGGCTAAGTAGCCCAGCTCAGCTCTGGGTTCATGAAGTGAAGGGAGCAAGCCCCAACACCAAGCCACGTACTGACCTTAACACAAATATTTTTGAGCACCATAACACAACTTGAAACTAGCCATAGACTTCCTCTCTAGGACCTGTTCTACAAGCCTAACTCCCAACATATTCTCTTAAGGCATAAGCCACCATGACTTTAAAACTCATTCCTAGGAATCTAACATTTTAGAGGTTGCTTGCTTAATCATCTATTTTGCTAATTTTATTTGAGTGTTTGAGCTGGTAAGGTCATACCATTCTGAAGTCTAAAACAACTCATAATATCTTCTTCTTCCAAAAACTATCAATCTTCTGTGTTTCTGGAATCACACAGAAACTAACATCGGTTTTACCACTAATGTCAGCAACCAAACTTCACCAACATCGATTAACTGACTGACGTTGACAACATTTTCTAACTGATATTGGTTAAACAACTGACATCGGTCACTATCAATAAATTTTTTTAAAAAAATCCCAAACAGCAAGCTTAAAACCCAAATTTCTTGCTGCTTAACACAAGTTCTAGTTTTTTGAGACTAAAACACATAGTTTTTGGAACCTGAACCCCTTTTGCCTTGGATGGTCTTGACATGCAGTCAAGCCAAATTCCTTGTTGACCACGTGAGTCAACAGCTACTCCCACCTTCACCCTTCGTGCCAAGTCATCTAATGGAGTGTACTTCAGACACCGAGCATACTCCTATCCAACCTACCCCTGATTAACCTCCTATTATTCTTGAAGGGGATCAAGATTTTGAGAGATTCCTTGACCACAACATCAAGGCTCTCCAACATTATCTCTCTAGAAGCCAAATGCGAGATCCTTCAGGTAACCCTATTTATGGGATGCCAACTTCCTTGGTCGAAGCAGAAATGTTATCAACAACATCCACTACCTAACCTATGGTCACTCAAGCCACTACCTCAACCAATAACCCAACCATGGCCAATGTTCAAGATTTGGCCTCCCCTTCTATCCTTTCTTGCCCTACCTCCATCGGGGTTTCTGTACCCCCTCAACCAAAAACAATTCAACCAATTTTGACACCTTTCCAGAACTTGATTGTCTCTATCCCATCCACTCTTGTGCCTATAAACATGAGAGTGACCACTTATCCTTTAACTAGTGTCACCGCCATTCAACCACCCTTGGTAGCATCTAGTCAAGTTGTGCCCTCTAACTTCGTGGTACAAGCCCCTTGGCCTTGACATTGGCCCCTATGACGAACTATTAGTATGTTGCACTTACACAAATGCAACCAAGTATGACATATGCCCCTTCCAACACCTTCCAGGTACCCTATAAGTTAGGGGGTGCCCCTCATGCCAATCCATTTGCCGATCTAATTAAGATGTTGATGGATAAGATGTCCAACCTTGAGACATCTATTTCAAGTTCGAGGAGTGTTCTTTCATATGAACAAATCTACAACGAACCTATCCACCCTTCAGTTCCTATTCGACCATACCCTAGCTAGTGGGAACTCCCAAAATTTACTCACTTTCAGAGTAAAGAGGACCCACAACAACATTTAAGAGCGTTTAGACACGCTTGCTACCTCATAGCACACGATGATGCGTTATTACTTCACACATTCCCTATGTCACTTTTTGGCACTGCCCTTGATTGGTATAGCTTCATTACCAGTCATTCTCTCTTCACCTTCATGCAACTCGCTCAGCTATTCCTTGATCATTTCTAAATCAATATTACCAAGAAGGTCTCCATCACAGACCTTTATTCCATTAGACAATTTGAGGATGAGTCAATAGCTGACTTCGTCTCCCATTGGAGAGGATTGATCAACCAACTCTCCTTCTCACTACCTCAACTTGAGCTCATTGAGCTCTTTTCAAGAGCATGTGCCAAGCACATCTCGTCCTCTCTATGAGTTTAAACTTTTTGCACATTCGATGAAGCTTTCACTATGGCCCGAAAGCTTGAACTCCATGCAATCAAAGAAGACAGGGTCAAATTGTGTGGCAAAAATATCAATGCAAAAACCAATGACCCTTCTTCTTCCAAATCTTCTTCTTCCCACTCCAAGTCTAAGGGATCAGCAAATGTTGTGGTCCTTAGGTCACCATCTTCTACCACAACCAACCAATCTGAGCCCTCCACTTCACAAAACATCACTAGACAATTCCAACAATAGTATGAACAATGATGATACACTCCAATAGGAGAATCGTATGCTTCTGTATTAGATAAATTAGTGAAGTAGGGAGTCCTCAACATCCCTCAAATCTGACCACCTGTCCAATTTGACCTCTCACAAGCCATCCCTGCATGGTATAGGGAAAACAACTTTTGTAACTATCATTGTGTCAAGGGTCATGACATGGATAATTGTAAAACCCTAAAAAACATTATTCAAGACATGTTAGATAAAGGGGACCTTGTTTTGGATAACCCTAATGCCTCGGCCAACCAAAACATGGATGTCTTTAGGAAACCATTTCCTAACCATCCCCCAAGTCAGAATAATGTTTAGACTATGGTCGATGAATCTCAAGAATGCAACATATGCATGGTTAACATAGTCTTTCCTTTCATTCCTATCCAACCTCTCCCACAATCTGAAGAGATTGGTCAACCCATTTCTCCACCACGGATAGAAGAGCCTATTTTACCCATACCACCCCCACACAACAAAGAGCTCCCTTTGCCTCACCCTCTTCCTCGTGTGGATGAACCTGTTTCACCTGTATCACCCCTACGACATCAAGCACCTCCTCTATCCATTCTTCTACCTCATGAAGAACTCGTATTACCTATTCCTCCTACCCCCACCTTCCCTCTTCCTCTACCATTGGAAGAATTTACCATTCATACCCCATGCCCTCATGTAGAAGGGGCCATCATCCCTCTGCTTCACCCTTTAGAGGAGCCTTCCTCTCCTATTTTTCCTCCACTTATGGAGGATAGTCCTCCATCCACCCCCCTTTCACACGTAAGAGAGTCAACCTTGACCTCTCCCATATTGGAGGATGCTTTGATGGTACCAACGCTGGTGGCCCCACCCTTATCCTTCTTATTACCAATAGAGGATCATACTTTCCATGCTTTTAGACCACACGTGGAAGGCATGATCATCCCTACGCTCTATCCACTTAAAGAGCCAAATTTTCCAATCCTTTCTCCCCCGAGAGAAGAACTCGCCACCTCACCCACTTCGATCGAGGAAGATTCGGTGATGGTTCTTTCTCGCCTTTGGCCCATGATCACTATGTCCAACACATTTCCACTCTCACAATCACCCAAATCCTCTAAAGGACCGACTATAAGGCCTCATGCGACATCATCTAAACCCTTCTCTCGATTGGCAAAAAACTTAGGATTCCTCCATTCTAGGAACCTAGAGTATGAGGCATTATGGGAGCGACTTCGAGCTCCTTATCCAACACATCCCACTTTGCCTTATACTACCAACCCTTCTATGATGATTTGCCCCAAAGTCTCTAACAAGGAATAGGTTTTAACTTCTAAATCATCAAAAGCTCAGCCTTCCACATCTGAATCCAAACCCTCGTAGGTGTCCACCATGCTGAAATAGATTATATCTCTCAGTGTTCACCCTGTATCAAACCTAACTCACCCACAAGTGAAGTTAGATTTGAACCTTGCCCCACATAGTAGTGGTCCTCACACCATACTAAATAAGGATGCTAAACCACCTCGGTCTACTCCTCCCCCACCTTCACCATTGCCCTCTATCTTGGGTCCACATCCTTCTACTTTAACAAGAGTGCTCCATATTCTAACACCTCACAAAGATAAACTACCTATATTACTCCCTCTACCCATCAAAACCATATTTCCTCCAAGAAATTTGACACCTCTCATCAAGAAAGTGCCATCTATGCATGTGGCCACACCACCAACCAAAAAGGTGGTATGAAAAACTACCCCATACAACTCCTAAATAGAAGTTCTCAACCCCTACTGCAACAACGAGTGTAGACCCATTAGTGGGTTCCTATGCTTTGTTGTTATGCTAATTGTTTTAGTCTTCTAGCATCGTTCTCCCACCCATTAAGCCATACTGACCTCTCAGATCAAAACCATCTTGGTTCGACGACACTCAAATCTGCTTGTATCATCGCACACCTAGGCATGATACTGATATTTGTTGCACCCTTAAGGTTGTCATTCACCAACACCTAGAAAAGGACACCCCTCTCATTGAGGATTCTCTTGACCACCTTTCTAAAAAACTATCGACACCATCCCATGCCTCCCAAACCTCCTCACTTAAATTGGGATCCCAATGCGAGATTATGGTCCCTCTACCACCTTCTCCCCCTTTATTCAAAATCAACACTATTAATGTGGCCACCAGGTCCCAAAATTTAGAGGATAAAGGAAAAGAGAAGGTTTCTATCCCTTGGACATATACATTCGCCAAGCCCTATCCACCACCAAATCCTAAGATTTCTATCTTGGGCACATCTCAACCAACATCTTCAGAGGCAATTCGTGACTCCATGGTGAAACAACTTCACCAAACCCCTATGAAGATGTATTTGTATGACCTAATACAAAGCTCTCCTCAACATCACCAAGCCTTGATCAAAGCTTTATAGGTAGTGGAGGTCCAACTTGAAGACCCCCAACCACTGGCTACTTTAGTCAAATCATTGCCCACCGTTGCCTCCATCACCTTCAGTGATTCTGAGATTCCTGCCTCCAACTTAGAAGATCAGGATGTCACCCTCTTTATCATAGCTTACATCAATAAAACTCGCATTAAGTGGGTTATGATTGATGGAGGTGCTAGCACAACAAACTTTATACCCATGCATATGATCAACTAGCCCTTCTAAATAATTGCATGTCAAAAATTGACGCAATTCTTCATTCTTTCAATGATGCCACCGCCACTACTGTTGGCACTGTGGTCTTGCATGTTCATGTTGGCCCACATATAATTTTGGAACTCTTCTATATCTTCGAGGGGTATTTCCAATATAACATGCTATTAAGATGTCCTTGGATACATGCCATGACCTATGTCCCTTCCACATTGCATCATTGTGTCAAGTTTGAACATGAGGGTCAGGTTCATGTCATTCTTGCTGACCCTTCCCCCTTTAAAACATGCAACATGACCTACCAACCTAATGATGTTCTCATCCCTTTGAAAACATCCACCCAAACACCACCTCCACCTTTGGAAGCCTCGATAAGCTCACAGACACTGGTCATACCTACATCTACTCCTCAAGTGACCACGAAAGATCCTATGGAAGATACCTTCCAGTGCCTTTCACTTGGGGAGTATCATTTGCTTACCCTTGACATGTTCCAAACTCTACAAGAATATGGAAAACTTCATCACCACCCTAACTACAACCATCACATCGAAATGGTCATCCCATATGGTCCTCCCAAACTCCAAACTAATCTCACTTATGGAGGGCTAGATCGGGCTCCTACTGTTGGAAGTCCTCTCTCATCACCCTGACTATTCACTTGTGATTTCTCCTTCCTCAGCAACCCTAGCTTTGCTCACACCTATCTTCATAGGTGTGCATGGAAGGGTTTTGGCTTTGGGCATTATGAACAAGGTCCCCACAAGCCCATTGAGCCTCCAAATGATGAGGCAATCAAAAATGCTAAGAAAAGACATGGTGTGGGTTTCGAAGAACCTACAAAACCCTCTAAGATCCCTTGCCATGAAACTATCATATAACATTCTCCTCCAACCTTGCCTATTCCCCCACCATCACCTATGGAGTCGATGGTCTCTATCCCTCCTTTTTTTTTTCATAAATGCCATTCACTTGGAACCCCTGACCTATCAACTAGGTGAGGCATCAAGGTCTCTTCCTCTCATTTATCCAGACATGATAGATGATGAATCTTCTCGCATCAACACTGTCCAATGCCTGGATGATGATGCCATACTCACCTACATGGGTGTGGATGACTCCTTCATATAATGATCACTTCCTTTGGAAACATAGGTTATGTTAAATAAATCAACTATTGACATTAATCTCCCATCTTTCGATGTTCCTCACGTTTTAAAGATTGGTCAATCTTTAGATGCCCAAGAACAAATCGACTATACCACATTCCTTACAGATCATAGCAAATCCTTTGCTTGGTCTTATAGCGATATGCCTGGTATTGACCCTGACATTGTCATCACAACATCGTCACGAACCGTGAAGCTAAGCCTGTCAGGCAAAAGCTTCACAGGATGCATCCTCGCATTGTTGGGAGATAAACCGGAAGCACACAATTTGATTACCAAACCAAGCAACTTAATATGCGAAAATTAACCAGATTCACCAAGTAACTAGAATTCAGAATAACACATGATATGAGAGACAATACACAACTTGTATTAACACTTTATACAGAAAAGAATATAATAAAGAAGATGCCACTTCTTCTCCACCACCTTACAGAGGTTTCCCACACCTCAAGTGAACAGTAATTCTTCTCCCCAAAGCTCTCCCTCTCACAGGTCCCAACACCCAACTCAAAATACAGAGTTGGTGTTCACCTCCCGTGCTCCACGCACAACACAAGTGCTCCACGCACTCCACAAGCACTCCACATGCTCCACAAGTACTCAAGGTACTTCAAGTAGATCTCCCATGAATCTGCAATAACCTGCAATTCAACAGACCATACTTATGGAAGGAACTCCCTTGCCTTCCTCTTGCTCTATCCGAGTACACACCTGTACTCCAAGTAGATCCTGCCTGATACTACTCCCTGTTGTGTTGTTGTTTATATGACCTTGCACACCTGCAAATCAAACAACGGTTCTACTCACCTGTGAACCTCGACCTTGCACACACATACACCTGCAGATCAACGATCTTACTTACCATGTAGATCTCCTATATAGGCCATACAACTGTGACCAAGATCCTACACTCTTGAAGAACCCAGCTGGCTCTCCAATCCAGCACCAACACCCATGGTACTGAGGCACTAGGAGGAACGCACCATTGCTCTACCTCACACACAGAAGGAGCTTATAATTATGCTCTCTTACTCCCTAGCACACTTTTCCAATACAACCATGAGTCTATTATATAGATCTCATCCAAAAAATAATTAGACATCTAATTACAATAATTAGATCCGCAGCTCTCAGTCTAAAAATAGATCTCTTCATGCAAACACTTGGTTCGTTAGCTAACTGCCCGTAATTAGCTCGCAGTCGAACCACACAGGCGACCGACGCCGGTCCCTGTCCGCCTGGGGGTCGCTGACGCCGGCCGATATCTGACCGACATCGGTTGCCTTCCTGTCTTACCCTGCCGATGCCGATTGGCCAGACCAACGCCAAACACTTCTGACACTTCTGCAACTTTCCTGCAACCTCCTCCATGTCTGCATCAGTGAAGCTTTTAGCTCCACAATCCTAACAATCTCCCACTTGGAGATAAACAGCTGCACTGTACTTGTACCTGTACTCTGTCTAATCTGTTTCCTGGTTTGTATCCCTCTTCAAGCTCCCACCTGAAGATAACCCACCACACATCCCGTGGTGTACCACCTGTCATCCGAGTAACCTGCCACATCTGAACCTACAAATACATGTAGTGAAGTCCTGACCCTGCATAGCATGAATCCCTGCTGCTAGTCCCTCTCAAATACCTGAGAACTCACTTCCCCGAATTGGCTCCTAACTCTCTGACAGCTCCCACTGCATGGGAATACTCAGGTCTATACCAGACCTCATGTGATTTCGGACACTGTACCTGTCTAGCCCTTAGTGTGCTCCGGCTCTGCATCCCGAACCTCGCCAACACCTGATTCACATCAGCTCCCACTCGAGACAAAATCAACCAGTGATCTCCATGTCTCCCATGTCAAAGAATTCCGCTGCTCCAAACTCCTCCTGACATGCCACTGAACTAATCTTACCCTTAGCTCAGCAAAACCCTGTATGTACAAACCTGCTAGCTAGCATACTATCCACATATAGCAACAGAATGATGTCGCGACTCATCATCCCCCTGGTAAGACAAAACCACAGTAGTTACCCTGACATTGACTGAAGCCATGCTTCGTCCTCCACCTGTCAAAACCTGTACCACTGTCCTGCAGCTCCACAAGACCATATAACCTGGTCTTCCGTCTCACGTATCCGTTCTCTCTATTCTTCTACTAAGGTATCCGTTCGTCTCTGTGCTTTCATACCTGCTGGCATCTCTACCAAAACACACCTGTTTGGTTCTCCTCCAAGGAATCACATCCTCATCCATGCCAAGCTCACACCTGTTTCCTGGATCCTTCCTGCTCTACAATCAGCAACATGTATGAAGAAGAGGAACACGAATTTGAGGGCCTACTTATGCCTTCAGTCCTCCGTATGGGTGTTTGAGACTCCTTGACAGCTTGCTGTCCACCCAAAATTCGTTACAGTGACCGACCTCGGTCACTCCACAGTCTGCATCCGACCGACGTCAGTTCCATGCGTCTGTACCTGACTACCAACCTGCCAGCGCTGGTGTCCCTGCTGCCGACGTCGGTCCTCCTGACCGACATCGGTCTTACATACTGCCGACGTCGGTCTCCTGACCGACGTCGGTCTTACCCTGCCCGACATCGCCGGCTTCGGTCTGCACATGACCGACATCGGCACCTGTCTGTTCGACGCCGGTTCCTCCTGACCGACATCGGTACCTGTGTTCACCTGTGAGTGATGACTTTTTACCCGCGAGCTTCTTTGAATCAAAACCCATGTCCAAACTGCCCTGCTCAGAAGTATCCAGCCACATCCACTGGGTTCTGTCCGCCATCTCCTCCATAAACACCAAGGCTTTCCAGTTCTTAAGCCTGTCAAATATATTTGTCTTCCGCTTAAGAACATGCATCTCCTTCCTGCTCATGTGACCAAGCCTACGAAGCCACGTCTCCACAACAAAAGAAGAATCAGTAATATAAACAAGTAGATAAAGGATACCTGTTTTCTTACCACCAGCTAATTCAAGTGCATCCGCTGTGAGAGTTCTTGTGCATCTCTCATCACCCAATCTTTCTAAAGAAATTAGCCATATCTCCAAACCTGGGACCTGAATGACCTTCATCAACACCTGTGTGTTGGCCGCCTGCAATTTCAGCTTCACTTTGCCTTTGCCAACAATCTGACAAGGCTTACCAGCTCCTCTACCTGGAACTGCATGGAAAGAGGCAACCGAATCTTTTATCCAAGATTCAACTTTATCCAAGAAACCTCCAAGAACATCCTATGCAATAACCCCTACAACATCTGCTTCTTCAGTTTCTTCATGCTGATCTGCTACCAACCAACAATAATCTTTTACCTGCTCTTTCTTTCCATAGGACCGTGAGTGACCATCTGTGCTTTTCAACTCCTCCATTCTTAGCTTACTTTGATCTGCTGTTGCTCTACTCCCACTCGATCAGAAACCCCTGAGAGTGCCCTGTAACCAAACACAAAACCTGCTTCCTCCAACATTAGCTCTGATACCACTTGTTGGGAGATAAACCAGAAGCACACAATTTGATTACCAAACCAAGCAACTTAATATGCGGAAATTAACCAGATTCACCAAGTAACTAGAATTCAGAATAACACATGATATGAGAGACAATACACAACTTGTATTAACACTTTATACAGAAAAGAATACAATAAAGAAGATGCCACTTCTTCTCCACCACCTTACAGAGGTTTCCCACACCTCAAGTGAACAGTAATTCTTCTCCCCAAAGCTCTCCCTCTCACAGGTCCCAACACCCAACTCAAAATACAGAGTTGGTGTTCACCTCCCGTGCTCCACGCACAACACAAGTGCTCCACGCACTCCACAAGCACTCCACGTGCTCCACAAGTACTCAAGGTACTTCAAGTAGATCTCCCATGAATCTGCAACAACCTGCAATTCAACAGACCATACTTATGGAAGGAACTCCCTTGCCTTCCTCTTGCTCTATCCGAGTACACACCTGTACTCCAAGTAGATTCTGCCTGATACTGCTCCCTGTTGTGTTGCTGTCTATATGACCTTGCACACCTGCAAATCAAACAACGGTTCTACTCACCTGTGAACCTCGACCTTGCACACACATACACCTGCAGATCAATGATCTTACTTACCATGTAGATCTCCTATATAGGCCATACAACTGTGACCAAGATCCTACACTCTTGAAGAACCCAGCTGGCTCTCCAATCCAGCACCAACACCCCTGGTACTGAGGCACTAGGAGGAACGCACCATTTCTCTACCTCAAACATAGAAGGAGCTTATAATTATGCTCTCTTACTCCCTAGCACACTTTTCCAATACAACCATGAGTCTATTATATAGATCTCATCCAAACAATAATTAGACATCTAATTACAATAATTAGATCCGCAGCTCTCAGTCTAAAAATAGATCTCTTCATGCAAACACTTGGTTCGTTAGCTAACTACCCGTAATTAGCTCGCAGTCGAACCACACAGGCGACCGACGCCGGTCCCTGTCCGCCTGGGGGTCACCGACGCCGGCCGATATCTGACCGACGTCGGTTGCCTTCCTGTCTTACCCTGCCGACGCCGGTTGGCCAGACCAACGCCAAACACTTCTGCAACTCTCCTGCAACCTCCTCCATGCCTGCATCAGTGAAGATTTTAGCTCCACAATCCTAACACGCATTACACTCCTTGTTAAAGAGGAGCTTCAACGTCTTCTCTCCATCTCATTTATGCAACCTATTGATTATCTACAATGGGTGTCAAATATTATCCCTGTCACAAAAGCAACAAGGAGAATTTGAATTTGTACCAACTATCGTGACCTCAACTTAGCTTGCCCAAAGGATGACTTTCCTTTGCCAAACATCGACCAACTTGTTGATCTTATGACTGGTCATGAGATGTTATCCCTCATGGATAGGTTTTCAAGATATAACCAAATATTGATTGCCCCAAAAGATCAACATAAAACCACCTTCATCACCCTATGGGGGACATTTTGCTATAGGGTCATGCCTTTTGGCCTCAAAAATGTAGGTGCCACATACCAACGCGCCATGACTTATATCTTTCACGATCTCCTCCACAAAATCATGGACTATGTGGATGACCTACTAGGGAAAACCAAACTTCACCGTGACCACCTAACCATTCTTAAAATAATATTCACTCACCTACTAAAATATAACTTTTGACTCAACCCCAAAAAATGCATCTTTGGGGTTCTCTCAAGGAAGTTTTTGGGTTTCATCATTTCTCTCCATGGCATTGAAGTAGATCTAGCTAAGATTTGAGCCATACTCAAGATGCCCCCACCAACTAACCTAAAACAACTTTGTAGCCTACAAGGTAAGCTTCAATCTATCCGTTGCTTCATCTTGCAACTCTCTGATTGATGTCAACCCTTCCATCACCTCCTCAAGAAGGACGTCTCTTTTAATTGGAATAAGGATTTTTAAGAGGCTTTCAAGGCTCTTAAATGCTATCTTGTCTCTCCACCAGTCCTTATTGCACCTAAGGATGACCAACCCTTCTATCTTTACATTTCGGCAACAGATCATTCCTTAGGTGCCATGATCACGCATCGAGATGAACAACATCGTGAGTAGGTGGTTTATTATATAAGCCAAATTCTCATTGACTATGAAACTCGATATACTCATATCAAAAAACTTTGCTTGGCATTAGTCTTTGTCGCCTCCAAACTCTGCCACTATCTCCTCAACCACAACACTTACGTCATCACTCACATCGACCCTCTTAAATACATGCATTCTAATCCATACCAAAACCAATGTATGGTTGGTTGGCTCATGCTTCTCACTGAGTTTGATTTGGAATTCATTCAACAAAAGTCTATAAAGGGGCAAATGATCACTGACCAACTAGAAGATGCCCCTTTACCTGATAACCAACCCTCTAACTATGAATTTCTTGATGAGTCTATCGCCATGCTATCCACTAATGACATCCCCTATCAAATGATAATGTTCTTTGATGGATCTAAATGTCAACTTAGTGGGGGTGTGAGGGTCATTCTCATCCCTCATGAGGGTGAGCCCATGCCTCTATCCTTCAAACTCGACTTCGAATGCACTAATAACATGGCTGAGTATGAAGTCTTAATTTTGGGGCTTCAAACTACCATTTTCTTGGGCATTAAGACAATCAATATCTTTGGCAACTTGCAACTAGTCGTTAATCAAGTTAACAGTTCATATCTTTATAAAAACAAAGTTTTCCAATGATATAAACACCGTGTTGACACATTGTTAGGATATTTTGACCGTTATCTCTTACAAATATTTCCTCACTCTATGAATAAGTTTGCCGACACAATGGCCTCTCTCGCCTCACACATCCCATCTTCATCTGCTTCCTTGAGAATCTATGTCACGGTACACCATTTGGCGTTACCCTCATATATTTCAACTAACATCAACTTTGTTGGAAATATCGACTCTAATCCACATGATGTTTGGTATAAATAACTTGTTGACTACTTGACTTATTCTATCATTCTGCCTAACCTCTCTAGCAATGGATGGTGAGCTTTTATCAAGAGTACTGCTCGATACACCATGTTAGGGGGTCTTCTCTACAAATGAGGTTTCGATGGCCTCCTTCTCTGATGCCTAACCTCCACTGAGACATCTCATGCCATCAAACAAGTCCATGATGGGATTTGTGGAGGACATTTCAGTGGTAACTCGATTGCAAAGCGCATCCTACACCTAGGCTATTATTGGCCCACTCTTTATCAAGACTACAGTGACTATGTTTGGCATTACATCAAATGCCAGCAACATGCTAACCTACTTCACGTCCCTAGCCACGCTTTACAAGTTGCTAAGGATTTCTGGCCCTTTTCACAATGGGGCTTAGATCTAATTGGTGAGATTAACCCTCATTCATCTCTCTAACATCAGTCTATTATCACAGTGATTGAATATTTCACTAAATGGGTGGAATCTATTCCCCTCATCTCCACTAAAGCTGACAAAATCATTGACTTCATTAACCACCACATCATCTGTCGTTTCGGTGTACCTCACAAGATAATCACTGATAACGGCAAATCTTTCAAAAACAAAATTGTCTAAAAGCTTTGTGACGCCTTTGGCATCAAACTCAGCTTCTCCTCGCCTTACTATCCATAATAAAATGGATAGGTAGAAGCTTCCAACAAAATCCTAACTAAAATCTTAATGAAGGTAGTCAACAACACTAGAAGGGATTGGCACACTCACATTCCCTTCGCTTTGTGGGCCTACCGCACTAGCATTCAAACCCCTACGGGTGCTACACCTTTCTCCTTAGTTTATGGAACTGAGGCCATCTTGCCTCTTGAAGTACAAATACCTTCTCTTCACATCTCCTTGAATGGCATACTCTCTAATGATGACTTTCATCAAGATCGATTAACACAACTTGAGTTATTCAACGAACGTCATCTTGCCGCTCTTAATCATCTTCATATCTACCAAGATCGCATCAAGCATGCCTATAATAAAAATTTGAAAGAGTGAGATTTCAAAATTAGAGATCTCATCCTTAAAGAAAACCAAACCATGACCAATATGGAAAGAAGCAAATGAGGCAAGTTTTCTCCTAATTGGCTCGAACCTTATATAATAATGCACAAGTATGGATCAAGCACTTATCGTCTATCTTTTCTCGAAGGCTAGCCAAAACCTGAGCCCCTTAATGCCTTGCATCTATGACCATTCTACTGTTAACCAAGTAATCAGTCACTTGATGTTTAACTTGAGCTCATCCCTTGAGCAACCCTTGTCATCCTCATTCCTATTCCTTTCAACCTTTTTTTCTTACAAAAATTAGTTAACCCTTTTTTAAGCATTAATGCTTTGTCCTAATAAAAGGGAAACTCCTAAACCTCTATAGTCTAGTCCATGACTAAAAGCTCAGTTAATAGAAAAACATAAAAATGGGATGCCTAAAAAAATATTAAAAGGTCATAAACTATAAATGTAGACTGCTCTCTCGAAGGACAGTTGCATTATTACTGTAATTAATAGATTGCTCCCTTAAAGGACAGCTATTCAGAGAGATCAAAACATACAAAGCAACATATAGACCACTCCCTCAAAGGATGGCTATGCCCAAATTTTGCTACAAAAATAGTACCCTCTCAGAAGCTTCCCGCATCGATCAGCTTCACATGACCACAAAATAAAACATCCCCAAGTAGACTTCTCGCATTGATCAGTCTACCAAAAAAAAACTGATTGACAAACTATTAAGTCATGGACTTGCCTATAGTCATTCTCAGGGTCACCTATAAAAGGGGCAAAGCTATCCCTGCTAAAAAGGGTTACACTATCTTCACATATCACAAAATCACACCTATTATCCCAAAATACCCAAGGGATTTTGAGCTCACTTAACATCAAGTGATTAGGGTACTTCTCTAACAAAAACCAATGGTCAATGACGTAATGCATGAATGGGGCTTTTATTTGCAAAAACCCTATCTATGTTATCATTATGGTCCTTGTCAATGAAATAGCAATGCGCCTTTCACTTCTTACACACCTTCATCACATGCCAGTTTATCTTTTAGGACATAGTGTCTTAAAATTATATGCTCACATATTGTCATCTCATAATTTTCACTATAAAGTTATGAACCTAACATTCAACTCAATTATATCATAAATAACATCACATGTTTATGATAAAATACAACCAAAACATTTTCTAACCACTAACATAACATCATGATTTATTTAATGCAAATACCAATTTGTGTTATATAAATTATCATAGCCCATTCACATTAGTTTCTATGGAAAACAATACACATGGAAACTATCAACCAAACACAATTTATGTCAAACATATACCATCACCACTATGGAAACCTGTTGAAGCATAAATAAACTCATTTCATTTTTAGCATACACCATCACCAATATGGAAAATTGCTAAGGATGAAAAACCACATAACCTATGTTACAGCATACACCATCACATAATATGGAAAAGGCTATAACATCATCATACACTCATCATTTCAAGCATGTACCATTAAACATATGGGAAATGCTAAAAACACTAACATAACCGAAACAACTATCAACCTCTTTGACTCTTCTTCCCTTTTGGGAGAACTACATTGGCCTGAGGCCCTTAAAATAGGGGCTATGTAGGTAGCACTCAGTTGGCATGGGGTCTTCTAAGGTTAACTCAACCATTTGTTTGTTCATCTACCTAATGGACCAACTATCTAAACCCTAGGCTCACCGCCTATCCTAAACTACCTCATTTTTTTAGTCTTTCCAGCCCTAACACTGTAGAAGTCACCTTAGACTTCTCATGGGGCACATTGGAGATAACATACATCTCCCTAACCACAACAAACAACACTTGATATCACTTATATCTCAGTCTGACTCAATAAATGACCTTAGAGATTGCGACTATCTCCTCAGACCACGACCACTTTCAAGACAACTTTGCCTTGGTTGTTTTGATTTCATATGCTACCTCACAAATAGTTAGAAAATTGTATGCGCCCCTCACACCTATTGTCAGATCATGACCAATTTGATCCCTAATATCTGTGACATTTTTGTGTTTTCCAAGAGCACTTCCTAGCTTAGATACTTGGAACACGATGCCCATTGGAGCTACAACTTTGATCGATCTAACCCAATTAGCTACCACTAATAAGCTAGGGACCAGTTACTTTGATTTTAGTCCTCCTCAACCATTTGAGCTATAGATTTGATCAATCTAACCCAATCAGCTACCACTAATAAGCTGGGGACCATTTACTTCAATTTTAGTCCTCCTCGACCTTGCCTGCAATAATTTGACCTACCTATCAAGTGAAGTGGTATACGTGCAATCTCAACTATTACATCATTCACACTCCAACCTCACTCTACCCATCCACTACCTATCAAATTGGCACCCAATTTTAGATTACCTTCTCTCGATTCCCACTTTGAGGGGGAAATACCTCATCCCATACCTAGGGCAACCTACATCTATTTTTGTCTTGTAGTTTGTCAGAACAAACCACAAGACAAAAAGGGGCAAATGTAGACACCAATATCGTGTCAACCCCCTTTGGTCCCCTTTTAAATGTTAACACTCCTAACCCACACTTGCACACCTTATTAATTTAAAAACTACTTATTTTAAATTAATTACCTCACCTTGGACACCTCACCTAGACACCTCACCCTAAGACCATTTCTTAGCCTATGAGTCAGCCTGAGACTAGGTCCTCCAAATCTTAACTACCCATGACCTATTCTCACTCCATCTTAACTCCCTAACCAACTCTCGTGCCTCATAAGCCCTTGTTTTGGCCATTCTCCAAAGGAAAAGGCACTTGGTGGGTAGAGAAATGGGCAAAGAGCTAAAAATAGCCCTTTTACCTATTCTTTCTCCACCAATGTCGGTCAACCCACGGCCGACATCGGTAGTTCTATGCCGAAACCAGTGGGATCACCAATGTTAGTTACATAAGCCAAGCTCTAACATTGAGCTACCTCCACCTCCCTGCCTTTTCTCACATTCACACGCACACTGAGATTTTAAGCACCAAAACTCGACTATCATTCTCCTGGCTATTGAAACTCTGCACAAATCATTCCAGAGACTGGATTGAAGGATTGTATGAGGACCTCGGGCTACTAAATTGAATAAATCTATATTCACTTCATTAGCTCACAACACCGGTCATATTAGCCACAACGAAAATCATTATTCTGACACCTCTAGTTCTTCACCTATAAAGCTAAGTACTCTGGTTTTCATTTTAGTATTTTAGAATATATTGTCAATTAGTGTTCATTGATATTTCTAAATACTGTCGAGAGACCCAACTTCTTCCATGGAGGGGCTGAAAGGCCTTCCCCTTATTCTCACCCTATTTGCACACCAACTCCCCACCTATATCCTTCTTTAGACCTTATTCACCTTCCCGCAACCCTGCACCAACCTCTAAACTTCCATAAAACCCCTCTGTCTATCCCATAAATACTCTAAAAGCCATCTAAGGCCAACAACCCCTACCGACATCAGCAACCCAACTGACATCGGCACCATTTACCTCACCAACCTTGATAGACCAACTGACTTCGGTGACTGTGTTCTAGATCAGAAAACTAGAAAGCCATCAAAATAGCCCATCTAGGCCAGACAAAACCTTTAGCTAGCCTTTTATAGCATTTTGAGATACACAAACTATAGGGAACAGGTACACACATTCTTACTTTTATATTTCTTTATTCATTATCATTTCTTCCTTTATAATACTTTTATCTTTAAATAGTGGACTGTCATCCCTTAAGGAGCTTCATGCTTCTGGGACCGAGCACATAGCTTGGCAGTCCACCATATCCTCTTCTAACATATTTATTGGTTAAGTTTCATTCTTACTGTAGGTGTTTCCTCCACAGCCAAAAAGGAGCTCCCATAAAGCTTGGATACGGTGCACACTAAATCTAGGTAACATCAAACCCACAACCCCCTAACTTTAGTTTCTTCCTCATTTGTATGCAATTAGTGAAAATTTAGAGAAACACATTCCCTTAAACAATGTCAATTTTTTTGAAATTATGTTCAATACCTCATCGATCATGGCGACATAGTAATTGAGGATCAATCAGATGTATTTCTATCCTTGGGTAAACAAGAATAGGAATGCTAAGATTCCATTATCGATTATGATCAAACCCTTCCCCTTCCAAACCAAGGTCAAGACATCTTATCTATCCTCCATGATCCCCCCATCTTAGACCACGCATCCATTTAAAATAATTATATTCCCCATAAGCCTAGTCCTCCCATATCCCATTATTCCTTTCATGGACCTATCTTTATTGAATCCATTTTACCTCCATCATCTTCCTCTCACCCATCATACCAAAAACCCCACATTGAGAGGACAATTGTGAATAATCACTCCTTTACTCACATGCATCAAAGTCAGACCAAGTTTTATCTACCTTAGGATCATGTGCAACACTAACATCTACATCAACTCCCTCATCAAAAACATGATCCCTCATTGATATTACAAAAAATGATGATAATGTCTGATATTTTGAAGATTCCCACAATCTAGATGATAAATAATCACTAGGCATATCTTTTGACCAAACTTAGGATGATAAAGTCATCACTAAATTCTTGAACTCTTTATCTATCAAATATTGCATGAGTGGATCTAATCCTAGTGTCGATATGTGTCTTAATGATCCTTTTGAGATTATTGATGATGCTTTTTATAACATTGAGGCTAGGGATCCTAGTAACTTTTATGAAGACTATGATTCCCATTATCCCTTTTATTGATCAGCCAACATTAACCACCCACCCCACCTCCATAATCCCTATATCCCACTATATCTAGGGGATGAATAGGAATATGCAACATTGGATTTCCCTCTGCATTCAATATCATGTGCCCCAAATAAAAATATGCAAGAACCTATTCTAAAATTCATATATCATTATCAAACCATCTTTGATGCTATTCATCAAAATCAAGTAAATTCAAATCATTAGCCTAATCAAAAAATATTTTCTCCTAGTGAAGCCCAAAATTAGGCACTAAGAAAAAAATCAAAGTCAAAATAATCATTATATATCAAGTTAAAAATCAATCCCCTATGGTGAATCCCAAAAACTAACACCAAGGGGCAAGCAATATCAAATCCAATCAACAAATAAAGGTGAAAATCATATGGCTGACCATCCTCTTAATGTTTGGATCAAAGAATTAACAAATCAAAAAATATTGGATCCCTTAATCTCATGACACCAATCTATGGAACCCCCTTTACCATATCTGATAGTGTATGCAACTGTTGAACCTCATTTCCCCTCCCCATCTCATCATATCATCTGACATGATCCAATCCCTCATTCACATCCTATATCCCATCATCACATCCATATCATACCCCAATCCTCACCATGCCTCAAATCCTTGGGTAATATTATCCCTCATAGGGGTTACAAATACACCTTGCCAAAGTGTCCAGAAGATGTTAAATCTACAATTAATAAAGGCCACTGAGACATGATCCTAGCATCACATATATCAAAAACAAGCATCAGTTAAAGATCACAATGATGATTATATATTTCATCTCACCCTTATCCAATAAATAAATATGTCCAATAAAAGTTTTTTTTTAAAAATCAGCTAATGATGAAAACTAGTTTCCTGGCACCTTGGGCAAGAACCATGATGAAAACCAATTTTTGGCATCATGGTAAAATAATCAATTATCCATACTACACCTCAACACTTGGGGGCAAAATATATCCTTTTTTGTCTATCCATTCATCCCTTGTCAACCTTATCCCTTGGTCTAACCCATCATCTACCATCATATCATCTCTTATTCCTTCCCATCTTGACCTTCATGAAGAAATAGAAGGTGTCTTGAGAACTATCCTGAAAACATCTTGGCATATCCTCCATTGAACACTTGGAGCTATAATAATCTATTTCTTTAATGATGTGGTCATTGGTAATCCCTAGTTCATCCTTCCTAGTCCCCATCCCCTTTTATGCATTGTCCTCATCTTTTTGTCATACCATCCATCATTCCATCCATCCTCATCCTAGTTTCTAGGCTTGGTATTCCCTTTGCTAGTAACCCCATTTGTATAACATATATACATATCCCAAAAAATCCCTAAAAATAATAAATTTTGAAAAATTTAAAAATATTCCATTGTGTCTTGTCTTATGCCTAATCCCCTAGTCCCATCCATATCCATCCATCTCATATTTTCCCATATTTGGATACCACATTCCATCTTAGAACCAAATATGAGTGGCCACCCATCTCCCCATATCGTCCTTGTCCTTTTAATTAAGTGTTATCAACATGCATCACCTTGTCACAAAATTTAATTTGGCACCCATCACTTCCCTATCAGTGCCTTTTCACACCTAGAACCCATAAAATCACCTCCTTGTTAAGTGTGAAAATTAATTGATCCCATCACTATATTTATCATTTCCCTTTCATACCTAGCACCCATCAAATCACTCTTTTCTAGTATGAAAGGCATTTGATCCCATCATCTCCTAGTATCTTTACCAGATCAAGCTCTTACAGAGCCTTATCTATTGGTAATCCTTGGTTATCACTTTTATAAATAAACTTTATTAGCCACTTTTTGATTCAATTTTGAGACCAAAATAATATTCAAAGACTTTCTCCCATCCTCCATCATTCTATCCACAACTAGGGGCAACACCTTAGACTAATCCTAGTCATGATCACCCTATCCAAATTCAAGCCCATCTTAAGTCCACAATCACATCGTGATCATCCAACCCATTACCTAATCACTCATCCCATCCTTAGACAAGACATTGTGACATTGGATGTAGATATTTGTGTGTTTTACTTGTTTTTTATTTATCTTGTTTGACTATCATGTATATATCTTATTTTTCTTAAGTTTTTTTTGCATCATATCTCTTTTTGTCTATTGGTAAATGAATGAGGATGCTAGGAGGACACCAACCAAAAGTGCCCTATAGGATGCATATTTCACTATTTACCCATGTACTTTGGCATAATGTCCTCTTGGTCATACCTATATCATGGGGCATACTACCAAGTGTCATATCTTTTGGATTACTTAGACTATGATGAGCCTTATGATAATTATGATGGCTTGATCATCGAATCATCCTCATAAAGATCATCCTATAAATATTAATCATTGTCCTCATGATCATATTTTATTATTGAGTCATAACTACATCAACTTGAGGTCTTTTCAAACTATGTAGGCAAAACTTGGCCACTTTTTAGTGCCAAAATATAGCTTGACCACTATCTCATCTTTCCTCATCATCACATTTCTCCCATCCATCATCATCCTCAAATCCTACATCAATTATATCCTTGGGCCATAATATCAATCATAATTCAATCAACCTCTTGATCAATCCCCATCCTCCCAATCATTTCCTTGATCTTTTCATCAATCACCTACACCTCTCGATTGGGCTCGACATACCACCACATCCATATTTTATTCTATCAATCATTGATTGGTTAATTTATCAAACTACACATGCCCTTGCTAGAAGAATCATCACTATTAATCATATTATGGATCATTAATTTGATTCTATATAGTTCAATTCTTACCACTTTTATTTTAGTCACTTTACCATATCATTTATTCTCTCTCATCACATACATCATATTGATCAACTTTAACTTTGTGCTACACCTATTATATCTTATCAAATCATCATCTTATCTTGGTCTATAGATCTCCTTTGTATGCATCCTTATTTGGGATATGTCTAAATATTCTAGACTTTTAATCTTATCCTCATGATGTTGTGGTTGATTCCCCCTTGGGCTATGTCAACAACCATGACACTCATCATCTCTATTCCCTATGTATATGTCTTTGCTAGGGGAATTATCAATTTATAGCATCTCAAGTTGACTTCATCTTCTTCATCATTTATCTCACATCTACCATCCCATCCCCTTGTCTATCCATCTCATCCCACCCCTTGTTTCTTCTTTCGAGTGGCCATCCATCTCATTCTTCACTACATGTCCACTCGAGGGGGCATCATATCCACTAAAATCATATCTACTAACATTCATCCATGACATGGTTTTTATATGAAATAACATTACTCCTTCCACTTTTCTTTACTCATAATGTCATTTCAAAGAGGGAAAAAATGTATGCATCTAAAATTGCTCACTTATATTATTTTTACTAATATTCCTATTAATTGACACTAATTCTAATTATCCCCTTTAACCTCACTAATTTATCCCCCCCTTTTCTAGTCATTTATCTAATATTCCCATTTTATATTTCATCATTCACTAACCTTATTCATTCCCACTTCATCAATTAATTTTCTTAAATCCCCATTATCCTATCCTAATCCCATTTATCTATTATTTGGGAATTTTAAATTCATGTGACCCCACCTACCCACATATTGGCCTATGCCTAGGCTCTCCTACACCCCTAGTCCCTAATCACCTAACTAATCCCTCTCTAATCCTATACCTAAGCCTAATTAATCCCTAAGAGTATTTTAGAATGGGAGGATTCTAGAATCCTCTCTATTACATCCCCTCCTCTCTAGAAGCTTCTAAATTTAGAGGCTTCCAAAGAAATTTAAATTCCTTGAATAATTCCCATCCATCTATCTCCCTCAACCAAGTTTAAAACTCAACCATTGATTTTATCCCTCTAAATATTTCTAAACAACTCCTCTCCTCCATAGAAGGCCATCTAGAAAAATCATAACAAATCCATGTCAATCCAATCCTTTATTGAATCAATTATCAAGTATCCTCATCATGCGATCATAATGTCCAAAAATATGAGTCAAGGTAATCAATCAATCTAATCTCTTTTTTTTTCATTTTGTTTGATCTTGGTTTAAAGAATTTAGCTTTAGGATTTAAGTTTATGATTGAATAACTTAATCATCTAATTACACTTAGTTCTAATGGATTTAGACTTTACTTAGTGGTTTGAGATTTGATTCATTTAAATTTTTTAGATTTAATCCATATAGCTCAAAAATCATCTACATGTTTGAAAGGATATTCATGGATAAAACATGAAGCTAATATGGGCATGATAAACTCATGTGGTTAAGGATATTCAAATACACATTTTATAAGAGATTGATTTTGGATAATGTTATCATTAGTAGTATCATTGTGAGATGACATTTATACTTTAAGAAGTGGGACTCACCTTTGAATATCTCCTATAGTACTCATCATAGACATAAGATAAGTAGTGGGAATTATTAAATTTGCAAAGATGTAATCATTGGTTATAATTCACCATCTATTTGGAACATGGGAATAATGGATGTTTCATCATTATAAGTGATTTGTTTGATATGTGCATCACTTGAAACATTTAGAACTTTTGGTAATGGTATGTCCTTTGGAAAATTTGGAAAATTTGGTAATGGTATATCATTTGAACATTTTGGAACCTTTGGTACACCATATAAAAGTTTTAAAATATTTGTAAATAGTACTTCCTTTGAAATATTTGGTAATGATGCCTCCTTTGGAAACTTTATATTATTTTGTAGTTGAATATTGTTTGGAAATTTTATAGATTCATTAAATGTATATTATTTGGAGTTTGTAAGGAAACCATAATGTATTTGTGAATAATGCAATAAAACACATGATCAAGTGATGGAGATTAGAGTTCACATTGATAATAATGGGTGCATAATTTAAAAATTTAGGATACTTTAGTAACTACATTATTTTGGATGGAGAAAATTACCATCATTTTATGCTTGTAAATAGGTCATAATGTATTTATGAATATTATGAAAATGTTCATGATTGAACAAAGGGAAATTTGGCCCATGCATATCTAATTTTACTTTAGGAAGTTTTAGAACATGTTGACCATCACCATGATGTGAAGATTGACCTTTTTGGTTGCTAATATTATTTACCAAAGAGGGGAGAAATATGGTAACTATTATAACCTTGAGGGGTATGTTGCTTAATGGAATAGGTCAAACATGCCTGCTTTTATTCACTTGGTAAGTTTTGAAATTTCTTGTGCTTAATATCTATGGCTACTTCTCTTTGGTCATAAGATATGATTGATCATATAAATGGTGCCATGGTGAAAATATTTATTTTATATTTGGTAAATAATAATAAAATAGATCAAAATTAAAGTATGAAACCTTGGGAAGCTGAAAAGCCCTATAGCAAACAATAGTTGCATAAGAAGACTAAATGGTTGGGTTCACCAAATGTTTAACCATTTTTATAATATGTGGAGGGTTAATGGGGATATAATATCCTATGAATAAGGATGAATAAAACTATTTTATATTAGGACAATTAATTTAAAACTTAGATAAATGAATATTATGAATTAAAATGTTGAATTATGATATATATAAAAAGTACAATCAAAATCATATTTTTATTACATAAACATGAAGAAGAGTTAATACTTATACTATATAAAAATGCATTAGCCAATATAAGAAGTACAAAGGTGTAAATATGTAGGGACAAGTTCAAGATCTAGTATTCATATTATGAAAATATTATTTTTGGAGGCTTGGACACTTTCATCAATCTATGGACACTTGTATTGACACTTTTATCTTGATCTCAACATAATTATCTTGTAAAGACTATTGAATATATTAATAAGTGACCATTTATAGATTTATAGGCTTTCTATCACCTTTTTATTGATGTCTTTTATTTACATACGCATGCCATCAATGAATGTGTATCGATGAAACCTAGCTCTAGGTCTTTGTACCTTGCCAAAAATGGGCTAGTGGGCTCACAGTGTCGAGCTGACCTCAAGGATCCCTCTATCAATGAGTGATGCCTACATAGATAATATTAAAAGGAGGGCCTCAAAATTATTTCTTTCTCCCTTAGTTATTGGCTTGTGTGCACAAGGGTGAAAAATACTTTATGCAAAAACATGCAAGGATTTATATTTGTAACATGGAAAATATTGATTAATGGGTTGTTCTTTGAGTGACTCATACCTATGATATAACTGCTCATATGATTGATATGAGAATAGGGAATAATAGGGTATTATAACTCAGTCATCTGATTGATTTATTAAGATTGAATATGTGATTCTTGGTATTTACTAAATGAATACTAAATAAGCATTGATTTATATTTATACCACACCTTTTAAAAATATCTCACTATACTTCAATAAGACAAATGGATTGACCCATAGGATTTGAAATATTTTCAAATTAAATGAATTTTGAGGACTAGACAGTTAATAATAATATGGAAACTTGCATTAACACACGTATCCCTATGTGAGGTATAAGTGTCTGGTAGGCTATGAAGCTATTGAGGATATGAATTAATGTTGAAATATATATATATATATATATATAAGTTTTTAATCTTTATGTACAGTGTAGGAGATTTGGGTCATAAAAAATGATTAGGCAAATCATAAGATAAGCAATTAGGCATAATGAGAACTGAGATGGTGAATGTTAGCCTTTCAATAGCAAGAAGTTCTATAACTAAAGGGTAGAGACCTAGTAAGTACTTTTAAGTATATAAGATTGAGATTCTAAATAAATAAAATTTTAATATATACATTTTCCCTCCATATAATCTAGTAATGCATAAAGATTAAATTACTAGATTAAAGGAAAGAAATACACACCTAGGTGTGTATAACACACCTTGCCTTTGATTTAGCCTACTTTTAGTGTTTTTTATGTGTATGGTCTATAACCAAGAGTATTATATAGTATAAATTAGTGCATATAATATAGAATTTGACATTATTGAAATGTTTGAAAATAAAGAGAGCAAGAAGTACACCTATGTTTCCTCTTGGTATTTTGAATTGATAAATATGTTTCCTTATGATTTATTAGAGATTAAAGAGGTCTAAAATTATACCTTTGATATTTTAAGAGGGATATTGGAAGGTAATTATGCCCTGAATCTATTTAAAATGTGAGTTGTGACATAACCATTGAGATCATTATATTTTAATCGTACAAATCAAGTGCCAATATAATTAAAATCCAAGTTAAGTGGTATAACCAACTTGAATTACAAACTTGAAGTAGTGCTAAGCCATTGAAGGAATTGAATCTCAAGTTCACTACTAAAGGGATCCAACTTATCTAGATAGAAAATTCTCAAAATGGTGCTTCTTGGAGAAAATAATGCTTCTTGGTAATGTATAAGTGCTTCTTGGTAAATAAGTTTGAATAAGCTTGAGTATGTATTTGAAATTTTTGGTGCACTTGCATGGGATATTCACATCTAATGTGTCTCAAGCTAAAATATCTATCAAAATATAGCATATACTCTGTAACTATGTATAATATATGTCATAAATTTGAGAAACTCTATCCCTAATCTATAAAAATTAATACAATGTATAGGATTTTAACCTAGGTGTATATTTGAATCATGTAAACTATAATGTAATTATGGAAATTATGAGAATTGGTATAAGCGTGGAGGTTGTGTATCTATGACCTGCCCCATTTTGAGCTGAGGTAAATGGAATCTTGTAGTTACCTTACCTCAAAAGGATAAGATAACTATATGATATGTGTATGAATCATGTATCATATATGAATATCATGTCTAAGTAGATATATCATTGAATATCATAGTGTATGATAAAAAAAAATTGAATATACATGGTATAGATCATGGTAACATCTAGAAAATAAGATTACAATCTCAAATAATAATTAAATACACACAAGAACACCAAATGTCACTCAAAATGGGTCTAAGGAGAACAAAAATAATGGTAATATTCAAATGCCACACACTCTAAGGAATGTCATATTTAAATGTCCAAATATAAAGAAGCATACAATGTCATGAGGGCCAAAAATCAAGGAACATATTCAAATGTTCCACAAGTAAGATAATATTAAGCAAAAAAATGACACTCAATAAAGTGGAAATGTGAATGAATGAAGGATAAGAAACTAACATAAGCATATCGTACAAATTCAGGGATATATGTGTTATAAAAAAATTCATGTAACATAGCATATCAAGTACATTATGAAATATGTAATCATGCGTATATGCATGTGTAAACATTAGTATACAATCTCAAAATTATAATGTATAAATTTTCATAAAGTAATATTACTTGTATAAATCATAGTCAAAGAAGTAGATGGCCCCAACGTAGTATATCGCACAGGAAGAGGAAAGGTCCAAAATTTGTATGTGTAAATATCATGGGTCTAGTGTATGCATGTATCACACTTAAGTACACATGAAACATATATGTGTATATAAATGACATGTTATCTACTATTTCATAAAGTTTGAAGTGGTTGTGGTGTATGTCCATCTAGTATTGGTCCCATAGTGAGTAATTTTTGCAAAGGTGTCATATAAAGATTTGGAATACTACGTGTTTGTTCTTTATATACACTTGGTAATTCTTTCCCATCATATGTATCATGAACAAATAATTTTTAATTTATAGGAGATAGACTTATGTCTTTGTTATATTTGAGTAGGAAACAAACATATCTATGCACATCCATATATAGGGGGTAAATGAGGTATACCATTTATGCAATGCTATTTCCTTTAGTGGATGAGTAAGACCTATACTAAATAGGAATTGTAGCTCCAAATATAAACGTAGGTATGTTAGGGAATATGATGCATTTTAAAATCAATCAGCATGATTTGAAGAGATTCATCATCATTTTGTTTGAAGTTTTGAAAATGTACCAATATAAAATTTAACACATTGTGTGTATTAAAGATTGAGAAGAAAATATATTCTAATTGATTGAATTTAGTTAAGGAAACATTTGGTAAACTACATGACTAATAAAAATATTCATTTACAAGGCTCATATGAAAATATTCACTCATCTTTATCCCAATTTTAAAAAGAATGTACATATTGAATTATATGTTTGGAATGATCTTCATGGCTAAAAAATGAAGGTAATATGAGAATGATAAATCCTTATGGGTAATTATATCCAAATACACATTTTGTAATAGGTTGAATTTGGATGATGTTATCATTAGTAGTAGCATTGTGATATGCCATTTTTACTTTGAGAAGTAAGACTTGCCTTTGAATATCTCCTATATTAGTCACATAGACATAAAATAAGTAGTAGGAATCATTAAAGTTTGCAAATATGTAATCATTGGTTGTAATTCACCATATATTTAGAACATGGAAATAATGGATGTTTCATCATTATAAGTGATTTGTTTGATATGTGCATCACTTGAAACATTTGGAACTTTTAGTAATGGTATATCTTTTGCAAATCTTTGAACTTTTGGTAATGGTATATCATTTGAACATTTTAGAAGATTTGGTATATCATGTAAAAGTTTTAGAGTATTTGGTGATAGTACTTTGAAATATTTGGTAATGATGCCTTGTTTGGAAACTTTAGAATCTTTGGTAGTTGCATATTTTTTGGAAATGTTATAAATTTTAGTAAATGTACATTTTTTAGAGTTTGCAAGGAAGCCATAATGTCTTTGTGAATAGTATAGAAAATTGCATGATCAAATGATGGGAAAGTAGAGTTGGAATTGTTAATAATGGGTGCATCATTTCAAAATTTAAGAGCCTTTAGTAATTTCATTATTTTGGATGGAGAAACATTCCAATCATTTGATGTTTTTAAAGAGGTCATGATATCCTTGTGAATATTATGAAACTTTTCATGATTAAACAAATGAAAATTTGGTCAATACATATCTAAATTTACTTTATGAATTTTTGGAACATGTTGACCATCACCATGATGTGAAGACTGAAATTTTTGGTTGCTAATAGTATGGACCACAAAACCCAACATAGGCCATCGATGAATAATAGGAGTGAGATGGTAACAATTAGAATCTTGAGGTATATGTTTTTCAATGGAATGGATCAAACATGCTTGCTTTTTTTCACTTGATAAGTTTTGAAATTAATTTTTCTCAATATATATGGCCACATATTCTCACTCATAGGTTATGCTTCATTGTAAAAATAGTGCCATGGGAAAAAAATTTACCTTTGGTAAAATAAAGAATAAAATAGATCAAAAGCAAAGTATGAGACCCTAAGAAGTTGAAAAAACCTAGAGCAAATAATTGCATAAGAAGACTCAGTGGTCGGGTTCACAAAATGTTTAACCCTTTTTAGAATATGTGTAGAGTCAAGGGGGTATAATAGTCTAAGCAAAAGGATGAATAAAACTAATTTAGAGAAATATAATTAATTAAAAACTTAGATAAATGAATATTTTCAATTAAAAAGATTAGTTATGCTAAATATATAAAGTATACTCAAAATAATAGTTTGATTAAATAAACATGAATAAGAGATGATACTTAGATTATCTCCAAATTCATAGGTAGATTTAAGAGTTACAAAGGTGGAAACAAGCAGGGAAAATATCAGGATCCAGTTGTCAAATTTTGGAAATATTATATCTAGAGGCATTGACATTTGCATCAAATTGTAGACACTCATGACAAAACTTTTGTCTTGATATCAATGCTACTATCATGTAAATAATATTAAATATATTTTGAAGTGACCACCTTGAGCCTTATAGGTTTTCTATCACCTTTCTATTGATGTATTTTATTCACATGTATAGGTTGTTGATGATTGTGTATGGATCAAACCTTAGCTCTTCACTTTAGGTATTTGTACCTTTTCAAAAATGGGTTAGTGGGCTCATAGTTTTGAGATGACCTCAAATATCTATCTATCAATGAGTATTTACTACATAATCAATACTCCAAGGAGAGCCTAAAACTTATGTATTTCTCCCCTAGGTGTTGGCTTGCCTATGCACAAGGATACAATATAATATATGTAAAGGCATGAAATGATCTAACTTATAACTTGAAAAATATTGATCATGGGCTATTATTTGAGTACTTAAAACCTATGATATGGCTAATACTATGATTGATATGAGAAAGGGAAGTATAAATCACTGATGTGATTTATTTATTGAGATTGAATATGTGCTTCTTGGTATATACAAGATGAATAATGAGTAAGATTTGATTTGTATTTATACCATTCCTTTTGAAAATATCTAATGATAGGGTTCAATAAGATAAATGGGGAAACCCATAGATTCAAAATATTTAAAAAATAGATGAATTTTTAGGAGTTAAAATTTAATAAGAATATGGACACTTGTGTCAGTGCAAGTGTCCTTATGTGGGACACAATTCTATGGTAGGCTAGAAATTTGATGAGGATTTGAAACTGATAGTGAAATATGTATATGACGCTTTTAAATTTTCATATAGTATAAGAGATCTATACCATCAAAAATTATTGTGTTGGATCATAAGATAATTATTTAGGCATAGTGAGATGGTGAATGTGATCCTTTCAAAAGTACGAAGGTCTAAAAATGAAGGGTAGATCCCTGATAATTATTTGTCAATTATACAAGACTGAGATGCTATATAAATTAGATTCTAGTATCAACACAAATATATAATGAATATTAATCTAAAAATTAAGATAACATTTAATATTTAACTTTATAATATATGAACTACATGTATTCATTATGATTAAGTTTTAACTTTGAAAAATAAAGAAGAAGAGTGCAATATTCAATCTTTGTTTGCTTTGTAGGCTCTTATATATATTGATCCCAACCATAAATAGTGAACACACTATGATGGATTTCACCATACCCATAACCACACTATCTTATATTTTGGAGTACAATAAGAGTAACTTCTTAAGGCTAACCACTTACTAGTGTACTACGAACAAATGGCTGAAGGCTTCCTCTGCGCTAAAAATATAATCTTTGACATTTTTAATTTATCATGAGGTACATGAAAGCTAAAATCTATATAGTGATGTATAATGGCTTGAGTATTGGGGTAGTACCCATCACACCATGGTGTAAGTAAAATTGACAACCACTTTGTCTATAATGACAACTCCTATGAGATTTATGTTAGAGTAGGTTAATTACCTTAGATAATGTTTACCTATATGCTTTATTTTTATTTTTAATTAGTTATTCCCACCCATTTATTTTATATATTTCATTTATATTATTTTATATATTATGAGATATTATATATTTATCTCTTAGATGTCATGGGGATATTTTTTAGTTGTTTCTATCCTTTAGGGATAGTTATCTCTTAGTCCTAGATTTGATCTTTTAGCTTAATCTCTTAGTTATGATTGATATTTTGGTTGATATATTAGTTATGATTAATCACTTAGCTTGATCTTGTAGTTAGGATTGCTCTTCTTTGCCTATATATGCAAGTCACATTCATTATATTTGATAAGTTTTGAAGATATAATATTTGATATTGCTACTCTTTATTTTGCATATTTATCTATAAGTATATGTTGTTAAATTGCTTTCATATTATTATTTTTATGAATGTGATGTTTTACTAACACCATAAATCTTTTTGGCTTGGAATAATTTGATTTCTATTCTTTTCATGGTATCAGAGCTTAAGATTTTTATAGTCATTCATTTATGAATTCACTATAAGGGAATTTTTTTATATATATCTAGTTTGTTTTCTTTACAATTATTGTCAACAGGAAGATCTCTACACTTTTTATTGGTTTTAGAATATAATGTTTGCAGTGAAAATATGGAAATAAGGAATAAGATCTTGATTATTGTGTGGTTTTGTGTTTGGTTCTGTATTTTAAATGATGTGAGCATCTTTTGAATGAAATTATACATTTTATATACAATATTTGTGTTTTTTATGTTGAAATCATGTGTATTTTCTAAATCCATGCATAACATAGTGATGACAACTAGACGAGTGTTAAATTGAACATAATAATAGGCAATAGGTTGATATGTAAGAAAATGTCAATTTCAAACTAGTAGAAATGAGCACTATTCATTTCATGTTTTCCTCTCTTTTTTGGGTGATGTCACTCCCACATTAATCAAATCAATCAAAAGGGGGAATAAATCATCCTCACCTTTATCCCATTAGTCATATGGTGTGGTCACATGGGGGGGAGGCTTCACTTCCATCCCATGGAAAATTTTATCTCCAAAGATTTTTTTTTAAGCATTTAATATTTTTTGGTGTAAATTTTATTTTTGACCCATTTATGATGGGAAAACATGTAAAAATTATATCTTTTGTTTGGTAACTCAAAATCGAATAATTTTTTTTTTTCAAAAGTGTATGTTTTTATTCCCAATCTATTGGTGTCGTTTATTTTTTAAAACACATTAAAATATAAAGTGATAAATTTAGGGGGGGGTCAATATAAAATTTTTGGAGGGTTGTTTCAATGATGATTTGTACACCATTTTTTCATTCTCTTTCCCTTTGGTGATTTTTTAGAATGTCTTGTTCTTCTGCATTAGATCAATGTGAGCCATTAAAAATGAATAATTACCACAAATGGATACTAATAATGGAAATAATAATTAAACACAAAGGGATATGGGCCTTAATAACTAAAACATAACCAATTTTCACTAGAAAAAATGAGAAATTTTAGCACCAATGCAAATTTTATGAGTGTATGGGTTTGATAGGAACTTATGTAAGTTACAGTCTTTTATTTCATTTGGAATGATGTGACTTTATTTTCAAAATATGGGAAAATTTTAAGGGTTTATTTGGTAAGGTGGATCACATGAGAGCCATGCAACTTGAAGTAGAGATCACTTCTCTCAATCATGAAAAATTTCCATCCATTGTAGACTATCTTACTAAGTTCAAGCACTTTTTGACATAATTGAAGGGTATTGGAAGAGATAATAAATATGAAGAGTGTGTTTAACTAATTATATCTAAGTTAAAATGTTGCTTCTACCTTTTTCTCTATCATGGATGCCTTAGGTGTCACATTCAAAATGTTTAATTTAGAGTTATTTTATAAAAGACTTACTAGAGAAGAATCCAAATTGTCTAACCTTAAGTATTCCACCTATCAAAAGGCCTTATTAACTTATCATCATAATGGAAAGGTAAAATTAAAACCAAAATCACTCATACATATAAAAAAACACTAAATCCAAAGACTATAACTCTAAACCTATGAGTCTTTTAAATCCAAAAATAAGTCTAGCCTTTCATGCTCCTTTTGTGTGGGGACTGATAATGTCTAAACTAGGTATTGGATGAGAATGCAAGCCTTAGAGGATGAAATTAGAAAATATAAGATATATATTTCCACTCCACTAGTTCCAATGAGTATGTAAAAGCACTTAATGTTGTTGGGAGAACTTAGTCACCTATTCTAGACAATTGAGTTAGAGATTCTATTGCTTCTCACCACATGACTTCTTCTAAAGAGTCTTTTATATCTCTTAGTTTGAGTTCTACTTTAAAAATTGAAGTTATAAATTATTAATTAGTTTTTTTAAAGGGAAAAGGTGACATATAAATTTCTAGTGGCCATATCAATGATGCACTATATGTTCCTAACATCACTTTACATTTACTTTTTATTTATCAAATTTGTCATTCTGGTTAGGGCATAACAATGACTTTCACACCATAAGGGGTTAAATCTAAGACATTTTTGGAGCCTAATTCACTTGTTTCATAAGGTATTTTTTATCATAGTTCCTGATTATATCACTTTGAGGGTTTTGATGACACTTATTCTATGGGGACATGTTTTATTTCTCATATCGATTCTGAGAATAAGCTTTGACATGAGAGATTTAGACATCTTAATTATATATATTTTTAAGGAGTTGAGAAATCATGATATGATTGATGGTTTTCATATACTTTTTTACCTTGATGTATTTTACCTTAGCTATGAATTAGGGAAACAACACCAAGATCTATTTCCTAAGGGTATGTCCATGAGAGCTTCTTCACCACTTGAGCTTGTGCACAATGACTTGATGGTTTTTTCTAGTCCTTTTTTTAATGGAGCTAAGTATGCACTTACATTTATTGATAATTTATCAAGACCTAATTGGGTTTATTTTCTCAAGTACAAGAGTGAAGTTTTTTCACACTTTAAATTCTTCAAGGCCTTAATCAAGAATCAATCTTCTAGTTGCATAAATAAGCTTTGCACTAATAATGGGGGGAGTACTTCAGCAAAGAGTTTTCTAATTTTTTGGCAGCTCATGGAATTATTCACCAAGATTATGTTGTTTATACAAAATAATACAATATATTAGAAGAAATGAAGAACCTAACTTTGAAGGTGATGGTTAATTACATGATGCATTCTTGGGATTTACCTCTCATAAACTAGGCAAAAGCAAATAATTGTGAAAACTATATTCAGAATCACACACCACACAAAGCACTTTGAGAATTTGACTCTAGATAAGGATTGGTCTATAACTAAGCCTGATGTCTAATTTTTTTGATTTTTTAGGAGACATGCTTGGGCTTTTATACCATAGAATAAAATTAAATCCTTGGATAAGAAGAGCAAACACTTGATCTTTGTAGTTATTATAAGGACATGATATTTTATCTACTTTTGAATCCTAGTTATCATGATCTTATTTTTTAAATATATGTTCAATTTGATGATAATTTATCATCTCACGAGTCTTCATCTTCTTTCATGAATTCTTCTTCTTATTTGATTCCATCCATTGATGATTTTTCACTTCATATTGAGGATACCGTATTTGAGGATTTATTTCAGGAGGTCACTGAGGAGGTTATGGATGTAGATTTATATTTGGATCATTTTCCCACTATTACTAATTGGGATTGTACTATAGTTTTTGAGGTAGCACCTTTCATATAAAATCTTCCACCCACTAGACATCATCATGCACATTCTATAGGTTCTAGACTTTTGTGTTTGACATTTTATAGGGATCCACAGTATTTTTCATAGGCTCATGGGATACATGAGTGGGATGATGTGATGATAAATAAGTATTTTTCTTTGATGAAGAATCATACTTGGGATTTAGACTCTCTTCTTAAGGGAATAAAGTTAGTTAGATACAAGTGGATATATCAAACTAATTATGCAACTGATGGGTCCGTTGACAAGTATAAGACATATTTTATAGCAAAGGGTTTCTCACAAGTTTAAGGTATTGATTACTTTGATACTTTTTCCCCTATTTCTAAAATGGATTCTGTGCACCTTGTACTTTCTCTTGCTACATCACAGGGTTGTTTAGTGTACCAAATAGATGTAAAGAGTGCCTTCTTATATGGAGATTTATAGGATGAAATATAAATGGAGTAACCTATTAGGTTTGTTCATGATTCTTATCTTGTTTTTCAACTATGAAGGTCTCTCTACAGTCTCAAATAGAATCCTTAAGCTTGGTATGAGAAGATGGATTCTTTTATTCTATTTACTATCTTTTTTTCTACCATTGAAATTCTACCATATATATCCAACATGAGGATATTTTTATAATAATTTTGTATGTTTATGATCTAATTCTTACAAGTATCTCTTCTTCTCATATTTAGGATATTCAGTGGGCCCTTTCAACATAGTTTGATATGATAGATCTCAATCTTTTGCATTATTTCCCTGGTTTACAAATTTATCAGTCATATTTAGGGATTCATTTAAGTTATAAAAAGTACACCCTTGAACTTATTTAGCATTTTGGTATGGATGATTAAAATCCAATTCCCTCTCCTTTTCAATCTAGATCCGTTCTTACTTCCACATGCACTACTCTTTGTGATCCTACATTTTATAGGTAGTTGGTTGGAAGTCTAATGTACTTGACCCATACTCAACTTGATATTTATTTTGTAGTTGGGCTTGTATCTTGATTTTCACATGTTCCTAATGATAGTCATTGGTATAATACCTAAATTATTTTTTGATATTTATAGGGCACTTCAAACTTTGGATTACTCTACACCTTAGGTTTTACTCAGTTGGATGGATATACTAATTCAGATTAGGTAGGTTATATTGATGATAGGCATTCCACTTATAGCTACATTTTTTGTCTTAGCTCTTCTCTAGTTATTTGAGCTCATAATAAGTAGAAATATATTATAATTTCATGTACATAGATTTAGTATCAGACAATAGTCACAACAAGTCAACGGGTTCTTTATATTCATCAGTTATTAATAAAGTTTGGCTTCACACAATATTACCTACTGTACTTTTGTGTGACAAAAAATTGTAATTCAAATTTACTACAACCATTTTAAGCACCAATAGAATAATTATATTGATATTCACATGAATTTCATTTGTCACCACATTCAAGATGGATTTCTTTGCTTAGAGTACATTCTGACCCAATAGCAAGTTGTCAACATATTTATGAAGCTTTTTGCATCACCTCATTACCTTGAGTTGCATGGAATGCTTGGGGTTTTAGAAGTTTTCATAAGGGGGAATTTGTTAGGACATATTATTTCTTCATTTATTCATGGATATATTTTATGAGTACCTAATCAGGCCTTGTTACTAGAACTCATACTGTGGATATGTCACTTTATTTTTGGCCCCTAGAATCACTTGAGGGAGTAGGTTATTTGCCTTAGATCGTGTTCAATTATGTGATTTATTTTTATTTTTATTTAGTTATTCCCACCCACTCATTGTGTATATTTCATTTATCTTTTTTTAGATATTATGAGATATTACATATTTATCTCTTATATATTATATGGATATTTTCTAGTTGTTTCTATCCTTTTGGGATAGTTATCTCTTAGTCCTAGATTTGATCTCTTAGATTGATCTCTTAGCTTGATCCATTAGTTATGATTGATCACGTAGATTTATCTCTTAGTTATAATTCATTTTCCTTGCCTATATATGTAAGGCACATTCATTGTATTTGGCAAGATTTAGAGATATAATATATGACATTTCTACTCTTTGTTTTGCATATCTATCTGTAAGTATATGTTGTTAAATTACTTTTAGATTATTATTTTTATGAAAGTGATATTATATTAACACCATAGATATTTTTGGCTTGAAACAATCTGATTTCCATTCCTTTCACTTTAACATTATTAGAACATAGTTTCTAGGAAAACCAAGCAAAATAAAATTAAATGCTCAAAAATAAATGATCGGGTTCAAAAATTTGTTTTAACATATTATTGATAAAAAATTAATATTTAATGTTGTTTATTATAAGTGTAAAAATATAAATATTAGAGTGTTAAAGATATATAAATGATTAAATATTATATTTTGATAAGATGTTAAATATGGAAAATTGTTATATTTGGAAATTGTCAAGAAGGAAAATACTTAGCTTGTAAACAAATACTTGTTGATTTTTGTGACTATTTTACTATAACAATAAGAATAAGATATGATTATGAAATCTCAATATCATAATCAAGGATAGAAACAAGAACACAATAGGCAAACATCAATGTAGTACACCTGAGTCTATTGACCATAGACTCGTCTGAGTTGACTATGCATCTAAGATGATAGTTTCACTTGTTACACATTTAGATGAAGAGGAATATGATATATCACATAGGTTTTTTTTGCATAAAATTCATTTTTAAAATTATCTTTCCCTAGAAGTGCTTAGGGTGAATTGATAGCTTGATAAACTTATAAGAAAAATATGGGAGTGTAATGGGTTGATATGACCTAAATCACCCCCATGATGATTTATCATTATCTAAACATCCAATACACCAAGGATGGAAATCAAACCCACATATTTATCCCACCTATAATGAATGTGCAATTTATGCTCCTTTGACTATATGTATGTAATTATAAGATGGTTTGAATACTTAACAATGATAGCTATTGACTTGATTTTGAGGGATCTTAACTTGGCTTATGATGGCTTCTTATGAGTAATGAATAATTTAGGTTGAATGGGGATAATTTTATCAATGTGAAAAAGTAAGTATGCTTTACCAAGTGAATATCAAGTGAGGGTAATGAATGAATCTTGATATGTATTTATAGATGAATCTTTTGAAAATTAAATTTAGATAAACTTATGAAACATGTGGGAAGACCCAAAAAAATGATTTAAATTTATAAAAATATCCATTATTTGGTATAGGATATAACCAACCTAAGTGGATAGGGGCACATTACACTCATGTCTGCCTAGGTGAACATGTCCAAAGAGAATAAAGACATATGTACTTTTTAGGGAATAGTCTAAAGGTGATTTTAAATAGTTTAAGAATTTGACATTGAGAGCTTTGTGTAATGATAATGACAAACAAACGTTGATCCCACATATAGACAAATAGCTTAGAGGAATGGGTAATAATAAATTAATTGGGTGTAAATAGTGTGATCAATAATATGCCAAGAATTAACATTGCCAAGTATCTATGACAAAATTTATGTGTCTACAACTTGACATCATAGAATAAGGTAAATACAAATTAACATTTCCCTTTGTTGTTCTTTATATCCATGGTCAGGTAGATGGTAGGAGTGACCTTTGAAGGAGAAAATACAACTAATAACTTTTGTTTGTGTTCATTGAACACCACTTAATTTCTCCAAGTTGAAAAAATGAAAGCCAAAGTAAATGCAAGGTCTGAGCACATTCTAATGCCTCTAACTTTAGTTGAGTTTTGTGGAGGGACATGAAGACAAGTGTGGATGTTGATCTTAACTTTAACCCTAAAAATCCATGCATCCATAGTTAAACCATCAGTATGACAATCACATTTTATAGGATTACCAGATGAAGTACTCTATTGACTTGAAGGAGGGTGGTAAATTAAAATTGGATCTATTGAATACATATAGCCATGATGAAGTTTTATCAATAGTTGAGCTAGCATTTTTTGAATCCATTTTTGGATCTAAATAATGCATATGGCCATAATGAAACTTTCTCACCAGTCAAGATGATATTTGTTGAATCCATTTCTCATTGACCTTTAAGAAGTTATTGAGATCCAAAAGTGCCAATTTCAAATTTGTTCCTCCCATAATTTTGATGAATTATGGTTTATTGGTGATGACACTATGAAAAAATAATCAAATAAGTGACATTAGGGATATCTAAGATCAATACAATAAACCATAATAAATATATACTCCCTAATGTCTAACATTGAGAGTTGAAAGCTTAAATGATTGATAACTAAAATAAAAAAATAAAGAGATAGGTAAAGAGAGGCAAATGATTAAAACAAACACACCTGAGTTATGTATTTGACTTATGATGGTAGAAACATGATTTTGAGACTAAATAAAATGAAACTCTAAACGATGACTACAAATTGGAAGATAACTAGAATCATAGACAATCGATAAAGATAGGTGACAAAATCATGGGTTGATTTAGATAGGTTTCTAATGATTGTATTTTCCTACTATTATTGTGGTAACTTAGCACTTTTGGACCTAAAATGTTTTGGGATGTTTTGGCAAAGGCAGATGATTGAGAATTTGCTTTTAATTCATTGAATTATTATTTTTTGTCCTTTAAATCAACTATCCTTTGAATTGGCCCTAATTTTCCACAATTTCATAAGAAGAGAATATGTGTAATGTCTGTGTCCTAGGCCCATGTGAAGATTGAAACTACATATCCTACACACTCAGACCTAGGGTTCAATGTAGTTATAGTTCTTTGTGAGTGGTATCAGACTAATGAGATAATGTAATTTACCTCCTTTCCTAGATAATAAAATGAAAATATATGTTTTATTGCATTCTTTTAGTAAAATATATGTCATCATAAGATTTAAATTAATGATGAGGGAAATGTGGGATCAATAAGGATGCTTCTTGAAAAAATGTTTAGACCTATTGATGAGACTTGATCAATGTGAATGATAAATTTGTCTTGTAAGAGCTCTAAATGATAGAATAATATGATGAAATGGCTTAGGGAACACACACACACACATGTTCCATAAGGACAAATTCACAAAGAGGCCAATGATGAACATATTGAGAACCAATAATGAAGTCATGGGAAATCAACTCAAGATGAAAGGAGAAAAAAAATAAAAGTGACTAGAATCATGGATCCATAATTATAGTATTTATATAATTATGCACACACAATTATGTTTAAGTTCATAAAAATGCTCAAAATAGAGACTAGGCTAACATGAGGATGATTAGATGGATACTGTGGTAGATAATTAATATATCTAAGATGTTTATGAGGAGACATGGATGACACAAAGCTATGAAGGGTCCAATGTGGAATGAAAGTGTATGAAAAGATCCAAATGTAAAAAATAGATGAAGTGTGATAAGGATGACAAAGACACAATAGAAAAGGGTTTTGTACCAGAATTAAGTATCTACATAATACCCTAATTTGATTGTGTGCATGAATGTGTGATTTTGTATCAAACCAAAATAGAAATAAAAAACATGCATAAATATTACCTAATAGGGATGGAAGGATAAAGAACTTGGATTTTGGTTTTACTCACCCATGGTCTTATGTAAATAAATTGAGTGTAAGTGCACACAAAGTAGAATGCATTAAGGTAGATGAAAGTCTTAGTAAATTGGTATCACTATATTTAAATGAAATAAATTTGGAAATACAAGCATATGAAAAAATACACATTGGTGGTATGAAAACCATGCTATCATTATTGGAACTTTGGTACTATAAATGAGGTGTGTAAGGGGGAAAAACTCTATTTCTTGCCTAGAGAAACAAACATAATATTTTTACTTCACTCAGTCTTGTTACAATGCATCAAGAACAAATTTACTTCTTAGTCAAAGAAGTTAATTTTTTTTGGGTCCATTGATCTCATTACATGATGTAGGAAAAATAAACAAAAAAATGTTTTGGATTTAGTTAAATTTGTAACTAATAATAGAATATTTGGACAGATATCCTCCTTTTAAGCTGAGGGATGCTCCTAAAAATAACTCATCTCAAAAGAATAAGATTAAACATATCATGTGTAATGTATACAAATAAGCATAGTTATTATAATCATTGAAACCATTTGTAACACATATATGTAACCATAAAAATACATCAGCATGTAAGGCTCAATATGATTATGTGATCCATTAATGATAATATAGGAATATGGGACCCATGTGAGTGTGGACTAGGAATATGTGATCCATGTGAGGATAAAGTAATAAAAAGGATGAGAAAGTGATATGCATCAATAATATATAGAAAAAGAGACAATAGGTATTAACCAATTTGATAAATATATATAAATATAGTGTCTATTATAGTGAATGCACACACATATTAATTTTAGTAAATGATAATTTATTTTCCAAGATTCATTGGCACATTTTTCTACCCAAGTGCACCTCCTAAGTAGTGCTTCAAGATCAGGGTTTAGCTAACTCATGGTACTTTATGAGAAATTTTTGTCATATGATTTCCAATTTGACCTATTTCACACTAAGGATATTTCTATATGGTTATTTTATCCTCTTTTGGTGATCTTTTCTATGATTTTTACCTCTTTTGCCTAGTTTAAGGATTTCTCCTGACTAAATTGATCTCAATTAAGTTATTTATGTATTTTACCATGTTTGAAATTGTATTGGATTGTAGATACCTAAATATGGTCATATGTACTTGAAAATGTTAATTATTGGCACATATTGAACCACTTGACTTACACCCAAATAAATGAATTTTATTCACCATTCCTTAGCCATTTGTCTATATGTGTGTTTGACCCATTTGTTCAATGTTACTACTATACATGAATTTATAATTCAATGATCAAACCTCTTTATATCATTCTAAGACTACTTCCATCCTTAAGACAACTATCCCTACTTCTTTGGGATAATTATGCTCTAGGTAAAATGGATTCCTATCAAAGACTTGTCCACCTAGAGTGGCCTTTTCCCTACATCAATTAACACCTAGTTTCCTAATTTGAAATATTCAATTGGGTCTTCCCACATGTTTCACAAGTTTGGATAAATAAATTTTTTAAAAGTATTACTATACAATCAAATCAAAATCTCATTTCAAAGGGACTTGATATTAATTTAGCATATATATAATACATTACTACACATTAAGAAAATCTTATCTATTCTTCAAAAATTCAATACCAATCACTAGGAGTAGTCACAATCCAAGTCTAAATCATTTCAAATAAATTCAAGAGCTAAAATTTTCAAGTTTCAAATCCAAATTTATAACTGTATACATATAGTCAAGGAGCACAATTGCAAAATCAATTTAGGTGGGAGAACTATGTGTGGCTTGATTCCTTCATTGGAGTATCTGAATACATATGTAGTAGTCAATCATCAAAGGGGGTGATTGTGGTTATCTCAACCCATTACACTTCCCCTTATCTTTTGTAGGTTTTAAGCTTTCATAAGTACCCCTAGGGTTTCCAAAGCAAAGATAACGAAAACAATGATTTATACATGACAATTATAGAATCAAAATATCTTAGCCTACTAAAAAAACATAGGTATAAAAGGTACAATAATTAAAATTTATTCAAAATCAAAGTGCATAAATCTGAATTTAATGGACATGACTGGCCTGTGCTATTTTCCATGGAGCATGGACTAGTCTAGACATAATCAAAATATCAATTCCTAAACTTGAGTTGTCATAATCCTATTTCATTTATTTCTCACTATTAGACATCGAGTAAAATCAATCAAAATCCTATATCTAGGCTAAGTTATATACTTTGTAGTATTTTTCAAAAATAATATATTATTATACTTAAAAACTTGTAATCAAAATTATTGGTAAATTGTATATCTTTAACATTCTAATCTTTCAAAATTTTATACCTATTAAACACATGTAAATAAAAAATAGGGTAAAACATATTGGTGAACTCGAGATAGTCACACATATATTGGTGAACCCATTTTTTTCTTGAACATTACATTTATTTACTTTTTCAATTATTGTTCTAGGGTTTTAGCTGAATTCATGATTCCCATACATCGATGAGAAATATGATCATTCTTTACTAGATTTGATTGAGTGATGATCTAGGAATTATATTTGATCTAGGCATTTTAGATTGAATTATTTATTTCCATGTGAAATTTTTTTCCTTTTATTTACTTTCAATTTCTCTTTCTTACTTTATAGATTTGTGTTCTAACAATTGTAAAACACATAGGAGCGATAATTTTGGACAAAGTGGTCTTCAGCTTTACTTGAGATCTTTTGTGAGGGGTATTAGCATTATATACTAAATTTAGTATCCATGTAACTTAAAATATAAAAAATACACGTAGTTTTTAATTTTGAACCATAGGAAACCTTTTTTTATCTATTTAGCTTTGTAGTGTATTGATAAGCCATTAGCCCCAATAAGTTACTCTCAACATACCTCGAACATGGGATAGTGTCGGTATGTAAAAGTGTAATACTTTGTATTTAGTGCCCATTTTGGCCTTGTTCACTACTTATGACTGGGATCAATATACATGAGAACCTAAAAATAAAACACAACTTATCTAGCTATACCCTTTCTCTCTTTTAATTTACATATTTTTATGGTTCCATCTTATTCCACCCAAGAAGGTTAACTCCCCTATTCCTCTAAGGTGTAGTGATATATTAAGTGGAATACATATAGAACATATTCAAATTCCTTTGATATCTTCTAAAATATATTATACTAATATTTTTTCTCAAGTTGATAATAAATTTATTCAAATTTATATACAAATAATAAATGATGATGATGAACATGATAATAGAGATAATGAAAGTACACATAATAATCAAGATAATACTAAGGGATCTGATAGAATTATTCCCAATTTTTGTCAAGGACTTTGTCTATGACCCAAACATATGGATAGGGTTTTTTAATTTCTCTTATCATCTAATCTTTCACATCAAGATAAGTTCACAACATCATAGGCACAAAAATAAGAGGTGCCTTTTAGAGGTGTCCATAGCCCATTTAAAGTGTTTTAGTTTCTACCATTGATTTTATTCCTATATCAACACTTCTAGTTACATATGTGATATCATCTATAGGTATGGGGGCATAAAAAGGTTTCAAACACATTAATGTGCTTATTTTTATAAAGGCATCATACACACCTCCTTTGATTTATATGCATGGTCCACTACCAACCTTTCCTAAAGTACATTCCCTTCAGCATATTCTTACATGTCTACATGATAAGGTGTTAATATTAGAGCAAGGTTTATCTAGAGATAATCATTCAATGGATTCTTATAATTTGATTCATAATACTTTGGCACCTGAGATAACACATTACTCATTACTAGTAGGCTTTGTAGCTCATAAGCTACCACTCTATGAAGATAAAGGTGACTCAAAACAACATCTTCAATCATTTCATGCAACATGATTATATTATGCATATAATGACAAATTATTAACTAATTATTTCCATGAATCCTCAAATACTATGCTTTGTGATGGTTTTATGATCTTCTATTCCAATCAGTTAAAGCATTAAATCCTTTATAAAATTAGTTTATGGCACACTTAACTATCAACATTTGTGAAAAAATATCATATGTGAAAATTTCTAAACTCAAGTAAGGGTTTAATCAACCAATAAATGAATATGTTATTTGAGACAAAACTATGCTGGCTCAAATGACCAATTATATGGCAGATAATGAGTTACAAGATATCTTCACACAAAGTTTTTTAGCACCACTTCATGAGTTTATCATGTTTGATAAATTAAAATATTTTTATTAATTATGCTATTCAGTCAAATAAATAGAATTCAAGCTCATATCTTTGAACAAACTTAAAGTAAAATGATCCATCTACTTCAAATACTAAGATTCAAAGCAAACCAAACTACAAGGTCAAATCTGATGAAATAAAGAATGAATCAAAAATAATAGTCAATGAAATATCACAACTAACAAATAATATTCAATTGATATATACACCAAGGAGGCAATTTTAAATGTTACCATCACCTCCTCATATTTGTTTACCAAAGTTGCTTGAGTGAAATATCATATCTCTTCCTATAACATTAAAGGTTGATATGATTAAACCTAAACATAAGGGATTAAATAGTAATGTTGGAAGCAAAATCACTAAGAGGGAGGGTTGAATCAATTTCTTCTAAACATTCATTCAATTCAACTTAATATCCATGATCCATTCATACAAGTACATAGATCTAGACATCATAAGCAACCATACAAGAGCATGAAATAAGATAACACATCATATATATGGGAAACCCTCAAGGGTAATAAAACCTAATAATATTTTAAAATGGAATACAATCCTAAAAGACAAAAACTAATATTTAGTAAAGCACTAACCTCACATGGAGCACCAACCCCAACTAGCCAAGTACCCACTTGACTAGGCTTTAGCAAACACCCACTTATAAGGAGGCACCAACCCCATAGATGACTCAGCACCAACTTAGCCACCTAATTTATTTTATAACCTTAAAAACATGATATTTCTCAACCAATATATTATGACCACCTCTTTATCTCTTTTCACTCTTTTCCCTTTTAAATTGCCTTCTAGGCCTCTTTGCTCAACTAGGTCTCTTTAAGATTGATTAGGTCATATGACCTTGATCTTCATAATTATAAATACTATCATATATTCATTACAGATACTATACACCCCTTTTATGGTCTATATGACCTATTTCTACTCCTCAATCTTCTTTCTCATTCGCTTCTTCTAAGCATACTAAAATAGGCCTAAAACTACTTTGTATTTATACAAGCCTCTTGCTCATATCCCTATTGGTTAGACACACAAAATTGAAAACTTATATTTTCCACATAATATGACTTAGTTCATTTTACTACAATAATCAATCATAATCTTAGGTCGGTCACAACTCAATAGGCTACATTCCTTCTTTAGGTCTCATGGAGACCTATTAGGCCTTCTTTGTCACACATTACACTTTGCCTTCCTTAGAACACATTTAGACTCCACAAATGGTAGGAAAATTTCATATATAAATTAAATATACCCCAACTAATATCATATTATTTCCATGACACCTTTTAGTTCCAACCACCATTTGAAACACTCTATTAGCACTGTTCACATTAAGCTTGTGTGTACGCAAACACTATCTGATATCTCTCATGCTTTATCACCTACACGTAATGTAAATATAACATAAAAAACATGTTTTTATAATATATATTACCTTATTTTAATATTAATTTACTAGGTACATTTTGACTCAATGACCAACATTGGTCATCCTTACCCTTTAGGTCTCATGGAGACCTACTTCATTAGGTCCACTCTCTTGACACTAAGAGTTGATATTATTGGATATAGATAGCATTATCCAACCCTAAAAACCAAATAAAACACTTTGAAAATTATTTCTTATAACCTCTTCCATTATTTGTTATATGTTCATCCTATGTTTATAACCTGAAGCCCTCTTTAGGATAGACTACCTATTAGGCCTGTATACCTCAGAAACTATCTTGAAAGAATGAAGTTAAATCACTCCTTTAGTAACTCTTTCATGAAAAATTAAAAATATATACATATAATAAATTAACTTATTAACATCAAAAAATACTTTCAACAATTTCACTCAGATAATAATGGCTCAAGAACAACTCTGCAACTTACTCAAAACTACCAGAATACTCAGAAACATAGTCATAAGGAATTAGACTTCAACCACCTATGTAGACACTTTTATTGACTCTTTATGTATAAAAATTATCCTATAACATATTAATATCATAATAAAATTAAAAATTCACAATTTAAAATGGTAAATATTGGTCTTACAAACCAATTCCTTAACTTGCAATCTCACAGTCCAATCCTTAATAAACAATCCATTTTGTGAACACATTTTATTCACTTAAATTGACCTAAAAAACTTATAAAAATAATTATAATGACTTAAAATTCATGAATAAAAATTAAATTCACTCCATTGCATCACTCTTTCATGAAACTAAACTCAAATCCAACTTTTCATCACTATACCTCAGAACGACTAAGACTATTAAAAACACAGTCATAAAACATTAACATTATAACAACTATATTAGGAATTTAAAATGATAAAAATGCATGAAATTTATTCTATAAAAATTTTAAACCATATTAAAATACAATATCAATATGTTCTAATGTCAAATATTGGTTTTGTAGACCAATCTTTTGACCTCTCTACTCATAGTCATACTAGAACCAGATAAGCCATTTTGGCTTCAAATTTACAAACTCTATAATTAACTTAAAAAACATATAATAAGAATTAATAGGACATAAAATTCCATAAAATTTTTTAATGCACTTAAATCCATCAATATTTCATGAAAATACATCAAGAATCATCTTCTCATCATTGCCTAGGTTTTGCACATTTTACTCTATTAGGCCTATTAGTGACTAGCCTACTTGGATAACCAAAATAATACACTTAAGGAATATAACCAATCCATAAACCACCATTTATATCAAATACAATTATATACCTTATCATCCAATCATTTTCAAACTTTGTCCAATACAACTTTTGATAATTACAATAACTTATTCAGAAACAAGCCTATAACTCAACATTTTATCTCTCCTCTCTCTAAAAAATATGACTTAGAGGTATGTGATAGAGTATAATATATGATAAAATAGCTTACCTAAGCATACCAATCCATTCTGGTCACTTTTGATCAACATCTTCAACATCGAGTCGTTATTATGGTTCTAGGAGGGTTTAAACCTATTTCCACTCTTAACGATCATTCATAAATAATAGCCCCTTAATCCAAATACTAATACATATAATTTTGATCTATGACCCTTACCCATATACCATGAATATCTTAGGTTCCCATGAAAATGTTTTATGAGCTAACAAACACAAAAAAATCCTTCTCAGGTTGAAAACGCTTCATTTTATGCACTCGAGAGACCTAAAAGCACTTTTTATTGCCTTAAATTTCAAATTTTGACCTTTGACTTCATTAATTCACCTAATAAAACCTATAACACATCTAAAAAATCTCACATGTTCATACTTTCCTTAGAAACTAAACCTCATGCCTCATCAAGCCACACTCTCCCAACTTGCTTTCTACACCTAAGTCTTCACACCTCATTTGGAATTGAACTAAAATTCAAACCTCTTTTCAAGATCTAAATACTTCACTCACATTATCAAAAAACATCTCACATGCTCAAACAATGCCAAACATCCTTATACAACCTTTACAAGCCTGAGAACATCCATCTCACCATGCCATCATGCCTCTTCATGCATAAGGCTAGGCATCGTATTCACATACCTTCTCAAGACACTACTAGGTTTAATCACTTAAAAAATTTGACAATAAGGACCTTTCATTCTAACCTTCACATCACTCATGTATAAATAAGAACCTATACCAATCATATCTTACACTCTCAGAATCACTACAACACTGATCAATATTGTCACATTTCACACTACCGACAACACTCTTTTATTTCATAACCACACACTTTTATCTTATGGAAAAACTCATGGAACCACTCTTTCTTTCATGAATGACCTCACTCATGACAACTCTTCCATGCACCTAGTCACTGCTAACTGAATTGACCTTGCTCTCATTAACATTCTTACATACCTGATTATCATTATACCTTCACAAGAACCTTCTCATATCACACAATAAAACTTTCTCATGACCTTATTAAAATATCATTTATCTCTCACAAATCTCTTCAAAAAATTTGACACATCACACAACCAACTAAATGTGATCATCTAGACATCAACCTCAAAACAACTACTTGACATCAACCTCATTCACCATGATTAGACTCTCTTTCATAGAAATAACACTCACTATGTTGGCATAAGAACTCATCATACACATACCTCAAAGCTTAATTGACCATGTGTCTTCACACTAACCTTTGACATCAATGAAAACATCAGTTCCAAAACTCAACAATCAATGACAATGCTCAACAAGTAACACATATTTTGACTATCATAATTTCATTGGAAATTATATAAATAAGTTTTACAAGCTAAGACATAAGATATAAGATCTTGTTTAAAATAATATTATTGAGTTAAAAATACCTAAAAAGGATACTAAACCACAAAAAAATGAATATGAAAAGTTTAAAATCTTAAGGAATCCATTTTCAAACCATAACACAAAAAAACCCAAGGATAATTCAAAGGTACACTATGTACAAAATGCACTTCCTCATCATTCAACATATGGAAACCCAATAGGTGATATTATCCATAAAATTTTAGGTGCATTACCACCATGTCACATGATCACATTTGATGATAATGATATCATTGATAATGATTTATATAGACATGCACTCATTATTTAAGATTATATCAACAAACAACCCATAAACGGTGTCATGATAAAAAATGGGTCAAGTGAAAATGCATGTACAATGATACTTATTCATAGTCTTGAGTACATAGAGCGAGATTTATTAGATATATCAAAATAAATCAAAATACTCAAAGGATATATACATAATGCTCTTAGGCATATAATGTTACGTCTTTAGGTCAGTTTAGTGACAATGACCACTCCATTCATAGTTTTATCAAAAATAGGGGTATTTAACAAGTTATTAATATGTGCTTGGATATAATATCTCCATGTAATACCATCCATAAAACATCAATGTCTCAAATATATACATTGTATTTAAGTGGTCAAATTTTCAAACATTTTATATGAGTACCCTCTATAGTCAGTGGTATCTCCTCCTCCCACACCACCATTGCAATTGGTTATTGCACCTATTCAAGAGAAAAATACAAATATAACTATTTAACCTATTTAAGAGCATAATATAAAGGCAATTATTACATATATTCAAGAGCATCATGTAAAGTCAATTGTTTCACCTATACATAATATGTCTACATAGTTTATTCAAATAAGAGTAGTACACCCTCCTAGATAGTAAACTTCACATCTAAGAGTCATTAAAAGTTAAAAGAGACATTCATATTCGATAGTTCATCCTAAGGCATTACCTCAAATAGTCCAACATGTTCCAAAATGAACACAAGTCATGAGACTTTTTGCATCTGCCCTCTAGAGTTACACATCTTGCAAATCCATGAGAAACAATCAATATAATTACATTACAACACCTAATTCCTTTTTATATTTTGATTTATCTACATGTATCACTTTTCATTCACAAAAATTCACCCTTCAAATCTATGATACAAGCATGCACTATTGTCCTTCCATTAATAGGATCATATGCTAGTTTCTTTTACATTCAAATATGTCAAAAAAATATAAAAATCAAATATTCCAAAAATAGAAAAAAACTCAAAATATTATCAAAAAATAAAAAATCAAGACCTAAGCATGAAATGAGTTTCTAGTTTACTTCCTTTACATATATTATCTATTACATATTTTGGTTCATAGAATAATTATTTTCATACACACATGTAGGACATACATTTTATACATGGATTTTATATGATAGACTCCCTTCTACCTAGTGGTCATGCCTATGTTGTGGATATATTATTCTACATGCTACAATATCATAGATTATATCTATGCATGACCTCTCTACCATGTTGAGATATATATATTAGAAGTTTCTTGATAATTACTCATATCTTACATTATGCTACATGGATATGATGCTTTAATATGATATGAAATTAATGCATATGGATAATTTAGATTAGTTTTCACTTGTTCTATGTTCCTTATATGTTGTTACTTTCTTTCATGATATTTTATACATTGTTTGCTTATTATACGTGACCACTTGGCCTATGTATGCGACATAATTATGTCCCTTGATTGTGACATTCTTAATGTCCTTTGTATGTGGCCCTTGGATTTGCTTGTTGATACATATTCATTTTTAGTGTATGCATCCCTTAGCCTTATGTGTGACATCATATGTTGTGCTTGTTAAACTTGATCAGTGGTTCTATGATCCATATCATGCAATTTTAGTGTGTTATCTTATTCAGATATATTTATTTTACTACATGCCTCATTACTAAATCTATTTAAACATGACACTTGTATGCCTCACATTACATATTTTTCACACATGTTTTAATTTCAATTACATTAATATAATAACTTGCTTTTCTCATGTTGACATGATTATATATTTATCACATGATACAATTAAGTCTTATTTTGAGATGAGAGACTTGTAAGCTACATCACTCATCTCAAAATGGGGAATTAAAGTAGGCTTGTCTTATAGATTCAAGCCTCCATGAATAGAAAAATTAGATTATATGATGTAGTACAAGTTTTAAAGATTCAAAATAATTCAAAAATTATTTTCTATGATAGCATATAAGTTTCATAGATTCAAAACAATTTAGAAATCAGACATATGATATATATTATCACATTGATATAAATTATAGGGGCATATGACATACATATACACTCACTTTACAAAGACTCAAATACTAAATCATACACACCTAGATGCATATGAAAAATCATAAATGAAAAAAAAATATAGGTTTCATATATAATTATAATTAAACACTTAGATGCATGGCACCAAACTATATATAATTTGGTACAAATTTAGGGTACATTGTATTGGTTCATATACATATATACATTTTTAAAAGGACAAAGTCATGATACTGGTTCATACACATACACACTACAATACAATTTAAAAATTCAATGGCAAAAGGTTGTTATTTCACTTTAAATTTATTAGAATTATTATCATGATGGGGGCATGAATATTATTCATTCTCTTTTGATCATGCAAATAAAATCTAGATCCATCTATAATGGTGTGATCTATTCTATTATGGGTAATATACATTCAAGTCTAGTGACACCCAAAAACCTTAGCATTAATTCAAGTGAATATATTGTGTGGTTTCACCTTCTATTATGGTGTTGTAAATTTGATTCTAGCAACACTTAATGGCTTTGACATCACTTCTAGTGAATCCATCATGGTTCCATTTTATTTGGGATTAGTATACTAGGTACTTCACCCATTCATGGGAGTTAGATCATGCATCTTTCTAACTCAAGAGCTTGATTACTTATTTAAAATTGGGACTTAATGACTCTAAATTCAATAATGGTTCAATATGAGAAACCATATCTCCAAGTGATTCAATATGGGATCACATTTATCTAATGCTTCATAATCTGCTACAAGTTAGAGGGAAATATGGTTTCATATCCATAAAAGTGTACTCCTTCCTTGTTCTTCTCTCAATTTTAAATTTTAAAAGTTCAAATATAGATATTGATTAATTCATGTGTTATCCCAGGTTTACTAAATGAGTTTCCTACATAATTGGAGTTTCCTATCAAAAGATGAATTGTGTTGTACACACTTGGGTATATGTTTCTCCTTTACTCTATAAATTTCACTACTAGAATAGGGGGATGCAAATATGTAAATCTTGTCACAAGTACTTGACAATGTCAATTCTTGACACATATTAAATCACTTGATTTACACCCAAATACATGACTCTTATTCATCATTCCTCTAAGCCATTTATCTATATGTAGGCTTGACTGCTCTATTCACCATCACTACTACACAATAACTTCCAAGTTAGTACTCAAACATATTTATATCACTCTTAGACTACTTCCAACCTCAGGATAATTGTCCCTACTTCTATGGAATAGGTCTACACTAGGCATGCATGTCCATTATTATGGACCTATCCACCTAGAGTGGTCTTATCCTCATTGCAATTAATAACTAGTTTCCAAAATTTAAATATTTAATTGAGTCTTCCCACAACTTTTTACAAGGTTGGATAAAGGAAATTGTTCAAAAGGATTAATATATAAGAAAATAAAAATCCCATTTTAAATGGACTAGATATCAATTCAATATCTATCTATTACATTAATTTGCATTGAGAAAATATACCATATTCTTCCCAAGTTTAATAGAAATCACTATGAGTAGTAAACATACAAGTTTGAAGCATTTCACATCAATTCAAGAGCTAACATTGTCAAGTATTAAATCCAAATTTCTAGTTACATACATATAATCAAGGAGAACAATCACATAATCACTCTAGGTGGGAGAATTATGTGTGGCTTGATTCCCTCCTCAGAGTATCTAGATAAATAAATAATCATCAATCATCAAATGGGGTTATTGGGGTCAACTCAACCCATTACACATCCCCTTATTTTTTACAAGTTTCTAGCTCTCAGAAGTACCCCTAGGATTTCTAAATCAAAGATAAGGAACATAATGATTTATGCACAACATATATAGAATTGAAATATATCAACCCACTCAAAAAACATAGGTGTAAAAGGTAAAGTCTGTAGATAATGGACATGATTGACCCGTGTTGTCTAGGGAGCACAATCATACACCTATTATATTCGACCAAAATCCTAGATCTAAGATAAGTTATATTCTTCCTAGTGTTTTTCAAAAATAACATATTGTTATACTTATCAAGTTGTAATAAAAATTATTAGTAAAGTATATATATTTAGAATTTTGATCTTTCAAAATTTTATACCTAATAAGCACATGTTAAATAAAAAATAGGGTAAAACATGGCCATGGATAACATAGTTTCTTTTCATATATGTGTCCTTTTGCAACTATATCAGCCCTACTTGATATAGTTGTTTTCCTCTCTATGATATATTAGCATGGCCAATGTAGTATTATTTTTTATCTAGATCATATAATATATCAATCTAGATCAAGTCTATTGACATATGCTATAGGTCACTTTTAGGATTTGGATCCATATTTATAGGGTCCTAGATCTCATTTATATTAAAAACACACACCGTTCTACTTTAATTATGCACAAAAACATGCTTTTATTAGAAAAAGAATAATTGTAGTATACAAGCTTGTTCTTGTGGAGGTCTAGTATTGTTCAAAGTCTTTGAATTTAAATATAATAAATATAAACTAAAGAGGTACACCTTAGTATTTAGACTCCCCAGTTAAGGATACTTAGGTCTTCATCTTTTTCATTTGAGTCTTTACCTACAACATCTCTCATAATGTGCCACTTGAGCCAAGGAGAGATTGATGCACTAAAAAGTCAACCCTAAATAAGTACCCATGTCTTTATACTATCTCTTTTATTTGGTTTATATACAAATAATAGATTATTATGTTGTTTTCTTATTCTCCATGCTTATCTTAGTTTATGTTTTTTTATTAATAATAAAGGGGGGTATTTTTTTGAACTAGGGTCCCCAAACCCTAGGAGAAGTACAAACAAAAGAGAAACAGAGGTATAACAAAGACCAAGAGAAAAACCAAGAATAAAAAGGGCCAGATATAGCCAAAACATAGCCCAGATATAGCAGAAGGCAAATCAAAAGACCACAAAGAAGAAACCTAATCCTAATCCATGTCTAGGTTTCCTGAGACGTCCTACCATCAAACTTTCATCCTTTTGAGAATATCATTAATTTAAAACAACAATTTTTATTTATCTATGTATTTATAGCTTCTACTAAATTAAACCTATTTTCATTTCCCTTCTCTAATGGTCTTTGGTTAGAATAACTCTCCAATGTGAGATCTGAGGCTCTCAACATTCTAAATCCTCTCATTCATGACAACCTTGCTACAATTTATCAAGAAAATAATGTTATTTTTTAGCTTCTCATTCTCATTCTCCAACATGTCCACCCTAAATTGGAGGATTTGAAACTTTTTGGCAACAAGATAACTGAGGGAGGGGGGTGAAACAGTCTTCAAAACTTTTCATTCAATTCCACTTAACCATACATGAACCATTCTAATCAAGCATGTATATCACAACAAGCATAAGCATCAAAACATAAGTTCATGAAACACATGAAAACAACATATACATAAAAAACCTTCTAGGGGTGGAAAACCCACTAATTAATCAAATGGACTATAGTCTTATACGATAAACTATTGACCATTTTTACCACAAGTCAAAATGGGTCAACCCCCTATAGTCAAGACTTGATATGGGGGTAGAACATATTGTCATTAGGTGTGTTATTGTATATTTGATATAATTTAATGTCATTTTAACCTTGGTCATGATATAGTTTACTATTATGTCATTTATAGTCATTTATGGGGTCACAAATCAATGGTCGACATCGAAAGTCAAATCAAAGAGACTATAGAGGAGATCAATAAAACAAATTCAACCAGATTCCAAATGGACAAAATGAGGCTACATATCTAAATAATGATAGGCATATTTTAAAATGGAATGATAAATGTGTCAAGGGAATGATACATAGGTATCTATGTAGGATCAAAATATTTTGTATCAAAGTAAGCACCTCAGATTCATACGCTGCCATTAAAGTTTAGTTGAAATTCGAGAATAATGACTGCCAAATATGAAGAATGAAGTCTAGGAGACCAATAAATTATTATATATGGTAAATATAGGTGTCTAAAAGATATCTCATAGTTAAGAGAACACATTATGACTATCATATCATGTTTTAACCTTCCTTAGCTATTACATATGTGTCAACTCTCCTAATTTAGTTTTGAATGATCGAGAGATGATCCATGATAAAAATAGTTTCCTAAATAAGTAAGGAGAGCCTTATACTACATTTCATGAGTCTCATGACTTGGAGGGAAATTTATCTTTTTATACTTTGCATGGTATATTTCTTATTACATTTTCCTACATATGTAACTCCTCTCAGCATGACAAGTGTTCTAGTGACCTTTGGACTTCTCTTTTCTCAATTCCTATAAGGAGCTGCCATTTTGGCCTTTATAAGGAGATACCACACCATATATGGTGAAGCCCTACTAAAATTATGTCACATTTTACCTTTAATCATTAATGCAAGTCTACTTATGATTTTTTGAACAATTGTCTAAGTGTGCAAGTGATGTATGGTGATGCAAGTGATAATTTTCTATCCTTTCTTCCCTTATCCTTTCATGTTTGTGCAAGATTTTATATTATAATAGGTCATATAGAGTGTATTCAAGTGTGTTAGGATTATTTTAAGTATATTAGTATCTTTATACTATGAAATCTACCCTCTAGTTCATTCACCTTGTGTTGCTTCACACATCTAACCTCCATATTGAAACACTCATGTTAAAAACCTTCTAGGATTTAGAAGCTAGTTTGTATGCCTTGATTCTTATTGAATGAAATGTGATGTTAATTTGAAAAACATCTTGGTGTATCACCCCATTATAATAGGTTCATTTCATACAAATTCTAACTCTTTTCCCCATAATTAAGTATTAGCATAGGTGAAAGCACTTTAAGAAACATTCAGGGAGCTAGCCCTTAAATCTAGAGGATCACTTTCACCATAGTTATACCCACATACCTAAAAGTGTTCCCATGTTTCCCAAATCTAGAATAGTCTTGAACACCATCTCTTAGGATGTAGGATTTGGTGACAATAGTTATAGCATGCTCGATGGGACCTGTTGTCGTCAAGATAATTTGTCAAGGTGAATGTTGATCTTGAAAACATCAACTATAAATTGGTGTGTTATTCAGTATTTGGTGACTCCATCAAGGTAAAATATATTTCAAGACCATTTTAATATTATAAACTTTCTTTCATAATTCATGGTTCTCACTAGGTCATCCTCTAGTAGAGTTTTCAACCCCATTAATCCACCTATTCCTCCTAAACTTCCTCTTGAAGTCCAATATCCTCAACCTACTTTTCCCTTTAAAGAACAAGCAGATTTTGCTAGAGAAGAAGAGATTGAAGAGGTTTAAGAGATTGAATAAATATAATATGTTGAAGAATAAATGGATAGACCTCATGCCTTCCCTACCTTCAATACTAAAAATCCAATTCACCTTCAAGCATATGATAACATTCCTCCTAATGCCACAAAAGGTGTACCCATATTCAATGGTGAGAGTCATGTTACACCTAGTGAACACATTAGGGATGTCTCCAACTTTTGTATCTTCCATAATATCACTCAACAAAAAATTGCCATTAAAATCCTTGCCATGTCCCATAGAGGGAAGGATCTTGATTGGTATATGACTATAGAAGAGGGATGCATCACATCATGGGATGAATTTGGAGTGTTGTTGACCTCAAGATTTGGAAATGAAAGTGACCATATCTCTCTCATACATCAACTCAATGAGATCAAGAGAGGATCCAAATAAATAATTCATGACTTCAATGAGAGGTTTCAAAAGGCTTAGTGTATATTTCCTCCTCCCATGAGGCCACCTCATGGTTTTGTATTCCATACCTACTTGAGAGTCATTGGTAATAAAATTTATATCATGCTTCAATCTATGGGTGGTTCCACTCTCCCTGAAGCATATGAAATTTCTATCAAAGTTGAAAATGGTATCATCTAAGTTGGAAGGTTACCTCCTAAGGTGTCTATGCCTCCAATGTCTCATACTTATGATAATAGTCAAGATGTGGCCCAAATACTAACCCTAAGGATTCTCCTAAGAAGGCAAAAAATGGTGTTGATTGGTAGTCAAGATCAAAGTTATTTGAGTTAACATGTCAAGCTCTAAAAGCTCAAAATAGGAAAATAAATATGCAGGAAGGTGCATATAAAAATCCATGCGCTTATCAAAAAAAATATGGTCAGAAATATGGAAGAAGAAGAGGTCAATGTCAGCCTAATCCCAACAGGATTTCTAATGCATATAATCCTAACACCACCACCAATGCAAGGGAGATGGTACCAATTCATAACAACTTGGTGTAGGGATAAAATTGGAAATAGGTCAAATTTATGGATGCTAATGAGAATTGAGATCAAGCTCTTATTTGTCAAGGAGGATTTACTCTTCTCTTATCAACTGAAGATGAAGTGATGATGCAAATTAATGAGGATTAGTAGCCTCAAGGAGAAAGCCTCACAAACTTCTTGGTGGAAGACACTTATGTACTCAATCAAAGAGCCTCTATTTCAAATAATACCATAGCCAATAATAAGGATCTAGGAGGTTATAGTATCATGACTACAAGATCATCTAATCCTCCTACAAGGTAGCAAATCATGGCTATAAGTAGGGCACCTCCAAAATATCCTACACCTCCTTCAAATTAAATTGTGGTAAGGTCCACTCAATGTATCTCAAATACTAAAGTTATTAGAAATATTTTGCATCCAAGGACTCAAGATAAGGTGATTACTAATTCCCTAAACATATTGGATTCTTTAAAAAGTGCCAAATCATATATCTCCTCATGGGATATCCTTCATATGCTTGGCTAAAAAGAGTTGTTACAAAAGAAATTATCCATTATCCCTACTAGTCCTTCACCTTAAAATAAAATTCATAGTCATCTTGTCCTTGAAAATTTCCCTAACACTATTATTAAACCATCTACTAAGACTAATAAACCTCCACCTTTTAACATCACTCTCATAGTGGGTGACAAAATGGTTCACAATTGCATATTTGATAGTGGAGCCTCTACCTTAGTCATGCCCAAAGTTGTAGCTGATAAGTTGGGCATAAAATATAAGCCTCATAGTAAAGGATTTATCTAGATAGATGGTACACTTGCTAATACCATAGGGGTAATCAAAAATTTGAGGGTCTTTTTTCATGATTATCCTAGTTTTCCTATCCTTCAAGATATAGTTGTTGTCAACCTCCTAGCTCTCTTTCAAAAAAATTTGTCAAGAGACTTTACAACCAAGATAGGTTACTATCTCTTAGATGAATAGTCCTTATTGGCCTTTAGGACAAGATATGGGACCAAATTGACCATTAGAACTTAGCCTCTTACAAGGTTTCACATTGAGCCATACATTGAAACAAACTCTAACTTGAATTATGTTGTTCATGAGAAAGAGGAGTCTAATATGGATGATGGAGATTATAAACTTAAAGTTATCTCTAATTTGTTCTTGGATTAGTATGGTTTATATGCATATGGACATGATCGTTATGCATACTTTGAACAAACTGACCTTAGGACTTATTATATGCATGAGGATCCAATTGAAGGAGCTGAGGTAAGTATCAAACATTCTCATGTTGTTGAAGGTAACTATATGATTCATGAGTATGATGATCATAGGTTGATAAATATAAATGAATACCATAGTGTAAAAAATGATGTCTTTATCCTTACCATTGATGAGGATGCTTTGGATGATGACACTCATGAGGTGGATGAGAATGACTTGTGGTAAAGGTTTGATGTCATATGTCATGAGTTTGATCAGCTTGGTAATGTTACTCCTCTCAATGAGTCTACATTTACTTTGGTTAATACCTTTAAAAATCATAATGTTGAGTATCTAAATATTCATGGTGAAAAGTCTCATGTTGCGAATGAAGAAGAATTATGGAAAAAGCTCAATGCCATATGCAAAGAGTTTGACAAGTTGGGTAAGTCTCCCTTTTCTCGAAGATATTCCATATCTAATATTGAGATTGTCAACGAAACTAATGATCATGTTATCAAGTGTCCCTTAAGATATTAAGGTGAAGGTCATTTCGCTGATCAAGAATCTACTATCATAAAGCAATCTAATGATGCTAGTGTCCAAGAAGTTGTGAATATGGAAGATAAGGACAAAGTAGATTTTGTTCCACCTAAAGAATAGTCAGGAGACCCATTAGATGTTGATCTGTATCCAAAAGTGTTAGATCATGAATAATAATATATTAATGCTTCTAAACATCAAGCACATTCTATCTAAGAAGAGGACAAGGTTGAGAGGGATGTCATACACTCAAATATACATTTTTTTGGAGAACATCCAATGGATATGAAAAATATCACAATATTTGAATCCCCAATCAAGGCTCTTAGAGATAAAAAATTATCACTCATGAAGGTTTCAAATAGTCTAATTATAGATATAATAAAATCTAAAGGAGGTGATAGGCTTCTTGATCACCTACATATGTAAGTGATTGGTGATGAGCATGTTTCTCATGCTAGTGTTGAACATGGTCATTGATGTTAGGTTGTCATTGATGTCAAAGAGAGCATGAGATACTAGTGCATGAATGACCAAGAAGTTATGTTTGATATATTGAAGAGATATGGCATATTTTTAGGTCTATAAGGACAAATAATAAGTTGTGAGGCATCCATGGATGTTTTTGTGAAGTTTTGGTGTGTCACTTGATCATTGGGAAAGAGAATCATGCATATTCTAGCTTAAGATAAGCCAGACCATCACTACACATCATACAAATATGAATGAACTAGCAAGTTTGTACATTTAATGTAGGTACACAAAAAGTCAACTAAGGTCAAATGTTTTCATGGAGATATTATATTTAGTGCCAAAAAGGAACCCTAAAGATTTATATTCTTGAAGTGTTTTCTATCTCAATTTATAAAGCTTCAAAGTTGCTCTTGTAGACAGTGATGGGCCAGAGACTATCAAGTTTAACTACATTGAAGTCTGAGGTCAACTAGTCAGTAGATCTAATAATGCATATTAAATCATATATTATGATCCAATGGTGTGCATAAATTCAATATGTCAAATAATGCACTCGCTAGTGACAAGTATCTCATTCTCTATGTGTTAGCAAGAGATCAATGGCTTGTGGGTGTTCATGTACATGAAGATCCAATGATGAGCGTTCAATCATACATAAGTGATCCAATGGTGCATATTTAGTCAAAATTTAAAAAAGTCTAAGATTTCATGTGTTGGTGACAAATGTCACTATCTCATTGAGTTGATAAAAGATCAATATTTTATGGGTGTTCGTACAAATAGAGATTGATAGTGTGGGTCAAGTCAAAGAATCAAATGTGCAAAAGGCACGCAAAGCTGCCAAGTGGCGTAATCATGGGATTTCTAATATAAGATTAATGGTGATCATTAAAAAATAAAGATCAAGATATTTATAGGAGAAAAATGGTATGTATTTATCCATAGTTTATAGGAAGCATGAGATGAGGTTAAGGTGCTCGATGTTTAGTGTCTGAATAATGAATGTTGGAATTTGAATATTCAAATTAACAAGAGAAAACTAGTGCTTAGGTTTTGAGCTATATCTTTTGATCTAGGACTAATTTCATGGTGATATAAAAATAAACATTGTAGGGGACTATAAGGCACATCCATAGAATCTAATTATAAGGTTTGAATGTTTGTACAATCAAATATATTAAGCTCCAAATTTTACTATGTTTGACCATATTCTACAAGTGACCAAAGAAGGTTAATTGAGTTGTTATTGATAGAATTTCAATGTTTCAAGATGAGATAAATATTAGAGACATTATAGACTACATGAAGACCATTTGTATGGATTTTTTAGGTTTGAATAATCCATATTTAGTGTGAAAAATTGCTTAGAAGTTGATTGTTTTTTTAATGCACTGGCATATTGAGTGACTATGTTGCAGGAGAGATTTGAAGGTGTTATAGGTAGAATTGAAAAAGAAAATGAGTATGTATATGTCCTATAAGACTCTAAGGCTTATGAGAAGGCTTTGGTTGTCATATTTTCCATTGATCAGATATGGAGAGTTAAAATAGTATAACTATAGTTTGGTTGTATATGACCAGTATGAGTGGTCATTTTGAGAGAGTTAATTTGAGTGCTTAGAGCCTATGTTAGAATGTCTAAATTACATAGAGGTGTAGCAGAGGTCCTAAAGAGTTTCTTATAGGTAAAATCATTGATATGGGGGTGACTTAGTGATCCTAAATAATCCAACTTCAATTATAATCTTTATAAACACTTAATCAATTACCACAAGCATTCATGAAGCATATACAACATTTATAGTAATGAATAAGAGAGATAATGCAAGATAAATCACATAACACATGACATACATAAAACCCACTAGAACCTACAATTGAAATGCTATATTTTAATAATAAGAACCAATTTAGACTAGCTGTAATTGATCAAGGAACTACCATCCCTATTTAGTGAGACTACAATCCCACACAGTACTACCACACCTATCTAGATGACCTACAAAAATAACTAAAATTTTAGCAAGTTTTACCTTATAAGGAGGCTAAAACCACATTAGATGTTAATCTTACACAATAATACCTATGAACATATCCACCTTTAAATTAATGTCTACAACACCTGATAATGGACCTCTGCTTATCACTCTTCTCTTTCACTCACACTCAATCTATAAGAGCACTATTTTTCTAACAGAATTATGACCAAAAGTTCATAAAAATAGTTCTCAAAATGATCTAATAATAAACTCATCAATAGGTCACTCTATCCCTCATTTTATCCACAATTCACACACACAAGCCTCTCTCAAATAGCCTCTTGAGCAACTTGCTCATTCTGCCTCCTCTATGCTCATTAGGTCCAATGACTTGTATGTCCTTCTGCACCAACTTAATCATAAAAACATGTTTAATTATTTTCATTATCTATTGGTCCTCATTGACCTATATATTCTATTTTAAAGGCTATTATATTCATTTGGATCTACATTCACACTCACTCATTCAAGTCTTACACGTATAGAAATCGACCCTTTTGATTTCACTATTTATAGAGCATTCATGATCATCAACTTCATGTTCAACCATTATAATTTTATTAAACATTAAGGCATATAATAAACAAAGATAAATCTCAATTACATCCTCATAGTTTATCCATAGCATCCATGGCTTACCCTTAAGCAACTACACCTTTCAATAAGGCCCTTGTAGCTCATATAGGTCTCATGGAGACCTATTCACCCATTTAGCACACCATCGAGAAAAATAAGAACATATGACCACTTTAAAATACATGTGTCCACTCCTTATATCCCTTTTGACATCATAAAATGATCACAGTCATCTTAGCTTACATTTTTATATGCTCAAACAACTCAAACATTGACCTGGTGCACAGGAACATCATGAACAAATACACAGTCAACTTCTTAAGCTTTGTTCATACTATATATGATTGATCACACCTCCAAAATCCATATATAGAATCATCATGGAGTATAAAATAGTCACCAATATCAAAATCATCAAGATATATTGAAATAACATCAAAATGAGCTCAAACATCCTCCTCAGGTCACTTGTAAAACACAGTCGAACACACAGTCAATTTTGGAGATCAATATATTTATCTATATAAACATTCAGACCCTTAAATCTATATTACCATATTCATCTTTTAATCCTCTACATATTTTATTTTTACATTATGAGTAAATTCAACCTAGATCAAAGAATGTGTCCCAAAAACTAGACACTAGTATTTCCCTTTATAAAAATTAAATATTCAAATACAAATGGTCACAATTAAACTTTAGACATGTTGACCTCATTTCGTGCAATATTGTAATGTTAAATTTATTAGGAATATAAAACATAGATCAATATTAATGAATTAAAAATTAAAATAAAATGTAGAAAAACATAACATAATAGAGACACAAATTTAACATGGTTCACCCAATAAGGGCTACATCCACATAGAAATGACTAGTCCTTATTATTTAGTCCAACAAATGAAGGGAAAAACTTGAAATAAAAGCACTATAATATCTTCTTCACTCACATATAGCATGCCACCATAATTACAATTCTCTCATATCAAAAGGAAGGTTACATATAGGGAAAAAATGGACAAACATAATTTCTACGGTTAGATCTGCAACTTAATATTGAATAGTTCAGATTTACTATGAAATTAGAATATTTTATAGTGCATTTTTAACTAAATTTTACTTCAAGGGTACTAGCCTTGAACCCACACTAGAGGAGATCTAAAATAGGTCATCTCCCCTCTAGAACCCAAGATGACCATAGTGTGGAGGGCGGGGTCAGGGGGCGCGGGTCTTGCCCCCTCACACCCTCCCTGTTAGGAACTGGGCATTAAAATAAGATCAGGGTCCACCATCTAATAATCTCCCACTTGGAAACTGATTTATACAACTCGACCGCTACAACTCTTCCTTTTAATTTTCTTTAAACTTTGACCCTAGCGTGGTTCTCATCCTCCTTGTTATTCTTGAAGCCCTATTGAAGCTGAATAACTTTCTAGCTTCTCTTTAATGCTTGCCCTTCTTAGACTTACCATGATTCCTTGGGCCCTTTCCTTTGTCCTTTTGTCTTCCCCTATTTTTCATAATCAAAGTATTATCTGATGTCACACCTATGATTTTATGTCACATTTCCTCCTTAATAATAACATCCATAACATCATCAAACTTTAAAGTGTTTAAACTAGAGACATAATTACTCACATCCATGACCAAGCCATTCTAACTTTCTAGCAATGAGCATAGAATCAAAAGAGCCCTAACCTCATCATCAAAATTTAATACTATAGAGATTAAATTATTTTTTACCATGTTAAATTCATTTAAATAATCAGCAACATACCCACCTTCTAAAATTTCTAGATTATATAAACTCTTCATAAGAAATACCTTGTTGGAGGCTGAGGATTTTTCATACACTCTATCCAATGCCTTAAACACATATATTATTGTCTTTTATTTTGAAATATTTAAGGTCACTAATGCTTCCAGTCATAGCCGTATTGTTCCTAGTGATTTTCTGTCAATAACCTCCCAATCTTCATCCTTCATAGTTATTGGATTCTTTGTTATTCTGCCTAATGGTAAGAAAAGATCCTTCTAATATAGATAGTCTTCCATTTACATATTCCATAGCTAGTAGTTTTATCCACTAAATTTTTTGACCTTAAACTTGCCTTCTTCTACCATTGCTCCCACTTGAACTAGGAACCCTCTTTTCTTATGAGTTTATCTACCAAATAAACCTTTGGCTTTGATACCAGTTATTAGGAATACATAATACAAAGAAATATTAATGAATTAAAGATAGAAATAAAATGTAGAAAAATACAACACAATAGAGACATAGATTTAACATGGTTCACCTAATATGGGCTACATCCACACTAAAATAGCCAATCCTTATTATTATTCAGTCTAACAAATGAATGGAAAAACCTAAAATACAACCTTTGCAATATCCTTTTCACTCACATACAATGTGCCATCATAATTATAATTCCCTCATATCAAAAAGAGGGTTACGTATAGGGAAAAAATTCACAAACATAACTTCTACCATTAGATCTACAACTTAATAGTGAACAGTCTAGATTTATTATGAAATTATAATATTTTATAGTACATTTTTAACTAAATTTTGCTTCAAGGGTGTTGCCACCAAACCCCCACCATTGGGGCTCTAAAATAGGTCACTTCCCCCTTGGACCCCCATGATGACCATAGTGGGGGGGGTGTTTTCCCCCCACACCCCCTGGCAAGAACTAGGCATTAAAATAAGATCAAGCTCCTCCATCTAATAGACTTATCACACATCATTGATCTTTATAGATTAGTCAGGTCTTTACTTTAAATAGCTCACCATTCTATCAATTTTTATGAACCCCCACTCATCATTAGATCCTTATCCTTTACCTTTGATCAGACATTAAACATCAAGCACCTATCTTCATCTTGTTGCTTCTTGACTTCTTGGCATAAACATGTATCATCGATCTTCTCAAAACTTGATCGAACTTTAACATTTGCATATTTGACTATGGGAACCTTATTCATCTGCCTGAGTATCCATTTTTGAACCTTAATAACTTCTTCTGTATTTTGATGCATGATCTTAAATTTGGACCATGTGATCTCCCCACATAGCAAAATCCATCCATGTAACAATCTACTCCTAAAACCCACACACATACAAGATATTCCATCATCAACATGCTCACTCATAATTTTCTTCCACAGAGCCAACTATGCCTAGAAATACTTATAAGGCCAAATTTGTTCATGTATATCATTTTATGCACTTAATTTCATGATCTAAATTTTAGCACAAATAAACTAGGCTGAAAACTAAACAAACCCATATGATCATCTTTTCCTAAAATGTCCACATGTGTGAGATATGACATCAAAAATTGCTTGCTCAACTCTATTTGAACATAGAAATCACTGTCAAAATGCTTGGGAGCCTAACTTTACACATGCATATATTTTATCACGCTATATCTCATGAACTAAAATTTGACACATAAGAACTAGGGAAAAAATTGAACAAACCCATATGATCATTTTATCTTGACACCTCCATGTGTGTGAATGTTGATCTCATCAACATGCTTATTCAACTCTACTTGCACCCTTTTACAAATTTGGCTATGGGAACTTAGTGAATTTTGTCTAAGTAGCCAACTTTTCATCCTCATATCTTTAATCGCACTTCATTGCATGACTTGAAATTTAGCACATAAAAACTAGGGACTGATATGATCACAACCATATGACCAATCCCCCTTGAATCATTTCCATGTGGCAATAGTGACATCATCAAACTGCCTACTTAGATTTTCTATCACTGGACTCAAAGTGTCTAGATGAAAACAATGGACAACTAGATGAATTTCACTTATGCACACAAGTAATAAAATCATATAAAACATATTATGGACCTATTACACATCCTTAATACTTTGTACTCATCCTTGAACATCTCTAACTGTGCCAAAACAAAAAATCAACTAATCATACTTCAAGCATACTATGACACGCACATTGCACACTTTGTCATTATCACTTAGGCTATTAGGGCACTTTATCCACTCACTAGAACACCTCCATGACAACACCATGACATTACTGAGAACTCTCTAATAATCTACCCCTTTATCATTGATGTCAACAAACATCATATAGCAATATATAGCATACCTTCCTTCTCCGGCAAAGCACTCCCACAACAGGAACTTTCTCCCCGTTTGACACGATGACAAAATGGGCACCAACTAATCTTGAGGACCTAAAAGGAAAAAAAATAGGAAATGACCATCTTAGAAATATGATACAAACTCCCCCTTACCTTGAGCCTACCTCTTCTTATCTTGACAACTTCCTCTTGCTTCATGTCAACACTCTCTTGAACCAAGCACTACAATAAATGAAAAAAGAACACACAAAACCACATAAATTTGATGGAACACATTAATAATCATATGATAGGGACTCCCCCTAATAACTCTAGTCAATTTCACCTTCTGATCATCTTCAAATCTCCACACACTATGAAGAATCACCACACATGCTTACTAGCCTTCTCTCTCAAGCTACCATAAGGACCACCAACAAAACTTCATACCACTCACCAAATAGGAAACATATACTAAACCAACCTAAGAACTAATCTTGAAACAAACATACTTTTCTCTTTTGGAAAAATTGAGCAAAATGCACTCTTCCTCAAACTAAGCATATCCTTCCTCCTTATAACCCTACTTAGAACTTATAGAGCCCACAAATTTTTGTAAACACAAATTCAAGACCTAAAAATTCATATCTAGAGAACTCTCATATTCCCCCTTAATCACATAAATTTTCAACAACAATATCATCTTATAAAATATACTTTCTTCACAAACCAACTACCCAATTAAGCCTCCAACTTGACAAAAACTTGAATAACTAAGAACCACAAATATTCAATTCTCAATGAAGCTTGATTTGACCACCCATTTGGCCCATTCAACATATTAATAATCATCATACCTCAACTCACAAGGCAAACCACTTTTATAATAGAGCTCAAAACCCTATAATCTCAAAACAAATAATGTCAACCTCTTAAACTTATTGCACACCTGGAGACACCCATCACACACTTTTGAACCAAAAATTGAGCCACCATACCTTTGGGAACATATATTTACTATAAACCATTTTAGGCCTTCTTGCCGTTAAGTTAAAAACTAAGAAAAACTGAGAGTACTCAAAAATATTTAGTTGGCACATACATACCTTTAGACCTCAAAAGCACCTGGAGCACATCACAAATAAATGCATAGACCTTTTTGAGTACCACATACTTATTGACATTGTGTCAAACTCATTATGCCATCTATAAACACCCATTATAATCCTACACAATATCTCCTTCAAAAACCTCTAGAATAAGATCATGAACTTGTTGCTCCCCCTTAACCAAACACCTTCTATAATTGGAATTATCATCTTGAGCACACAAAATTGATTCTCCACACCTTCTTTCTTAGATTCAACTACTTAGTCCTCTAATCCTAGGACCTGGCCAATTACAAAGCTCTTTCTAACTTCATGCTTCATTAGGAACATCACATCTTTAATAAGTCTATAAATACTATCTAATCATAGCCAATACTCATATTGAGATACCTCATCTTTATAACACTATGAAATTCAATGGCATACACAACTGTTCAACAAGCCTTTAATAGGCTTAACAAGATCTAAGATAAAAGCTTAGAAGAGAGGACTTTAACTTATAGGCTCACTTGGCATCTACCACAAACTGATATGTAGATAGATATTTAAAAATCACCTTTATACCATAGCATCCAAACCATGATCAACAAGATAACTCCTTCTTAAGATAGGACCACTAAGATTCTTCAAAAAATTATTTTCTTTAACAATTAGATATATAAAAATAATTCACAAACATACATTGTTTTCATACCTTCTCACTAAAAAATATCTAATAGCCACCAAGCTTCCTCTGACTGACAAGTGTCTCCTTGAACACTAGATAGAGACACACTCTACACCGAAATTCTCTACCATGGTGTGAAACTAAGAGTTACCCACAACTCCTTATATTCCTTCTATTCCTTATTCATCTAATACTTATAGTTCTTCTTCTTTTTAGGCTTAGAACTAGCCTTAATCAACACCTTGGCTTTCTCCTTGAGCTTGACTTGAACTAAATTTTGTTTTTCCTTTCCAATATGGGTAGTTGATATATTCTCTACATTAAACTTGTTAACAAATGCTAGCAACAAAAACTCTTGAATTTCCTTTACTTTTGATCCCTTTTCCATATTAACAACAAATCCATCAAGACTCTTGGACACAATAGGATTATTCTCCTTAGTCTTTACTACCTCAGGTATCCATAACAGAGTTTGTCCTTTATCAAACCTTCTAAGAGCTCTATATCCTTTCATATACCTTGAAGACTTTTTAACACTATTTAGACTAAATACAAAAAGATGTACACTCTTCTGACAACTAAAACAAGTAACATCATTTGTACCTTTTGATAGATTTGAACTATGATCAATCTTTGGCCAAAAACTCTTATCATATCTCCATGAATGTCCATACTTGACTGACTTCATTTTATAGTCCTTAGCTCTATGACCATAAATATTACATGTATAACAATGACCATGAAATAAACTAGCATACCTTGAAGCATTTGGTTATTTAACAGACCTTCTTATATTGCTCTTGACCTGATCTGACTTCTTTTGATCTTCTTCAAACTTGCTTATCTTGATAACAAATTACTCATGCTCATCCATCAATGAACCTAGAATGGTTTCTAATTGAATGCTCTCATCCTCTTTAGCTCTTACACTTGAAATTATAGCCATTAACTGACCTCTAAGAAATTGGATAGTTTCCTTATCACTCTTAGCTTCTTTAGCCATGTCATCCTTTATTCTAGATGATTGCTCTATCAAACTTCCCTCAAGGAAACTGACTTGTGCTTCAAGACCTTTTATCATATTTCTCATCTTATGATTTTTCTTTTTTTTCTCCTTTAGTTCACCAAGTGCACCCATGAGCTCAACTTATAGATCAACTTCTTCTTCACTATCATGGAAAATTTCTTCATCACATATGATGTCCTTTTCTTTTAAATAAATTTTCTCTTTTGAACTCAGACTTGCCTTGGAATATTCTAGTTGATCTTTGAGGTCATTGATAACCTTCTCATCCACTTTAGCATCATTTTTCATAGTACATATCTGCTCTTCAAGTGCTTTGATCATAGCCTTCCATTGTTGATTCTTTTTCTTTAACTGCTTAGCCATCTTTGTACCTACTTAGGATCACCTTCAAGCTATTAGGCTTACTCCAAAGGACCAACTTTGTTACCAATTGTTAGAGGTACAATCATTGAGAGAGGGGAATCAGTGAGCTGAAATAATCCATCTTCAATTTTGATCTTTACAAACACTTAATTAGTTACCACAAGCATTTATGAAGCATACACAACATTCATACAAGAGAGACAATGCAAGATCAATCACATAACACATGACATACCCTCTTGGGGAATAAAACCCACTATAAATTGTAATTAGACTATTATCCTATAATAACAAGAACCAATTTAGACCAATTGTAACTAATCAAGGAACTACCATCCCTATTTAATGAGACTATAATCCCATAAGGTGCTACCACACCTATCTAGCTAAGTTGAAATAAAAACCAAACTTTTAGTAAGTTTTACCTTATAAGGAAGATACTACCCTAGGTGTTGAGTTGTCACAACAAAACCTATGAACATATCCACCTTTGAACTGATATCTACAACACCTAATGATGGACCTCTGCTTATCACTCTTCTCCTTCATTCACACTTAATCTATAAGAGTACTATTTTTTCAACATAATTATGACTAATAGTTCATATAAATAGTCCTAAAATTTATCTTCTCATCAACTCATCTACATGGCATTCTACCCCTCCTTTGATCCATAATTCATGCACACAAGCCTCTCTCCAATATCCTCTTGAGTAACTTGCTCATTCTTCCTCCTCTAGGCTCATTAGGTCTAATGACCCATATGTACTTCTAAACCAACTTAATCAAATAAGAATGTTTTATCCTCTTCACTCTCTATTGGTATTCATTAACCTATACCTTATCTTTCAAAGGTTCTTACCTTCACTTGGCTCTACATTCACACTCACTCATCCAAGTCTAGAAATCAACCTTTTTGATTTCACTATTTATAGAGCATTCATGATCATCAAATTCATGGTTGGAAATTAGACTTGACTTAACCCTAAAGTAATATAATACACAAATATACAACTCAGTTACATCCTCATAGGTTAGCCATAATGTCCATGGGTTACCCTTAAGTAACTACACCTTTTAATAAGGCCCTTGTAGCTCTTATAGGTCTTATTGAGACCTATTCACCCATTAGGCACACCATTGAGCAAAAAAATAACACATGACTACTTTTAGATACATTTTCCCACTCCGTATGTCCCCTTAGACATTATCAAATGATCATAGTCATCTTATCTCACCTATGCGTATGCTCAAATAACTCAAACATTGACCTGGTGCACCAGAACATCATGAATGAATACATAGTCAACTTATTAAACTTTGTTCATATTATATATGATTGCTCACACCTCAAAAATACAAATTTATCATCCTCATTGAGTATATAATTCTCCCCAATATACAAATCATCAATATATCGAAACAACATCAGAATGAGTTCAAACATCCTCCTCATGCCACTTGTAGAACATAGTCAAACACACAGTCAAATTTGAAGCTCAATATCTTTATTTGTACAAACATTAAAACCCTTAAATATATATTTATATATTATCCTTGGAATCCTATACATTTTTTATTTTTACACCATGATAAAATTTGACCTGGATTAAAATATATGGCCTAAAAACTAGACATTGGTATTTCCCTTTCCAAAAATCAAATATTCAAATTCAAACAGTCACAGTTAAACTTTAGACACATTGAAATTATTTATTATAGTATTTAAATTTTTAATTATCATGTACCATTGATCTCTATATATCATTCAGGTCTTTACTTCAAATTTCTTGCCATTCAATCAATCTATACAAACCCCTGCTCATCGTTAGATCCTTATCCTTTAACTTTACTTAGATGTTAAACATCAAACACCTATCCTCATATAATTTCTTCAGTAATTATTGGCATAAATTTACATAATTTATCTTCTCAATACTTTCTCAAACTTTAACATTTGCATATTTGACTAAGTATGGGAACCTTGCTCATCTACTTGAGTAGCCATTTTTGAACCTTAATAACTTCTTTTATGCTTCAATGCATGATATCAAATTTAGACCATATGATCTACCCACATATGAGAATCCATAAATATAAAAATATAATCCTAAAACCCACACACATTCAATTTATTCCATCATCAACATGCTCACTCAAAATTTTCTTCCACAGAGCCAACTATGCCTAGAACTACCTAGAAGGCCAACTTTGCTCATGCATATCTTTTGATGCACTTAATCTCATGATCTAAATTTTAGTGAAATTATAGTAGGATCAAAACTAAATAAATCCATATTATCACCTTATCTTTAAATTTCCACATGTTTAATATATTACATCAAAAAAATTCTTACTCGGCTCTATTTGAACATAGAAAACACTGTCAAAATGCTTGGGAGCCCAACTTTGCACATGCATATCTTTTGTTGCGCTACATTACATGACTTGAAATATAGAAAAAAATAACTAAGAACAAAAATAAATAAACCCATATGATTATTTTATCTTGACACCTCCATGCATGTGAATGCTGACCTCATCAACATGCTTACTCAGTTATGCTTGCACCCTTTTGCAAATTTGGCTAAGGGAACTTAGTGAATTCTATCTGAGTATCTAAATTTTCATCCTCATATCTTCAATCATGATTAATTTCATGAATTTATATATAACACATAAAAACTAGGGACTAATTTAATTATAACCATATGACAAACTCCCCTTAACTCATTCTCATGTGGTAATGTTGATGTCATCAAACTACCTACTCAAATTTTATGCCACTAGACCCAAAGTGTCTAGATGAAAATAATGGACAAAAATATGAATTAAACTTATGCACACAAGAACTAAAATCATATAAAACATCTTAGGTACCTCTTTCACATCCTTAATACTCCATACTCATCCCTAAACATCTCTAACTATGTCAAAATAGAAGATCAACCAATCATACTTTAAGCATACTAGGACAAGCACATTACACACTTTGTCATTGTCACTTAGGCTATTAGGTAACTTCATCCACTCAATATGACACCTCCATAACATCACCATGAAATAAATGACAAATCTCTAATATAATTCACCCATATGATCTAATCATATGGCTATGTGAAATATTTGAGTAGTTGCTTTAAAAGTTTGAGACTCTATTTTCTATGTATAAAGCCCTAAAGAGAAAGGAGACCTAATTGGTAGGTTCAAGGTTTGAGTTGGTGTTCCAATTGTAATGGAACCATATTGGAGTAATCAACAGGATATTTTAAATATATTTTATATGCTTTAAGCATTGGTAAAAGATTAAGGTGGTCCAAGTAGTCTCACATGTAACATGTGAGTATGAAGGCCTAATTATTTTATGTCTCACCAAGACTTAATGGTGGTTTGGGGATAATAAGTTATTGTATGACCTAAGGAGTGTGTATTTCTTACATTCAAAATTCATGAGGACCTATTTCAAAGGTGGTTCAAATATGTAAAGCATCTTGGCTGACTAAGATGGGTTATACCAAGAGAGTGGTATAAATACAAGGCATAATTGGACTAATTATGTTGGAGGTGAATGTGTGGATTCAAGAGAATTAGATAACCTTTGAAAGATAAGGTATTGGTTAGTGAGTACCATCATAGAGTGAAGCATATTAGTCATTCTTATCTGATTAAGTTGATGCAGGTGAATATACAGGTCATTGGACCTAATAAGCTTAAAAGAGGTAGATTGAGTGAGTGCGCCCTTGAGATTATTTGGGTGAAAGAGTGAAGGTGAATATTTCAAAAAAAGGTGGTCATCATCAATTTAATAGTATAAATAGGTGTTTAATATTATTTTTTCAAGGTAGCTGAGGTGATGCTTAGTTGCCTAGGGGATTGGTTCCTCCTTGTAAGGTGAAACTTGCTAAAAGGTCTAGTTTTTATGGGTGCTTAACTAGATAGGGGTAGTAACTCCTTGTGGGACTAGTATCTCACTAAATTATGGGATGGTTGTTTTTTTATTAGTTGGTTCTAGTCTAAATTAGATCTTGTCTTTATAGTACTACAGTCCATCTTGTGTGGTTCAATGGGTTTTATCCCCCAATAATGTTTTCCACATATATCATGTGTTATGTGATTGATCTTGTTATATCCTCCTTTTTCAATGCAATGATTAATTTGTATGCATATTGATTGTATGTGTTTAATGTTTAAGAGTTTAGAATTGAATTTGATTATCTAGCATCACTGATTCACCCCCCCCTTAGTGATTGTACCTCTAACAATTAGTATAAGAGTTGGACCTTCTATACAAGTTTAACCACTTAAAGGTGATCTAAGGTACAATATGGGTAAAAAATAAAGTTGTTCAAAATAAAATAACATCATATATGATGAATAAGTTTTTCATGATAGTGAAGAAGAAGAATTTGTCTATGACAGCGAGGAAGAAGAACTTGATCTAGAAGCTGAGCTCATGAGTGTACTTGGTGAACTAAAAGAGAAAAAGAAGAGGAATCATAAAATGAGGAATATGATAAAAGGTCTTGAAGCACAAGTCAAGTCTCTTCAATGGATTTTATCAGACAATTCCATAAGAGAGGAAAATAAAAATCAAGAAATGATCAAGACTATGGAAGATCAAACATGTAGATTGAAGGATGACATGGCTAAAGAAGCTAAGGAGGATAAGAATACCATCAAAGATGTTAGAATTTAGTTAGAGGCTATAATTTAAAGCATGAAATCTAAAGAAGATGAATGTATTCAATTGACTACTAATCTTATTTCCCTGAAGAATGAGCATGAAAAGGTCATAGTCAAGATTGGCAAGCTTTAATAAGAACAAAATAAATTAGAACAAGTCAAAGAGGATGAAGAACAAATCAAAAATATCAAGAATTAATTAGGGGAAGCTAATGCAAATGTGAAATCAAGAGAAGATAAGTACACTTAGCTAAATATTGAGATGGGGTTCTTGAAGAGTGAACATGAACAAATGTTAAACAAGTTAGACAAGCCTGAAAAGAAGCATAAGAAGCCTGAGCAAGTCAAGAAAAATTCAAACTTAAAAGTCAATAAAAGAAGCCCAGTTAGACAACCCAATACAATAAGGTATGCAAGTTATTTTCATGGCCATTTTAATTCTTTCTATCAATATGGTTATAACGTAAAATATTGTAGAAGGATGATTTCCAAGAATGAGTTCTCATGGAGACTTGGAAGAAGGAGCAATTGGTCTTGGAGAAATCATAACTTAGATCAGTCAAGAGGTATGTTAAATGATATTGTTTTTTATAGTTATAATAGATTAGGACATATTTCTATATTATAAAAGAATGGTTTCAAGATGCACTCAAGTCTTGACAAGAAGAAAGATGCTCCTAAAAGTCACTCAATGGTGTTGAGACCAAAGACTATAAAGGATAATCTTGATCAAGGTGGACTACCTACTACAAAAAATAAGGAATAAGATATGAAGAAGATATATGAATTCTAAGAGAATTTATCTTCTGCCTAGAGAGAAAAGGAATATCACAATCATCATCAATCAAAAGATATGAATGATCTTATTTATTTTAGATGTCATAGAGTTGGTCATATTTCTAGATACTACAAAAAGAGGTTGAATGAGTTCTCAAAGAAAAACAAGGTGTATGGATCTCCTAATATATAATTAATATGTCACACATAATTATGTAGACCTAAGTCTATTAGGAGAGATCAGAATGAGACCAAAGATGGTTTGTTCGCTATGATAGACATGAAGGAAAGATAAGAACATCTGTTGACAAATATGAAATAAATAATGAAGTCAATCATCCATTCAAAGTCAATCAAATGATGAGGTAGGACTATAAATCAAATAAAGTTATGGAGATATGGGAGTATGCTAAGTTTTGGGACTTTTAGTCTCTCTATGACAAAGGGGTGTCTCTGTTTAGGCTTCAAGGAGAAACTTGTCAGAAAGAGGAAGCATGGTGGATGCTAGTTGAGTTTTTTATTAATGTTTCAGGACAAGAAAGGTCATGAGAAAATATGGTGGCTTAATGTAAAAGGACATGAATAAGTTTAGTGATCTAAAGATGTCTATGGTTCTAAGTTTTCATATCAGGGTTTTGAGTGTGTATTTGAGAAGGTTAAAGAATTTTGTTTCATAATCTTGCTTCATTGGTTGCAGTGAAATGTGTGCTCAATGTGCATTAAGGAACTTTGGTCTTAAAGGTATGTTTATATCATTTTTGGATGCTTAAAATAGTAGGTCAAATGTTGAATAATGAAGGCTACTTTGAAATTTAGATGTTTGAGGCATGCAGAGTTGACTAGTTACTCTTAGCCCAGAGATATGAGTTACTCTATAAGAAGAAGATGATTTATGGTTTGAGCCTTAGTGGCTTGTGTTGTTTGAATAATTATTGTTGATTCTATAAGGATTCACTTTGATATGTTGTTCCATACTTGATTTATATGTTAATTTATTTATGTGCATCATATATTCTTTTCTTGGGAAAGAGCTTGAATGTTTATTCCTCATTAAATGGGTGGCTTGTGAGAGAAGGCTTCAAGGCTAGTATGAATATTCATCATGGTTTGTGTTGATCTAAAGTTGATCAAAGGGGTTCCTAAGCTCAAATTACTTAGGGGAGTCCCTGTCAATGTTTTCAAGGTGAGTTCAAGTAGTTTTTGGTGCTCTTGTGTGTCTTTATCTTCATAGAGCAGAATATGATCAAAGAAGAGTGTAGTAATAGTTGAGAAGTTCAAGGTAATAAGTGGTATACATAGAGTTAGGGGGAGATAACTCAGCTATCTTGAGTGGCTTGAAGAGCTATACATGATGTGAAGGGAAACATATGTGAGATGCTTCAGTCAGATTGAATATATGATGATATCTGTTTTAGATGAGAATTCAAGAAGGTTTATATGATGACTTCATCAAACCTAATCATAATTATGAATCTATGTTAAATCATCATGCATAAGCAAAGGGAGTTTGTGAGTTCTACAGGTAAATAGGTCCAAGGATTAGAGATGTCCAAGTTTAGATTGATGCATGTCAAAGGGGGAGTAATCAATTCATATGATTAAAAGTATGTAAGTATACTAAGAATCTTTAATAAGTATTTGAATGTATACATAATGTTTAGGAATGTTTGTTGGCATGTTGAGTAAGGGACCCTTTATCATTAATGTCAAAGTGGAAAAAATATCAAAATTAAGGATTTCAAATGAATTCATTTTGAAGGAGTTCAAATAAATTCATTTTGATTTCAATGAGAGCATGAGATACTAGTGCATGAATGACAATGAAGTTATGTTTGATTGCTTGAAGAGATATGGCACATTTACAAATCTATAAGGACAAAGAAGAAGTTATGAGGCATCCATCAATGTCTTGGTGAGTTTCTAGTATGTCACTTGATCATTTGGAAATATAATCATGCATATTTTATCTCAAGAGAAGCCAAACCATCATTACATTTCATGTAGATATGAATGAACTAGCAAGTTTGTGAATTTAATATAGGTACTTAGAAAGTCAACTAAGGTCAAATATTTCATGTATATTTTATATTTAGTGTTAATAAGGTACCCTAAATATTTATACTCTTGAAGTGTTTTCTAACTCAATTTATAAATCTTCAAATTTGCTCTTATAGACTGTGATGAGCTAGAGACCATCAAGTTTAACTATGTTAAAGTATGAGGTCAACTAGTTAGTAGATCTAATGGCACACATTAAATAATAGATTATGATCCAATGGTAGGTATAAAATCAATATGTCAAATAATAGACATGCTAGTGATAAGTATCTCAATCTCAGTGTGTTAGCAGTAGATCAATGACACATGGGTGTTCATACAGATGGAGATCTAATGAAGAGTATTCAATCATAAAAAAGTGATCCAATGGTGCGTATTTAGGCAAAATGTTAAAGAATATAATATTTCACACACTAGTGACAAGTATCACTATTTAATTGAGTTGGCATAAGATAAATGGTTCGTGGGAGTTTGTACAGATAAAGATCGATGGTACGGATCAAGTCTGTGAACTACGAATTTGACTAAGAAGAGGAGATTAGTATGGTGTTAGTGACAAAATGCATAAAACAAATTGACAAAGAACACACTAAGCTAACACATTAATTCCTATTTACTAGGGTGAGCTTGGTAAAATAAATAAATTATAAACACAATTAAAAAGTAAGGAAAAACACAATAATTCCTTTACCTTCCTTGGATGCTCCAAATGCCTTTGTAGTAGTGGCTTGCTCAGTTTTGTGCTCATGAAGTCCTTGATAATAGAATCTTGTCTACTTCCATCTCTCCTTGGCACTTTTGGCTTGTGGGTTGGCTTGGAATCAATTTGGCTTGGTAACACTAGTTGCATGAAGCTTTTGAAACCAATCTTGCATTATAAATTTGCACAAATTAAGCTTAGAAATGATGTGGTAAGGCCTCCTATTTATAGATTTTTGAGATTGATCAGAATCAACCTGAATGATCCACCTCAAAATTGAGATGTGTTGTTAAGGATTAATTCAATTTTGTAATTAAAATTGAAAGGATCACTAATATTTGGGATAGAGGATTAATTAAGAGGCATGGAGGGCATTGATGAGGCATGAGAGGCATGAATCTTGATATTTGTGGCATTTATGGCCTAGGGATGTCTTCCCAAGAAATGATGTCACTTGATGATGTAGATATTCAATATTCATTTCTAAAAACAAGTATTCAACAAGTTTCCATGGAATTCTTAATTAGGGTCTAATTTGGTTTAATTATCTCTTAAGCATGATTAAGTACTTTATGCACAAATTACTCAAATTGATCAGAATGCTTTGTTATTGGCCCAAAATTTGACTGGATTAAAATTGGAAGTCAATGTTAGATGCATTGGAACCATTATCCCATTTAAGATGTTACCAACAATAAATAATAAAGGCATGTGTCTTGTGCAAAAGATTTAATAGGAAATAGCAATCCATAGCACCTAGGTGCAAAATTGGCATTTTGACTCAAAATGATTTGATCAAAGTTAGCTCGCTCATAAATTGCATTGCCCCATTTAGTGATACCCTATCTAAAATTGCTACTTGAATATGTCAATTTCAACTCATTTAATATGTTTTAGTGTTTTTAGGCTAAATTGTGCATTTTAGGTAGAAATTGATCAAAAACTTGGTTGGAGGTTATTGGTGGCTAGATTTAGGTGTCTATAGTTTGCCCCTATTTGGGAAGGTGTTTCAATTTATAAGCATAGTAACATCTTCTCAAATAATGAAAAGGTATTGTATGCCTACAACTATAATGATGATAAACTAATTGCATGATGCCCCCCTCAAGGGAATGGTTGGCACAAGTAAGTCAAAAAATGGTCCCTCAAAAAGAAAGAAGTGAAACGAGGGGACCAAATAAATGAAAGATGATGGGGTGAAAACACAATGATATTTAAAATGTAGTCAAAATCATTGATAATTCAAGTGGGATGGTGTACAATGGTTTTTCCAAAGGTGGTTATAAGCATTATACCCTGATAGTGGCAACGTGGTATGATAACACAATGATTTGCCCAAAGATGGTTATAATTATTGAAAAGATGGAGCTACCCCAATTAGGACAAACAAACAAGATAATAACATGCCCCTGTATGGGTAGAAAAATAAAAGTGGTGACAATATAATAATTTGCCCAAAGGTGGTTATAATCATTAATAAATTTAGGTGGGATGGTGTGCAATGATTTAGCCACAGGTGGTTATAGTCATTAGACCCCGATTATGGAAAACATGATAAACTTGGTTGAGGATGATAACTTAACACAAAGGGTAATGATGAATTGGAACAAGCTACTAGTAGGGAGATGCTCACTGAACTAATAAATTTTAAAATTATTTCATGGTTAATTACTCTGTTTGGGATATGATTGGGATTGAATCGAGATGTTAGTGTTAAAGATATGTTGATGTATTCATTTATAAATACACTTATTGAAGTTGAGATTTTTTATAACATGTGTTAGTAGACATCATGGTATAACATCATGAAGACTTGGCAAAAATATGCATGAGAATTGACTTCCACAATTCAATACTCAATAAAAAATAATGTACCAATCATAGAAACCATGATGACAATGTAACATATGAATATATATATGGATTCGAGTATAAGTGTGGGCAAGGAATCACCCAATGAACACATATAAATAAAATCAAGGCAACAATGTTGAAAGCAAACAAATAGACAGACAAACAAATAAACAATGTAATAAAAACCCTACTAACATTGCCCCTAGAAAATAGGTGACAACTTAACAAATGAATAAAATGGGAGAATAGAAGAAAAGGAAGGTGGTGGTAGAGTTATCTCCATATGCACTAGGTAAGTGGACACTACCTACATAGTTCCATGGATGTAATATCTAATTAAAAACTTCAAGCCAAATGTAGTTCTCCCAGGGAATGGGAAGAAAAATGATAATTGATGAAAACAAACAGAATGGATGTGATATAAGAATAGGAATAGTCTTTAAAAATGGAAAGGGTGTGAGAGAAAAGGCCAAAGAGGGTGGGGAAACTAACTGACAAGTGGTTTTCTTGAAATGTAGTAAGGGTTCCCATAATCTGTAAGGCAAAAAAGTGGTCCATGTTTTTGTTATTATTTTCTAGCAGTTTTATAAATGTTTTTGGAAAATTTTTAAAGTATCTCAACTCAACCAAGAATGATGAAACACTAAATGGTCAAGCTCACAAAATAATGAGAGCATTCAAACTTAGGTTTCTTTCAAAATGATGAGAGTGTGGCAAGGGGGTGACTGAGCTGACCTCAACAAGTATTGAGCACTACCTACATAGTCCCAGAGTAAGACCTCAAGTCATTGTAGTTCTACCCTACAGTGGAGGAATTTGACTAGTGTAGCAGTCAATTCAAACAAAATAAGCATAGTTTGTAAAAAGGCATAATTTGACATAAAAAGTGGTAAGTTGGTATATCAAGGCTTAATAAACAAATGTTTCCTTAGTGTGCCCATAGGTGGTTATAACTAGGACATGACATCATAGACTAATGGTACTAATTTTCTCAAAGGTGATTATAATTAGTAGCAAGACCAATGATAAGAAGAGAATAACAAATGAAGGATGTAACTACCAAAACTTCTATCACACTGCTCCAAAATATGATCTCTATTTGAAGTACTTGAATGAATTGATGAAACTGATCAGATTCTTTGATGCTAAAAATGTGTAATGAATGGCAAAAACCAAGGTCAAATGGGATAGGATTTAGAACACACTGGGTCAATAGGTCAAAAATATAAAGTGGATATGACCAAGAGAATGGATAAAAATGATATTTGTACAAAGAAGAATAGTGATAAAATGGCATAACTAAAATGGTCCTTACAGATAACACACCTTAGTGTTCAAGCATAGTACATCTTAAGGTGAATAATATTTATTAGCTCAGGAAGTTTATCTCCATCTAGTGTGGCAAGCCTGTATGCTCTTGATCCATAATCTGTAGTAATGATGAAAGGACCTATCCAATTTGGTTTGAATTTACCTTTATGCTTCTTCTTAGCCATGGTATGCTTTTGGTTTTATTTAAGAACAAGATCACCAAGTTCAAATGTTCTATACTTTACACATCGATTGTAGTGGTCTTTGAGTTGGTTCTGATATACTTGAATATTATTGAGTATAGCTATGCATTTCTCATCAAGTAGGTCTAGCTCTTGTAGGTGAGCTACTCGATAGTCATGATCATCCAGGACATGCTTGAAAAAGATGTGTAGTGAAGGCAATTTGACCTCAATGGGAAGGATGGATTTGGTATCATAAATGAGTATGGAGTGGGTCCTATGGGGATATGATGATTGGTACGATATGCCCAAAGGGTAGGAAATATTTGTAGGTGCCAATCATGACCGACATCATTGATAATTAAGAATATTCACAATGGTTTTATTCGATGCTTCAGCTTGGACATTACCTTGAGGGTAATATGTTGTAGAAAAATATTGTGTGATGTTATATTTGGTACATAGTTGGTCTACATCCTTATTCTTGAATGATCCTCCATTATCAGATATAATGTCAGAGGGGATACGGTAGAGGCAAATGAGATGGTTGAAGATGAATTTATAAATTTTCTTTCTAATCACATAAGTGAGGGTTATATCTTCAACCCACTTAACGAAATACTTAGTGGTAGTAAGGATATGTTTATGGCCATCAGATGAAGTGGGGTTTATCTTCCCAATGAGTTCAAGTCCCTATGTATCAAATGTCCATGGTATCAACATCAATTTTAGAGTTTGGGCTAGGGCATGAATTAGATTAGCATGTTGTTGACATTTGTCACACTTCTTTACATATGTAGTTGCATTTGCATCTATCATGGGCCAATAACAACTAGTAAGCAGGAGCTTTTTGGATAGGACTGCCCCACTAGAATGAGCTCCAAATACTCCATGAACTTCTCTTAACGCTAGTGTAGACTCTACCAAATTTAAAAAATGAAGCAGAGTTCCATCAAAACTACGATGGTAAAGGGTGGATCTAAGTAGAGTAGAATGAGTGGTTGTTTTCTGAGATAGGTTAGGTGGTAGAACTTGGTCATGAAGGTAGTTTTGAAGGTTTGAATACTAGATAGAATTAGGACCAACAATATCACAAATCATTGCAATGGTTGAAGGTTTATGAGTTGGTGTTGACAAATTCTTGATGAGGAACTGATACTCTCTAGCTTTATCTATTTTCCAAATCAGAGATCTAATAGTAGCAATGGCATCAACAGTTCAATTACTATCCCTTGGTATGTGCTCAAACTAAATGTTGAAAATTTTTTGCTTAAGAGTGTCAACCATGGCTTTATATGGAATCAACTTGTCACCTTTAGTCTGAAAATGATCTGTGACCTGATTGACGATTAACTGAGAATCACCATACACTTGAAGATGAGATATGTTCTAATGTACTACCTATCAAAGTCTTGTAATAAGTGATTCATACTCAGCCATGTTGTTTGTACAAGGAAAGATGATTCTAAATGATTTAAGGATTAGATCCCTCTATGGTGTAATAAATAAAAGGCCTACATATGATCCATGTGTACTAAATGAACCATCAAAATACAACTTCTAATGTTTCTCTCCAAGAGGCGTGTCAATGACGGTCACTATGGATTCATCAAGAAAATGAAATGTGAGTGGATTTGTGTCTGCAAGGGGTGCTTTAGCAAGTTGATCTGCAAGGACATGTCTTTTGATTACCTTTTGATTGACATACTCTATGTCAAAATCACTAAGAATCATGATCCATTTGGCCATTCTACCTTGTAAATCTATTTTAGATAGTAGATACTTGAGTGGATCTACTTTTGAAATGACCATGGTCTTATTGTTTAATATGTAATGGCATAGTTTTTGAGCTATGAAGACCATGGCCAGACAAGATTTTTCAATAGGTGCATAGTTATGTTCATATGCGACCAAGGTAGGATTAGGTAATATATGGCATGCTCCTTTCTATTGTCATCATGTTGAGCCAAGAGTGCCCCCAGAGCATTGTCAGTAGCTGATAGGTATAAAAAGAATGGCTTTCCAAGCATAGGAGGTAATAAAATAGGTGGATTAGCTAAATAGTCCTTGAGTTGTTGGAAAGTTGTTTGGCAGTGATTATCCTAGTGAAATACAACTCCCTTATTTAGAAGATGTGTAAATGGATGACACTTATCTACTAATTAAGAGATGAAGCATTGGATTGATTGGATCTTACCCTAAAAACTATGGAGTTGCTTCAAATTGGTTGGTGGTAATATCTCAGTTATAGCATGGACTTTAGCCAGATCAACTTCAATACCTCTTTGAGACAAAATGAAGCCAAGTAATTTGCTTGAGGTTACACCAAACACACATTTCTTTAGATTTAGTCTGACTTTGTACTATTGTAATCCTTTAAATATCTTATGCAGCACTACTAGATGGTCGGCCCTATTCTTGGATTTTCCTAACATGTCATCGACATAGTCTTTAATAATATCATGCATCATATCACAGAATATGATAGTCATGGCCCTTTGATATGTAGCTCCAACATTTTTAAGGCCAAATGGAATTACCTAATAATAAAATGTTCCCCATGGAGTGGTGAATGTTATTTTATATTGGTCTTCTAGTGTTATTTTGATCTAGTTGTATCTTGAAAAGCCATCCATGAGTGAAAGCATTTCATAACCTATCATGGATTCAATGATCATGTCAATATTAGGTAATGAAAAGTCATCCTTAAGACAATATTTTTTGATGTCTCAAAAATCAATATATATTCTAATTATTTTAGGCTTTTTGCTAATAGGTACAACATTAGATATCCATTCTGAGTAATCAATGGATCAAATACATCCTGCTTCTAAGAGTTCTTCTAAATATTTCTTTACCAAGATAGAAATGTGATGATACATCTTATGTAGATTTTGTTTTATCAATTTGGCATAAGGATTGACCACAATGTGGTGCCAAACCAAGGTGGGGTCCAAACCTAGCATGTCAGAATAAGCCCATGCAAAGATATCTACAAATTCTCTCAACAGAGATGTAAAGACTTCATATTCCTCCTCAGTGAGGGATGTGCCTAATTTTATGCATTTGGGGTTTGATGGAGTCTTGATGTTTACCTCTATGGTATCTTCAACTAGAAGGGTTGAACCATCTTCTAGGATAATAGGCAAAGACTTGAACTATTGGACTATATCAGGGTCCTCTACTAGGACTTACTTGTCAACTTCTCCTAGGAATGATGAATTTAAGTCCCCTAATGGGAGATCTAGCCATGTGAGAAAAACACTCAAAAATTCTTGAAAATTTTGATCAAATACTTGTTATGCAAAACTAAACTTAGATCCATAGGAAATTTCATCATTGGTGGTCTCCTAGTCTAAATTCCAAGAAGAATGAACACCCCTATCTAATGGCACTTAAAATGGATTTTCACCACTAGACTAAAATTTATCTTTACTTTTTCCCTGGTCAGAAAGTGCCTCAAAGAGGTTTTCACTTTATGACCTCAATGTTTTATCTATTTGTTTTTGGCTAAGGGTGTTCACCTGCTCTCCAAAATAGGCTTCAAGATCTAATGTGATTGAGAATCCTGATTTGTGATCTCCTGATGGAACATTGTCTCTAAGGCCTAAAAATTCATAGAATGCCTCATCCTTCTATGATTTGTAAACATCAGTAGGAACTTCTCTACTTTTTAAAACATTTAAATAGATCTTTTAAATTCTTAATTCCAAAAATTAAACTAAATTGGAAGCAGAAATTTCTCAACTTTATAACTTTGGAGTATTTAGAAATTGATTAAAATTTGATCTAAGAATCATGTTTAAAAACTAAAATTAAGGTGAATTGAAAGATCACATCAGTTATCCATTGAAACTGTCAAATTTTTCAAATTCTCAATTTTATCCAATTTCTCGTAAATGATCAAACAATCAAATTTTGCATTATGATTAAAAATTTGAATTATAATCCGCAAATTAATTGAAATTGAAATGCAAAAATGAATTCATAGATCAAAACATAAAAATTGTTTACAGGGTTCAGAATTCCTACATCCCCAGGTTCTAATCGAATCGATCCATTAATGTTGCTCAAAGTTGTAAGCTAAAATATACTTACAATCAACAATAGATCATTTCTCTCTGTAAAAATAGTGCTTCAGACCTTTGAAATACCTTAGTTGACTTAGCACATCCTTCACCTTCCTGAATCACAAGCAGAGGCTTCTCCAAATCGAAATAGGCAACTTTCATAATTCAAAATGACATGACCAATTCTCCAAAATAGGCAAATTAATATATATCATAGAGCGTATCAGAATTCTAAGTAACTTTATAGTTTACTCTGAGCTCTAGTTTAGCCTCTAAAGGCTCCAAAATGACCAAATACTATAAGTGGGTCTATAATTCTCTTATACACAGTTGACCAGAAGCTTACATTCAAATAAAAGTTAGTGCCTTTTAAAACACTTCAAAACCCATAGCTTGGGTGGTCAAGGCTTATCTCTTTTACATGGGTGGTCATGAGTTCAAGTCTTCAGCCTTCTATTTAGGCACTTTGCTTATCTTTTTTAATCCCATTTTGATAAGTTTAAATGGATGTATTGTATTTAAAAAGAAAGGCGGGGCCTTTTGACAATGCCTACGCCCCTTTTGGTGGGCTCAAGGCGCCAAACATAACATAATTCATTGGTAGGTGTACCAACTTAGCATATGCACTAATGGCATTTCCTCTTCTCACATTCTCAAAAAATTGGTAGATAATTTGGGACATGGCATTTGATTCACCCTCGGACTTGGCATATGTGGCAAGTCTAGTCTAAGTGTAGTTGGCATGGTACTTAGTCTTCAAGCTTAGCATAAATGCCAACATTAGACATAATATATCTAAAGCTAGCTTAACTCAAAAAAGTGGTTGGAAGGCCTTTGTGGCGTGGCATGTGTGTGTTCTCCCATGTGGCTTAATAGGGTTCGCTTGGTAAGTTTATAATTTTGCCAAGCTTTTACAAAGATATTTAGAACATACAATGCATTGTCTAATCCATACACGTTGTCAAAGACAAAAATCAACCAAACCCTAATTTTTAGGCACCCATTGACTGCCATGTGTTTCCACCTAATTAGACCACTTGGTGTCTCCACATTGTGCCACATCATCTTGTGACACCACATTTTTTCCCTGTCGCATCAGAACTTCAACGAACCATATCTTTTGCATACGATGTTCATTTTGTAAATTGCAAAAAGTGCCAGAAAGCTCTCGATAATCTCTACACTGTGAAATCATTTTTATTAAAATATGGAGACTTAAATTTGTTAACAAATAAAGAGATCAATCTAGATCATTTTAAAACTCATCAATTGGCAATTTGGATTCTTATTGATCCCAATCTATCAATTAGGGATAGTATAATGGCAATGGGTTGTAATGAATGATCAAGGTAAGGGTAAAAATGGAATTGTTATCAAATAGGTTAGTCTCAGCTAGGTCATCAATGGTGAGGCTATGATCAAACTCTACTTCATTGTTAGCACCATCATCACTAGCTACTGGTGATGGAATTTGAATAAGATATGTGGGGTCACCCCCAGGTGGTTTAAATCTAGGTCCATAGGGTCTTTTGTACTTAGTCATGGAAATTGGATTGATGGCTCCTTGTTTATTTGGTTTGAGGCCTCATCCTTCATAATCTTGATGCCCCATGATCTTATTGAGAATAAGATACTTTGTACTTTTATAACAATCCACTTGGTTTTCATTATACAACCATGATTCATCCCCTTCAAAAGGACCTAGTTCTAGGCCAGATGCTGGTACAAATATGATAGGTCCCTTATCTTTGTTCTTTTATTTTCAATCCATGTGTGGGGTGACTTTAAGTCTCTAAAATGTATTTAAATTTTGAGGAAGATTAGAAATATGGAAGGTATCATGGGTCACATACTCTCCTAGTCCATTATCTAAAATGGTGAAATGATTAAAAACTTCAAGAGGTGGCATGTGGGAAAGAGAATCCAAGGTATTAGGATCTATGCAATTATCTTATGGTGGATTAATAAGTATGATCTTTCCTTTATCTTGTTTGGAACTCAAATTCATATAATATTGATAATTGTAGCTTTGAAACTCGACCTCAAGATGTTTGTAATGTTCATATGGGTGTAAATCTCCTAGAATATTCACTTTTATCCCTGATTGGGAGAACTTAATACATTGGTGCAATGTTGATGGGACTACATGAATCTCATGTAACCAAGGCCTACCTAGAAGCATATTATATGACAACTCAAGATCAAGCACATGGGAAAGTGTATCGTGGGTCAAAAGCCCAATTATAATTGGTAAGCTAATGGTGCCTTGTAATTCTCTTTCTTGATAATCATAGGATTTGATAGTTATCATTTCTAGATAGAGATCTACCATTATATACCCAAGAAGCTTGATGAGCTTTAGAGACACTATGTTGAGGCCTGATCCATTGTCTAGAAGGACATGTTTCACTTTATGCCACTCTATATAAACTTATATGCATAATGGATTATTATGGAGTAGGCCAAGGGAAGACATATCACTTTGGTTAAATGTGATTTGTTGGGTTGGAACTAGGTGTCCAACCAAAGCTTGAAATTTATCAGGGGATATATCATTGGAAATAGTGGATTGGATCAAGAACTCATTCAAGATGTTCATGTGGATTGTTGGCATTCACAACAAATCTAAAATAGAAAGATGTGCTAATGTCTTATATAATTGTTCCATAATATCAAACTTATTATCTTGGTCAATAGTGAATGGTTTATTTCAAGGTTAAATATTGGTTGGATAACAGACAAAGTGGCAGATGGTTGTGGGCCTGGGATAGTAATCTTTGACCTCTGAGTTGTGATTACATAATCAAGATTAGATATTGGACCATTATTTATAACAAATGTTAGGAATGGTGTGGGACCAGATAATACAAGTCTCAATTGCTAGTGCACTTGTATATGGTCACGTGGCAAGGGTAAGTTGTCAGTGTAAGGTCCAAAAGTGGAAGTCCCAATTTGTTGGTTTGCATGTGTACTATCCTAGGTCAAAGAAGGATTATCCATGTAATTTGGATGAGTGTTATTGTTTATCAATGGTCTAGATTGATTAATTCTTAGTCTATGATTAATGAATATGGTATTAATGCTACCCCCTACAATATGACATTATCTTCTTGTAGTCATGTGCAATTACATGGTAGGTTTGTTGGTTATAATCATTCTGATGTTGGTTTTGTCTATTGTTTTGATATTATGGGTTATATTGTTGATTCTATTGATTGTGTTGGTTTAGCCTTTGATTTTAATACTATTGATTTTTTTGTTGCACTAGTCGGTGTTGTTGTTGTAATTATTCTACTGTTGATGATTGTTATGTCAAAAAAAGGGGTTTTGATAAATCCTAAGAGTTTGATTTGAAGTGGAAGCACCATTATCTAATGTTATCTCCCCATTATCTAACATATTCTTGATTAAATGCTTGATTTACACACATCTTCATAGATTATGCCTGTTGACTAGATGATATTAACAAAATTCATTTTTACAGTACCAATCAGGATAAGGAATGTCTTATGAATAATGCTTTGGTATAGGCTAACTAATCAGATTAGCAATAGCAAGTTTTTGAAATATAGACTCAATAGGCTCTCTTAGATGACTAAAGACATGATGCGTAAGCACAATTCTCAATGGAGGAGGGGTTTACAATGGTAAAGGTTGTTGTATTTATTGCACATAGCTTAGTTGTTGTGCTTGTGGCATTGGTAAGAGAGGTTGTTGGGTAGGAGTAATCTAAAAAGGTGGTGTAGATGATGTTTCCACCATTTAGACATGATGTGAATTAGTTACTCCATTACCCACAACATTCCTATTATGGTTAACTTGCTTTGGTCTTTCTTGGTTATTGGCTTATGGAATGGTAATGAAATGGGGAGAGGTTGCACAATCCTCATAGAAGATATTAGGATAACTTGTGTCGAAGCTAAAGTACTCATCCTCAAAAACCATAAAAGTATCATAAATGTATTCAAATTTATCTACAAAGCATGTGTAACCAATGTTGTAACAGCCATAAACATATTCTTCTTTTGAATCTCATTATAACTCAAGGGACTCTGAATCTGATGTTGAGACTGATGTTGATTCAGATTTTGATGGTAAATTTGATGTTGGTTTAAGAATATAACTTGACTCTAACTTTAATTCTTCATCTGATGGTTACTCTATTATAATTATGTTTTGTTGAATATTTGTTTTTGGACAAGTAACGGCCTCTAATGGCATAATGGGCTCCACCAAGATTGGTTTGTTAGAGTGGGACTCCTCTAGGATGGGAAAAAGATGAAGAGAAAAATCCTCAGAGACTAGCTTGTCAATAAGAGGCTCTTTAAAAATAGGGACATGGTCAAGGTAATGATTTTTCTAAAGGTAGTTATAATCATTAAAAAGTGACTTGACAAAGACTAGCTCATCAGTGTGAGATTCCTCGATAACTAGTATAGGATCAATAGGTGATTCATCATAGGTTGGCTTATCATAAGTGGTTGGTTCAATAAAAATATCTTGGATTGGTTGGTTCTCTTGGCCTTAGTTTCCATTGAGTTGGAAAATACCAGTTTTGAACATAGCTTGGTCTTCAAAGGATTGGGTCGGTTGAGGTTTTGATGGGATTGGTACTAGATGAGGAATGGTTTATGGTTAGATAAAATTAGGGCATTGGGGAGAATGATTTATCACATGAGTCAAAGGATGAAGTCCTAAAATGTTAATGATAGGGTGTTGTGGGGCTTGATTGCCCACACAAGCCAAAGGACTAGGTCATGGAATGATGAAGGGACATTGTGGAGCTTGATTGATCACACAAGCCAAAGGATGAGGTCTTAGTATAGGAATGGTGTGATATTATGGTCCTGGAATAGAAATGGTATGATGTGGTGGACCCTGATTACTCACATAAGCTAAAGCATCCAAATCTTCCTCAATAACCATATCATCTTAGTCATGAGTTGACTCATAAGTTGGTTCTTGATTGTGTTTTATGTAAGGATTATCATAAAGAGGGTATGGATCCGTATCCCAAAAAACATTATCTATTTTTGGGTCTTCAAAGTCTTCCTCACAAGCCTCTTCATACCAATCCAGGTCTTGAGTTAGATCATGTGGATTTTGACTATGTTCCCCATATGGAGTATTGTAAGGAGAATAATAAAACCTTGTAGAAAATATTTCTCTATAGGGGTTCCTAGTGGGATTTTATGTGACTATTCTATCATAATTTGGATTGTACATGACTCCACCATAATTTTATATATACATATCCACGTAAATGATTAAATCTTCAAAACAAAAATTCTTAGAGTTCTAAAAACTCTGAAAAACTATCCAAAGGACAAATGGTTCAAACTTGGTCTAACTTGGTCGAAGGGGTGGATTTGTATCTCTAATATGGTCTGAAAGTGGATTTGTATCTCCAAAATGGTTTATGATAAGACTTGGCATAAAATAGTATAACATCAAATGTCTAATGTCAAATTTCATACACACAAAAGTTCAAGCATCTGAATAAAAATTGGAATGCTAAATGTCTAGGTCAAAGTGTTCCCAACAACGTCTAAACTAGGAAAGGGAAAAGTTGAGTTACTAGGTCTTTTGTCTAAATGTGGAGTCAAAATATAGGCTCAAACAAATAGGCATATGCTAGGACTTTTGGCCAAATGACATCAAAATCTAGACTTGAAATAAAGGCTGATGTGATTTGATTTAATCTAACAAGTTTGGAAACAACTTTGACATAAACCCAACACACATAATTAAACATAAACATGATAAATTGGCATAAGGCATAAGACAAAATTCTCTTTGGGAAAGGTTATGTTCTCCCAAATAAAGGCACAAACAATGATTACGATAGGTACTAAACAAAGAAACCATCGATAGTTTTCAAATTTGGGTAATCGATTAACTGAAGTTATGTAACCTAAAAGAGAAATATTTGTGTATCAGTACCACGAATTAAGGCCTAAAAAAAATCAATCGATGTTTGAATCCAAACTTGACAAGTCTAATTGAAAAATAAATGGTGAAAACTAGGATTTTACCAAATAAGCTAGACAAGATTGGACAACATGATAGCACAAGATAAAGGTCTAAATGGTATACACAAAATGGTTTGAAACAAATGGTTTTTTATACAAGGTGAAACAAGTCTTATAATTAAATTAAGTAGCCTAATGATGTAAGCATGCTCGAATGATGTGATATATGTTATGTTTCAAATAATCAAAAGGCAAAATGGTTTTAACATGTTTTGGGCAGCATAACACTACCCTCCTCAACTCAAATGACACACACATAAACAAGTTTAGCAAAAAAAAATCAACAAACAAGTGTGGTATAAATTGGCCATCATAACACCTCTTTAGATAAACAAGTGACGTATAAAAAAATTAATTTTAACATGGCTTCTGAACAAATAAATAATTTTTAGTCTCAAAACATACCAAGCAAAAAGTATTGTTGGAATCAGTCAATATACATCATTTGAGATGATTTTAAGTTTTCATCCAAAAGTAAATGAACATTATATAGTAGGGTTTGTACCACCCCCCTTCTTTCAAATGATAGTACTATAACATGGACCTCGAGGTGCACCTTACACCAAAAATACTTTTGTGTCAAGTGGGGATTTATCTGAGATCTATAAGTTTCTAAACATTCTAGGGGAATCAATTGCACAATGACTTTCATAACAAACAATGCAAAAAAAAGCATGGATTTTGGGTTTGTATCACTTGGCTTATTGTAAAAAGGTCTAGTCTTTTTTGCAACCACTACATCCTGATGTTTGTCTAGTGTAGTGTGATGTCCAAAGTGCCACTACGTATTATGTGTAACTCTAATTATGAGCGAAATGAAGTTAATGCTGAGAGGTGAAACCCTAGGTCAAAGCTTCCCTAAAAAACTCACGAGAGGTGATGAAGTCCCCCTCACAAGCCAAGTTTGCATAAAAATAAAGAAAGCATGAAATAGAAAGACTTTAGGGTCATTTTCAAGCTCACCCAAACTTTGACAAGTTTTTGGGGGGTACTTTAGATGACTTTCTTTCTAAGGTTTGGACTAGGGTATTTGCAATAGGAATGGCATTTTTAATTCCAAGCGTTCCCTAAATGGGACAAATGGAAGAGCATACACACAACACCCCTCTTTTTTCCAAACAAAAATCTAATTTAAACAACTAAGTGAATAAAAAAAGCTTGGAAAGGTGAGTTCATTTTTAAGCCCAAATAGAAAGGTGTGATGGTGTTCTTTTGACACCTTGGTCTTAATTACAAACTTTGAAAACATTCACCATAAACATCTAAATTTTTTGTTAAACACCAAAAAAAGGTTCCTAATCCATTTTAAAACATGCACAAGGTGATATAAACATGTTTTTAACAAATTTCAAGCTTGGTCTTGCAAAAAAAATGTTAGTACATCCTTTAGCCTTGAAGCTACTTTTGGTTTGAAATAATGAACTTGAAAAAAATAGCTCTCAAGTTTGTGTTTTTAATAAAAACACAGTGACTGACGTCGGTTCAACTAACCAACATCGGTTATACTGACTGACATCAGTTATACTAATTGATGATGGTTACATTACTAACCAATGATGGTTATATAACCAATAATGTTTATACCAATAGTGACCAATGGCAGCTATGCCAATCGACGATGATTTTACTAATTGATGACAATTATTATGTAAACCTATGACAAAGAAAAATGGCAAAATAAAGTTAAAAAATCAAATTGTAAAAGTTTTAATGATCCAAATAAATATTTTAAAGTTGCAGAATGATCTTCTTCATAAGTGGGATGCATTTGGTCCCATCGGGCATGCCATTATGTGAACTAGGAATTTGACTAAGAAGAAGAGATTAGTATGGTGTTAGTGAAAAAATGCATAAAACAAATTGACAAAGAACACACTAAGCTAACACCTTCATGCTTAGTTACTACGGTGAGCTTAGTAACAAAAATAAATGATCAATACAACTAAAAAGTAATTAAAAACACAAGAATTCCTTCACCTTTCTTGGATGCTCCAAATGCCTTTGTAGTAGTGGTTTGCTCAGTTTTGTGCTCATGAAGTCCTTGGAAATGGAAGCTTGTCTACCTCCATCTCTCCTTGACACCTTTGGCTTGTGGCTTGGCTTGGCTTGGAATCAATTTGGCATGGTAACACTAGTTGCATCAAGCTTTTGGAACTAATCCTGCATTATAAATTTGCACAAATTAAGCTTAGAAATGATGTGGTAAGGCCTCCTATTTATACAATTTTAAGATTGATCTAAATTAACCTAAACAATCCATTTCAAGATTGAGATGTGTGGCTAAATATTAATCCAATTTTGTAATTAAAATTGATAAATAGGCTCATTAATATTTGGGATAGAGGAGCAATTAAGAGGCATGGAGGGCATTGATGAGGCATGGGTGGCATGACTCTTGATATTTGTGGCATTTATGGCCTAGGGATGTCTTCCCAAGAAATGATGTCACTTGATGATGTAGATAATAAATATTTATTTCTAAAAAAAAGTATTCAATAAGTTTCCATGGAATTATTCATTAGGCTCTAATTTGGTTTAATTATCTCTTAAGCATGATTAAGCACTTTGTGCACAAATTACTCAAATTGATTAGAATGCCTTGTTATTGGCCTAAAATTTCGTTGAATTAGAATTAGAAGTCAATGTCAGATGCTATACCATTTAGCATGCTACCAAAAACAAATAACAAAGGCACATGTCTTATGCAAGAGATTTTAAAGGAAATAACAATCTAGATCACCTAGGTGCAAAATTGGCATTTTGACTCGAAATGATTTGATTAAATTTAGATGGCCCATAAATTACATTGCCCCATTTATTAATACTTTTGAAATTATCATGGTATTATTATTTAATATGTAATGGCATAGTTTTTAAGCTATGAAGACCATGGCCACACAATATTTTTCAATAGGTGCATAGTTATGTTCATATGCAACCAAGGTAGGCTTAAGTAGTATATGGCATGCTCTTTTCCATGGTCATTGTGTTGAGACAAGAGTTCCCCCAGAGTATTGTCAGTAGCTGATAGATATAAAAATAATGGCTTTCCCAGCATAGGAGGTAATAAAATAGGTGGATTAGCTAAATAGTCCTTGAGTTGTTAAAAAGTTGTTTGGTAGTGGTCATCCCAGTGAAATGCAATTCCCTTATTTAGAAGATTTGTAAATGGATGACACTTGTCTACTAATTGAGAGATGAATCATCATATTGATTGGTTCTTACCCTAAAAACTATGGAGTTGCTTCAAATTGGTTGGTGGTAACATCTCGATTATAGCATGGACTTTAGCTAAATCAACTTCAATACCTCTTTGAGAGATGATGAAGCCAAGTAATTTGCTTGATTTTACACCAAACACACATTTATTTATATTTAGTCTAACTTTGTACTCTCGTAATCTTTCAAATATCTTATGTAGCACTGCCAGATGGTCATCCCTATTCTTGGATTTTCCTAATATGTCATCAACATAGTCTTTAATAATTTAATGCATCATATCATGGAATATGATAGTCATGGCCATTTGATATGTAGCTCCAACATTCCTAAGGATAAATGGCATTACCTGATAACAAAATGTTCCCTATGGAGTGGTGAATGTTATTTTATATTGGTCTTTCAGTGTTATTCTGATCTAGTTGTATCCTGAAAATCCATCCATGAGTGAAAACATTTCATAACCTATCATGGAGTTGATGATCATGTCAATATTAGGCAATGAAAATTCATCTTTAGGAAAAGATTTTTTGATGTGTCAAAAATTAGTACATATTCTAATTCCTTTAGGCTTTTTGATAATAGGTACAACATTAGATATCTATTATGAGTAATCAATGGATCAGATACATCCTAATTCTAAGAGTTTTTCCAAATCTTTCTTTACCAAGATAACAATGTGAGGATGCATATTATTTAGCTTTTGTTTTATCAATTTGGCATCAAGATTGACCACAAGGTGGTGTAGAACCAAGGAGAGGTCCAAACCTGGCATGTTAGAATAAGCCCATGCAAAGATATCTACAAATTCTCTCAATACAGCTATAAAGACTTCATATTCTTCCTCAATGAGGGATGTGTCTAGTTTTATCCATTTAGGGTTTGATGGAGTCTTGATATTTACCTCTATGGTGTCTTTAACTAGAAGGGTCGAACCATCTTCTAGGATAGTAGGCAAAGACTTGAACTATTGGACTATATCAGGGTCCTCTGCTAGGACTTACTCATCAACTTCTCCTAGGAATGATGAATCTAAGTTCCCTAATGGGAGATCTAGCCATGTGAGAAAAACACTCAAAAATTATTGAAATTTTTGATCAAATACTTGTTATGCAAAACTAAACTCAGATCCATAGGTAAGTTCATCATTGGTGGTCTACTAGTCTAAATTTGAAGAAGATTAAACACCCCTATCTAATGGCACCTAAAATAAGTTTGCACCAATAGACTGGCCTTTATCTTTACTTTTGTCCTAGTCAAAAGGTACCTCAAAGAGGTTTTCACTTTGGGACCTCAATGTTTTATCTATTTGTTTTTGGCTAAGGGTGTTCACCCGCTCTCCAAAATAGGATTCAATAACTAATGTGATTGACAATCTTGATTTGTGATCTCCCAATGGAACGTTGTCTCTAAGGCCTAAAATTTCATAGAATGCCTCATCATTCTAAAACTCATCAATCAGCAAATTGGATTCTTGTTGATCCCAATCTATCAGTTGGGGATAGTATAATGGCAATGGGTTATGATGAATGATCAGTGTAAGGGTACTAATGGAATTTTTATCAAATAGGTTAGTCTTAGCTAGGTCATTAAAGGTGAGGCTATGATCAGACTCTAATTTTTTATCAACACCATCATCACTAGCTTGTTGTGATGGAATTTGAATAAGATATGTGGGGTCACCCCCAGGTAGTTTAAATCCAAGTCCATAGGGTCTTTTGTACTTAGTCATGGAAATTAGCTTGATGGTTCCTTGTTTATTTAATCTGAGGCCTCTTCCTTCATAATCTTGGTGCCCCATGATCCTAATAGGAATAAGATACTTTGTACTTTTATAAAAATCTACTTGGTTTTCATTGTACAACCATGATTCATACCCTTCAAAAGGATCTAGTTCTATGTTAGATGATGGTACAAATATGACAGGTCCCTTATCTTTGTTCTTTTATTGCCAATGCATGTGTAGGGTGACTTTAGGTTTCCCAAAGGTCTTCAAATTTTGAGGAAGATTTGAAATATGGAAGGTATCATGGGTCACATACTCTCCTAATCCATTATCTAAAATGCTAAAATGATTAAAAGCTTCAAGAGGTGGCATGTGGGAAAGAGAATCCAAGGTATTAGGATCTATGCAATTAGCTTATGGTGGATTAATAAGTATGGCCTTTCCTTTATCTTGTTTTGAACTCAAATTCATACCATATTGATAATTGTAGCTTTGAAACTTGACCTCAAGATGTTTGTAATGTTCATATGGGTGTAAATATCCTAAAATATCCACTTCCATCCCTGAGTGGGAGAACTTAATACATTGGTGCAACTTTGATGGGACTACATGAATCTCATGTAACCAAGGCCTACCTAGAAGCATATTATATGAAAATTCAAGATCAAGCACATGGCAAAGTGTATCATGGGTCAAAGGCCCAATGATAACTGGTAATCTAATGGTGCCTTGTGATTCTCTTTCTTGATTATCATAGGCTTTGATAGTTATCATTTATGGCTGGAGATCTACCATTATGTACCCAAGAAGCTTGATGAGCTTTAGAGACACTATGTTGAGGCCTAATCCATTGTCTAGAAGAACATGTTTCACTTTATGCCACTTTATATAAAGTTTTATGTATAATAGATTTGTTAGGTTGTGGAGCTAAAAGCTTCACCAAGATGCGAACAGGAGGAGTTGCAGAGGTTGCTGAGTTGCAGAACAAGTTGTAGGGCAAACAACATCGGTCTGATCAACCGACGTCAGTCATATTACAGTGCAGAAGCAACCGACGTCGGTTATGAGTCGGCTGACATCAGTCAGGAAGGAGCCAACATCGGCAACATGTGTGTGCATGTGTTTGCATGTGGGTCAAGAAATAGTCTATTTTTGGACAGTTAGTTTGCATGTAAAGACTTATTTTAGTCTTGGAGCTACGTTTCTAATTATTGTAATTAAGAATGTCTAATTATTGTATACATGAGATCTATATAATAGACTCATGGGCTGTATTGTAAAGTGTGCTAGTTAGAGTTGAGCAGGCTAGCTCCTTCAGTGTGTGAAGAGAGCAAGGGTAGCTCCTCCTAGTTCCATAGGGGTGCCAAGTGTGTATAATCAAGTAGAGCTACAGGTTGTGCAAGTTTTGGTAGAAGATCCACTGGGGTACTAGTTTGGAGAATCATAAGGACTTGGTGAGGTAAGGACAAGGGTTCTTCAAGGTGTAGAGAGATCTACATGGTAAGTAAGATCATTGATTTGTAGGTGTGTGTGTGTGTGTGGTCTAGGTTTGCAGGTGGCAGCAAGATCAGGGAGATCAGCAACACATCAGGTAGCAAGATCAGGGGAGATCTACTTGGAGTATGGTGTGTACTAGGTCATGGAGTACATGGAGTACTTGTGTACTAGTAGTAGTGATACTGACTAGTGGTACTGGCAGTAGTGATACTAACTGGTTGGAGGTGAACACCAACTCTGTGTTTGAGTTGTGTGTTGGGACCGTAATTGAGAGAGTGAACTCTTGAAGGTGAATTACTGTACACTTGGTGTGGGAAGCCTGTAAGGTGTGGAAGAGTGTGGCGTCTCTTCATTGTAATTTCTTTTTGGAAGAGTATTAATACAATTGGGTATTGTCTCTCATATTCTGTGTTATTTCTGAATTCTAGTTACTTGTTACTTCTGGTTAAATTCTGCATTTAGTTGCTTGGTAATCAATTATGCTTCCTAGATCCTATCAGGATTATTATGGAGTATGCCAAGGGAAGACATATCACTTTGGTTGAATGTGACTTTTTGGGCTTGAGCTAGGTATCCAACCAAAGCTTGAAATTTATTAGGGGATATGTCATTAGAAATAGTGAATTGGGTCAAGAACTCATTTGAGATGTTCTTGTGGATTGTTGGCATTCAAAACAAATCTAAAATAGAAATTTGTGTTGGTGTCTTATGTAATTGTTTCATAATATCAAATTGAATATCTTGGTTAATAGTGAATGGTTTATTTCAAGGTTAAATGATTGGTTGGATAACAGACAAAGTGGTAGATGGTTGTGGGCCTAGGATAGTAATCTTTGACCTCTTAGTTATGATTACATAATCAATATTAGATACTGGACCATTAGTGCTAACAAACATTAGGAATGGTGTGGGACCAGATAAGACAAGTCTTGATTGCTAGTGCACTTGTATATGCTCACGTGGCCAAAGTGAGTTGTCAGTGTAAGGTCAAAAAGTGGAAGTCCCAATTTGTTGGTTTGCTTGTGTGCTATCCTAGGTCAAAGAAGGATTGTTCATGTAATGTGGTTGAGTGTTATTGTTTAGCAATGGTCTAGATTGATTAATGCTCGATCTAGGATTAATGAAGATGGTATTAATGATACCCCCTGCAATATGACCTACTATACTCTTGTAGTCATGTGCAATTGCATGGTAGGTTTGTTGGTTATTATCATTCTAACCTTGGTTTTTTCCATTGTTCTAATTTTATGGGTTCTATTATTGATTCCACTGATTATGTTGTTTTGGCCTTTGATTTTGATACTATTAATTTTTTTGTTGCACTAGTCGGTGTTGTTGTTGTTGTTGTTGATTATTTTGATGCTACTGATTGTTATGTCAAGGAAATGGGTTCTAATAAATCCCAAGAGTTTGATTGGAAGTGGAAGAACCATTATCCAATGTTATCTCCCCATTCTCTAACATATTCTCGATTAAATTCTTGATTTACACACATCTTCATAGATTATGCCTGTTGACTAGATGATATTCACTGAATTCATTTTTATGGTACCAATCAGGATAAGGAATGTCTTACGGATAACACTTTGGTATAGGCCAATTAATCAGATTAGCAAAGGTAAGTTTTTAAATATAAACTCAATATGCTCTCTTAGGTCATTAAAGACATGGTGCGTAGGCACAATTCTCCTTGGAAGAGGGGTTTACAATGGTAAATGTTGTATTTATTGCATGGATCTTAGTTATTGTGCGTGTGGCATTGGTAAGAGAGGATTTTGGGTAGAAGTAAGCTAAAAAGTTGGTATAGATGATATTTACACCATTTGGACATGACGTGAATCATTTACTCCATTACCCACAACATTCCTATTATGGTTAAATTACTTTGGTCTTTCTTGGTTATTGGCTTATGGAACAGTAATGGAATGGGGAGAGGTTACACACTCCTCATAGAAGATATTAGGATAACTTGTGTTGAAGCTCAAGTACTCGTCCTCAAAAACCATAAAAGGATCATAAATGTATTTAAATTGATCTGTAAGGCATGTGTAATGAATGTTATAACAAACACAAACATATTCTTCTTCTAAATATGATTCTAACTCAAGGGACTCTGAATTTGATGTTGAGACTAATGTTGATTTAGATTTTGATGGTAAATCCAATGTTAGTTCAAGAATAGAACCTGACTCTAACTCTGATTCTTCATATGATGGGTACTCTATTATAATGATGTCTTGTTGAACATCTGGTTTTGGACAATTGATGACATGTGATTGCATAATGGGATCCACCAAGATTGGTTTGTTAGAGTGGGACTCCTCTAGGATGGGAAAAATATTAAGAGAAAAATCCTTAGAGATTATCTTTTCAATAGGAGGCTCTTGAAAATAGGCACATAGTCGAGGTAATGATTTGGCCCAAGGTAGTTATAATCATTAAAAAGTGACTTGACAAAAACTGGCTCATCAGTGTGAGATTCCTCGATAACTAGTACAGGATCAATAGGTGATTCATCATAGGTTGACTTATCGTAAGTGGTTAATTCAATAAAAATATCTTGGATTGGTTGGTTCTCTTGGCCTCAATTTCTAATGAGTTGGAAAATATTAGTTTTGAACATAGCTTGGTCTTCAAAGGATTGGTACTAGATGAGGAATGGTCTATGGTTGGATAATGGCAGGACATTTGGAAGCATGATTTATCGCATGAGCTAATGGATGAAGTCCTAAAATGGTAACAATAGGGTGTTTTGGGGCTTGATTGCTTGCACAAGCCAAAGGACTAGGTCCTAGAATGATGAAGGGGCATTATGGAGCTTGATTGCTCATTCAAGCCAAAAGATGAGGTTTTGGTATAGGAATGGTGCGATAATGCGGTCCTGAAATAGAAATGGTATGATGTAGTGGAGTCTGATTACTCTCATAATTTAAAGCATCCAAATCTTCCTCATAAACCATATCATCCCAGTCATGAGTTGACTCATAATTTGGTTCTTGACTGTGTTTTATGTAAGGATTATTGTAAAGAGGGTATGGATCTATATCCAAAATAACATTATCTATAGTTGGGTCTTCAAAGTCCTCCTCACAAGCCTCTTCATACCAATTCAGGTCTCGAGTTAGATCATGTGGATTTTGACTATGTTCCCCATATGGAGTATTGTAAGGAGAATAATAAAACTCCTTAGAAAATATTTCTCTATAAGGGTTCCTAGTGGGATTTTATGTGACTATTATATTAGAAGTTGGATTTTACATGACTCCACCATAAGTGTAGTTAGACATATCCACGTAAATGATTAAAGCTTCAAAACAAAAAGGCTTAGAGTTTTACAAACTCTAAAAAACTATCCAAAGGACAAATGGTTCAAACTTGGTCTAACTTGGTCAAAGGGGTGGAGTTGTATCTCCAATATGGTTTGAAAGTGGAGTTGTATCTCCAAAATGGTTTGTGATAAGACTTGGCATAAAATAGTCTAACATCAAATGTCATACACACAAAAGTTCAAGCGTCTGAATAAAAATTGGCATGTTAAATGTTTAGGTCAAAGTGTTCCCAACAAGGTCTAAATAGGAAAGAGAAAAGTTGAGTTAATAGGCCTTTAATCTAAATGTGGAGTCAAAAGCTAGGATCAAACAAATAGGCATATGCTAGGACTTTTGGCCAGACAACATCAAAATCTAGACTTGAAACAAAGGCTGATATGATTTGATTTAATCTTACAAGTTTGGAAATAACTTTGACATAAACCCAACACATAGAATTAAACATAAACATGATCAGTTGGCATAAGGCATAAGACAAAAATCTCTTTGAGAAATGTTGTGTTCTCCCAAATAAAGGCGCAAACAATGATGAGGATAGGTACTGAATAAATAAACCATCATTAGTTTTCAAATTTGGATAATCGATTAACCAAAGTTATGCAACCCAAAAGAACAAGATTTGTGTATCAGCACCACGAATTAATGCATAAACAAAAATCAAATGATATTTTAATCCAACTTTGACAAGGCTAATTAAAAATCAATGGTGAAAACTAGAATTTGTCCAAACAAGCTAAAAAATATTGGACAACGTGACAACACAAGATAAAGGTCTAAATGGTATACACAAAATGGTTTGAAATAAATGGTTTTTGATACAAGGTGAAACAAGTCTTAAAATAAATTAAGTAGCCTTACGACATAAGCATGCTTGAATAATGTGATCTATGTTATGTTTCAAAGAATCAAAAGTCAAAATGGTTTTAACATGTTTTGGGCAACATAACACTACCCTCCTCAACTCAAATGACACACACATAAACAAGTTTAGCAAAAAAAATTCAAAGCACAAGTGTGGTATAAAATGGCCATCATAACACCTCTTTATATAAATGAGCGACATAAAAAAAAAATTGATTTTGACATGGCTTATAAACAAATAAACAAGTTTTAGTCTCAAAACATACCAAGCAAAAAGTATTATTGGAATCAGTCAATATACATCATTTGAGATGATTTTAAGTGTTCATCCAAAAGTAAATGCACATTATATAGTAGATTTTTTACACCCCCCTTCTCTTAAATGATAGTAACACAATATGGACCTTGAGGTGCACCTTGAACCAATAATACTTTTGTGGTAAGTGGGGATTTATCTAAGATCTACAAGTTTCTAAACATTCTAGGGGAATCAATTACACAATGACTTTCACGCCAAACAATGTAGAAGAAAAACATGGATTTTGGGTTTGTATCACTTGGCTTGTTGTAAAAATTTCTAATCTTTTTTACAACCACTACATCCTAATGTTTGTCTAGTGTAGTGTGATGTCCAAAGTGCCACTACATCTCATGTGAAACTCTAATTAGGATCCAAATTAAGTTAATGCCAAGAGGTGAAACCCCAAGACAAAGCTTCCTTAAAAAACTCATGGGAGGTGATGAAGTCCCCATCACAATCCAAGTTTGCATAAAAATAAAGAAAGTATGAAATAGGAAGACTTTAGGGTCATTTTCAAGCTCACCCAAACTTTGATGAGTTTTTAGGGGGTGCTTTAGATGACTTTCTTTCTAATTTGGACTAGGGTATTTTCAATAGGAATGGCATTTTTTATTCAAAGGGTTCCCTAAAGAGGACAAATAGAAGAGCATACATGCAACACCCTTCTTTTTTGCAAACAAAAATATAATTTAAACAACTAAGTGAATACAAAAATCTTGGAAAGGTGAGTTCATTTGTAAGTCCAAATGGAAAGGTGTGATGGTGTTATTTTGACCCCTTGGTCTTAATTGCAAACTTTGAAAACATTCGCCATAAACATCTAATTTGTTTGTTAAATACCAAAACAAGGTTCTTAATCCATTTTAAAGCATGAATAAGGTGATCTAAACATGTTTTTAGAAAATTTCAAGCTTGGTCTTGCAACAAAAATGTTAGTATGTCCTTTAGCCTTAAAGCTACTTTTGGTTTGAAATAATGAACTTGAAAAAAAGAGCTCTCAGGTTTGTGTTTTTAAGAAAAACATAGTTATCGGCATCGGTTCTACTAACCCACGTTAGTTTTACTAATTGATGATGATTACACTTAGTAACTGATGATGGTTATCTAACTAACAATGGTTATACCAATAGTGACCGATGATGGCTATGCCAACTATGACAGTTTTACTGAACTAACAACAATTACTGTGTAAACCTGTGACAAATAAAAATTGTAAAACAAAGTTAAAAAATCAAATTTTGAAAGTTTTAATGATCTAAATGAATATTTTAAGGTTGAAAAATGATATTCTTCATATGTGGGATGCATTTGGTCCCATCGGGCATGCCATTATGTGAACTAGAAATTTGACTAAGAAAAAGAGATTAGTATGGTGTTAGTGACAAAATGCATAAAACAAATTGACAAAGAACACAATAAGCTAACACCTTCATGCTTAGTTACTACAGTGATCTTATTAACAAAAAAAATGAAAAATACAACTAAAAATTAAGTAAAACAATGAGAATTCCTTCACCTTCCTTGGATGCTCCAAATGCCTTTGTAGTAGTGGTTTGCTCAATTTTGTGCTCATGAAGTCCTTGGCAATGGAATCTTGTCTACCTCCATCTCTCCTTGGCACCTTTGGATTGAGGCTTGGCTTGGCTTGGAATCAATTTAGCATGGTATCACTAGTTACATGAAGCTTTTATAACCAATCCTGCATTATAACTTTATACAAAATAAGCTTAGAAATGATGTGGTAAAGCCTCCTATTTATAGATTTTTGAGATTGATCAGAATCAACCTGAACGATCCATCTTAGGATTGAGATGTGTGGATAAGGATTAATCCAATTTTGTAATTAAAATTGATAAATAGGCTCATCAATATTTGGAATAGAGGAGCAATTAAGAGGCATGGAGGGCATTGATGAGGCATGGGAAGCATGAATCTTGATATTTATGGCATTTATGGCCTATGGATGTCTTTCCAAGAAATTATGTCACTTGATGATGTAGATATTTAATATTTATTTATAAAAACAATTATTAAACAAGTTTCCATAGAATTATTAATTAGGCTATAATTTGGTTTAATTATCTCTTAAGCATGATTAAGCACTTTGTGCACAAATTACTCAAATTGATCAGAATGCCTTATTATTGGCCCAAAATTTGACTGGATTGGAATTGAAAGTCAATGTTAGATGTGTTAGAACCATTATCCCATTTAGGATGTTAAAAAAAACAAATAACAAAGTCACGTGTCTTGTGCAAGATATTTTAAAGGAAATAACAATCCAAAGCACCTAGGTGCAAAATTAGCATTTTGACTCGAAATGATTTGATTAAAGTTAGCTGGACCATAAATTGCAATGTCCCTTTTAGTTTGGCACTTGAATATGTCAATTTTAACACATTTAATAAATTTTAGTGTTTTTAGGCCAAATTATTCATTTTAGTTTGAAATTGGTCAAAATCCTAGTTGGAGATTATTGGTGGCTAGATTTAGGTGTCTACAAAGTCAAAGAGTCAAATGTGCATAAGGCATGCAGAGCTACCAAGTGACACAAGCATGAGAGCTCTGATCTAAGATCAATGGTGAGCATTTAAAAATAAATATAAAGATACTCATAGGAGATCAATGGTGTGTATTTTTCCATAGTTTCTAGGAGGCATGAAATGAGATTAAGGTGCTCAATGTTTAGTGTAAGAACAGTGACCATTGGAATTTGAATATTCAAATTAATGATGGAAAACTAGTGCTTAGTTTTAGAGCTATATCTTTTAACCTAGGATGAATTTCCTGGTAGTGTAAAAATAAAATTTGTATATAAATTCAAGGAACATCCATATAATCTAATTTTAATGTTTGTATAGTTAAAGATATTGAGCTCCAAATTTGACTATATTTGACCATGTTCTATAAGTGACCCAAAAAGTTTAATTGAGTTATTATTGATAAAAATTTAATGTTTCAAGAAGAGATAACTATTGAAGATAATTATATACTCCACGAGGACCATCTGTATGTTTTTTTGAGGTTTGACCAATCCATCTTTAGTGTGAATAATTGCTTAGAAGTTGATTGTTGTTTGTTGAATGCATTGGCAGATTGAGTGACCATGTTGTAAGAGAGATTTGAAGGTGTATTTAGTATAATTAAATAAAAAAATGAGTATAGAGATTTTATATAAGTCTATAAGGCTTATGATAAGTATTTGGTTGTCATATTTTTCCCCTGATCAGATATGGAGAGTCAAAATAGTATAACTATAGTTTGATTGTCTATGACCAGTCTGAATGGTCATTTTGAGAGAGTTAATTGAGTGCTTAGAGCTTGTGTTAGAATGTATAAAGAACATAAATTTGTAGCATAGGTCTTAAAGAATACACCCATATGATATGATAACATGGATATGTGAAATATTTGAGTAGTTTCTTCTAAAGTTTGATATTGTGTTTTCTATGTATAAAGACCTAAAGAGTAAGGAGACCTAATTGGTAGGTTTAAGGTGTGATTTTGGTGTTACAAGTGGCATGGACCCACATGAGAGTAATAAATTGGATATTATAAATAAATTTGATATGTTTGAAACATTGGTAAAGGATGAAGGTGGTCCAAGTAATCTCACATGTAACGTGTGAGTATGAAGTCCTAATTGTTTTAGGTATCACCAAGACCTAATGGTGGTTTGGGGTTCATAAGGTATTGGAAAACCTAAGGATTGTGTGGTTATTAAATGCAACATGTATGAGGACATATGTCAAAGGTGGTTCAAATATGTAAAGCATCTTGGCTGAGCAAGATGAGTTATACCAAGAGAGTGGTATAAATGCAAGGCATAATTGGACTAATTGTGCCAGAGGTGAATGTGTGGATTCAAGTAAAGTAGAGAACCTTTGAAAGAGAAGGTATAGGTCAATGAGAACCATAAAAGAGTTAATATGATCAGTCACACTTTTTTAATCAAGTTGATGCAAGTGAGTACACAAGTCATTGGACCTAATGAGCCTAGAAGAGGCAAATTGAGTGAGTGATCCCTTGTGAAAGAGTGAAGGTGAAGAGTGGAGACAAAGGTGGTCATCATCAATTGAAGAGAAAAAATATGTGTTTAAGATGGTATTTCAAGGTAGATGAAGTTATTATTAGTTTTCTAAGGGGTTGGTTCCTCCTTGCAAGGTGAAACTTGCTAAAAGGTCTAGTTGTTGCGGGTGCTCAGCTAGACATGGGCAATAGCTCCTTGTGGGATTGGTGTCTGACTAAATTAAGGGATGGCTGTTCCTTCATCAATTAGTTATATTCTAAGTTGGATATTTTCTTTATATGACTATAGTCCTTCTTGTATAGTTTAGTGGGTTTTATCCCCAAAGAGGGTTTCCCACATATATCATGTGTTGTGTGTTTTAATTTGATATATCTTCCTTGTTCATTATAATTATTAATTTATATGCATCTTGATTATATGTGCTAAATTTTTAAGAGTTTGTAATTAAATTTAATTATTTGATATCATTGATTCACCCCCCTTCTTAGTGATTGTACCTCTAACAACTAGGTTGCCTTCATCGAGTGATAAAGATGCCAAGGGTACCATTTTTGACCCTAGTTATAGTATGATAAGATTTTCACCTCAAGATGAGGTTTTGTAAATAGTAGAATAGGTATGTGTCTTTGCATTTATTTATATTGTATTCCTTAAGTGTTCTAGTTAAACACATGTTTGTCTCCTTTTATGTGACTTTCCCTTGTGTTTTGTGTGTTGTAAAAGGCAATTTATGTGTCAAATTTATGTACATATGACTCCATATCCCAATGGATAGGATTAGGCAACTGATCATGGCATAGCAAGCATACCACCCTTGGGAAATCACCAAGAATGTTGACTATTTTTTCCCTAATGGAATGATGTCATATTTTTCCTTTGAACATTAATGCAAGTCTATTTATGAGGTCTTGAACAATTGTCTAAGTGTGAAAGTGATGTATGGTGATGAAAGTGATAATTCTCTATCCTTTCTTCCCTTATCCTTTCATGTTTGTATAAGAGTTCATGTTCTAATAGGTCATATAGAGTGTATTTGAGTGTGTTAGGATGTTTTCAAGTATATGATTATATTTAGAGTGTGTAATCTACCTTATGGTTCATTTTCCTTATGTTGCTTTACACATCTCACATCTATATTGAAACACTCATGTTAGAAACCTTCTAGTACTTAGAATCTAGCTTTTATGTCTTGATTCTTAGTGAATGAAATATGATGGTCATGTGGAAAACATCTTGGTGTATCACCCCATTAGATTAGGTTCATTTCATACAAATTCTAACTCTTTTCCCCATAAGCAAGTATTAGCATAGGTGAAATCACTTCAAGATACATTCAGGGAGCCAGCCCTTAAATCTAGAGGCTTACTTCCACCATAGGTACACCCACATACCTAAAAGTGTTCCCATGTTTCACAAATATTGAAGAGGCTTAAAAACCCTCTTCTAGGGTACAAGATTTGGTGAAAACACAAACATTAATTTTTAGTTAAGCACCTACTCAACTTGGACAACCAACCCCAATTTGTTGAGCACCAACTTAACAGAGTCTTTAGCTAAGCACCAACCCAACAAGGATCACCAACCCCTAATTTACCAAGCACCCACTTGGTTTTAACAAGAACCAACTTACAAATAGACACTAACCCCTAGATGACTTAGCACCAACTCATCCACCTAATTATTGATTAACTTTATAAATATGTTGGAAATATTACCATTGATGTCAAAGATCTAGCATTATTGGTGATAAAGGCCCCATTGCATTTAATGATGTTTGTAATTGTTATATCTTGGCTAATGTGTGTTAATATTTATTTAATATTAACAAATATATTTTTGGTTGTGTATAAGACAAAAGAAGGACCCATGGAGAAGTCAAAGAGTCATCGGGTAAAGACAAAAGAAGAATGGGATGCATTTTCCCATGAAGAGTCATCTTGGGGAATTCCAAGAGTCACCAAGTAAAGACAAAAGAGGAAGGGCACAATTTCTCATGAAGGGATATTTTTAGGAATACAAAAAGTTACCAAGATAAGGACAAAAGAGGAAAGGACATTTTTTCTTATGAAGGGTCACTATATGACTTTTAAAATGCAAGGATATGAAGGGTCATGCAAGTTTGGTGCCATTTTTCATGAGGATTGAAGGGTCACAAAGGGGGAAGGCCAAAGGTAATTTGGAAAGCTATAAATAAAGGCTTGAGAAGCCAATTTTAAAGTGTGTGAGAGAGAGTATGATTTGTATTTGTTATATCTAGCTTAGATGAGTAAAGGAGAGAAGAGAATGATTTGCATTTGTTATATGTAGCTTAAAAGAGCAAAGGTGAGAGAGGAAAGAGATATTGTAATGAACTATCATTTTTTGAGATAGCAACATTGAGAGATAGTTGTGTGGTATACACAAAAGGGGTTGGTGCTCTTGTGGATTGGTGCTCATGAATTATTGTTGTGTTGGTGCTCAGTAAAGGGGTTGGTGCTCCTGTGGGTTAGTGCTCATGAATTATTATTGTGTTGGTACTCAGAAAAGGGGTTGGTGCTCCTATGGGTTGGTGTTCTTGTGGGTTGGTACTCATGAATAGTTGTTATGTTGGTGCTCAGTAAAGGGGTTGGTGCTCCTGCAAGTTGGTGCTTGCAAATATTATAGTTTGAGTTGGTGTTCATTAATATACTTGAGATTGTTCTCCATGGGTTTTTCCCACATTGGGTTTCAACATTAAATTTGGTGTCTCTCTATCTTGTGTGGTGTTTATTATTTTAGTTTTATTGCATATCTTAAATGTTTGGTTAAGTGGAATTTGATTAAGGGAAAGTTTATAAGATTCATGATATATTGATTCACCCCCCATCTCAGTATATCCCATGCTTAACAAAATATTTATTGATTTTATAATAGATGATGATATTTTATTTTATCTCTTTGCTCTCTTTATCACTCTCAAACTGATCTTCAGCCTTCTTCACTCAACTAGCCCTCTTCATGGCTTGATTAGGTCTTCTAACCTTGATCCTCAAATACAAAACCTCTATTAGACATTCATGACATTTACATTGGTCTTCATGACCTCATTACTCTCACAAATTATTTATATCATTTTATCATCTATTTTTCTCTCACTCTAAGCACACTCTCAGCATCCCCTCTAAGCTTACCACAATAGGCCTAATTTCCTTGCTTTTATACACATCACTTGATCATATACTTATAAGTTATCTATATATTCAAATAAATTAGGTCAACCATGAGTAGGTCTTCATATATTAAAATATCATGCCTTAATCATGAATCAATCAATACAATAGGTCAATCATACATCAATTTGCCCTTAATCCTCTTTTAGGCTTATGGAGACCTAATAGGTCTTGTTAACAAGATGTTACCCTTTCATATTTATTTAATCATATAAAAACACCTCACACAATAGGAAAAAGTCATATGTCACTCCAATATCCCTTATCTAATTTTAATTTAGGTCTATATCACCTTTTATGTCTAATCACCACTTGAACCCTTATTCAAATCACTAATTATAAAAGGCCTGCACATATACAAAAACTTTATCTTGAATATTCTTAGGTATATACTCAATTTTTACAAATAACCATGGAAAAAAAATATGTATTCATAAAATTTGTGACCTCAAGGTCATCACCAACTTCATATGATGCTTCACTCACGGTAAACAAGCTCAAATACTCCTCTGCAAGATGTTCACTTAGAACTACCAACATACTCCAAAACATAATCAAGGAAACATGAACATATGATACATGATTGAATATATTTAATATATTTCAATACATAAACATGATCTTATAACATCTTTAGATTAATATCAACCAGCTAGATCATGATCTCTAATAATAACTATTGGTCTTATAGTCCAATCTTTTGATCTTCTCTCTCACAGACTCTACTCAGCTAGATAAGCCATTTTGGCTTCAATGTTTCAACCTCTTACATAGACATCCAAGCTTAAAAATAATAGATAGATCATTCAAGAACCATACAACATAATAATGAATTTAAATTCATTACTCTCACATGAAAATATATTAGGAAACATCTTCTCACATATATCTTATTTCCTTATTGTCTACACCACTAGGACTGTTTAATGACTACACAAATTAGATCAGAAACTTTGCACGCTTGAGATTTAGAACCTATCTATAAATATTCATGAGTAACAAATAAAAGTCTCAAACTTTTATCTTCATTCACTTAGCACCATTGACTCATTCAAATCTATCTTCTACAATAAATCTTTGAAAGATAAGCACTTTTTTGTATGGTTTGCTCATTCACTTCAAAAAGCAATCATACCTAGAGATGCCTAAGAGAGTTTAATTCAACCTATAATAACTTTATATCCATATAGAACTATTATAATCTCTTTATAATAATATCTTCAACATTAGGTCATAATTAGGGTTTTAAGAGGGTTTAAACTCTCTTCCAGTCTTAATAGTATTTCATAAAGATTAGCTCCTCTTTACAAAAAAAATGATTGGAAATTTGAGATATAACCCTTACTCATATACCATGAACATCTTATGATCTCATGTATATGTTGCACATGCCAATGAGCACTGAGAAAAGCTTCTCAGGTAGACAACTCCTGATTCTATGTACTCGAGAAACCATGAAACACTTTTTCTAGCCTTTTATTTAAAATATTTATTTGAAACTTCACTCACATACTTGAAACAAATTGACTAACCTTGTCAATTTTCACTTGCTCACCCATGTCATGGAAATTGATCATGTTACCTCATCTAGACATCATCTCTCTTCTTGCTTTCTAAGCCTTGACCTTCAAGTCTTATTAGGCCTAGAATCTGGCCTTATAACCACTCTATAGTCTTCACCTTGGAACTTTCCTATGTTCCAATGTCTCTTGTATATTCTAAATCAACATCATACACTCACTCTTCTTTAGAGATTCAGCATAACTTCTTCAAAGCTAATTAAAGATCTTTAGAACTTGACTGTAGTAACTTCAAAGCTACATATAGAGATCTTTAAAGTTGACCTTTTAATCAATTGGAGGGTCCTCAACACCTTAGATACAACCTTAAACAATATCACTCATGCTCAAATACTTTCATGTATTCTTTAGAGCATTCTTTTTGGAGCACTATCATCTTCATATCTCATTCAGAGCATCTTTAGAACTACTTACATAGATCTTTGGAGTACATAGTTTCTTCTTCAAATCTTACTCATTTTATCTTTCCACCCATAAATAACATATTACAAGGTCTAAACAAAGCATTGAAATATCCTTTAAACTTTCTATATTGACCTTTACTCATTTTTTTTTTCTCAATGATTTCACTCAAGTTGATAGTAGAACATTCTTTAAATAATAGCAACACTCATAAATCTGGAAAAAAAACTCATTCATATACATACCTCAAGTCATACTTGACCAAGCATTTGCAAAAGAACCATGCATATTCATAAAAACCTTTGACATCAATGACAATATTAAATATCAAAGCTCAATATTGAATGACAATGCTTAACAATCTCCTCCTTAATTAAATACAATGTTAAAAAATCTCTTCCTTTGTCATTGACAGCAAACATACTCAAAAATCAATGTCAACCACTTCTTGATGGCAATCATCTATTAGACCTAGTTCTTGCCTTTTCTCATCCTTTCTGATCTTTAGCTTTTTCTCATCTTTTTTAATCTTTTTGTTCTTTTCTTATCTTTCTCCCCTTTCTCATATTTTTTCATCTTTTAGAACTTTTTTGATCTTTCTCTCCCTTTGACATTGATGAAAAAGGTATTCCATAACTATCACCTCTTTCAGAGTGAACTCAAATTATAAGATCACTTCAACACATATCAGGTTCAATCAACTTACTTGAAAAGCCCACCCTCAAACCAAGCATCCACCATGCTTATGTTAGTATGAGACATCAAATATCATCTACAACTACTGAAAACATACTCTTCTCTTTGTGAGATGATACTATCTCTCAAATACATTAGATGACACATAATTTTCATAAAATTATGACAAACATTCTCAGACACAATATCTCCTTATCTCTATGTATAACAACAACAATCACTTTCTTGACAAAGAACACAGAGTTATCAAGTTCCCCCTTAGACCAAGCATATCTTCTTTCAAAGAACTAGGAACTTAAGATCACATACCTTTCTTTGACATGGTTGAAGAAGATACCAAAATATTTGACCACACACATGGTTATCCCATTATTGATACCAACACAAAAACAAAGACTCCCCCTTGGTCTTCATATATCAGACTCATTTACACATAACAAACAAATCTTAAAAGCTTACCTCTTATATACCAATTGTCTGTATTTTGTCTTTGGATCATCTTTGGCTACAACATCATGCTTCTACTAATAGAATAATGTCTCCATGAATCTTAATGGAGCCACCCCTTTTTCATAGGGCTCTAGAACAATATGAACTTATAAGATTCCTAGATCTCCATATCTTTACTAGGTTGAATATTCTTCATCATCCTTTTGTACTTGATTGGCTCTTTAGGCTTGACCTTTGACTTGATATTTTCATCATCCATCTTGTCATCCTTATTCTTTTCTTTGACTATCTTGTCAACACATATAGATAACAAGTGTTCTTGACATCCCTTACTTTATTTTTGCTCTACAATAGTAAAAATTCCACCTTAGTTTATGAGCTAATCATGACTCACCTTGTCCTTCTTTTTCTTCTTAGCCAATTCTTCATTCTTACTACTTTGATTAGTCATATGAGAATCAAAACCTCTTTTATCTCCTAACATATGGATTGAGTAACCACACTCTATACTCTAAAATTTGACAGAATCTTCTTCTTTAGTCTTTTGCTTCACCTTTACCTTATCTATAGTATTTGACTTATTGATCCATTTCTTAGTGACATGACTATGAAACTTCTTGTCTTGACTGGATAACCTTCTAAATCTATTAGGACAAAATATTATAATATGTCCTACATTATTACAATTGCAACACACCACCTTATACATACCATTTTATTGATGATGAATATGATCTCCCTTTGACCAATTGAATCTCCTTTCATAATTCCATGAGTACTAATTATTGGAGGGTCTTCTATATTCTCTTGCTCTATTACCAAATTGATTGCATGAAAAAAAATAACCATTGAAAGAGATAGCATACCTTGTAGCATTAGGCTGTCTAATACGTCTTTTCATGTTGACCTTCTTATCTTCAATAGTCTTCTTAAATTGAGGTGTCTCCTTTTGACCTTATTTGAATCCAAGACCTATCTTGTCACTTGTAGACTGTTGATTGCTTAATATATCATTTAAAGCCTTAGTACTCTTTTCAAATTTCATAAATTTATTCACCTTGCTAAATGTTTGATCCAACTTAGCTCTCAAAGATTCTATTTAAGTTTCACATCTATTTTAGTCTTCTTTAGATTTTAGGCTTGCTACCACAATCATATCTAGGATTAAACATGTTAGATGATCTCTTCATACTCCTTGGAAGTGTTGCTTAGACTTTCCTCAAAAAATCCAATCTACTCCTCATAGTCTTGAACTAATGACTTCAATTTTTTATTCTTCTTCTTCATAATATTTAGCTCCTCTAGGGCACTCATGAGCTCTGCTTCAAGATCCACTTCAACTTCTTCACTTTCATAGTATACTTATTCATCTAATTTTCAATCAATCATGAGGCCTTTCCCATTTGAACAACCCTCATTATCTGATTCTATGTCTATGAGTAAAGTTTCATTATTTTCATATTCAGATTCATTCCTATCATCTTCAATATTAGATGTGTCTGAATCACTTACATATGATGAACTATCTTCTTTGGTGTAGAATCTCTTCTTATTATTAAATGATCCTTTCCTTTCTTCATTCTTATTTAAGTCTCTCTTGATCTTGTCAGACTTATAGGCTTTTTTATCATCTCCATCATGTTCTTCATTATGCTTAGATCTATCCTTGTTAGGAAACTTAGTTGTAGAGTGAACAATCTTTTCACAGTTAAAATATTTGAAGGGTAACATACCCTTGAAGTTACCTGAGCCAATATTAAATTTCCTAGAAAACATAGTTATGAGTTCATCATCATCAATATCTAAACATACCTCATTTTTTACCTTATTAGCCTTTGACTTCTTTTCAAATTTGAAAGTTGTATTCTTCTTAAGAGGTCTTCCTTCATTTGATCTCATCTCATAGGTAGTCAAGATGCCATGAAGCCCATCCATCTCTAGCTTGTCCAAATCTTGCATCTCTTCTACTATATATACTTTAAAATCAAACTTAGGAGTGAGTGATCTAAATAACTTTTGGACAACAGTAGAATCTTTCACTTCTTCTCCCAATCCTATTATGATATTGACAACTTCATCACCCTTAACTTGTAGGATGAAATAATTTCATCTTCATTCATATTTAGGCTTTCAAACTATCTTTAGTGGGTCTGTAACTTGGCCATATTCACCTTCGTATTTCCTTCATAGATTGTCTTCAATTTGTCCCATATGTCTTTGGCTGAAACATAATGTATTACCTTTATAATTTTTACCTTTGATAGGCCACATAGAATGAAATTCATTTCCTTGGAGTTATTCTCACTAGCCTTCTTACCAGCTACATATGTTGGTGGAATTGGAGGTGCAATATATCCATCCATAACTGACTACCAAATATCACGTCCCTATGACATCAGATATATCTTCATTTTGACATTTCAAAAGGCATAGTTAGATCCATTTAATAATAGAGCCTTACTAGTAAAGAAACCACCTTGAGCCTACTGACTAGTCATCATTGCTTTTTAGGATCTCGTTTAGGATTTCAAGCTTGAACTAAAGGACCTGCTCTAATACTAATTATTGGAAATAAGATGACTGAGAGGGGGGTGAATCAGCATTCAAAAATTTTAATTCAATTCCACTTAACTATAAGTGAACCATTCTAATCAAGCATGTCTATCACAAAAACATAATCATTAAAACATAAGAGCATGAAGCACATGAACACAACATATACATGGAAAACCCTCTAGAGGTAGAAAACCCACTAATGAAGCAAATAGACTACAGTCCTTTAAGACAACATTAATATTTAGTTGAGAACCCACTCAAATTGGAGAACCAACCCCAATATATTAAGCACCAACTTAAGAGATTCTTTAACTAAGCACTAACTCAGAAAGGAACACCAACCCCTAATTTACCAAGCACCCACTTGGCTTTAGCAAGCACTAATTTTTAAGGAGGCACCAACCCCCTAGATGACTCAATACCAACTCAACCACATAATTATTTTATCACGTTAAAAAATCCTTGTTGATTATACAATATATAATGATCTTATATTTTATCTCTTCACTCTCTTTAGCCCTCTCAAACTGATCTTCAACCTTCTTTGCTCAACTAACTCTCTTCATGGCTTTATTAGGTCTTTTGACCTTGATCCTCAAATGTAAAACCTATTTTAGATATTCATGACATCTCTACTAGTCTGCATGATATCTTTCTACTCACTAATGATCTATATCATTTTCTCATCCTCTTCTACTCTCTCAATCCAAACACACTCTCAGCATCCCCTCTAAGCTTACCAAAATAGGCCTAACTACCTTGATTTTTATAAGTCACTTGATCATATCCTTATAGGTCAGATAAATATTCAAATAAATTAGGTAGGCCATTAATAGGTCTTAAAATATTAAAATAACATGCCTTAATCATTAATCAATCACTATAATAGGTTGGCCATGCATCAATTATCCCTTACTCCTCTTTTAGGCTTATGAAGACCTAATAGTTCTTAACACCAAGTTACCATTTGATATTCTTGAATCATATCCAAACACCTCAAATGGTAGGAACAAGTCATAATCCACTCCAATAACCCTTATCCATATTTAATTTAGGCCTATAACACCTTTTAATTCTAATCACCACTTGAACCCTTACTCAAATCATTACTTTTAAAAGGCCTACACATATAAAGAAACTCTATCTTGAATAACTGAGGTATATACTCAATTTTTACAAAAAACCATGGAAATAAATTACATATTCATAAACCTCATGATTTCAAGGTCATCACTAACTTTATTTGATGCTTCAAATTAGGGTAAATAGGCTCAAGTACTCCTATGTAAGATGCTCACTCAGAACTGCCAACAGACTCCAAAATAGAGTCAAGGAAAAATTAACATATAATACATGATTGAATATCTTCAAGAGATTTCAATACATAAATAGGATAATATAACATACTTATATAAATATCAACCAACCAAATCATGATCTCTAATGAGAACTATTGATCTTATAGACCAATCTTCTGACCTTCTCTCTCATAGACTTTACTCAGCTAGATAAGCCATTTTGGCTTCAATGTTTCAACCTCTTACATAGACATCCAAGATTCTAAAAATCATGGATAGATAATTAAAAACCCATAAAACATCATCATGCATTTAAATTCATCACTCTCACAATAAAATACATTAGGAAACATCTTCTCACATTTATCTGATATCCTTGTTATCTGCACCACTAAGACTGTTCAATGACTAGCCAACATAGATCACAAAATTTGCACACTTGAGATATAAAACTTGTTAATAAATATGCATTAATAATAACTAAAATTCTCACACTTTTTATCTTCATTCACTTAGCACTATTGACTCGATCAACTCTATCTTCTATAGTAAATATTTGAAAGACAAACACTTTTATGTATGGTTTGTTTACTCACTTGAGAAACCAATCACAAATAGAGATGCCTGAGAGAGTTGAATTCAACATCCAATTAATTTTATATCCATATCAAAATATTCTAATCTCTTTAGAACAATATCTTCAATATCAGGTCATAGTTAGGGTTTTGACTATCTTCTAGTCTTAACGATCATTCATAAAACTTAGCTCCTCTTTCCAAAAACCAGTGATTATAAATTTAATCTAGAACCCTTATTTATATATCATAAATAAATTTATATATCATAAATAAATTTGTATCTCATAAAAATGTTTCATGTACCAATTAGCACTGATAAAATCTTTTTAGGTAGATAACTCCTCATTATGTGCACTCAAGAAACCTTGAAACACTTTTTCAAGCCTTTTCTTGCAAACCTTGTGTTGTCACCAATTATTTTACTCCAGAAGATGGTGTTAAAGCCTATTTCATATTTGGGCAACATGATAACACTTTTAGATATGTGGGTATACTTATAGTGGAAGTGAGCCTCTAGATTTAAAGGGCTAATTCCCTGAATGTATCTTGAAAAGCTTAATACCTATCTAATGCTTACTTATGGGGGAAAAGGGTTAGAAATTTCATGAAATAAACCTATTATAAAAATGTGATGCACCAAATTTCTTCCATGTGAACATCATATTTCTACCATGATGAAACAAGGCATATAAACTAGCCTCTAAGTTTTAATGGGTTATAATATGAGTATTTCAATATAGAGGTGAGATGTGAACAACGAAACAAGGTAAATGAACCAAAGGGTAGATTGCACACTCTAAGGATAATCATACACTTTAAAGAGTTTAACACACTAGACTACACTCTATAAGATTTTTTAGACTAGGAACTCTTGCTCAAATATGAAAGGATAAGGGAAGGATGAATAGAGAATTATCACTTCTCATCACCATAGATCACTTGAAAATTTAGGCAATTATTCAAGAACTCAGAAATAGACTTGCATTAATGTTCAAAGGCAAAATATAGCATCAGTCTAGTAGGGATTCAACACACATGGTGTGGTATTATATTACAAATTCTAAAATGGTAGATACTTATAGATCTTCAGAGAGAGGAGAAAAGAAATAAGCTCAAGAGTCACTAGAACACATGTCCAAGCATGAGAACTAGTTATGTTATAGTTGAAATTGAGTGTGAAACATACCATGAATTCCAATTAAGACAAATTTCCAAATAAATCATGACAAACTCTCCAAAAAGGCGTAGAGATTATTCACCTAGCCTTCATGAAACTATTTTCATCATGGATCATCTCTCAGGCTCTTAAAGTAAATTAGGAAAGTTGACACATGTGTTATGGTAGTCATAGACATTTTTCCAATTACTAACTATCAACAGACACTTATGTTTACCAACTATAGTCATTCATTACTTTCTTGAACCTCATTCTTCACATTTGGTACTCACTATTCATCCCAAGTATTCGATTGAGCTTTCGTGGTGGTGTATGAGTCTATAGAGCTTGCTTTGATATAGAATCCTCGATCCTATGTAATTGCCCATATGGCATTATCTTACCACTTTATTCATTCCATTCTAAACTATGTCTACAATAGTTTTTTATTCTGGTCAAAAATGGCTCTTTGGTTCAACATTTGTCTGTCAAAAACTAACTCAAACCAATCACATTACTCCAAACTACCTTTGTTCTTATTAGCCTCACAGATCTTCATTATCATATCTTGACTCTTTTGACCTCCTACACATCGTAAGATCAAAATGTATGAAGGATCATTGATCATTGATCTAGATTAGACCTACCTTATTTTTAGTCAAGATCATGCCATTGGATCTCTGCTCAATGAACCCATACCATTGGATCTTGTCTAACTTGTAGCCTTTTAAGAGATTTTAACCCAGGGGAATTTTGACCTATCTGACCCAATCATGAACCATTAGATATGTGTGTCATAATGTAATCTCATACATACCATTAGATCTTGATCAACTTTAAACCCTTTAAGGACTTTTTGAACCCAAACAGTTACCTTATAGATCTCAAACTTGACATTCGCTTGAACATATTTGATAGAATAACTTTCTTGAAACAATTCAATTCTATCAGATCTTTTATTACAGGTAATTTCCTTGGTATTTTTATCTTCAAGATAAGTTCCCCACAAGAATGATGGATTTAGACTTTTTTCATTGACCAATTTTCCCAAAATAATATGGGTCATTGGGCTTTATGTTTTGAGCATTTTGTTTGAAAAAATATTTCCTTAGCCTTTTGTATCAAACAATTTGTCTGAAAGAAATTAGACTTAGCTCCTTTTCCATGAATGAAATGTCCAAAAGAATTCTATCTTTGGGAAAGTTGCTCAGACATATTTGCCAAAAGAATTGGAACTTTGTAGCGGGCATTTATTCAAACTATTTATCTCAGACACTTTGAAAGAATTATGTCTTTGTCGAGACTTATGTTTTAGACATTTTTCCCAAAAGAATATATCCTTAGATTTTTGTATCAAACAATTTATCTGAGAGACTTGGGTCTTCAAGATTTTTATTTCAAACAAAATTTCTGAAACAATTTTCACTTAGATTTTTTTTCCACAGATAAAATGTCTAAAAGAATTCTATCTTCAAGAAAATTTCTTGGACTATTTCCCTAAGTACCCAAAATTTATCCAAAAACTTAAAATGGTTGCCCTAAAATAATTTTGTACTTAGTTAATTGGAAAATTTCCTAAGTACCAAATAATTCTTTGAGTACGCAGGTTCTTATGGATTTGTTCTATCAACTATCTCTTGATCTTTGAAAGCTCAAATGAACATTTGAGCCCTATGCAAACCTGTTCCATGCTCTAACTACTTGAAGACTGTGAAAACCTACCACTTTCATATAGGGCTCTAAAATTAACCCTAAGATATAAAATGACACAAGAACTAAACTAGACAATGACTAAAACTATAATGGCATATGAAATGATAATAGATTAGCTAAAACACACCCTATGACATTATAATCAACCCCTATTTAATATTTTGACTATAGGGGGGTTGATCCATTTTAACTTGTGGTAAAAATGGTCAACATATTTGGTGATTTCCCAAGGGTGACATGTTTTATATGCTGTGACTAGTTGCCTAATCCTATCCATTGGCATATAGAGTCACATGTATAACAGGTTTGACATATAAATTGACATAAAATGAAATACCAAACAACAAAAACAAAAATAACAAGACACAAAGTAGAAACATACCTTTGTTCAACTAAAACACTTAGGGAACACAACACACACCTAATCTAATATTTTAAAAACCTCGTCTTGAGGTGAAACATCTGTTCATACCTCAACCAGCGTAAAAAATGGTTCCCTTGGTGTCTTCATCACTCCATGAAGTTAACCTTGCATGAGGAGCATGCTCATCACTAATCATTTGCATATGTGTGTGGTAAATGAGCCTACCACCTTTGAATCTTCTTAGGTCTGCAAGTGAACTATTTGGGACCTTCATGGATGAAATTTATTATCCTCTAAGAACCTTGCTGGGGGATGCAACTATTGTGGTCTCCATCATTTTCATTGGATGTTCTCCAAAAAAATGTAGACTAGAGTGTATGATAGTCTTTTCAACCTTATTTTCTTCTAAGTCAGGAATCACTTGATGTCTAATAGCATCAATCTCCTTTTCTTCATGATCTAATACCTTTGGATCTATCTCAACATAAAGTGGGTATACTAACTATTCCTAAGGCACAACAACTTCTACCTTAACCTCATTATCCATGTCTACAACTTATTGGACACTAACATCATCAAATTGCTTCATAATGGAAAATTATTGATCAACAGAATGACCTTCATGTTTATGCTTAATAGAAAACTTGTCAACATGATCATTAGTCTCGTTACCAACCTTGACATTAGATATATAACCTCTTGGAGAAAAGGGAGACTTACCCAACTTGTCAAACTCCTTGCATATGGCATTGAGATTTTACCATAGTTCTTCTTCATTCAAAGCATGAAACTCTTCTTCATGCTTCTTGAGACAAGCAACATCATGTTTATTTGAGTTATTAACCAAATAAAATGTAAACTTCTTGAGAAGAGGAGTAACATTACCAAGATGATCAAACTTATGACATATGACATCAAACCTTTGCCACAAATCATTCTCATCCACCTCATGAGTGTCATCATCCAACACATCCTCATCAATGGTAGGGATAAAGACATCATTTTTCCCACTATGGTGGTCAATTATATTAATCAATCCATGATCATCATATTAATGAATCATATAGTTGCCTTCAAAAGCACAAGAATGTTTGACACTCACCTCAGCTCCTTCAAATGGCCCCTCATTCATGATATGAGTCCCAAAGTTAGTTTGTTTAAATTATGCATAAGGATAATGTCATATGCATCTAGTAAACCACACTCATCCAAGAGAAAATGAGATATTTCTTCTAGTTTAGAAGCTCCATCATCCACATTAGACTCCTCCTTCTCATGAACAACACAATTCAAATTAGAACTTGTTTCAATGTACGGCTCAATGTGAAACCTTCCAAGAGGTTGAGTTCTAATGGTTAATTTGGTCACATATCTCATCCTAAAGGATAATAAGGACCAATCAGCTAAGAGATATCCACCAATCTTGGTTATAAAGTATCTTGACAGGTAGATTACAAAGTGAGCTAGGAGGTCAATAATAACTATTGTTGAGTTGTGGAGCTAAAAGCTTCACCAGATGAGCAAATGTAAGGTTGCTGGAGATACATAGTCACCGACATCGGTCAGGGGTCGATAAGAGGCTACCAATGTTAGTCATGGATCGGCCGATGTCGGTCATGTGCAGACAGACAGGGACCAATGTTGGTCACCTGTGCATTCCAGAAGTCTATTTTCGAGGGAGAACAGATTGTTTGCATGAAAAGAGTAACTATTAGTATTGAGTCCACATTTCTATTTTTGGCAGGACAGATTTGAACCTTTGATTAAGAGGTGTATCTAACGGTGGAGAATGCATAGCTCATGAATCCTAGTATTATATAATAGGGTTAGATCTTCATAGCTTGTAGACATGAAAAAAGGGTAGACAATTCAAGGATTGAATTGGTTGTAATTAAGAGAGAGAACTCTTGAGGGAAAGAGATCTGTACATCTGAGAGGTGTGGAAAGAAAGAGAGATTTCTTCAATTGTATTTCCTTCTGGAAGAGTTTAATACAAGTTTTTTATTGTTTCTTGTATCTCTTATTCTTTGTTGATTATGAATTCTAGTTACTTATTATTTTTGATTTAATTCTGTGTTTTTACTTACACAAAAGTAATCAATTGTACTGCAAGATCCTAACAAGTGGTATCAGAGCTTGGTTCACTAACAGCTGGTATAGAGTGGGTTAGTGTTTGTTGATTATAGGTTCACTCTCAGGGGTTTTTGATTAAGTGGGAGTAAAGCAATGGTAGAAGAAAATAAACTAAGAATGGAGAAGTTTAACGGCAAGAATTATCAATTATAGAGGATGCAAATAGAATATTATCTGTATCAAAAAGATATGTACTTACCATTGGGTGGGGTTTCAAGCAAGCCCACAGATATGCAAGATGAAGAATGGAATGTTCTTGATAGAAAGGCTCTTGGATCTATAAGGTTGAGCCTGGTATCTTCTGTGATTTCTAACTTATCATAGGCAAAGACAATGATAGAGTTAATGGATACTTTGGCAAATTTATATGAAAAGCCCTCAGCTTCGAATAAGGTATATCTTATGAATCAATTATTTAATTTGCAAATGCAGAAAGGTGCATCTGTATCTAGTCATCTTAATGATTTCCATGCAATAGTAAATCAGTTAAATTTAATCAAAATAGTTTTTGATGATGAAATTAAGGCTCTCTTAATTTTATGCTCTATTAGGTTGTGGAGCTAAAAGCTTCACTGATGCAAACATGGAGGAGGTTGTTGAGAGGTTGCTAAGTTGCAGAGCAACCAACGTCGGTCATATACAATGAGAAGAGCAACTGACATCAATCAGGATCAGCTGATGTCAGTCATCTCTAGCCAGACAGGGATCGATGCCGGTCACCTGTGCGGTTCCAGAACTGTTAGTTCATGAACAGTTTATTAAGGAATTGGTTATTTGCATGTTAAAGGCTAATTTTAGTCTTGGAGCTATGGATCTAATTATTATAATTGGATGTCTAATTATTTTTTGCATGAGATCTATATAATGGACTCATGGGCTGTATTATAAAGTGTGTTAGTTAGAATTGAGCAGGCTAGCTCCTTTAGTGTGTGAAGAGAGCAAGGGTAGCTCCTCCTAGTTCCACAGGGGTGTCGAGTGTGTATGATCAGGTAGAGCTACCGGTTGTGCAAGTTTTGGTAGAAGATCCACTGGGGTACTGGTTTGGAGAATCATAAGGACTTGGTGAGGCAAGGACAAGGGTTCTTTAGGGTGTAGAGATATCTACATGTGTAATTAAGATCATTGATTTATAGGTGTGTGTGTGTACATGGTCTAGGTTTACAGGGGTTGCAAAACCAAGTTGATTTGTAGGTGGCAGCAAGATCAGAGAGATTAGCAACACAACAAGTAGCAATATTAGGGGAGATCTACTTGGAGTATGGTGTGTACTCGGTCATGGAGTACATCGAGTACTTGTGTACTGGCAGTAGTGATACTGACTGGTGGTATTGGTAGTAGTGATACTGATTGGTTGGAGGTGAACACCAACTCTGTGTTTGAGTTGTGTGTTGGGACCGTAATTGAGAGAGTGAACTCTTGAAGGTGAATTATTGTACACTTAGTGTGGGAAGCCTATAAGGTGTGGAAGAGTGTGGCGTCTCTTCATTGTAATTCTTTTTTGAAAGAGTATTAATACAATTGGGTATTATCTCTCATATTCTGTGTTATTTATGAATTCTAGTTACTTGTTACTTCTGGTTAAATTCCGCATTTAGTTGCTTGTACATGGTAATCAATTGTGTTTATGGGTCCTAACAGTTGGTATCAAAATAGTTTATTGTTCTAGATTCCTGACAAGTGGTATTAGAGCTAAGGTTGCATGGAGCAATTTTGTGTTTGATTACAGGCCACTCTCAGGGGTTTCTGATTGAGTGGGAGTATAGCAATGGCAGAAGGAAGTATGGAGGAATTCAAAAGCAAGAATAGTCAATTATGGTGTTATGGAAAGAAAGAGCAGGTAAAGAAATATTGTTCATTGGTAGTAGATCAGCATGAAAGAACTGAAGAAGCAGATGTTGCAGGTGTTGTTGCATAGGATGCTCTGGGATTTTCTTTAGATAAAGTAGAATCTTTTTTTATAAATTCTATTGCCTCTTTCCATGCAGCCTGAAATAGAGTATTTTTCCATGTTAAGGTCCTTGAAGACTTTGGAAAGATTTATTTAGGGGCTGGTGTGCCTTATCAAAGTTTTGGCAAAGGGGAAGTGTGGCTAAAATTGCAAATGGCCAACACATGGGTGTTGAAGGAGGTCATGCAAGTCCCAGTCTTGAAGATGTGGCTAATTTTTTTAGGAAAGTTGGGTGATGCGAGATGCATAGAAACTCTCACAACAGATGCACTTGAATTAGCAGGTGGTAAGAAAGTAGGTATCCTTTATCTATCTACTTGTATTAATGATTTTTCTTATGTTGTGAAGATGTGGCTTTGTAGGCTTGGTCACAAGAGAAAGAAGGAGATGCATGTTCTTAAGCGAAAGACAGATGTCTTTGACAGACTTAAGAACTGGAAAGCCTTGGTGTTCATGGAGGAGATGACAGATAGAGATCAGTGGAGAAGGTTGAGTAACTCTGAGCAGGGCAGTTTGGATAGGGTTTTGATCTAAAGAGAGCTCTTGGGTAAAAAGTCATCACTCACAGGAGAACACAAGTACTGGCATCAGTCAGGAGGAATCAGCGTTGAACAGACAGGTGTTAATGTTGGTCATGTGCAGACCAGAGCTAGTGGTGTCAGGTAGGGTAAGACCGACGTTGGTCAGGGAACCGATGTCGGTGACAAGTAGACACCGACATCAGTTAGGAAATTGGCATCGATAGTCAAGACAGTCGCATGGAACCGACGTCGATCAGATGCAGACTGTGTGGTGATCGAGGTCAGTCACTGGAATGGATTTTGGGTGGATAGCAAGTTGTCAAGGAGTCTCAAATGCCCATATGGAGGACTGGAAGGCTAAGTAAGCCTTAAATTTGTTGTTCCTTTTCTTTATACTCGTTGCTCACTGTAGAGCAGGAAGGATCTAGGAAACAGTGGGAGCATGGCATGAATGAGGAATTTGATTCCTACGATGCAGAACTAAATAGGAGATTTGGTAGGGTTGCCAGTCGAAAGAAAGCACTGAAAGACGAATGGATTCCTTGGTTAAAAAATAGAGAGAATGGACACATGAGATAGAAGGCCAGGTCATATGGTCTTGAGGAAGCTCTAGGATAGTGGTACAGGTTTGACAGGTGGATGACAAAGCATGGCTTTAGTCAATGTCATTGTAACTACTATGGTTTCTTTACCAGGTGGATGATGATCATGACATTATCTTGTTACTGTATGTTATGTGTTTGCTTGATGCAGGGTCACACATGCAGGGTTTTTTCTGAGCTAAAGGTAAAGTTAGTCTAGAGGTGTGTCATGAAGGATTTGAAGGAGCAAAATTCTTTGGCATAAGTGTGTTCTAGAGACATAGAAGGTCATAGGTTGATTTTGTCTTCAGATGATTGTGTGAAACCGGTCAACATGCTGAGGGTTGGACAGTTCTATGAACAATGTCCTGATTCACATGATGAGGTTAAGTACATGCGTATTGGACCTGAGGTTACCCATGCAGTGGGAGTTATCAGCGAGTTTGGAGCCAATCTGGAAAAGAAGCACTGGAAAGTGGTTCAGTGAGTTCTCAGGTATCTGAGAGGGACTAGCAGCAGGTTAACATGCTATGCAGGGTCAAGCACTTCAGATTTGGCAGGTTACTTGGATGACAGGTGTTGCACCATAGGTGTGTAGTGGTTGGTCTTCAAGATTGAGCTTGAAGAGGAATACAATCCAGGAAACAAATTAAATGGTATACAGGTACAAGTACAGTGCAGCTATTTATCTCCAAGTGGGAGATTGTTAGGTTGTGGAGCTAAAAGCTTCACTGATGTAAACATGGAGGAGGTTGTTGAGAGGTTGCTGAGTTGCAGAGCAACTGACGTTAGTCTGATCAACTGATGTCAGTCATATACAATGAGAAGAGCAACCGACATCGATCAAGATCAGCCGACGTCGATCATCTCCAGCCAGATAGGGACCGACGCCGGTCACCTGTGCGGTTCCAAAACTACTAGTTCATGAATACTTTGTTAACAAACTAGTTGTTTGCATGTTAAAAGCTAATTTTAATCTTGGAGCTGTGGATCTAATTATTGTAATTGAATGTCTAATTATTGTTTGCATGAGATCTATATAATGGACTCATGGGCTGTATTATAAATTGTGCTAGTTAGAGTTGAGTAGACTAGCTCCTTCAGTGTGTGAAGAGAGCAAGGGTAGCTCCTCCTAGTTCCATAGGGGTGCTGAGTGTGTATGATCAGATAGAGCTGCAAGTTGTGTAAGTTTTGGTAGAAGATCCACTGGGGTACTGGTTTGGAGAATCATAAGGACTTGGTGAGGCAAGGATAAGGGTTCTTCAGGGTGTAGAGAGATCTACATGTGTAAGTAAGATCATTAATTTGTAAGTGTGTGTGTGTGTGCATGGTCTAGGTTTGCAAGGGTTTCAACACCAAGTTGATCTGTAGGTGGCAGCAAGATTAGGGAGATTAGCAACACAATAGGTAGCAATATCAGGGGAGATCTACTTGGAGTACAGTGTGTACTTAGTTGTGGAGTATGTAGAGTACTTGTGTACTAGCAGTAGTGATACTGACTGGTTGGAGGTGAACACCAACTCTATGTTTGAGTTGCGTGTTGGAACCGTAATTGAGAGAGTGAACTCTTGAAGGTGAATTACTGTACACTTCGTGTGGGAAGCCTATAAGGTGTGGAAGAGTTTGGTGTCTCTTCATTGTAATTATTTTTTGGAAGAGTATTAATACAATTGAGTATTGTCTCTCATATTCTATGTTATTTCTAAATTCTAGTTACTTGTTATTTCTGGTTAAATTCTGCATTTAGTTGCTTGTACATGGTAATCAATTGTGCTTCTAGGTCCTAATAGTTTGTATCAGAATAGTTTATTATTCTAGATTCTTGACATGTTGTTTACCTAAAAGTTGGCATAGTTTGGTAATGGCAGTTAGTAATACTGCATCTGCTACAAATATCTTGAAAGTTGATGATGTTGTTAGTGTAATTTTGAATGAAGAAACTAGCAGAAAAAGCACAGGGGAATCATCAGGGAATGCTTAAAGTGTTGAAAGTGGGGGAAGGCAAAAAGAGAAGGGCAAGCAAGGGAGATCAAGGTCAAAGTCAAAGATGAGAAGTAGATCCAAATTCAAAAATGGAAGAAAAATAACCTGCTGGAATTGTGGAAAGATAGGGCATGCAAAGAAAGATTGTTGGTTGAAAGTTAAAAAAGAAAATCAGCATGAAGGTAAAGAAGAAGCAAAAGTTGCAGGTATTATTGCACAAGATGTTCTTATATTTTCTTTAGATAATAAAATAGAATCTTGAGTTTTAGATTCTGGTGCCTCTTTCCATGCAACCCCAAATAGAGAATTTTTCAATGATTATGTCCATGGAGATTTTGGAATAGTCTATTTAGGGGATGATGAGCCTTGTAAAATTGTTGGCAAAGGAAAAGTGCAGCTGAAATTGCAGAATGGAAACACATAGGTGTTGAAGGATGTCATGCATGTACCCATCTTGAAGAGGAATCTAATTTCTATAGGAAAGCTGGGGGATGAGGGTTGCACAGTAACTCTCACAGCTGAATCTTAGAAAGTTTTCAAGGGTGCACTTGTATTAGCCAGAGATAAGAGAGTAGGTACTCTTTATCTGTGTAATTGTATTACTGATTATTCTCCTTCTGTTTTATCTACTTCAGATTTAGATGCAAAGTTGTGGCACTGTAGGCTTGGCCAAATGAGTGAGAAGGGAATGACTATTCTTAAGTCAAAAGATAAGCTTTCAGATTTGAAAAACATAGATCTAGATTTTTGTGAGCATTGTATTTTTGGAAAATAGAAGAGAGTGAAGTTTCTCAAAATTGGGTCAACAAAGAAGAAGCACAAGTTGGAGCTTGTTCACACAGATGTGTGGGGACCAGCTCAGGTAGCTTCTATTGGAGGATCACAATATTATGTTACTTTTATTCATGATGCTACAAGAAAGGTATGGGTTTATTGCATTAAAAAAAAAATTGATGTTTTTGACACATTTAAGAAATGAAAAGCTTTGGTTGAGAATGAAACAAGTTTGAGATTGAAGTGCCTTAGATATGATAATGGTGGTGAGTACTACAGCAATAAATTCAATAGTTACTGTTCTATGAGTGGAATACGCAGGGAAAGGATGGTTCCAAGGACACCTCAGAAAAATGGAGTTACTGAAAGGATGAATAGAACAATAATGGAGCGTGCACAGAGTATGAGGTTGCATGCTGGTTTGCCCTTACAATTTTGGGTAAAAGTTGTAGATATTGCAGTTTACCTGATTAATAGAGGACCTTCTACTACTCTAGATGGTGGAATTCTAGAAGAGGTCTGGATAGGTAAAAAGGTAGATCTTTCATTTCTCAGAGTTTTTGGTTCTGAAGCTTTTGTGCACATTGATAAAGAAAATAGAAAGAAGCTAGATGTTAAATCTATGCGGTGCACTTTTATTGGTTATGGCTCTGGAGATTCCAAATTTCAGTTGTGGAATTTAGGAACTAAAAAAATTATTAGAAGCTGTGATGTTGTTTTCAATGAAAAGGTGATGTACATTGATCATCTCAAGAGGCTGAATAATTTTGAGCAGGGCAATGTTGATTTGGACGAGGTTATGATCCAAAATGAGCTCGCGGGTAAGAATTTTCACACAGGAAAAATAGATACTAACGTCGGTCAGGTAGGAACTGACGTCAGTCATACAGGAACCAATGTCAGTCAGACAGTAACTGACGTTGATCAGGAAGGAACTGACATCGGTTAGGTAGAACTGACGTCGGTCAAGTACAGACCTAGAGTTGACCGAGATCGGTCACTGACAGAGAATTTGGGCTGATAGCAAGCAGTGAATGAGTCTAAAATGCCCATGAGGAGGTATAAAAGGGTAATTAAACCTCCAATTCATTATTCCCCTTCATTATACTACTTGTTGCTCCCTGATGGTGGAGAACCAGAAAGTTTTGATAACGCAATGTAGGTAGAATCTCAGAAACAATGGGAGCATGGCATGAAAGAGGAAATTGATTCTTTGAAAGAGAACCAAACGTGGAATTTGGTTGAGTTTCCAGCCAAAAAGAAAACACTGAAAAACAAATGGATTTATAGGTTAAAGGAAGGTGAGAATGGACAAATGAGACATAAGGCCAGGTTGGTAGTAAAGGGATTTGCACAAAAACTAGGTATTGATTTTAGTGAAATTTTTTCTCTTGTAGTAAAGATGACTTCAATTCGGACTGTATTGTCTTTAGTTGTTATTGAGGATTTGCATCTTGAGCAGCTTGATGTTAAGACAACATTTCTTAATGGAGGTTTGGATGAAGAAATATATATGGATCAATCGGAAGGTTTTGAGGTCAAAGGTAAGGAGAAACTTGTGTGCAGATTGCAGAAAAGCTTATATGGTCTTAAGCAAGCTCCAAGACAATAGTATTTGAGGTTTAATAGGTTTGATAGATTGGATAATGGTAATTATATTATTATGTTACTGTATGTAGATGATATGCTTGTTGCAGGTTCACACATATAGGATATTACTGAGCTTAAAGTAAAATTAGCTCACACATTTGCCATGAAAGATTTAGGAGTAGCAAAGAAAATCCTTGGCATGAGTATTAAGAGAGACAGAAAAAATCATAGTTTGATTTTGTCTCAAGAGGATTATGTGAACAAGGTGTTGGAGAGGTTTAATATGCAGGATGCAAAATCGGTAAGCACACATATGGCTGGACACTTCAAGTTGAGCAAAGAACAGTGTCCTAAATCACATGATGAGGTTGAGTACATGAGTAGAGTTCCATATGCTTTAGAATTTGGGAGCTTAATGTATACAATGGTATGTACCAGACCTGATATTGCCCAAGCAGTGGGAGTTGTCAGCAAGTTTATGGCCAATCCAGGAAAGGAACACTGGAAAGCAGTTCAGTGGATTCTCAGATATCTGAGAGGGACCAGCAGTAGGCATTTATGCTATGGGGGATCAAACACTTCTCTACATGGGTATGTAGATTCAGATATGGCAGGTGACTTAGATGGCAGGAGAAGCACCATAGGATATGTGTTCACTATTGGTGGAACGGCAGTTAGCTAGATTTCAAAGTTGCAGAAGGTTGTTGCCTTGTCTACTATAGAGGCAGAATACATTGCAGTCATAGAGGCTAGCAAAGAAATGATATGGATGACACGGTTCATGGAAGATTTGGGAAAGGAGCAAGAGAGTTGCAGATTGTACAGTGATAGTCAAAGTGCAATTCATTTGGCAAAGAATTCAACCTTTCATTCAAGAACCAAACATATACAGCTTAGGTACCACTTCATTAGATAGGTATTGGAGGATGGTGAGTTGAAGCTATAAAAGATCCATACAGATAACAACCCTACTGATATGTTAACAAAGTTGGTAACAAAGGAGAAGTTGAATCTTCATTCAACTTTTGTTGGTCTTCAAGATTGAACTTGAAGATGGAGAAACAAGCTAGAGGATGCTGATGTATAGGTACAGGTGCAGCTATTTATCTCTGAGTGGGAGATTTTTGAGTTGTGGAGCTAAAAACTTCACCAGATGAGCAAATGCAAGGTTGTTAGAGTTACACAGTCATCGACATCAGTCAGGGGTCAACCAGAGGCTGCCGACGTCGATTATGGATCGGCTGACGTCGGTCATGTGCAGACAGATAGGGACTGACATCGATCACTTGTGCATTCCAAAAGTCTATTTTTGAGGGAGAACAGATTGTTTGCATGAAAAGAGTAACTGTTAGTATTGAGTCTACGTTTCTATTTTTGGCAGGACATATTTGAACCTTTGATTAAGAGGTGTATCTAACCGTGGAGAATGCATAGCTCATGAATCCTAGTATTATATAATAGGGTTAGATCTTCATAGCTTGTAGACATGAAAAAAAGGGTAGACAATTCAAGGATTGAATTGGTTGTAATTGAGAGAGAGAACTCTTGAGGGAAAGAGATCTGTACATCTGAGAGGTGTGGGAAGAAAGAGAGATTTCTTCAATTGTATTTCCTTCTGGAAGAGTTTAATACAAGTTTTTGGTTATTTCTTGTATCTCTTATTCTTTGCTAATTTTGAATTCTAGTTACTTATTATTTTTGGTTTAATTCCGTGTTTAGTTGCTTACACAAAAGTAATCAATTGCACTGTAAGATCCTAACAACTATGTCTTGAAGGATAGGAAAGTTAGGATAATTATTCAAGAAAACCTTCAAGTTTTTTATTATCCCTGTGGTATTAATAGGTATACCATCTAACTGGAGCATTCCTTTTCTATGAGGCTCATATTGTAGGCCCAACTTATCAACTACAACCTTGGGCATGACTGAGGTAGAGGCTCCACTATCAACTATGTAATTGTGAACTAATTTATCACCCACTATGAGATTGAGGTAAAATGGTGGTGGTTTCTCTATCCTAATAGATGGTTCAACAATAGTGTTAGGATCATATTTAGTGACTGGTGTCACCAAATATTTCACCCTAGAAGAGGGTGTTCAAGCCTCTTCCAAATTTAGGCAACATGGAAACATTTCTAGGTATGTGGGTGTACTTATTGTGGAAATGAGCCTCTAGATTTAAAGGGCCATCTCCTTGAATATATCTTTGCAAATATTATCACATAAACTAGTATTTACTTGTATAATAAATAGTTAGAAACAACCTAAATTAAACCTAGTCTATAGAGGTAATACACCAAGATTATCTCCACATGACCATCATATTCCAAGCACTATGAAATAAGCCATACAAACTAGTCTCAAAGTCCTAAAAGGTTCTAACATGAGTATTTCAATATAGAGGTGAGATATGTGAAACAACACAAGGAAAATAAACTAAAAGGAAGGTTCCACATTCTAAGGATAATTATACACTTAAAAGAGTTTGACACATTTGACTACACTCTATATGACCTACTAGACTAAGAACTCTTGCTCAGATATGAAAGGATAAAGGAAATAAGGATAGAAGATTATCACTTCTTATCACTATAGATCACTTACACACTTAGACAATTGTTTGAGAACTTAGAAACAAACTTGCATTAATATTCAAAGACAAAATATGACATCAGTCTAGTAGGGCTTTGTCATACATGGATGTGGTATCCATTATAAAGCCAAAATGGTAACTACTTATAAAACTTCTAAGAGAGAAGAAAAGGAAGAATTTCAAGGCTCACTAGAACACATGTCCAAGCATGAGAACGAATTACATTATAGGTAAAACTAAGTGTAAAATAGATAATGAATGACTTTCAAGATAAATGTCCACATAAACCATGGCAATTTCCTTTCAAAATGGTGTAATGAATCTTCTACCAACCTTTGTGAAACTATTTCCATCATACACCATCCTTTAAGAATTTGAAATTGAACCAAGAGATTTAAAACATAAGCACTCTTAAATGGGGTTAAAACATGCTATGATAGTTATAATATGCTCTCATAACTTCTAATTATCTTTTAGACACTTGTGTTCACCATATGTAATCATTTGTTGATTTCTTAGACTTTGCTCTTTATATTTGGTAGTCACTATTCATCTCAGACCTTGACTAGGCTTTATGGTGGCACATGAGTTCAAAGAGATTGCTTCACTATGGATCCTCAGTCTTACATATTTAATCATGTGGCATTCCCTTGCCACGTTGCTCATTCCTTTATAACTATGTTTGTGATATTCACTTGCTCTGGTCAAAAATGAATCTTTGGTTTGACATTTATCCATCGAAGCTTACTCAAACTAATCACATTTGTTTTATATCCTCACTATAAAATCTTGAATTTTTGACCTACATATCATAGGATCAAGATGTATGAAGGAATGTGAGTCATAGATCATGATATGGTTGCTTGACTATGATTCATCCCTAGGATTCATTGACACATTAACTCTATTTCACTCTATCGGATCTTCCATATCCTAGCTCTCATGTGTCATTAGATCTTTAAAATTGCACAAAATTTACCTTAATATGGTCATTAAACTTTGACACTTTGACTTCATCTCACTGCTTTTTATGTCTTTAGATCACTTTCACTCCATCGATATTCTTAGACTTCCTCAATCTTTAACTTGTCACTATGTCAATAAACCTTGAGAACTTTATAACATTTGAGTCCATTCACTTTATTAAATCTCTAATGACTGATTAAGTGCTAACCATTGATATTTCAACTAGCTCAAACATTAACTCTAACAAGCTTGCACTCATTGGGTCTCTATCTAACAAGCTCTATGAATGTGACACTTATCACTAGCATGTTAACTCAGAGGAGCCTTTGAAAATTTGACCTTTTCTTTACTTTATTGGATCATTTGTGGATGATGAAGCATGGGTCATTGATCAAATTAGGGCATATATTAAGTCTTAGACTTAGGAAAATATAAATTCCTTTGATCATTGTTTAGAACCAGTAATTACTAAGTTAAGGGGATGATTTCTTAATGACGATATGGACTTATGTTATTGGTTCTTGGCTATACCAAGTCAATATTAAAATAGAACTTTACTTGTTGATGTCATAGCTAAACCTTCAAGACGTACAGATTAGCAAGAAAATTAGATAGTCTAACTTCTTAGGAATGGTTTATAAATCACCAATCACTATTCCTCTTCAACCAAATATCAAATGGAATCTGACAAAGTGTAGAAGACACCCCTAAGAGCAATTTATTTGAAACTTCTCTTGCTAATCGTACCAAGTACAAACCTGAAGACCATTTTTATTTTCCAAGCCTAGTGAAATAAGAGAGAAATGGTTTTCTTCATTTATTGGAACCTTTGATTAAACTAATCATTATAATTAGTGTTTGGAATACTAAGAGACATGAATGAAGTGTCCTCAGCTATAGGTCATACAGGTCATTTAATTCTCTATTTTGACCCTAAAATGACTCAAAAGGACACAAATATTTAAAATGACCAAGACCAAGGTTAATGTGACATTAAATGACATGAAATGACCTATAATATACCTTATGACATAATACTAACCCATAAAACATTTAAGGTTCAAGTTTTTACCTAGGGTTCCCAATTTGACTTGTAGGGTCAAATTTGGTCAATAAGGACAACATGACTATTACTTTGATTTGAAGATGGACTAGAAGGAATAATAGATAATTGATTTTATAAAAACTATTTTTGGCCAAGCACATGAAAGATATCCCATAGAGAGATAGATGATTTAGCACTTTTCAAGGAATCCACTATGCTTAGGACACTAGTACTCACCTTTTCTTGAGCCCTTGGAGGTATAGAATTGCTTAGAACTTGAGGAATAGAGGCACCCAAGATAGATGTTATCACATTTGAACTTGATGAAGGTGTGAGAACTTCTAGAATTATCACACTTTTATCCAGGCATTTCTACCTTGCAAGAGAATTGGATGAGCTTGTGGGTATGCTACTACTACCTCCTAAAGCCTTCTTTTTGGCTCTGGTATTATCTACAATAGAGGCTCTTTGATTGAGTGAAAAAGTGTCTTCCATCAATAAATTGGTGAATCTTTCACATTCAGGCTACCAACCCTCATTAACTTGCATCATCACTTCATCTTCAAATGATATGAGGGGAGTAACTCCTCCTTAAGAAGCAAGAGCTTGCTCTCCACCTTCATTAGCATTCATGAATTGGATTTGTTGCCAATCTTCTCCTTGTACCAATTTGATATGAATTGGTATCATCGCTCTTGCATTGGTGGTAGAGTTAAGATTGTATACATTGGCAAGCCTATTGGGGTTAGGCTACCATTGACCTCTTCCCCTTCCATATTGTTGACTAAATTGTTGTTAATAGGAGTAAGGATTATAATAGGAACTTTGTTACATATTCCCTCTCCCAAGATTAGCTTCCAACCATTGAATATATGCATCTTTGTCCATGGCATTATCTACCTTCTTAGGAGAAACCTTAGGCTTGGTATTGGCATTAGGAGTTTGAGCCACATCTAGAGCATTAATAGAAGCATGAGACAATGGAGGCATAGACACTTTGGGTGGTAATCTTATAGCTTGGATGAGGTTATTTTCAGCTTTGATATCAAGCTCATATGCTTTAGGGAGGGTAGAACCACCCATGGATTGAATCATGATAATAATCTTAGTGCCAATAGCTCTCAAATAGGTCAAAAACACAAAGCTGGGAGGTGGCCTCAAAGGAGGAGGAAGTCTATTCCAAGTCTTTTGGAACCTCTCATTAAAATCATGCAATAATTATTTAGATCCTCTTTCAATCACGTTAATTTGGTGTATGAGAGAGGCATGGTCACTCTCATTTCTAAATCTTGAGGTTGACAACACTCCAAATTTGTCCCATATCATGATACATCCACCTTCTAAAGTCCTATACCAATCAAGATCCTTCCCTCTAAGAGACATAGCAAGGTGTCTAATGGAAATTTTCTCTTGAGTAATATTGTGGAAGCTACAAAATTTGGAGACATCTCTAATATGCTCACTGGGTGTAACATGACTCTCACCATTGAATATGGGTACACCTTTTGTGGCATTAAGAGGAATGGCATCATATGCTTGAAGGTGAATTGGATTTTATATATTAAAGGTAGGGAAAGCATGAGGTCTAACCATTTCTTCTTCAAACTATTCAATTTCTTCAACCTCCTCTTCAATCTCTTCAACCCCCTCTTCTCTATCAAAATCTACTATTTCTCCACAGGGAAGATTAGGATGAGGATATTAAACTCTAAGGGGAAGTTTAGGTTGAATGGTTGGGTCAATGGGATTAAGAACTCCTCTAGATGATAACCTAGTGAGAACCATGAATTATGAGAGAAATTTTATAATAGGATAATGGTCTTGAACCATATCTTACCTTGATGGAGTTTCTATATTTTGAGTAGCACACCAATTTTTAATTGATGTTGTCAAGACTAGCATTCACCTTGACAAGTTGTCTTGAAGATAATGGTCCCACTGGGTATGCCAAAACCATTGTCACCAAATATTTCACCCTAGAAGAGGGTGTTTAAGCCTCTTCCAAGTTTGGGCAACATGGAAACACTTTCAGGTATGTGGGTGTACCTATAGTGGAAGTGAGCCTATAAATTTAAAGGGCTAGCTCCCTGAATGTATCTTGAAAAGCTTATTACCTATCTAATGTTTGCTTGTAGGGGAAAAGGGTTAGAAATTGCATGAAATAAACCTATTCAAAAAGGTTAATGAATCAAAATGTCTTCCATGTGACCATCATATTTCTACCATGATGAAACAAGGTGTACAAACTAGCCTCTAAATCTTAATGGGTTCTAACATGAGTATTTCAATATAGAGGTGAGATGTGAGTAGCAACATAAGGTAAATGAACTAGAGGGTATATTTCACACTCCAAGGAGAATCATACACTTGAAAGAGATTAACACACTAGAATACACTCTATATGACTTGTTAGACTAGGAACTCTTGCCCAAATATAAAGGATAAGGGAAGGAAGGATAGAGAATTATCACTTCTCATCACCATAAATCACTTGTAGACTTAGGCAATTATTCAAGAACTGAGAAACAAAATTGAATTAATGTTCAAATTTAAAATATGACATCAATCAAGTAGGGATTCACCATATATGGTGTGGTATTATATTATGAAGGCCCAAATGGTAGCTACTTATAGAACTTCAGAGAGAGGAGAAAAGAAATAAGTTTAAGAGTTACTGGAACACGTGTCGAAGCATGAGAACTAGTTATGTTGTAGGTGAAAATAAGTGTGAAATAGATAATGAATTACTATTAAGACAAATGTCCATATAAATCATGACAAACTCTCCAAAATGGTTTAGATATTCTTCATCAAGCCTTCATGAAACTATTTTCATCATGGATCATCTCTCAGGCACTTAAAACTGAATTAGGAGAGTCAACACATATGTTGTGGTAGTTATAGACCTTTTCCTAGCTACTAAATATCTTTTGGACACCTGTGTTTACCAATCATAGTCATTCATTACTTTTTTGGACCTTGTTCTTCATATTTGGTAGTCATTGTTCATCCCAAGTCTTTGACTAAGCTTTCATGGTGGTGTATGAGTTTGTAGATCTTGCCTTGATATAGAATCCTTGATCCTACATAGTTACCCATATGGAATTCTCTTTCCATGTTTCTCATTCCATTCTAAACTATTTCTATAATACTTATTTGCTCCTACTGAAAATGACTCTTTGGTTTGACATTTATCCATCCAAAAATGACTCAAATCAATCACATTGCTCCAAACTGCCTTTGTTCTTATTAGCCTCGTAGATCCTCACTTTCATATCTTGACTCTTTTGACCTCCTACCTACCATAGGATCAAGATATATGAAGGAATGTTGATCATTGATCTAGATTAGACCCACCTTCTTATCATTCAAGCTTGCACTATTAGATCTTTGCTCAATGAACCCACACCATTGGATCTTGTCTAACTTGTAGCCTTTTAAGGGATTTTAACCTAGGGGCCTTTTGACCTATCTGACCCAAGTGCAAACCATTAGATCAATGTGTTAGAATGTGAGATCATGTAGACTATTAGATCTTAATCAACTTTAAACCCTTTAAGGACTTTTTGAACCCAAACAGTTACTTTACGGATCTCAAACTTGATGTTCATATGAATGTCTTACTTTTCTAGATCAACTTTCTTAAAACCATTCAATTCTATTAGATCTTTTGTTGCAGGTAATTTCATTGGGCTCTTTATCTTTGAGATAATTTCCCCACATGAATGATGGTTTTGGAATTTTTACATCAGCTAATTTTACTAAAATAATATGGGTCATCGGGCTTCATGTTTCAAACATTTTGTCCAAAAGAATATGTCCTTAGCCGTTTATATCAGATAATTTGTCCAAAAAAAATTAATCTTAGCTCTTTTTCTATGAACAAAATGTTTAAAAGAATTTTGTCTTTAGGAAAATTACTCAGATAATTTTCTTGAAAGAAATATTACTTTGGGAACTTTGTAGCAGGCATCTTTTTTGGACTATTTTTCTTGGACACTTTGTCCAAAAGAATTATGAATTTGTTAAGACTTATGTTTTAGACATTTTACCTAAATGAATATGTCCTTATCTTTTTTTATCATACAATTTTTCTGAGAGACTTGGGTCTTTGAGCTTTTTGTTTTGGACAAAATGTCTGAAACAATTTGCACTTAGCTTTTTTTTGTAGACAAAATGTCTAAAAGAATTCTATCTTTAGGAAAATTTCTCGAATAATTTCCTTGATAAGTCTCCAACACTTATCCAAAAACCTAAAATAGTTGTCCTAAAATAATTTTGTACTTATCCAATTGGAAAATTTCCCAAGTACCAAACAAGTATTTGAGTCCATAGGTTCTTCTGGATTTATTCTAGCAACTACACTTGATCTTTGAAAGCTCAAACAAACTTTTGAGGCATGTACAAACTTGTTCCATGATTTTACCACTTGAGCACTATGAAAACCTACCACTTTCATATATGGCTCTAAAATGACCCCTACGATATAAAATGACACAAGAACTAAACTAGACAATGACTAAAACTAGAATGGAATATGAAATGACATCATATGAACTACAACACACCCTATGACATTATAATCAGTCCCTATTTAAGATTTTAACTATAGGGGGGTTGATCCATTTTAACTTGTGGTAACAATGGTCAACATCTTTAGTGATTTTAAAAAGATGGCATACTTGCTATGCCATGACCAGTTGCCTAATCATATTCATTGGGTTATAGAGTCACATGTACAAAAATTTTGACATACAATTTGCCTTTAAATGACACACCAAATAATAAAAAATAACAAGAATAAAACATAAACTAGAAACACACATGTGTTCAACCAAACCACTTAGGGAACACAACACACACAACTGAAACTAAACACACACCTAATCTACTATTTACAAAATCTCATCTTGAGGTGAAACATTTGGTCAAACTAGGGTAAAAAATGGTTCCCCTAGCATCTTCATCACTACATGAAGTTAACCTAGCATGAGAAGCATAATCATCACCAATCACTTGCATATATGTGTGGGTTCAATGATCTTACCACCTTTGAATCTTCTTAGGTATACAAGTAAACTATTTGGGACCTTTATGGATGATTTTTCTTGTTCTATAAGAACCTTGATTGGGGATACAACTATTGTGGTCTCCATTATATCCATTGATTATTCTCCAAAAAAATGCAGACTTGAGTGTATGATAGTCTTTCCAACCTTGTCTTCTTCTAGGCTAAGAGGCAGTTGATGTCTAAAAGCATATAGCTCCTCTCCTTCATGATCTAATACCTTTGGATCTGGCTCAACATTAGGTGGGTATCCTAACTATTCTCGAGGCACAACAACTTCTGCCTTAACCTCATTATCCATGTCTAGAACTTCTTAGGGACTATCATCATCAAATTACTTCATAACAACAAATTCTTGATTAGAAGGACCTTCATATTTAGGCTTGATATAAAACTTGTCAACATGATCATTAGTCTCATTAGAAACATTGAGACTAGATATATAACTTCTTGGAGAAAAATGAGACTTACCCAACTTGTCAAACTCCTTGCATATGACATTGAGATTTTGCCATAGTTCTTCTTCATTCACAATGTGAGACTCTTCTTCATGCTTATTGATATAATCAACATCATGTTTATTAGAGGCATTAACCAAATCATATGTAAACTTCTTAAGGGGAGGAGTAACATTACCAAGCTGATCAAACTTATGACATATGACATCAAACCTTTGCGACAAATCATTCTCATCCACCTCATGAGTGTCATCATCTAAAGCATCCTAATCAGTGGCATGGATAAAGACATCATTTTTCCCACTATGGTGGTCAATTAGATTCATCAATCCATGATCATCATATTCATGAATCATATTGTTACCTTCAATAGTGTGAGAATGTTTGACACTCACCTCAACTCCTTAAAATGGCCCCTCATACATGATATGAGTCCCAAGGTCAATTTATTCAAACTATGCATAAGTATCATGTCCATATGAATCTACACCATACTTATCCAATAAAAAATTAGATATTATTTCCAATTTATAAACTCCATTATCCACATTAGACTCCTTCTCATGAACAACATAATTCACTTGTTTCAATGTATAGATCAATGTGAAACCTTGCAAGAGGTTGACTTCTAATGGTTAATTTGGTCCCATATCTTATCCTAAAGACTAAGAAGGACCAATAAACTAAGAGATAGCCACCAATATTGGATATAAATTTTCTTGACGAGAAGATTGTAAAGTGAGCAAGGAGGTCAACAATAACTATGTCTTGAAGGATAGGAAAGCTATGACAATCATGCAAGAAAACCTTCAAATTTTTTATTATACCTATGGTCTTAGTAGGTGTACCAACTAGCTGGAGCACTCCCTTGATATGAGGCTCATATTTTAGGCCCAAATTATTAGCTACAATCTTGTACATGATTGAAGTAGAGGCTTCACTATAAACTATGTAATTGTGAACTAATTTATCACCCACTATGAGAATGAGGTAAAATGGTGGCAGTTTATCTAACCTAGTAGATGGTTCAACAATATTGTTAGGAGAATTTTCAAGGATAACATGACTATTAATTTTATTTGAAGATGAAGGACTAGTAGGAATAGTGGATAATTACTTTTGCAATAACTCTTTTTCGTTAGGCATATGAAGGATATCCCACAAAGAGATAGATTCTTAGGCACTTTTTAAGGAATCCACTATGTTTAGAACACTAGTAATCACATTTTCTTGAGAGATTCTCCTGGAATAGACCTTATCACATTTTGACTTGATGGAGGTGTAGGAGCTTTTGGAACTAGCACACGTATAGTTGTGCCTTACTACCTTACAGGAGGATTGGATGAACCTATGGGCATGATACTACCACCTACTAGAGCCTTCCTCTTGGATCTAGTATTATCTACAATAAATTTTCTTTGATTGAGTGAAAAAAAAAATTCCATCAAGAAATTGGTGAAGCTTTTACCTTTAGGCTACCAACCCTCATTAACTTGCATCATCACTTCATCTTCAGATGATAGGAGGAGAGTAACTCCTCTTTGAGTAGTAATATCTTGCTCTCCACCTTCACTAGCATCCATGAATTGGCTTTGTTGCTAATCTTCTCCTTATACCAAATTGCTATGAACTAGTACCATCTCTCTTGCATTGGTGGTAGAGTTGGGATTGTATGCATTGGCAGGCTTGTTGGGGTTAGGCTGCCATTGACCTCTTCCCATTATATATTGTTGACCAAATTATTTCTGATAGAGGTAAGGATTATGATAGTATCTTTGTTGCATATTCCCTCTCCCAAGCTTAGCTTCCAACCATTGAATATATGCATCTTTATTTATGGCATTATTTGCCTTCTTAGGAGTAGTCTTAGGCCTAGTATTAGCATTAGGAGTTTGAGCCAAATAAAGAGCATTAACAAAAGCATGATACAATAGAGTCATCAACACTTTAAGTTTCACCTCAACAACTTTATATGATTTTTTGGTATGGATCTTGGATTAAATAGCCTCTGTATTCTTACTAGTGCTTCCAGTGTATTTAATCTACACCTTTTTAATATTCTTAATATCCATTGGTTTGTCCTCTATAAATTTAGTTTGAGATTGAGAAATATCTAGAGTGATTTGATTCATACCCTTAAATTACTTATTTATTAGATAAATCACCCCTTCATGTTTGGGAGCTGAGTATTCACCATTCTTATACTTCATGACAAAGACTTCAAGTGAATGAAGGATGAAGAAAGGGAGGTTGAACAGAATGCCTTGTCTAAAATATTTAAAAATCAAAAACAAAGACCACCTAAAAATGTTAAACCTACCTTCAAGAGTGACATATTGAATTAGATGATAGGTGACCTCTCCATATGGCCTGGGCAGTGATTCACGGTTGAACCCATTATGCAATGTTTCCAAAGTTTCCCCTTCTAGAAATATCTCCTTATCTCTTTTATAGTCTCTGGCAGATTTTAAGATTTTTATTTACTCAATTTCTAAACCTATTACATGTGCAATCAGCTCCTTCTTGATTTCCAAAATGATTCCATTAATATTGATAGTTTTATCTTCCCAAGCATTAGCAAAAAGAGTTGATATATGCATGTCATGTCCTTATATTATTTACATGAACCTTGCAAATCCCCCAACTTACAATGCCTTCCAAATTATCTCATTCTTATTTACTTCTTGTGACAATTTAGGTTCAATTCTATTTAGTAATCCCATTATGATCCCAATAATTCCTACACAGAGGCAGAAGAGTCTTTCCCAAATCCAAACAATAGTCTCCCCAACACATCTCAGAGTTATATTTTTATTACTTTTGGTATTAGAGTAGTATAATAGATGCATCATCGAGTATATAAGATTCTTAAGAATCCCAATAAAGGATAGCCAAACCATTAAAATTCAATGATAAAACTTAATACTAAGTTCCCAATATCTTTTCCCTTAGTCTTTAGAGGGTTCCCCAATTCCTCATATGTAATGTTCAATAGGTAAACCTTCACTTTTTATCCTTTGGACAAGGTCCCTAGAAATATCTTTAGAGTCCATCCAAGAAGTCTACCCTAATGAGGCCATGCCCTTGTTTACAAACTAGATCATAATAATGTTTCCCTTATGATATATGTGTTGAATAAGGACTTGATGCAAGTAGTCCAGAATGACTATTGCTTCCTCTATTACTTGTTTAATGGACCAGATAGTGACATTTTTCTTAGATAAAAAATTTAAGATATTAATAGAATCTCCCTCTAATATGAGTTTTTATACTCCAAATTGTTATGCCAATTTAAGCCCCCATAGAGTCATAAGTGCTTTAGCCCAATGGTTAGATTTAACTCCCATATCTATAACATACACTACTACCAAGTTCCTTGATGATCTCTTAGGCTACCACCTCCTTCAGCTGGGCCTAGATTCCTTTTCAAAGCTCCATCAAATTTGAGATTTAGCCAACCCAAAAGAGGGGTTTCCATTTAGTTCTTTTTCTAATCTCATCTTTAGGATCAGGTTTACCTAGCCTAGATATATCAATTTGCTAGTTATGCTAAGGTATTTGTTCAAACAAGAGGAAACTTTTACCTTTATTATTATACTCAATGTTTTAGTTCTCTAGAATGTTCTCAAATATTCTTTTGAAAATTACCTTGTTGTTACATTTCATATCTCTGAATATCCTATTGTTGCGCTCTCTCTAAATGCCCCAAATGATATGGGGCAAAGAAAGTTTCCATATTTATTTGAGAAGGGCATTCTGAAAGGGGCACTCCCATAACTTCCATATTTCCAACAAGGATCCTGTTTGCACCCAACATACATTAAATTTAATAGGAAGATAACTCCTAATTTCCTATGAGTAAGAGAAATCCATGAGCAGATCAGATACAAATTCATTATCCTTTTCACAAAAGACACATATATTAGTTAAAACACATCTTATTCTTATCAAATTATCCATGGTAATTATTATGTTCTGAACTACAACCCAAAAAAATAAATTTATTTTAGGTATAAACCATTTGTCCCATAAAATCTCCCAATTGTAGATGTCATTAGGATTCTATTCTAGAATATCATACCCCGATTTAACTTTATAATAACCATTGAAAGACTCCTTCCATACAAGTTGATTATCTCTATTAATGAAAGGTATATAAACATTTCTCAATAAGTTGTTAAAATTAAATAAACTCAAAGAATCCTCTTAGTTAATGTTATCTAAGCTCAATATTTTCTAGAATTTGGTGCCTTCCACCACCTACCAATAATCTTGAAATTTATACCCATACTTATTCTGAATATCCTCTTGTAAATGCTACCATATCTCTTTTTTATTGAGAGGATGATCTAAGACCCATGAGTCTTTCCAAAAGTCAAACTTGTGACCATTTCCAATCTGCCATTTGCAACCAATGTTAATCAATTCCTTATTAGAAATCAAAAAATTCCTAAAATGAGAATCATGAACAAATTAATCATCTATAAGAATGTTCAATGGATCATGACCCTCTAAGTATTTAAAAGAAATAATTTTAGCCTAGACGGTATTTGTCTTGACAAATATCCACATAAATTTTGAAAGAAGTGCTTTATTCATCATCTACAAGTTCTTTAGGACAATATTGTCGTATTTTTTTGTACAAACTTTATTCCATGTATTGAGATGAAATCTATTTCTCTATTCAATAACATTCCAAATAAAATTATTTTGTATCTTTGATAGCTTATCCTCAACACACTTGGGAAAACTAAAAAGTGAAAGAAGATAAACAAGAAGACTCTAAAACACACTTTTGATTAGTAAAACCTTACTTTCCTAAGATAAAATATTACCTTTCTAGTCTATGAGCTTTCTTTAAAATCTATCAATTAATGGATTCCACATTTTCACAAAGAGATGATTACTAAAAAGGGGCATGCCAAGATAAGATCAAGGTAAAACTTAGATTTAGCATCCTAAAAGAAGAGCTATTCTAGTTTATTTGGCAACCAACGTATTGAAAAAATAAACTGAGCTTTTGTCAAACTTGATTTTCTGATTAGAGGCATGTTCATACATAACTAGGATTTTTAAATATTTATATCTTCTTGAATAGAAGATTCAGCCAAAAGAATGGTGTCATCCATAAATTGTTGATGAGAGATGGGCTCCATGAAGTGGGTTGGTTTAAAACCTTTCAAATATGAAGAGATGATAGCTTTAGAAATGAATCTACGAAGAGATTCAACCATGATGATGAAGATAAAAGGGGATAGGGGGTCCCCTTGTCTCACCCATTTATTAATTTTAAAAAATATATGAGCAACGCCATTCACAAGCACATAAAACATACAAGAGAAAATGCAAGATCTGATGATTTTTCTAAATTTGTCTTGAAAACCAAATTGAGTCATAACTCTATCCAAAAAATTCCAATCTAATATATCATATGCCTTAGCCATGTCCAAATTTAATACCATTATAGCTCTTTCACTATTGTCCATAGAGAGTATAGATTCATGTACCATAATTACACTGCCTTGAATTTGTCTACTAGGGACAAATCCTCGTTGTTGATATTGAATTATTTTTTCCATGATTGGTTGCATAGTTAACAAAACAAATTTAGTGATGATTTTATAAATGGAATTACATAAAATGATGAGATGAAAATCAGAAAAAATCACTACCCCTTCCTTCTTAAGAATTAACACTAAAAAGGTATGGTTGAATTCTTTTAACAATTGAATTATAGAAAATAATTCATTAATAACTACAACCACATCATCTCCTATGATGTCCTAATTTTTTTGCCAAAAGGAATTGGGGAAACCATCCAGTTTAGGGGCTTTGTTTGGATTCATCTTGGAAAGAACATATTTGAGATCTTCATTAAAAGTGATTGTAGTAAGTGTTTCATTATCCTCCTGATTCATTAATTCCAAGATCAGTTGTAGAAATTCCTACTCAAATCTAATATTTTTATTAAAATCATTTTTGTACATATTTTTGAAGAATTTGATGCTCTCTTGATTAATGTAATCATAATCTAAATTGAGATGTCCTTCACTGTCATTTATTTCCTTGATAGAATTATGTTTTTTGTGTTTTAAAGTGGAAATATGAAAAAAAATGGGTGTTTTTATCTCCTTCCTTAAGCCAAATGTTTATGTATTTTTATTTCCAAAGAGTTTCTTCATTTGCTACAATTGTATGATAATCACATAAAATTTGTCTTTCTTTGTTTTGTATCTCTATATCATATCCCTTATTTTCAATATCTTCTTCAATATTTGAAATTTCAGCTTTTAAAACTTTCTTTTGAAGATGAACATTGCCAAAAACTTGTTTGTTCCACTGTTTAATTTTGATTTTCACCTTTTTCATCTAGATTGAACATAGTTGAACCATTTCCACTAGGGAACAAATATTCTAAAATCCTATCATGAGTGTATGGATGGGTAAACCGCATGTGTTCCATCCTAAAAGGATATCTATTGACCTTTGTAACTTGATCTATTATGCTCAACTTAATCAGATTATGATCCGATCCAATTTGAGGAAGGGCCTTAAGCATGAAATATTTAGTCTCTAACCAGTCTAAATAAATAAAAACTTTCTCCAACTTGCATTGAATAAGATTGTTTCCCAATAGCCTATTACTCTAGGTGAATTTAGGGCCTCTTAATTACATATCAATCATCCCTATGTCAGTAATTAAGGAAGATAACTCCTCCGTGCTTTCTAAAAATGATTATTTCTCATGTTTTACCCCCTAATTGCAAAGGAAAATTAAAGTCTCTATCCAAGATCAAAGGCATATCCCTATAATTATTCTAAAAAAATCTAGTATCTTCCTAGAATTTTCTATGAGCTGAAATAGAATTAGGCGCATAGATATTGGATAATATTCATTTTTTATTGTTAATCACGGTTTTGAAAAGAACTGCAACATGATGTTGAGATTTGAGAATAGGTTCCTCCATAAGAAATTTAGAATCTCAGAAGGTAATCAGACCTCCAAAAGCTCTAGATACACTAAAACAAATAGCTTTTACCTCACTCCAATAAGCATTTTTATGATTCCTAAAAACATTTTCCTCAATCTTGGATTCTTGAATAGCTAAGATAATAGGTTTATGAGTCCTTATAAAATCCCTAACAACTTTTTGCTTAGAGTAACTATGCATCCCTCAGATGTTCTAAGATAAAATCAACATGATTAACAAAGAGGTAAAGAAATACCTCCTTTGAACAGGAGGGTTTTTTGAAGTCCATCTACTATATCAACCTCAGTAATATTCTTGAAAATCTCCTTTTTAGAAGATTTTCCAACTTTGGGTGGCGTATTGTATGCATGTACTTTACTTCCTCTCCTGGTGATTATCAAAGATGTAACTTTTGATTTGGAACTATTATTGGGTATTGTTGATATCAATTGATAATCGTTCACCTCTTCTTGATAAAATTCAATAGGATGATTAAATAAATCAGACACAACTAGTCCTTCTTCATTGATCTTATTATTATCTCGAGATTGTAATTCTTCAAGTTGCTCAAGTGCTTCAAACTGATTGGGAGACTAAGGGATTATCCTCTCTTATACTTATAATTATTTGTTTTAAATCTGACTAATGATAGTGTCTACTTCCAGATCTATAATGAACTAATTATCCTTATTAGGGTTAGATTTAGGAGAGGAATGCTCTAGAATGATTGAAAGACCTTCCTTTACCTGTAAAACCTTATCACTGACCTCTAACATAGTCTTGATTGAATTTAAGTCATTTTTCTTAGATACATCCAATCCCTTGATGCTAACCTTTGGTTACTCTAGATTCTTAAAAAAACCCTCCTTTCCTTTGTCAAGAAGATGATTTGGAGGAAGAGGAACACACTTTTGAAGAATGGCCTAGTTTATGGCACATATCACACAAGAGGTTAGATCTTTCAAATTCAATTTTTTGAGATCAGATGTCATAGGGGATATGAAGAAATATTAAGGATGGAAGTTTTTGAATCATAAATGTATTAACATAGAACCTAGCATGGACCATCCTATATCTATATTTGGTAGCAGAATCAAAATCTATCAAATAACCAAAAGATTTGGCAATGTTGATGAATAAATCTTCCTCCCAAAATTCAATGGGTAGACCAAGAAGCCTCAACCAAATCAACATGATATTTATATTCTTTGTCTCAAGACAAAACCCTAGATGCCATTTTTTAAAGAATAATCCAAATTTCCCAAAAAACCAAGGTCCCCTTGCTAAAATGTTAACACAATCTTTTGGGTTATTTAATATGATCATAAATAAACCATTAACCATTACAAGTATGTCCATGTGACCTTTAGGGTTCTATTTTTATTTATCCCAAGTTCTAAAAGAGTTAATATTAGGTCTAGATCCCATAAACTTGCCTACCAATGCCTATTCTATTCTAGATGAATCTTAGCTTATGAGAGAATGAGTGACTTTGGTATGTGTGTTTTTTCCATCTTGATAGTTTTGAAGAGCTCTATTATCATAATTTCATTTTTATCCATCGATCTAATCAATTTTAAACTCCAAGATGACTTAACTAGTACCTTTCTAGGGATTTCATTATCTAATATGTTGGGGCCTACTAGAAATATTCCCTCTATCTATCCTTGTTCCCTGAGATGGAATCAAACCTACACTCTCACATGATTCCCCTATCCCCATCTCTATCCCCTTTGTCTCTTTCTAAATCTAGATATGATTTTTTTCTCTTGCTCACTACCATATTCACGTTGAATGCCTCTATATTCTATGGAGATAAAGTATGATTATCTTAGTTTATGTTATTTTTACATGCTAATATATCATGAGTTATATGCCTCTTGGTTACAACCCTTAATTTAGATATCTCTTGGTTACTACCTAATGACATTAATATCTATTAGCATATCTATTTTACATCTTGGATATAGTTTTTATTTTTTCTTAAGTTTATTTCATAGGCTTCCTAACTATATAATTGATCCTTCTTTATAAACAACTCTTGCTTATAGCCTCCACCCCACTTTACTATGTGGCTAATTATATATATGTTAGAGCTAGTATGGTCATTCCCCTTTTCCTATATTAGAGTATATTTATATTTTTAACCATATTTTCCCATAATATTAATATCATGTGATTATTTTTAAGGGTTTTATGTATGAATCAAGTTCAAATCAACTCTAATATATTTTGAAAATGAAGCTATATGACCCAATCTAGCCTAGAATTACTAGCTTTTAATCTATTAGTGTTCTAAGTGTGATTGATGATAAAATATGTACTGAATAAATTCAAATTAGAGTACATAATATTTTAGTCTTCCTTTTTGAATATCTAAAACTAAAATTAGATCTAAACACATGTAAATATTGCACCATTTTTTATTAGCAAACATGGCTAAAATTATCCAGTTACAATATAACTTGTATGACAAGTGAATCTTAAATTAAGACCTTAATAAAAAAATAATTCAACTAAAAATATACTCTAAAACAATTCAAATTAGACTCGATAAAACAATTTTGGATCAATAAGATAAGGTTAACATGAGATATGTCTTTATTAACAAGTAAGCAAATCATACACACTAGGCAGACTAGGTGCCCCAAATCCCTATAAAATATGAAATTAATTAAAACAAATATAATTTTAGTTAAATCATCTCTAAAAATTTAAACCCACCTCTTTTGGATGATTGGATAAGTTTTTTAACTCAATTAAGTACACATTCAATGAACTGTACTCTAACTGACACTTCTAGTTATTTTTAGGAAGTTTTTGAAAAAGTGCCCAAAATTTACCAAATAATTAATATAGGATAAAAATGAATTAAATAAAATAAATAAACTAATAAAACCCCAAATAAACTAAATCTAACATTAATAATCAAGTTCCCATATTTCCAACATACTCAACATTCCCCCCTTTGATGCAAAGAGGAGAGATGTCAATCATATACTTGAGTCTTCCATAAATCTTATTCAACAATCCTTTGGTGAAAATATAAAAAAATTGATCTTCAATTATCACATACTCAATGAAAAAATGTTTATTATTGTCTATGTCTTTTAAAAAAATATTTTTGAGTTCAAGATGCTTGGTTCTAACATGGAAAAATGGATTTTTGGACAACTGTATTGTCCAATTGTTATCACAAAAAAATGTGCTAGATCAAGTTGGGCCTCTCTAAAATAAACTAAGAGTATTCTTAGCCACAATACTTGTGTTTAAGGTGATGTAATATCTATATAATTAGCTTTAGTAAAGGATAATGTAACTATAACTTGTTTCTTTGAGGACCATGAATATAACCCACTTCCCAATGTGAAGCAATAACTTAAAGTTGACTTCTTTTCATCAAGATATCCTCCCTAATATAATTTTTTGTATCCAAATAGACATAATTAACTTGATGGTATTAAATTAATACCATGATTATAAGTCCCTTTTACATATCTAAAAATTCTCTTCACTACTTAAAAATATTTGAGTGACAGTTTGGCCATAAAACTAGAAGCTCATGAAACCCCATAACTGATATCATGCCTTATTATAGTGAGATACATCAAACCTACAACTTTGATTCTAAAAGTATTTTCATCAAATAAACTGTTGGTTCCCAAATTTTCATTGAAATAATTGGGCCCCTATTAATAAAATTCCCATGTCCAAACTAGATAAGTGTCAATGTTTTAATCACTTGCCTCAGCCCATCAAAAGATCAAAGTACATATTCATGACTAGTCATGTACATATATTTACTTTCACCAAATGGTAAGTTCCCTCTCACTCCTTGCTAAATTATTGAGGGGTACTTTCTGAAGATGAAAGTTACTCTCGATAGCTTCAAAGGAATCGTGAAGTATTGATTAAAAGTCCCATGGTGGGAGAATTCATGGTGAGAAGACAAGGGTATGACCAAGTTTTTCTCTGTGCTTAGATCAGATACTTTATTCTCAAGAGAGAGGTTTTTGGGACTTCAAATGAAATTGATGATTTACATTTGATGTATTTTTATGACCAAGGTGTGAAATATCTTGATGAATTGAATGAGAGGCATGTATTTATCTTAATAAAACTTTCATAAGTATTGTCTAGGATCAAGGAAATCTTGCACCTTTCCCTGAGTAAGGAGAAATAGTACAAAATGGTAAAAGTGGCTAAGAAATCAAAACTCACATCTAAATTAGACACATGGCATATTTTTGGGGTTTCAGATGTTTTTGACTTATTTTTCAAGTTGCCCCTCTTACTATGTTTGGGGTAAGGTGTTTAAAGTCCCCAAGGCCTAAATATCTGAACTTGTAAAGAAAAGTGATGCCACATGGTAGCTCCTCTAAAAAAATTTAGTTTTAACCACTTTTTGAAGATCACCCCACTTACTTTTTGGTGGGAATAATCCAAAAAACCCCTGAAGGCCCAAATGCTCACACTTATGAGATAAAAATATGACACATGTTCTAAGTCCCAGAGAGGGTTTGGAGATTATTTCACTTCTGTACCTTCAAAAAATAACAAGTGAAAAGGTGCAAACATCCTTAGAGGCCCAAAAATATGTCAAAAATGCATGTCCCACTCACGTCACTTTATCCCCTACAAGGAGTACCTTTTGGCACAATAAGGGAGCATTTGTGTTTTCCCTTTCTTTTTTGAATAAGGCTCGAGCAATTATTGGAGTAGGTGGTGATTAGTTTTTGGGCTTTGGTGCATTAATGGTAGCCCTAATATTGATATGCAAGGGACTATAACTTAGGTATTTGTCTTCATTCTAAATTCACCCTTTGCATCCATATCTTACATCCATGCTTTTGAGTTATATGTGCCTGAACTAAGTGCAATGTGAGAAAGTGATTGTAGTGAATTCTTCACACAATTTCAAATTCCAGCGTGCATAGCCATCCAAATGAAACAATAAGTTTCCCATTTTCTCTTCATGTTATTTTATTTGAAGAGATTTAAGAGGTAGCTAAGGGTTATTCGAGTAAAGATTTTATCTGGTATAGAGATGTTGCATTTAAGAATTGGAAAAATGGTAGCGTCTTATATCATAATAAAAGGAAATGTTGTTTTAATTTTGGATTCAATTAAGGATATTGATGTTATGGGGTTAGATTTTTGGGCCCTATTTAATGTTCTACAATAACCTGACCCCCCCCAAGTAATTGCTAATGTTGGCACTAATTAAATCACATCTATAACAAGATTCCCTTTGGCTGCCCTATACCCATAACTCATTATTGCATGTGCTCAAGAATACCAACTAGACACAAGGACTATCGTTGATAGTGGTCATTATGTTATATTCTCCTTCACCCCTTTGGCCCTCAGTACCATGTTAGGAATGCATCCCCATCTAGAAGGAATTTCACTTTCTTTGGAAGAATGCCAAAATTATGCAAAAAAGGACAAAGATATCTGGGATATTGTCAATACTTGTTGGTTGGCCAAGAGGAGGCAAAAGGTCTCTAGAATGTCCAAGAACTTGAAATTAGAAAAGTTTAATGAGTTGTCATAATTCATTATTTCCATGGCCACTAGGATTTATGGGGTACCTATCACATATAATTTTGAGCCATGGATATTCCTAATTATGATCTGCATATTGGAGGGAATGAAAAAGCTGGACTGGGCCTCCATACTAAGCGACAACCTGAATATATAGATGATGCATCTCCGAGCTATAATTTCTTCTAAAGAAGCATTTATAGGTACTTTTTATATCTCTCCCTATTTTATGTATAGCCTTTTTCGCAATAGGACTTTCCAAGGGCTCACTAAGAATCTTTCAAGAATGAAAATATATGGGGTATATCTAGAGGTTACCCTAGAATGATTCAAGAACAATTTCTATAAAGCTTATAACTACTTTTTCAATGAAATGATGAGTGTCTTCTTCCTATTAAGAATCCTAAACAGAATGTTCATAACTACCAAGAAAGTAATTAAGAAGTATGGCACCACTTATATATAGTATAGAACATTCACTTACATCAAGGTAAGTGGCTATTCTGGATGCCCACTCAAATTGCCTAAGTACCTGGATGACAAGTTGGTAGTGATGGAGCTAAGCTAATAAATGGTGTTAGCACATGAAATGATTATAGAAAAAAAGATAAACAATCCTTTCAAATTTATTGTGGTGATAGGGTTTTATTCATGTCCTTCTATGGCTAAGGAAAAGGGGTTAGGATAAGAGATGAGTACATATGCACTTGATAAAATGCCACCCTAACCTAATTTCAACATACAGTGGTTGATAAACATGGTCACTACTATAATGTTGCATAAGTCTCACTATGAGGACATTTGGTCTAACTACACCACAGAGGAAGATGTCCAAAAATTGGAATTTATGAGGCTGACTATGTAGGAAGCCATAGCCTACAACATTTTTCCCATCCCTAAAGACATGGAAAATGATAAATTAACATTATCTTCATTATATAGCACCAATAATATTGAAGCCCAGCCCACTGCTCAACTAGATTTTAGCACTTAAGAGGATAATTCCATCCTTAAGAGATTAATGTGAATTATGAAGAGAACCTTCAAATGGCTTAAGGAGCATGGGGTCGACCTTAGCACATATGACACTCCTACTCTTCAAGAATTAATGTAGGTTAAATATTTGAAGGCCTTTCTCTCAGGATACAGTAGTGACTCTATAGATACATCTTCAATCATAACTAATAAGGGAAAATGCAAGCTTGGGGATACCGAGTTCACCAAATCAATGGATGTGGAGAAGATGACAGTGGCATGATCTAAAGTTGGGTTATCCTTTTAAAAAATAAAAATCTTGGCAAAGAACTGGGACAAGATTCTTACATGGCAGGTCATGATGGCTAGCATTACCCCTATCTCCATTTTAGGAAAGGGAGCCCCAATAATTATAACCATTCTAGAAATTACTCCTATAATTACCTCAGCTATGGTCCCACATGCTTCACCCACACAAAAAGTAGTAGTCCATCCTCCCCTGATGACATGCAATAAAAAAAGGAGGGGAAGACCAAGAGGAGCAACCAAGGCTGAAAAGAGTCAAGAAGAGTATGTAAGCCCCAAGTAAATTACCTATAAATAAAATGGAGGTCGCATTCAAAGACCCACTCTCTAAGGAAATTCATGTGAAGAGAAGAGAGGATCAGGCCTCATATGCCTAAAGAGTGAGGGACATGAGTGATGAGGAAGATTTAGATGAAGGTAGACCAATAGTTGAAGTAATGAAGAAACAACATGCCTTTACCCCTCCCCAAGTAAAGATTAGGCAAAGGACTCACAGCAAGAGGCCATAAACCCTAGTAAAAGCCCCGATATGGGGACAATCCATAGAAGAAAAGGTCTTGGAGATAGAAAGCAAAGATGATGAGGAGGGCACCTTAACCTCAAATGACCCTTTATTATTTGATGAAGTTATACAAGTTGGAGCAGAGGCAACCACCCAAGCCCAAATCCCTGTTGAGAAAGAGGCAACCTCCCTAGATACAGAGGCATTTGTTGAAAATGTCATCTCCCTATCACCTAGTCAAGATAGAGTTCACGAAGGTGAGGATAATCAAGGACTTGATGGGGGAGTTTAGAAAGAGCCAAAACATGGTGACCATGTCCCCACTGATAGTGTAGAGGTAGAAGGAGATGGAGGAGAAAACCTACAAAAGGGTACCCCCACCCTTTTAGAGGCAAATAAACAGTTGGATCCAACAAATAAAGATGTTGAGAAAGACATCTCAAGAAGTTTTACTTCCATTGAAGTGCCCAAGGTCTTCTTCCTCTCATCAAATTTCATGATCCCACCCACAATAAAGGCCCTAAGGTCATGATTGGTGAAGAGTTGCTTAAATAAAAAATGGAACTCACAATAGCATTTTTTGACCTAAGGGTTCAAATAAATAAAAAAGGCAAGGTGGTTGTTGATCCTTCCATCCAAACCATAACATAGGGGAGCTCCATCTAGAAATTGCTCATGGAGTCCCACCAACCAAGGTCAAATTTTGAAGTTTAAAAGTAGGTAGAGCTGGCATTGGAGGAAAAACATGGAATAAAAGGGGATGGAAAATAACATGATAGTAGTGATGACATTGAGCAATTCATGTTGAGCCCACCACCCAAACTCATGGCACTCCATGCAACTAGCTCATCATTGACACCACCTCGTATTGAGTCAAGGATTTCCATAATGTCTACAACTTTGATGGGTTTCCAAACTAAGCCCCTTCTCTGGGTCATGGAGCAAGTGAAAATAAAATAAGATGTTATGAGTAAAATAGGGGACATTGATGTGACAGATCATTCAGAAGCATAAGGCTAAGCCCCCTAAGAAGGATAAAACTTACTCTAGGACCACTTAGATAGATAAGGGGAAAGAAATGTTGAGATAGTTGTTCCCCCTCTTGATGCATTGAAGAAAGATGCTCTCCTAGAGAGTTACTCCATTTATCATTATAATCTCAAGGAGCCATCATGAAAGGAGTTGAAGCATAGTTCACAGGTTCTATCTAACATGGTGGCATAAAGTATGGACAAAGATAAATCCAACATGGAAGAGCTAAAAGCCAAAAATTATGTTATGATTCAACACTTTTATAAGTTATCAAGTAAGCCAAAGGTAGTAGCTCCAAATTCCATTAAGACTCCAGACCTTCCTCTTTTCCCCATGGGTCACTAGATTTTGGTCGAGGTGATGAGCTAAAATCCAAAGGATGGGCTATAGAAGAATGGCAAGAAGATCTGAGCACCTAGGCCAAAGAGATCATACATTTAGTATTAGAATGCTTGGATGACATAATAGATAAGGGGAAAGATTGTGAAACCCAGATGTCTATTTATGATGCAGACATAAAAATTTGGCAAAAGATCTAGCTTAAGGTAGATGAAATGTGAAATATGATCAGTGATGTTTGAATGATGGAGAAAATTATCTCTTTATATGATCATAAGAAGCCTAAAAAATATCAATTGGTAATAAAGCATCAATTGATGATGCTCAAAGAGGGTATCTTTGATTTAAAAGGAGAAGATCAGTCTCTCAAGATCGCTACCAAGGAAATAAATACCGCCCTTAGAAAAATGGTGAACCTTGATGGGGTAGGTGATTTGACAAAAGGGGAAATACATACTAATTTTAAAACCCTCATCGATGCACCTCAAGGAGATTTTGATGCCCATAAAATAAGATAGTTAGTAGCACTTGAGAAGGATTGTAACCTACTCAAAGTGCTCATTGGGCGGAAATAGGCCACAATTAAAAATATCACCACTTGGTTGGATGAATCTGATGTCAAATTCAAATACCAAGCTAGATTGTATCAAAATGATATCACTTCCATGATTGATAGGTATACCAATTACAAGAATAAGTTGGTGAAGGATTCAGTTATCAATATTGATTCTAGAACATAACCAATCATTCTATTTTCTTTATAGCTAACAATATTATTTTATCTCTCTCTCTCTCTCTCTCTCTCTCTCTCTCTCTCTCTCTCTCTCTCTCTCTCTCTCTCTCTCTCTCTCTCTCTCTCTCTCTCTCTCTCTCTCTCTCATTATTTACTCTTGTTTCCCACTCAAAAACCATTGTACTCTACCCATTAGTGGTACATCCCTTTCAAAGTTAGTTTGAATAATCATGTGCATAAGAAAGGGACATATTATGTTTGTTGTGCAAAGAGACAAAGGTTTTTTTGTCTTTTGCAAGGTTATTCCCCACATGTCTCACCAAAAATGTGTAGCCATGTAGAGTATCTTGTTTGTTATCATCACATAAGCATGAGCACAAGTTTGAGAAATCAATTTTGTTACAAAAGAATCTAGGCCTGAGAAAGAATTTTCTAGCTAGAACATCTTTAAGAGTGTGTCGAGTTTAACTAAAATTGTATAAGTAAAGTGGGTTTGTTCCTTTATAGATGTCAATTAATTTTTGAGTACAAAGCTATAGCTTAGGAGAGTTCTCCCTATGTAGTTTTATGATGCCAAACTAATTCCTCTTGTAAAATCATTGGCAAGCTTTGAGAGCATTAAAAATGTCTCCCTTGTTATAGAAATGTTTTGCATGGTGTTCGAACATGTAATTTTCAAGACATTATATTCAACATTGTTTTAGCTAATATATGTAATATGTTCATGACTCATTATTTCTTCTTGTTGTTGAAATACAATTCTCTATTTTACATGCTTAGTGGATTGGTTATCTGATGTGTGCTTCTTTATGGTAGTCATTTAGGGTCCAAATCTAGAGTAATTAAATTGGTAGGAATTCTTGAATGGTTATTTACAGTTTTGTAAATAAACTTTTAAGGGTCATTTATGCATGATTTCATCTTATCTATTTTGAACTGAAAACCATTTGTTGAATGAAGGTAACATAGATATTATGTGAATGTCTTTATACTCATTTGCTAAGTTGTCCACACCCTTATCCATAATTCAAATTAATTTGGTTTTACCCTATCCTACCCTATAGTTAGTACACCATTTGTATAACATAAGTACTATTTACCTTACAGATACATGAAGCTTTGCATATTTGAAATGCATTTTCTCTATGTGCTTGAAACCTCAGTACTATAATCTCCCACTTATTCATTGATGTCTAAAGTTATTGTCAAAATGAAGGTTGTAGTCACATATTTATCTATCTTTAGTAGCTTATTTTTTTTGGTTCAAGACATTTACTTATTCTATGTAACAACCCTTCTCGGGTAGATTGAGTAATCTTGGTTATGTTTTGATCAAATTTGTGTGTTTTTACGTTAATAATTCCCATGGAGGCTAAACTATAGAATCTCTCCATATGAGCAAGATACCCCACAATTCCTCTCACCTTGGTTCAAGTAGAGCCATAATTAGTAAGGAAATAACCATACCCTTTGTAGGTGCCTCCCAATCATTTTCTCAAGTCTAGTCCATTCTTGATGTTGAACCCTTCCTCAACTGCAATGACGTTTTAGTGGGTTATTCATTTATGTTTGTCATTTACTTCAAATTTATAAAGCTAGATTAAATAGGTGTACAATTGATAACCAACAATTTTTTGGTGCCATTGTTGGGGATACTTATTATCACCTATGGTGTCAAGGACTCTTACAGAGAGCTACAAGTGGTTTGTGTTGTCACTACAATGGGCTATTTGTGTTAAGTTCATTAACATCCTTACAATTTTTTGGATGAATCCATTGAAGAGATTCACCCCTATTTCACTAAAATATTTTATATTATTGATGTTGTTTTCAATATTTGGAAATGATATTTCATCAAATTGTTGTGTAGCTTTATTTTCTAGTCTAGAAGTCATGCTTCTAGTGGTGACTCCATTGTATCAAGGTTTGAAGATTAGTGCCTACTATATGTTCCCTTATCTGCTTTGAAGAATTATCTTTAGATATACAAAGCTAGAGGGTATTATATCTTCCTTTTACAAGAATCCATCAAAATAACTTATCTTATAATTAAAAATCCCATCCAGAAGAAGACAAGTGTGGAAGCCTGTTGTGGGCCAATTCATGGGCAATCAAGCAAGGCCTAATTAGTTTTTTCCCCATTATATTTCCCCCCTTTTATCTAATATTCCTTTGGTGGAAGGATACCAGAGTACCTCTGACAAATATAAATTCCCCATGAGTCAAACTCTTTCTTCACAAAGGAATTTTTCTCCTCCTTCCAGGCCATTAAATATTCACTATATTTCCCCTCCTTTAATTCCTTCACACAGTGTTCATCCCCAACCATCCCCTAGTTCATCTTCATCTTTAGACTCAGAGATGGGGGACTATGACTTGAGGAGAAGAATGTTCAATATTGAAAATGATAATGATGGAGAGGATGATCAAGGTTTGGCTAATAGATGCAAACCTTTTCTAATCCCAGGGTTTCTACTTATTAACTTTAATGATATGCCTAGTTTCCCTAATGAGGTCCCTATAAAGGTTATAAATATACTACCTAAGTTTTAAGGGAAAAATACAATATCTGGGGAACAACATTTGAAAGCCTTCTTAAATATCATTGAGGATTATGAGATAGATCTTGAAGATGTATGTATTAAACTCTTTGTGAACACACTTGAGGATGAGGCTCAATAATGGTTCAAATCCCTCCCCGATGGATCCATAGACACATGGAAAGCTATGATTGATGCTTTTAAGATACAATATGGTGATAACATAGATCCTAGATTCTTGCTTGCTAAGTTTGAGAACCTAAAGAAGAATCCAAATGAGTGTGTGAAGGACTTCAATTCCAGATTCAGTAAGGTATTAAGGAGACTGATAGAGGATATTAGGCCTAGTGGTGCTACCTCTTTGATTAATTATTGTGATATATTTGATAAAAAGGTATCCTATTATCTCTAAGATAAGGCTCCTATGAATTTAAGGATGGCTTTCAATCTGGCTATCTAGATGGAAAATAATATAAAAGTCATGGGTAAGCCTTTAAACAAAAGGGATGATGTCAAATTGGTAAATCTTGAGAAGCCTCAGTCATTTCACAAGAGTGAAGACTTAGAGGAGATGGTAAATACTCTGGCCATTGTAGTAAAAAAATTCTTACAAATTGGCTAGAGCTGAAAAGGGACTATCTCAGGGACTTAGTAACTATGATGATAAAAGGGACATTAAGAGAGATGAAAGGAATCATCCCCAAGATCAGGGTTAAGGTAGGCCATATTTCCTAGCCAAAAATAATGATAGGGGAAAATGCCTTGTGAGGGATGATAGGCATGAAATAAATCAGAATAGGGGAGGTGGAAGGGAAGTACCAGATCCTTTAGCTGCAAATATTAACACAATTGATTGTGACATAGACTAGTGTGATAAGTGCTTCCTTCCTCATCCCTCTTGTCAAACAATTGATGATGGTGGTAAAGATGTAGATGACTTTGACATTATGTCTAATGAAGATGAAATTTACATGGTTGATTTCTAGGATATGGAAGGCTATACTTTTGAGGAAGATGTTGTGAATGTCTCAAATGTCTCTAGTTCTGACAATATCCCAACATATGAATGTTTTATGTTCCAAGTTGATGAACTGGACGTAATGGTAACTTCTCCATAAATAGAGATAATGAGTTCCATCATTGCTCATGCATTTTGGGTAGCATGTGAAAAGGTAAGGATACCTCTTCCAGATTTTATTTTTGAAATAAACATGATGCATGAGTATGAGTTTCTAGCTCATGATTTTGAGTTCCTAAGGTCAATGATGAAATAAAAGTATGGAGACTCTCCTCCATCAATTGAGGATCAACAATTGATGATCAATGTTGTAATTTCCCAAGAAAAGAAGGAATACAATTTGAGGAGTAAGGACCAAGGTGTTCCTCAAAAAAAAAAGATTATTTTCCCCCTAGAGTAGAGACTAAAGAAAAGGGGACCACAAGGAATAAAGAAACCTATGGGTCCACTAAGCCTGGATCTATACCTTATAATACCAAACCAAAAAATACCCAGGATAAAATTTGAACTCCTTTACTGTATAGTATCCTAAGTAAGGATGAACCTAAGAATCCTCCCTTGAAAAGTGAAGTTAAGAGTGCTAGTCCCCTTGCTTCTATTCCCATGACTCTTGAAGGATATATCCCAAATGAGAAAGTTACAAGCCTACCTATTGATACTCCATTACCCAAGTATAGTATTTATGATGTGGCTCAAGTATTGAGTTAGTTGAAGGTTACCATACCATTCGATAATTTGATTAGAATCCTTGAGCATGGGAAGAGAGATTTTGAATATTTGGGATTCACTAAGAAGATCATTGATAATGCGGTTGTTAAAGCTAAGCTTCTTCTTGCTCTCTCTATGGCAGGAAAGAACACATCAAGGCCTCTTGAGCAGCACTTGGAGGTATACTTGGGAAAAACATTGGTATCAAGTCAAATGGATGTTGATCCTTTATACACCACCTTGCTAATTAATGGGCTAGTTATCCACAATTACATGTTTGACTCTGGTGCATCTTGTAATATCATGCCACTAGTGATCCTAAATGAGCTTTGTATAAGGATAATTGTATCATATGGATGATGCCTTGCTATGGATTATAGAAAAGTACCTATTGTTGGCATATTCAAAGGATTGGTGGTGTAACTCACATAGTACCTCAAAAAAATTCTGAGTATGGATGTTGTTGTTGTGGATTGTCCACCATAATGGGGTATGTTGCTATCTATAAAATGGGCAGCTAGCATTAGAGGTAGTGTTTAGATGTATTTGTCCTATGAAACTATCCCATTGGATGGGAAAATGATTTGTTTGAATTGTGAGCCACAAATGCTTCATGTTTTAGAGGATCCCAAGTATCAATTGAATGAAGTGTTATATCTAGATATAGACATTGGTAGTTTTGTAGGAGATGTCAAATACATAAACATACCTCCCAACTCTAGTATCACTAATGAAGAATCCATCTAGATCATGCATTTTGATGGAGCATGTTCAAGTGTTAGAAATGGGTCTGGGGTTGTTTTTTATACCCATGATGTTCAAGTTTATAAGTACTCTCTTCAATTAGCTTTTGAGTGCACTAATAATATTACAGAGTATGAAACACTCTTGATTGGTCTCTGATCACTAAATAATGTGGATTCAAGAAGTTGTTGGTCAAGGGTGATTTAGAACTAGTGGTGAAACAAGTCCAAAATGTTTACACCACAAAGCATAAGAGGTTGAAGCAGTATCAGAATGATGTATGGGACTGCTTGGAATGGTTTAAAGCTTTCAATATTTAGTACCATGCATGAGAGCTTAATCACTTGTTAGATATGTTGGTAAAGAAAGTTGTAGATTTAGAGTTGAACATGAGGTTTTTCCTTGTGAATATGAGGTCAAGATATTGGTAAGGCCCTCTATCCCAAATAACATCGATCATTGGCAAGTCTTTGATAATGATGAATAAATAAAGAGGTTTATGTGTTGCATAAATGAATTTGAATGAAATATCACAGAGTGGGACTCTATGGTACAATTATGTGATGGAAAAGAAACCTTATATGGAAAATAAATAATCCATTTAAAGACTAATACTATCCCAAGAGGATTGGTTAGCCTAGAAGCAACCTTTGATGGTGCTGACAGAGTCAAATCTAGGAACATTTCCATATCAAAAGATGTAATTGTGATTAATATTAAGACAACAGAAAAGCCAAATAAAATTTGGCTAGGCACTCATTTAAGTGAAAAATAAAAAGGGCAATTTATTATGTTATTAAATAAGTACCAAGATTGCCTAGCATGGTCATATTCAAAGTTGAAAGCTTATCAGGAGGATTTGTTTCAACATGTTATTCCTCTTCACCCTGATGCAAAACCATTCTGCCAGAAGTAGTCGACTGTTAACCCCATCTTGGCCACTAAGATGTAGGAGGATTTGAAGAAGTTAAGAGATGGTGGGACCATTCAAACCATCATATATTCATCTTGGGTGGCAAACCTGTTCCCTATCAGAAAAAAGAATGGAGACATCTAGATTTGTGTTGATTTCAAAAATTTAAACAAGGCTTCTCAAAAGGATAATTATCCATTGCCTAACATGGATAACATGCTCCATGATGTCACCAGATCTAAGCTACTATATAATTTAGATGGTTTTTTTGGTTACAAATAGGTGGTGGTAAAGGATTCTGAAAGGTCCAAGACTACTTTCACTACCCCATAGGGTACATACGTGTATGTTCAAATGCTATTTGGTTTGATGAATGTAGGTGCCACTTTTGAGAGAGCTATGGATGTAGCCTTCACCATATTAATCAAACAATTATTTTTTATGTACTAGGATGATGTTATAGTGTAATCCAAAATAAGAAGTGACCACTTAGCACATTTGTTCAGGTGCAGAGAGTTTGGGATTTCCCTCAATCCCAAAAAATGCCACTTTAGGATACAAGAGATGAAGTTGATGGGACATATTATGTCCCAAGAAGGTGTTATGATAAATCTTGAAAGGGTGGAAGCCATCGAAAAAGTACCCATCCCACAGACCAAGAAAGGTATTCAATCTTTCTTTAGCCAGATTAATTTTGTTAGAAGAATTGTTTCCAATTTTGAAGAGATTACTCTACCTATCACTTCTATGTTAAAAAAGAATTAAATTATAAAGTGGGAGGAGAAGGCCACCTAGTCTTTTCAAGATATCAAAGCAACCTTGAAAAATATGCCAGTGCTTGCTAGTTCAAATTATAGGAAAGATTTTCAAATCTTTTCAAGCAAGGCATTATAAGGATCTAAGCTGAGATATACCATAATGGACAAACAAGCCTTCACCCTTTTGAAGGCTATCAAGCAGTTTAGACCTTATGTTTTGAGTTTAAATATTGTGGCCTATGTTCCTCATACTATGGTGAAGGACATATTGACTCAAAATGAAGCTACTAACAAAAGATGTCGATGGGTCAACAAGCTTCAATAATATGACCTAGAGATATAGACTACTAAGTTGGTTAGGGGTATGGGCTTGGCTAAGCTGATGACTAAAGAAATTTTTACAAGATATGGAAGTAAATAATATATAAAGAGTGGTTGAAAATATTGAATCTAAATACAACCATTCTCCATGGTACAAAGATATAATCTATTATCTAAAGAATATGAATTACCCCTCCCATTTACATAAAAATCAAATAAGGACACTGAAGTTAGTATCTTAAAAATATATTTTGTTTCAAGATGATCTAGCATGGATAAACCCAGATGGTGTCCTCTTGAGATGTTTGGTGGAAAATGAGATTTATTCAATAATTATAGAGTTCCATAATGGTGTGTGTGGTGGTCACTTCACTCATAAAGTTACTGCACATAAGATTTTGAGGGCCGAGTATTGGTGGCCCACCTTATTTTGGGATGTTAGTGCCATAGTAAGAAGATGTGAGGAATGTTAATGATTTTTTGGAAGAATGAAGGCATCCAGATCACTTCCCCTACAACCAGTCTCTATTGAGGGACCTTTCAGGAAATGGGGGATCGATTTCATAGGTAAAATATCAGATGCCTCAAGTGTTAGTCACAAATGGATTTTAGTGGCTGCTGATTACTTCACAAAATGGGTTAAACAATCCCCATTAAAATATTGACTCATCAGGTGGTCATTGATTTCTTGTTAAATAACATAATTTGTCAATTTAGAGCACCAATCAAGGTCATATGTGATAATGCTATGTGATTTAGAGCCAAATAATTAATTACATTATGAAAATAATATAGAATTAATTTAACATATGCCTCCAATCATAATACATAAGGAAATAGTAATAAGAAATTATTAAAAATCATCAAAAGGACCCTGGATGCTAACAAAAGAAAATGGGGTGAGCAGTTGAAGTTTGTTGTCTAGGTGGACAGGCTAACTCTAAAGAGATCTACTAAGAAGAGCCCTTTTGAGCTTGTTTATGAAACTCAAGTATCTTAGCCCTAAATATATTGTTACCAACCTACCAATTCATGCAACAAATAGCTGAGAATGAGGGGGAAATGAACCACTATGAATATATAATTGATCAAATCATTGAGCTCGATGAATCTCAATGATAAGCTCATGAAAGGAATGTAAAGTTTAAGGAGTGCCTCAAAAATATCTTTGACAAGAAAGTCACCCCAAAACATTTTATGTTGGTGATCTAGTTCTATTATGGGATAGCAAGCATGAGGACAAAGGAAAACATGGTAAGTTTGATTCCTTATAGATGGGCCCTTACACTATTGATTACCAGATAGGGAACCATACATTTTATCTTAGAGAAATTGATGGATAAATTTTAGAATTTCTAGTCAATGGTAGACGCCTTAATAATTTCCTATATTGAATCCATGATTGCCTTTGTAAATATGTACATAATGTGTCTTCATTTCTCATCATTACAGTCTGGTAGTTTTTTGTGTTTGCATAGTTTTTTACCTTCCCTTTTTTCTTTGTTGGTCATTTTGGGTTGTCCTATTGTAACTCTATGTTGAAATATTTGGACTCCATGGCCCATTGGATAGGCGACCAATCTGATGTTCTCTATGTACCCATTAGGGGTGCCCATCCCTAAGCAAGAGCCTATGTTGGTGCCCAAATTTGCACTGTAGTAATTATGCCCCTATCAATAAAATTCCCATGTCCAAATTAGATAAGTGTTAATGTTTTAATCACTTGCCTTAGCTCATTAAAAGATCAGAGTATATATTCATGACTAGTCATGCACATATATTTGCTTTCACCAAATGGTAAGTGTCCTCTCACTCCTTGCCAAATTCTTGAGGGGTACTTTCTTAAGATGGAAGTTACTCTCGATAGCTTCAAAGGAATCATGAAGTATTGATTAAAATTCCAATGGCAGGAGAATTCATGGTGAGAAGACAAGGGTATGACCAAGCTTTTCTTTGTGCTTGGATTGGATAATCTATGCTCAAGAGAGAGGTTTTCAAGACTTTGGATGAAATTTTTGATTTAAAATTGATGTATTTTGATGACTAAGGTGTTAAATAGCCTGATGAATTGAATGAGAGGCATGTATTTATCTTAATAAACTTTTCATAAGTGTTATTGAGGGTCAGGGAAATTTTGCACCTTTCCTCGAGTAAGGAAAACTAGTGCAAAATGGTAAAAGTGGCCGAGAAATCCAAACTCACATCTAAATTGGACACGTGGAAGATTTTTGGGGCTTCAGATGTTTTGGGATTATTCTGAAATTTTCCCCTTTTACTGTGTTCATGGCAAGGTGTTTAAAGTCCCCAAGGCCCAAATATCTAAAGTTGTAAGAAAAAGTGATACCATGTGGTAGCTGCTTAGAAAAATTTTAGTTTTTTTCACTTTTTGAAGATCACCCCACTTACTTCTTGGTGGGAATAATCCAAAAAACCCATGAAGGCTTGAACACCTATACTTATGAGATAAAATTATGACACGTGTTGTTCTTGATCTCAAAGAGGGTTCAGAGCTTATTGCACTTTTGCACCTATAGAAAATAACAAGTGAAAAGGTGAAAACACCTTAAGGCTTGAAAATATGTCATAAATTCATGTCCCACACATGTCACTCCACACCCTACAAGGAGGACTCTTTGGTGCAATAAGGAAACATTTATGTTTTCCCTCTCTTTTTTGAATAAGGCTCAAGCAATTAATGAAGTAGGTGGTGATTAGTTGTTGGGCTTTGGCACATTAATGGTAGCCCTAATCTTCAGATGCAAGGGACTATAACTTAGGTATTTGTCTTCATTCTAAAATTACCCTTTACATCCAGAGCTTGCATCCGTGTTTTTGAGTTATATGTGCCCAAGCTAAGTGCAGTACAAAAACATGATTACAATGAATTCTTCACAAACTTTTAGATTTCAATGTGCATAGCCATCCAGATTAAATAGTATTTTTCCCATTTACTCCTCATGTTTTTTTCTTTAAAGAGAGTTAACAGGTACTTGAGGGCTATTCGAGTAAAGAGTTTATCTGGTATAGAAACATTACATTTAAGAATTGGAAAAATGTTATCATCTTCTACCACAATAAAAGGCAATGTTGTTTTAATTTTGGAATCAATTAAGAATACTAATGTTGTGGGGTTGGATTTTGGGGCCCTATTGAATGTTCTATGACAACCTGACCCCCCCAAGTAATTGCTAATATTGGCACTAGTTATATCACACCTGTAATAACATTCCCTTTGGCTACCCTTTACCCAGAACTCATTATTATGTGTGCTTGAGCATACCAACTAGACACAAGGACTATTGTTGATGATGGCCATTCTATTTTATGCTCCTTCACCCCTTTGTCCCTCAGCACCATGTTAGGAATTCCTCCCTAGCTAGAAGGCATTTCAATTTCTTTGGAGGAATGCCAAAATTATGTAGAAATGGACAAAGATATCTGGGATATTATCAATACTTTTTGGTTGGCCAAGAGGAGACAAAAAGTCTCTAAAATTTCCAAGAACTTGAAATTAGTAGAGTTTAATGAGTTTCCCAATATGTCATTTCCATGGCCACTAGGATTTATGAGGTGCCTATTGCATATAAGTTTGAGCCATGGATGTTCCTAATTATGATCAACGTATTGGAGGGAAAGAAAAAGTTGGACTAGGCCTCCATACTAAGAAATAACTTACATATATAGATGATGAGCTCCAAGCTATAATTCTTTCTAAAGAATCATTTACAGGTATCTTTTATATGTCTTCCTATTTGATGTATAACCTTGTGCACAATATGACTTTCCAAGGGCTCACTAGGAATCTTTCAGGAATGAAAATATATGAGGTATATCCAGAGGTTACCTTGGAAGGATTAAAGAAAAATTTATGTAAATTTTATAATTAATTTTTTAATGAAATGATGAGTGTCTTCTTCCTGTTAACAAGACTAAATAGAATGTATGTAACTGCTAAGCGATTAATTGAGAAATATGGTGCCACTTATATATAGTTTAGAACATTCACATACATCAGGGTAAGTGGTTATTCTGGATGCCCACTCAAATTGCCTAGGTACCTAGATGACAAGTTGGTAGTGATAGAGCTAAGCTGACAAATGGTGCCACCACATGAAATGATTGCAGCAAAAAAGATAAACATTCCTTTCAAATTTCCTATGGTGATAGGGTTTTATTCATGTCCTTCTATGGCTAAGGCAAAGGGGTTAGAATAGGAGATGAGTTCATATGCACTTGATAAAATGCCACCTTGACCCAATTTTAACATCAGGTGGTTGATAAACATGGCCACTAATGTAATGTTGCATAAGTCTCACTATGAGGACATTTGGTTCAATTACACCATGGAGAAAGATGTCTAAAAATTAGAATTTATGAGGCTGACTGCGTAGGAAGTCATAGCCTAAAAAATTGCTCCCATCCCCAAATACATGGTAGATGATAAATTAACATTATCTTCATTGTACAAAACCAATAATATTGAATCCCAATTGATTGCTCAGCCAAATTTTAGTACTCAAGAGGATGATTCCATCCTTGGGAGATTAGTGTCAATTATGAAGAGAAACTTCAAATGTCTTAAGGAGCATGGGGTCAACCTCAACACATATGACACTCTTGCTCTTCAATAATTAAGGTAGGTTAAGGAGTTAAAGGCATTTCTCTTAGGATACAGTGGTGACTCTACGAATCCATCTTTAGCAACAACTAGTAAGGGAAAATGCAAGCTTGGGGATACTGAGTTTACCAAAATGATGGATGTGGAGAAGATGACAATGGCATGATCTAAGGTTGGGTTATCCTTTTCAAAAATAGCAATATTGGTAGATAATTAGAATAAGATTATTACAAGGTGGGTCATAATGGCTAGCGCTACCCCCATCTCCATTTCAAGAAAGGGAGCCCCAATAATTCCAACCATTCTAGTGGTTGCTCCTATAATTACCCCAACTATGGTCCCACATGATCCACCCACACAACAAGTAGTAGTCCATCCTCCCCCAGTGACATATGTAAGAAAAAGAGGGGAAGATCAAGAGGAAAAACCAAGGCCAAAAAGAGTCAAGAAGAGTCTGCAACCCCCAAGTAAATCACCTATGAAGAAAAGGGAAGTTGCATTCAAAGACCCACTCTCTAAAGAAATTCTTGCGAAGAGAAGAGAGGACCAGGACTCATACAACCAAAGAGTGAGGGACATGATCAAGAAAGAAGATTTAGATGAAGGTAGACCAATAGCTAAAGTAATGAAGAAATAATGTGCCTTCACCCCTCCCTAAGTAAACACTGGGTAAAGGACTCATAAGGAGAGGCCACAAACCCCAGTAAAGGCCCCAACATGGGACTAGCCCATAAAAGAATAGGTCTTTGAGATATAAATCAAAGGTGATGAGGAGGGCACCTTAACCTTAGATGACCCTTTATCATTTGATGAAGTTATACAAGTTGGAGCAAAGGTAGCCACCTAGGTCCAAGTCCCTCTTGAGAAAGAGGCAGCCTCCCCAGATATAGAGGCATTTGTTGAAAATGTCACCTCCCAGTCACCTAGTCAAAATAGAGTTCATGAAGTTGAGGATAGTCAAGGACCTGATGGGGGAGTTGAGAAAGACCTAGAACGTGGTCACCAGGTCCCCACTGATAGTGTAGAGGTAGAGGGAGATGGGGGAGAAAACCTACAAAAGGGTACCCCCACCCTTTGAGAGGAAAATAAAGATTTGGATCCAATAAATAAATATGTTAAGGAGGACATCTTAGGAAGTGATACTTACATTTAAGTGCCTCGAGTTCTCCTTCTCATCAAATTTCATGATTCATCCCATAATAAAGGCCCCAAGGCCATGATCGATGAAGAGTTGCTTGAATGTAGCAAGGAAGTCACCATAGCCTTTTTTTAACTAGGGGTTCAAACAAATAAAGAATTCAAGGTGGCTACCAAGCCTTCCAACCATACCATAGCATATGGGAGCTCCATCGAGAAATTGCTCATGGATTCTTACCAGTCAGGGTTAGATTTTTTAGTTTTGAAGCAGGTAGGGTTGACATTAGAGGAAAAACACAAAACATAAGGGGATGGAAAAGAGCATGACAATAGTGATGACATTGAGCAATTGATGTTGATCCCACCACCCAAGCCTGTGGCACTCCATGCATCTAGCTCATCATTGGCACCACCCCACATTGATTCAAGGTTTTCCACAATGTCTGCAACCTCAGTGGGTTTCCAAACTAAGCCTCTTATTTGGGTCATGGAGCAAGTGAAAATAAATGAATATGTTATGAGAAAAATAGGGGAGATTGATGTGATACAGATCATTCAGAAGCATAAGTCTATGCCCCCTAAGAAGGCTAAAAATTACTCCAAGACCACTTACATAAATAAGGGGGAAATAAATGTTGAGGTAGTTGTTCCCCCTCTTGATGAATTACAAAAAGATGCTCCCCTATAGAGGTACTCCATTTATATTTATAATCTTGAGGATACATCATGAAAGGAGTTGAAGCATATTTCATAGGTTTTAGCTAACATGGTGGCACAAAAGATGGACAAAGATAAAGCCACCATGGAAGAGCTAAAAGTGGAAAATTAGGCTATGAACTAATACTTGCAGAAGTTATTGAGTAAGCCAAAAGTAGTAGATCCAACTTCCATTAAGACTCCATACCTTCCTCTTTTCCCCATGGGGTCACTATATTTTGGCCAAGGTGATGAGCTAAAATCCAGAGGGTGGGATACAAAATATTGGCAAGAAGATTTGAGCACCTTGGCCAAAGAGATCATCCATTCAGCATTAGAATGATTGGATGACATAATAAATGTAGGAAAGATTGTGAAACCTAGATGTCTCTTTATGATGTAGACATAAAAAATTGTTAGAAGATCCATCTTAAGGTAGATGAAATGTGCAATATGGGTAGTGATGTTTTAACAATGGAGAAAATTGTCTCTTTAAATGATCACAAGAAGCCTAGAGAATATCAATTAGCAATAAAGCATCAACTAATGATGCTCAAGGAGGGCATATTTTATTTAAAAGGAGAAGATCAATCTCTCAAGACCACTACTAAGGAAATATATGTTGCCCATAGAAAAATGGTGAACCTTGATGGGGCAAGTGATTTGACAGAAGGGGCAATACACAGTGCTCTAAAAAATCTCATTGATGTGCCTCAAGGAGATTTTGATGCTCACAAAATAAGATAGTTAGTAGCACTTGAGAAGGATTATGACCTACTCAAAGTGCTCATTGGGTGGAAACATGCCACAATTCTAAATATCACCACTTAGCTAGATGAATCTGATGTCAAATTCAAATACCTGGATCAAAAGGATATCGCCTCCACGATTGATAGGTATACCAATTACAAGAATAAGTTGGTGAAGGATTCAATTATCACTATTGATTCTAGAGCATAACCAATCATTCCATTTTATTCTTAGATAACAATATTCTTTTCTCTTCTTATTCTCTCTCTCTCTTATTCTTTACTCTCATTTCTTGCTCGAAAACCATTATACTTCACCCATTAGTGGCACATCCCTTTCAAAGTTAGGTTGAATAATCATGTGTATAAGAAAGGGATGTATTTTTTTTATTGTATAAAGAGATAAGGGTTGTTTTTTCCTTTTAAAGGTTATTCCCCATGTGTCTAACCAAAAATGGTTTGCTATGGTAGAGTATCATGTTTGTTATCATCATAGAAGCATGAGCACAAGTTTGAGGAATCAAGTTTATTACAATAGACTCTAGGTCTGAGAAAGAATTTTCTAGTTGGAACATCTTTAGGATTGTGTTGAGTTTAACTAAAATTGTATAAGTAAATGTGGTTTTTCCCTTTATATAGGTCAGTTAGTTTTTGAGTACAAATCTATAGCCTAGGAGAGTTCTCCTTATGTAATTTTTTGATGCCAAACTGATTCCTCTTATAAAATCATTGGCAAGCTTTGAGAGCATTCAAAATGCCTCCCTTATTACAAAAATGTTTTGCATGGTGTTCTGACATGTAATTTTTAAGACACATTGTATTTAGCTTTGTTTTAGCTAATATATGGAATTTTTTCATGATTCATTGTTTCTTCCTATTGTTGAATACAATGCTCTATTTTACATGCTTAGTAGATTGGTTATCTGATGTTTGCTTCTTTATGGTAGTCATTTAGGGTTCGAATCTAGAGTATAAAATCCTTTCCATTTTGATATTTGAGAACATGGTTTTGATGGCCTTCTTAAGGGTAGTCTTGGGTTTATGAATTCAACTGGTAGGAATTCTTGAATGCTTATTTGCAATGTTGCAGATAAAATTTTGAGGGTCATTTGTACATGATTTCATCTTATCTATTTTGAACTAAAAAGCATTTATTGAGTGAAGGTAACATAGTTGTTATGTGAATGTATCCATACTCATTTTCTAAGCCATCCACACCCTTATCCATAATTCAAATTAACTTGGTTTTACCCTATCATGCCTTGAAAATAGTACATTGTTTGTATATCATAAGTATTATTTGCCTTATAGATGCATGAAACTTTTCAAATTTGAAATGCATTTCATCTATGTGCTTTAAACCTCAGTGTTGTAATCTCCCACTTATTTGTTGATGTCTAAAGTTATTGTCAAAATGAAGGTTGCAATCACATATTTATCTATCTTTAGTAGCTTGTTTTTTTTTTGGTTCAAGACATTTGATCATTCTATGTGACAACCCTTCCTGGGTAGATTGAGCAATCTTGTTTATGTTTTGGTCAAATTTATGTGTTTTTGCATTAATTATTCCCATCGAGGATAAACTGTAGAATCTCTCCATATGAATGAGCTACCCCATAGGTCTTCTCACCTTGGTTCAGGAAAAACTAGAAGTAGTGAAATAACCATACCCTTTGTAGGTGTCTCCTAATCATTTTCTCAAGTCTAGTCCATTCTTGATGTTGAACCCTTCCTCGATTGCAATGACATTTTATCAGGTTCTTCATTTTTGTTTGTCATTTATTTCAGATGTGTAAAGCCAGATCAGAGTGGTGTATAACTAGGAACCAACATAAATTAGTTCCATAATCTCTCATTATATTTTCTCCACTTAGAATTTGAGTGTCCATATGTTTAGGATCTTGAAAATTATACTTCTTTAACATGTCTTGAGCATATTTGGATTGATAAATGAATACTTACTCTTTATTTTGATGGAATTCCATGCCCAAAAATTAATAAATAAGTCAAAAATTAATCATATCAAATTATGATTTAATATCTTTTTGAAGCTATTCAACATCTCCATAAAGTAACCTATAAATATCAAGTCATCTACACAGAGACAAACATATAAAACATTAGAACTCGATGCTTATATGTAAAGAGATGGTTAATTTTTACTTGTTACAAAGACTTGATCCAATAACCATCTATAAATTCTTGAGTAAAAATATCTTTTTTCTTGATTCATCCCATAAATAGACTTCTTCAACATATAGACACAAAATTATTCACCCTTTTTATCAAAACCTTGTGGCTGCCCCACATATACTTCTTTTTCAATCACTTCATTTAAAAAATCACCTTTGACATCCATTTTATGGATTTTAAATAATTTATGAGAAAATAAAATAATAATTAGTCTTATATTATATTTATGTGCCATAGGTGCACAAGTTTACTCATAGTCAAACCCATATGTTTATGCAAACCCTTTTGAAACTAATCTAACTTTTAGCTTGTCAATTATACCATCACTATTGACCTTGGTCTTTTGAACCCACTTGGTTAAAATGAAAAAATAATTTAATGGAGGTTGAATAATATTACAATTATTATTCCTCTTAATTGAATCCATATCTAATTTCATAGCGTCAATCCATTATTTCTTTTGACTAACTTCTGCATAACTCCTAGCTTCACTAATAATATATGGTAATGCAAACATAGTATTTTCATCATAAGTATCATAAAAAAATTAAATTATTAATTTTTAATCCTTTTTATCCTTCTATCATATTCTTTATCTAGTATTTTACTAGCTAGATGTGGATTCATCAAATGCTTGTACTTGCTTGGAGTTAATGAATACATATGACTAGTCTCTTGTGAAGATCTAGTATTATTTCCTGTTGAACTAGAAACACATATAGGAATTTTAAATCCCTAAAAGTAAACCTAAATAGGCCACCCAATTCACTTATGACCTATTTATTTATATCATCAAAATAATCATACATCTCATTTTAAAAAATATATAATCACTCAAAGCAATTATGGATTTACTAGTAGGATTATAAAACTTGTATGCTTTGCTTTCATCATTATATCATGTGAAATTATGATCAATAATCTTAGGATCTATATTTTGAGGAAAATAAATATAATTTATTTTAATCTTACCTTGACTTGTGGTGTTTTTCATGATGCCATTTCTTTCAACTTGCATGGAATTTTCATCTCCCAATTGTAGTTAGATTTTGAAGTAACCATTTAACTTGTTGAAACCATATTTATGACTAGTCATGTGATTTGAGTAACCTGAATCAAGAGACCAAAAAATATTTTCATATTATATTCCCAAAATACATGTGAGAAAATAATTTGAGTGCTCTTTCTCCTTGATTTTTTCAACTTAGAATGCATTCTCTTTATCCTTTTGATTAGCTTGATTCTTATCTACCAATATCCTACCATCTTTTATAAAGTGTCCTAGTTTTTTGAAATAATGACAAGGAAGGTTTACATTACTTTTAATTATGAATTTAGCTTAAAATTTCCCCTTTGAATTTGATTTTTATTCTAATTTTTAATTTTCTCTTTGGTCTTTGAAACTCTTGCCTCGTTTTCAAGTGCATGTTATAGATCACATTCTAGATGTCCTACATATAGTTTCATATTATCTTAATAGGACAAGAGAGAAAACACTAACTCATCAACACTTATAGTGTTCATTTCATTACACTCATGTTATAGATCACATTTTAGATGTCCTACATATAGTTTCATATTATCTTAATAGGACAAGAGAGAAAACACTAACTCATCAACACTTATAGTGTTCATTTCATTACACTCATCAAGAGTGATAAAAATATGCATCAATTTTTGAGTTAAAGATCTCAAAATTTTCCTTACTACAACCATATCTTCTATTGTTTATCCATAAACCTTTACTTTATGCACTAAGTCATTTATCTTTATGAAATATTCTCCAAGTCCTTCATTGTAAAACATTATCAAATTTTAAAAATTAATTTTAAGAGTTTGGTGTTTTTATTACTTAATAGATCCTTAATATGAAGTTTCCAAGGTATTTCATGCCTCATGGGAATTTTTTCAACCAACAATTCTTAGATAGATGCTTGGGTCTATGACACTCTAAAGATATAAGAAAGATTGTACATCCACCTTTTCTTCATCCTTTTTCATTATTTTATGATCTTGAGTCAAATTATTCCAATTTTTATGTGGTGTGTACCCAGAGAGAACATTATCTCATACTCATTAATTGTCTTCAATTGATCTCTCTCTAATAAGTTTTCACCTTTGAAGATGAGAATATTCATAGAAGAAAACTTCACAAAACCCATGATACTTTTGATAATGGTTTGAAAACCTTCTAAACCTTTATTGAATGAGTTTATAATACTAACTAACTAAATAGAATCAAATTAAAAAGGTTAAGTAACTATATGCATATAATGAAATTGAATATATTGAATAATAGAATTCAATGTTTATAGGGGTGGAGGAGGAAATGCATCTAGCTAAATAATATGCTCATATGGAACACCCAAAACTATAACCATGATATTTCCATGTATATACTTGATGCATCTTATATTTAATATGGTACTACATGGATCTTATGTATCCAAGGGTGTCATAACATGTTAGATAATCTTGTACTTGGTAAGACTAAGAATGAAATAGAAACTACTACAAGGCCTGCCTTAAGTGAAAGAGGGTTATGCTCCTTGACATCAAATATTTTGACTATCCTTATAGATTTGGCATTTGTTGTTGACCAAGATGTACACATTGTTGACTAGTCATTGCTTAGTTTTCGATTGGTGAATTAGTCTATGACTAAAGAGGTATGTTTGTCATTACCTAGTGAGGTGGAAATTTAGTCACCCTTGATTGAGTTGGAAATGTATTTGTCCTCTATTGCATTGATACATTAGATTGTGCTTGTTATTATGGAATACTAATCATTACTTATTGAGGAGGAGTAGGATTCATCACATTATATTATTGAGGTGTGACATTGATCATTGTTTGACTACCTAATCTCATAGGTTGTATACTTGAGGAAGTAGTTGGTTGAGTTTGGGATGTAAAAACTCATAATCCTTGGTATGATGATCCACTCATGAAATTCATTATAGGCACATGTTATTGGTTAGTTGTTTGTGTGTTAGTACTACTTTGATTGGGATTAGATGTTACTTGCACATTATCCACTACGTTTGGCTCACTATTTTACATAGAGGCCAAAGACACTTCTTCAATAATGGGCATATGCATCAAGTTATCTACTGAAGCAGTTTACACGAATGGGTCAAAACTCATATTCTCTTGTCTAATTAACTCTATCAACACTCTTGTTGAAAGAACTAAGTCAATAAGAGGTTTTCTCATCATATTCATTTGATTGAAATTACGTGATAGATTTAGGTAGGTTTGATATGTTGTTTACATTTGATTAAAGTGGTCTTTCATGATGTTTTTACCTCGATTAGATATATTAAGGTCTTGATACATTGTTTGGAATAGAGCCATAGGATTGCTAGAAGAAGCCTGTTGATCATAAATGATATTATGGGGAACTCTTACTAGGCTTGGTAAATTTTCATGGGGGAAGTCTACTGGAAACTTGGCCCCTACCTCTATGGCTCTAACTGAAATCTCATCTTTGTTCTCTCAAATGTCGCTCAAACAAAAATAGATCATACGTGGAAGTTGTATTAGTAGAATATGACTATTGAAGAACTGGCTCGTCTACTGTGGGTATTGTATCTAGGTATTATATGGTTTGTTTTTGGTGTTGTTTTGAATAAGGTGGTATACTAACCAAATAATTAGCCAATGGATCCTGGCTTTGTGCCCTTAATTGAGTATTATAAGAGGGATAAGAATCCATCTCATATGTAATATTATTCGCATAGGGGTCTTGCACCATTTCTTCCTACACAAATACATTATTAATCCCTGGATTATACATGAGTCCACTGTAAGTGTAGGAATACATATTGGGATTCATAGTCAATGCTTTGTGATAAAAGGTCAAAGAGTTCTACAAACTCTAAAAAGGACAATATCTAAAATAGATGATGTTATAACTTGGTCTAGATTTATCAATAGGATCAAAAGGTTTATGAAAATATTCATGAGGAAACAAGATAGAGTAAAGTATCTAATGTTTCACTATTCACACAAAGATAAGCAAGAAAATGGACTAAAAATTGAAATGCTAAACTCTAAGGTCGAAGTGTTTCAAATCAGTCTAATCTAGGAATTTAAAAGTTGCTAGGTTTTTTGGCCAAATGCGACGTCAAAAGATAAGCTCAAATAAGACATGTGCTAGGACTCTTGGGCAAATGACGTCAAAAGCTAGACTTTGAAAATAGATGAAAGTTTTAATCTAACAGATTTGAAACCCTTATAACAAATACTAGGCATTTGATTCTTGGACATGAACTCGATCAATAAGGTATAAGGTATGAAACAAAAGGCACTTTAGAGATAGTTTATTTTCTCATAAATAATGGTATAAAACTTAGTTATTTTGACAAATAAGCTAGACAAAAGTGAATGGTATAACTGCACTAGACAAAAGATCATAAAAGTGCACTCAGATTAGTCTAAAAATGTAGGAACAAAATTGAACTCTATGTAAGAGGGTCTATGAAATAATATTTGAAATGTTTTGGGAAATGTAATGATGTTACCCTACCCAAAAGGTGTGACAAAAAAGTTTGTTTCAAAAACTCTCTAAGGCAAAGATAGTTTCCCACAATTTTGATTGCATAACACTACCTTTCTTGACTCCAAATGTTTATGGTGTGTATACTCAAAGTGAAAGTGTTTAGCAAAAAATAGCTTAAGTCTATCAAGTGATGATAATGATTATGAGTCTTAAATGGCCTTCAACCCAAATTGGAAATTAAACTTAAGTTCCCTCAAGTTTAGTGCAAATGGTGAACCCACTTAACACATCAACCCTATGAACTTATAAAGGTGCAATTTAGAATTTAGATTATAATTGAAGGACTTAAACAAATTTGGTAAAGGTCTAGACTCAATTAGGTATCATAACTATGCCAAAGTGGATGATATGACTCCCAAGCTTTTGATGAACTTTGAAAAAAAGGCAAATTGATGATTTCACTTGGGCAGTGTAACACCTCTTTATTCAAAATAAAATTAGGACTATGTGTTTGGTTTGAATTATTTGTTTACACCAAGTTTTGACTTCAAACAAGACTTTAATCTAGGACAAAACTCAACTGATTAATCTCTCTTAGAATCTAAACTGATAAGGTTGCTTGGTATTGTTGGAATTCATCTATATACGTCATTTGAGAGGATTTTAAGTGTTCATCCAAAAGTAAATGTGCATTATATAGTAGGGTTTTTATACCCCCCTTCTCACAAATGACATTACTATGACATAGACCTTGAGGCATACTTTGCACCAATAATAATTCCATGGCAAGTGGGGATTTATCTAATATCTAACAAGTTTCCAAACATTTTAGGGGAATCAATTACACAATAACTTTCATGCCAAAAAATACAAAATAAAATCATGGATTTTGGGTATGTGTCACTTGGATTATTGCAAAAAGGTCTAGTCATTTTTGTAACCACTACATCCTATTATTTGCTTAGTGTACTGAGATGTCTAGAGGGCCACTACATCCCATGTGAAACTCTAATTAGGAGCCAAATGAAGTCAATGTTGAGAGGTGAAACCCTAGGTCAAAACTTCCCTAAAGAACTTGCGAGAGGTGATGAAGTCCCCCTCATAAGCCAAGTTTGCATAAAAATAGAGAAATCATGAAAATAGAAAGACTTTAGGGTCATTTTCAAGGTCACCCAAACTATGACAAGTTTTCTTGGAGTGCTTTAGATGACTTTCTTTGTAATCCATGGACTAGGCTATTTGCAATAGGAATGACACTTTTGATTCTAAAGGTTCCCTAAAGGGGACAAATAGAAGAGCATACATGTGGCATCCCTCTTTTTTCCAAACAAAATCTAACTTAAACAACTAAGTAAATACAAAAAAATTGGAAAGGTGAGTTCATTTTTAAGCTGAAATGGAAAATGAGGTGGTGTTAATTTGACCCCTTGGTCTTAGTTGTAACTTTGAAAACTAATGCTAAAAACTCACTTAAGCACCTAAATGTTACTATAAGCACCAAAATAATGTTATTAATTCATTTTTAAGCATGAAAAAGGTGATCTAAACATGTTTTTAGAAAATGTCAAGCTTGGTCCTACAAAAAAAATGTTATCATGTCCTTTAGCCTTGAAGCTATTTTGGGTTTGAAATAATGAACTTCAAAAAAAGAGCTCTCAGGTTTATGTTTTAAGAAAAACATAATGACTGATGTCAGTTATATAATCAATGATGGTTACACTTACTAATTGATGATGGTTACCTAACTGACATTAGTTATACTGATAGTGACTAAAAATAGCTATCCAATCGATGACGGTTTTACTAACTGACATCAGTTACTATGTAAACCTGTGATAAAGAAAAATGGTAAAATGAAGTTAAAAAATCAATTTGAAAGAGTTTTAATGATCCAAATGAAGATTTTAAAGATAAAAAATGATCTTCCTCATGTGTGGGATGCATCTCATCCTATTAATCATGTCATATGTGAACTAGGAATTTGACTCAAGAGAGGATGGTTAGTATCATGTTAGTTTCAAAATGAAAACAAAATGAAAGAAACACACTAACTAGCATAACATCTCTAGGCCTAGACACTAGGGAGAGCTTAGTTAACAAACATGAATAAAACACATAACTAAAATAAAAAATAAACCTTATTTTACCTCCTTTGGATGCTCCTAAAATGCTTGTTATAGTGGCTTGCTCAGCTTGTGCTCATGAAGTCCTTGGCAATGGAAGCTTGGCTACCTCCATCTCTCCTTGGCACCTTGTGGCTTATGGCTTGGATTGGATTGGAATAAATTTGGAATGGTAACATTAGTTGAAATGTATTTTTCAATCATTTTTTCACTATAACTTTGCATTATCAAGACTTAGAAATGATGTTCATGGCTTCTCTATTTATAGATTTTTGAGAATGTCTAGAATCAATCTGAACTGTCCATCTTGAGATTGAGATGAGTGGTTGAGGATTAATTAAATTTTTGTAATTAATTTTATAATTATCCTCATCATGACATTGGAATAAGTGGCAATTAAGAGGCATGGAGGGCATCATGGAAGGCATTGATGAGGCATGGAGGGCATGAATCTTGATATTTATGGCATTTATGGCCTAGGGATGTCTTCCTAAGAAATGAGGTCACCTGATGATGTATATATTCAATATTTATTTATAAAAAAAATTATTCAACAAATTTCCATGAAATTATTAATTAGGCCTTGATTTGGATTAATTAGCTCATAAGCATGTTTAAACACTTTGTGCACAAATTACTCAAATTGATCAAAATACCTTATTATTGGTTCAAAATTTGATTGGATTGGAATTGGAAGGCAACATCAGATGCATTGGATCCATATTCCCATTTATTATGTTACCAATATAAAATAACAAAGGCACGCATCTTGTGCAAGATATTTGATATGAAAGATCAATCAAAGTGCCTAAGTGTAAAATTAGCATTTTGACTCGAAATGATCTGATCAAACTTAGTTGGCCCATAAATTTCATTGCCCCATTTAGGGATAACCTAGCCAAAATTGGCACTTGAACATGTTATTTTCACATTATTTAGTATTTTTAAGTGTTTTTAGGCCAAATTGTGCATTTTGGGTGGAAATTGGCCAAAACCTTGATTGGAGGTTATTGGTGGCCAGATTTAGGTGTCTACAGACACCATTCTAGTCTTGTTCCTAAGTTCTCCTTCTAAGGTCATTTCTAATTGAGATTATATTTTATTCCCTTGTGTTCTAATCAAATTTGTTCAAGTCCAAAATCTTTCTTTGGTAATTTCCAATTCATATTCCTATTTTCTATCTAGGTCTAAAATCCAAGTTGAGGTATAATCTGGTCAACTCTATTCAAAATAAATTATTCACAATCAAGTTATTTTGACCTCAATCAAAATGTTTTAAGGTCACTTACATTCTTTTCTCTTTTTCAAGTCACATTTATAGATCTATTCTAATTTATCTCCTTATCTTTTTGTTCAATCTCCCAAACCTATCTGTTGGGAATGATGAAGTCATGACATCTATCCTTTCTCTCATTTGAATCCCATTCCAATTTGATCTTTCCCATTACTTTCATCCTTTCTTGGGGGCATCCTTTTGTCACTTTTTCAATTCAATCAATGGAATCCATTACAAATTTTGATAAAGCTTACCTACTTGATCTTGGTCATGTTAACAAAAGGGGACCCATTTTGATACCTTTATCCCACACTCATTTGAATTCTAAATTACAACATTCATGTCAAAATTCAAATCCATTTAATGAGTCCTTAGAGCACATATTCTACCGATTGGTCACAATAAACATGATTTTGTATCAACATAGTGCCTTTTGGTGAAAATGAGCTCAAACTTAAGTGGTATCAAAAATAAGAATATTGTGAGTATCATAGGATTCAAGGCCATTCACTTAACTAATGTGTTAGATTCAAGACATATTTCAAAAAAATTATTGATCATGGGTATATCATGATTGAGTCACAACAATCCTATCAAGTGTTAATTCTTAGCCCATATCTAAGCCAAGATGCAATAGACTCATTATTTTAGATTAGACAAAGATTATTTCAACTTGTAGTTGTTCTTAATATGGCCTTATATCCCCTTTCCACTAAGGACCCAAGTACACCAAAGTTTAAGAATCATTCTTTAGGGATAGGTCAAGATCATTTTCCAAATCACAAACATACTCATTTACTTTCAAGTTAAGGTCAAGAGACATCACCCATTTCTAATGTTCTCATTGAGTTGCCCATATTTGATGAGTCATCCTTTGACCATCCTCCTATTTTTTAAGATCATTGTTTTGAAGAGCCTTTCTATGACTGTTCACCTATCTTTGATGAACCATTCTTTGATGATCACATATTCAAATAACCCATTATTGATCTATAGTCTATTTTTATCCCATCCTATAAAGTCCCTTATTTTTAAAAATTCCTTCATCCAACATCCTCCATTTATAAGTGTACAGTGAAAAAGGTACTTGTAGAAAATGCAATTTAAGAGGCCCTCTTTGTGGCTAAATTCAAAGTAAGATCACTTGTTTTATCAGAACTAGATTCAGTGTCAACATTACAATCATATTTACAATCAACATCATATTTTGAGTTAAATTTATAATCACAAGCTGAATCACAATCAAGATCAACATCTACATCAAAATGAATTTTTATTTTAGAACCAAAAGTAGAATTGGGATCCATTCTAGAACCACTATTAGATTTAGCATCAGAAGTAAAATTAATGTTAGTCTCAACATCAAGTTTAAATACTCTTGAGTCAAAATCAACTTTAGAATCAGAATTAGTGGATATTATAACATTGTATATACACTTATATCAAATCCACTTGAGTCTAATTCAATTTCAAAATCAACATACCTTAGTATATATTAAGATAATAGCTACACGCTTCTGGTAGATTAGATTGAATATAATTGTGATCTTTCTATGATTTTTAAGGATGCTTCTTTTGACATTGATGCAAGTTCTCTTAGTAGCCTCTACGAGGACTGTGTTACATTTTCCCCTTCCATTGACATTATACATGCCTTTATGATTAACCATTCTATCCATCATATTGATATTACACCTCCCACAAACATTGATTGGGAACAATAGGATCACACATTATTAAACTTATTTTATTATGACATTCTAGTTTTAGAATATATGGGGATCCAAGACAACATTCAGGTAAAAGAATAATCTCCTAGTGAAACCTTGTTTGAGGCACTAAGGGACAATCAAAGTATAAAATCAACATACTCTAATGAAATTTTATTTGAGGTGTTAGACGATATGCAAAAAAAATCAAAATCCTTTAGTGAAACCTTGCTTAAGGTGCTAAGGGACAATAAAAATGATTTATCAACATCCCTTGGTGAAACCTTATTCAAGGCACTATTGTACATCAAAATTATAAAAATAAAGAAAACTTTGTTGGTGAAAACATCTTTGAGTCACCAATAGTTGAGCCAATTAGTTCTCCATTACTTGATGAATACATTATTGAAATCTATATTATCCCCTCCACAACAAAAATCAAGTCAAATACAAAATCAAAAACATTATGTGTGACTAAAAGTCCCAATTTTCATTCATCCCCCAACCATTATACATTTCATTTTGATCCCATTATTCATTCAAGACTTATATTACATTATCTAATTAGATCATTTATCCAATGCCTATCCATCTATACACTCCTAGTAACACTCTTTTGCAAAAATATGATGAAGACACCTTGTTTAGAATTTTGATGGAAGTAGAATCAATGGTCAAAAAATATCACAATAACATTAGTACAGTCTACATCAGCAACAAAATTCTAGTAGAGAAACTATTCAGAGTTGGTATGGATCAGAGATCAAATATTCAGCATTATGCATCTCATCATCCTTTGTTAAGTTGAGATGCAAAAAATTTAAAAAAAATCAAAATCAAATCAAAAGATAAAGATAAATAATTCATCTAATGGTGAAAACCATGCTTTTGGCACCTTGGGCAAATACCATGATGAAAACTAAGTTTTTTAGGGTCATGTGTAAATAAATTGTCTATAAGTACCTTGACACTTGGGTGCATCCTTATCTACATTGAAATACATTCTATTCCCATAATTTTACCTTGTATCGAACCATATTTTTGTTCATCCTACCCTGGTCCAATTTGTCCTTCCTGTCTTCATCTTAATAAGAAAGTAGAAGTTGTTCTTAGCCCTATTTTCTAGAAAATCTCTTTTTCATATCTTATTATCTATTCATGCCCAAGTTTAATTTTGCAAGGAAGAAGTTGTATCCTATTATCCATTAATGTTGAGTGTTTTCTATAGAATTATTCATGTTTGATCTCCTCCTTTGTTCATGTCTCTTATTCATATTAAGAAATTACTTCCATGATTACCTTTCTCTTTGATAAGTGTTTCTAGATTTATCATTTCTTGTACATTCTTTGGTCAAAATACTCTTGTTCATATCATATTCTCTAAATTCCCTTGTTCATAAATTATTCAAAAATCCCTAAAAATTTTACATATTCCAAAATACCTAAAAATTTCAAATATCCAAAAAAAATCCTAAACATTCAAAAATGTAGAAAATCCTAAATAGTGGTGTTTTTTCCCTTAAGCTACCCATCTCTAGTATGTTGTAATTGATTAGTTATCATCCTATTTCTCAACTTGAATTTATAGTTGATAGTATTTAAGTGGCACATCTTACCATATTTCATTGGTAATTTTCATCTCCTTATTAAATATGATATTTCAAAGTGATACCAACTTTACCACATTCTTGTCATTTTGTAAGTTCACCACACTCTTGCCATTTTGCAAGTTAATTTCATGCTCTCACCATTTTTGAGCTTTACCATTCTATCTCAAATCGATTCATGTTCTTGTCCATGATCATACCTATCCTTTATTGTGCTCAATGTCTAGTTGAACTACAATAGCTTGAGGTGTAATTGGACTATGTAGGTAGTGCTTAGTTTTTTGAGGTCAACTTGGCCATCCTTGATCCCATACTCTTAATGTTTTGTGATCAATATCTGTTACCATTTTGGCAAGACTATTCCTTGTATATTCTCATTATTTTGTGAGTCCATGTCTTCTATATAATCATTTATCTTTATTTATCATTAATTTTCTTTAATCCCAAAATCCTTCAGAGAACTACATTTGGCCTGAAGTCCATGTTAGATCTGATGTCTATGGGACTATGTAGGCAACATCCACTTGCTTGGGGCATTTGGAGTCATCTCAACCACTTCCTTCCTATTCTTCTATTCCCACTTTTATCATGATTATTTTATCATACCCTTGGTCTCAAAGAGTAACACCTTATTATCACACACATTGATTTTATGCATGAATTGTTTACTTACTTTCCTTTATGTGTTTATGAATGGAATGTTTAATAATTTATGGGGTGCCTTAGATTATTCCATTTTTCTTCTTACATGAATCTTGGTTTCTTAATCAATATGTTTGGATGTGATCAAATGTATTCAAGCTCAATTTTTTTGATTGTTTGTTTGCTCCTTTTTGTTACTCGATTGCCTTAATTCAGTACATTATGTTTTCCACTTAAGTCCTAATTATTTATATCATGATTTTAAGTTGTGAATAGTTGTATCTGAATTAGAATTTACTTAAGTGCATTATGTTATACATTTGAAGCTTGATTATCCATATCTTGTTTTAATTTGTATACATGTGCATTTTGAATTTAAATTGTTACACATTTTAACAAAAGAATGTTATCATGATCCTTCTTAGATTATGATGCATATTATATGAAATTAAGAATGCATCATGTCTATATATCAATCCTAACTTAGAGAAGATATAACATATCATACACTTCTGATTGGGGACATATTTGTTAAGTGGGAACATGACCAATATGGGGATCCACTAGACTCAATTAGGGGATCTCTTACCACAATAAACAGTGTTAAGGAGGGTTCCAAAGCCTCCAATCAAGTACAATCACACAATAACCCTAAGGTATTCCTATGTTTTGATATCACACTAAGCTAACAACAAGTAAAGTTAATCTAATCTAGCGCTCACCAAAGCTTGTGGCATAAAGTGGGGGTTAGAAACAATAAAATTAAACATGCATAAGATACATTTACTCACGTCAATGTATACAAAATCCTAATGCATGAAAGATAAGTACAAATGCATATTTATCTACTCCTATAAAGGAAGAACAAAGTTAGGAATACTTACCTTTGAAGATGAACCCATCAAACCTCAGTCTCTCCCTTGGTTAAGGTGTTTCACAATAGGTTGTTGCAGTATGTAAGGATGACAAGGACAAATCAACTCTAGGCTACACAACCTATAAATACATCCAAAATACTTCTCCACAAGACAAGATCCGTATCTCCAAAGAAAGTATAAAACCCTAAGCTTGATCCTCAAGTAGAATGGTCAATAAGTGGATGTGTAATATATCTTACTTCTTATTTTCTTCTATAAATAATGGTGAAATGAACTTGTATATATAGGTAGATTTGACCCTAAACCCTTCTAAAAATCTCAGCGAATAGGGTCAACCCAGTCAACCTAGTATAATTTCATATAATAATTCACTAGGTCATGAGCTAGGTCGACCAATAGCCAAACTAGTTCCTAAGTGAAAATCACCCAAAATTGTATAGGGTCGACCCAGTCGACCTAGTATAGTCGACTGATAAAAAGGGATTAAGGTGAGGAAAAGGAGGATAAAATGTGGGAAATGATTGGAGAGGGTATAAAAGAGAAGAACAAGCTTAGGGATAAGGTTTTCAAGAGATAAGTGTGTATATAATAAGTGGAAAAAGGGAAAATAATCCTATGAAGCACCAATGGTCTACCCACCCCTTTCTCGGTGCACCCCTTAAGGTGTACACTTAGAGATATTGAGACTCGATGGGTTTTTACAAGATACAAAGTGTCATTACGTGATAAAAGTATAAAAATGTTATGTATATACATATGCCCCATTCAAAGCTCATCACGTGTCATGTGAGTGCAACACGGGATGGTGCTTTAGGAAATAAAACATGATAACACATAATTTTGATGTTAAGTAAAGTGCAATAATCAGTAAATAAGATAAAGGAAAGGACAAAATTGAAAAACACATACCTTTACTTACCTTGGTGTTGTAGATTAAAAAAGTAGGCTGTAAGAAAGTGAAGGCATCCAATGTGATTAACATGAAGCAAACCTATAGAAGTTAGTGCAAAAAATAGCCAAAAATCAAAAAAAATTGGAAGATATGCATATAATAGTGGAAAATATTCTCTACATCATCATGATTCCAGAACATTTTATGGTTCAAAAATGAATTAGTAGAAACAAAGATATAGTCAAAACATGGAATCTAACAGAAAATATTTGAAAGATTTAAAGTTTTGAAAAGTGATTTTAAATAGGGTCAAAGGGAAATCATTTGGTATTTATGACTTGTGAAGGAGAGAAAAAGATCTGTGAAAGACAAAATGAGCTGGGATGGTGAGGAGACAATATACTAGATGAGAGGGACCCCCAGTGGCGATAACGGGTGTAGCACAGGTAGGTAACTAAGAATCTCAAACTCGTTTTTGAATATTTTAGTGATTTTAAGTGTACTTTAGAAATTTTTAATTTAAAGCATTTATAGACATTGAAATGAACCCAAATTAGATGCTAAGGGTAGGAAAAACCATTTATGGAAATGGGTTTGAAGGGTTTGAAGAAATAACTATCAAAAGGCATTTATTATGCAAAATGTAAGGGGTCAGCAAGTAAAAACAAGTAGGTAGACCTATTCGACCTAGTAGGCTGAAAATTGGTAAAATCCATACTGTCAACCTAGTAGGTATGTGTTGACGTAGTTTGTTTTCCAAACTATTGAGCTAGTACATTACTGTCAACCTAATATAAAAATTTAGTGTAACAAGTCAAGAGGGAAAAAATAAAGGTGTTTACTTAGATTTTTAAGTCAACTTGGTCAAAATAAGGAAATTTTGGTCAACTTAGTGTTTGACCAAGAGACTAGAATGGTACGAAAATGCATGTAATAGGCAAAAAGAGTGTTAGAAGGGCCCAGAATGACCAATTGAGGGATAAAATGGTTGAGTAGGCTAAAAATAGGTTGAATTAACAAAAATGAATAAATTAAAACAAATTAGGCTTATTTTTAGTTTAAAATTGGAAAATAATGTATTTTGATTATGAATGACATGGAGGATCTAATACATATTTTGTTGTTTTATGATTGTAACGATGGCCCAAATTTTGTTAGGTAGTGGATGCATCATGGATTCTAGACTTATTAGAGTGCTTGTCTATTGAGGATGGAGCTACATTGATCTCATTAGGCCTAGGAGGCATAGTAGACATGTGTAGGATTCCTTTGAGTTCTGATTTGTTAGTCATGTTCCTGAGAGCCTGGGAATGATTGACTAACACTTTTAGGTGGGAGGTGGAGGGGGATACCATAGAGGTGAGTATCACCTTGGAGGATGTGCATGCCATCCTAGGATTACCCATAATAGGTACACATGTGGTCATGGGAGTACCAAATAGTCAGGAGGAGAGGAGAGCCTTAGCCATATGGGCAATGAGCTCAGAGAGGATATACCCTAGATTGAAGGTGAGTATGTTTGATGTATATACCTTGTAGATTCTATATATTTGGAAGGTTGTGATACAACTTATGATAGCACGGGTGTTGTGTCATAGGTCAAATGGCAAGGTACCACTATTTCTGATAGCCTTATGTCAGATGATTTTAAAATAGAGGGTGTTATATGATTTAAGATCTATCATTTGGGTACAACTTATGCATGACATGTATAGAGTGTTATGCAAAGGGCAAAAGTCTATGGGACTAATTATATTATTGATAACATGGATATATGAGAGGTTCCCCATGTATCGATTAATTAGGTTACCCCATGTGGTCGATGATAGATTACCTTGAGTTCAGAGATAGAGACAAGACCAAGTAGCATAGGCCATACCCCATGTGCTAGTGTTATAGATGGTGAAATGAGCAAATATTTTATGGCATCTATATGGGCACATCACTATGATATGGCTGAGCTGAGAGATAGTGGCACCAACTTTGGCATGAATAGATGTGATAGAGCACTATACTTGGTAGATAGAGCTACATCTAGTGATACGTATACCAAGGCAAATAAGATAGCCTCACCTAATGATGTTGATAGTGGGGCCCACATTTTGTTCTTGGCATGTGAGAGAGCCATGGGGGAGAGGAGGATTAGGGCCACCAATGACTATGCTAGAGCTCAGGCCATGGTGTGAGAGACCATGGATAGGTCAAGCATGATGGGTAATAGAGTGGGAGAATATGGATGTGAAATCAAGAGTATCGGGGGTAACACCACCAGCTCCATAGTAGGAGGAACAATGACCACTATGGACATAGCATCAGTGAAGGTATCATGAGCAGGAGAGAATAAAGACTATAACCATCCCAGATGATCCATTAGATAGTCCAAGATAGAGATGGGAAATAGAGAGACCACTTAGGCATATCCTAAGACGGGCATGAGTGGTAACTCTAGGATTTGTTTTTAGGAACTGACTGACAGATGAGATTATTGGAGGTCACCTTGATAGAGAGACTATGCTTAGTAGTCATGCAGATGGTGAGACAGTGGTAGCTAATACATAGCTAGGTAACTAGAAATGATTAAATTTTGTTTAAGTTTACTTGAGATAGTGTAGAGATAGATTTTGAGATATATTAGTGATCTAATATCTATCTAGTTTGGTTTTTATAGGTGTTGTAGAGGATAACAAGACCATATGGGGGTCTTTAGTAAGGGGATCACTCCATGATATCCTAGATGAAGCCCTGAGATCATACGACCCTACCCTACTAGAGGATCTCATGGTACCATCCACCTTAGCTCAAGCGAGCTGGATCAAACTAGCTGGATAGGCTATGAGGTAGTTACAAGTGTATAGAGAGGGGATGCAATCATTGATAAGGGTGGCTGTGGGAGAGGAAGTAGCATGGCAGGCCCTAGCTTAGGAGAGAGTGTCACATCTAGCTACCATGACATAGATGAGTCAAGTATAGGCCTAGGAGAGAGTGACACATCTATCAACCTGGGCTTAGTTGACATAGGTATAAGCCTAGGAGAGAGTGACACATTTATCAACCTTAGTCTAGTTAGCATAGGTATAGGACCAAGAGAGAGTGATATATTTAGTGGCCTTGGCCCAATTGGAATAAGTATAGGATCAGATGGCTCATCTATAGGGGAAAGTATCAGGACTAAGATCTTAGACAAACCATTTATAGTGTTATGTTTTGAAGAGTCAGACTAAGGCATCTATGGATAGCATGGTTAGGCCATGAGATGGAAATGATGGGCCCCATCCATAGAGTTGGATCATTATATATGGTTGTATTTTGTATTAAAACTTGTGTGTGTGTGTGTGTGTGTGTGTGTGTGTGTGTGTGTGTGTGTGTGTGTGTGTGTGTGTGTGTGAGAGAGAGAGAGAGAGAGAGAGTCTTATTTTGAGTATTTGGATGTTGATTGTATGTGTTGTCATTATGGTTGTGGTTTTATATGCTTGGATATATTTCTTTCTAGCACATGTATTTAGTTGTTGTTGTATATGCTATAGTAAATATATGAGTTATGGTTTGTTTTCTAGCATTATGTAGAACACATGCATGGTTAAAAAAAATAGGCTAAAAAGACTTGATAAATTATGATTAATAAAAAATGCACTACACACTATTTCAAGTTGGGAAATATGTAATAACAAAAAATGACTAAGTATAGAAAACCAAAAAGGGTGCTAAAATAAGATCGTAAAAAGTTTTATTTTTAAACCTATTGAAAAATTGGCACCAAATTAAAATAAGTAAAATCACACTAAATCGCATTAGGAAGTATGAAAATAATGTAATAAAAGGGAAAGCATGTAAAGGAATAAATGGTATAAAGATAAATTAATTAAGTCATTCAATCATACTAAATCACATTGGGAAGTATAAGAGAGAAAAAAAATTGGCAAAATTTTGGTCTTAAATTTATCACACTAATTCAAGCTAGAAAGTATGAAAAAATTCAAGAAATGGTTAGATTCTTACATGTAATAAAAAAATAAGAAGATAAAAGTGAAAGACAAATGAAGTAAGCATAAAACATACTAAATCAAGTTGGGAAGCATGACAATTACATGTAACTTCATGATCAATCACATCCTATCACATATTTGATATGTGTAGTTTTGATTGTGACTTTGATTATTTAAAAAAATTGTGAGGAAGGCTAGGTCCTATCTATGGTCTTACATTGCAACTCACAAATGGAACACCAATGAGGTGGAATAAATGTGAAAATTAGGTAACAAGAGATGTTGTTAATAGAAAGTGAAATTGTGGTAATTTGTGAGGAAGGCCAGGTCCTATCCATGGTCTTAAAATACAACTCACAAATGAAATCCCTAGGGGAGTGATTAGTGAACAAAACAATATTTCTCAAGAGAAAATATGAGGAATATAGGGAGTGAAAAAGGGAATGTAAAAATCATAACTAAGGTGTCTTATGAGAAGACCTTAGGAGACAGGAGGCATACTAAGGACATGAGAAGACACTAAGTGACTAGTGTGATCTAGGAATTTGACTCGAGAGGAGGTTAGTATGGTGTTTTTCCAAAAATAATGAAATAAACACACTAAACAAGCTAACATCTCTAGGCCTAGATCATGGGGGAAGCTTGGTGAACAAACCAAATGAAGACACAACTAAAAAACAAATAAATGAGAAACTTTATTTACCTTCCTTGATTACTCCAAGATGATGTGTTTGTTGGCTTGATCGGATTGTGCTCAATAGCTCTTCATCAATGGATTTTAACTATCTCTATACCCTCTTGGCACCATGGTTAGCTTGTGGCTTGACTTGGCTTAGAATTTTGGCATTATAACCCTACACATTTGCTTCATGCTCAAATTCTTGCATAATAACTTTACTCTATCCAAGATCTCCAAATGAAGAGCATTAGACTTGATTTTATAGGCTTTGAAATCAACTTAGAATGGGTTAAATCCTATCCTTATTTGGCTTAGCTAACCCTAGTAGGTTTAATAGGTTCCAAAATCTCATGATTAGCATGAATAGGTGTGCCTTAAGATAATTTGCATTTGGACAACTTGAAAAAAGGTAATGATTCATTCTTGAGATGCTCTTAAGGATATTTATTGAATTTTATTTTTTGATAATTAATTTATTTTCTCATGGATGAATTCAATTAGGCTTAGGATTAATATTTGTAGGTTAATTAACCTTTATTAGGGATTTGGACATTTGTTTGATTTTTTTATTTAATTCAATGTGCATTTACCCAATTTACTTGATTTATGGGCTAACTTGATTTATTTTCATGGTTATAAATCCAAATTTGAGACTTATAGAAATTCTTAGGCTAGATGTTCGATGGTTGGTAAGAATTGGTCTAAAGTTGGGTATGAAGCCATTGGTGGCCAATTTTATATGTCTATAGTTTGCCCCTATTTGGGAAGGTATTGCAAGCTATAAGCATAGTAACATCTTCTCAAAGAATAAAAATGTTTTATGTGCTTGCAACTTCAATGGTGATGGCTGAACTATAGTTTCCCCCTTAAGGGAGCATTTGGAAAAAAGGCCAGCAAATGGTCCCTAAAAAGAAATAAATGAGATGTGGGGTTCAAACAAATAAAGATGATGAGGTGATAACACAATGATTTGCCCAAAGTTGGTCAAAATCTTTGAGAATGCAAATGAGATAGTGTACAATGGTTCTCCCAAAGGTATTTATAAGTATTGTGCCCTGATAGTGGCAAATGTGGTATGATAATAGAATGATTTTCCTAAAGGTAGTTATAATCATTGAGAAGATAGAGTTGCCCCAGTTAGGATAGACAAATAAGATAACAATAGGCCCTAGGCAGTTAGAAGAAATTAAATGATTAAAATTGGTTATAACATAATGATTTGCGCAAAGGTGATTATAATCCTTGATAATGCAGGTGGGATGATGTGCAATTATTTTCTAATAGGTGATTATAATCATTAGACCCTGATTATGGCAAATATGATTGATAGTTGATGATTATAAACATGATAATGGTAACTTGATATAGAGGAAAAAGATGAATTGAGATAACCTGTTAGTAGGGATATGCTCATATGAACTAACAAAGGTTGAAATTCTTTTGATATAAAAAATTTTGTTTGGGATATGATTGGGAATGTTGTTGGTGGTGGTGCCAAGGAGATGTTGATACTACCATTGCTAAGTAGACCTTCTGAAGCTAATTTTTGTTGTAGCACATGATGGTAGGCATCATGATAGAACACCATGAGGATTTATCCAAAATATGCATAAGGATAGACTCTTAATATCTAATAATCAAGGGAAAATAATTCACCAATGATAAAAATCATGATGACAATGTTGACGTATGAATATGGATAGATTCAAGAATAATGCATAAGGAATCACCCAATGAACACATAGACTTGAATCAAGGCAATAGTACTTAAAATAAACAAATATTCACACAAATAAACAAACAATAGTTAGTCACAATGTTAGTACAAACAACATGACACAAACACAATTATGAACATTCCCCTAGAAAATAGGTGATAACTTAACAATCAAATAGGATGGGGAAATATAAGAAAAGGAAGGGGGTGCTTGAGTTGTCTCCATATGCACTAGGCAAATGGATGCTACCTACATTGTTCTGTGGATGATATATCCAATGAAAAATTTAGGCCAAATGTAGTTCTCTTAGGAAATGGGAAGAAAATGATAGCTGATAAAAACAAACATGATGTATGTGATAGAAGAATAGGAATGGTCTTGTAAAATGGTAAGAGCATGGGATAAAAAAAGATGGGGAAACTAATTGATTATTGATTTCTTATGACTTAATAAGGGTTCCCATAATCCTTAAGGCAATCAAGTGGTCAATGTTTTGGGTTTTTTAAGTGATTTTACAAATATTTTTGGAATTTTGAGCATCTCAACTCAATTGAGAATGATGAGATACTAAATGGTCCAAGCTAAAAAAATGGTGAGAGCATTGCTTAGGTTACTTACAAAATGGTGAGTGCATGGTGGAAAGGGGGACTGAGATGACCTCAATATGAATCAAACATGACCCATATAATCCTAAAGTGGCCTTAGTTCATAGTAGTTTCACCATACAGTGGAGGAATCTGACTAGTGTAGCATCCAATTCAAACAAAAAAGGCACAATTGGTATGATGGAAAAGTATGACACAGGAATGTCTAGTTGGTATGTTAAGGCACAATAAACAAATGTTACCCCTAGTTTTCCCATAGGTGGTTATAACCAAGATACAACTAATCAGATTAATGATACTAATTTTCTCATAGGTGGTTATAATTAGTAGCAAGACTGGTGAAACACTAATTTACCCATGTAGGCAAATATAATCAATATCACATAAACAAACATGATTAGGAGGAAACAAGAAATGAAGGATGCAACTACCCATCTTCTATTATATTGTTCCAAAATACCACCTCTATCTGGAATTCTTAAAATAACTTCTAAAACTGATCAGATTGTTGGTGTTGAATATGAAACTAATGGATGAACCAAGGTCGAATAGGCTATGAAAAGATGTGATCAAAACATGTTTGGTTAATATAATGAAATGGTATAATGGATAAGTGATAGGATAATGATAGGCTGGTGGAATGATAGGATGATAAGAAGTTAGAATGGTATGGTATAAAGAATAATATTGATAATATGGTACAAATTGAAACGGTCCTCATAGACAATACATCATGTCACTCAAATGTAATATTAATTGTGTTGTATAATGTTTCTAGGCTCATCAATTGTATCCCTATCTGGTGTGGCTAGCTTGTATGTGCTTATGCCATAGTCTACAATAATGATGAAGGGACCTACCTAATTAGGTTTGAACTTGCCTTTATGCTTCTTTTCATTCATGGTATTCTTTTGGTTCTCTTTGAGGACATGATCACCAAGTTCAAATTGTCTAAGTTTTACGTGTTGATTATATTGGCCGTGAAGTTGATTCTGATAGGCTTGTAGATTATTCACTATATCCATGCATTTCTCATCAACTAACTCTAGCTCTTATAGGTGAGCTACTTGATAGTTATTATCATCCAAAATATGTTTGAAAGAGATGTGTAATGATGGTAACTCAACCTCAATGGGAATAATGGCTTCAGTGCCATAAAAAAGTGATATGGAGTGGTTCTTGTGGGTGTGTGTTGAATGGTATGGTATGCCCAGAGGGCACAATATATTTGAAGGTGTCAATCATGCTTGACTGACATCATTGAAAATCTTTTTTAGGATGTTGATAATGGTTTTGTTTGATGCTTCAGCCTAGCCATTACCCTGAAGGTAATATGCAGTGGAAAAGTGTTGTGTGATGTTGTATTTGACACAACTTTTCTACATCCTTATTCTTTAATGATCCTCCATTATCAAATATAATGTCAACATGGATACTATAGTGGTAGATGAGATGGTTAAAATTGAATTTGGCAATTTTCTTTCCAGTCACGTAAGTGAGGGTTATAACTTTGACTTAGTTAGTGAAATATTTTGTGGTGGTAAGGATGTGTTTATGGCCATCTAATGAGGTGGGGTTTATCTTCCTAATGAGATCAAGGACTTATGTAGCAAATGGCCATGGTGTCAACATTGGTTTTAGAGTCTTGGTTGGGGCATAAATCAGATTAGCATGTCATTGACATTTATCGCATCTCTTGACATTTGTAGCTACATCTACATCCATCATTGGCCAATAATAACCAATATGTAAGAGCTTTTTGGATAGGACTCCTCTATTAGTTTGGGCTCCACATACACCTTTGTGAACTTTTTATAATGCTATTATAGATTCTATCGAAGGTAAATAATGAAACAAAGTTCCATTAAAACTGTGGTAGTATAGGGTTGGTTCAAGTAAGTTATAATGTTAGGCATTGTGGATGAAGGATTTGGTTTGATTTTAGGATAATATAGGTGGTAAAACATGGTAATGTAATAGGCATATAGGTTGAAATACCAAGTATAACTAGGACCAATAATATCATAGATCATTGTGACAGTTGAAGGTTCATGAGCTGGCACTATTAGATTTTCAATGAGAAATTGGTAGTCCTTTGCCATGTATGTATTTCAAATGAGGGACCAAATGGTAACCATTTCATATATTATTTTATTACTTGCCCTTGGTATATATTCAAACTAGATGTCAACAATCTACTATTTTAGAATGTCAACCATGGTCTTGTAGGGAACTAACTTCTCATCTTTGGTCTAAAAGTGGTATGTAACCTAATTGATGATTAACTATGAATCACCACAAACTTTTAGATGAGATATGTTCCTTTGTAATACATGTCAAAGCCCTTCCATGAATGTTTCATATTCAGCCATGTTATTGATACAAGGAAAGTTGATTCTAAATGACTTAGAGATGAGATCCCCTTGTGGAGTGATAAACAAAAGGCCTGCCCCTGATCCATACATTATGAATGACCCATCAAAATACAGCTTCTAGTACTACTCCTTAAGATTTGTTTCAATGATGGTCATTATGTATTACTCAAGAAATTATAATGTTAATGGCTTTTTGTTTGCAAGGGGTGCTTCAGCAAGCTGATTTACAAGAACTTACCCCCTGATGGATTTTTGGTTCACATATTCTCTCTCAAACTCATTAAGAAGCATGATCTATTTGGCCATATGACCTTATAAAGTTGTTTTAGATAGTAGATACTTGATTAGATCTAATTTTGGAATGACCATGGTCTTGTTGTTCAACATGTAATGTCACATTTTCTAAGATGTAAAGACCATGGATAAATAGGCTTTTTCTATGGGTGTATAATTGTGTTCATACACTATCAGTGTATGACTTAGATAGTACACTACATGCTCTTTTCCATTGTCATTGTGTTGATCTAGAAGTAACCCTAGGGCTTGATCTATTATCAATAGATATAAAAGGAATGGTTTCCCTTGCATAGGAGTTAATAGAAATGGTAGATTTGCAAGATAGTCCTTTAGCTATTGAAGATCTTTTTGACAATCATCATCCCAAATAAATGTCACACCCTTCTTCAGTAGGCATGTAAATGAATGACACTTTTTGGTCAATTGAGATATAAAGCATTTAATATACTATATCTTTCCCTATAAACTATAGAGCTACTTTAGATTGGTTGGTGGTGGCATCTCTATTATGGCTTGTACTTTGTTAGGATCAACTTCTATGCCCCTATGAGACACAATGAAGCCAAATAATTTACCATAAGTAACACTAAAAACACATTTTTTGGGGTTAAGTCTAACTTTATATTCATGTAGTCACTTAAATATCTTCCTCAATGTTGTTGGATGATCGGCCCTAGTCTTTGATTTGCCTAGTATGTCATCAACATAGTCTTCAACAATATCATGCATCATATTATGAAATATGATTGTCATGGCTCTTTGATAAGTGTCCCCGACATTCTTAATACCAAACAACATAACTTGATAATAGAATGTTCCCCATGACATGGTGAATGTTATTTTGTATTGGTCTTCTGGTGTGATTTTGATCTGATTGTAGCCTGAGAAACCATCCATCAATGAAAGCATCTCATAACCCATTGTGGAGTCGATAATGATGTCAATGTTTGGCAATGGAAAGTTACCCTTGGGGCAAGCTTTGTTAATGTCTCTGAAATCAGTATAGATTTGGATTCATTTTGGCTTTTTATTGATAGGTACTATATTGGAATCCACTCAGAATAGTTAATTGGCCTAATACATCTCTCTTCTAAGAGATTTTCCAACTCTTTCTTTACCAATACAATAATACGAGGATGCATTTTTTGTAATTTTTGCTTCATTGGTTTGGCATCAGGATATACCATAAGGTGGTAAATAACCAAGGTGGGGTCCAAACCAGGCATGTTAGAATATTCCCATGAAAATATATATATAAATTCCTTTAATAGGGTTTTTAATACTTCACGCTCATCCTTAATGAGGGATAATCTTAATTTATTCTACTTTAGGTCATCTAGAGACCTTGTGTTTAACTTTTGTTATGTCTTCCACTAGAAGGGTTGAACCATTATCAAGAATAGTGGGCAAAGATTTGAACTATTTGGTTATGTCAAAGTCCTCTATCAAGACGTGTTCTTCAAGTTATCCTAGGCATGATGAATTAGAATACCCCAATGGGAGATATGGCTATGTGACAAAAACAATTAGAAACTACTGTATGATTTGATTGAAGACTGAATTCATATCCATAAAAAAATTCATCATTATTGTGATCCTAGATGATGTGATCAAAATATTGATGCTCTTATAGACTAAACTTGGACCATTAGACAAGTTTTTCATTGGTAGGCTCCTGGTCTAAATTTGAAGAAGGTTAAACACCTCCATCTAGTGGTGCCTAAAATAGGTTTTCACCACTAGATTGGCCTTTATCTTTACTTTTTCCCTAGTCAAATGATTTCACTCTGAGACCTCGATGTTTTATTTATTTACTTTACCCAATCTCCAAAATAGGCTTTAGGATCCAATTTGATTAAGAACCTTGATTTATGATCTCCCAATGAAACATTGTCTTTAAGGCCAAGAAAATCAAAACAAGCCTCGTCATTCTGAAACTCATCAATTGGCATGTTGGATTCTTATTGGTCCCAGTCTATCAGTTGGGGATAGTATAAAGGTAATGGATTATGATGGATGATTGACTAAAGGGTACAAATGGAATTATGGTCAAATAAGTTGGTTTGGGCTAAGTCATCATATTGGCTATGATCAGACTCTACATTGTTGTCAACATCATCATCACTAGTAGTTGGTGATGGAACTCAAATAAGATACGTAGGGTCACCCTCGAGTAGCTTATATCCAATTCCATAAGTTCCTTTGTACTTAGTCATAAAAATTGGCTCGAGTGTTCCTTATTGATTTGACTTGAGACCTCCTCCTTCATAGTCTTGGTTCTCAATGATCCGATTAGGAATGGGATACTTGGAGTTTTTGTAACAATTAACTAATTTTTCATTGTATAACCATGATTCATCACCTTCAAGAGGGTCATTTCCTAAGCTAGAAGCTGATATGAATGTCATGGGTGCTAAACTATGCTGATGGTCTTTTCTCTTTCTTTTTCATTACAAAAGTGCTTTGGGTTTTGGTCTTCCAAAGGACTTTGGGTTCTATGGGAGGTTTGGAATGTAAAAAGTGTCACGCATCAAATACTCTCTTGGGCCATTAGCCGAGATGGTATAGTGATTAGACATTTTAAGAAGTGGCATGTGGGAAAGCGAATCAAGGGTATTAGGGTCAATGTAGTTGGCCTCTGGTAGATCAATAAGTATGGATTTCCCTTTATCTTTCTTGGTGACTAGATTCATGCCAAAATGGTAATTTTATATATTGAACTCAACCTCTATATGTTTTCAATGCTCATATGGATGCAAATCTCCTAGAATACTTACCTCCATCCCTGAATGGGAGAACTTGATGCACTGGTGCAACATCGATGGGATTTCAAGAATCTCATGTAACTAAGGTCTACCCAAAAGCATATTATATGAAAAATCGAGATCTAGCACAGGGCAAAGTGTATCATGGGTCAAGGGCCCAATGATAACTAGCAAGTTAATGGTGCCTTGTGATTATTGTTCCTCATTATCATAGGCTTTGATGGTGATTATTTCTACTTAGATATTTGTTAAGGTGTACTTGAGAATGTTGATAAGCTTTAGAGATACTATATTCAAACCTGATCCATTATCTATGAAGACACATTTCACTTTGTGCCTCTTTATGTAAACTTTGATGTATAATGGATTATTATGTAGCAGGCCAAGGAATGACATATCGCTTTGGTTGAAGGTCACTTATTGGGCTAGATCTAGGTGTCCAACCAAAACCTGAAATTTGTCAAGGGATATTTCATTTGGAACTATGGAATGACTAGGTTTACCATTATTTTGTGATTTAAATATCATATTTATGGTATGAATTCTCAAGCATAACAGGCATGCTTCCCAGCTGAGTCACCAAAATGTTGACAATTTTGACCCTACAGGTCAAAATTGCAACCTCTATCATTCAAAACTTTGCTTAAACATGCCTTTTGAAGAACGGAAAGAGGACCATTTTGAGGGGACATTTTGAAGAATCTTAAGACAATTTATTTGAAATTTTTGTCTGAAGGAAATATGAGAAGAAGGGTACTTTGCAGTTGTTTTGAAGTGTACTTTCATTTTGAAGAAGGACCCAAGACAAGAAACTCGGAGGGTATCTTCCCTTCAGGAAAGTTCACCTCATTTTCTTGAAGTGGTCCTTTGCAAAAAGTCCAAAAGGCACATTTTGAGGGGTAGTCTTCAAAGTCTGAAGGGACATTACAAGAATCCCAAAGGTTACCAACCCTTTGGGGAAATTCATCACAAGAATGCCAAAAGACCATTTTTATAAGCCCAAAGGGTATGTCAGAAAGGAAAAGGACTTTACAAAATTTTGAAGGAATTTTTCAGGATAAATTATCCGAAAGAATTCCTTTGAAAGAAAGCTTGCAGGAAATACTTCATATATTTTGTTTGAAGGAAAGGAAATAGTCCATTACAAGAATCTTAAAGGGTATATGCCCTTCAGGGAGGTACATTACAAAAATCCTCAGGAAAGCTCAAAGGCACAATTTGAAGGTTAATTGAAAGAATCCTGAAGGGTATGTGCCCTTCAGGAAAGTTTAAAACAAAAAATTCAAAGAGTTTCTTACCCTTCAGAAGAGACCATTTACAAGAAGCCCAAAGAGCACTTCGTGGAACAAAGGCAATTACAAGAAGTCTAAAAGGGACATTTTCTTTGGACCTTTTGTTCAAAGGAATTTTGTCCTAGAGCAGGAATGGCACTTTTATAAAGCCTGAGAGAATTCCTATGAATAAATTGTTCATAAGAAAAAGATAAATACGTGAGCAATTGTCTAAAGGAATTCCTTTAAAAGTTTTAAAATAAGGGTAAGACATTTGCAAAGGGGCAGAAGAAAGGTCATGAATAAAAGTTTGAAGGAATTCCTTTGGGAGACTTGGATGAGGAGATAAGACAAAGGAAAGCATGAACAAAAAGCCCATGGAAATAGAATTCCTTCGAACTTTTGTCTGAGCAAATAGATAAAAAGAAAGAAAAGCCAAAAAGAGCCCAAGACAAATGGATAGAGGAAAAGTTCACAAGAATAAATAGAAAAAATAAACCAAAAAATGAATGCCGAAGGGTACATGTAGGAACATGGAAAGACCAATAAAGATATCATTTTTTCTATCTATAGGAAGATCTATAGTCTAAGACTTTAACAAAAGGAACACCAAATAATAAATGAAATAATCAAATCGGTCCAAGACATGCATGACTCTTTCAGTTCTAGTACAGAGACTCAAATGCATGAAAGGCTCGAGGAACTTAATGGTGAAAGGCTATTTTTAGTTGGTCAAAGCTTTAATTGACTGTTTGTCGAGATCATGCTTCTCCTTGGTTTTCATGCAATCCAAGGCTTTCAACGTTCTAGCATTTCAAATAGAATTTTAAGTTTAGCATTAGCATTGATTTCATGTAAAGGATATTGTTCTCTTGTTTCAAGTAGAGTTATTTATTTGGATATTGGCATAGCTTTCCATGTATGGAACAAATTAGTCCAAAATAGGCCCACCATCCATTTTCAATGCTAAGAAGTTTTCATGCAAGACAAAAGATAAGAAAAGACAAATTTTGAAGGCTTTGTTATCTTGACATAATAAAAATTAGACTTGGTTAATGTGAGAGTTGACGTCCTCTCTATTTTTAGTGCCAACCTCTTTGGATGTTATGTATTTTTCTATATAAGTTGGCTTTTTAGGCTTGAATTGTATCCCTCTTTTGGTAAGACAAAATTATACCAAAGATTGAGTTGTAACCTTTTTTTATATTAATAGGACTATTATTTTTAGATTCTAGCTGTTGGTATAGTGTATTTATGTCATTGATTTGCATAAGTGATAGATTTTTCTTCCTTGTCAAGTCTTAATTCTTACCTAGTTACTAGATGGTCAGATTATGCAGGTCATGTTCCATGTTTAATGTCTTTTGTTTGAGTTTATAGTTGATGCAAGTGGCTAGTTAGTGCCTTGAATCAATCCTATTCCATTATTTCCCTCAAATTTTGATCACAAGATAGAACATTTTCATGAAATACTTATGCATATTGGTCAATTAGAGTTGAAAGTTCAACCTTTATCTTGTCTAAATCAATGTTTTTAGGATCTCTAATTGAGTAGATCAACCAATCATTCAGGTGTATCACCATCATTAGATAGGATTTTCTTTTAAGTTTCTCTCTCTTTTCCCAGATAGTTTGTAACGTAGAGAAAGGATCCTGATTAATACACCAAAGGGAGATAACCCTTACAATATAGAGATTCAATCCACTGATTAGGTCACCCATAGCGTAGGATTGTTTCCATGTTTCAACAGACTATGGATGCCTAAAACTACCTTTACAGGGGTGCAAGTCTGATTGACAACATCTACACCCTCTCGTGTTTGATAAGGAACAAGATTAATAGGATTATAACCAACAGACTCAATCTCCTTTCCACTAGTTCAAACTTCATTCATCTGAGGATGTGGCTATTCATCATCATACCACATCTCACTCACTCATTTGAGGTGATGAGGATCTTCTTACCTGGTTAAGACTTGATGAGTTACATATAATCATTGATGATTGTCATAGACATATTTAGGTGAATGAAGTACATCCTTCTCCCCCAAGGAGTTGATAGTGTGCATCCTTTGGAGACAGAGGTCATACCTGTTTATTATCAAGTGCCTTGACCAATTTTCATGCAAGTTCCTCACCTCTTTCTCGACCAAAAACTCTTCTATTAGAATAGACACATGTTCATGTTGTGGATCATAGGTATTCCCATTCAAGAAGATATCTTCATCATGAGGATTCTTCCCATCCTCCTAGCCTTTCTTTCAAAGTTTTTGATGAGCATGTTGATTTTGATCACCACTTATGGACTAGAGATCTATGAGATGCATATTGGGAACATCAGTTACCATCAATCAACCCTCATTTGATGTCATGTGACTAGCATCAGGGAGATTTTGATCATCATAAACACCTCCCTAAGTATGTCACATCTTCCCATCATCCTCATGGGGACTATCACACTTCTCATAGCTATTTCCCACCTCATGGTAGAGATGATTTCCATTATGACTAGCCTCCCTATCAAGAGCCACCTCAGCATCATGCTCTCCATAGCCATGGTTATGGTTATGCCTATGGGCATAAGAAACATTATTACCATCATGAGAACCCTCATGGAGCTTATTGCCAACTAGCTATAACTGTGCTTATGAGGATCTCTGTCATAATCATATAACCCCTTGGGTACATGTTATTCCCCTTCCTACTCCTATCCCTAAACTACCAAATTTCAATGAGACTTGGGACTTTAGTCCTACAGATCATATTATGGAATTCATGATGACATGTATGGATTAGGAATAGGAAGAAGGCATGTTATTAAATCTCTATGCTCATTCTCTATGAGTTAAAGCTCTTATCTAGTTTTAGAATCTACATTCAGATTCTTTCTCTAGTTTCCAGTTCCTTTTGGATGACTTCCTCCAATATTTTCATATTTCTAGGCCCTTTAACCTTGACATCAAATCACTCACCTCCATGGCACAGGCCAAGGGTGAGTCAAAATTTGATTTTGTGCATAGATGGCATTCAGTTATTCATACATGCAAAACCAAGTTCTCGGATGACCAGCTTTATGATATGTTCATGCGAGCATTAAGGCAAGAGGTTCACATTGAGGTCCTCAAGCATGAGCCCACCTCTTATGATGAAGCTATTAATGAGTGTTTGAAGATTAAAGTGTTCAAGGTGCATGTAGGCATGTGACCTGTACCTTCCTAAAAGTCATCCACATTATGCGATCATAACTGTAATATAATCGATGATGGTGTAACTGATTCTCCTCCTGAGAAGAAGGACAAGAAGGATAGCCATGAGGTGAAAGATGTGAGCAAGAAGCCAATTGAAAAGAAGGCTTCTGAATCTAACACTATGTAATAATGGATGATGTTTCCTTATGACCCTACCAAGTTTTTTAATCACCACTAGATAAGGGGGTATGATGATGATAATTACATCGCCCAATAGTCTAGTGAGAAAGCCTCACCTTTGTCTCAAAGTTTTCCTCTTATTGAGCCCAATTATAAGTTGGATGTGTTCAAAGAGCCTCTACCAAACCATGATAAGGAGAAGAAGAAAAATAATAAATCAAAGGCTAAGACCCCATGCTCTCCATCTTGCTCTTCCATCTCTTCTGACTCCTCTTCTCAGGATGACCCACAAGAGAAATCCAAGCATGAGAGTAGCAAGGTTATTGTTTTTATTGACATCACTCTTATTTTTTATGAGTGCTTTATTAATTTGCATTCAAGCTAGGACACCAAACCCATTAGAGAGACTAGTGGTGTTAGGTCTCCCATCCAACATACGAGGGTAGGGAATCCCAAAGTTATATTTAACTTTTGATGTAACATCCCTCCTCGGGTTAGACAACATCTGTACTCCATCATAGAGGAGTTACAGGGCCTCTAGACAAAGATATTCATCTAGGACTTGCTTCACCTTTGCCCTGAGAAAAGGAGCCTCATTTTTTATGAGCATGGTCTCTCTCATAAGGATCCACTAAAATATGATGTTGGAGTGTTGTTTAACTCTGATACACCTAAACACCCTCACCCTCCTATCCTCTATTTCAACCTAGCCTCCTTGCCAGATGCTTTGATTCTAACTAAGAGGGATCAATTCCCTCTCTATATCAAGACTTCAATTGATTATTTTCATGTCAAGTGGTGTATTTTTTATGAAGGATCCACCTTGAATATCATGCCTCTACATGTATTCTATGAGCTCGGGATAAGTTAGAAGAAGCTTTTTGATTCTCACCATAGGTGTGTCAGTTTCAACAACATAGTTATGATATTGGGAGACATGAAACCTCATGTCAATTTTGGTCCCAAGGTGGTTAGAATCGAGTTTTACATATTAGACCTCGATATTTCATACAACATGATTTTTGGCCATCCTTGGACCGCTACCATGCAAGTTATAACTTTGGCCATGTTTTTCATGTTCTAGTTCATGAATGAAGGTGAGGTTCACACCCTAGAAGATGACTCAGATCCATAGGTGTTACTCTATGCAAAGATATAGCCCTTAGGTGAGGCTCTATTGTCTCTTCAAGAGGTTCTATGGATTCTCACACACCCACTATTGTTGAATCTTATTTTCTCAAGGATGAACATTGTGATCCAGTTGAGTACCAAGTAACGTTCACTCCTTTGAAGTCCAATATGCATCAACTAACTCCTTCTTCCATTCTATGATGCTAAGATAGCTCATTTATTTTTAGAGACCTCTTTTAGGACATCTCCCCAAACATTGATCTCCCCCTTGCATCTTGTTTTTCCCATCAGAGTATTGGCTCTCTCAACACATCTCCCACTGAGGTTGTTAGAGTAGTTGAGTTCGATCTTGAGTGTTATTCCATCCATGGTATAGTACCCAACCCAATCAATGAGAGGAGAGCTTATAAAAATCTGATGCCTTCGCATCTTATATGCCACCATCCTCTTACTTGTTTGGGTTTAGAGGTCTCATTCACCAATAATGACTCCACCTTTGACACTCTTGTGTTTCAAGTCATTACTAGTAAACCTAGTTATATGGTTGCTCCATATCCCTCTCCCTACATTTTCCCTATTATTTGGCCTCTTCATAGGCTGAGTAGTGGCCTGCCTCTAGTTAGAGTGAGGTGGCAGCCTGCCCTCAGGGGAAAGCCTAGGCTTGGGCCTATAGTGCTTTGGTGAGCCTCAAAGCTTATTAGAATACCCTTCTTAGGCCCCCATTTGATGGATTACCCCTCTCATGGCATCCATCGTCAAACCCTTATGGGTATTATTAGACATTTGGATTATGCACTCCTCCTTAGATGTACCTCAATATAAAAGTGGAGTCTTTTTCTTTTTTTAGTTGGTTGGGCTACTACTTGTTAGTAGCTAGCCCTCTACCGACTCCCTCTTTCCTTTTTTGTAGTGCTTGTAGGTGATATGGGTTAGTGGTTGTGGTTGCTTATAACTTACTCTATCCTTCTTTGGTTGGTCTTTATCTATCATGGGCCTCATACCACCCCTCCTCACCTCTCACTATAGTTGGCATTGAGTCACTCTCTCATGGTTGGGCCCATACAATGGTGGCAGCCCTACCAGCTAAGATGTATTTCTTACCTCTAGTATTTTGACTCCTTGTATTTACATGAGAGATAAATGTGACCCTATATCAATCATGCTCATAGTGGAACAAGAAAACTATGTTTTGGCATGTTCACAAACGTTCTTTTCTTGTCTCCCCCTTCCCTTTCCTTTTTGGGCCAGTTTTGGGTCTATAGGCTCCTCAAGATTATGTTTAACCCTTTCTGGCCTAGGCTATGGTTTTTTGGGCTAAACTATAGCCTAGAAGTGGGTCAAGCCACAAATTTTATGGCTTGGTAGTGGTTTAGGCAGTGGGTTAGCCCAAGAAGGCTACGGCCTAGGCCAACAACCTTCTTTTTGCCCTTTTTTAGACCTCTGTTTGACTCCATTTTTGCTCCTAGAACCCCACAAGCTTCATCTTAGAGGTTTTATCCCATTATAAATGCATTAGCAAAGTCTATTTCTCTATTTTAGGCCTCCTTGGGTGTGTTTTGGGACCATTCTAGTCTTTTGGACCCCCAAGTCCTCTGGCTTGTTAGGCCTGTGCACTCTTTATTGGATGCACCTTGTTAGCCCTTTTTTGTGTTTCAAACCATGAGACCACCATCTTAAGGGTTTTGGAACATTATAAATACATTGGTGGATTATATTTTTTAATCTAAGGCTTCTTTGGGTCCACTCTATCCCCATTTTGATCCTTGGGACCCCTTTTGTTAGGGTGTGGAGCTAAAAGCTTCACCCGAATGCAAACATGGAGGGTTGCAGTGTCACAGTCGCCGATGTCGGCAGGCCACACCGACATCGAGTAGGGATCGACAAAAGAGCAACTGACATCGACAGGATTTGATCGACGTCGATCACCTCTAGGTAGACAGGGACCGACGTCGATCGCCTGTGCGGTTCCAAAACTACTGTTGACAGACAGTCAGTTTGTTGAACAGGTTGTTTGCATGTAAAGACTAGTTTGAGTCTTTGAGCCACTTGTCTAATTATTGTATGCATGAGATCTATATAATAGACTCATGGGTTGTATTGTAAAGTATTAAAACTTGGAGAGTTCTTCCCATGATAGAATCAAGTAGGATTCTTCATGTATGTAAGATCAGGTTGGAGATCTACATGTGATAAGTAAGATCAGGGTTGGTCTGCAGGGGTGTGTGTATGCGAGGGTCAGAAAGGAGATCGATGGGGGAGCAAGATCCAAGGTGACAACAATACATCAAGGAGCAAGATCATGGTGAGATCTACTTGGAGTACCGGTTCGTACTTGGTTGTACTGGCAGTACAATGAGGTGAACCACAGCTTGTGTTAGTTGTGTGTTGTGACCTATTGAGAGAAGATTACTCTTGAGGGAAGATTACTGGGAGCCCTTGAGGAGGAAGCCTCACAGAGGTGGAAGAAGATTGTGATATCTTTATTGTAATTTCCTTTGTAATGAGTTGAATACAATTGACCCCTTTCAGGTCCCCATTGACGTCTTGATCTCGTTCCCCATTTAATGGGCACCCAGAGATAGAAGTTACTTTCTATACTTATTTTAGTTAGTCATTTCTCTGATTTCATGTAGTTGATCCATTCTAACTCCCTCTCTCTTTTTTCATTATGGTTTCAGGTTGATGGTGTTAGATAGCTATGATAGTTTGAGAGTTGCTCTGGTCTTGTTGATTGATCTTCATCTTCTCTGAACTTCCCCCCACTTTCCTTAGTTACCTCTTCCTATGATCGGTGTTGGTCAACCACCTTGGTTGTGGTTTGGTTACATTTGTTTAATCCCTTGTGTAACTCACTTAGTTCACTCTACATTGAGATAACCTTTATATAGTTATCAGTCCTGCATCCTTGACCCCCATCATGGTGCACCTCTCAGTGATGATTCACACAAATGGCAATAATCAGGGCAACCCATGACCTGTGGATGTGGCTTGGGTTATTGATGATCTATGGGGCCATGAGATTATTGCAGCTATTAATTTCTATGTCAGTGAGATGAATAATGCCACTAAGTATCACACAATCATTGTCACCTTGACTGATGCCCGTGAGTTAGGCACATGTTATGTGCAGTTATTCTCTTACTCACTCTAAGTTGTGTCTCAACTCGCCAATTTTTAGGCCATACTTAGATCTGAGTTACTCCCTCTCTTCAAGGCAACATGTGATTTACTCTCCTTCTTTGAGGATGTCCAGTTCACCCACATCCCTCACAAGGAGAATACTAGGGTTGGTGCCTTAGTGAATGTCATTATAGATAGTATGATTTGATTCGATATCACTCATGTTCCCTATTTGTAAGATCTAGAGCTAGAGCTATAGTTAGAGTTGGATCTAGAGCTGGAGTTGAAGTAGGATTTTAGATTATGTAGCATTTGCACTTTCACCTTTGGATCGCATCATTAACATTTTCCCACTACCATCCTTGTTTGGTAAGTGTAGTAATGTTTTCTATTATCTTTTCAATACTTGTTTTTCTTTGCTTTGGTATGGTTTTTAGGTACTTCACAACACTCCTTGTTCATTTGATCACCGATTGCTCGTACCTTGGGAGCATATGTAATTATAATTTTCATGACCCTGCTCCTCCTTATGATTATACATCAACTCATGTGTATACTATCGACACTAGACATCCTACTTTAAGACATTCTCCACTCACTTCTACCTTTATCACATGATATTCTCATCCCTTACACATCCCTTGTCCACCTTGGTCTCTTCTCATGCTAGATAGGCCCTCTAAGGACCCCATCAAGCCATATTGGGGAATTGTTGACTACCCTAGGCCTTTGTTTGACCTAGGCCATAGCTTAGGGAGGAAACTCATGGCCTAGGCTACATGTTTCCTTTAAAAAAACCATGTCTTAGGCCATGGCCTAGGAATAATGTATGAAAAAGACCCTTGTTTGGTCCCAAACAATTAGAAATGGCTAGTTTTGGGTCTTTTGGTAGGCTAGGGTTGAGATATATGCCTTTTTCTCATTAATTTGAGCTCTCTCCTCTCTTTGGATCATTCTCTTACTCTGATTTCCCCACTTGATTAGATCATTGGAAGTTTGGTTTCCTCCTTGAATCTCTCTTAATTCTTGCTTGGCACAATAGCTTCTTTTGTGATTGGGGATGCCCTATACTACTATAACTTCCATCGATGATTCTTATTACTATTGATAGTGTTCCTAAAGTATGTGGGTTGTTCCTTGCTCCCTCAATACTCCATTACACCTATTTTTTTCTCCTTGATTTGGATTTTCCATATATTGGTGGCTTCTCCTTCACCTCCTCCATAAATTTTGGCTCTTGGTTTGGACTTGAACTTGCACCTAGTTTGGTCTTCTTCCTACATTGCTTCTTAGCTTATATTCCTAGTTGCTAGAACATCTGCACTTCATCTTTGAGCTTGATCTGAGGGCACTTTACTTTGAAAAATGAAACTCCTTTTTTTGTGTAGTGTATATGGTAGGGTTTGAACTACTTTAGTAAAATAGTTGTTTTGTATATTACTTAAATTAAATTCTAAAGTTTATTTCATTTGTATATGTTTGAAGAATACTTTCATTGCTTGAAATATTCCTTTGTTGCATGTCATTTCTCTCTTTGGAACCCTTCCTCATTGCATAATAGAGATATACATGTGGAAAACACACTAGAAAACTTGCTCAAACATTTTCTCCCTCTCTTACTAAAAGTAGAACATTACATGATTAGAAAACAATAGTATTACATTAAAGAAAGCTCAAATCTAGAGTAGGAATGCTCTTGAACCCTTGCTTGAAAACATCTTTGTTTCCCAAAATGTCTTTCATTTAGCTTAAAAGTGCCTTAGTTTCTAGATTTACATTTCATTGGCTATTTCATTTCATTCAGTATTGATATTTCTCCCTTGTTTATGCAATCCTTAGTATAGTTTTAACCACTTGATTTACTATGGTTAGACCCATTATAGGGTTGTGCATACCTTGTGTGTTTGTTTGTACTAGCCCCAACCTAGTTTACAAGTTTATTTATAGCCTAGTGTAAGCCGACAAACTAGATAGACACTATAGATCTCCTGTATCCCATAGAACCCTCGAGCCTTCTAGTAGCCTCTTAGTGGTTTGCTTTAACACCCTGCCAAACATTGGTGGTTCCATTCATATTCTTGGAGCTACAGTTTCCTCCTTTGCTATGCTTTACAAAGGAGAGGTTGGTGATTCCACTACCTCAATAAGTAGAGAAGCGATGGTGGTTTCTTCCTTTATTTTATTTTTTAAAGGAGGGGTAGGTAACTCCACTACCTCAATAAGTGAAGAAGTGATAGTTTGGGACATGGGTTCATTAACTATAAGTTCCTTACGAACAACATTAACTATGTGAACCTTATGTTTATGGGATTACTTCATATTATTATGTTCATTATTTGTGGAAGGTGGGTGGTTTGTGAATGGTTGTTTGAAAATATAAAGTGCTTGATTGGGGGGTGCATTTAGGTTATCCATTACAAGTTCACCCTTATCAATCAAATATTGGATAATGTTTTTAAATGTCTTGTATCTATCAACGTTATGTCCAATGACATGGTGAAAGCTACACATTTCATTTTCCTTATACCAACCTGGTATAAGATAGGAGGAATTGAATTGTTGAGGTGTTTTGATCATAGGAAGTTGGATTATAGATGCCTTCAACAACTTCTCCAAAATTGAAGCTCATGACTCCCCTAGCAAAGTATACTGCTTTTATACATATCAGTTTTGGGTTTTAGCATTTTGGTTGGAAGAGGTGGAGGGATTAGGTTGGTTCACAATTGAAAGAGTAGCCATTTTAATCATAATGAATTTATGGTTCCTTTAGCTTTGGTGTTGGTGTTAGTGTGGTTTGTGGGTTTAGAGGAAGAAGCTTTATTTGATTTGAAACTAGCATTTTTATTCCTCAATTTAAGTTTTCCCTCATCAATTACTCTAATCTCCAAATTTTGAGCCATGGTAAATGCCTCATCAAAGGTTTTGAAGGTCTGAACTTGTAATGTTGATGAGATATGTTTGGCATATGCCCGAGAGAAAATCTCAATCAACTCAAGTTGGAATAAGGAGAAGGAGAATTGGTTGATCAAACCTCTCCAATGGGCAACGAAGGTAGAAACTGACTCATCCTCAAATTGCTTAATGGAATATAGGTCAATGATAGAAACTTTCTTGGAAATATTAATAGAGAAATGGTCCAAGAAAGTTTGGGCTAGTTGAGAAAAATAAAATAGGGAGTGCCTAGTGATGGCAGTATTCCAATCTAATGTGGGTCCAACTAGGGACATGGGGAAAGTTCAGAGAAATAAAGTGTCATCATAGGCAATTAGATAAAATGAATGCTCTAAGATGCTATTGGGGATATTCTTTGCTTTGGAATTTAGAAAATTTTGGAAGTTCCCATTGTGCAGGGTATGGTTAGATTGGGACGAAAGGGTGGATTGGCTCATTTAAAATCTAGTCATATAACAAGAGATTATGGGTGCCAAAAATAGATGACTCTAGATTTATCATCTTGTCCATTAACATCTTGATTAGATCAGTTTACAGTGGTGCACCCCCATAATTATAAGGTATATTTTGTTGGGGTTGTGAATGTGCAACATATTGGTAATTAGTAGAGGGTTAGGAATATCCCATGTATTAATAAGTGGGCATAGAAGGTTGGGAAGAAGGTGGAGGCATATACCCTTGTGGGTTTGGGATATACCCTGGGTTGGGTGGAATATATATTGGTTGGGTAAGAGGAATGGTTGGGTTGGTGGGTTGAAGGTGTGTAGTTACCTTAGTGTTAATGGGTGGGAACATATAGGGTATAAAAACTACCAAATTTTGGAAAGGGGTGGAAGATGTTGGGTTTGGAATGGCAAGTGGTAGGGGAGTAACACTAGTGGAAGGCATCCCAATTGTGAGTGGTGTTTGGGTTGCCAAAGGTTGAGTTGTTCCTACATTGAAAGGGTTAGTGATAGGTTTGGTAGGGGTAGAAGGTGTTTGGGTATTAGTTGATGGAAGGGATGGGTTTTGTGTGGTGGTGCTTGGAGGTTTGTTGGTGGAGGAAGAAGCTTGGGTCACCATGGGTTGGGTGGAGATAGTGGCAACCAAGGTCTCACCCATAAGGTAAGTCGGCATGCCATAGGGAGGTTCAATGAAAGGAACCGAAGCAGGGGTATGGTTAGCTATGGTAGTAAGATAGTGTTAGAGAGCCACAAGATTGTTATTAAGAAGGGTGGTAAAATCCATATCTCCTTGAGCAAATGATTGGGGCATATCAGGACTTCTAAATTGGTTGGGGGAATTTTTTGCATCCAAAATGTGCTCTATAGATGAGGAAGAAGAAGAAGGTGGGTGGTTGAGAAGTGGATCTTGGTTACTAACTTGTTGCCTTGTCAAAACCATGCAATGAAAGGTGTAAGAAGGGTGGAAGAGATATCACACACTCAAAAAAAGAGCAAAAAATATACATATATATTCAAGGAAAACACTCATACATTAAGAGTACATTAAGTCATAGAATTATTTTTATCTCACTTTTAGGCTTATGCCTCAATTTAATAATTTATGAGACTCAACTTGGGATTGTAGAACGGGAACTAGAAAAAAAAGTCTAAAGATGGTTTTGGGTTGTTTAAGTCTCTCAAAACTCTATATTAGAATTTGGTACATGGCTTGATATTGGGGCCTACCCCCTCACTTCATACATCGCAATGATAATGGTGTCAGGTGCTTAGCCAAAATATACCAAATTTTTAGAGTTCATACTCAACCAACGAACTGAGTTTTGTTTTTTCCCTTTGGTAGTGAAGTCCAAGTGGGATAGCCAAGGGTAAGGTTTACCACTAGGTGATGAAATCCTAGTCAGGCCTTATGTTAATGTTTGATGTTTGATTTGTATGAGTGATTTGCTATTATGTGTGACAAGAGTGATTTACTACGATTAATTTCATTAATTTTAAACTATGTGAAGTAACCAAGAAAGCAAACAATGGATGCAAGTTATTTTTTAAACCCAAAGTAAAATTTTGTTTTCTTTTCAATGAGTACAAGAACAACTATGATGAACCTAAATGTGAAATGAAGATGCAAATCCTAATCCTAGAATGAATGTTTTCTTGACTTTTAGAAATGAAGGAAAATGAAAATTTTACCCTTTTATAAGAATGCAAAGAAGACAAAAACTTGTTTTGGAAAAGAAAAAATTGAAAACTATGATTTATAATGAAGAAACAAAAGAAGAACGTTTAATTTTCAAAAATAAAAGAACTACAAGGGATAAATCTCTTACTAATGCAACTAAATGTCCCAAACAACTATGAACCCAAGAAAGCTCCAGGGTCCCACCGGGCATGCCAAAATGTTTCACTATTTTTTTGTCTTTATTTTCTTTTTATTTTTTGAAAATAAGTAAAAAATTAAAAGAAGGGTATGGTTTAGAAGAACCTGGATCTAGTTGTGTGCTCGTGATCCAGTCAATGTAGAGAACTCCTCTTTGGTTTGGGAGGATGACCTACAGTAAGAAATAAGCCAGAAAAATATTGTTTTGCAAGATAGATGGGTGGATTGCCTAGCGAATGCTAGATCCAAGAAGCACTAGACTTCTTTGGAGGCTATCAATCCACTCTTTAAACAAGTTAAGTTTTGGAAAATGAAAATAGATGCTTTCATAAAGTAATAGAAAGTGTTAAGACTTAATGAAATAAGTTCTTTTGAATAGAAATGAATGATTTTATCAAATAATGTTAACTTGTTAAAAACTAATGCTAAAATGTTAAAAACCTCATTCAAAAAATAGTTTGAGTCTTTGTGATGTGATAGAAATAAAAAAATCAGAATTTGGATGAAGGCTGATAAGTAGAAATAGCTTGTTTTTTGGAAAATAAATCACACAGTGACTAATGATGGTCACTGTACAACTGATATTGATTAAGATATCCAAAGCTGCTTAGGGTATGACTAATGTCAGTCATAGGTGATTGATATCAATTCCTATAGGTTTTGGTTTTGGGTAAAATAGATGTTGGGTTGGTTTGTAGGAGGGATTTATGGGTTGTTTTTGGATTGGATGTTGGTCATGAGGACATATAGATTCTCAGAGGTATCAAACTTAGGGGTTTGGCACTCAAGTGATTGAGAATGGTATGTGGGTGTTTTAGTGGGAGATGGAGTGTTTGAAGTTGTAGAATTACAACACAAGGAGGAATAAGGGAGAGATGGGATATGGGTGCAAGTAGTAAAACCACTGAAACTAATAACTAAACTTGATATAAGTGTAAGATACTTAGCTTTTGCAGTTTGCTAGCTTGGAGAAGTTTTAAGGTTAGATGTAAGCTACTTGAGAACCTAAAACAATATGGATAGAGTAACGGTGCTTGAGCTCTTCATGGTGAGTTGCTAAGGCACTTTCTTGTCTCTGGTCCAGTTTGTTGGTTTGCCTATAAGTTTAGATTCACTTGAGAGTTTAGATTATCACTCCAAAATTTCAACCTCCTGAGGCAGGGTCTTTGGGTTACCTTAAGTAATCGACATCGATCCTGGTCAACTGGAGTCAGTCAAGGGGTGACTGACATCGGTTAGGGGAGAATTCAAGCTTACTAAAATTAGCTATTTGCACTTAATATTAGTTGTTAAGACCAATGGAAGTGGTCTAAGGTTATTTAAGGCAACTTTACTATGCATGAGGAAGAAGTCTAGGAGGTTAGGGCATTAAATGCCTAGATGGGAAATAGTCCTAAGGTTAGGTGTCAATCAGTTAGCCATGGGTTTAGATGGGGAGGTGTAAATAGGCTTATTTAACTTAATTAATTAAATTAGCTGAAATGGGGTAAATGGGTGTTTTTAAGGATTTTAATAAATATCCTAACCCAAGGGGGCAAAGGGGGTGTTTTACGATGACTAGAATTGTGTGGTGCAATTTTCTAATGTTTACAACATAATTTATACATCAATTACATCTCATATATCATAAATACATAATGTAATGTCTCTAGTATAGTTATCTCTAACCATGATTGTCTCTTATGGATCTATCTCTATGCTCTCCCTATCAAGATCTCTCCCCTCCCCCATCTAGTGGTGCCGATTGTGGTGTTGGAGGACCCATAGTAGATGAGCATGGTATCGGTTATATAATTGATCTAGCTAAAGCTAAAAACTATGTGATCAAGATGAAGATCTAGAATACAAGCATTGATGAGCCCTATACTCTAAAAAAGTAGGTCTCCTAGCATCTATAACTATTATTGATTCATAGAATGTCTTATAATAAATAACCTCATCCTTAGCCAGAAGGCTCCTGACACAATAAATATCACCCCTCTCTATGACCACCTCTCTAAACTCATCCCTCTCAAATGTAATTGAGCCATAACTACCTATAATATATCTCTCTCAATTAGTATCGACTCTCACTATGTTAGAGTTGTATCCCTTTACACTACTACCTGGACATGACCCTTTACTACAACATCCCTCTCATATTGGGTCATGTCTATCTGTGAGCTAATATTATCTCTCTAATTTTTAGGTGTCCCTCTTGATAATAATTTATATTGATCACTGGTCCATCTAGGCTATCTTTGCACACAATCTGGATATCTCTACTTGATCAACTACAATCTATGCATGCATCAAGAATAACTATTAGGAGCACAAATATGCTCTACCTTGAAACCTTGCCACCTCTATCTACCAAGCATTGATCTCTTGTCTCAATCTAGTAATATGTGCCTCAATCTCTATTGATATTGGAGGTCTAAAAGAGTTGGTTTGTCAAGGATCTATTGTCCTCTATGCATCCTACCCAATCTCTATCATATCTATATCCATCTACTTCTCATATAATCCAATATTTACCTCCTCCTCTATGTACTTGATCTCCACATCATCTCCCTCTTCTATCTCAATTTATGCTAGTTCATCATCCTCCTATGCTACCTGCTCTCCTATTCTCATTATAGGAATTACCATAGCCTGTGTCTCCTCTCTATCCTAGGGAATGGTAAGTCTCAAGGGAAGATGTTGGGCCTACCATATCACATATGCATCTATAACTCTAACATCATTTCCCCCCCTTGTGTACACCCAACCAACCTAGGGTACTAATCTAAAACTAGCTTTGGCATTCACTCTATTCAGGGTTGGTCCCCACTATCTAATCCCTCTCACTCCATGTGTGAATATATGTAGTCTTGGTGGCACATCCTGAAGTATACCAAACTATCATAGTATCCTATTTGGTAGATACCATTTAATGGTATAATCCTATCAACCCATAATATAATAAGGAGTGGTCATATATTGCATCACCTCAACATCCTTAGCCCACTTAAATTAGATATCATGATAAGGCCTTTATGTAATATTAACATCAGTAAGATCATTAATGGCACATATGTAATATCATATCTCTCCTAAGTGGATCATATGCCCTGGTCCTATCTACTCCCATCCATATGCTATGGGCTCATACGGATCCCTCTATCATCACATACCAATTAGGCACTCAATAGTCACACGTTTCCATGCCCATACTTGGAGCAATGTTGATGATGCTTTGTCTCCCATGGTGAACAATGCAATGCATATCATGATATAACTGGGCTAATATCATTATCCCTTATGCAAAGATAATTGTATCTAATTACATATCTCACCACACCACTTAGCCCCATGTGGAATAACTTATCACTCTTGTCAAGCAATAGAATGCCATTGATAATAGCCATAAGAGCAAACATAACCTGATTGTATACCATGGTTGCAGGGACATCCTCCTCCATCACCTCATCTTGAATAATGTACATCACAAGCTAAATCTCATCAATATCAATGTAGCCTCATGCACCATCTCAATGTCTAGTGGGCCAATCAACTCCTCCAAAACCTCATGTCTATCCCTTAGAGGTAGCTAGTATAACAAATGACCCCTGGTGAAGTATCTGATGCACATCCTCTAGAGTCAATATAATCTCCCTTGTCGATAACTAGAATATCAATTGTTAGATCTCTAGTGCTCAATTAGGGCACTCAATAAGGCTCAATCTTCCATGATTGTAGGCATCCTCATTATGTGTAGCAAGCCAATAGTGTCAAAGAATTTTGGTGTGTCCCCCATCCATAAACTAGACTGAAGAAGTGTGATTGTCACTCCCAAGTAATGAGAACCTCAACTCACTCCTACAATCCAATATAAATCACTCTAACAACTATCTGTTTCTATATTCTAGATAACATTTCTATCATTTAATCATGTCTACTTGTCATAAAATCATAACGTTACATTCTAGATAACATTTCTATAGTTTAATCATGTCTACTTGTCATAGAATCATAACATTAAGTCTCATAAATCTCAATGTTCATTTTTATATGTCTTTACTTGTTTAATTAATGGTTCATTAATCCCTTGTGATAATTTTATTGTTGATTGAGGTGAATTAACCATTTAATAGGTCAATTTCATCATTCTTTTGATGAATTCATTGTTGGAAATATCTCAACAATTTTCCACAATCATGGTGATTTTGCCATTTTATGGTCACATGTCTATCATTTTGTGCAATCTTTTTACCATTTAATCACTATAAAATAATGTTAGATACTTTCACCAGAATGGTGATAATATCGCTAATCATTTTGATGTTTTTGCTATTATATTTTTCCATTTTTTTCATTTGGTGTAAACCTAGGTTTTTCTACATTTCTACCATTCACGTGGATGAAATCAACATTTTAAGGGGTAAATTCAATGTTTAATGTGACAAAATAATTATTTTGGTAGAGAGCTCTGACCTATTTCATTGAATGGAGATTTCACCATTTTCACAGATGAAATCACCAAACCCTATGACCTTTTCTTTAATCATTTGACAAATCATTATTTTCATCGATGGATTTGTCATTTTCAAGGACAAATTCATCAATTTGAAAATGAAAATTTTATCTCAAATTCAAATTCAAGGGGAAATAAATGTAATTAAATGTGAAATTAAGAAGAAAACAAAGTTACCTATTGGTGGCCCTGTCCCTTGTGGTCATATGAACTCTCGCACCCTATCTGGAAGTGCTCTTGGTCATCCTCGGTGTGGCATTTTGTCTTAGTCTCTTGTGCGCATAGTTGTAGGGCTAAATTTTCAAATTAGAAGGTGAAAATGAACTATTTTTCCACCCCAAGGTGAATCTACACCCTTTTATTTGAAATATTTCCCCCCCATGGCATTATTTTTGCTTCTTTAGAAGCTTATTTTTTATTTTTAGGTCCTTTTTTATCTCATTTTCTCCCATCTCTTTCATTTTTTTTTCCATCTATCATTTCTATGTCACTTTGTCATCATTTCAATGGTTCACTCATCCAAATTTTTACTGACTACCCCCTCGAGGGGGCATCCATGGTTTGACTAGCATTGCTTTGGGGCATGTTTGAACCCATTTACTAGTATTTTTACAAAATTTTGTTAAAACTAACATCCATTAATTTTTATTCTACGATCAATTTTATGAATTTTTATTATTTGAAAATTTGTTGCTTGGATTGTGTCTTGCAACACCTTATCGAATAAGGGGAATATATACACTCCAATTTTATCGCTTTCATGTCAAATAATACAATGGAACGACTTTCCATAATTTCACATATTCTCTATTCAAATTCTTTGATCAATTATCATTATCTGTTCAATTATCAATTTCTTTGTTCAATTATCAATTTTTTCTGTTCGATTCCTTCTTCTCTGATCAATTTGACAATTTTACCTTCTTTGTTCAATCACATTCTCCTTCTCAATTTTAGCCTAATAATCAATTCCTTGCATTGTATTAATTAAATAGGTTTTTGAGCTATTTAATTAATTATTCTTTCTATTACTAATTTTCCTCATCCCCCTCTAAAGGGCATCTTCATGCGAAAATGGAATCTTAATATCTTAAGAATATACCGTTGAGAGCACACCAATTATTTAAAGAATTAATAATAAAGGGGGATTATTCTCCACCCCTCATATTGGAAACAAGATGAAGGGCCTACCTTTGAGATCCATGTGCTTTATTGGAGAGGATACTCTATAAATAAGATGAAAGGCCCACATTCATTAATATTTGTTAGTTATAAAGGGGCATCCTCCACCCTTCATCTTGGGAATAGGATGAAGGGATTATATTCATCTATCTTAGATGTATATAACGGTCATATTCCACTCTTCATCTTGATTGAGATGAAGGGCTCACATCATTGATCCATGTGCTTGATCCATGTACACACTGGAGGACCCTTTGGTAACTGTTCATCTTGATTTCAAGATGAAGGGTCCTCCTTTATCTAGATTTTATATAAATACACCTATTTGCATCACAATTGAACATGCTCAAAATATATGATGAAGTGTTGTCAAGTCATCAAGTCCCTTTGTGCATTAATCTTCTTCTTCTTTGATCAAATCAACATGGTCCATAAATTTAATGGAGGTGTCTAACTAGAATTTGGCATTGATAAATACCATATAAAGCTACATCTGAGCCGCATCCCAACAAAAAAAATTATAATGAGGTTTAAATTATGTTTTTTTAAAATCTTTAAGCATTATAGTCTTTTGTATTTATTGAGCTCATGAGGTCCTAGGCATGTATTTTCATATTTTATATAACTTTATTTTATGTTCTTGACAACTTTGTGAAAATATAGAAATTTTTATTTTATCGACACATCCATAATCGAACACAAGCACTTGATGCTTTTATCTTGCATGGAAGTTAGCATCTGATGCTATTGTCCTACATGGACACTAGTAACTAACTCTACTATCTCGCTAGTTTTATGTGTATTTAATTGTCATTTATGGATTTTTGCAATAAAATATAATTACTAACGAGTGTTTATTATTATATTCTTAATTACATGAGGATATACATATTCAAGATTTTTGGCATGGTCGACATTATTCTACCTTAGCAATGTTGGATCTAGATGTAATCGACTGGGTCATTATTGATCATGCAGGGTCAAGTCACATGGCCCATTTGGGATAGATCCCTTATGACATGACAATCACTTTAGAGGATGTGTATTGGATTTTTCAACTTCTGATTAGAGGTGAGAGAGTTCAAGTTGTTAGAGATCATAGTCCAGGCTATATTCAATGTTCCCATGTATATTTCACTAGTCAAAGGGATCCATATGTAGAGCAAGCAATATGATTTATTTTGATAGTGTTATTATAGGTGATGGTTTTCAGTTACATAAGTTTATTTGAATTTTAATGGCATCATTTTTGGCTATGGAAGGTGGTAAAATTGGTATTTCATATCATATGTACCATGTAATATGGCATATTGAGTTTGATCAGACCAAATATTAATGGGGCCGCATTATATTGGACCACTTATACATGGATATTTACAAGTTTATGCTAGAAAGTCATGGTGGAGGCATTGGAGCTACGACTTTATTACATGTTTAGGTCTATGAAAACATTATAATGGTATAGCCAGTTGGTGGCCCCCTATCTAGATGGATTCATCCGTAGATGTTTGTAGAGTGACATGTATTTTATTATGGTAGGATATGTACCAAGATGGATTACTTTGTTGCTTTGGATAGGTTGACTCTATATCAAATTGAATTGCATCCTTACAAAACTTTTATTGGATGGTCTGAAGATGGACATGAGTTACAGAGGTTCTGTATCAGTATATGGTTGGTTGATTAGTTTGTTGGTGTTTATGAGTTTTTTAGTATGACTAAGTTTTATGGTAGTTTAGTATAGAGCAGGGAGTGCCATCGAAACCCTACCCATGGCATCGAACAACATAGAGTGGGAATAAGCCCCATGATAGGCTGACACATGTGGATGTAGATCTAGCCCCATCTTCAGCTAATGAGTGAGATCTTATGGTGCTCCTGACTACAGGAGATGATGCAGGATATATAGATGGTTATGTGTAGTGGTGGGTCAAATCCTAATGGTTATATGCACTCTCATTTTTTTCTCAAGCGAGAAAATGTGAGAGATAAGACATGTATTTTGCTCATCACAAACTAGAGGGGAAGAACAAATTTGGCTATTTGTATTTGGATCATCCAAACAGGGAAAATAATTTTTAATATTAATATTACTTGGAAAAGAAGGCACACAGTTGATTTCATCAACGTATTCATCATGAGAGATAGGGGAGGAACATGCAATGTCTTCGACATTTGTATTATTGGAAGGGGAGGACACACCCTCACTTTGTGAAGTAACTAAAAAAGGTATGCATGCAATATTTTGATTTTGAACATTATGAATGCTACCAATTTGTGTATCTGGGAACTCTTCATCATCGTAAAACAAAGGAATAGGAATAATTTCATAACCAAGAGGGGTGTCATCATAGTCATACCCAAAAGCATAAAGATCATAATCACTACGTTGGTTATTTATATTTGCATTTGCATCATTGTTTTTTTCATCATAACAATTGTGAGTAAAAGAGATTTTATCCTATTTTTTAATGTTCTTTTAGGTATTCATATGCAATACATTGATCATCAAGTGGATTAAATTAATGACCATAATGGAGCTTCCATGCATGGCATTTTACTAGTGATGTCATAAGGTTTGTAATATTCAAGACAATTATGAAGCACACAAGTACTAGGGCCAAAACAAATATGTAGCTAAGCATTCCTAATATATGCCCATATAAGTAAGAGAGAAATCATACCTGAAAATAAAATATATAAATTTGAAATGAACTTTTGAAGAATGTGAAAACCCTAATATGTAAACTAGGGTTTTGGTTCAAGAAACAAAGGTTGAGTTCACCAAATGTTTTATGATTTTTGGATTCACAAGAGAAACATACAAGTAAAAAATTTGTTTGAATATAATATTATAATGTTCATATTTTAGTAGTATAATACAGTACTTTGACAATATAATTCATTTAAGCATGTGTAATAAATACAAAAAGTACCAAGAAACTAAGGGATAAAAGAGATTATATATTATTTTTTTTTTCTAGAATGTGGCAGTGATTAAGAATCATCACATGGTTTCCCTAAAGATCTTGACCTTATTCGCTCTATATTCTAACTATTTTTGTCTACTGAATAGTTGCATCAACTAGGGACACTAACATCAATGCTAGTATCCAATTCTGATGCAAGTGTCCAATCAAGGATATGTACATAAATGGTTCTAAATTTGTATCAAATTTGTGTTGTGACCTGTGTAACTATTTTACATCACTGGATGTGTCTCCCTATGTGCCTGATCTATATAATAATCAAAACCCTAGTTCCTTTGTATTGTACCCCTTATAACATGGTGAAAAGTGGTTAGTAACGTGAGTCGAGCTAGCCGTAATAACCCTGTTTATTGCTAAGTGTTGTCTACATAAACAATACTCCAACATAGGCCTTAGACTAACATACAGTTCTCCCTCCTAGGCATGTGTGTCAAATTGTAATAATGCGACTATATGCTCTTTCTCTTAGTAACCCTTGGTACAAGAAATACAATAGTATATTTGACCTTTTGAATGCTTCATATATTTGATTCAGTGTTGCAGTGTAATTTAATAACTTGAAATTAATAATACTTTACAATTAGATAGTTGTCTAATCAAATTGTTAGGTGTATTAATTAGATTGTAACCCTCATATATATATAAGAACCTCTTGATTTTAAATCAGAGCTTGGTGACACGTGAAAAATCTGATAATAGGATGGATAAAGAGGACTAAAAAAATGGTCACAAAGTGAAATATATAGGAAAGGATAAATAGATAAGTCTAGATAGTTGTGTTGCAGTTGAACACTAACATCGATGCTAGTGTCCTCAACAGATGCAAGTGACCTAGGGCTAAAATGCACAAATAACAAAAAACAATAGGTAAATAAATTTGGCACACATTAGGTAAAGAAATAAACATAACATATAGGCCCAAGGGTCAGGTAAATCAAGTGAAATAAGATGGAACTGAAGAGGCCCATAAGAGACCACGTCGCTAGATGTCTAATTATCAGTGAAAAGGTATATACATACAAGGAGACTATAAATATGTGTACTTGTACCAAATTAATATTTTAAAAAGGCGATCCATTATTTTCTCTTTGGATTGATGTGATGAGCACTTTAACATCTTCTTTTTGCTATGATGCACATACTAATGTTCCTGCCAGCCTGTAATCTAGTTTCATCACAATTCCAAATTTTATAAGGTCCATATTGGTTAGATTCATAAACCTTCTTTAAGTTATTTTAAAATTCATTTACAATGGAAGGCCTTAGCTGGGCTGCTCTATCTCTATCCAAGCCTTTTATCGATCTAATAGACAAGTCTGGGTGCCTCTTCTTGAAGCCACCCGACCAAGACTTGTCAGGCAATCTATCCTTGAAAGGGTTGGGCTGTATATGACCTGAGTTGTATAATTTATGGTACATGGCCAAGTTTTGCCATATCTTTATACCATTGAACAACCTCAAGTTCTTCCTCTTTTGACAAAAATGGTTGGTGGGCCCTTTTTTTTGGTAACTGTAATACCTAACAACCAATAGGTGAGTGTGGCTGCAGGGATTTCCCACTTTTTTGTCATAATTTGAGTTGAGTACCCATAGTTTTCAACATCCCTTATATCATGCTTTATTTCAGTTACAATACATTGATTGTGGATGCATACCCTTTTACTTGACAAAGGACACGTTGTCACGTGTGTAGTAGCATGAGCTTGTTTGTGTGAATTTGTAACTTATTCACCTCTTGAATTTGTAATATCCATGAAGTTTTTTCTCTTTGTGTATTCAATGTTGTCTTGTGAACTGTTCTCTTTCTTTTTGAAATTTTCATTATGTTGGCATTATAAAATATGCAAAAGTTAATAACATACATTATAAATTGATAAAATGTTAACATACTGTGTTACTAACTTTACATCTGTTCCCCCCCTTAAATTAGTTAGGTACGGGTTCTTTGAATGCCAAAAAAATATAATTTTCAATACGTTAATACATTTTCACCTTGAAATGGGTATATTCATTCCATGGGCTGCACATTATTAAGTAGAGTTTAAATTCCCAAATTTTGTGCCCACTTAGATTTTTATTGGTGATGTTACCATTGTCGCTCAGTTGGACCTCTAAAATGACATTATAATGACCCCTTGCATAGAAATTAAAACTACGGGTCCGTACTACCACATTAGATATTCAAAATCTAGAATCAGAAAGTATGCGTGTTAAGCTATCCATCAATGTCAATTTTAAATGTTCCATATTTCGCTCATACTAATACTTCGTTTGAGATTGTAATTATGAGAAAGAGTTATATGTATGCATGTATGGGCATATATATATATATATATATATATATATATATATATATATATATATATATATATATATATATATTCTTTAATAATCAAAATTGGACATTTTAATCAATTAAAAACTATATAATAAATATTACTTGGGTGTAGTATCAACTTGCTAAATGAGTAAATATATAACATTAAACTTATGCAATTGAAAAATTAAGGACGTGACAGAAATTAATTTAAGAGGATTCAATTAAATTATACATTAAAAACCTATATGTCACAATAACCAACAAATAGATGAAGTTGCAATATGTTACAGAGGATTTTCATGGCTGCGATGATGTAATGAATCTTATGAAAATAGATGATAATGCAATAAAATGTCCAATTTTGATTGTCAAAAGAAATTATAAGAGAATATGTATAAAATATAAAAAATTAGATCAAAACATTAGTGAATTATGTATGTTATTTGTTTACCTATTGTTTGCTTGCTTGTTGATGGTACAATTGATAAAATATTTTAATTTTTGAAGAAAAATGATCAAAAACTTGTAGTTTATTTGCTTGTTATTGGTGCAGTCGATGAAATACTTTATTTTTTTAAGAAAATTGTGCAGAAAGAGTGGTATGAGAATAAGAACACACAATAAGGTTTATTTATATAGGGAATTAGATTCAATTTTGAAAACTCAATTGGTTTGTGGATTAGCATCCCATTGGTTCATTTAATTTATTTTGGATTGATTTTTTATTTTTTTCAATTATTTTTAGATTGCACTGTGGAATTTAGTGAGTTTTATGTCTACTTTCAATTATGTAGGATATTTATTGGAGCAAGGATGGATTGATTTTGATTTTTTTTCAATTATTTTTACAACGCATTAAAGAGTTTGGTGACTCTTATATCTATTTTGAATTATACAGATACATAAAAAACAAAGATGAAGTAGATGTATTGTTGCACAAGTTGTTTGAAAACTTTGCATGAGTTATATCTTTTAAAATAAAAAATAAAGTTAAGGTGGATGTACAGTTGTACAAGTTGTCTGAAAAGTTTGCACACGTTGTTGCATCAAATTGATAAGATATTGACATATTGTATTTGACAAGCAATATAAAGTTTATATTATTGAACTCAATATTTGTATTTATCCATTCAAATTTGAAATTGAGATATTTGTAATTAAGATATTGTGTATAGTTTTCAAAATTTTTATGAATGAGTGCAAAATTCCAATGTTCAAGTATCCGGTACAAATGTATTTGTAATTAATGATTTTTTTTATCTACTTTTAATTAAAAAACGTTCAAGAGTTGGGTTCTTTACTTTCAAATACTCTCTTAACTTTCAGACCCCAGTCTCTAATTATTTTTAAGGGGGCACTACTGAGAACTTATAAGAATCCTTTTTTCCATTAAGGGTCCCATGATTTTAATTTTTTTATACAATACATATTTTGAGAAAAAATACGTGCAACCCAAAAAATAGGAGCAATGATGCAAATCTTTAGCTCCTCAAAAGCTTCCTCTTAAAAAAAGGAACAACCATACAAATATCTGCATTTTAAAATAAAGAGAGCTACTAAAAAAATAGGAGCACCCATGCAAATCTCTGCACGTAAAAATAAGGAGAGTTCAACTATGTAAATATATGCACTTTAAGGGAGCTCAACCATGCAAATATATGCACCTTAAAATAAGGAGAGAGGTGCACATATTTGCATGGTTCTTTCCTTAATTTTAAGGTGCATATGTTTGCATGGTTGAGCTCTCCTTATTTTTAAGGTGCATATATTTGCATGGTTCTCTCCTTATTTTTAAGGTGCATATATTTGCATGGTTGCTATTATTTTTTTGATTAGTAATTGTAAGCTCGTATTTAATCATATTTATTCTTTTTCTTCTAAACAATTTTTTTATGGTAAAATATTTCTAATTTTTTTGAAGAGGGGTCCCATACTTGGGGCTATTGCCTCTATAATTTTGTGGAGCGGAGCCCCATGCATCATCAAAGGTTAAAAAATTGGGTACAAAATATTTGCCCCTTAAAATAAGGAGCAACAAATATTTAGGAAGAGATTTTTGAGGGGTCAAAAGTAGTAGGGTGTTGAAGATTTACATAACCATTTTTTTTTGGTTGCCAATTGTAATTTTAAATCCAATCATATTTATTCTTTTTCTTTCAAACAATTTTTTTAGTAAATTATGTCTAATTTTTTTGAGCAATATATATTTGCACAAATAAAAAAAAAACATGGAACTGCTTCCCACAATTTCTCAATTACAAAATATATAGTGGGGGATGCGAAAATTATTTAAGAGAAATTATGCATTAAAATAGTCTCATGAATTTTTAAAAGTGTAAATTAAAAAATAAATAAACATAAATTTTTATTGGTTGCGAAGTATTTTTTTATGTCTGAATTTTCTCTACATGCGCTGCAAATTATTTTCCCCAACCTCTACTCATCTTTGAAAATCTCTTTCATTTGCAGTGGTTCCTATTTTTCTAAAAAATATTTAATTTTTTATAATTAAAGAAATTTAAAATTACATGAAACCCCTACAACTCTAAAATAATTACACTCTATGGAACCACCCTCTTAGTGGGCTCCAAAAAAAGTTTCAGGTGAGGAATAAAATGTCATACATACAAAACGCACTGATTGGTGGGATAGGTTGTTCGCGGATCCAGACAAAATCCATCCGAACCGTCCGCAATAAACGTATCGGACGGTCTGCAGAGCCTCTTTGAACACCCAATGTAAGGGCCGTATATAACAACTGGGAATTTAAAGCAGCATTCATAGCTATCGGGTCTGTTTTCTGAGTTTGGGTTTTTGTTTTGGAAGGTTTATTTCAAGTAAAAAGATAATGGAGTCTGGAGGGGCTAAGGCTGGAAAGGGCGGACGAAAGGGCGGAGCGAAGAAGAAGAGCGTCTCCAAGTCTGTCAAGGCGGGGCTTCAGTTCCCTGTGGGCAGACTTGCCAGATATTTGAAGAAGGGTAGATATGCCAAACGAGTGGGTGTTGGCGCACCCATCTACATGGCCGCCGTAATGGAGTATTTGGCAGCTGAGGTGCTGGAGCTTGCTGGAAATGCGGCGAGGGATAACAAGAAGAACAGAATAATCCCCAGGCATCTGTTGCTGGCAGTGAGGAACGACGAGGAGTTGGGGAAATTGCTGAGCGGCGTCACCATTGCCCACGGTGGAGTTCTGCCACACATTCACCAGATGCTTCTGCCGAAGAAGTCGTCCACCTCGGAGAAGGAGCCCAAGTCTCCCAAGTCGCCAAAGAAAAAATAAACTTTGATTTCAGGTCAACAGCCCTAGTTTTTTTTAATCGGTGTTTTGCAACACCACCATCATACTGATTTGCTATCCCTTCTTGAATCTGGGCCTGTAATTTGTATTATGTTAATTAAATTGCATGTGGTAAGTAGATTGTAAATTAATAGTCATAAGCATGTTGCACGGTCATCCTTACAATTTTCGTTGCGGAGGAGACCCTGTCAGGTAATTATACCGTGCGTTGTGGTAAGTTTTCGAAGAAACTCATAGATCTGGTAAAAATTGTAATGATATATTTCTTAAATGTTAAACAGTTCTAAAAATAATAGCTGCTCCTTATTTTGCTAGATAATTCATGGCAGTTGGTGTTTATTTTTCATGATGACTTTATATGAATATGATAGATATTCAAAGTTAGGAATTGATGATCTCTTTCCAAAATTAAAAACAGTAGATTTATTAAAACAATATAGTTATTAATGTGATTATTAATTACTTAGTTTATTAGAGTAGGTGGATTGATGTATTTTTGCAAGATTTTTCTTTGAATAGGATAGGGTTGTTGGGGATTGTTTTGGGAGAGGATTTAATGGAGAATGCAACAGTTGTAGCAGAATGTTTTAGACTTATTATTGAAAAGTGAAAACAATATTGAGTATATTCTGTACTCTTGGTAATTGAATGTTTTGAACGGTTCTTGGTGTTGGAATTTGTGGCATTGCTTATATTTTTAGAATGAAATGGATTTGTGGTAAGGTGGTAAATTGTGGGTTGTAGAGGTTTGTTAACAAAAATAAATTGTCCAAAAGATTGTTCCTTGATCCATTATTTAAGAATGGATATATATATATATATATATATATATACACACATCATATTTGAATTTTTCTGTGTTGTTGTCAGCATTTTATGATGTATAGGTATAAAGAAAACTTGGGGTAGAGTAGGAGAAAGGTCTTGTTACAGTTGTACATGTTTCAAATGTTGAACAAGTTTTTGTTAATATGTGTTTCATTGATGGAATATATTAGTGTGTATAAATAGTAAAGTGCACTAGAAGTTGAACATGTAGTATTCAATACTTGTTCAACATTTACTCTAAAATTAAAAGTAACTAATATCACATCTTGGTAAGTAAGACTCAAGTATTGATGCTCTAATGCACAGCTATTAGATTCAAAAAATGCATTTTATGACCTCTTGTGATAAAGTCGGTTATATTGTAAAATATATAATGTGTTAGACTTTGAAACCTTAGTTGTAAGTAGTTAAGATGATATATTAAAATGGGTAAAATTTTCAAAATCTAATGTAATGTTATGGCACCTTAATTTGTTGTCCAAAATTAGGGTGCATAGCTATTAGGACCTTTCCCCAAGGATTTAGTTTCAATATTTTCCATGAGCTTTGTAACTACAGCAAAAATGGTCCCCCAAGAAGGCAAATGTTCAAAAAAAATTCAAACTTCAAGATGTGAACCTTCAAATAGCCCAAGTCTATTTTTTCAAGCTTCAAGATGCTAACCTTCAAATGTCCCAAGATTATTTTTGGAATCTCGTTGTGTGTTTAATCTATATTTGTTCTCATTTCTAGATCTCTATTTTTTGGGATCTTGTGTTTTTTTTTTGGGTGGGTTTAATTCACATTTGTTTTCATTTATAGAGATAAGGGGAGGATATAGTAGTTGTGTGCCTTAACTTTGTGCTTACATGATGTTAAAATTGTGCAATGTTAACATGCAAAATTGACATTGATGGATAGCTTAGCATGTTGGCCTTGGGATTCTAGATTTTGAACATTTAGTGTAGTAGTTTTGTGATTTTGATTGTTGTGCATAGGGTTATTATGGTGTTATTTTGAAGGATCAATTGATCGGTGATCGTAAATCACCCACAAATTTAAGTGGATGTTAAAAGTTGAGCATTTAAACTTTGGTTGATACCCCTAGCCTATGGAATGAATACATTTGGTTTAAGGTGGCAAGGGATTAACGTCCCACCATCTTGCAATTATTAGCCATTGTCATGTATTCAATTTGTTGATCATTGTGTTATTTGATGTTGATTTTTTCGCACTTCCATATCCATTGGTCATCACATTGCATGTGTGTTGTTGAAGGAAAGAGGAGATGGAGGAATAGTAGCAGTTGCAAGATTGCTTGTTGTTGGTTGTCAATGTTAAGGTGGCAAGGCATTAATGTCCCACCATCTTGCAATTATTAGACATTGCCATGTATTCAATTTGTTGATCATTGTGCTATTTGATGTTGATTTTTTTGCACTTCCATACCCATTGGTCATCACATTGCATGTGTGTTGTTGAAGGAAAGAGGAGATGGAGGAATAGTAGCAGGGGCAAGATTGCTTCTTATCGGTTGTCAATGTTATGTACAAGGGATAGGGGAGGTTTTTTATATTTTGTTAACACTGTGACCCAAATTGTTTAAAAAATGTTAATATGGTTTTTTAGTTTGTTGAAAATAAAATAATTTTGTTTGTTTATTTGCCATTCTTCCTTGCATTTTAAATTGTAGTTAATTTTAGTGTGTTTTGTGAATTATTCAAAATGAGTTATTTTGACTTGAAAGTTTTAATGGTAGTGTAAGGTTTTAATCATTTGCATTTATTTCACCAATGCTTAGTTTGCCATTGTTGTTTATTGATGAGGTTTTTTTATATTTTGAGAAGGTTTTGAGCCATATGGTTTTTTATACCTCATTAATGTTGTGCCATTTGGTTTTGGAAATGTTAATATGGCTTTGAATGTTTATAAACAAACTAATAAATTTTTTTAGTCATTTTGTCAATTATTAATGTGGCTTACACCTAATGTAGTTGTTATGTGGATCATTCGGAATGAGTAATTTTGGCATGTAAATTTGAATGGTAGTCTTAAGAACTCTTTTATGTAAGTGCTTTATTGTTGAATCTTTGTTAATAACGAAACACACAATGCAACGCTTGATACAAAATCACAAAGCATTGATTTATCACCACTCTACAATTAATACCCATTGTTTTGCATTCATTTTGTCCATGTTTGGTTATTTCAAGCCACCTTGCTTGCCTTTTTGTCCCCATCATGACATACATTGCATGAGTGGTATTGTTGAAAGGAAGAGTAGATGGAGGGTCTCAGAGATGAAATGGCATACACTTGCCTCCTCTATGGAACCACCCTCTTAATAGGCTCCAAAAAAATTTGCGCGAGGAATAAAATGTCATACATACAAAAAGCACTGATTGGTGGGATAGGTTGTTCGCGGATCCAGACAAAATCCATCCGAACCGTCCGCAATAAACGTATCGGACGGTCTGCAGAGCCTCTTTGAACACCCAATGTAAGGGCCCTATATAACAGCTAGGAATTCAAAGCAACATTCATAGCTATCGGGTCTTTTTTCCGAGTTTGGATTTTTGTTTTGGAAGGTTTATCTCAAGTAAAAAGATAATGGAGTCTGGAGGGGCTAAGGCTGGAAAGGGAGGACGAAAGGGCGGAGCGAAGAAGAAGAGCGTCTCCAAGTCTGTCAAGGCGGGGCTTCAGTTCCCTGTGGGCAGACTTGCCAGATATTTGAAGAAGGGTAGATATGCCAAACGAGTGGGTGTTGGCGCGCCCATCTACATGGCCGCCGTAATGGAGTATTTGGCAGCTGAGGTGCTGGAGCTTGCTGGAAATGCGGCGAGGGATAATAAGAAGAACAGAATAATCCCTAGGCATCTGTTACTGGCAGTGAGGAACGACGAGGAGTTGGGGAAATTGCTGAGCGGCGTCACCATTGCCCATGGTGGAGTTCTGCCAAACATTCACCAGGTGCTTCTGCCGAAGAAGTCGTCGACCTCGGAGAAGGAGCCCAAGTCTCCCAAGTCGCCAAAGAAAAAATAAACTTTGATTTCAGGTCAACGGCCCTACTTTTTTTTAATCGGTGTTTTGCAACACCACCATCATACTGATTTGCTATCCCTTCTTGAATCTGGGCCTGTAATTTGTATTATGTTAATTAAATTGCATGTGGTAAGTAGATTGTAAATTAATAGTCATAAGCATGTTGCACGGTTATCCTTACAATTTTCGTTGCGGAGGAGACCCTATCAGGTAATTATACCGTGCGTTGTGGTAAGTTTTCGAAGAAACTCGTAGATCTGGTAAAAATTGCAATGATATATTTCATAAATGTTAAACAATTCTAAAAATGTTTTAAAAATAGACGACAAATTACTAACCCTAAATCCTATGCTCCATAGACCAGATGGCTTTGTGAAATATACTTATATCAGCATATATCAATATTTACAAATCCAAAACAATAGAATTTACAGTAAGTGTAAATATCATCAATGCCCATTATTGTAATTTTCCCCTTTTATGGTTGCCTGGTAGAGGTGCAGTGAATGTTTGCAGATGGCCATATTTGGTACACCTATTTGTTCATCTATTTCTAGGATCTTTGAGAAAATGTTTGATGGCAACTATATAGCTCTAGAAACGAAAATACCTTAACTCAATGTAGTTAGAACCATTTTACTTATAATAGATTAAATGTATTAAATGTATTAAGGGGATTTTGGCAGTGCAGATGAGATGAAACAGAGGGATTCCATGTTGAAAGATATTGTCTCTATAATTTTGGGTAGAGTGGTTCCTAGTATCATCAAAAGTTAGATTGTATATAAAATATCTACACCTTAAAATAAGTAGCAGCTATTATTTACAACAAACAAAGTGTAATTTTTATTTATAGTTTCTATTTTTCACCTTTTTCAAATTAAAAATATTTTCCCTTCTCATCCTGCAAAATTCCATGACCATTTGCTCGCAGCTGTATGCCTTCTTAGAGCATGGTTCCATGCTGTGGGAAAGCTAATTGTTTTAAGGGGATGCTGCTGAGAGATTATAGGAGAGTTTTTCCTGATAAGCAGTCCCATGCATTTTTAAAATTCATGCAATATATGCTGCTTAGAAAAATTAGGAGTATCTTATTAAATTTTTTTTAAAAGAAAACAAAATAAAAATAAATTGATTGGATACCAATATACAGTTGGCAACCAAAAAAATAGGAGCAGCCATGCCAATCTTCAGCACCTGTTGCTACCCACTTCAAATCTTCTTCTTAAACTGTAGCTGCTCCTTATTTTAAGATGCAGATATTTTATAAGCATATTTTTTTAATTTACATGATGCATGGAACTGCAATACCCAAAATTATAGAAGCTGTAGTCCCCAGCATAAGGTCCCTCTCTTATTTATATACTTGCCAAATAGTTCAGAAATTTGAGGAGCACATGTCCATGCTGCTTCTCAAGTTAGATCATGATGATGAGTCATTTATCCTTCAGAACAAATTGGTCTGTACGATTTGCTTAAAAAATATGTTTTCTACTTAATTTATCTGTTTGAGTTCTCAGAGTGATTAGTATTTTCTAATGATGTAACCTTAACAATTGATGGACTTTTCCCAATTGAAGTGCCTTAATGATCAGTATACTCTTCCAACTGAAGTGTTTTAGTAATTTTTGCTCTCTTCCATTTTAAAGCGCTATATTTACTGTTAATTGGATAGGCAATTAGAATTAAAAAGGCATTGAGCTTGCTTGCATGTCCTGATTTTAAGAGTTTATGGACCAAGTTATGGATGCAGATATTAGCATGATAAGTATGTTTTATATCCATTCTATAGAGGGCATATTGAGAAAAAATGAGCATCTAATCTTCAATTTCAATTGAGACAGTTTACATATTCTTTTTATTGAGACAGTTTACATATTCTTTTCAAAGGTGTTTTATGAAGTGTTCATTTATGAGTTTTGCCATATAATTCATGGCAGTTGGTGTTTATTTTTCATGATGACTTTATATGAATATGATAGATATTCAAAGTTTGGAATTGATGATCTCTTTCTAAAATTAAAAACAGTAGATTTATTAAAACAATATAGTTATTAATGTGATTATTAATTACTTAGTTTATTAGAGTCGGTGGATTGATGTATTTTTGCAAGATTTTTCTTTGAATAGGATAGGGTTGTTGGGGATTGTTTTGTGAGAGGATTTAATGGAGAATGCAATAGTTGTAGCAGAATGTTTTAGATTTATTATTGAAAAGTGAAAACAATATTGAGTATTTCTGTACTCTTGGTAATTTAATGTTTTGAACGGTTCTTGGTGCTGGAATGTGTGGCATTGCTTTTATGTTTAGAATGAACTGGATTTGTGGTAAGGTGGTAAATTACAGGTTGTAGAGGTTTGTTAACAAAAATAAATTGTATAAAAGATTGTTTTTTGATTTTTTATTTAAGAATGGATATATATATATATATACTTATACCAGATTTGAATTTCTCTGCGCTGTTGTTTGCATTTTATGATGTATAGGTATAAAGAAAACTCGGGGTAGAGTAGGAGAAAGGTCTCAATAGTTGTACATGTTTCAATTGTCGAACAGGGTTTTGTTAACATGTGTTCCATTGATGGAATATATTAGTGTGTATAAATAGTGAAGTGCACTAGAAGTTGAATATGTAGTATCTAATATTTGTTCAACATTTGCTTGAAAATTAAAAGTAACCAATATCACATCTTGGCAAGTAAGACTCGAGTATTAATACTCTAATGTACAGCTATTAGTACTCCAAAGGTTAAGTTTTGGTCATAGATTCAAAAAATGCATTTTATGACCTCTTGTGATAAAGTTGGTTATATTGTAAAATATATAATGAAGGTTAGCATCTTGAAGCTTGAAAAAAAAAAACTTAGGCTATTTGAAGGTTCACATCTTGAAGCTTGAATTTTTTTAAACATTTGGTTTCTTGGGAGACCATTTTTGTTGTAGTTATGGAACTCATGGAAAATACATTGAAATTGAATCCTTCCAGAAAGGTCCCACTAGCCATGCACCCTAATTTTGGACAACAAATCAAGGTGCCATAACATCACATTACATTTTGAAAATTTTACCCATTTTAATATATCATCTTAACTACTTATAATGATATATTAAAATGGGTAAAATTTTCAAAATGTAATGTGATGTTATGGCACCTTGATTTGTTGTCCAAAATTAGGGTGCATGGCTAGTGGGACCTTTCTGGAAGGATTCAGTTTCAATGTATTTTCCATGAGTTCCATAACTACAACAAATATGGTCTCCCAAGAAAGCAAATGTTTAAAAAAATTCAAGCTTCAAGATGTGAACCTTAAAATAGCCTAAGTTTTTTTTTTCAAGCTTCAAGATGCTAACCTTCAAATGTCCCAAGATTATTTCTGGAATCTCTTTGTGTGTTTAATCTATATTTGTTCTCATTTATAGATCTCTATTTTTTGGGATCTTGTATTTTTTTTGGGGTTTAATTCACATTTGTTTTCATTTATAGAGATCAAGGGAGGATATATTAGTTGTGTGCCCTAACTTTGTGCTTATGTAATGTTTAAATTGTGCCATGTTAACATGCAAAATTGGCGTTGATGGATAGTGTAGCATGTTGATTTTGTGAGTCCAGATATTGAACATTTAGTGTCGCAGTTTTGTGATTTTGATTGTTGTGCAAAGGGTTATTATGGTGTTATTTTGAAGGATCAACTGGTCAGTGATCATAATATAACCCACAAATTTAAGTGGGTGCTAAAAGTTGAGCATTTAAAATTCAATTTATATGCCTAGCCCATAGAATGAATACATTTGGTTTGAGGTGGCAAGGCATTAATGTCTCATCATCTTGCAATTATTAGCCATTGCCATGTGTTCAATGTGTCGATCATTGTGCTATTTGATGTTGATTTTTTTGCACTTCCATTCCCATTGGTCATCACATTGCATGCGTGTTGTTGAAGGAAAAAGGAGATGGAGGGAAGAACAATAGCAATTGCAAGATTGCTTGTTGTCAGTTGTCAATGTTATGTACAAGGGATAGGGGAGGTTTTTTATATTTTGTTAACATTGTGACCCAAATTGTTTAAAAAAGGTTAATATGGTTTTGAATTTTGTTGTAAATAAAATAATTTTGTTTGTTTGCTTGCCATTCTTCCTTGCATTTTTAAATTGTAGTTAAGTTTAGTGTGTTTTGTGAATCATTCAAAATGAGTTATTTTGACTTGAAAGTTTTGATGGTAGTGTTAGGATTTAATCATTTGCATTTATTTCACCAATGCTTGGTTTGCCATTGTTGTTTATTGATGAGGTTTTTTTATATTTCGCGAAGGTTTTGATCCATATGGTTTTTTATACCTCATTAACGTTGTTGCCATTTGGTTTTGGAAATGATATACAATTTTTTAGTCATATTGTCAATTATTAATGTGGCTTACACCTACTGTAGTTGTTATGTGGATCGCTCGGAATGAGTAATTTTGGCATGTAAATTTGAATGGCAGTGTTAAGAACTCTTTTATATAAGTGCTTTATTGTTGAATCTTTGGTTAATAACATGACACACACAATGCATATGCTTGGTACAAGATGACAAAGCATTGATTTATCACCACAATTAATAGCCACTGTTTCACATTCATTTTGTCCATGTTTGGTTATTTTATGCCACCTTGCTTGCCTCTTTGTCCCCTTGTCCCCATCATGGCATACATTGCATGAGTGGTGTTGTTGAAGGGAAGAGGAGATGGAGGGTCTCAGAGATGGTATGTTGGGAAGAACAACAATGGTAGCATGAACATTGGCCCTAGCTATTAATAGGGGAGGTTTTTAATACCTCATTAAGGCTATGGGCCATATGGCTTTTTATATTGCGTTAATGTTGTGCTTCATTGCTAAATCTTTGAATAATAAGGCTTAAACCCTACTACAACAATGCCAAATGCTTGCCTACTCTCTTGGCTTCTTCATCTTTTTGTTAAGCCATACCCCCACCTACTTTGTAAGTGGTGTTTGCTTTCTCCATTTCTCTGTGCTATTTCTGTATTCTCTTTGCTTTCATCATTTATCTATTGTGTGATGGTATTGGTGTTTTGACTCTAGCAAGGCTTCGACTTCGTTCACATAGACATTTTGTAGGTCTCAGTTCTTGCAAGGGAGCTTTTTCTTTCATACCTCACTAAGGTTATGAGGCAAATGATTTAAAAAATAGAGTGGTTATGAATATTTGTTAAAAAATAAATAATATTATTGATGTGTGAATCTTTATGTGATTTCTCATATTGTGGTAATTGCGGTTCAATTTAGTTTAGTTGGTCTATGAATCATAGGGAATGAGAATGTTTTCCTATGTGCATTGAAATGGATGTTTTTGTAAAGTGTTATAGGTTTATTTTTTATAACATTATATGATAAAATGGTCTTAGAAAAACTAACGGCCATTTGAAGTTAACATGTGTCATTGGTGGTTATCGTGATTTCATTAATGATATGGTTGGCTTAACTTTGTTTAGGGTTGTCTGTTTGCAATTCTCTATTATTATTAAATACATTTAAAATGAGAGCATTTTTTTGTTGACTACATAAAGCAATCAAAGTCGCCTTTTAATAAAGGATTTTGTAAAGAATCTTCATTATTAAAAGGTGACTTTGAATATCCTTGACAGTGAATTAAAAATTTCAAGTTTTCAATCAATGATTCCACCTTTCAGCGTTCCCTCAATGCAACAACACATTTAGGGGACAATTATTATGGATTGCATATTTCAACAAATTTTTCATTATTATGAGTTTGCAAGTTATAATTATATGAGGATTAACAAGGACAAGTCATGAGCTAAAGGGTCTTATGGTTTGGAGTAAATTATTTCAATTTTGTAGTTATTTTATTTTGTTGAGCGTGAATGATATTGTAAGAAGGATTATTTGCATAGATGTAATTCTTAGAAAAAAACATTTTTCATTTATTTGTATTTAGGTCGTCTATTACGCAAGTTAACTTTAAATGGTTAGAAATTTATCTAAGTCACAATTCGTCTTCTTCAAATGATTCACAAATCGGTGACACTAAAATAAACTACAGTAATTACAGATTCATAGTGTTGGTGAGATATAATTTTTTTTCATCTTTTAGTAGTGATGGCTACATAAAATACAATTATTAATTGTGTTGAAAAATACCAATGCAATTTGAGAGTGCAAATTGATGGGTACATATAATCACAATATTATACTTAAACCATAAATTTAATTAAACTACAATTATTACAATTTAAGAATTTACATAATGATTCACAAATTCAAAAAAAATATTTATTTTTGAACATAGATTCGAAGCCATATTCACATTTTCACGTTCAATTGTATAGGAGTGAATGAAATTACAATGTATTGTGTAGAATTTTATTTCATATGAATCAATATTGAATGACTATGCATTGCAATTTGGGTGAAATGAAAATTGAAACAAAATTTTATATTATAAGCTACTGTTGAAAAGTTTTGAATATGAATTTAGTTTTTTGGTGAGTTTTATATGTTTTCTTCAATCATGCAAGGACTTCGACTGGAGTAGTAATGAACATTCAAGAAAAAACAAATAGAAGATAAAATGGTTGTATAGTTGAGCATAAAATGTTGTGAAAAATGATAAGTTGGTTTAGAAGTTTGCACATATTGTATAACTTTCATAGGATTTTAAGTGTTGATAGTAAGTGAAATGATATATTGTATTTGACAAGTAAAATAAAATTTATATTTTTGAACTCAATATTTACGTTTATCTATATATATTTTAAATCTAGATACTTGTAATTAAAATATTGTGTATTAATAATAGTACAATATTTTGTGGACATGTTATCGATTTTTTATGAATGTGTAGAAAAATAATATTCAAATATTGGGTACAAATGTGTTTGTAATGAATGAAAAAAATATTTATTATTAATTAAAAAATATGTTGGGCGTCATACCTTCTATTAACCTCTCAATTATTAATTAAAAAATATGTTGGGCCTCATACCTTCTATTACCCTCTCAATTATTGGACTTTGCTCAACTATTGGGTCTTTTCCCTTGATGCAATTTAAAACAAATATCATCCATAGTTTTTGGTTAAATGTATTGAGCCAATTGACAATTAAATTCCACTTAAATAAAAGGGCTTTTCAAATAGAATTTAAGTTTTTGGGGGAACATAAGAGATTGATATTTAATAGGGTGTGACTAATACTAATCTTTATTGTGACTAGTTTTGTTTTAGGCATTCATATTGGGGGTCCAGTTCTTTAGATTCATCTCACATAGCATATTCCCTCTCACGCCATCTAAATGCTACCATGTGTACTATCGTGTCAAATACATCATGTTTTGTTAAAAAAATTTGTGATTGATCAAAGAATGACACATGGCTTTAGGTGTTACCTTCATGACTGAATCAGGGGTTGCATAATTTTTTTTTGAAACATGTAAAAAATATGAGTCACTTGAATATTGTTTTTCTTAACTCGCATGAAGAGCAATGCGTCAAGCCCTTTTCCTTAGTGCATCGAATAATTGCATACGTAGAAAAATTAAATCATTAAAAATCACTTTCACATTTTTGCCAACGCAGTGCTTAGCAATCAAATATACATGAATTGTATCATATGGAGCCAACTACCATGGTTTTCTTAGCTCACATGAGGAGCAGTGTGTCAAGCCCTTTTCCTTAGTGCATCGAATAATTGCATATATATAAAAATTAAATCATTAAAAATCACCTTCACATTTTTGCCAACACAGTGCTTAGCAATCAATTATACATGAATTGTATCATATGGGGCCAACACCCATGGTTGCTTGCAGAAGGGAAACAAAACAGGGTCTAATTGGATACCTAGATTTCTTCTTTCAAAGAAGATTCCACTGAAATCATCAGGGTAAACCCAAAATTCATAGTGACTCAAAACAACTAAAATTGATGTTGGTAAATTATCTAGTTAAATTTGAGACTATAATAATAATGTTAATCTTACTTGGCAAGTAAAATGTAGAGTTGGAAGATGATCTTCAACTCCACTTTGACGTTTATTCTCACTAGTTTTGGCATGCATTTTGTTGTCTATCATAGCAATTTTGCAAACGATACTTGCGACATCACTTTTATTAGAACTGGATTGCCCCATGCTCGCTATATTTTACATCTACACTTTGCCTTGCTCGCTTGCTTTGCTCCTAAAACTTTTCACAAGGCATAAATATTTTCACACAAAAACAAAAAACATAAATTATGTCATTGTTTACTATTTTCACATATGAGATCACATGCATTAAATCCTTAGTTATCACTTCCATTCTCATTTTTATGCAGTCTACAAAATAATGGGATGAATTACCTTAAGAGTGATGTTTTGATATTGGAGAGAAATTCAATATCGCTGTAAAACGAAGGCCTCCCAACACAATCACATGACAAATAAATGTTATCATGGGGTGCACTCTAGCACATGATGAACTTGTCTCATTGTATTTAAAAATTGCGTTATCCGTTGTTTTCCTTTTCTTTTTGATATAGATCTTATTATACATATTAATATATTTATTATATAGTTTCATACTATTTATTTGGAATAAATTTTGACCTTAATACTCTCTGTTTAGTATGTATTTGTAGATATGAAAAGCTATTCATGGTGCATTGTCATTGCCCCTCACCATCGCAACCCAGCTCACTTCAAGTCTTTTAGTGCTTTCATGTTCTGCTTGGCCTTGCCCTTCTTCGTCTTTTTGCCATTACACAAATTGTCTATGAAATAAAATGTCTTCCCCTGATACAATTCATTGTCATGTTGTATGAAGGAACACACCACCTCATTTTCCACTATCACCTCCATCAGAAATATCAGATAATTGTTGATTAATAATACATACACAAAAGGTGAAATGAGGTTGACAATTTCAAGAGAGATAAGAGTGCCGATTTACACCCTTTCATTTTACAAAACCCTACTTTACCAAAACAAATAATTACATCCCTTTTGAGGTTAGTGGTAATGATGTTCAAGTGAGGTACAAATATTGATTTAAAATATTTTACTTTATAAAACCCCGCTTTACCAAAACAAAAAATTACAACTATAACATAATTTACACTCATCATTATGGTAGTTACAGTGTACACAAAGGAAGCTATAACAAAATGGGTGGTGCGTAAATTGAGATACATCAGAGTGTCATACCACTCCAAGAGAGTATGAAAATATTGGTGGGGATTCAAACCTAAGTTTAATAAACTACCCAAAATCGGTAATGCTTGTGGCCCTGGGAGTAATTTCATCTCTCCTCCAATCACCGAGGTATGAGGTAAGTGTCCATGGATTTCAAGTGAAAATTATGCCATCCCTTCCAATGTAACTTGCACATTTAGGGAAACTGCTAGTACTAATCTTTATGAACACAGAAAACCATATGGATTTAAGATGCCAACCTTAAAACATTCCAAGTTTGTTTTTGGGATCCCTTTCCTTGTTTAATCCACATTTGTTCTCATTTATGGAGATCTATATCTATATAGATCTCTTTATAAATGACAACAAATGTGGATTAATATAGATCTCTATATATGAGAACAAATGTGGATTAAATAAGGAAACATACAGATCTCCATAAATGAGAACAAATGTAGATTAAACAAGGAAAGAGATCCCCAAAACAAATTTGGGATGGTTGAAGATTGATATCTTATATCTTGAATATTTTGAAACATTTGCTTTTTTTAGGGCTATTTTATTTGTAGTTATGAAACCCATATATATATATATATATATATATATATATATATATATATATATATATATATATATATATATATATATATATATATATATATATATATATATGCAACATTAATCTTTAAAGGAGTATATATATGCTCCTTTAAAGATTAATGTTGCAAAAATATGGTTTTCTATGTTCATAAAGGTTAATATTAGTCACACTCTGTTTAGTATTTAGCTTCCTCAATCTCTTATGACGCTCTAACAAAAACTTGACTTCTATTTGAATAATCCTTTTATTTAATTGTTAGTGCATCAATACGTTTATCAAAGAACTATGAATCATGTTTGCTATAAATTGCATTGTTTGATTCATGTATTTACGTAACTACTCATATCTATGTTAAATCCCAATTAATACATATACCAATGATCTATTAACAAGGGAACACAAAGCACTTTTATAACCACGTGTAGATACCTAATCATGTGTCATTATATATATGTACTTATTGATTCATTGGTTTAGATTAGGATCTTGTTGGCGTATATTTCTTAGTGTTTGCTCAACTCTTGACATGTTCTTTGGGCTTTGTTTGACTTTCGACACATTCAAATCTACATGCCTCTTGTCAATTCTCCATGTTTATCTTCATTCGTCTTTGTTCTTCCTTCTCTGGTTCCTCTTCATCTTGTTTTTCTTCTCTTCTCTAGTTTTCTTTCTCTTCCTCATGTTTTATATTATTTTTTAGCTTCTTTCTAGAAATGTAGTAGTATGGTTCAAGTCTACCATAATCATACCACTATGGTTGTAGTCTACCATAATGATAATACTATGTTTCTGATTGTCTTTTTTGTGGGCATTTTTTGCCCTTGTTTTGGGTTCCTTAGGGTATTTGTTCATCTTTTGTCAATGTTTTCTCCTTCTTGTGTGTCAACTAATTTGAATTTAAGGATTCTATATATATCTAGGTAAATTGATGCATGTAGAGAGTCACCAATTTTGCATTAGATCTATTTTTTGAATTTGTAAAACAAAGGATTCTATTTTATTAGAGCAACATCCCCATGTTGAAAACAAAAGTGAAGCATTTAGTGAATGAGCATATAAAACTTACTACTTGTTGCATTCATTGAAAAGATAAAGGTTGTAGCACTTGCATTATACATGATTGTTTTTTGCATTGTATTATACTTGAGTTTTGATTGCCAAATTATAAAATACGTAAGGCTTTAATAGTAGTCCATTAACCCCTTTAGTTTCATGGTTATCCAAGGAACTAAGAGTTCATTAGGATTTCAAGAAAGGATATCAATTTCTTAGACATCTATACAAAATTATAGAAAAGTGAGCAAGTTTTTTAGATTCCAAGTGTAGAGGAACATGGTTGTCAAATTTATTTTGCAGAGTATTACAATTATAAAAAAAACATAGTGGTATGGTTTAATTGAGTGTTGTGTTTTTGGTATTTTGGCCAAAATCCTTTGTTTGCTTCAAGTTTTTGGGTTTGATGTGCATTGCATTCTGACCTTGTTTCCCACTATTTGTTTCTCTCCATTGCCTTTATATTGACAACAATATTTTATTCTTTTAAGAATACCCTCTTCACACATTTCAATTATTCTAGAATATTCTTCTATGTAATTAAGTTTGATTTTGTTGTGTTATTATTGTAGAGCTGAATTACAAATGTTCATTGGTGTACACATATAAATTTGTATGGTGGACTTGAATTAAAAATGTTTATTGGTGTACACATATATATTTGGTATTACACAATTGGCAACATTAGTTTTGACATACATAATTTATGCATGCACTTAACTCTTGTTTATATATATTTTTAGTCCTTTATCAATCTATAGACTTGCCCAACCTAATTTGTTGTCATTCGTATATAAAGTCTTCCTAGTTTGTGCCTTAATGCTCTATTATACTCTAAGTAGATTGGCGACATAGTGTTTAGGGTTTTCAAACCTGAAGACAAAAAAACCTTAGTCAAGTTTTGAATCCCTACTAGCTTAATTCCATTGGGTGACTAGTTGGTTTGAACCCAACTTCGAATCATGGATTCAACTAAGACATGGCCCACAAAGTAACTGATAAGGGTGTGGGTTTCTAGCTATTGGCAAGCATTATCGAAAGTAGGCAAATCAAGTAAAATGTTAGGTTGTGGAGCTAAAAGTTTCACTGTTATGCAAATGGTAGAGGTTGAGTGTCACAGTAACCGACGTCGGTCAGGCAAATCGGCGTCGGTCAGGGGTAGACCAGAAGCTGTCGACATCGGTCATTCATCGATCGACGTCGGTCGTTTGTGCGTTCTAGTCTAATTTTAGACGGACAGTTAGTTTGCATGTACAGACTAATTTTAGTCTTGAGTCTGTGTTTCTAATTATTGTAATTGGGAAGTCTAATTATTGTTTGGTTTGGGATCTATTTAAGAGACCCATGGGGCTATATTGTAATTGAAGAACAAGTCTAAGGACAAAAGGATTAGATCCTTCACTTGAAGGCAAGAACAACAATTGGGTTGGTTGTCTGAAGGTGTGTAAGATCAGTTGATCTGCAGGTAGCAAGATCAGGAAAATCTACATGGTAAGTAAGATCAGTTGGTCTGCAGGGTGTGCAAGATCAAGAAGGTTTGCTTGGTGAGCAAGGTCAGTTAGATCTGATGTAAGGTAGGCAAAGCAACCATTGAGTTGATTGTCACCGGTACGGACTGGAAGTAGGCAACAACAACCATTGAGTTGATTGTCACTTACTGGTGGAGGGAACAACTCGGTTATTGAGTTGTGATTGTAATTGATTGAGAGAGAGAAATCTTGAGGGAGAATTATTGTACGCCCAAGAGGTGTGGAAAGAGTGTGATTTTTTCATTGTATTTCCTTCTGGAAGAGTGTTAATACAAGATTGTATTGTCTCTCATAGTTTGTGTTGATTCTGAATTCTAGTTACATATTACTTCTGGTTAAATTCCATGTTTAGTTGCTTATACAAAGGTAATCAATTGTGCTCTTAATGAGTAGGATCCTAACAAGTGGTATCAGAGCTTGGTTCACTAACAGGTTCACTAACAAGTGGTAGAGCGGGTTAGTGTTTGTTGATTATAGGTCACTCTTAGGGGTTTTTGATTGAGTGGGAGTAAAGCAATGGAAGAAGAAAGTAAACTAAGAATGGAAAAATTCAATGGCAAGAATTATCAATTATAGAATTGTGGAAAGAAAGGGCATGTAAGAAAAATTGTTGGTTGGTAGAAGATCAGCATGAAAGAAATAAAGAAGCAAATGATGCAGGTATTGTTGCACATGATTCTCTTATATGTTCCTTGGATAAAGTAAAATCTTGGATTTTAGATTTTGATGCCTCTTTCCATGCAACCCTAAATAGAGTATTTTTCCATGATTATGTCCATGGAGACTTTGGAAAGATTTATTTAGGGGTTGGTGAGCCTTGTCAAATTGTTGGCAAAGGGAAAGTGTGACTGAAATTACAGATGGGCAACACATGGGTGTTGAAGGATGTCATGCATGTTCCCATCCTAAAGAGGAGTCTAATTTCTGCAGAAAAGCTAGGTGATGAGGATTGCACAGTAACTCTCACAGCAGAATCTTGGAAAGTTTCCAAAGGTGCACTTGTATTAGCAAGAGATAAAAAACTAGGTACACTTTATCTATCTACTTGTATTACTGATTCTCTTTCTATTTTATCTACTTCAGATGTAGATGCAAAGATGTGGCTCTGTAGGCTTGGTCACATGAGTGAGAAGGGAATGGATGTTCTTAAGTCAAATGGTAAGCTTTCAAATTTGAAAAGCATAGATCGAGATTTCTGTAAGCAATAAAAGAAAGTGAGGTTTCTTGAAACTGGGTCAACAAAGAAGGTAACTTCTATTGGAGGATCACAGTATTGCATAAAAAGAAAATCTAATATTTTTGATAAAGTTAAGAACTAGAAAGCCTTGGTTTTCCAGGAGAAGATGATGGACAGAGATCAGCTCAAGAGGTTGAATAATTTTGAGTAGGGCAGTGTTGATTTGGACAAGATTATGATCCAAAATGAGCTCGCGGATAAAAATCATCACTCACAGAAAAACACAGTTACCGACGTCAGTCAGGTGAGAACTGACGTCGATCAGGCAGGAATCGACGTCGGTCATGTGCAAACTAAAGTCAGTGATGTCAGGTAGGTGGACACCGACGTCGGTCAAAAAATTGATGTCGATGATCAGGTGGAAATGACATCGATCGGGTGCAGACCGAGGTCAGCCAGAAGTGATCGACATCGATCACTGTTAGAATGAATTTTGGGCAGACAGCAAGCTATAAGGGAGTCTCAAACGCCCATGTGGAGGTCTGAAAGGGTAAGTAAGCCTCAAATTCATTATTCCCCTTCTTTATACTACTTGGTGCCCATTGATGGTGGAAAACTAAGAAGTTTTAAAGAGGCAATGCAGGTAGAATCCAGAAAATAGTGGGAGCATGGCATGAATGAAGAAATTGATTCCTTGGAAGAGAACCAAACGTGGGATTTGGTAGAGTTTTCAGTCAAAAGGAAAGCACTGAAATATGAATGGATTTACATGTTAAAGAAAGAAGAGAATGGATAGGTGAGATAGAAGGCTAGGTTATATGGTCTTGAGCAAGCTCTAAGACAGTGGTATAGGTTTGACAGGTTTATGACAAAGCATGATTTTAGTCAATGTCAATGTGACCATTGTGTTTATTTTACCAGGTTGGATAATGGTCGCTACATTATCTTATTACTGTATGTAGTGTATATGCTTGTTGCAGGATCACACATGCAGGGAATTGCTGAGCTAAAGGTAAAAGTAGCTCAAACATGTGCCAGGAAGGATTTAGGAGGAGCAAAGAAAATCCTTGGCATGAGTATTTCTAGATACAGGAAAAATCATAGGTTGATTTTGTCTCCAGAGGATTATGTGAATAAGGTAGTGGAGAGATTTGATATGCAGGATGCAAAATTGGTAAGCACACCTATGGTTGGACAGTTCAAGCTGAGCTTAGAACAGTGTCCTAAATCGCATAATGAGGTTGGGTACATGGTATGTACTAGACCTGAATTCACCCAAGCAGTGGGAGTTGTCAGCAAGTTTATGGCCAATCCAGGAAAAGAGCACTGCAAAGCAATTCAGTGGATTCTCAGATATTTAAGAGGGACCAACAGCAGGCATTTGTGCTATGGAGGGTCAAACACTTCTCTACATGGGTATGTAGATTCAGATATGGTAGGTGACTTTGGATGGCAGGAGAAGCACCACAGGATATGTGTTCACTGTTGGTGGAATGACGGTTAGCTAAATTTTAGAGTTGCATAAGGTTGTTGCAGTCACGGTGGCTAGCAAGGATAAGAACCCTACATATATGTTAACAGAGCCGAGAACAAAGGAGAAGTTGAATCTTCATTCAACTTTTGTTGGTCTTCAAGATTGAACTTGAAGAGGGATACAAGCCAAAAACAAATTAGAGGATGTACACGTGCAGCTGTTTATCTCCAAGTGGAAGATTGTTAGGTTGTGGAGCTAAAAGCTTCACTGTTATGCAAATGGTGGAGGTGGCTGAGTGTCACAATAACCGACGTCGGTCAGGCAAACTGGCATCGGTCAGGGGTAGACTGAAAGCTATTGACATTGGTCATTCATCGGCCGACGTCGGTCATCTTCAGACAGATAGAGATCGACGTTGGTCGTCTGTGCATTCAAGTCTAATTTTAGATGGACAGTTAGTTTACATGTAAAGACTAATTTTAGTCTTGAGTCTGTATTTCTAATTATTGTAATTGAGAAGTCTAATCATTGTTTGAATTGGGATCTATTTAAGAGACCCATGGGGCTATATTGTAATTTAAGGACAAGTCTAAGGACAAAAGGATTAGATCCTTCACTTGAAGGCAAGAACAACAATTGGGTTGGTTGTCTCGAGGTGTGTAAGATCAGTTGATTTGCAGGTAGCAAGATCAGGGAGATCTACATGGTAAGTAAGATCAGTTGGTCTGCAGGGTGTGTAAGATCAAGAAGGTCTGCTTGGTGAGCAAGGTCAGTTAGATCTGCTGTAAGGTAGGCAAAGCAACCATTGATTTGATTGTCACTGGTACGAACTGGAAGTAGGCAACAACAACCATTGGGTTGATTGTCACTTACTGGTGGAGGGAACAACTCGGTTATTGAGTTATGATTGTAATTGATTGAGAGAGAGAACTCTTGAGGGAGAATTACTGTACGCCCAAGAAGTGTGGGAAGAGTGTGATTTCTTCATTGTATTTTCTTCTGGAAGAGTGTTAATACAAGATTGTATTGTCTCTCATATTCTGTGTTGATTCTGAATTCTAGTTACATATTACTTTTGGTTAAATTCCGTGTTTAGTTGCTTATACAAAGGTAATCAATTGTGCTCTTAAGGAGTAAGATCCTGACATAAAACATTAAGAGGAGAATCTTGAGCTATGGATCATGGTAAACTTTTAGAATAAACTTGTGTACTCCCTTCGGCACCATGGTTGATTTCTTTCCATTGAATTGCATCAAATGATGTAAGCTCCCAAGGAGAGCCAATTAAATAAGGAAAAAATTGCCTAAAGTGTAGAAGCCCAAGAATCAAAAGCAATAAATGTAGCTAAAAAGTCCTGCAAGGCCGAGTAATATGATAGTAGTGTGATAGAGGGGAGAATACCCTAATTAAGACTAGACATGACATGCCCTCCTATTTGACTCATCTCATTATAGAATTCAAAACCAATTTTCTTCTCAGTTCAGTTGCAATCTAATTTTCAATGCTAACTTTATTAACATTTTAAGGTCAATGTTAAATAGATAATCATCATCACAATTTATACTTATCACATTTTTCACATCTTTGTCACTAGGTTGAGATATAACTAAAATGCTTGTTTAAAGATTTTTTTTAAAGCATTTAAACAAAAGTCCTTGACATGTTTAAAACTAAATTCCTAAAATTTTCCATAAAGGCACTTTAGGAGTAGATCTAACTTTCCTTTTAATTTTTTGTTATAGATGATGGTTTTTTATCAAAGCTTGAACCAGTCTAGGACACAATTGAAGGCCCAGATCCCCATGTAATACCACATGTATACCATATATTACCAGATACCTCAAGAATATCCAACTGCCACTAGCAGCGTTGAGAATACAACCAATGACCCAACTGGCCTCATGTACCTTTCCAGATATTTGAACTTGGGTGGGGCTTGAAACAACTAAGCCACTTAACGAACTCACCCATATCTCATTGACTAAATTTGGGTATAATAATTTTTATACCCAGAATGTCCAAACCAACAGTGAATATTATTTCTATCCATGGGTTGTGGACTTACCATGTTGCATTGAACATAGATTTCAAGCCACATTCTGACCCCCATCGTATTGAACACTAAGTCGATAGTCCATTGCATTAGATATTTTTCATGAATAACTCGTTGTAGCTTAGTGTGAGAACAACACTAGAGAGTGGTCATTCCAGGGAATGGGCCCTAAGACCTCCCACTTCTAACACTCAGCTCACTTACCACTAGGCTATCATCATCGAGTTATAATCCTTTTAGTATAAGTACAACCTAATAATTTTATTTATGTCCCTTGCTATATAATTTTACAACCATCAAACACTATAATATAATTATCAATATGCAGAAATAATATCAAACGGTCACCAACATTTAAAATGATGGTCTTAAGAAAATATGAACGTGCCTAGAGTTATGTCAGCTCCCTGTGGCATTCCCTATTGGTATCCTCATTATTTTTCTCTCCACCTCCTTCCTCTTCTTTCAGCGTGTTGCGTTTGTAAGAACCCTTACAATCATGTGCCAAAAAATGTACCATATTTATTTTTAAATTATTTTAATTTATCATCTCAAAACATTTCTTACTACTTCCATTCCTTACTAAACAATAACATAACCAATTTTTTTATAATTCATTCACATGTGATAATTAAATCAAACTAAATTCACAATTCTATGTACAATAGTTATCAAATCAATCATACTTTTGGTTTTCATCATGGTAAATGAATTTTGGTTTTCAAATCAAAAGTCATACTTAATGCTAAAATCAAGGCATGCATAATGAAATATACTTTCATTTTAAATGTAAAACTAAAAATAAATTCATAACACAATTTTGTATTTATTGCTAGTAATTGAAGTAGCCATCACAATAAATGACTAAGGATACATCTTACAACTACAATGCAACAATATCTAAGTAGGCATATCAACTTTCATCTTTTAAAAGTTTAATAGATTGATTCCAATATAAAATACAACTCACAAATAAATAACTTAAAATTGCTTACAACATAATTTCAATCTTTCCATATAATATTCAATATATTTACCAATCGATCATAAGAGAAAGTCTTCATAATGAAATCATTTATAGATATGCAATCCATCACCGTCTTTGAACACCAAATAGAAAATAAAAGAGAGAAAACACCATTGAATGGATTTTCTTCCAACCATAGAGCCTTATGGACCCCCCATGCACCTCTCATCCATTGAGAGTGGCCCTTCCCTTCCATAAAGGTGCTAGATATAAAAAATTGACAAATAGAGAGAATCCTAGAAGGTAGAAACAATTTAGTGTATCATTCCATGTAGTACAATAGTTTGAAACACTACTCCACATAGTAGAATAGGTCTGACATGTTGCTCTATGCAGTATAATAGGTTTGACATACTACTCCCCACATTATAATAGGTTTGACATATTGATCCTCACAATAGAATAGTCTCCAGGCTTCAAACCCCAATTATCCATTTTTACATACATAGGAAAATATTACTATTCTAGTAATTATGAGTCTAAACTAAGACTTAATACAAATTCTAATAGCAAGATTTATGTATGACAAACATAATTGTATCGCCAATCTAAGGTGTTCCCCCAAGAACATGATGAAAACCAAAAGACCAACTTCTAAAGTGGTTTGATGCCCATAAAAATGTTAATAAAGGACTTATCGTCTATATTTAGAGTAAAACCCATCTCAACAGTGTTCAATTACTTAACATGGGCTCATTTTTCATTATCCCAAGTCAATTTAACATACAAGTGTGGGATATAGGTTGCCACCAATCTCAAGGGATTATTCTTCAATATGAAAAGGTATTGATTGATCATTTTCCATAGATATTTTAAGATTGTACTTAATGAATCCAACATACAATCTCCCCAAATGTCATATTAGGATTTTCCATTTAAAGGCAAAATGTTATTTTTCTAAGGATACAATGTTTATGGATTAAGTAAGTATAAATCATACCCAAATCCAACTTGCAACTTATATATTTATTCTATTTCTCTTGTTATCCTAACAAATATCCATGAATATTAAAACATTTTAATCAACCCATTCCATGATTTGACAGTTGGTCGATATCCCACAATTCTCGATGCAAGGATAAAACCCAACAAGATTTAATAATCTCCTTGATGCATTTATGATTCCCATTCCTTGTTATACATGCATTAATTTCTTTAAGATAAAAAATAATGTTCTCATATCTTGGGACTAACTTAGATAATAAAAAAGGGTGTCTTTTGATCAAGTGATGGTAGCATATGTAAATGTGCCTCACTATATATGAAAGTGATATTTTTGAGATATTAGTACAAGGATGGGTCATACACATTAATGAGACTACAAAGGCTTAGAATGAGCCTTAATATTTATCATATCCTTACGTTTGCTCAACAATTCATAATTCAAAAGATGGCGATGAAGTTTAGAAATGGACTTGTCTTCTATCCCAAAGACCTTTAGTTCATGATTCCAATTTTAAAACATAGAATAGATGTTCTAAAACAAATATCGTTGTTGTCTTAATGATTACCCATATTTATCATAGGGTTAAACAGGAGGATTTGATAGTTGATCAAAGTCTTGGCATCTCTTAGGCAAGTTTAAAATACAATCATCCCTATAAGAGCATAAGTTAGTTGGGTGTTTAAACGAAACATAATCTAAAATAGGCCCCTATTTCTAAGAGAAGACCGTGAAAAGGATCTTGAAGGGTGTGCGTAACTGACTCAGGAGAGTGAGCTACCATGATACCCAATTAATTGATCATCATTAAAGGGTTTGACTATATACTTTTTCATCTAAGCAAGAGGTGAGGATTTATATTTTCCATAGATGTCAAACCTTACATGGGTTGACATGCTTTGTTCATCTTTGTTGAGGTATCTTGAGAATAATGGATCTCCCCATAAGCTAAGTCCAAGCCCTACATCCACAAATCTAGCTAGCAACACATTTTTTACAATATATAATGTGGTGTAATATTCACAATAACTATTATATTATTTTGTACACAATATATACATTAACTCATATTGATTCATATATAATATACACATATATATTGTTATATAGTATTCACAATAACTCATATTGTCTTATCTTAACAAAGTACCCTATTCTAAGATAGAATTTTATCGCCTATTATAAAAACACTATGTCCTGTGTGCCCAACGAGTGGGATCTAGGTTTGTAATACATAATCCATTATACACCTTCTCACTTTATTCCATTAAAGAGCCTTTACTCTACTAAGCATAGAATTTTGCTTTGTTTTACTATAGAGCTATTGATATAATCAAACATGGAACCACAAATTATACTAATGTTATAGAGCATACAATATCTATATGCAGTATGGAGTTTCCATGATTTATTTAACAAGAGTGCACACACAACAATGTTCTTCCTTTAATATATCTAACAATAGGGCTTCATGTTTTAATATAACTAAATTATGATTCCATTCAATGAGTTTTCTCTTCTATTTGAACATTAATATCATATTATTAGTGCACTTTGAGGAAAATGTTATGCATTGGTAGAGCCTAGATATAACTAGGATTATTATTTTGCCTAGATATATATGGGAATTGTTAGGTTGTGGAGCTAAAAGCTTCACTGTTATGCAAATGTGGAGGATGTTGGAGTTAGACAGTCACCGACATCGGTCAGGACAAACCGACATCGGTTAGGGTCGATCGGAAGCTACCGACATCGGTTAAGCATCGGCCGACATCGATCATCTCCATACAAACAAGAACTAACGTCGGACGCCTGTACGTTTCCAAAATTGTTAGTTTGACGAATAGTCAGTTTTCATGTAAAGACTAATTTTAGTCTTGAGTCCACTTTTCTAATTATTGTTTGTTTTGGGATCTATTTAAGAGACCCATGGGGGCTGTATTGTAATCAGGATAGGACTAAGGAAAGGATTAGATCTTTCACTTGAAGGCAAGAACAACAATTGGGTTGGTTGTCTCAAGGGGTGTAAGATTAGTTGATCTGCAGATAGCAAGATTAGGGAGATCTACATGGTAAACAAGGTCAGTTGATCTGCGGTGTAGCAAGATCAAGGAGATTTATGGGTGTGTGTGTGCAAGGTCAGTTAGATCTACGGGATAGCAAGATCAAGGAGATCTGCAACACAACAAGGAGCAAGATCAAGGAGATTTGCTTGTGTATGTAAGGTAGACAAAATAACCATTGAGTTGATTGTTACTAGGTACTGGTATTGTAGGCAAAACAACCAGTTGAGTTGGTTGTCACAAGGACTGGAGGATACAACTCGGTATTGAGTTGATTGTTGGTTGTAATTGATTGTGAAAGAGAGAACTCTTGAGGGAGAATTATTGTACGCCCAAGAGGTGTGGAAAGAGTGTGATTTTTGCATTGTATTTCCTTCTGGAAGAGTGTTAATACAAGATTGTATTGTCTCTCATATTCTGTGTTGTTTCTGAATTCTAGTTACATATTACTTCTGGTTAAATTCCGTGTTTAGTTGCTTATACAAAGGTAATCAATTATACTCTTAAGGAGTAGGATCCTCACAAGTGGTATCAGAGTTGTGTGTTCTAGATCCTGACAAGTGGTATCAGAGCCTGGTTGAAGGTTTATCAGAGCCTGGTTTGGAGCAGGTTAGTGATTGTTGATTACAAGTCACTCATAGGGGTTTTTGTTTGAGTGGGAGTAAAATAATGGTAGAAGAAAGTAAACTAAGAATGGAGAAATTCAATGGCAAGAATTATCAATTATGGAATTGTGGAAAGAAAGGGCATGCAAAGAAAGATTGTTGGTTGGTAGAAGATCAACATGAAAGAAATAAAGAAGCAAATGTTATAGGTATTGTTGCACAGGATGCTCTTATATATTCCTTGGATAAAGTAGAATCTTGGGTTTTAGATTCTAGTGCCTCTTTCCATGCAACCCCAAATAGAGAATTTTTTTATGATTATGTCCATGGAGACTTTGGAAAGATTTATTTAGGGGTTGGTGAGCCTTGTCAAATCGTTGGCAAAGGAAAAGTGCAGCTGAAATTGCAGACAGGCAACACATGGGTGTTGAAGGATGTCATGCATGTTCCCATCCTGAAGAGGAGTCTAATTTATGCAGAAAAGTTGGGTGATGAGGGTTGCACAGTTACTCTCACAGTGGAATCTTGGAAAGTTTCTAAGGTTGCACTTGTATTAGCAAGAGGTAAGAAAGTAGGTACTCTTTATCTATCTACTTGTATTACTGATTCTCCTTCTGGTTTATCTACTTCATATGTAGATGCAAATATGTGGCTCTGTAGGCTTGGTCACATGAGTGAGAAGGGAATAGATGTTCTTAAGTCAAATGGTAAGCTTTCAGATTTGAAAAGCATAGATCGAGATTTCTGTAAGCAATAGAAGAAAGTGAGTTTTCTTGAAACTGGGTCAACAAAAAAGAAGGTAGCTTCTATTGGAGGATCACAACATTGCATAAAGAGGAAATCTGATGTTTTTGACAAAATTAAGAACTAGAAAGCCTTGGTTTTCAAGGAGAAGATGATGGACAGAGATCAGCTCAAGAGGCTGAATAATTTTGAGCAGGGCAGTGTTAATTTAGACAAGGTTATGATCCAAAATGAGCTCATGGGTAAAAATCATCACTCACAAGAAAACACATTTACTAACATCAGTCAGGTGAGAACTGACATCAAACAGGCAGGAACCGATGTCGATCCAGTGGAGACCAAATTTGGTGATGTCGGGTAGGTGCAAACTAACATCGATAAGGTAAGAACCGACGTCAGTCAGGTCGGTCACATGGAACCGACATCGGTCAAGTGTAGACTGAGAGATGACTGGGATCGGTCACTGTTAGAACAAATTTTGGACAGACAGCAAGCTGTCAAAGAGTATCAAACACCCATGAGGAGGTCTAAAAGGGTAAGTAAGCCTCAAATTCATTATTCCCCTTCTTTATACTACTTGTTTCTCATTGATGGTGGAAAACCAAGAAGTTTTAAAGAGGCAATGCAGGTAGAATCCAAGAAACAGTGGGAGCATGGCATGAATGAGGAAATTGATTCCTTGGAAGAGAACCAAATGTGGGATTTGGTAGAGTTACTAGTCAGAAAGAAAGCACTAAAAGACGAATGGATTCACAAGTTAAAGAAAGGAGAGAATAGACAGGTGAGACAGAAGGCCAGGTTATATGGTCTTGAGCAATCTTCAGGACAGTGGTATTTGAGGTTTGACAGGTTTATGACAAAGCATGGCTTTAGTCAATGTTAATGTGACCATTATGTTTATTTTACTAGGTTGGATAATTGTAGGTACATTATCTTGTTACTATATGTAGTGTATATGCTTGTTGCAGGGTCACACATGCAAGGATTTGCTGAGCTAAAGGTAAAAGTAGCTCAGACATGTGCCAGGAAGGATTCAAGAGTTGAAATCCTTGGCATGAGTATTTCTAGAGACAGGGAAAATCATAGGTTGATTTTGTCTCCAGAGGATTATGTGAATAAGGTAGTGGAGAGGTTCAATTTGCAAGATGCAAAACTGGTTAGCACACCTATGGTTGGACAGTTCAAGTTGAGCTATGAACAGTGTCCTAAATCACATGATGAGGTTAAGTACATGGTATGTACTAGACCTGATATTACCCAAGTAGTGAGAGTTGTTAACAAGTTTATGGCCAATCCAGGAAAGGAGCACTAAAAAGCAGTTTAGTGGATTCTCAGGTATCTGAGAGGGACCAACAGCAGGTATTTATGCTATGCAGGGTCAAGCACTTCTCTATATGGGTATGTAGATGCAGATATGGTAGGTTAATTGGATGACAGGAGTAGCACCATAGGATATGTGTTCACTATTGGTGGAACGACAGTTAGCTAGATTTCAGAGATGCAGAAGGTTGTTGCAGTCACAGAGGCTAGCAAGGATAAGACCTCTGTAGATATGTTAACAAATCCAGGAACAAAAGAGAAGTTGAATCTTCATTCAACTTTTTTTGGTCTTCAAGACTGAACTTGAAGATGGTGATACAAGCCAGAAATAGATTAGAAGACGTTGATGTACAGGTACAGGTGCAGCTGTTTATCTCCAAGTGGGAGATTGTTAGGTTGTGGAGCTAAAAGCTTCACTGTTATGCAAATGTGGAGGATGTTGGAGTTAGATAGTTATCGACATCATTCAGGACAAACCGACATCGGTTAGGGTCGATCAGAAGCTGCCAACATCGATTAAGCATCGGCCGACATCGGTCATCTCCAGATAGACAAGAACTGACATCGATCACCTGTGCATTTCTAGAACTGTTAGTTTGATGAACAGTCAGTTTGCATGTAAAGACTAATTTTAGTCTTGAGTCCACTTTTCTAATTATTGTTTGTTTTGGGATCTATTTAAGAGACCCATGGGGGCTGTATTGTAATCAGGATAGAAGGACTAAGGAAAGGATTAGATCCTTCACTTGAAGGCAAGAACAATAATTGGGTTGGTTGTCTCAAGGGGTGTAAGATCAGTTGATCTGCAGGTAGCAAGATCAGAGAGATCTACATGGTAAGCAAGGTCAGTTGATCTATGGTGTAGCAAGATCAAGGAGATCTACGGGTGTGTGTGTGTGCAAGATCAGTTAGATTTGTGGGGTAGAAAGATCAAGGAGATCTGCAGCACAACAAGGAGCAAGATCAAGGAGATCTGCTTGTGTATGTAAGGTAGACAAAACAACCATTGAGTTGATTGTCACCGGGTACTGGTATTGTAGGCAAAACAATCGATTGAGTTGGTTGTCACAAGGACTAGAGGAAACAACTTGGTATTGAGTTGATTGTTGGTTGTAATTGATTGTGAGAGAGAGAACTCTTGAGGGAGAATTACTGTATGCCCAAGAGGTGTGGGAAGAGTGTGATTTCTTCATTGTATTTCCTTCTAGAAGAGTGTTAATACAAGATTGTATTATCTCTCATATTTTGTGTTGTTTCTAAATTCTAGTTACATATTACTTCTAGTTAAATTCCGTGTTTAGTTGCTTATATAAAGGTAATCAATTGTACTCTTAAGGAGTAGGATCCTCACAAGTGGTATCAGAGCTGTGTGTTTTAGATCCTGACAGGAATGTCAAAGCATGCAAAAGGTGCTTTGAAAAATTAATTAACTTTGTCAGATGTCATCCCATGGAACACCATGTTTTTTCAAAATATAAATTAAGTGGTTTTGTTGAGCAGACATAAAGGATTATCAACAAATGTTGTAGCTGTAATGCCCTCCTATAAATCATGTACAATTCATACAACGTAGAAAGATAACATAAAAAGAAGTGTTACACAGTAATGCAAAATTTTCAAGATGATTATATAGTCCAAAAGATAGGGTGAAATTATCAAAACTCATATACAACTTCATTACAGTCTTACACATGGTTGGGATGATTATTTAGAGAGTAAAATGCAGTTTTAGATGCATGATACAATGAGAAATTTTAAAATATAGATTTAATGGATATGGCACCAGTTTAAAAGTCTCACAATAGCCCAACACCGATCTTAATAAAATCAATGCAATATAACCATTACAATGTAGTTTGGTTAATCAAGGTACAATTTTTAAGGGTGAAAGTGCAATTCATAAATAAGTGTAGCACTTTTGACAAGGACATATGAACTCATTAACTAGTCTAAAAAATAGGTATTCCTACATAACAAAACCATGATTCCTTTAATCCAAGTACATTGGATTTTAACACTGTTATTAAGTGGGAAATAATGAGAATAAAAGCACTTTTTGTAGACATCCAATTCTTAACACTATTTCTGTTGAAATTGTCAATATTACTCGAATTGCACTCAAATGCACAATTTAGGCCAAAATCACTAAAAACATGCTAAATGGTTTGAGCTTGTCGTATACAAGTGCTGATTTAGGTTAATGTATCCCTAAATGAGGTAATATATTTTATGTAATTCCTAATTTTGATCAATTCATTTTGAGTCAAAATGATGATTTTGTCTTTTTGTACTATAGATCACTTTTTTCTTCTAATTTATTAGTACACGTCATGTACCTTTGTTATTTTGTGTCGAAAACATCCTAAATGGGAATACAATTTGAATACATCTAACATCACCTTACAATTCTTTTCGAATCAAATTATGACCCAATAATATGACTTTCTGACCATTTTGATTAATTGTGCACCAATTTCCAAAGAATTGCACTAAAATTGAATAATTTTGTTTAAGCTAATTAATTTAAATCAATAGCTTAAGTGAATTTTTCATGGAAGTTATTGATTATTTTATTATTGACATTTTATTCTCAATATCTTCATCACCTAGTGACATGATCTATGGGGTGGCATCCATAAGCTATAAATACAATAAATATCAGCATTATGGACACCCATGCCTAATTAATGCCCCTTCCTCTCAAATCATTATGAGGATATTTATGGATTTAATCACAAATATTAAATTAATTCATGGCAACACATCTCAATCTTCAGATGGATGGTCGTGGTTGATCTTAACCCATTTGAAAAATCTATAAATAAAAGGGCATAAAACATCATTTTTAAGCTAAATTATTCTAAACTTATAATGCATAATTATCTCCACAATATTTCTTTGTGTGTTGATTATTGTGTTTTATTTTCAAGCTTCATTTGATAGGCATAGAGTAGACATATTATCTTGAGCCTAGGTTATACATAGTGGTCTTGAGGCAATGAAGGAGCTTGGCATCCATTGTTGACAAAGATAATAACACTAAATCAAGGGAAAAATCCCACTTGGAGCCACTCTTGGATGGTGGAATCACTTAGGAAGGTAATTGGTATTACTTTATTTCATTATCATTTGCAAACCCCATTGGAATAGGTTGGCTTAGTTTTTTATGTTCTTTATGTATTTTTCATGGATTTATTGACTAATGTTTGACTAACCAACTTTGTAATCCAATCCTACATCTTAGCAGGCTTGGTGGGAGTCATTGAGTCCATTCAAGCAAGGAAGACATCATGGTGATTTCAAATTTATATTTTATTCATTGAAAGTCCTTAAACAATATTTTGTATGCTTGTTTTTCCATGTTTTTAACATTTTTGTACACTTAGGTTACACAGTGACCGTCGACAGTTCTTAGTGATCACTGATGGTTAGAACTAAACGGCCACAGTTTGGTTGCAAGGGAAAATCCATTTAAAAATTTACATTTTGAGCATTTTTTAAAGTTTTTTTTCTAACAATTTGGGTTTTCTAAGTCTCTGGTCTGAACCAAATCATGATCCATAAGGTGTATTTTTGAGTTATTATCCTATCATAGGCTTGCTAAGTTTTTTTTGAAATTCTTTCTTGCTTAAAAATATTTTGAGGTTTCTTCAAGATTATATTGGCTAATCTGAATCTTTAAATCTTTGGTCTAAATATATTTTATGATCTAGGAGGTCTTCCTTTTAAATATTCTATGCTAACAACACTGACAAGTGCTTTTTATCTATATATTTTGATGCCTTCAGGTCTATAGGTAACTGTCAATGATTAAGTTTTAACTAGCCACGATTGGTTAAAACTTAACTATTGATGGTCTTTCAAGAATAGATGACATTCAAAGGTGATTGTTGATGGTCACTATGTTTTGAAAAAAAAACATAGACCCAAGAGCAATAAATCCAAGTTTGCTTGTCTCGAAGTGAAAAGAGCTTCAAAGCTAAACTACACTATCTAATTTTTTATGTAGAACCGATGAAGAAATGATCAATTTGAGCTTAATAAATTCTTTTTAACCTCCTTTTTGGTGCTTAAAAATAACTATGAACTTTCCTTTAGTGCTTATGAGGAAAAAAATTGCTTGTTTATGTTGAGTGTTTTGTGATTGTTTTTCAAAAAAAATTGCAACTTAAGGCCAAAGGGCCAAAGAACATCACCAAACACTTCAATATAGTGCTTTAAAACAAAAATCACTTCAAATTTTTATTCTGTATAAGTCGTCTATCATTGCTTGGTTAAATTTATTTGAGTAAAAATGAATTTGTGCATGTATGCTCTCCCTCTGTCCCCTATAGGGAACTTATGGGATCAAAAGTGTCATTTTCATTTTAAATTGTGTCTTAGTTCAAATTCATAAAAAATACATTATTTAGGCTCTCCCCAAAATCTACATGGTTTGGGTGGTCTAAAAATAACCTATAAAGCCTTTTTACTTAGATTTTATTTCATGCATTTTGTCTTGTGAGGCAAACTTCATTACCTCCAATGAGTTCTATAGGGAAGCTTTGACCTGGGGCCTCATCCCCCAACATTGTCTTCAACCCCTCTCTATGGCGGCGGCGGGGGGCGGCGCGTGGGGGCGTATATAATTAGGATCACCCTTATGGATGATGGTTTGAACAGTTAAACCATCTTTTTGAGTGGCAAGCTAAGCCCAGAACATATGATCATTTAGACATCGCATTACACTGAGCAAACTATGGATGTAGTGATTTTGAAAACGATAAGACTTTTTCAAAACAATCCATTTGACATGGATCCAATTGACGTGTTGCTTCTCTTGTGTGCTAACGTGAAAATTAGTACACATGAGATCAATCTAGATGGTTGTAGCTTGTAGATTTTTAGACAAACCACACTTGTCATGAAAATATTATTGATGTGAGGTACGCCCCAAGGTCCATATCATCATATTGTCACTTGAGAAAGGAGGTATAAAATACCCTACCATATAATGTGTTTTTATTTTGGATGAACACTTAATTTTCTCTCAAGTGCACATATAAATATGGACTTCAACAATATCATGCAACTTTGTCAGTTTAGGGCTTAGAACAATTACTTAATTGAATTTGTCTATTTTAGTTTTAGATTTTTTGGTCTTGATTCAAGTCAAAACTTGCTTGTAAACAAATGTCATAACCAAAACACATTGTCCATAATTTATTGAACAAGGAGGCGTTATGTTGTCCAAGTGAAAATCAATCTTTTCCTTATTCAAAATTTCATCTTAAACATTATGTCATATCATCTAATTGGTGCAGTTATGTTGCCCATTTAAGTCTAAACCACTTGTCAAATTTTCTTTAAGTCCTTCATTAATAATTTAAATTTAAAATTGTACCTTTCTAAGTTCATAAGGTTGATGTGTTAAATTGGGTTGGCCATTTACACTTGACTTAAGGGAACTTGAGTTCAAAATTAAATTTGGATTAAACGCCATTTATAGACTCATTATCATTGTCATCATTGGTGGACTCAAGTCATCTTGCATATCACTCATGCTCTGAGTCCTAGATCATATTTTATACTACCATTCCTATTACCATGTGGTGGCATTGTGCTGCCCATTTGGTTCTAGTTTTATACTTAGGAATTATCACATGTTTCCACATCATGAGTTTCTTGGTTCGTATTTTATCCTTCCTAATACGAAGGGCTTTCTTATAATTTTCTAGTAGCAACTCATCGAAGTTGAACTAGATTTTATGGTACTGATGTATCATAAAAATTTAGGCTTTGGTGTACTAGTTTTCACCTTAGATTTTTGAGTTATCATACCCTCTTCCAATTCATATGATTTCAACTTTACCCAAGGTTAAGTAATTTCGTGAACACATTCTTCTAATTGTGTGTGGTTCCAAGCCACCCTCTTTTTATAGTCTCTTTGGTACCTTAGTCATTTATTTGGAAGAAAGATCAAAATTCATACCTTGTTTAAAATGTTTGCAAAACATTGATCCAAATCTAGTCAAATGTATAGAGCAATCCTTCTTAGACATGACTCAAAGGTTCACTCTTAGTAGGGTCTATTATGGCCATAGCTATGAGGATGAGCATTTTTATGATGGACAAGACAATTTTGTTGTCTTTGAGGAGATTATTACAATTATAGGATCCGAGGAAGAGTATATTGAATATCAAGAGAACCAAGAAAAAACACTCCTTAGGTTGATAAAATATGGTGCTAGAATACCCTTAGATTTTCTTATGGAACAATTTCACACCTTAGTTAGATAAGGAGAACAATAACGAGAGAATTTTTTCACAAACATTCTAAACACAAACATACCTTCTTCTCCTAATAAGGGTAAGGAAATACTTATAGAGTCAAAACCAATTGATCAAGATTTTGTCACCAAGATTAAGAAAATAAGTATTTAACAAACTCTCTAGTTTCTACTTCAATCCATAATGATGCTTTCAAAGAACAAGGAAATGTGATTAAAACTACGTAACAAACATTGGCTAAGAACACAATAGCAATTGATCAAAGAGTCTTGAATAAACAAAGCAAGACATAAGAGGTTGTGCAAAATGTTTCACTAGACACAGAATGCACATTATTTAATCATCAAGAACCTCTTGACACTTTGCAAATGTAGAGACCCAAACATTCAGTTTGAATTGAGGAGATCCCTTGAGATAATTTGGCTAGTTCATCTAAACCAACATGTACAATGGTAAATAGACAATGAACTCCCCAAAACTAGCAAAACATGGTTGATTCAAGGCAACAAATTCCTTGGAATTGATTACTTACATACTTGACTCAAGGTGTGAACAAAAACCAAGTCAAGGATCATAGCGTATACATCCCTACCAAATCCACACCACAACAGGGGCACATTCCACCCTAACAAAAATAACAGGGGCACATACCACCTCAATACCAACAACAGGGGCACATTTCACCCCAACAATAGTAGGGGCACATACCACCCCAACATAATTATATTTCACCCATGAATGTACCAAACATGCAAGAGTGAAACTCTATGAAAGAGATTGTGATATGATTGGAGACAAATAATAGAGTTAAGAAATACAAGTTCAATGAGATATGTCCATATCTATTTGATCTATCTGTTCTCCAAGTTCCCTTTTTGTCTCATTTTGAGGCACCAAAGTTTGATAAATATAAAGGCAATGGGGACCCACGTGAACACATTCAGGCATTTTTGTATTAGATAAGAGGTTACTTATAGTAGCATGTATTTACTTCGATTGTTCCTGTGAAGTTTAAAGGGGAAAGCTTTAGATTGGCTACTTAAGTTACCCAAGGGATCAGTTATGAATTGTAATGACTTATTTGAAAATTTCATCAACCATTTCTCATACAACATTGAGCATGAATTGATCATTATTGGCTTGTGCAAATCCAAACAATGTGATGAAGAAAGTTTCACTGCATACCTACAGAGATGGAGAGCATTAGCGAGTCACTTTCAACATAATTTGATAGACAAATAGTTGGAAAACATATTTGTATATATTTTACATCATGAAATCAAGCACAATTTATGACTAGCTTATGCTAACTCATTTAAGGAAATTATCGATAAGGGTGTATAGATTGAGAAGGTTCTTATTACCAAAGGCCTTGCCAAGATTTTGGTACAGGGTCAAACTTCAAATCTGACCCAATCTTCTAGTCCAACCATTACACAAGATAAGTCTAAAGGCTTTAATAATAATAAGAACATTGTTGTAAATGGGGTGACTAAAACAAGGCATGTACAAATGGTGCAGGCTCTACCATCCCCAAATGTATAATTAGCTCCTCCTAAGCCACCACCAAATTTTTAGAGACAACCTCCATAGAGGACAAACCACGACAGTTTTAGGGTCTTTATCAAATTGGGATAACCAATTGAAATAGTTTTCCAAAAGCTCATAGCCACTAATATGATTGTATGGCTAGTACCAAGGCCATTTCCTCAAGATAACTGAAACGTGATTGGCACAAAGAGAATGAATGGTGAAACTTTCTTTGTGTTGTTGATCATGGTTCCTATCATTGCATCCAATTACAACATATTATTAAATATCTCATTGAGAGTGGCAAGGTTGAGATTAAATTGGCCCCTAATTAGGACACAAATCAAGATATGGGAATCTGCAAGGATCCCTTTCCTTGACATAATTAACCACCACCAAGGAACAACCAAAACCAAAGACATAGGTAGAATTAGAACCAAAATCAGGGTCAAAATTATAATCAACATGAACATAATCACAATCATAATACCCATACTAACAATTTAGGTTACAACAATATGCCTTACGACTATAACAACATTGTGGGATGCATTTCTATAACCCACATTGCCATTGTTACTATCAAACCATGTGAAGCATCTCATGATCCTCATAGTATGGGACCTATTATTATAGGGTCAACACCCTCTCCCTTTAGTAATACCACGTTGAGTTCACATAATTTAGTTTTAACTTCATTTGCATGGGTTACTATTTCTAGACAACACCCTTCTTCTAATTATAATGGCTCCTTGATGACTCAATTATAACAGTACAACTATATGCATGTGAGTCACCCTATAATGCCCTTTTCCTTCATCTTATGATTATATTAGCTCCCCACTACCTCTATGTTACGTAGTCACAACTAGATGCTCGTGAGTTACTCTTCAGCGTCCTTTGCCTACTTCTTCCATATAACCCAATATGAACATTGCATCAACTAATCCAAAGCTTACTACTATGTCAGCCAAAGCCAAGTCATTTCATCCCAATGTCAAAAATCCTTATAGTCTATTGGATCAATTAAGCAAAACCCCCACACAGATTTCCATTTTGGATCTTTTGTGGACATTCGAAGTCCATAGAATTATCCTGAATAATATTTTACAATAATCCATTATTCCTAATGATATAAATCCTAAATAGTTCTAAAACCTTGTGGGACATTTGTCTTCATTTCGTAAAGTAACATTTGATCAAAAAGACATGTCTACACTTAGATCGAGCCATAATAACCCACTGTAAATTGAAATAATCATTGAAAACCATAAGGTTAAGCAGGTTCTCATAGATAATGGTTTGGGGTTGAACATCATATCTATTAAGTTGGTACAAAGATTGGGCTACATTTTAAAATGCATTCAACTAGAGATAATCACCATCAAGGCTTACAACAACATTGAAAAAGAGTTTATTGGCACTATTTGGTTACCAATCATTGTTGGGTCTGTTTCACACCATACATTGATTCATATTATGGACATTGAATTGCATTATAACATATTTCTTGGTCATCCTCATATCCATGCATCCTCATATCCATGAAGTATAAGTCATTCCCTCCACCCTACATTAATGCATGAAGTTTCCCTATGATGGGATCGAGGTTATTATTCTTACCGATCAACATCCTTACAAGTATTACAAACATCTTGAGGATGAGTTATGCAATTATAACTATTATCTAGGTCCTAGATTCATTATGAAGAAGAAAAAGGCTATAGTTTCACATCTACCTCCATCTAATTATATCAACCCTGGTGATATTACTTCCACTTCAGTTGATTCATTTCTTGTAGCTCTTACGAAGCAGGTTATTATTAAAGATGTGAGCATTTCCACGTATAGTCTTAAGGATTCCTTTCATGTTGCAAAGTTGCCTAAAACTCCAAAGACACTCGGTAACCCAAACCTTAAAAGAATCCTAACAGACCCATAATGATTTGGCAATAAAAGAAGAAACAATGAAAACCACTTGTGGTTTTTGTACCTATTATCATACCAAAGAAAGATCAAGAGGCTTTTACCGAGGGAGACTGGTTATATTTTGAAGGTCTTGTTGATTACTTTCAAAATATAAAGTATCCTATCCCTAATCAGATCATGGATCATCTTGATTATATAGGAAAGGAATTGGTCCATGAGTGTAAGGAATCCTAGAACCCTTATCATCTAAAATACCTAATTTGAATCATGGTCTTGGATTTATACTGCTTGGGGGTGACCTCATAACTTTTGATAGTGATTATTTCAAATTGACTAATGATGAGACTCTTGATAGCGATGCAACATCCCATTATAGCCTTTTTGATAAGCTTGTCGAATATACCTATCTGATTATAATGCCATTTTGACCTCAACTATTAGAGCTTCCCATCCTAAATCAAGAACCTATCTCACTATTAGAGCTTTTGTTCTTGAAGTAAGATCTACCATTAGAGCTTCCCCTATTGAAAAAGAACCCCACACCTTTATTGGAGCTTCCCATCCTGAAGCAAACCCTCATTATTCCCTATGCCTTTGCCATCCCGAACTCATTGATTAGGACCAGCAAAATTTAATCATATGGCTTGATGAGTTTCAAAATGAAGAATCAATTGCAAAATACATGGGCCTCCGAGATGGATTGCCCATTGGTGATAAAAAACAAGGATTCAATTTTTTATTAGATCCTTATACCTAATTTAGAGAGTAGACAAACTTTCTTGGTCATAATAAAGATAAAACATCTAGATCTTTATGTGAAAACCTCTTTGAGGCACTTGTTGATCAGGGAATAAGAAAATAAAAAGATGAGCCTTTGAGTGAATACCTATTTTAGGCACTCTCAGGCAGGAAAGTTTGTTCATCACCTCAAGATGCATAAGGTCCATTTAGCCCAAGTTTTGTAGCTAGTACACACATCTCTTCAAAACAACATCAAATGTTTAAACATCTTGCTCTTGAGTTTATAGAGGTTTTTGTTATTTGGCCTTAACCTGAGATGGCATGTTTTGATTCATCACACTATCTAGAACTTTGGGAGGAATAATGAGAAGATGTAGCAGAAGAATATGATCATTATCATATATTGCCTATAATTCTAGAAGATGGATCCACACTCCTTATGGAAAACATAATACAAGTGACCCTGGGAACCTGTGAGGATCCCAAAACTATTTATCTTGGAGTTTCCCTTATAGAAGCGGAATGTGAACATATTATATCCATCTTGATGGATTATATTGACATACTTTCATGGGTGTACTTTGATATGTCAGGCTTAGACCTAGATTTGGTTATGCATTACCTTGTTGTCCATCTTGATGCTAAACCAATCAAACATAAATTAAGGAAGATGCATCCATGCATCACCCTATTGGTTAAAGTAGAATTGGAAAATTTGTTAGGAGTAGGTTTCATTAGATCACTATATTATTTTGAATGGATTTCAAATATAGTCCTAGTGATTAAAAAGACCCTGGGTATACATATTTATACTAAATTCAGATATATCAATAAAATGTACCCCAAACATGATTTTCCTTTGCCCAACATCGACATGATCGTCGACTCGATTGCTAGGTATGAGATTTAATCCTTAATGGATGGATTTTTTGGATATAATCAGATCAAGATATCCCAATAAGATCAACACAAGACTATGTTCATCACTATGTGGGGAACATTATGTTACCAAGTCATGCCATTTGGCTTGACAAACGCTGGAGCCAGATATCAACATGTCATGACTGTCATCTTCAATGACATGATGCATGATATTGTTGAGGACTATGTTGATGATATACTATCAAAATTAGGAACAAGATTTGGATACCCTGACGTTCTACGAAGAATCTTTTAGAGGCTTCATGAATATAAAGTCTGTCTAAATCCTAAGAAGTGTGTTTTTGGTGTCACTTCAGGGAAATTGCTATGTTTTATTGTATCACAAAGAGGGATCAAATTCAACCCTACCAAGTTCAAGGCCATTATGGAAATGCCTCCACCAAATAATATTAAACAATTGTGAAGCCTGCAAGAAAAGATCCAATCTATATGCAGGTTCATTTCTTAATTGAAAAATAAGTTGCACCCATTTACCCATCCCTTGAAGAAAAGGATCATGTCTCAATGGGATGAATATTTTTAGATAAAATTTGTGAAACTATGGACATATTTGGCCAATCCGCCAGTATTGAGACCACCAACACCTGGATGCCCACTGTTTCTTTACATATCAGCAACTAAAGCATGTACTAGGGTCACTTTTGGCCCAACATGATGATCAAGGTAAAGAACATGTCATATATTATTTAAGCCACACTTTATTAGTTTATGAACATAATTATACACCTATTGAGAAGGTGTGTTTAGCTATAGTGTTTGCTACCCAAAAATTGTTACATTATATGCTACACAACAAAACTAGTATCATCACCAAGGGGGATCTTCTCAAATTCTTATTGTCTAAAACAACTCTTTAAGGATGCATGGCTAAGTGGGTTATGATCCTAAGTGAATTTACATTGAGTATCAAAATCAAAAAGCAATCAAAGGGTAGGTTATTGCTAATCAACTTGTAAAATCCCCTATTAAAGATACTCGACCACTCAAATTTGACTTTTTAGATGATTTTATTATGGCAATAAAACAAGAATCGTAGGAACCTAAGAAATAGAAGCTATATTTTGATGGATACTTTATATCTTATGGATCTAGATGGAGCCATCATATTGTTGATTACACCCCAGGGGGATCTAATTCCCAAAACATTTCATATATAGATTTATTATACGAATAATATCATTGAGTATGAGGCATTGATTATAGGGCTTCACCTTACTATACAGTGGGATATTCAAAGTTTAAAGGTTTTGTTGGGGATCAACCAACAATAGATTACACTTATGAAAGCAATAAACGTGGAATTAAATCAGATAGATAAGTAACTAGAATCAGATAATACCAAGAACAAGAGATACAAGAAACCACCCTGAAAACTTGTATTAAACTCTTTACAGAAGGAATACAATTGAAGAAACTTTTTTCTTCCACACCTCTCTCAGATGTATAGATCTCTCACTAGATCTCTTTCCCTCAAGAGCTCTCTCTCTCAAGTACAATAAACTCCAACAACCTGGAATGATTCAACTCTGTACTGTTCTTCAACATACCAACTACTAAGCTAAGAAGATCTAATTCTACATATAGAATTAGGAGACTTGAGCATGCACTTACAACCAACAGTTAAGCCTCTTGAACAAGGGCTCTAAAAATAATCTTACTAATAATAGAGATGCGAACTTAAGACTAAGACTTAAACTCATCATGTAAACACTCAGTTCTGTCCTCAGAAATAACATTCTGGATGCACAGGTAACCGACGCTGGTTCCTGCCTGCTTGCCTGTGACTGACGTCAGCTGATCCCCTGCCAACGCTGGCATCTCTTCAACTGCACCTGACCGACGTCGGTCGCTCCTGACCAACGTCGGTGATTGTGTAAACCAAAAACTATCAAATGCACTCATATGTGAAGCTTTTAGGCTCCACACCTTAGCAATCTCTCACTTGGAGATAAACAGCTGCACCAGTACCAGTACAGCAACATCTTCTAGCTCCTCCATCTTCAACTCAATCATGAAGACCAACAGAAGTTGAATGAAGATTCAACTTCTCCTTTGTAACCAGCTTGGTTAACATATCAGTAGGATTCCTATCTGTATGGATCTTCTCCAGCTTCAACTCACCATCTTCCAATACCTGCCGTATGAAGTGGTACCTTAGTTGTATGTGCTTTGTTCTTGAATGAAAGGCTGAATTCTTAGCCAAATGGATTGCACTCTGACTGTCACTATACAATCTGCAACTCTCATGCTCCCTTCCAAGCTCATCCATGAACCGTGTCATCCATATCATCTCTTTGCTAGCCTCTGTGACTGCAATATACTCTACTTCTGTAGTTGACAAGGCAACAACCTTCTGTAACTTAGATATCCAGCTAACCGTTGTTCCACCTACAGTGAAAACATATCTTGTAGTGCTCCTCCTGCCATCCAAATCACCTGCCATATCTGAATCTACATAACCATGTAGAGAAGTATCTGAACCTCCATAGCACAAGTGCCTACTGCTGGTTTCTCTCAGATATCTAAGGATCCATTGAACTGCTTTCCAATGTTCCTTTTCTGGATTGGCCATATACTTACTTACAACTCCCACTGCTTGGGCAATATCCGGTCTAGTACACACCATTGCATACATTAAACTCCCTACTGCGAAAGAATATGGAACTCTACTCATGTACTCTATCTCATCATGTGAATTAGGACATTGTTCTTTACTCAACTTAAAATGTCCAGCCAAAGGTGTGCTTACCAGTTTTGCATCTTGCATATTGAACCGTTTCAGCACCTTGTCCACATAATCCTCTTGAGACAATATCAACCTGTGATTTTTTTTGTCTCTCTTAATGCTCATACCAAGGATTTTATTTGCTTCTCCCAAATCCTTCATGGCAAACGTTTGAGCTAATTTCACCTTAAGCTCAGAGATATCCTGCATGTGTGATCTTGCAACCAGCATATCATCTACATACAATAATAGAATAATATATCTATCGTTATCCAATCTCTTAAAATACACACAATGGTCAGATTGACACCTACTGTAGCCATGCTCAGTCATAAACCTGTCAAATTTTAAATATCATTGTCTAAGAGCTTGCTTGAGGCCATACAAGCTTTTCTTCAATCTGCACACTAACTTCTCCTTACCCTTGACCTCAAATCCTTTCGGCTGTTCCATATATATTTTCTCATCCAAATCTCCATGAAGAAACGTTGTCTTAACATCTAACTGCTCAAGATGCAAATCCTCAATAGCAACCAAAGACAATACAACCCGTATAGAAGTCATTTTAACAACAAGAGAAAAAATCTCACCAAAATCAATACCTGGCTTTTGTGCAAATCCTTTCACTACCAATCTGGCCTTATATCTCATCTGTCCATTCTCACCTTCTTTCAACCTGTAGGTCCATTTGTTCTTCAGTGTCCTCTTACCTGCTGGCAATTCAACCAAATCCCATGTTTGGTTCTCTCTTAAGGACTCCATCTCCTCAACCATGCCACGCTCCCACTGACTCTTGAACTCCACCTGTATTGCTTCTTCAAAACTCTCTGGTTCACCACCATCAGTTAGCAATAAATAGAATAATGAAGGAGAATATCTAATTGGAGGCTTACTTACCCTTTCTAACCTCCTGATGGGCGTCTGAGACTCGTTCACAACACACTGTCCACCCAAATTCTCTGACAGTAATCGACCTCGGTCACTTCCAGGCTTGTTACTGGCTGACATCGGTTCTTCCTGATCAACGTCGATTCCTGTCTTGCCGACGTCGGTCTTTGTACGACTGATGTTGGTCTGTGTCCTACCGACATTGGTTCTTACCCTGCCGATGTCAGTCTCTGTGTTTTCCTGCAAGTGATTATTTCTTTTTTCTGTGAGCTCATTTTGGACCATCACCTTGTCCAATTCACTATTGCTCTGCCCAGATTGATTCAGCTTCCTCAGCTGATCACAATACATCACTTTTTCATTGAAAACAACATCACGGCTCCTAATTACCTTGTTAGTTCCTAGATTCCAAAGTCTAAAACCAAAATCATCTGAGCCATAGCCAATAAATGTGCACCTCATAGACTTAGCATCTAGCTTCTTTTTATTTTATTTATCAATGTGCACAAAGGCTTCACAACCAAAAACTTTCAGATATGAGAGATCTACCTTTTTACCTATCCATGCCTCTTCTGTAATTCCACCATCCAGAGCTGTAGAGGGTCCTCTGTTAATCAGGTACACTACAGTGTCAACAGCTTGTGCCCAAAACTCTAAGGGCAAACCAGCATGTAATCTCATACACCTTGCACGCTCCATTATTGTCCTGTTCATCCTTTCAGCAATTTCATTCTACTGAGGTGTCCTTGGAACCATCTTTTGCCTGCAGATTCCATGCATATAACAATAATCTCTAAACTTAAAGCTGCAGAACTCACCACCATTGTCAGATCTCAGGCACTTCAATCTTTTGCCTATTTCATTCTCAACCATAGCTTTTCAAAACTTAAAAGTCTCAAATACATCAGATTTCTTCCTAATACAATAGACCCATACCTTTCTTGTAGCATCATCTATGAATGAAACATAGTACTGTGATCCTCCAATGGAAGCAATCTGAGCTGGTCCCCACACGTCTGTGTGAACAAACTGCAACTTATGCTTCTTCTTAGTTGACCCAGTCTTGAGAAAACTAACCCTTTTCTATTTTCTAAATACACAGTGCTCACAAAACTCTAGATCTATGCCTTTTAAATCTGAAAGCATACCTTTGGACTTAAGAATTGACATCCCCTTCTCACTCATGTGGCCAAGCCTTGAGTGCCACAATTTAGCATCCACATCTGAAGTAGATAATACAGAAGGAGAATTGTTAGTAACACAATTACACAAATAGAGAGTACCTACTCTCTTACCTTTGGCCATAACAAGTGCACCCTTGGTCACCTTCCAAGAATCTGCTGTGAGAGTTACTGTACAACCCTCATCCCCTAACTTTCTTGCAGAAATCAAATTTCTCTTCAAGCTAGGAACATGCATCACATCTCTCAACACCCATGTGTTGCCATTTTGCATCTTCAGTTGCACTTTACCTTTGCCAATTATTTTACAAGGCTCATCATCTCCTAGATACACTATTCTAAAATCTCCATGGATATAGTCACTAAAATATTCTCTATTAGGGGTAGCATGAAAAGATGCACCAGAATCTAACACCCAAGATTCTATATTGTTATGCAAAGAGAATATTAAAGCATCTTGTGCAATACCTGCAACCTTTGCTTCTTCTTTTCCTTTTTGCTGATTGTCCTCCTTAGGCTTTGACCAGCAATCTCTGCTTATGTGCCCAATCTTTCCACAATTCTAGCATTGTGGCTTCCTGCCATTTCTGGATTTGGATCTTCCTCTCACCTTAGACTTAGATCTTGATCTCCTCTTGCTCTTATCTTTCTGCCTTCCCCTGCTCTCAAAACTCAAAGCATTCCCAGATGTCTCTTCTGTGCTTTTCCTACGAATTTCCTCATTCAAGATAACACTAACAACATCCTCTACTTTCAAAATGTTTGAAGCAGATGCAATATTACTAACTGCCATTACTAAGCTATGCCAGCTTTCAGGCAAAGAACATAATATTAAAAGAGCTTTTATTTCATCATCAAATACAATTTTGACTGAACTTAATTGATTCACAATTCCATTGAAATCATTCAGATGAGTAGACACAGATCCACCTTCATTCATATGCAAATTAAATAACTGCTTCATAAGATATACCTTATTAGAAGCTGAGGGTTTTCATACAAATTTGCTAAAGTAGTCATCAACTCTACCGTAGACTTTCCCTGTGATAAATTAGATATCACAGTGGATGTTAGACTCAGTCTTATAGACCCCAGAGCCTTTCTATCAAGAACTTCCCATTCTTCATCATCCATGTCTTTGGGCTTCTTTGCAATCCCACCTAATGGTAAGTATAGATCTTTTTGATACAGATAGTCCTCTATCTGCAATCTCCAATGTTTATAATTTTTGCCATTGAACTTCTCCATTCTCAGTTTACTTTCATCTGCCATTGCTTCTCCCACTCAAACAGAAATCCCTGTAGAAACCCCTGTGAGAACCTGTAATCAATACACACTACACAGATCTGAACCGCCTGTTAGTGACCCTGAGCTCTGATACCACTTGTTGGGGATCAACCAATATTAGATTACACTTATGAAAGCAATAAACACAGAATTAAATCAGATAGATAAGTAACTAGAATCAGATAATAGCAAGAACAAGAGATACAAGAAACCACCCTGAAAACTTGTATTAAACTCTTTACAGAAGGAATACAATTGAAGAAACTTCTTTCTTCCACACCTCTCTCAAATGTATAGATATCTCACTAGATCTCTTTCCCTCAAGAGCTCTCTCTCTCAAGTACAATCAACTCCAACAACCTAGAATGATTCAACTCTGTATTGTTCTTCAACATACCAACTACTAAGCTAAGAAGATCTAATTCTACATATAGAATTAGGAGACTTGAGCATGCACTTACAACCAACAGTTAAGCCTCTTGAACAAGGGCTCTAAAAATAATCTTACTAATAATAGAGACGCGAACTTAAGACTAAGACTTAAACTCATCATGCAAACACTCGGTTCTGTCCTCGAAAATAACATTCTAGACGCACAGGTAACTGACGCCGGTTCTTGCCTGCTTGCCTGTGACCGACGTCAGTCGATCCCCTGCCGACGCCGGCGTCTCTTCAACTGCACCTGACCGACGCCGGTGACTGTGTAAACCAAAAACTGTCAAATGCGCTCATATGTGAAGCTTTTAGGCTCCACACCTTAACAGGTTTATGGTGATTCACAACTAATCATGAATTAGACCACTAATTAGTATCAAACCAAATATGATAAACTTGTTCCTTACAAGAAAATTGTTGATAATATCAAAGGTCATTTTAAATCTCTGTAGTTTGAACAAGTTCTAAGGGCCAACAACATATTAGCTAACGTAATGGCAATGATTGGTTCCATTATACAAATCAATGGTAGTGCCAAAGAGTATCAATTTTTGATTAAGAATATTCTTTAGCATGCACATATTATGTCAGATTTAGAAAGTGTGTGTCATTGTTGGTCCCAATCCCCCACCTGAATTACCATGGTTCCAAGATTTTTATAACTACTTCCATGATCATTTTTTCCTAGTTGACCTATCCAATAACAAACAAAAATTATTCCTTCACCATTTATCACATTATACCCTCCTTGAAAACATACTTTATCATAAAGGGTATGATGGAATGCTTCATCATTATTTATCTTTGAGAGGAATCCAAGCTAGCGGTGAGGGAGGTTCATAAAAGAATGTGTGGGGCCCATATCAATGGTGTAGTCTTAGCAAAAAATATTCTTAAAATAGGCTATTATTGGCCAAAAATGGAGATCGATGTTTACAATTATGTAAGGAAATGTGTTCCTTGTCAGCAACATGGAAATTTAATACATGTACCTTCTTTACCACTATAGTGAATCATAACACCATGGCCGTTCTCAATATGGGGCCTCGATCTCATCAAGAAAATTAACCCAACATCCTTAGATAGCCATAAACACATTATGACTGTTACCGAGTACTTTACTAACTATATTGAGGCCATTCCTCTCATTCATGTCATCGGGAAGTAGATTAACAAATTCATTAATTACCATATCATTTATCTATATGGCATCCCATCTCACCTTATATTCGATAATGGTGGATCCTTTGTAAATAGAGATGTCAAAGACCTTTGTGCAAAATTCAAGATCAAGCACAAGAAATCAACTCCATATAACCCGCAAGGCAACAAACAAGATGAAGCATCAAAAAATACAATTGTAGCCATTTTAAATAAATTTTTTAATGACATTGGACATAATTAACACTTAAAAATCTTTCTTGCCCTCTAGGCTTACAAAACTAGTCATCTAACCCCAACAAGATCCACTCCATACTCCCTTGTCTATGGCACATAAGCTATTATCTCGATCAATATTGAGCTGCCATCATTATGAGTATCACTGGAGAATTTTGAAGATAATGAGGACTATAGAGTTTCAACGATGTAGGAACTAAAACTTCTCGATGGTAAGCATTTGGTTGCCCTGGAAAACTTGTAGGCCTATCAAAACAAATTGTGGAGAAGCTAAAACAAGTGCATTATCCTTTAGGAGTTTGAGATTGGTAATTTGGTTCTGAAATAAAACCAAAAGAACACAAATGTTGAACATAATAAAAAAGGTAAGTTTCAACCTAATTGGTTGGGACCATATGTTATCATGGTGAACTATGGATTAGGGGCATATCAAATGGCTTAACCAAATGGTGAAGAACTTCCATAGCCCATGAACATTATACACCATAAGAAGTTCTATGTGTGAAAAAATTCGAATCATGGTCTACAAGACCCCTTACTTGGGAGTAAATTGTGTTGAAGTAATTTTATCCTAGCATTGTATTCTACCCTAGACCACTCTCACATGAGCCCTATTATTTTCATGACTCTAGATAGTGAAATTTTTTAGACCATTGGTACTCTAAACACATTTTATCCTACTCTATACCATTCTCTTTGAGAACTATATTCCTTAGACTGTTCTCCTTGATAACCTCATTCATTATCCCACCCTAGACCATCCATCTATTGGACCCTATTCTTTAGACTGTTCTCTTTGAGAACAATATTCTTTGTTATGTCTTGGGTTTGTTATAACATGAATATCTTTGTCCCTCAACAAATTATGATCTTGATTATGTCTCATCAACATTATGAACACCTTCGATGCCTATTCTACATAGCAGTTCAGCTAGATCAGTATTTCATAACTTCTTCTACAAACGAGTGAACAAGGACACCTTTTTAGCTCAAGATCTTTGCCTAATGTATGGTTATTCAGATTGATTTTGTGTTACATATTATTTTATCATTATTTTCTACTCTTTAGTGAACATTGTTATCTTTTCAAGATCCCCGCTCTCACCAATTTATGAGCATGTGTTGTTGCAATTGACTTAGCTATTTATTAGAACTTCTACTCTTGGACGAGTATCTCCTTGACTAGTTAGACCCCTTTGTACATATTTTATCCTAAAAACACCAAAAACATTACAAAATGCTAAAAAATAACAAAAACATTATCTTATGCTTTTGTACATTCTTATCCCACCATGCCATGCTCTTACCATTTTGAAAGCAAATTAAGTCCTACTGGCTTGCCATTTTGTAATTTATCTCGTCCCACACACTTGTTATTTTGCAAGATCATTCTCCCTCATCTCACCAACTTGCCTTTTTTCAAGACCAATCACATTTGTCAAGTCTTACCTTTTCTTCTATAACATTAATCATATGTTTGGTCATCACCTTTTTCTTCCATCCCACTTTCTAGGAGAAATACATTTGGCTTGAAGTTTATATTGGAACATGTGTCCATAGAACTATGTAGGCAACATCCACTTGTCTTGTATATCTGGAGTCAGCTCAGCCAACCCCTTCCTTTTTTTCTCTTCCTTGTTTCTTCTATCGTTGTTCCTCTTTAATCAGGGAATAATTTTTGTGTTCTTATTTTTTGTTACGTTGTGGTAGGAAGTAACGCCTCTACTACACGTGTATGAACAATAATTTTAAAACCGCACCAACTTGGTTTTTGTTTATGTGTGTTTATATGAGTTTTATTGGTGTTTTGTCATTTTTTCTTGGTGTTTTCTTATGCTTTCTTGCCTCTTCATTTATTTCTTCTCCTTTTCTCCTTTTATTACTTCTTGTCTCACCTTGGTCTTGTGTTTCCCTATTTGATTTTTTCTTTTCTTTTTTGTTTTCAAGAACATCTTGATGGTCCACATGGATCTTGATTGTTTATATCTTGATCTCATGTTATTAAGTTGTTCTTATTTTATTTTTAAACATTCTTATTATGACTTTAATCCTGATTTTTAATATCTTGATTTAAGTTAGGTTCATTTATGCTTATCTTTTTATTTGTATTTACTTTTTTGTTTAAATGTAAATAGTTGTAAATCTAGTTTTGGTCATTATTTTACCATTATTCTTAGTCATAGGTATTCACATTTGAACCGGCTCCACATAATTGAAATAAAATGTCATTATGAGTTATTCATACTTATGATGCCTAATTTATTTTGTTATAGTAAGCACTTTTTGCTCTAGATTCAAGTCCTAACATCAACACATCTCTAAGGAAAAAATCTCAATATCACTATGCATAAACTAGACTCAATAGGTTTGCACCTGACTCTATGCTTAGACGTGCATCTCTTCTCATACATCATCAGTAATCTTTGGTCAGTTTTCATCATCCCTCATTTCATTCTCTCCCAATTTTAGGTGAACTACATTGGTTTGAGGTCCATTTGAACTATGTAGGTAATGTTCAATTTTTATTGAGCTCAGCTCGGCCATCTTCATTCTACTTGTCATCTCTTGTATGCTTGGTTTTTTGTGGATTTTTCTAAGCCATTATACCATTGCATCTATGTTTTTATGTGCTCATCTTTAATCCATGTTTTAGGTTATATCCTTGAGCTAATTGCTTACCAATTTGCCCATGTTGGGGCACAATATTTGAACCAAGTCACAAATTTAAATCAGCCCTTCAGGGCAAGAACATTATTTATTCTTTATCAATAATCAAAATTAGCCCTACTAAGTGTCAGGATCTAGACAATAACAATTGATTACTTTTGCAAGCAACTAAATGCGGAATTAAACCAGAATTGAAAACAACTAGAAATTAGAATCAACAAAGAATAAGAAATACAAGAAACCACCCTGAAAACTTGTATTAAACTCTTGGAAATACAATTGAAGAAATATCTCTTTCTTCCACACCTCTCTCAGATGTATAGATCTCTTTCCCTCAAGAGTTCTATCTCTCAATTACAATCAACTCCAACAACCTGGATTGATTCACATATACATATATTGTACAATTCTTGTACTGTTCTACAATAAGCTATGAAGATCTATCCCTATTATATAACTTTGGGGATTCATGAGCATACAATCACAACCATTAGATGCACCTCCTAATCAAGGTCTCAAAATAGTCCTACTAAAGATAGAGATGCAGACTTAAGACTAACACTTAATCCTATCATGCAAACATTCTGTTCTATCCACGAAAATAGATTTTGGACGCGCAAGTGACCAACATCGGTCCCTTCCTGTCTGCCTATGACCGACGTCGGCCGATCCATGATCAACGCCAACAGCCTCTGGTCCATTCCTGACCGTCGTCGGTGACTGTGTGACTCCTGCAACTTTTGCACTCGCTCATTTGGTGAAGCTTGTAGCTCCACACCTTAACAATCTCCCACTTGGAGATAAACAGTTGCACCAGTATCTGTACAGCAACATCTTCTAGCTTCTCCATCTTCAAACTCAATCATGAAGACCAACAAAAGCTGAATGAAGATTCAACTTCTCCTTTGTTACTAGCTTGGTTAACATATCTACAGGGTTCTTATCTGTATGGATCTTTTCTAGCTTCAATTCACCATCCTCTAATACCTGTCTAATGAAGTGGTACCTAAGCTGTATATGTTTGGTTCTTGAGTGAAAGGCTAAATTCTTAGCCAAATGAATTACACTCTGACTATCACTGTATAATCTGCAACTCTTGCACCTTTCCCAACTCTTCCATGAACCGTGTCATCCATATAATCTCTTTGCTAGCCTCTGTGACTGTAATGTATTCTGCCTCTGCAGTAGACAAGGCAACAACCTTCTGCAACTTTGAAATCCCGCTAACCGCCGTTCCACCAACAGTGAAAACATATCATGTGGTGCTCCTTCTGCCATCCAAATCACCTGCCATATCTGAATCTACATATCCATGTAGAGAAGTGTTTGACCCACCATAGCACAAATGCCTACTGCTGGTCCCTCTCAGATATCTAAGGATCCACTGAACTGCTTTCCAGTGCTCCTTCCCTGGATTGGCCATATACTTACTTACAACTCCCACTGCTTGGGCAATATCCAGTCTAGTACATACCATTGCATACATTAAGCTCCTAACTATGGAAGCATATGAAACTCTACTCATGTACTCTACCTCATCAAGTGAATTAAGACACTGTTCTTTACTCAACTTGAAGTGTCCAGCCATAGGTGTGCTTATCGGTTTTGCATCCTGCATATTGAACCGTTTCAACACCTTGTTCACATAATCCTCTTGAGACAAAATCAACCTGTGATTTTTCCTATCTCTCTTAATACTCATACCAAGGATTTTTTTTGCTGCTCCCAAATCCTTCATGGCAAATGTGTGAGCTAATTTCACCTTAAGCTCAGAGATATCCTGCATGTGTGATCTTGCAACCAACATATCATCTACATACAACAACAGAATAATATATCTACCATTATTCAATCTCTTAAAATACACATAATGGTGAGATTGACACCTACTGTAGCCATGCTCAGTCATAAACCTGTCAAATCTCAAATACCACTATCTAGGAGCTTGCTTAAGACCATATAAGCTCTTCTTCAATCTGCACACAAGCTTCTCCTTACCTTTCACCTCAAACCCTTCTGGCTGATCCATATATATTTCTTCATCTAAATCTCCATGAAGAAAAGTTGTCTTAACATCAAGGTGCTCAAGATGCAAATCCTCAATAGCAACTAAAGACAATACAGTTCGAATAGAAGTCATTTTTACTACAGGAGAAAAATTTTTACCAAAATCAATACCTAGTTTCTGTGCAAATCCTTTCACTACCAACTTGGCCTTATATCTCATCTATCCATTCTCACCTTCCTTCAATCTGTAGATCCATCTATTCTTCAGTGTCTTCTTTCCTGCTGGCAACTCAACCAAATCCCATGTTTGGTTCTCTTTCAAGGAATCAATTTCTTCATTCATGCCTAGCTCCCACTGATTCTTGGATTCCACTTGTATTGCTTTATCAAAACTCTCTGGTTCTCCACCATCAGTAAGCAATAAATAGAATAATGAAAGAGAATATCGAATTGGAGGTTTACTTACCCTTTCTGACCACCTGATGGGCATTTGAGACTCATTCACAACACATTGTCTGCCCAAATTCTCTAACAGTGACCGACCTTGGTCACCTCCAAGCCTGTAACTGACCGACGTTGGTTCCACATGATCGACGTCGATTCCTGTCTGACCGACGTCGATTCTTGTATTGCCAATGTCAGTTCCTTCCTGACCGACATCAGTATCTGTGTTTTCCTATCTATGATTATTCTTTCTCGCAAGCTCATTTTAGACCATCACCTCATCCAATTCTCCATTGCTCTACTCAGATTGATTCAGCTTCTTGAGCTGATCACTATACATCACTTTTTTGTTGAAAACAACATCACATCTCCTAATTATCTTGTTAGTTCTTAGATTTCAAAACTTGAATCTAAAATCTCCAGAGCCATAACCAATAAATGTGCACCTCATAGACTTAGCATCCAACTTCTTTCTATTTTATTTTTCAACGTGCACAAAAGCTTCACAACTAAAAACTTTGAGAAATGAAAGATCTACCTTTTTACCTGTCCATGCCTCTTCTAGAATTCCACCATGCAGAGTTGTAGAGGGTCTTCTGTTAATCAGGTAAACTGCAGTATCCACAGCTTCTACCCAAAAATTTAAGGGCAAACCAGCATGTAATCTCATACACTGTGCACGCTCCATTATTGTTCTGTTCATCCTTTCAGCAACTCCATTTTGCTGAGGTGTCTTTGGAATCATCCTTTGCCTACGTATTCCATGCATATAACAATACCAGTTGAACTTGTAGCTGCAAAACTCACCACCATTGTCAGATCTAAGGCACTTCAATCTCCTGCCTGTTTCATTCTCAACCATAGCTTTCCAAATCTTAAAAGTGTCAAAAACATCAAATTTCTTCCTTATACAATAGACCCATACCTTTCTTGTAGCATCATCAATGAAAGAAATAAAGTACTATGATCCTCCAATAGAAGCAACCTGAGTTGGTCCCCACACATCTGTGTGAACAAGCTCCAACTTGTGCTTCTTCTTTGTTGATCCAGTCTTGAGAAAACTCACTCTCTTCTGCTTTCCAAACACACAATGCTCAAAAAAATCTAGATCTATGCTTTTCAAATATGAAAGCTTACTTTTTGACTTAAGAATAGACATTCTCTTCTCACTCATGTGGCCAAGCCTGTGGTGCCACAACTTTGCATCTACATCTGAAGTAGATAATACATAAAGAGAATTATTAGTAATACAATTACATAAATAGAGAGTACCTACTCTCTTACCTCTGGCTAACACAAGTGCACCCTTGGAAACCTTCCAAGATTCAGCTATGAGAGTTACTGTACAACCCTCATCCCCTAATTTTCCTGTAGAAATCAAAATCCTCTTCAGGCTGAAAACATACATGACATCTCTCAACACCCATGTGTTGCCATTCTGTATTTTCAGCTGCACTTTTCCTTTGCCAACAATTTTAAAAGGCTCATCATCCCCTAAATAAACTATTCCAAAATCTCCATGGACATAGTCACTGAAATATTCTCTATTAGGGGTTGCATGAAAAGAGGCACCAAAATCTAAAACCCAAGATTCTATATTATTATGCAAAGAGAATATAAGAGCATCTTGTGCAACTATACCTGCAACTTTTGCTTCTTCTTTACCTTCACGCTAATTGTCTTTTTTAGGTTTTGACCAGCAATCTTTACTTATATGCCCTATCTTTCCACAATTCCAGCTGGCTATCCACAATTCCAGCAGGCTATCCTCCTGTCATTTTTGGATTTGGATCTACCTCTCATCTTTGACTTAGACCTTTATCTCCTATGCTTGCCCTTCTCTTTTTGCCTTCCCCTTCTTTCAAAACTTAAAGCGTTCCCTGATGTTTCCTCTGTGCTTTTCTTGTGAATTTCTTCATTCAAGATCACACTAACTGTCAGGAAATCAGAGAACAACAAACATGCTCTGACTCCACTGGTTAGGATCTTGCTCCTCAGATAGAACACAGTATGATTACCAAATATATAAGCAATTGAATATGCGGAAATAACCAGAAACACAAGTAACTAGAATTCACCAATAGCACAGAATATGAGAGACAATACACTATCTTGTATTAACACTAACAGAAAAGAATACATCAAAGAGCCGCCACACTCTTTCACCTTACAGAGATTCGCCACACCTCAAGTGTACAGTAATTCTTCTCACACACACTCTCCTACACAAAAACGGTCCCAACAACCAACTCACACACAGAATTGGTGTTCACCTCACCAACCAGTCAGTAATAACCCTGCCGGTACATCAAGCACTCTATAGCACTTCAAGCTGATCTCTCATAAACCTGCAACCTGCAATTCAAAGACCAAACTTACATGTAGATCACCAATGAGCTTGCAACAACCTGCAACTCATAGATCTTACAACTAGAAGGAACTCTTCCTTTCTATCTCATGCCTTAAACAATACATGCCAATGGGTCTATAAATAGATCCCTAACTCAAACAATAACTAAGACTCTTAATTTAGACAATTATCCTCGCAACCCAAGACTCTGGCTGGTCTTGACATGCAAACTCATCGTTCACTTAACTAACTGTCCGTGAAACGAACACTTCGGGAACACACAGGCGACTGACGTCGGTCCCTGCTGGTCTGGTTCTGCCGACGTCGGCCGACTTCCTGCCGTCGCCGGTTTCCTTCTGCACTGGATCCTGCCGACGTCGGTCATGCTGCCGACGCCGGTTCCTGTAGAACTCAGCAACCTTCAGTTCCTAGTTTGCAAAGGTTGAAGCTTTTAGCTCCACAACCTAACAATCTCCCACTTGGAGATAAACAGCTGCAACCTGTACCTGTACCTGTACACCGTCTAGTTTGTTTCCTTGGCTTTGTATCCCTCCTCAAGATCACTCTTGAAGACCAACCACCACAAAATCCGTGGTGCAAAATCTGTCATCCAAATTACCTGCCACATCTGCATCTACAACCATGTAGAAAAAGAACTTGACCCTACATAGCATGTGCACCTGCTGCTGGTCCCACTGAACTGCCCTTCAGTATTACTCTCCCGGATTGACTCCAAACTTGTGACAACTCCCACTGCTTGGGAAAACTCAGGTTTAGTACATACCATGCACTCAACCTCACTATGTGAATCAAGACCCCTGTTCTATGAACTGTCTAACCATCGGCGTGCTAACCGGCTTCACACAATCATCCTGAAACAAAGTCAACAAGACCTCCATGTCTCTAGAACACACTCATGCCAAAGAATCTTGCTGCTCCCAGATTCTCCATGACAAACACCTGAACTAGCTTTACCTTTAGTTCAGAAATACCTGTATATGTAACCCTGCAACAAGCACATCATACAGAAAATAGAATAGTGTAGCTAATACTATCCAACCTGGTAAAGAGAAACACAATGATCAAACCTCCATTGCCCTGCAGCTAATACAAGATCATATACCCTGATCTTCCATCTCATGTATCCATTTCCGCTCTTCTTCATCCTCAACATCCGTTCGTCTCTCAGTGCTTACTTCCAGCTGGCAACACTACCCAAAACCCCTGTTTGGTTCTCCTCCAAGGAATCACATCCTCATCCATGCCAAGCTCCCACTGTTTCCTGGATCTACCTGTTCTGCTTCTTCAATAACTTCCTGGTCCTATGCCATAAGTGAGCAACAAGTAGTGTAAAGAAGGGAAATGACGAATTTAAGAACTTACTTACACCTTCAGTCCTCCATATGGGCGCTTGAGACTCCATGACAACTAGCTGTCCACCCAAAATTCGTCTCAGTAACCGATGCCGGTCACATCTCAGTCTACAGCCGACCGATGTCAGTTCCCTGTGACTGCCTTTCTGCCGACGTCATTTTCCCCTGGCCGACGCCGGTCTCTGTCTGCCCCGAGTCACCGACGTCGGGCTGCACATAGCCGACATCGGTCCCTGTCTTGACGCCGACGCCGGTTTTCCTGCCGACGTCGGTCTCTGTGTTTTTCTTGTGAGACCTGACTTTTTCCCGCGAGCTCTTTTTGGATCAAAACCTTGTCCAAATCACCCTTGCTCTGCTCAGAATTCCTCTGCACCTTATGCTGAACTCTGTCCGTCACTTTCTCCTTGAAAACCAAGGCTTTCCCGTTCTTGTCACTAACATCAGATTCCTCAAGAAACCTTACCTTCTTCTTCTGCATACAGGAACCACGATCCATGCCTTCCAAATCCGAAAGCATATTCTTTGACTCAAGAACCAGCATCTCCTTCTTATCTATGTGACCAAGCCTATCAAGCCACATCTCTGAATCTACAGCTGAAGTAGATAACCCAGAAAGAGAATCAGTAAAACAAGTAGATAGATAAAGCGTACCTACTTTCTTACCTCTAGCTATAACAAGTGTACCCTTGGTAACCTTCCAAGAGTCCGCTGTGAGAGTTACTGTGCAACCCTCTTCACCCAAGCTTCTAACCGAAATCAGATTCCGCTTCAGAACTGGGACATGCATGACCTCCTTTAACACCCATGTGTCACCTGTCTGCAATTTTAGCTTCACTTTGCCTTTGCCAACAATCTGACAAGACTTACCATCCCCTACACAAATTTCTCCAAAGTCTCCCTAGACATACTCATGAAAAAATTCTCTATGTGGAGATGCATGAAAAGAGGCACCAGAATCTAATACCCAAGATTCTACTTTATCCAAAGAACATACCAGAGCATCCTATGCAACGTAGCCTGCAACATCTACTTCTTCTTCATGTTCTTCATGATGATCTTCACCCGATCTGCAATCTCTCTTTAAGTGCCCTTGCTTTCCACATTTCCAGCAGGTTATTCTGCCATACCTGGACTTGGATCTCTTGCCTGTCTTCGACCTTGATCTCCCACGCTCTGTCCTCTCTCTTGGCCTTCCTCTTCCTTCAACACTCAAAGCATTTCCAGATAATTCACCTGTGCTTTTCCTGCGTATCTCTTCATTTAAGATCACGCTCACAACATCATCCACTTTTAAGACTTTTGAAAGAGACACAGTATTAGAAACTGCCATTACCAAACCTTCCCAACTTTCAGGTAATGAACACAAGATTAAGAGAGCTCTAAGTTCATCATCAAATACAATATTCACTGAACTTAACTGGTTTACCAAACCATGGAAATCACTAAGATGGCTATGAATAGATCCACCTTCCAACATTTGCAAATTAAATAAACGCTTCATAAGAAATACCTTGTTTGAAGCCGAGGGTTTTTCATATAAATTTGCCAAAGATTTCATCAACTCCACCGTTGTCTTACACTGTGATAAGCTGGAAATCACAGATGAATCAAGACTCAATCTAACAGATCCCAGAGCCTTCCGATCAAGAACCTCCCATTCTTCATCTTTCATATCCAAGGGTTTGCTGGCAACCCCACCCAACGGTAAGTACAAATCTTTCTGATACAGATAGTCCTCAATCTGCATCCTCCATAATTGGTAGTTCTTGCCATTGAACTTGTCCATTCGTAGTTGACTGCTTTCTGACATTGCTCAACTCCCACTCAAACAGAAACCCTGTGAGTAACCTGTAATCAAAACACACTACCCAGATCTACACCAATCTGTTAGTATCCCAACCAAAAAGCTCTGATACCAATTGTTGATATCAAGCTCAAGAACCTACAACCAAGGCTCTGATACCACTTGTCAGGAAATCAGAGAACAACAAACATGCTCTGACTCCACTGGTTAGGATCTTGCTCCTCAGATAGAACATAGTATGATTACCAAATATATAAGCAATTGAATATGCGGAAATAACCAGAAACACAAGTAACTAGAATTCACCAATAGCACAGAATATGAGAGACAATACACTATCTTGTATTAACACTAACAGAAAAGAATACATCAAAGAGCCGCCACACTCTTTCACCTTACAGAGATTCGCCACACCTCAAGTGTACAGTAATTCTTCTCACACACACTCTCCTACACAAAAACGGTCCCAACAACCAACTCACACACAGAATTGGTGTTCACCTCACCAACCAGTCAGTAATAACCCTGCCGGTACATCAAGCACTCTATAGCACTTCAAGCTGATCTCTCATGAACCTGCAACCTGCAATTCAAAGACCAAACTTACATGTAAATCACCAATGAGCTTGCAACAACCTGCAACTCATAGATCTTACAACTAGAAGGAACTCTTCCTTTCTATCTCATGCCTTAAACAATACATGCCAATGGGTCTATAAATAGATCCCTAACTCAAACAATAACTAAGACTCTTAATTTAGACAATTATCCTCGCAACCCAAGACTCTGGCTGGTCTTGACATGCAAACTCATCGTTCACTTAACTAACTGTCCGTGAAACGAACACTTCGGGAACACACAGGCGACCGACGTCGGTCCCTGCTGGTCTGGTTCTGCCGACGTCGGTCGACTTCCTGCCGTCGCCGGTTTCCTTCTGCACTGGATCCTGCCGACGTCGGTCATGCTGCCGACGCCGGTTCCTGTAGAACTCAGCAACCTTCAGTTCCTAGTTTGCAAAGGTTGAAGCTTTTAGCTCCACAACCTAACACTAACAACATCATCTACTTTTAAAATATTTGAAGCAGATGCAGTATTTTTGACTGCCATTGCCAAGCTATGGCAGCTTTCAAGCAAAGAACATAATATTAAAAGAGCCTTAATTTCATCATCAAACACTATTTTGATTGAATTTAATTGATTAACAATTCCATGGAAATTATTTAGATGATTAGATACAGATCCACCTTCCTGCATTTGTAAATTAAATAACTGCTTCATAAAATATACCTTATTTGAAGCTGAAGGTTTTTCAAATAAATTTGCTAAAGTAGTCATTAACTCTACCGTTGACTTTGCCTGTGATAAATTAGATATCATAGTAGATGCCAGACTCAATCTTATGGATCCAAGAGCCTTTCTATCAAGAACTTCCCATTCTTCATCTTCCATGTCTGTGAGCTTCTTTGCAACCCCACCTAACGGTAAGTATAGATCTTTCTGATACAGATAATCTTTTATCTGCATTCTCCATAATTAGTAATTCTTGCCATTAAACTTCTTCATTCTCAGTTTGCTTTCTTCTGCCATTGCTAACTCCCACTCAAATAGAAATCCCTGCAAAAACTCCTGTGAGTGTCCTGTAATCAACACACACTAACCAGATCTGAAACACTTGTTAGTGAACCCAAGCTCTAATACCACTTGTCAGGATCTAGACAATAACAATTGATTACTTTTGCAAGCAACTAAATGCAGAATTAAATCAGAATTGAAAACAACTAGAAATCAGAATCAACAAAGAATAAGAGATACAAGAAAACACCCTGAAAACTTGTATTAAACTCTTGGAAATACAATTGAAGAAATCTCTCTTTCTTCTACACCTCTCTCAGATGTATAGATCTCTTTCCAGATCTCTTTTCCTCAAGAGTACTCTCTCTCAATTACAATCAACTCTAACAACCTGGATTGATTCACATATACATATATTGTACAATTCTTGTACTGTTTTACAATAAGCTATGAAGATCTATCCCTATTATATAACTTTGGGAATTTATGAGCATACAATCACAACCATTAGATGCACCTCCTAATCAAGGGCTCAAAATAGTCCTACTAAAGATAGAGATGCAGACTTAAGACTAACACTTAATCCTATCATGCAAACATTATGTTCTGTCCACGAAAATAGATTTTAGATGCGCAGGTGACCGACATCGGTCCCTGCTTGTTTGCCTGTGATCGACGTTGGCTGATCCATGACCGATGCCGATAGCCTCTGGTCCATTCCTGACCGTCATCGGTGACTGTGTGACTCCTGTAACTTCTACACTCGCTCATTTGGTGAAGCTTTTAGCTCCACACCTTAACACTAAGGCACACTTATCTTATCACGATCAAATTTGATCTACTGAGGCACTTCTTGTTTTTTTTTTTTTGGAGACCACATTCTTCTTTTCCTATAATTCCAAGCTCTCCACACTTTTGCCCATGATGGCAATGTTTTAGTGTGCAACTTATCTCAAGATTGATCAATGCCATAAGTGCACAGCTTACACTCTCAAATTGGGTGCATTCAAAGTGTGTTGCTTATATGTTTAGATTGAATCTTTCCTATTCCCCTCATCTTTGGGGCCCATTATACATCTAATTATATTTTTATAATTGATGGTAACCACACATGCAAGCATTATTAGGTTGTGGAGCTAAAAACTTCACTGATGCAGACATGGAGGAGGTTGTTGAGAGGTTGCTGAGTTGTAGAGCAACTGACGTCAGTCTAATCAACTGACGTCGGTCATATCCAGTGAGCAGAGCAACCAACATCAGTCAGGTATCGGCCGATGTCGATCATCTCCAGCCAGATAGGGACCGACGTCAGTCGCCTGTGCGGTTTCAAAACTATTAGTTCATGAATAGTTTGTTAACGAACTGGTTGTTTGCATGTTAAAAGCTAATTTTAGTCTTGGAGCTGCAGATCTAATTATTGTAATTGGTTGTCTAATTATTGTTTGCATGAGATCTATTTAAGAGACTCATGGGCTGTATTATAAAGTGTGAGGGATCAAAGCAAGAATTTCTTAGGTGCTATATAGAGAGAGCAAGTTTGGCTTCTCATAGTGCCAAGTGTGTATGATCAGGTAGATCTGCGAGAGAGCAAGGTCTGGTAGAAGATCCACAGGGGTGCTGGTTTAGAGGACAAGGGTTCTTCATGGTATGTAAGATCAAGTTGGTCTGCAGGTTGTGCAAGATCAGGAAGGAGATCTACATGTGGTAAGTAAGGTTGGTTGATCTGCAGGTGTGTGTGTGTGTGCGAGATCTAGGTTTACAGGTGTGCAAAATCAGGTTGATTTGCAGGTGTGCAAGATCAGAGAGGTCAGCAACACATCAAGGAGCAAGATCAGGTGAGATCTACTTGGAGTACATTGTGTACTTGGAGTATGTGTGTATACTCGATTGGTACTAGCAGTATTATTACTGACTGGTTGGAGGTGAACATCAACTCTGTGTTTGAGTTGTTTGTTGTGACCGTAATTGAGAGAGTGAACTCTTGAAGGTGAATTATTGTACACTTGGTGTGGAAAGCCTATAAGGTGTGGAAGAGTGTGGCATCTCTTTATTATAATTTATTTCTGGAAGAGTATTAATATAATTGGGTATTGTCTCTCATATTTTGTGTTGTTTCTGATTTCTAGTTACTTATTACTTCTGGTTAATTCTGCATTTAGTTGCTTGTATATGGTAATCAATTGTGCTTCTGGGTCCTAACAATCATTAGCTCATTTAGATGCGATCTAGTCCATAAGTTAATCTCTCACTTTTCCTCTCTTGTCGAGATTTCTTCCTTCTCCTTCATCCTAGTATGTCCTCTCAAGGGGGCATCATAAGTCACTTCCATTTTCTTCTTGCTTGACAAATATTTTCTTTTAAAAGACATTGTTTCACTTGAATATCTTGTTATGCCTTCTCAAATAGGGGCAAAATGTAGACATCCAATTCCTAACACTATTTGTGTTGAAATTGTCAATATTACTTGAATTACACTCAAATGCACAAATTAGGCCAAAATAACTAAAAATGTGCTAAATGGTTTGAGCTTATCGTATACAAGTATCGATTTAGGCTAATGTATCCCTAAATAGGGCAATGCATTTTATGTGATTCCTAACTTTGATCAATTTATTGAGTCAACATGATGATTTTGTCTTTTTGTGCTCTAGATCACTCTTTTCTTCTAATTCATTAGTACACATCACATAACTTTGTTATTTTGTGTCGCTCATATCTAAAATAGGAATACGATCTGAATACATCTAACATCGCCTTCCAATTCTTCTTGAGTCAAATTATGACCTGGTAATATGACTTTCTGACCATTTTGATTAATTGTGCCCTTGTTTCCAAAGAATTGTACTAAAATCGATTAATCTTGTTTAAGCTAATTAATTTAAATCAATATCTTAAGTGGATTTTCCATGGAGGTTATTGATTATTTAATTATTATAAATTTATTCTCAATATATGCATCACCTAGTGACATGATCTATGGAGTGGCATCTATAAGCCATAAATATAACAAATATCAAGATTATAAACACCCATGTCTAATTAATGTCCCTTCTTCCCAAATAATTATGAGGATATTTATGGATTTAATTACAAATATTAGATTAATTCATGTCCACACATCTCGATCTTGAGATGGATGGTCATGGTTGATATTAGCCCATTTGAAAAATCTAAAAATAGAAAGGCATAGAACATCATTTTTAAGCTAAATTATTGTAAAATTAAAATGAATTATCTCCATAATCTTTCTTTATGTGTTGATCAAACATGTTTTAGTTTCAAGTTTCATTTGATAGACATAGATTAGACTTATCATCTTGAGCCTAGGTTATACATAGTGGTCTTGAGGTAATGGAGGAACTTGGCATCTATTGTTGACAAAGACAATAACACTAGATAAAGGGTAAAAACATGCTTGGAGCCACTTTTAGATGGTGGAATCACTTAGGAAGGTAATTGGTATTGCTTTGTTTCATTTGTCCTTCATTGTCATTTATAAACCCTATTGGAATAGGTTGGCTTAGTTTGTTAAGTTCTTTATGCATTTTTCATGGATTTATTGACTAATGTTTGACTAACCAACTTTTTAATCCAATCCTACACCTTTAGCTAATGCTAACTGCCAATGAAAAGAAAAAGAAATCCCCAAAGCCGATCCACTAATCCTTCATTCTCTTTCAATCCATACGCTGTCTGAATATCTTCCTCACCCTAATTATAGTCTTCGTCTTTAAACACTTGGAAGGAAAAGAAAGCTATAAGATATTTATTATACATTATTATTTATTAAGACATCCTCAAATCATAACCAAATGTCTTCCAATCATTCCAGTCAGTGTTCAACTCCTCATTTTAGGTCAAATGTCCTTCTTTCCCTCCTCCTTAAATCGTTGTTAAGTGTACAAAATTGAAATGCTATATAATTCATAAATATCAGCTACACCATAACCCCTCTAAAAAAGCCTAAAAAAACATTTTACTTGTTATAAATACGCTAAACTGGAACATTTTTACTTCAACCACAAAGGAGGTTTAATTGTTAAAAACTCAATAATTTGAATACAACTTTATTAAATTAACCACACAACCTATGTGGAAATTTAATACCTTAGGTTGAAAATGAGAGTTCAAAATAAATACAACCTCCTTGGCCGCCCCATGTGGGCTTTAAATGCAATTTTTATCTTTTCAAACTAGTACAATTATTAGTCAAATAAAATAGGTTGGGTTTAATGCATATATCTATAAGTAGATTAACTAACAACCATATTTACAATGTTTTCTTAAGGTTATGTCACGTTATCATCTCTAATGCCAATGCTATGCCATTCACCACCATATTGCATGGCTAAGATCGTTATTACAAGGTTGATGATTGATAAAAAGTTATTAATTTATTTTGTGAATTTATTAAATTTCAATTATGTATAATCTCATATATGCTTATATTAACATTTAAAAATAATATCAACATGGCAAATATCAAAACATATATCCTATTAATAGAATTATTTAATTGATAATATCAAAAGTTAAAATTATGAGGCTACCTATTTGACACACTACAGAGCATTCTAATATCGAAGATTGGTAAGTGGTCATAGGTGAGTCTTAAATTGGTCCTTAAAATTTCATCATGTAACAATCGCTAAGCAGTTGTAACATAATGTCAACCCAAAAAATAACTTCAAAAGTTCTAATTTATGACTAGGGTCGAATAATCACGTGCACACTAAAAGGTCATAGTCGCTAAACTACGATGAAACATGTCAATGAGACTAGTTGATCAAAAGTGAAAACCTGATAAGGCTCCCATAAGTCCTTAAATGATGTATTTATAATCACAGTGTAAAACAAAACACAAAGCAATGCTAATAAAAATAAAAAAATCATCAAACCAAATGATCACCAATTATGCCAAGATATGTGAGTTATAGTTCTTTCTTTGACATGAGTACATCTCTTACTAAGATATTCTCTCTCTACTGCCCATAATCGATATCTAGCTCCTTCTCTCTTGATGTTCTCCCTCACACCAAGGGTTGTACTTGTGTCACAAACAACTGAACAACCGATAGTCATCCAAGTCATGATATCAAAATCACATGATAGTAAAAGCATGCTACTAACAATTGGTCCACGTTATTTTATAACCAAACATGATAACAATAATGAATTGAATTAAATTAAGCAAACCAATCCCTAATCACATAGAAACCACACATTATTAATTATGCTTTGCGATGTTAATCACCAACAAGTGCCATAAATATTGGCATAAGAAAAATGGATGTTAAAGTGTCCTCCACCTATTGAGATCCTCCCACCATGCCTTTGCCCTCCTTTAGACCATGCCAAATAGGAAAGACATCTTCTTCCTTGTTACTAAACTCCTAGTTAAACCTATTAAATGGTTTTAATTTCTTTTTGTTGTTCATATGAAAGGTGTAGTAGCTTTACCATTAATGTTTCAGCTGGATGGAAGAGTTTTAATCAACTTCAAATTCCTTGGGTTGAAAATGGTACAACCCATGTGGGTTGGAAGTTTCTAATTCATCGCCCGATGTGGTAAATAATTTGTTGTTTGTCTATTTAATAGTTCTTCAAATGCTAGGATAATTCATGGTCAAAGAAGGAAGTAAACCCACTCTTGAGGATATAGATGTATTAAATAAATATTGTTATCGATAAAAGTAGATTGAATAATAATTTATATTTCCAACACTTCTCATTATAATGTTGTTATGGTTATTTTTGTTTAACTACAGTGGCCCATAGAGATCCATTAGGTTTTAAACCCAATGATCTATAATGTAAATATTTTACAGTCATAAAATATGACAAAGTAAGCTGATAATACTTGTCAACCAAACACCTATACCCATATTCACTCAGAGTATATACTAGTATGCAAGGCATTTAAAGCATATACAACAATAATTGTTACATACACTTCCCAATATACCATTATGACTCCTATAAATATTTAATTAATGCACCTATAATCACAATGCAATAATATAGAAGACGAAGTAATTATAAGTAGACCAAAGAATCACCAAACAAACGGTCATTACTTGTAGCAAGATAGATGAATATTATATCTTTAATTATCTTGATTACACCTCATTCCATGGGATTCTCTCTCTAATACTCGTAATCCACATCTATCTCCTCTTTGATGATGCTCTCCCTCGCATCAAGGGAGATATGCACCTGCGTCATAATCTATGAACATACAACAATTTTATGATTCATTATAACAAATCCACATAATAGTAAAAACATGATTGTATACAATGCCAATCATCACATAATTGCATAACATTTGTTTGCGCAAATGACAATTAATACCCTAAATTACATTACATGAATATATAAAGAATGATAAATAACAATTATTCCACATAATTGTATAACATCTATTTGTCTGAATCAATTACTTTAATTTTATTATATAAACATAGAAACATGATAAAAATAATTGGTTGAATTGAAATCACACAAAATAAATAAATAAATCATCAATCCTTGATTGCATAAAAAATCAATCTTTCCATTATTAATTATGTTAGATAACTATAATCACAAAAAAATGCCTTCAAAATTTGACACAAGAAAAGCAGGATGTGACATTATGCCTATTCCTACACAACCAACCTATATACATCCTATGATGACTACTCGTGTGACAACATCATCCTTGCTTATTGCATGATTCCTCAAGCAAACTATTATATCTCTGTAGGCTAAGACAGTGCAGTTAGAGCGGGGTGATTATAGAGCAAGTGATTAGACCGATTCTCATTCATTTATTCATAATCCATCAATCTTAGATATTTCATATTATCCCTTACATATGGGATTCATAGATCCTAAGCTTACATTATATGATAGTAAAGGTGATCTAAAACACCACCTCAGAGCCTTTCACATAACATGTTTGGACTATGCCTCTGATGACAAGTTGTTGACTAAGTTATTTATGTGAAGTCTTACAAACCATGCTTTACAATGGTTCTATGACCTCCCATTCCAATTAGTTAAGCATTAAATCCTTTGGTCAATCAGTTTCTAGCACATTTTTTTATCAGTAGTAGTGATAAATTATCTTATGTTTAAATTACAAAACTTAAGAAAGGATCCAATAAATCAATCGATGACTCTATGCTTCAGTATAAGACCATGATTTTTAAGATGATAAATATTATGGCACATAATGAGTTACAATATATCTTCAAGCAAATTTTTCTTACTCCTCTCCATGAATCTATTATGTTCAAGGAATTAAAATCATTTGATGATTTATGTCATACAATTAGAGATTGATAAGTTAAGTTTGCAGCTTTAAACAAGCTCAAATGTGTACCTAATGCAACGACTACTTCAACTACAAAGTTTCAAAGGAAACTAAGTTACAAGTTTAAATCAAATGATACTTAGAATGAGGCAAAAATAACTTTTAATGCAGTTTCACGACCTACTATTTGACTTGTTCTATCACTCCACAAAGGAGGTAGTTTTCATTACCTCGATCTCCCCATATACTATTACAGAAGTTACTAGAGTGTAACCTTATATGTCTCCCTCCCCCACAAAAGGTTGATATGAGTGGGCATACACCTAAGGGATATGACAATGATGCATATCATGACTATCATTGATCTACTAGACATTCTATGAATACATGCTTCAAGCTAAGGCATAAATATGTGATCTCATTGATGACAACACTATTGAGCTTAACACATCTAAAAATGATTCAAGACCACAACCTAATGGGAATTTAAATTTGAAAATATTATCCAACCCCTTTCCAAATCATGCAATAACACAAACTAAGGATAATATTGATGTGCATATGACATGCAATGCACATCCTCCTCCTTCAACATTTAGCACCCATTAGACAATATCATTGGTACAATTACAAGCATATATGTATAATGACCTAAAATTATATTTGACGACAATAAAATTGCAGAAGATGAATATGATTTCAATTCATTATTTATATGAGCATACGTCGATTTGTAACCTATACATAGTGTCATGGTAGACAATGGTTCAAGGAAAAATATTTATACAATGACACTTCTTCATACTTTTGGATACATACGTGAGGATGTGATGGATACAATAAGGATAGTCAAAGGATTTGATGGACATAAATAGAACCCCATGGGTTCAAGCATTGTATTGCCTCTTAAGGTAGGCCCCATAATGTGGCTACTTTATTTTTAGTATTACTGAGTACAGGGCTATTTGACATGTTGTTAGGATGCCCTAGTATATAGAAGCTCCCACATAGTACCATCACCAGTACATATATGTGTTAAGTATATATAATTCAACATGATCATTATAGTTATAGGTATTCCATATGAATATCCTATTAGACTATAGGTATTTACTCTTCCACCCCCACCATCGTAATTAGTTACTCCAACTATTTAGGATCATTCTATGTAGTAATTTACTCTGCATATTTAGGTTCATTATACGCAATCAATTATACAACCTACTAAGGTTCATGCTATATATATAATTTAGAAGAAGGTCACTTATTTTCCTAGACAACCAATGTTTCAAATCCCATTACATGAGAGAGTCAATTGGGACTCAAAATGGCTAGTATCTACTATATCACACACTAAGCTAGTGTTGCAAACACCTCACCATGTTCGACCATGAACATAGGTACATGTTTTCCCTACTAAACATCAGATTCTATAAGATAAAATATTAGCTAGAAATACTCACCATACATAGGATCCTATGAGTCGTCATAACGATAATAATTATATTAAAACACAAGATCATTTTTCAGTGTATCCTTTTACTCTAGCATTATATTTCATTTCAATACTAAAATAAAAGGGGGGCATTTGTAGATACTAAAATATGGTATTAAACACTTGTCAATGTTAATTTTGACTTGCATTCACCTTACATGACTTGTGCATCCACATATGGCTTTACACATCCACATGCTTTTGATGGGTCCAACCTTCCCTATTTGTTTTTATTCACCTACAATAATTCTCTAGTATGTACCTAACCTTCTTAAAATCATACTCATATTGTCTCTAGATCATCATATTAGTATTCCTACCTTTCATATGACTCTGTTAGACTCTGATGCCAACAAGATTTTGTAAGTGTTCAAATTTCACAAACTTGTCCCCACGCTAAGTAACTATAATTTTTTAAATTTAAATCATCTTCATGGGTCAACCCATACAATTTGCATACAGTTGGCATGAGAAAGTACCCAAAAGTCCCATGTAAATACACAATAGATCTAAGCCTATTCTCTATATAGTAAGTATATATTACACACAAGAAGTCGCTTTCACTTTCAAAGGGCCTGCCTTGTTCTTTCCAATTTAGACATCGGTCACAAGGAACAAGTCCTAGCATATGCCTCAAGTACTCAAGCCAAGTTGGAGTTGCTTTTTGCCAATTATCGAAAGCTATATCACAAGTTGCATTCATTAAAAGAGCACTATAGCACACATACACCTAATAAGGAGAATTTTATGCAGTTTGACTTCTCTCTTCTAAGTATTGGATATGTAATTAACACTCATCTATTCATTCATTGGGGAGTGGTTGGGGTCATCTCAACCCACTGTTATCCCCCTTTTGCAGGGTTAAACCTAGTATCAAAAGTGAACTAAGGTTTCAAAGAGAGTGAAATATGTTTCTTGACATCATACACATAGTGAGCCTCGAGATCGCACACATAGATGGATTACAGGTAGGCACAATGGCCCATACTGCAACAATAAGCATAATCCACACAGACAAATCTGACAAGTTACATATGCTAACGTCTATCAATACTGTCTAGACGATGATAATTCTATCTAGGGACATCTAAAAACCTAGTTCTCGATTCAAACGACTCTTGATCTTGTTCCCAGCGATTAGTGTCACATGCATTCAGTGTCAGACTTGCCAAGTACATAAACATGCTAAATATCTTATTTCTTAAGTCGTTTCTATTTATGAAAAGCACAATTATTCAAATTTGATTATATATTTTACATTCATATTAATATTTCATTGTAATACATCATACAATCTAAATTAGTTCAAAATTCTATCTTATTAAATTATATAAAATAAGAAATAATGTAAAACATTTCCTTCTTTTAAAGTGAGCTGACTTAACTTTTGAAGGGCAATGTTTAATAAAGAGCTCTAAATGGCATTTTTGTTCCAAATGAGTAGAAGCAGGGGAAGTTAGTGCCCTAAAACGCCCCAAATTGAGGGTCCTCAGTGTTTGCAAAAGCAATCGCTGGGCCAAAAATGGCGTAGTTAAGAAAAAATGGCTGGGCGGGAATGTAAACTCAAAATCATATGCCTTTAATTTTAAATATAAGAAATCACCGATTGGTGGGATCGGTTGTCCACGGATCAAGATAGAATCCATCTGAACCGTTGAACTGTCCGTAATGAGCGAATCGGACGGGCAGCGAATCGCCCTCGAACACATGGTGTGGAGGGCCTATATAAGCACCCAAAATTCAAATCTTTAACATCGTCTCGAGTATTTTTCGTAGTTCAGGAATTTTCTGTGGAAGATAATTGCTATTGATTAAATAATGGAGTCGGGCGGTGCCAAGGCCGGGAAGGGAGGAAGAAAGGGCGGCGTCAAGAAGAAGAGCGTCTCCAAGTCGGTGAAGGCCGGGCTTCAGTTCCCTGTGGGCAGGCTTGCCAGGTATCTCAAGAAGGGCAGATATGCCAAGAGGGTCGGTGTCGGTGCCCCCATTTACATGGCCGCTGTAATGGAGTATTTGGCAGCTGAGGTGCTGGAACTGGCCGGAAATGCTGCCAGGGACAACAAGAAGAACAGGATAATCCCCAGACATCTGTTGCTTGCGATCAGAAATGATGAGGAGTTGGGGAAATTGATGAGCGGTGTCACCATTGCCCATGGTGGAGTTCTGCCAAACATTCACCAGGTGCTTCTCCCCAAGAAGCCTGCCTCCTCAGAGAAGGAGCCCAAGTCTCCAAAGAAATCTCCCAAGAAGAAATAAGCCTTGATTTGAGCTCGACGGCCTTACCTTTCTTTAATCGGTGTTTTGCAACACCACTCTCATGCTGCTGGTTTGCAATACCTTCTTGACTCTGATGCTATGATCAACATAACTAATGGTAGTGTTAGAGGCCTTCATTTGATCGGTTTTGGTGTTTTGAATTTTTTTGGGTTTGGTGTGCTGGATGTTTTTAATTTTTAGTTTATTTGGAAGGCTTGGGAGTAAGTGAAGTTCTTGATTGCTAATTAACTTGTTTAAGTTTGTTATTAGATGTCAAGAGTGTAGATCATTCATTATAGTGGAACATTATAGAAGGACAAGCCCTTGACTTTGAGTAGGGGAGCACTAGATGTTTTCTTAAGGACATTGGTAGTTTTTCTAAGATCACTAGAGCACTTGTTTGGGAGGACAAACTTGACTTTGAATTGGATGTTTGATCTTAGGTGGGACCTAATAACTTGAACCTTCTACTTGTAAGTTGAACTTGATTTAGGGGAAGATGGTATGAATTTGGCTTATGATTGTTATAGATTACTTCTCTTGCAAATTGATAGATCCTTGTTTGTTTAGAGGAATGTTGTGAGAGCCATTCAACAAGCTTTTGTTAGGTTCGAGAGTAGTTAAGTTAGTGATAATGCCTTCCAAATTTTGTACAATGTTGTTGATTTTGGTAGCAATCAATCATAGATACATCAATAATTTGGAAAGAATTAATTAACAATAATTTTTATGAGTGATAATGTTTTTGTTGATGATTGATTGCTATTTATGTATCTAGATTTTTTGATGAAAGAATCAAATTACATAGTTCTCTCATCTAATGTGATTGTAAAATTGTGTTTTTTCACTATATGCATGCAACAATAATGTGGTTTTCATATTTAATTTTTATGAGTGTTAATGTCTTTGTTGATGATTGATTGTTATTTATGTATCTAGATTCTTTGATGAAAGAATCAAACTACATAGTTCTCCCATTTAATGTGATTGTAAAATTGTGTTCTTTCACTATATGCATGCAACAATGATGTGGTTTTCATATTTAACATTGTTTCATCTTGACATGATTTGGAATGCTTCAAATTTGGCATGTGATTGTTTCTAATGATTGATATAGAATTTGGGAAGAATAATGCAAATTTGCTTTATAAAGTACTCAAGGTAGGGTGATTTCAAGTTAGTAATCAATGACCTTTAATTTGTATTTATAGGAATCCAATTGAATAATTTCTTTTAGTTGACTTGCAAAATTTGTAAGATGACCCATGTGGATGTTTCAAAATTTAGAAATGAGTTGTTAAATAACATAGGGATAAGGTTGCACTAAGTGGATAGGTACATGGCATCAAACTTGTCTACATAACATAAATGTGTCCCATAAAAGTAAAGAATAATAGGCTTGACATTGGGAATAATCTAAGAGAAATATAAAGCAATTTGAGTAAGACTTGGGAATACTTGTTTACTAATGATGAAAAACAATGGGGTCTAGCTCCTAGATAAATAAATGGCTAAATAAATGATGAATAAGATTCATATATTTGAATGTAAGTAGAGTGGTTTAAGATATATTAATGTTTTCAAAATTTTGTGACCAAATTTAGGTATCTATGTCTCCCCCCTTCCCCTCTTTATTCTAATAATGAATTTGTTAAAGTAAATGACATATATAATTGATGGTGTACAACACACTTTATCTTTCATTAAGAAATTCCAATTATACAAGGCACTTAGTTTAGCAAACTCTATAACAACACATGAAGTAGTCAATGTCCATATTTAAAATTTGAAAATCTAAACTTTCAAATTTGAAATTAAAAGGAGAGCAAGGAAGGAGTATATCTATAAGGAGATGAAACCATGTTGCTTTATAATTTGTAAAAGATGATGTTTCCCTATTAAAGCATTAAAGAAATGTGCCTCATTCTTGAAGCACTTAGAGAGATGGTTCTTTATGTTTGAACAATTGGCGAATTGAGAGTGATTAAGTCCTAATTTTGATTAACTAATCAAACCCTTATTTTAAAAAAATGCATGCTCCAACTCTTAAGAATTGATAACCATAATGGGTTGTTTAGAAGTGATAGCAAGGTTGTTGAGTGTCATTAGACTTGAATGTACATCATTTATAACAAAATGTGGAATCATACAATGGGTTCTCTAGAAGTAATGCAAAGGCCATTGAGTGTTTTTAGACTTGAATGTACATTACTCATAACAAAATGAATTACATCATTGTTGGATGGATCTAGATTCTATTTACACGGTCGAAATAAAATGAAAGATATTCATGTCTCTATCATGATTGTAATGCTAGCAAATTTGAAATGAAATAATGGCTATTGTCATTGAATATGTAAACATTGATTTTAATGCATATGTGCATGAATTGGTATCATGTTTTTTGAATTTGAAAAATTCATATATGTGTTTGAACCAACATCATGTATTTTGAATATTAAAAATCCATATATGTGCATGAACCAACATCATGCCTCTTGAATATGTGCTAAATGATATAGAATGACATGTATCTATATGTTTGATTGTAATTGTATATGAAACATGTATTGTATTTTTTTGTTCTTGTAACTTTTTTGCATATGTATTCAAGTCTCAATAAAGTGAATGCATATGCATGTCATATGCCTCTATAATATATATCAATGTGTTAATATCTATCATATATTTGATTTTTGACTTATTTTGAATCTTTTAAATCTGTATCTTGTTTTAGACTCTTTTTCTACTCATAGAGATTTGAATTTCATAGATAAGCCCATTGTAATGTCATCTTTTAAGATTATGGATGTAGCTTGTAAATCACTTATTTCAAAAGAAGAGTTAATTATATCATGTGATGAAAACATAATCATGATAACATGTGGAGATGATGTTATCATATTATAGTGTATGTTATCAAAGCATGCATAAAACATATGATATGAGGTATACAAGTGTCATGTGCAATGAGGCATGCAGTAAAGTAACCATCTCAAAATAAAATTACACAGTAAAAGTGCATAATAATGAATCATGACACCACTAATCAAGTACAACACACAATGCCATACAATCTCACAATATCACACATAAGGCCAAGGGCCACATAAAAATAAAATTTGCACTCTATTTTATGGCCTTTTCTTGGTTTTCATTGGGTCATTAGCATGACTCTTTTTCTTCTCTTATTGTTTTGCATTGACCCTTGCAAGAGCTTTTGTAGCTTGAGGTTGAATTTTTCCCTTGCACACCTTGCATTCTTGCATATCGACTTTGACTCCTCCATTTAGGGTTCATTTATTTCATCCCATTATTTGCTATTGCTTGTATCTTACGTTTGTACCCCACACTTTTGGTGTTGTCCTTTTGGCTGCCCTTGGACCTCTTTTCAAAGCTTGGCTTGTGGCTCCCTTGGTTTTCTCCATGGTAGCCTCCATCGACCCAGTGTTTTAATGATTTCTACTCAACCCAAGGTGGGTTTATGCATGCACTACTTGGTATAATAGTGTAAAGACCATTGATATTCTTTCCTTATCTCACCACCTCATTTGCTCCTTGAAGTCATGCTAGCCCTTAGGTGCATTGATCCACAACCTTCACCATACGTTCTCTTCACCTATAGAATCCTAACCTTCATTGACGTAAAATCGTGATCACCTTCCTCGACCCACTTCCTATTCTTCTTTGGGGATGATCCTTGTGCAATCCTACTCTGCAACACACATCTTTTTTTGTGTTATTTGTCCTTTACCCATCGGTGCTTGATGGAGGGCCTTGATTCCTAGCTGAGTCATCTCTTACACTCTTTGCCCTTTGCCCATCTATGCTTGATGGAGGGCATTTTTTAGCATCTTTTGTCCAATTATTCAGTTGGAAATCACTTTGCACGTGACTACTCCACTAGTTAACAATCTTGTCAGCTTTTCACTTGTTCCTAATCACTCTTCATGTTCTTATTGCATCATGCTTCCACTATGCTACTTGTAGGCCAAACCTTACAACCTTTACTCTTCTCACATGCACAACAAGAAAAATAAAAATCTGTAATAAATATTGCATGGGGTTATCCACCTTATGGTTGTGCGATAGGGGCTCCTTAGTTCCCTTAGAGATCTTGGCTAAATATCTCACTCTCTCTTTCTACTCGCACTCTACAGGGTCCAACTTCTACATCTTTACCCTTTCTTTAGGCCTCTTGGGTCTTCCCTATAATTGCTGCCTTACAACCCTCTTAGCTTCAACCACAACTCTAATAACATCAACCCTCCTCCAATAAAAACCCCTTCATCTACAACCTCCTTTGATAACCTTCATTGTGGGTTGAATGGCCTTATTTATAGTTGTGGAGGTGGGTTACCACCTAGTCTAATTTAGAGCTTGATAGTTATCCTGTCAGGAGTTTTGCTACCTCTTTTGAACACTTGTGCTAGGTTATCATAGCCGAGTCATGCCTCGAGCCCTTCAACTCTAATAGATGTCATGGCTAAGTCATACCTCGAACCCTCCAACTCTAAAAAAAAAAAAACTATGTTGTCTTTGTTAGCTTTTTCCAGTTGTCAACTTTATAGCTGACAAGTCACTTGATGTGTACCTTTGGATTTGACTATGCACCAAATCCTATTGTGTGTTCTCCTTATTATGCATGCATCCTACACGTGTCCCTCTATTGTCTTATTTAGGCATATCATCTTTCCTCTAATTTTACATGTGACATGTGAGTGCCCTTCTTCCTATCTTCTTAGCACCACCACTTTACACTAAATTTTACCCCTGGTCCTTCAACGTAGTGAACCTCTATCTCAAACATCTGGGGTCGTACCTACACAAGTATAAATATTTTTGATTCATGCAAAATGTATTTTCACCATTTTTAAGCACACCAATCCTCACCCACAAACTTAGACATTTGGCATAAGGCTCTCAAAGAAAGCCCTTATTTGTTTCACCTAGTTGTATTTATGAGGTGGCACATATTATTACATCAACTAATGCATGCATCTACCATGCATAAGAACTAACCTATTCTACTCTATAAAAAGTAAAAGTACACAAATCAAATGGTCAAAGCCTTATTAAATCATGGTCATGGTTCAAAATATATTAAGCCAAATATGACCTGAGTCAAGAACCCTTAAAATGCTCATGGAGCATTTCGATAGTGAAAGTGTGTAACTTCCATATCTCAGCAGTCCTTTGTAGTGACTGTTATGTTTAATTCTATAACATATGACATTTATGGAGTTGTTATACCTAGGTAGTGTAGCGCACCTATCCTTATTGGTGTGAAACACCCTCTTTGCTTTGGATGTAATAGATGTACATAACATCTAAGCCTTGGTTTCAATTGAGGAGTATTTAACCTTGGTGCATGTGGGAGTGCATCAACCAATGTGTGCAACCCATATTGATGGAACTAAGATTTCTCTTAGTTCTACCTTTGGTGTGTCATATGGCATCTAGACCTTTCCCTTAGGAGAAGGTTTGATTCTAGTGCACAGCGTTGTTCATGCAGTCTGAGGATGGGATCTTTTGATCGCACTATCCCACATCTTTAGTCGGTCCTTTTTTAGGAAGGTTAATTATTGGTGCACATGGCCTAGTGTACATTTTCAAATAGGGGGTTTGAGCGCACCAGTCTGCACCTTATTCTATTGGCCTCTTATAATTCTTGCACCCATCGATCGTATATAATACTTGTGGTATCAGAGGTGGATTGGGTGTTGTCCTAGCTAAAGTTGTTTTCCCCACTTGGTTCCAAATTATCCCTACCCTATAATGTGATATTGTAGATGTTATTGAATATATATGCCAATTCAACACTTTCAACATATAAGGGGCCATTATTCGTTGTCGATGGAATCACTACATGCTCGATTCCTTTCTTGAAGCTCATGTAGCACTGCTTGAAGTGTATGTTTGCATTCTTGGCATACACCAGGGTCTTTCAAGTAATGATAAGTAATTGTTAGCTTCAATAGGCTCAATTATCTCAAAGTTTGTATAGAAATTGACATTCATTATCTCAATATGAGTATTATGTATAATTCCCACGTATTGCACTCATGTCTTATTCACCATGAAAAATAGATGAGGTGAGGTTTGTAGTGCGGGGGTGCCCATTTTGTGCCAAGCATCCGCTGTCAGGATATTGACCTCCATGCTTGTATCTACCAAAATATCATACACTAAATATCCATTAATATTGGCATCTACGAGCAATTCTTGATCATAACCCATGTTCTAGGCTATTCTTCCCTCGTACCCTCATGTTATATCTGGTGTAGATACATCATATGATAACTTTTCTTCATGCTTGGCTAAACAATTTTTAAGTATGGGGATCATTCCCTTACAATATAAGAGACAATACATTAACAAGATCATTAACATGCTCTTCATGTGTTTGGAGTTTTCTCCTCTAAACCTTGAGCAAGTCTTGAAGCTCTCCCTAGGGGTTTTGAATCACATTAATGGTTTCACGCATGACTCTTTAGCTTCTAGTCCCATAGACTCGTATCCTGGCCTAGCCTTTTCCATGGAAACCATTATTGGTTGCATTGTCACATGCATCTTTTCATCAACATTATTATTTTTACATATTTAAGACCTAATGATTTAATTTGCATGCCTATCTTATTATTCACGCACCCTTCTTAGGCTTACCCTTGTGCATGATCTTTGTGTTGGACCCCCTTTCGAGCCACCTATGTGGACCGCACCAACTCGACATATCTTGATGTAAGGTAATCAGTGCGATTGGTTGCTCTTTTGGTACTTTTGGTGCCAGCTCAAGGAATATTTGGAAATCTTGTGCTAGTTGGTTGGTAGTTACTTGGTACCAGGTTTTGAGGGATATCCCTATAGGTACTTACACATGATGACTGGAGAGCAAAAGTGTCAAAATAGTAGAGCCGATGAGATAGTGACCTCCAGTGACAACTTAGCATTTGCCATGCACTCATCCAACCTGGGCAAAGTAGTGGAACCAGCGGGATAATGACCCTTAGTGATAGCTCATCACTAGGGGTTGTTATTCTTCCCTTGTGCCCTCATGTTATATCTGGTGTAGATACATCATATGATAACTTTTATTCATGCTTGGCCAATTTTTTTTTAAGTATGGTGATCATTCCCTTATAATGTAAGAGAGCCAATACGTTAACAAGATCATTAACCTACTCTTCATGTGTTTGGAGTTTTCTCCTCTAAATCATGAGCAAGTCTTGAAGCTCTCCCTATGGGTTTTGAATCACATTAATGGTTTCATGCAACACTTTATCTTCGCATGAGCCATTTGGACAAGGTGTTATGATGGGCTTTGGTCATGCCTCTTTAGCTTCTATTCCCCTAGGCTCGTATCCTAGCCTAGCATTTACCATAGAAACCATTATTGGTTGCGTTGTCATGTGCACCTTTTCATCAACATTTTTTTTATACATTTATGACCCAATGGTTTGATTTACATGCCTATCTTATTATTCATGTACCCTTTCCAGGCTTACCCTTGTACATGATATTTGTGTTGGGCCCCCTTTTGAGCCACCTATGTGGACTATGCCAACTTGACATATCTTGATGCAAGGTAATCAATGTGATTGGTTGTTCTTTTGGTAATTTTGGTGCCAGTTCAAGGAATCTTTGGAGATCTCATGCTAGCTGGCTGGTAGTTGCTTGGCATTAGGTTTTGAGGGACATCTCTGTATCTACTTACACATGACAACTGGAGAGCATGGGTGTTAGAGTATAGATCTGATGAGATAGTGACTACTAGTGACAACTTAGCATCTGGCATGCACTCATCCAACCTGGGCAAAGTAGTGGAGCCAGTGGGATATCGACCCCTAGTGATAGCTTAGCACTTGGCACACACCCATTTGACTTGGCACAAAGATGTCCCTTTGCCTATAAAAAGAGGCTTGAACCTAAAGAGAGGAGATAGGTGATTAATGATAGTGAATTTCTGCTGAAATCAAAAGACACCAATATTATATTGTGATCTACATGAACTAGGTTAAGGATTCTAAATGTATAGCCCAAGCTCACTTGTGAGCTACTGGGCATGAGTACTTTTGAAGATAAACACATACTCTATTTTCATGTTATGGATTGTGTATACTGAGCTATGAATTAATGAAGAATGTTATTGAAAGTAATGGAGTGTTGGTATTTTCTAGATGGGTATAGCATTATCTTATGTTTGCAATATGAATTAAATAACTATGATAGTATAAATGCCATGCTTGCATATGTTGTTGACTGAAGGTTTACTCCAGGCCATTAATGGCATCCTTATACCAAATAGTGACTTAGATTAGTAGTAAAACTGACTAAGTTTTGAAATCAGCATGTGCCGAGTCCCTAATACCCATGCCTAGTACGCTAACTTAATGAATGAGCACATAATATGAATCACTCCCTTGACTTGACTAAGCACCTTAATAACAATTAACTTCTATCCCTACGTCCTACACCATTAAGAGCTATGTATAGCTAGATATGAACTTACTCCACATGACTTGTGCCCTTGAATAAGCTCATGCCTATTGATATTACCCAAAATGGCCTTACGTTGATAGACTTCCTAAGACGCTTTGCAAATGACCAAGTCCCATTGACACCAATGTTGCACCATGGTTCAATTAACCCAATGCAGGCCCAATTCCTTCACTGTTATGCTTTGGGTGAGCGTACAAGGCTTGTACCTTATGTGAAATTGTTGCCAGCATAATAGTGTGTTAAATGTTATGTGCCACATACTTTATTATGCTCACACCTAGCTGCAACAAGTATAGAACTAACTTGGCTTAACTTCTAAGCACATGACTAAGCATAAAAGCTAAATAAGAGACTTTTCTATAACATTTTGGTTTCATTACTGGGACTCATGTTGAATTTTATTACTACAATGGTATAACAGAGCGATGCTCTAAATTTTGATTGAGAACATTGAGCACTCGCTAGAGCAAGTGGAGGATAGTTTCATGTAGAAGCATCTAACATGCCAAGGATAGAATCCAAGAGAATAGGTACAAACCTACTTGTATGATGCTCTGTACAAGGTGTTCTTTTTTGAACTATTGAACATGTGTACTGGTGGTTGGTTGCCTATACCACCTCTAGAAAATGAAGTGATGACCAACACCTCGAGTGGACAAATGAGCACATAGAGAGACTTGATAGCTTAGATGATGTTTAGATGCACATTGTAGACAAGTGGTAGAGTGGTGCATTGAATAACTATGTTAGAATTCATAGTGTCAACCTTGTGTTACCCAGAAGAAGTGGAGTGTCAGTTTTTTGTGAACCAAGGGACGTGTTCATAAGAGGGCTCAATACCAAACTGAAGAAATTGCTGGTAGATTATGTTGTTAAAACTGTAAGAATAGAAGGCTAAAATACTTGCACGTATGAACACGCACAAAAGGTGAGAAGGGGAAGTGTAGGTGAGGTGTGATGGAAAAATATAAGCAACCTAACACCTGATACCTTTGAAGGCAAATCTATAATAAGTGAAGGCCCAAGCTGATAAAGAATATGGAACCTGAAAGTACTGAGAGAAATCATAGCGAACAAGAAGGGCATGGGGAAGGATCCCATAAATTGTAGTAGTGCAAGGGAAGAGATGAGGAAGTAAGATACTGAGCTTAGTAGTTGGGTGAAAAATGCCTTGGGTTCTTACAAGATGTGGTGAATGAGGATGCACTGGAAGTACCTACCCCTTTTGAACCAAAAGTGTAAGCTCATACATTGGATTCTCCACCAAAAGACAAAAGAACAATAACTGAACCTGTTATCAACATTGACGTGGATAGACTTCAAGATTTTAACCAAGGCTTTGTAATCAAACAAGTGATACCTCACGAGTAATTAAACTAGAATACCACCAACATGGTGAGTGCCAATCCAAGAATCTAGAACATAAGTGTAAACATTCATTCCCATTCAGAGGATGTCAACTACATTGATTGGGTAATAACCTACAGGAAGTGGCCTGGTGCCATAAGTGAGAATCATCACACCGTCGGGCTGGATGGTATAACCTATGTAATAGGGTTAGCACTTAATCTTACAACTGAAGCCATTGGAAGACCACCTCCAACATAGATACCAAGGGGTAAATGATTTAGACTCTAGCACCACCCCTTTAGCAAATTTATTATGAGATGGTGATGCACTTGCCCAAGTATCACAGTGTAGAGAATGTCACATAACATATGCTCAAGTGTGAACTTCAATAGTGTGCTTGGGGTATCACCCAATCAGACCGTAAGGCAACTTAGTTCATGACCACCTTTCTAGATCACACCCATACCCAGTATTGAAAATTTGATCCAAACCAGTCTATGATTGATTATGATATATTAAAGCAGGCCTTCTTGAAGGAATTTGATATTCTTGAGTTTGAGCAACAGAGCATCATGGTACTCAAGGAAATCAATGAAGGGCTATCCGAGAGTGTGCACTTATATGATGTGTGGTTTAAGACCCTCCTTTCTAAGCTTTCATATGGTATCTACCCCTCCCAACATGCACAATAGTTTATTGGGGCCTTGCCAGTACCTTTTAGGAGAGTACTATCCATGAAGACCTTCATGGACCCTTATGAAACACTTGAAGCCACACTATGGTTCGAGGTAGTAGGTAGTAATGACACCAAGATCAACCATTTATGGAGGCATAGATCACATTAATGGCCTCCCAATTATAAAATCTGACTACTAGTTTAACACATGACACTCATAGTGGATTATGGTGTACTGACTATGAGACAAAGGGGTACAACAAAAATAATTGCTTACTAAGAAAAGTTTGCACCTTAATTCTCAGTTGTGAAGTTTGTCATGGGCCATGTGACTCTCAAAATTATCCCCTGTTATATCATACTAGTCAAGTGAACACTACCATCTATTGCAAGATGTGTGATGCCTGTACCCATTCACTAATGGATTATTGAGTCATTGATGAGATGTACCAAAATATGGAGAGAGGTGCATGGTAGGCAATGACCATAGCTAGAGGGTAGGAAGACCAAGGAAACAAAGGCTATGGCAAAAAAAATACTTGATATGGGAATGGGTGAGGTGGAGGATGTGGTGGAGGAAGATTCCCACCGTGATCAAGTTACAAGTACAAGTTGATTGAACATTATTAGCATGACTGCCTCATGTAGCCAATGTGTGGGTATTGTCAGGGATTACATGCTATCAAGGATTACCTATACTTATACAAAAAGTTAAATCAAGGTCATCCTGACATATACAAGGGTGCCTCCATGGTTAGATGAGATAAAAGAGAAGAGAGCAAGGCTCCTAAGCCGTAACAAACTATCAAGGAGCCACCTAAGGTGCAAACCACAACTTGAAGTGGGTTCGCCACATAGCCCCCTATTGTATTGACAAAAAAACTACACTTAGAATATGGCGAGTTAAGTCATATCGAGTGCATAATGTGACTTTATCCAAAATATATGCCTTACCTTGATCTGGCATGACATAATGATTCCTACAACAAGCTATGAGCATAATACAAAATTTACAGGGAGAGATCCAACTAGCTAGATATTTAGAGGCATAGGAAAGTGTTGTGCACATGAAACAAGATATCCAGGAGGCTAAAGTATAGGAGTTGATCGAGATCCTATACCTCTTACAATCTGAAAGGATGATACCCCTACTAAAAAACTTGATTTTAGAGCATGCAGGGAAGAGACTAAAGGAGGAAGCCATGCCTCAGATGATTAAAGTTGATGCACCACATATGGAGCAGGCACGTGAAGTAAGGCATACTCAAAAATAAAAGCACAACTAAGAACTGATAATAAATGCCACCATCGATAGATGGTCTATTTGTGAGGTCCTTGTAGACATGGGTGTGGAAGTTAACATTCTAACCAAAATCACCTAGGAGAAGATGGGATGGAAACCCTTGAAGGCCTCCCCTCATATGTTATTTTTGGCCAACAAAACTTGATTGCAACCTATCAGGATCTTTAAGAGCACCATTGTAGATATCATGGGCACCAAATTCTAAGCCAACTTCAAGGTGATCAAGTTGGTAGAGTATGATAACTACCCAGTGATCTTAGGGAGGCCATGGTGTTACACCAATAAGGTAGACATGTACTTCAAGAAATGTTACATGACTTTCGAGAATGATAGAGAGAGGGTGGTTATCCCCTTATCAAGTGATCAAGGGCTTCAATATGTGGGTATTTTATATCTCAAAGATGAGATCAACTACATTTATAACATCATGGTGTGAGGCATCAAGAAGCTTAACCCAAGCGACCAAGGAGTGCTAAAATGGGAGGATGGACAATCAGATTTTGATATGACTGACGTAGCCTATGATAGATGGGTCGAAGAGGCTTATGAAGTGACTAGATGAAGGTGCCACCTAGTGCGAATAACTAAGACAAGACTAACTAGAACAAGACTGATTAGGATTGAGTACACTCAAATGAGATGGGTTCCTAATGCCAAAAAAATAGTGAAAAGGGTTTTTTAGCTTAGTAAAGGGAAGCTTGCAGTGATCCTAAAGTATGGAGGGAGCTAGCCTATAGATATTTATGTCCATGACATTAAAGTTTGCATTCCCAAGGAAATAAATAGAATAGGTGCACTAGTGCATACCCTAAAGAGCACTACTGCTCGTTGGTGGGTAGTGTAGAGGCCTAGCTTACCAACATGGAAAGATGTGAAGGCAATAATATGCAATAAATTTGGGAATAGTTATGAGGACTTAAATATACCTACTTACTCAAGAATTTCTAACCCAATCATGCATGTGCACTTGTGTGAAGAAACTTGGACTATTTACGAAGAGAATGCACCCAGAATCCTATGGGCACATGCCTTCTACATGACTTTGAAAACATGGGCATGAGCGTGGTACGTAGTAACTAAAATGCAATGAGAGATAGGAGACTAGGAGGTACTCAAGGAGAGGTTTGTGCACACCTTATCCTTCTCTTCACATAACTTATAGCTACTAGAGCCACTACAATTCATTCACAGGGTAGTGTTTGAGGACACTGCCAAAAAAAAAGAGCGCCTTAGAGACATGTTCAAAGATAAAGGACTAACACTCCTAATGTTTTTTAAAGAAAAGGAACTCAATAGTGACTCCAATGAGGAGGACGATGAGACCTGAAAGGAGTGCAATTGGAAGGCTCTAATAGGAAGACAAAATTATGCGCCTTATGGATGACAACACCCCAAACAAACAAGATTAGATGTATATTTGAATTGAAACAATGGAAGGGGCAAGGCAAGTTGAAGACTCCCATCATGAGAAGAATGAACCCTATTGAATGCCACTTAAGACCATTAAAGTAGACATTAATGTAGAAGGTGAGTTGAATATTGCCACTATAGGTTCTTACTAGTTTGAAGCAAAGATGGCATGAATCATAGACCTCTTAAAGGAATTTTAGGACTTGTTTTCGCACAGCTACCAAGACATGAAGGGTTCCCACACTTCGCTTGGAAAAATGAGCATCAATATGGTGGATGGTGTGAATCTTGTTAATAAGTTCCCATATAGAATGAACCTCAACCTATGTGCCAAGGTGAAGACAGAGATTGATGGAATGCTAGCCATGGGCATCATCTACCCTATACAAGAATCTAAATGGGTAAGCTTGATGTTTATAAGCATCAAGAAGGATGGATTCATATAGATCTACATCGACTATAGAATTTTTAATGCCACCTATGTCACTGATCCATTCTCGACCTTATTCACCAATGATGTCTTAGATGATGTTGTGGGTTGCAAAATCTATACTTTTTTTGATGGTTTCTCAGGCTATCATCAGGTGTAGATCAAGGAGGAGGATAACCCCAAGATAACCTTTACAATTGAAAGGGGTTGTTGTGCCTATAATGTGATGCCTTTTAGACTCAATAATGCACCGACCATATTCTCTAGAGTGGTGATCACCACTTTCAAGGACTTCATCCATAGGTTCCTCCAAGTTTATCTCAAAGATTGAACTGTAAATGGTCTTGTCAAGGATCACTATGACAATCTGTGCCTCATGTTTGAGAGGTGCAGAAAACTCTAGATATCACTAAAATTGAATAAGTGTATCTTTGAAACCCCCTTTGGGACATTTCTTAGGTACATCATTTGCAAGGATGGTTTACTTGTTGACCTTGCAAAGACATCCATCATAATTTAGCTCTAGACCCCTTCAATGTAGAAAGACATTCATGCCTTCCTAGGCCATTGTTACTACTATAATAAGTTTATACAGATCTTTGCAAAGATTTTTCATTCGTCTAGAGGAGCTCTTACAAAAATATGGCCCATTTTATTGGGACCAGGCACAAGAGGAGGCTTTTAAAACATTGAAGCTAAAGTTGTCTAGTCCACCAATTCTATAGTTTCTAGATTGGACTACTCCTTTCCACATCCATGTTGATGCTTCAGGATCCATAATTTGTTCCATATTTATAAAACCAAGAAAGGGCAAGATAGACCACCCCATCTCCTTCACAATCAAGAAATTAATGAAAGAAGAATAGAATTACACTACCACTGAGTATGAGGCATTGATAATGGTCTATGCCTTACAAAAATTTAGGCAATATCTATTGATGATCCCACTCATATTTTTCATTGATCACGAGGCACTCAATTACCTTGTAAATAAGCCTATTTTACACAAGCACATATGTAGATGGATAGTCCTATTGTAGGAGTTCCAGTTCTCCATTATTGTTAAACCTAGAAAATAGAACCTGAAGGCAGACCATTTGTCCCGCATAAATTTTGGTGATGTAATAATACCAATTGAGGATGACATGCTAGATGTGCATATATGCATAGTCTAATGCATACTTGAAGGCTTGGCAAAGATTATTGCTTTCCTAATGTTTGGGTTTGTGCCCTAGACCATGTCAAATAAGAAGAAAAAACAACTTTTGGTTCATGTCACCCCTTTCTAACTCATTGAGGGGGAGATATACAAACAAGGTAGAGATGAGGTCCTATGTCGGTGTGTTCTAGAACATGAAAGGGAATCCATATTAAAAGAAGTACATGAGGGAATTGTAGGAGGCCATTACATTGGAGATGCAATGAAATGTAAGATATTGTAATCAGGGTTATGATGGCTAAGCCTATTCCAAGATATAAAAGAGTGCACCAAGGCATGCGACATATGCCAATGTACCAAAAATCCTAACCACCAAGATGAGATGCACTTTATACCCATCCTTATCAAGGTGCCATTCAAGAAATGGGCCATTGATTTTGTTGGGCCAATAACTCCTGCAACTTGATGCATAGGTGTGAGGTATATCTTGGTGGCCACTGACTATTTCACTATGTGGGTCAAGGTCATGCCAATGACATACTATTTAACCATGAAATCTATGTGCTTTATCGAGGAGAATGTATTTAGTCGATATAGGTGCCATTAAGTTTGACTAGCGATAGGGGTACTCATTTCATCAATGAGATGGTGCACATCCTCTTAACTAAATACATGGTAGCGCACCATAAGACCACCCCATATAATCCATAGGTAAATGACATAGTTGAAGCCTTTAATAAAATCTTAGTAAAATACCTAATAAATATATGTGATATTGGTTTTAAGGATTGGGATGATCGCATCTTAGTGATACTATGGGTATACTACATGACATATAAGCACCTAAACAAAGCTATGCCATTTCAACTAGTGTTTGGAACTAAAGTAGTTGTCCCCATGGAATTCATGGTGTCATCCTTACACATTGCACAGATTGGTTATTTAGACAACCAATAATCTTTGAACACAAATTTGGAAGACTTGGAGCACTTGGATGAAAAGTGCACCCAAGCAAGATGGATTTAGCAGATCAAAAAGGCATGCTAAAAGCTCTAGCATGAAAAGCACATCAAGCACAAGGAGTTGATTAAAGGAGCATTAGTGTTGCTTTATGAATTGAAGTACCTTAAGTACCTATAAAAATTATAAATAGTGTTGCTTTATGAATTGAAGTACCTTAAGTACCTAGAAAAATTACAAATAAGGTGGATGGGCCCCTACATCATCCACCACATATTGGAGATAGGCATATGCAAGCTGTACATGTTGTCTAATGAATTACTCTTAGGGCATTTCAATGGTAACTAATTGAAGTTGTATCGATAATAGAATGGTGCTTACACCATCAAGATACTTACTTCTTGGTCACTAGTCAATTTTAGTTGAGCTGACCAAAAGATAGTTGGTGTAAGCCAAACCGTCCTCTTATTTTGTTTTTGCTCCTTGTATAGTGTAAAGAGGCAATAAGTGACATGCAGAGACAGTAAGGACTTATTTTTTAACACTTCACACATAATTACGATTGGGTAAATTGAGTACTTATGACTTCTAAGAACATGAGGCCATGACACCTAAGTTATGGGTGCATAAATCAAACCTAAATCTAGTGAATCTATCTAGCCTCTCACACATAATTCCAATCGAGTGAGTCAAACACTTATGTCATCTAAGTCCATGAGGTCAGACATATAAGTGGTGGGAACTTGAGACTCACCAAACATAAGTAGAATATGTATAAGATCCATGTGTACAAGTTGTACATTACAAGGCTCTTAGAGGCCTAAGAACAAAATACTTTAGAACTTTTGTACATAATACCAGTGGGGTGAGTCAAGCCCATTTGATTTATAAGAACCTAGGACTAGAGGCCTAAGTTCTTGGGCACGAGGAAGTTGCCAAACTTTGAATATTTGAGAACAAAATGACAACATACATAAGTGCAAAGGTAGCCTTTGTGCCATAGTTTGAAAACGGTGCATCATTTTATCTTATGCCAAAGATCCAAAGGAGAATAGTGAATATGCACAAACATGGTTGTATGCAAGGGAGAAAGTGAAGATGCAATATCTAATCATATGCAATACAGTAAGGAATAAATGACAAAGTGCTAGAAGGCTAGTGCAAGGGATTTATTATGGGGTAAGATAGGCCAAGGCAAGATGATGCATAATAAATCAACTAAGATAGAGAAGCATGCTTAAAATAGAAGCACGCCTATTAATAAAGTGGAATCAAGGAGGTTGAATCATGTGCATGTGAGGTTCTATATCCAAGTTTCCATAAAGAAGGTAAAGGTCGTACCAAGTGAACAAATGAAGAAGGAAATCATCTAAGATAGCTGACGTTCACCTAGAAATGAATAAGATGTGACCATTTGAACCACACATCACTTCACCAAAAAATCCATTAGGAGTATTCAATGAAGTAATGATAATGGTACAAAGATACATAATTAATGTGCTAGTTACAAGGGATTCTCAAGGATTTCATATATTTTCACATTTTTTAAGAAATCGAGGTGCCTATGCCATAAAGCCTATATTAATGATGGCACCTGAGAGAGAAAGGTATAAAATAGCAAGTGGAAAACTTGCTTAGGTTATAAAGTTTAAGCTAATTCAAGACTTAGAGGAAACCTAAGCAAAAAATAGAGAGCCAAAGAGGAAAAACACCATCACAATGAGAATTTGAGCACTTCAAGCACCAAGAGTGAATGACGACATACTAAGAAGGATTGCTTTCATAATGAGGCCAATTTGAAGAAGTATGGAGGAGAGATTTGTGCAAAAAATAGATAGTGGGAGCAAAAAGTTGTCACCTAGGCCGTCATTAATGTCTAATGAAGCTTGGAAATTGAAGGTGTTGTCATAAATCTAGCGACTGTGAAACACCAATAATAATTCAAGGCTTCGACAAACCACACCTCCCATACTCCAACACAAGTTAACTCAGAATGGTGAAGAAGTATAAGGTAGTGAGCTCCATGTAGATGCAGTTGGAACCTAAGTGGGTTAATATTGTAGAAGAGATGATGGTCACCAAAACCAAGGTACAACCATTCAAAGTAGTTAAAATTACAAAAGTTGACATTGAGGCACTAATGAAGATGTCCTGTTAATTCATGCAATTTCCTCTAGAGGTTATGGTGGGGGAAGATTGGTGTCTATTTACACACAACTATCAGCTAAAGTAATATAACCACTAGATCTCACGTCACTTTCAAGACTTGGTGCAAGATGGATGGTGGACACAGGGTGCAAGGTGATGCCTTGTTTCATGTCTCAATTCAAAACAAGTTGACAGCTTTTGGTGCAACTCAACTCCATGAGTTACCCTGCTTCATGAATCGAGAGGAACTTGTATATTTATTAATCTTGTGTTTCCACAAGGACCACATGTAATTTTTAGGTAGGCACATGAATATTTTAGCACATTTGATCAAAATAATAATCGGGCTCCTAGATACCAGTAAAGACATCCATGAGATGATGGATGATGATGAAAAGGTGGAGTGCGTAGCTTAGCTCCTTAAGTATTTAAAAAGGGGTTTCATGTTCCCCATGAATAAGCATAAGGACCCCAACATGAGGGTGGTGACGTGCCTCACAAGTTTCAAACTATGCCCAGGTAGTCGATGGACCAATGTGATAAAGGTGTAACTATGCATCGTATATCATATGGCACAAGGCATGCAATTAAATATTGAAAAGTTCATCATCAAAGAGTTGGTGAAAAATTCACTGGAGTGCCATAACATGAAGGGGACATTCAGGTGGGGGTCCATACTTATATTAATTATCATGGAGTAAATTGGGATCCCAGATGGGAATGAGGTTAATCTCTAGGTTTTCCTAGAATATAATGATTCCCCAATGCAAAAATATATAGATTTCACTTGCCCCACCTCTTTCAGTGCCAAATAGAAAATGTACATGATGTGATGGTGTGAGAAATACATAAAGGCTTTCAAAATAGAATAGCACATACCTTAAGGGGTCTGCCAGAGTATGTTCAAAATGACAACTTTTGTTGTGATGGAAAATTATTGTGTAGTGAATTTGGCACTAGTGGATGGCAATAAGTCAAGGTGGTTGAATCTCCCTTACACCTTTTTGATAGAGTAATATAGAAAGGAATTGTGACAAATCCCCAATACACAATAACTAGACATCCCAGTCAAGGAACTAGATATGGAGAGGTGCATATTAATGTGCCAATTCATTTATGCCAATGGAAAGGCCACTAAAGATTAAGAAGATGAGTCAAATTGCACTGACATCGATCCCCTCCTAAAGGAAACCATAGTTGGCTTCACTCATAGGCTTTAATATGAGATGAAGCTAAGGAAGAAGGTAACCCAGGAAGAAAGTGCATCACAAATTGCTAATCCTTCTATCCAGATCGGTGATGACAGGACCTTGATGCCACTAGAAAAGAAGAAGTCTCCCCAAAAGAAGAAGGGGGAGACTTTGGAAGAAATATAAGAGTGTTTAAGGTTGAAAATTGCATTAGGTAAAGAAGGCTCTTTTTTAACCTCATCCAGGAAGTGCATGAAATGTGTGCCAAAGACTTATCCTAGCGTAAAGAAGAAGAAGGGAAAGGTTCCTCCTATGGCACCTAGGATATCATATTCGACATAGCAGTGGAAGAGGAGGAAGAGGAGTTGGAGGAATAAGCAATGGAGAGGGGTGTATACACCATGTAAGAGGAAGATGACTCCTCATCAAGTGATTGGACCCCCTCTCCATCCCCTTAGACTGAGTAGAAAAGAAGATGCAAAGATGGAAGAAATTCAGCTTCAGTAAAGCTACGATGCAAAGAGCATAGGAGCTAGAGGAACAAAGAGAAGAAATGACAAAGGCTAGGATGTCAAAATAAGCTGTCAAGATGGTTGAGATCGAGGAGGGAAGGGAGGAAGTTGAGAAGCACAAGGAATAGAAGATTAAAGGAAAGAAGGAAGGAGAAATAGGAGAAGGGATCGGTGAGGTAGAAGTACATGAAGAAGCAACACATTTAGGCACACCAACTGAAGAAGAGTTGAAGCACAAATGGTAGGACATGGGCCTAGACCAAGAACATATTGATGTGGTGCTAAAGTTGTACTGTAAGCGAGAGGCTATGAGGGCCAAGGGTATGTCCCAAGATAAAATCGATTGAATAGAGGCTGAATAGATATAGGCAAGAGAAAATAAATGTAAGGCACAAACCACATAGAGGAAGGGCAAAAAGGAAAAAGCTAGGAAAGAAGAAGCTTAGAGAAAGGTCGAGGAGGAGAAGGCTAGGAGGAAGGAAAAAGTGGCCTAGGTAGAAAGGGCCAAGATGGTGAAGGAAATAGATAAGAAGAAGGTTATCATTAGCACAAAACCTAAAAAATAAAAAGTACCAGAAAATGCACCTAGTGCCTACACCAAAATGGTAGAAGAATTTGCACAGTAGGTGCACCTAGAGACAAATAAGGTAATAGTGGTGCCTTAGAGAAACAAATAGTGAAGGAAGCAGAGACCCCATTGGGACAAGAGGAGAGAAAGGTTGGTGCCAATGAAGCTTGCATTGAAGAGCCTCGACAAGAGGAGGAAATAAACAAGGGGAAAATTTCATAAAGAACCCTACGATAAGGAGAACATGATGGAGAGTCTAGCACCAAATAAAAAGAAGAAGGAAATAGAAAAACCACCAATGTCAGTGAAAAAGAAAAGGATTTGACTGAGGAAGAAGAGTATGAGTTGAGCTACTAGGAAAAAGCAAAGTAAGGGTTCAAAGAGGATGATGGATTTTATATGATAGAGTACATGCCCCTAAATACTTCCACAACTCTGATGCACCATCAAGTTTATCGGATACTAGATTACTACATGTACAAGCCTCAATTTGAGGTTCTAAAAAAGCACTTTGTTGCACTAAAAAGCCATAAGAGGGTAATGATTACTAGCTTATAAATCCTTGAAATATGAAAATCGTAAGGTTAGATAATGCCCTTATTAAGATGGCCTCATATAGAACACATAAGAACATCATCAACAATGTTCATGCTAATAGTTGGAAGAAGATAGCACAAGAGGCAGAAGAAGAATTTGTAGAGTAAAATTTTTTACTCTATGTTGTATTCAAATTTTGGGTCGAGCACTGCAATTTTGGTTCCAGCATACCCTAAACGACGCAATCGAGTTTTAGAATAGAGAACGGGTTCATTTTTGACTAAGTGCAGAAGTGCAATGAAATCTGCCAAGTGTCGCTCTCCAATCATGGGACCTTTTCCCCTTTTGTTTCTTTTGTTCATTTTGCCTAGGTATCAAATTTGGGTGAACACCTCCAAGTGTCACTTTCTGACACACGAAGCCAGCCAGCTGGAGTCCTCTGAGCCCCTTTTTGTAACTTTCTAGAGAACCACAAATTGTGCCACATACCTAATAGCAACTTAGCAGAAGCCATCACGCATTAGCATCCGTGTCTCATAGAGGCACCCGCATTTCATTCTATTTCAGCAAAGACTTTCAACGACCTAAGCAGTAGAAAGACAAAAAATGCCAGGTGGCAGTTGCAGAAGGCCTTGAACTACCCTTTTAATAAAGCCTTAGAAGTCACCACGTGTTGATTTTTGAGACTTTGGTTTAACACCGGGGTTCAATATTTTGGTTCGACGCTGAAAGGCGTCATTTTATTTTGCTCGAGTATCGAAGGGCATTAAATGCTGCCAAGTGTCACTCTCCGAGCCCCCTTCCACTCCATTCCTGAATGTAGCAGAAGGCACCACCTTCCCATGGAAGGAGAAGCAAAAGATGCCACATATCCTCCCATACGTAGTGGAGGTCGCCATGCATCAATTTTTGAGAGACCATCTCTAAGCCTCATTACCGAGTAAAGATCGTGGTGGGCCTCGGGTGTGACTTCAAAAGTCTGTGGAAGCTGCCAAGCGTCCCCATTAGAAAGAATTCAATATGTGCCCCGAATGATACTATAGCACAACCTAAGAAAAGCAAAGAGAGCTGCGTGTCTTCATGAATCAGGCGAAAAGCACCAAGTGTCATTTTTTGGTACCTTCTAAGTAGTACGAGGATTTTTAGGAAATCGACTAAGCGTCCTCTCCCATTTCAAAGCATTCCGTGTATTTGTTGCCACAAAGCAAAATGGAGGAAAAATTAGTTGGAATTAATTCGATTAGATGGAACAGTTCATCAGGTAGATTTTTGGAGCCCCCAAGGCATTGAAGGTGCCGTTTGTTTGTCCCCTACGAGTAAAGGACGGAGAAGTTTGCACAGGAAGGGGGATGTTGGAAGGAGTGATCTGAGGCTATAAAAGAGGAAGAATTGTAAGAAAAAAAGGGGGGGATTCTGTAGTTTCAGACTTTCTATAAATTTTGATCACTAATATCATTTGCTCTTGTCTTAATTTTCTTAAGTTATAAAGTTGATATAATCGTGCATGTTTCTGTGCCCTTTATGTGGCTGAATGAATTAAGGAAATTTAAGCTCCATGCCTTGGTTGGTGTTATCTGTGTCATTTGTAAAGTAGTCTATACTGTAGATTTTTTGTAGTTGTGATTAAGAATGTCATTTGCTTTTGTCTCATTTTCCTTAATTGAAAGGTTTACATAACTGTACGTGACTGTTGCACCTCTTATGTGATTGGAAGATTCTATTAGGAAGATTGAACACAATGCCTTTGTTGACATTCTCTGTGTCTCAGTGAAAGACTTCCTTGTTGTGAGCCTCTATTTTTGTTATTTCGACCTTTTACATTGATCATGCACTTGTCTGCTCTTAAATGTAATTGAAACCTATAATAGTCTCACTGCACATTGGTTAGGATTAGGATTACACTCAGGTGCATCACCATAGTTAGGTTTCAATTCCTTCATTTTGCATTTTTGTTTAAGTCTCCTATCCCTTTTCCCCAACACCCAATATCAAAGAAGAGACCAACTTCTCTAAAATCTAGAGGTTGTTTCAAGCCGCATTGTCCCACAGCTTGAAACTTCCCATTTGTCAGGAATCTAGAACAACAAATAACTCTGATTCCACTGTCAGGATTAGGAGCACAATTGATTACCTTGTATAAGCAACTAAACACGGAATTTAACCAGAAGTAACAAGTAACTAGAAATCAAAAACAACACAAAATATGAGAGACAATACCCAATTGTATTAATACTCTTCCAGAAGGAATTACAATAAAGAAGATGCCACACTCTTCTTCCCACACCTCTAGGGCATACAATAATCTCCCTCAAGAGTTCTCTCTCTCAATTACGGTCACAACAAACAACTCAAACACAGAGTTGTTGTTCACCTCTAACCAGTCAGTATCACTACTGCCAATACCACAGAGTATACACACATACTCCAAGTCTAAGTACACAATGCACTCTAAGTAGATCTCTCATGAACTTGCAACAACTTGCAAATTAAACCGATCTTACTTACACATGTAGATCTCACCTGATCTTGCTATATTGCAGATCAACCTGGCCTTGCACACCTGCCAACCTAGATCATACACACATGAAGAACCCTTCTGATTCTCCACACCAGCACCCTTGTGGATCTTCTACCAGATCTTGCTCTCCCACAGATCTACCTGATTATACACACTTGGCATTGTGGCACTATGAGGAGCTAACCTTACTCTCTTCCCTCTAAAGGAGCTAACCTTGCTCTCTCTATCTAGCACACTTTACAATACAGCCCATGAGTCTATTATATAGATCTCATACAAACAATAATTAGACTTTTAATTACAATAATTAGAACCGCAACTCCAAGACTAAAATTAGTCCTTAACATGCAAACAAACTGTCAGTCCAAAAATAGACCAATTCGAGAGTCACATGCAAATGGATGCACACATAGGCTACTGACGTTGGTGCCTGTCTGACCGATGTCAGTCAACCCATAACCGATGTCAGTTACTGTGAACACTGAAGATGACTGATGTCAGTTGATCAGACCGACGTCAGTTTCCTACAACTCAACAACCTCCTCTTATTTGCATCCTGGTGAAGCTTGTAGCTCCACAACCTAACAATCTCCCACTTGGAGATAAACAACTACACCTATACCTATACCTGTACATCATCTATTTATTTCTTGGCTTATATCCCTCTTCAAGCAAAATCTTAAAGACCAACCACCACACATCCTGTGGTGCTCCGCCTGTCATCCAAGTCCGTTGCCACATCTGATTCTACATACCCATGTAGAGAAGTGCCTGACCCTGCATAACATGTTAACCTGCTGCTGGTCCCTCTCAGATACCTAAGAATCTACTGAATTGATTTCCAGTGCTTCTTTCCCGAATTGACACCAAACTCGCTGACAACACCCATTGCTTGGGCAAACTCAGGTCTAGTACATACCATGCACTTAACCTCATTATGTGAATTGGGACACTGTTATGTGAACTGTCCATCTATAGGTGTGCTAACCGGTTCTGCATCTCAAACCTTGCCACTACCTTATCCACACAATCATCTGAAGACAAAATCAACCTATGATCTTCCCTGTCTCTAACATACTCATGCCAAGGATTTTCGCTCCTCCTAAATCCTTCTTGGCATACCACTGAGCTACCTTTACCTTTAGCTTAGAAAACCCCTACATATGTGAACCTGCAACAAGCATATCAACCACATATAATAACAGGATAATGTCGTGAACATCATCCAACCTGTTAAAACAAAAACAATGGTTACAATGGCATTGACTAAAGCAATGCTTTGTCATCCACCTGTCAAACCTATACCACTATCTTGGAGCTACATCAAGACCATATGACCTGGCCTTCTGTCTCACCTATCCATTCTCTCTATTCTTTAACCTGAGAATCTATTCGTCTTTCAGTGCTTTCAACTCGACTGGCAACTCCACCAAAACTACCATTTGGTTCTTGACCAAGGAATCAAATTCCTCATCCATGCCACGCTCCCATTGTTTCCTAGATCCTACCTGCATTGCCTCCACAAAAATTTCTAGTTCTTGACCATCAGTGAGCAACAAGTAGTATAAAGAAGAGGAATAATGAAATTGAGGTTTACAAACCCTTTTGGACCTCCACATGGGTGTTTGAGACACCTTGACAGCTTGTTGTCCACCCAAATTTCATTCTGTCAGTGACCGATGTTGGTCACCTCCCTGTTTGCACCTGATTGATGTCGGTTCCCTGTGACTAACCTGACTACCGATGTCAGTTCCCTGTCTGATGCTGGGGTCCACCCGACCGACATCGGTGTCCACCTACCCGACATTACCAACTTTGCCTATCTGCATATGACCGATGTCGGTACCTGTCTGATCGACGTCGGTTCCACTTGACCGATGTTGGTAACTGTGTTTTCCTATGAGTGATGACTTTTTACCCGCGAGATTACCTTGGATCAAAACCCTATTCAAACTGCCCTACTTAGAGTTATTCAGTCCCTTCCACTGATCTCTGTCCATCATCTCCTCCATGAACACCAAGGCTTTCCAGTTCTTAAGTCTATCAAACACATCTGACTTCCTCTTAAGAACATGCATCTCCTTCTTACTCATGTGACCAAGCCTATAAAGCCACGTCTTCACAATAGAAGAAGAATCAATAATACAAGTAGGTAGATAAAGAGTACCTACTTTCTTACCACATGTTAATTCAAGTGCATCCGCTGTGAGAGTTACTGTGCATCTCTCATCACCCAAATTTTCTAAAGAAATTAGCCTCATCTTCAGAACTGGGACTTACATGACATCCTTCAACACCCATGTGTTGGCCGTCTGCAATTTCAGCCACACTTCCCCTTTGCCAATACTTTGACAAGGCTCACCAACCCCTAAATAAATATTTTCAAAGTCTCCATGGACCTTAACATGGAAAAATACTCTATTTAGGGCTGCATGGAAAGAGGCAACAGAATCTATAAACCAAGATTCTACTTTATCCAAGGAACATATAAGAACAACTAGTGCAATAATACCTGCAACACATGCTTCTTTATTTCCTTCATGCTGATCTTCTACCAACCAACAATCTTTCTTTACCTGCTCTTTCTTTCCATAATTATGTAATTGATCATTCTTGCTTTTGAATTCCTCCATTCTTAGCTTAATTTTTTCTACCATTGCTATACTCCCACTCAATCAGAAACCCCTGAGAGTGACCTGTAATCAAACACAAACCTGCTCCCTGCAACCTCGCTCTGATACCACTGTTAGGATCTAGGAGCAACAAATATCTCTGATTCCACTGTCAGGATTAGGAGCACAATTGATTACCTTGTATAAGTAACTAAACACATAATTTAACCAGAAGTAACAAGTAACTAGAAATCAGAAACAACACAAAATATGAGAGACAATACCCAATTGTATTAATAATCTTCTAGAAGGAATTACAATAAATAAGATGCCACACTCTTCTTCCCACACCTCTAGGGCACTCCCACACCTCTAGGGCATACAATAATCTCCCTCAAGAGTTCTCTCTCTTAATTATGGTCAAAACAAACAACTCAAACACAGAGTTGTTATTCACCTCCAACCAGTCAGTATCACTACTGCCAGTACCATAGAGTATACCCACATACTCTAAGTCTGAGTACACAACGCACTCCAAATAGATCTCTCATGAACTTGTAACAACCTACAAATCAAACTGATCTTACTTACACATGTAGATCTCACCTGATCTTGCTATATCGCAGATCAACCTGGCCTTGCACACCTGCTGACCTAGATCATACACACATGAAGAACCCTTTTGATTCTCCACACCAGCACCCCTGTGGATCTTCTACCAGATCTTGCTCTCCTGCAGATCTACCTGATCATACACACTTGGCACTGTGGCACTATGAGGAGCTAACCTTGCTCTCTTCCCTCTGAAGGAGCTAACCTTGCTCTCTCTATCTAGTACACTTTACAATACAACCCATGAGTCTATTATATAGATCTCATACAAACAATAATTAGACTTCTAATTACAATAATTAGAATCACAACTCCAAGATTAAAATTAGTCCTTAACATGCAAACAAACTATCCGTTCAAAAATAGACCAGTTCAGGAGTCACATGCAAACGCATACACACACAAGCTACCGACGTCAGTGCCTATCTGACCGATGCCAGCCGACCCATAACCGATGTCGGTTACTATGAACACTGAAGATGATCGACATCGATTGATTAGATTGACATCAGTTTCCTGTAACTCAACAACCTCCTCTTGTTTGCATCCTGGTGAAGCTTTTAGCTCCATAACCTAACACCATTGTTGATTGGTTAAGATCAAGCACAATTTTAAGTCATCAACAAAATTAAAAGCAATAAGGCTCAAACTCAAATAACTAGTCAAGCACGTCAAAGAAGTGGAGCCATCTCTATTGGATGGTGTTGATACTTTGGAGATGAATGAAGTGGATAAGGTAAGTATGATGGTTGAGTAAATGCTACCCCAAATGAAGCCAGTGTTAGAAGAGTAAGAAGACCCCTGTGATGCCATAAAAAGAGAGCTAAATAAAAAACTCGATGTGGTAGAAGACCTCTTTGCCAAACTGGAAGAGGGCATGGAAGAGGTAGATGCAATCTTTTGTAACTTCATCACTCAAGCAGTGGTCATCAACATATGCCTTAAAAAAGCAAAGGAGGAGAAATATGCCTTATTCAAACACTCTTTCATAGTGAATAAAACCGAGCATGTACACGTGATTACGTAGGCCAACACCTTAAGCACCCAACTAAAGACCTAAAGCAAGACTTGGAGGCACTCTTATGTGCCTTCCAAATGAAGTCAAGTGAGCAAGGGGATATTATATATGAATGGTTAAGGAGAGCAAAGGAAAGGCTTGAAGGCTTCAAAAAATGAATGGAAAACACTGGGGTGCTCACCCTCAAGGCTACATCAATTGAGGTAGAAGGCATCATCGAAGAGATCAAGCTCAATGTCTAGGGCTTCAAAATATTCAAGGTGGAATTAGAATAGTGTGCACCCAAATTTTATGCACCAAAGGCATTGAAAGACTATTCTAAAGTGAACTAGCAATTTTTGTATGGGGTAATGTTAGGCCTCGTTTCAAGCTAACTATGTGGACTGCACTAACATAACACATCTTAGTGTGAGGAAATCAATGTGATTGGTCATTCTTTTGGTACTTTTAGTGCCAAATAAATAAACATTTGGAGATCTCATGCCATTTAGTTGACAATTGCTTGGTGTCAGGTTTCGAGGGACATCCCTGTAGGTACTTACATGTGGTAACTAGAGAGTGTGGGTGTCAGAGTAGTAGATCTATTAGGATAGTGTCCCCTAATGATAGATTAACATTCGATGTGCAATCATCCAACTTGGGTAGAGTAGTGGAGCCAATGGGATAGTGATCCCTAGTGATAACTCAACACTTGGCATGTGCCCATTTGACTTGGCACAAAGATGTCTTTTTGCCTATAAAAGGAGGCTTAAACCTGAAGAGAGGAGAGAGGTGATTAATAGTAGTGAAGCTCTTTGAAATCAAGAGACACCAGTATTATATTGTAATTTTCATGAACTAGGTTAAGGATTTTGAATGTATATCCCAAACTTGCCTATGAGTCACTCGGCATAAGTAGTTTTGAATATGAGTATATGATCTATTTTCATGTTATGGATTATGTATACTGAAATATGAATTAATGAAGAACATTATTGAAAGTAATGGAGTGTAGGTCTTTTCTAGATGGTTATATCATTATCTTGTGTTTTCAACTTGAATCGAATAGCTATGATAGTATAAATGCCATGCTTGCATATATTATTGAGTGAAGGTTTGTTCTAGGCTATTAATCATTTTCTTATGCTAGATGGTGACTTGGCTTAGTAATAAAACCAACTTAGTGTTGAAACTGGCATGTGCCAAGTCCCTAATACCCATGCCTAATGCGCTAAACTAAAGAATGAACACTTAACTACTATCCCTATGGCTTGCACCATTAAGAGCTATGCCTAGCCAAATATGAAATCAATACACATGACTTGTACCCTTGAATAGGCTTATGCCTATCGATATTACCCAGAATCAACTTGCATCGATAGACTACCTAAGCTGCTTCACATATGACCAAGTCCCATTAACACCAAGGCTGTCTCGTGGTTCAACTAGCCCAATACAAGCTTATTTCTTTCACTATTGCACTTTGGGTGAGTGTACAAGGCTTGTACCTTGTGTGAAATTGATTTTAGCATAATAATGTGTTAAATGTTGTGCACCATAGACTCTATCATGCTTGTGCCTAGCTGCACCAAGTATAAAAGTGACTTGGCTCTACTTCTAAGTGCATGACTAAACATAAAAGCTAAATATGAGACTTTTCTACAACACTTTACATATAGGTCTAGGCATTCCTTAGCCTTGTGTGCACCACAACAATATCTACAAGTATAATATTGGGAATAGTTACCAGTGGTTTGGAGGCCCATACTTATAATAAAAATGCTATGGGAACCTTCTACCTTTGCATTTTATAGCTCCACCTTTGTAACCATGTTACTACCCATAGTAACCATTCCCTTGGTTAGGTGGCCCACCATAAACTTGGTTTAATGGTCATTGTAGAAACTTATCCTGTACTTTTCTCTCGTACCTCATTAAGTTCATCAATCACTTGACAATCCTTCGTGTTGTTGGTATAGGTGTCACAAATTTAACAGTACAAGGACATCTTAATATGGGTTGCACATTGAATAAGTGTGAAGTTACACGTGTCATGGACCTCATGGAAAATCTCACATGAGTATTAATAAGGCACATAGACTATGCCTTGGGTGATTGTTATTTTTATACCCTTGCATATCAATTTGTTCACCCAAGTCCACTTTGAGTATTATGCTCATTGTTGGTTATCAACTTCTGTAATTATAATGCCATTGATGCAATTTGTGCCTCCATGAACAAGTTGAATCCCATGTTTGTAATCCTGACATCTATAACTCTCAGTGTTGCCTCCAGTGCTTCTCTTGGTTCAAAAAATGTCTTTATAAAGATGGCATGCCAAAATGACACACATAACCCTCTAATGAACCATTAAGAATTTTACACTGGGTGATAGATTGGACATTAGGGTTTTAAACCTAACATCATATGCTTAGAGGCTCTCCATTAGTTCTTGCTTGATTTAATTGATTACAACAATGCTCTATTACTCAAATTCAGGGATGTTAAATTCCTTTAGGAAAATAGATTTTAGGAGGTTATAGTCCATAATCAATTGATTGGGGTCCAAATTTTTATACCATGTCTGTGCACATTCTAAATTTTTTTATAAAAATGACTTGCCTTACTCTTTGAAAAAGTCATACCCTTAACACTTAAGATGAACTCAAACTTTTGAACTTGATCAATGGAGTTTTCAACCCCATGATAGTAAGGTAAGCTCAAAGACATCCCATAATAAATCTAGGATAAGCACAAGAGTGACTAGCACCTATGGGACTTGTGTTACTGATGCACTACCTAAAGGTGTGTTGAGCCTTAACTTCCTCGTATTGGTGGCATAATTCCACCACCTATTATAATCATTTATACTACAACACCTCTAACCACTGGACTACTTATTGGGTGGCCAATTATCCTCTAGATCTTGTCACTCCATTATGATTTGAATTACCTATCTGAGGGGACATAGCCTCTCCCACTAGTGGAATACCATAATGCATTGCACCCACACATTATGCCAATTGCATGACCATTAGTTCAAATGGTGTGTAAGGGATTACTAGCTCTAGTAAGCTTCTTTCCCCCTTGTGTGTGATGAATCGTCATATATTTCCCAAGTTTGCAATGTCTTGATTGTATTATTTTGAATGTGAGTGGAACGCATGAACATACACTTCAAATAGAAGGGAATTGGGCATTACTTCAGAAGTCTCCTCCCATGTCTTCTTCCTAGGATATTTTAGATTCTTCTTCCAAGACTTGCTTTTGCTCACTAGTGCATAATTCCTCATTACCAGAGTTAAAGTACTCTATGCGAGAGTCCTCATGCCATTATAATTCTCTACAGGTCCTTATGATATCTCCAGAGTTAGATTCCCCCTTTCTCCATGGTCCGTCTTGGCTATCACCTTTTATTGAATCTAATTATCTTTACACCTCAAGATCTCATGCATATCTAGTTCCTCCATGTCGAAACTTCCCTTATTACCTTTGAGAAACCATGCCCCTTCCACCTTATACCCTTCGTATTACTCATATGTGCAAGAAATTTATTCAGCCATTGATAAGTTTTCTTTATCACCCGTTCTCACCATTATAGTAACAAAAATTAGCATGTCTCAGTAGTGGAACCAATATGTTGGTATCCTAGTGGTCACCCAGATGCTAATCTACATGCACATCATAGCATTTAACTTCGTAACCTTTTATGTCAGCACATCACATGAGTTTAAAACCACACACTCACTTAAAGTACAAAGAGTTAAACTAGGGTAGGTCAGAGGTAGTTGAATTGTCTCATGTGCCATTATTTACGTGTGCCAATATTATCTAGTACACACTGTACCTAAAGTATACTTGGTACTATTTCCTTAAATCATGGCAATAAAAAATCATAGATGTGCACAACTACATAGAAATAATATTGTATTCAAATGTTCATCTTTTCATTAGAGAAAACACTAGTAAATTTATTAACATCATAATCATGAGAATAATATCAAGGTTCTACTATTCATAGCCGTAAATGCTAATATCTAAAATGATAGTAATTTCCATTGCATAATAGTTCAGATGTACAAAGTGCTCATGGTGCTTATAATGTTATAGGCTATCCTTACTACTAACTTTACTTAATATTATTTCTCTACTTCACTAACTCTCTATAAGCATTATGGTAACATTTATCTAATGTATGACAACTCTTTTTCTCCTTCTTCAGAGCCTGCATTTTATAGGTTTACAATAGCCCTACATGACACTTGGTAGCTAAAATTCCACCACCTAGTAGTTATTATACCGGTTGTTTGGTTGGTAGTTTTTTCATTACTTAGATCGAGACCATGTACCTTGTCATTTACCATCTCTTCTCAATTTCTTGTCAGGATCAAAATGTTAGTTATAAATCCCACTGTTTATCCTATCAATCTCCACTATGGTTCTTGGATACATGTGGTTTTACTTATCTTGATCATGTCATTTTTTCATTTTGTGCACATGAACTTTATCTTTTTGGCTAGCATCATGCTTATTAGCTCCATATATTTGGGCAAAATTGCTTGTGTTGACTTGGTTGGCATGCACCATGCTCTCTATATGTCTTCATCAAGCGCATGCTATAATTTACTTGAGGTAATTGGCCTTGGTATTTGTCTCTACCTTTCACACATGCACATGGGATTGGTTATGCTTAGTAGAACAAACTCAAGGGTCAAAACACACACTACCTTATCAACATCCACATATTTTCTTTTCAACAAATATTGTAGGAACTAGAGGGCCTTGTTTTTTAATGGAACCACTTATTAAAAATAAGAGCTATAACCACTTACTAAATAGAACCAAATGCTCAAATATTCTCATTCTACATTAGTACTAATGCAAGAGTATTTATGGGAAGTGTAGTTATTTTACACAAATAAAAATTATTAGTAGTATCTAAGAAATTGTTTTATCATATTTTTATTTAACAATAACTAATAGACATAAAATGTTCAAACATGATTCATATTTTAATATATGTCATTCAACCATAAATGCTAATGTACAATATAGCTAATTTAAATTGATTGGCAAGTAACATATGTTAAGAATAATAAGTACAACCAAATATAAGATATCTAACTTTTCTTGTTTTTGGTTGACTATGATAGGCATCTAACAATGGAAAATAAGATAAAATAGTCCTATGATAGATCAAGTTTAGAAACAAAGTTTGTAGCTATGTTTGGACAAGTTTGCACTCCTAAACAATTACACAGTGTAACCGTATCTGTTGAATGTGATTTTGTTTGTTGTGAAAGCAATGAAAGTTTGATAGGCCTGTTGCCTACGCTTGTGTCTGTTGAGAGGGATGAGATATTAACATTTTTTAATACCATGCATAAACCTTCATTTTCCTTCTCATTTCCTTGGATAACCATAGGTGTACTTGTGAGAGATAGAAACCTTTAGAAAAAAGTGGAAGTGTAATGGGGAGGGAATTAAGTTATACGTAGTTCTTCCACCTAGTGTAATTTTGTAATTGTGTTCTTTCACTATTTGCATGAAAAAATAATTTGGATTTGATATTTGATAATGTTCCCTCTTGACTTGATTTGGAATGCTTCAAACTTGGATTTTGACTGCTCGTATGATTGGAATCAAAATTAGGAAGAATATGGCATATTTGTTCAATGTGTAGTGCTCAAAATATAGTGCTAAGCTCTAAGGAGATTTCAAGTTAGTAATGAATGATATTTGATTTATATTTATAGGAATCCAATTGAATAATTTAATTTAGTCGACTTGAGAAACATGTAATTTGAACCATATAAATGTTTCTAATTTAAATAGTGTGGGGACAAGGTCGCACTATGTGGACATATACATGGCATTAGAAATGTTTGTATAACACAAACATGTCCCAAAAAAGTAGGAACAATAGGCCTGAGGCTAGGAATAATATAAGAGTGATATAAATCAATTTGAGTAAGACTGGGGAATTCCTATGTAGTAATGATGAAAAAAAAAGAGTAAGCCCCCAGATAGATAAATGACTATAGAAATGATGAATAAGAGTCATATATTTGAGAGTAAGTCAAGTGGTTTAAGATATGTCAAGAATTAATATTTTCAAATAGTTGTGATTAGATTAAGATATCTACATTTTCCCCTCCTTTATTCTAATAATGAAATTGTTAGAGTAAAGGAGAGATATACATGAGTGTGTAAAACACACTTTATCTTTAAATAAGAAACTCAAATTATGTAGGGCACTTAATTTATCAAACCCTGTAACAACACGTGAAGTAGGCAATGCCAATATTTAAAATTTGAAAATCTAAACTTTAAAACTTGAAATTGAAAGGAGAGCAAGGAAAGAGTATAATTTTAAAGAGATGAAACCATGTTGCTCTATAACTTGTAAAAGATGATGTTTCCTTAGTGAATCATTGGAGGAATGTGCCCCCTTGTCGAAGCATTTGGAGAGAGTGAAGAATTAGGTGCCTACTTAATGTCTCATTTTGATGTGTGTGCATGCATACATATCAAAGTAAAAAATTAAGTGTACTTGGGATGGATTGAAGAATAATTTATGACTAAAAACCTGTAATGTTGATCAAAGTTAATACTAGATATGATGATGAAATAAATGTCAAAAGGAGGAGAGTTATTACCTTATCACATAATCCAACTACCGTGATGTGAAAAATAAAAAAACCCATGTCTCCTTGAAATATGTATGAGCATTTTGATTGCCACTAAGTGCCCTAGCTTGAGTATCTATGCTCTTGTGCCTAGTGTGTGAATATTTGGAATACCTACAAAAAAATGGATTTTTTTCAAGTAGATCAATGTTTATATAAATTGGTAATCAAGAAACTGTTGAATCAATGAGTAAAATAAGAGAGTAGGAATGAATACACTGGTGTTATGCATCTATCACTATCTTTGCAAGATTTGGACTCTCTGGTGAATGCCTACAAATATGAGTAAATAATTTTAGTGTGTCCTATTGACCACCTCTAGGGAAAATAAACTAATGTTTAGAGATCTCATCTAGTGATATAAGGGCAAATGTTGCTTGTGTACCTAATATATATCATCGTATAGTTGAAGATATAATAAGTGGATCATATTCCCAACTTTTGATGTGTGGGATGTACCTACATATCAGTCATCTTAAATGAAATATATTACATGTACCATGTGTAGAATACAAAATCATAAGATGGTGTTATCATTAAAGTGAATTTAAAACAAGTTTTTCTATAGCATATCAAGAGATCATTATTAAATCTTACTTATAGGACATTATAATATAATTAGAGAAAGATGTTGTCTATTGTTGAAGCATGTGTATACAAGATATAATCAAAGGTAGTAATAAATTTCCCTTGAATGGAGAGGGGATAAGGAATGAGGGTTCAAATAATATGTCTCAATGTAAACAAGATATAAGCAATGAAGGCATACAAAATAGTATGCCCCAATATAGGTAATATATAAGTGATGTAAATATATGTATCATGTCCCTAAAGGATGTTATTTAATCATAAAACATAATGACAATATGTCCCAATATATGCATGGTAGAAACCATGGAAACATAAGGAATAAGTATATAATAAATTAAGAGCTAACATGAATGATATAAATTGTGACACCAATTATAATAACACAGAGTACATAGAACAAGCAAGGTAAACATACCTAGCACATAGCAATCATACCATACTAAGACTAAATAGAATAAACAATATTAAATAAAAATACAAGTCAAGAAATGTCACATGGAGTAAACAAGTTAAGCAATATCATGCAGAGTACACAAGAGCAATTAGAGTATATACAACAAAAATATGACAAAATATATATAACTAAAACATCCACTATAGGAAAAATAAAAGAGACACACCAAACAACAAACACATTCAAGCATAGCAAGTCAAAGGAAAAAAAGAAAGGCACACCAAACAATAAACAATATATCAAACACATCACATGGTTAAAATTATCTTAAATTCTTCAGATATAAAGCACAAGATATATGTAAGATTAAGATATATAATCAAATAGGAAGTTCAATATGGTAAAGGATACCAATAAGATAAAAGTTGAAAGTATTATGAATAAACATAATAATATCACACTATAAGAATGACGACGCTCCAAGTAATTGTAAATTCGTAATCATATGTAAAATTTATATATCTTGCATCCAATTCAATAATACCATCAATAAAACATACATATAAAATATGTAAAAAACACCTAACAATAAGCAAATAATCATAATATGTTAAATTGTGTAACTATATAACAAACTAAGATAAAGATAAATAATTTTTTATTTTTTAATTTATTTTTTTTTAAATTTGGAACAATCAATAAAATTTAATCAAAGAGGAAGGCAAGCTAAGGGGTGAAAATAAAGAAAATAAATAAAGGAAGGATAATAAAATACTAAATCTTTACTATTAAAATTAAAGTATAAATAAATAGAAAAAAAAGATAATATATTTTAAAATTATATCATAAAATAAAATCAAATAATTTTAAATTTTAAATATCTTTCTCTTTTTCTAATTTTAAAACTATTCAAATATAATTTTTATTATTATATATTTATTAATTAACTTAATTAAAAAATTATAATTTAATATAAATTTATTAATCCATAGTACATTATCTTTAATGGAGGCTGATACTAATATATAAAACAGGATATTGTTGGTAAAAATTCCATTACTAACATTTCAATTCAACATCTTTTCATTATTTAATTCAAAGTCATGATTTTTTAATGGAATCATAATTTTTATAGTTTTAAGATATATGTTTCCTACAAGTTTTCCTATTCACTTTTCTGAGGAGAGTAATTTTGATTTATAACTATAAAAATGTTTTTAAAAAGGAAATTTATTTTCTAACGATGTAATAGTCTTAAAAGATGTTAAAAAACAAATTTTTTAATTAAAAATATTAAATTAATGAAATCTTAGGTTTGTAAAGTTGATGAAATTAGAAAATAAGTTTTGAAAAAGTTGTAAAAAAAATTTCAAACATTAATAAAAAATTTATATAAGAAAATGATTGAAATTATTTTAAAGATAATTCTTGTTTGTCACAAATATTTGATTTATTCATATGAAAGAGATTGCTATATATATATATATATATATATATGTTTGCAATTCATTCTAGAAGTTAAAATTTATTTTGAATCCTTTAAATTTCTCAATCTTATCTTCTAAATATTGTTTTACAAATTTATCTCCTACAAACTCTCATTTAATATCTTTTCTAAAAGTTTAGAAAAGTGGGTTGTCACAATCACAATTCACTTACAATTATTCTTACATAACAATATTATTACTCATATAATATTTGTTCACATACACACAAGTGAACACTAATATATATTTTCTTTACAATCCCCCCCATAATTTTGACTTCACATATATTAAATTCTATCAAAAATATGTCCTTACAAAGAGAACTTTATTACATTAAATATGTTATTTTATTGACAATTATTTTAAAATATACGTTTATTTAAAACTTATAACAAAAAATAGTATCAACAATATACAATTATCGACAAACTCAAGACTCAAAAAATACTAAACTCTCACACTTTCAATAACTCATAACTTTTCAAAACATATTTAACACAAATTAACTTTAATAAAACTAAACTAAACCTCCATTATAAAAACTTATTTAAATACTAAACGAATTTAAACCAATTAAACTACTATTCTATAACTTAAAACATAAACCATATTAAAAAAAGGTAACAAAAAATAATAATATAATATTTAAACTAAAACTTAAAAAAACATATCACAAAATAATAAACTAAATCTATAAAAGAACAAATGAATTAAATAATTAGACTTTGAAACTTTTAAAAAACTAAATTTAAACCTGAAAACAAATCTTTAACGGCTAAACTTAATATAAAACTTTAAAAACTAAATATTAATAAAAACTTTAAAAACTAAAGCTGAACTAAACCTAAAACTACGTGCACATTAACCTAAAAAAATCATGAATTAATATAAAAAGGAGGATCTCACCGAGTAGGGAGGATATCAAGGTGATTGAGCTCAGAACTTAAAAAATACTAAATTTTGACACTTTCAATGACTCATAACTTTGATATTTATGACTTTTCAAAACATATTTAACACCAATCAACTTTAATAAAATAAAACTAAATAATCATTATAAAAATTTATTTAAATACTAAACAAATTTAAATCAATTAAAATACTATTCTACAACTTAAAAGATAAATTATATAAAAAACAAACGTAAAAAACAAAAATTTAATATAATATTTAAACTAAAACTTAAAAAAAACTATAACAAAATAATATACTAAAATTATAAAAAAACAAATAAATTAAATAATTAGACTTTAAAACTTTTAAAAAACTAAATTTCAACTTGGAAACAAATCTTTAACGACTAAAATTAATATAAAACTAAAAAAACTAAATATTAATAAAAGCTTTTAAAAATAAAACTTTAAAACATAGAATTAAATCTGAAATCACCAGCACATTAATCCAAAAAACTACGAATTAATATAAAAAGGAGGATCTCGTCAAGTAGAGAGGATATCAAGGTGTTGAGCTAGGACAACGAGCAGTGACCTTGCTCTAACTTTGAGACGTTGATCCAATAATAAACAAATACATCCAATATTATAGGGCCCTACAACTCACTGATGTTGATGTTGATAGTAGGGTTCAAGTGTGTTCAATTCACCAAAGTCGAGGGATCCATTGATGGTAATCCCAACGCAGGTCAAACACTGAACATTTTAAGGCCAACAATATATAAAAGCTCATCAAATCTTTCACATGAGGAGTTGCATCTAGGTTGATCATGTGGTTGCACTCTAGAAATAATTTCTCTGTTGTTTTTCTTCTTCCTCAAATTTGAAACAAACCCAACGACTAGAAAACTACAATATAAATATATATATATATATATATATATATATATATATATATATTTATTTTGTGGTGTGTAAATTGTGAATAAAATGGAGTGTAGACAACAAAAAGAGTGAATAAGGTGGAAGAAGAGATGAGAAAGCAGGTGAATGGTGAATGTCAACAAATGTGCACGTGGTCTTCACTATATGTTTTTGACAACATACAAGCATGGTGGATGGAAAAAAATGGTATTTGCATGTGCGTTGCATTGCATAGCCATTATACCATTTTGTCAAAATAACAATGAGTGGAGGGAAAATAGAGAGGTCCACATGGAACTTGCTTTGATACTAATGTTTGAAAATGATTGAGATTACTCTCAAAAGAATTCTTCTCAATCACAAATACTTAACTTATTTATATGAAAGAGATTACAATATATAGATGTTTGCACTCTTTTATTCTAGGAGTCAAAATTTATCTTGAATTCCTTAAATCTATCACTCTTATCCCCTAAAGACTCTTATAAATGTATCTTCTACAAAATCTTACCTAATATATCTCCTAAAGTCTAGAAAGATGAGTTGTGACAATTACAACTCATATATAAGTATTCTTACACAATAATATAATTACTTACATAATATATGTTCATACATACACAAATAAATATTAACATAGATTTTTTTAAATTAAAAAGAACCTTCCTAGTAATAAAAATAATTTTAGGCATAAATTAATGGTTCGGAGGGTCTCAGAATAGAACTACGGAAGATAGTTGCTGAAGGCAGAAAGAAAGTAAAGATCATTGTCAGTTCACAGAAAGTGGTTGCACAGAACCACTGTTTGTTTTATCTTGTTAGTTATTTTTGACACATTATAGTTATACTTGCTCAATTACCACTGATAGAAGCATTCTTTTTATGCATAAATGATACATCTTTATCTCTTTTATATTAAGTTTTAAGATCTTCAAAATTCGTAACATTTATTCTATCAAATAAAAAATAAAAACAATTTTACTTTTTTAATTTGTAATTGAGAAAATAAACCACTCTAATTAAAAATTTATAATAAAATAAAATAAAAGTTAAAAAATAAATAAAACCTTTAAACAACATAAAAACCTTTCAACAATGTGAAAAACTTAAGATTACATGATCTTCCAAATAGATAAACATGATTTTTTTAGGTAGATCAGGGTTTTCTTGGAGTATAAGATGTTCTCACAATAATTTTTTAATTGGCACTACTAAACATAATTCTTGAAGTAGATCAAAATTTTAAAATATATAGATAAAAGTTATAAAAAGAAATTAAACCTTTCAACAATATGAAAAACTTGTGATCTTTCAAATAGATAAACATGATTTTTCAAATAAATTATATTTTTTTTAAAAAAAATTCATAATAATTTTTTAATTAATATTATTAAACATGATTTTTTAAGTAAATTATTTTTTTTAATATAAATAATTTTTCCACAATAATTTTTTAATTAATGCTATCATTTTGGTCGTGTGTGTTTATGTTACAATTATTTTAAAACGTATCACATTTATTTTAAGTTGCATGAGATGTTCGTACAATAAAATTTCAATTTATACTGCTTTTTAATAGTGTGTGTCACATGTATTGTAATATTATAATATTTGATTTTATTGTTTATTATTAATATTTAAATAAAAGTATAATTAATATATTTATTTTAAATTATGATATTATATTTTGTAAAGTAAATATAATAATATATCTTGACTTTTTTTAAATAGATTTATTTAAGTTATATACTTTAGTTAATTTAAAATAAGAAAAAATATACTAAAAATTAATAAGATTAACTAATATTTAAATAGTTATTTTCTAAATTAAAGAATTTGTTTTGGGTTATATTTTATTTGTTACACATATTTTCTCTAGTAGATACAATTGCACCCAACAACTTTGTATAGAGTATTTCTTTATCATTTATAACAATAGCTATGAGGACTAGGAGTCACTTTAGAAAGTTACATTCATTTCAAATTCATCTGTAATAAACTTCACTCAGAAAATATTTAAGTTTTATAATTTTATTATATGATACATCTAGTTCAAATTAGTCTAATTTTTTTATTTATTTAATATTCTCATAAAAATCATAGTAAAAGATGGAAATGCTAAAGAAAATACATATATGATTTGATAGTTTGATGTATTCAAAATTTCATGTTGCAAATTAAACTTGATTGAGAAATGGTGGTGGGAGAAAATGTGTTAGTGAATAACGAAGAAAGGTAACGAAGAAACCCTAAGGGCAGTGGTTGGGTTTGCAGTGACCTGCAACTGCTCCCTTTTCTTCCTGCCCAACCATTCCTCTCTCTTCCTACCCAACTATATGGCATCATGATTTACAGTTGGTGGTTCACTAAACCAATATTCAATGAAATAAAACCCTGATTTCTCCTACAAAGATGTTGTTCATACCAAGGCTCCTTCGACTCCACCTTCAACATCTCCCAGTTTGTACATTATGGAAAAATTAGAGGAAATCCATGTAGTGGAGATCTCTCTTTCTAAGGTAAATAGATTAGTCTCTTCATTTGAATATTATGCAATCATTTGTAGGTTTAATGGGTTCTAGCTAGGTTAGAAGATTTGCATAAATGGATCTATGATACCTGGACCAACAATTATGTGATCCATTTATGCTCTAAAGGGTTTTTCGTAGTTCAATTTTTAGAGCTTAAGGATTATCAAAGAGATTTTCAAGAGGGTCCTTGGTTTTGGGGAAGAGTTGGGCTATTTGTTACTCTTTGGTTCTTTAATTTTGATCCCTAAAAAATGGTCGTATCCAAAATGCCAATTTGGATTCAGCTCTCAAACCTCCCTCTTACCTTCTGGCATCACACAATGTGTGAAGCTATTGGTAACACACTTAGAAGATTCATCAAGCTAGATTTTGAGCAGATTAAACAAGGATTATATACCTATGCTCGTATTTGTGTGGAGGTGGACCTTAGCAAAGGTCTCCCTGATAGAATACAACTGAAGCATGAAAATCTCCTTTGGCTCCAAATCTTGGATTATGAAAACACTACATTTTGATGTCATTTTTGTCACCAAACTGGTCATCTCTAGGGATTTTGCCTCAGGCAGGAAAGCCAAAAAAGAGAAAGAATCAATCTTCTCATCTTAAATGTTGACAACCATATGAGCAACCCTCTCCAAGTAAGGACACGAAAAAAATCTAAAGATTACACAGGGAAGAAAGAAGATTCATATTTTAGTGGAGAAATGTAGGTGACAGATTCCTCTTGTCAAATGATATTTGCAGATATTGTTCCAGGTGAAGGTATCAAAAGAGAACATGAATCTGAATCTTCTAACTTTGATAAATATTAATCATTGTTAGAACCTTGACATAATATTGGGTTACCAATGGTTATTGCTAGTCCCATATATATTGGTCAACCAAAGTGTTGGACTGAGGTTCAAAATAAAATGGGTAAAAAGGGCTGTATGGTGGATACGGGACTCGGCCATCTATGATTTTTCTAGTCAGCCTTTTATTTTCTTACATGGATTTTGGGGTGTGACTTTTTCACTCATTTTTTTTGTATGATTAACATTGTACTATTACTTTATTTTATCAATAAATATATATTTTTCAATTAAAAAAATCATGTTACATCTACAAAACCTTTTTTATTGTAATTTAATACAAACAATTATACTTAAATTTATGAGTCATACGACAATTAGAGTAAGTCTACAAATAGAAGCATAACTCTATTTTTATTTCAATGATAGATAATTAAATTTTAAAAAAATTATCACCTAGGGTTGCTATAATGTCATTGACACTTCCAGAATATATTGTTTCTTCTCTCAAACTCTAACTACTTGCTTGCTTAGGAAAAAAATAAAGCACAATTATTAATCTATCAGAATAATAGTTTTTTGAGAATAGAAATGAATCCTTACAAATACACCTCAATATTGAAACTTAAATAAAAATAACCCATTTTATTGCATTAGCTAGACTTGACACTGCATGGAGCAAATAGAAATGTAATTTAGTATTAATGATAATCACAATGTTATAAAATTATAAGCTTTTGAACTTAACATGCTAAAGAAATGAAAATTAATGTGTGATGGTAGAGGGTGGGCTGAAATTTAAAAATATACATTTGAATTTCTTAACTTGTAAGAGTGTCCACTCGTAAAATTATTTATATATTTTTTGTTGATAATTTGTAAAAATATGGGTTTAGAGAGGGCCCATACCCTAGTAAAAACTAAAAAATATTAAGCATGACAACACTGAAAAATAACATTGGCCTATTAACAATAGAAATAGTATCAAAAACACAATACCCAGTTAGCAAATCATTAACAAGGGTGCAAAAGACACAACAACAATAACAAACAGAAATTATTGATTAGCAAAAATCATTCAATCCCATTATAACGTCCCATTCATCCTTTAGAGTTTGAATTTTGATTTTAAAAATTTACACCCTCAATCTCTTCTGCATCTTCCACTTGTTTCTTCTTCTTCCCCCTAATTTTTGCATAAAATTATATTTTTAATAAAATTTAAAATGGTATATTAATTTTGATCAAATTTTATCTTGTAATAGTATATGTTCATAAAATTATATTTATAATAAAATTTAATATGGTATAATAATTTCAACTATTTTTTTTAAATGGAAAAAAATGGATGTTAAATTTAAGATTGAAATTAAAATTGAACCCACTCACTCCATTACAACCCACCACCACCCCTATGCCATTGTAGAATGCTTCTCAACATAATAATAACAAGGGTTGTAATGCAACTTTAGTATTTAGAGTTGAAGATTTTTGAAATTGTATGCTAGTACTTGTTTGATAACTACTTTCATTGTTAAGCTCCCAACAATAAAATGCGTGACTGTCTATTCATGTTTTTCCCAAACCTTAAACCAAAATTTAAAAAGCTAATGACAATTAAAAAGGAAGAGTCTAGATGATAAGAGGAAACTAAATAGTGACAACATGTCCCAAAAATACCCAAGATAATAATTTTACCTCCAATGATAAACCATAACAATATGTCAAAAAAATTAAGTCTAGTACGCTCCAACCTAGCCATGCAATGAAGAGTCAAACTTCTCAAACTAGTTTTACTCAAATTGTAACTTTAAGTGTTGGGAATACTCAATGATTCCTCCACCTTCTAGGCACTCACACAGTCTAGCTTATGGTGGCAGAGGCTTACTAAGGGGAGATCATGGGGCAAATAACTACACCATCTTGTTAGAATATTATCTTTAGTCAAACCAGCAACTAATTTTGAGTAACAAGTTTTCAGTGCTAGTTTTCAAATAATGCTATGAATATAGATAGGGGAATTGCATATGAAAGAGTCTTATTTATGAATATTCTCTCATGGAATGTATGTGGCCTCACAGAGTGTTGTTCCCAAAATCTGCCACTCATTTTTGGGGACAACATATCAACTATTTTGGTCCTGCAGGCCAAAATTCTTTCTTCCCTTGTCAAAAAAGAAGAAGTTCTGAGCGCTCCAATTCTTCAATTATTCAAGCTTTTTCAGCGAAAGGACTCACAGGTTCAACAAGTTCAACGACTTCAATAGGCGAGCTCTTACAAAGAAACAAGTTCCCAACACTTAGGCATTTCAAGGTTGGTTCAACGCCGAAGTTCAATCAAAAGACTTATCGGTAGGCTTCAAACAAAAGATTGAACCATTGAAGCATTGAACCCCACCTCCAAAGGTTCAAAGGTTCAACGGGTTCAAAGGTTCAATGACATCGGTAGACTTGACGAGTTAAGTGCTTTGGCAAGTTCAAAGTTCAACCACTTCAGAAAGTTCAAACAACTTCAAAGGACTTAAAGAAAAAAAGACTTCAAAGAACAAAAGATTTAACCGTTGAACCTTGAACCAAAAGAGTTCAAAGTTCAACGGTTCAACAAGTTCAATAAAGTTTAAGAGACTTCAAAGGACCAAAGGTTCAAAGTTCTAAGGTTCAACGAGTTCAATAGAAAAGAAAAGGATCCAGAAACTTCGAAGGACCAAAGGGTTCAGAGAAAGAGAATGAACCGTGGAACTTTGAACCAAAATGGTTCAAATTTCAAAGGTTCAAAGGTTCAAGGAAGCTTCAAGCAAAGGAAGGAAGTGGAAGATTCTAAAGACAACTTTGAAGAGATGGTTCAACTGAAGAGGAAAGAAAGTGATTGAACCAAAGAAGCGATTGAACCAAGGAGCCGATAGGACCGCCCAAACCATTAAACCGATGCACCTCAAAGGTTCAAGGTTCAAAGTGGTTCAAGCGACCAAGTGACTGATGATGTCCCCATGAACGTCAAATTCAAGGTAATAAAATGCCTATTTATTTTTAAATATAGCACATAATCTGAAGACAAAACTTAGCGAATAACTGAAGAAAGAAGATGAAAGAGCCTACTGAAGGTAAGAAGATGGATTGAGAGCTCAAATTGCAATAGGAAAGAGGGAAAGCTATAGGAGATACTAAAATATCTATAGGGGAGTTATTCTAGTAGGTGGAACAGTCCACCAGGTGGACATCAGAGAGCGCGAGCACTCAATAGCGCGGCCTATTTATCTAGATTGAGTAAATACAAAGTGGATAGCTGCACAAATATTAAGAAGAGGACCAAGTGGCCCATAATTTGGAGGAGACATTTGAGGAGAATTAACATGCCAAAGTTAAGGCTGATGACCTGTTCTAGCATGGCTCTTTCACGAAAATACATTCAAGGCATTGAATGCAACATGGGCCATTTCCATAAAAAAAGTGCCCAAGTCTTTCTTGAAGTGATATATATTGTAATCTCTCTTATTGTTTTAAAGAGATATCTCTATTATAGAAGCAAAACTCTGCCCAAATTGAAAGGCATTTCTTGAGACTTTGAGCTCAGATTGTTAATCATATTTCTTTATTTGAATGAGAAAACAAGTGACCTTTCAGACTTTGTGCTAGAATAGCTTGTTTTATTTAGGAATTTTTTCTTATGTCTGTTTCCTAGAAGCATTCTTGTCCATTTAATTTAACAAGCAGAACTAGTGGAAGTAATCAGGAAGGTGTCCTGAAGCCGACTGTGGAGAGACTTTGTGCTGCCAAAATTGTATTTAGCGTGTTTGTTTTTGTATTTTTGTGCAAAATATCTTGGGATGACTTTGTGCCCCCATTGTCCTTCGTATAGTTCACTCTTTGGTAGTTAAGGTTGAGACTTTGTGATACACTTCATCCTGCTGTGTTACTACGCCCTGTTACTTTTACTATCTAGGAAAAAAATCTGGTTGTTGGTTGAACATTACTTCTGAAAGAAGAGTGCCTTCACCAATCATCCCAGATTTATTCTTTGATCTGTGAACATCATCTCTAATAAAAGAGAGATGGATGGTGTTTTCCTACCCCTGAGTGTTATTTTTAGCTTATATATATAGTATACAGTACCTTATAGTTATAGGGAACCTCCCTTTGATGAGAGGAGAGATTCATCCCATCTTGATGTGGTAGACCCGCATGTTTTGGCTGATAAATCTCCTTCTATTGTGGTTGAAACACCTATTTTTTCCATCAGTTAGCTAGTGAAAAAATATTCACCCAATAATTTTTGGTGACTCCACTGGGGAAGAACGTGCAGTTTGAAGCCTCAAGCTTCAAATTGAAGCAGTTCCTATCCTTATCCATTTCAATTTTCCACTTTGGTAGATCCACAGTATACTCGAAGCCAGAGAGCTAAGGATATTGTTGACCCTGTATTTGAGTTGGTACAACAAAGTGATTTTGATGCTTTCCATTCACCATCTCATCTTCAGCGAACTAGGAGTTTTCCTCCTACAAAATTTAGGTCTCAATTACCAGGCAAAGTGTCTATTTCTACTGTTAGCAGAGCTTTGTCAATACATACCCCTCAGACATTTGTTATCCCTCCCTTTAGTAGTCAAATCATGGCAGTTCAAGGCCCTTAGGGTAACTCTTTTGGTCCACTCAATCTAACTCCACCTCTACATGAGCTACCTCGCAGTTCAAAGAAGAATTTCTCCAAATTATTTGGTGATGGGAGAGTTCATCCTGATGAACATTTTGTAACCTTAAGTATACCTTATGGCGTGATAGGTGTGGAGTATGAAAATGTAGCGGTCAAGCTATTCATAGAGACATTACAAGGTGTTGTTGTAGACTAGTTTTATCATCTTCAAGCACAAATTTTGACTGACTGTAACACCCTCAAAGCCAAATTTGAAGCCAGGTTCAAGCTTGTGGAAGATGTGCATGCCCTGCTGGCCCAACTCACACAAATGAAGAAAGAACCTCATGAACCTATGAGGGACTTCATAGCTAAGTTAGATAAGCTGAGGAACAGGATTCCTACCATTGCTTAGCTAATAGCTGAGAATCTCAAATGCTTCTTCATCAACTCTCAGCTCCCTGAAGTGAGTTTCTTATTGAGACGTGCTGGTCACATAGACCTTGTTGTAGCGCAAGATTTGGCTATTGAGGCGGAAGATGATCTCATCTTAGCAGGAAAGATAAGGAGAGATCCTAATAGAGGTAAATATTATTCATCCTTTGAATATCCATCTACATGCACCACTAATCTTATGGTGCAGAATTTAGCAAATGAGTTGCTAGCTTTTAGAAAGAAAATGGTGCAAGGAATGTCTGCTCCTCCTTCATATCGAGATATACCAAGGAGGACTTTTCTGAATCAGTCATACCAAGGCAATGCTGCCAAGAGTCAAGGGTAGCCAAATCATCTTCCTCCCCCACAGGGGAAACTTGCCATTGAAGCACCTCCAACCAATTCAGTAGTTGGATATCTTGAAATAGAATCTGATTTCTCCTTCCAACCTGAGTTGAACCCAAAAGATGACATTGATCTCTTTATAGAAAACTAAGAAGAATCAGCTGGCAACTCTAACATTAGTTTTCTGAATTACCAAAATGAACCCAAAATTAAAAGTGAAGTGTTTGATGGGTCATATGTTGGATTCACCCAGTCCCAAAACCAGTCAGCCAAGCAAGCTGATAAGGAAAAAATAGAGGAGCAACCTCAACTGGAAATTTCAATTGCTAAGCGAGGAACCACTCTGCCTTTTCAATCAAGGGACCCGATGATCCCTAAAAAATTAAGTACCTCAAGTATGCCTTCACCTTCAGCTTCAATTTTGCAGATCAATACCCCCTCTCCTAGAAACCAAAAGGATGAACTAATTTCCCCTGTTCCTAATTTATTTCAGATATTTGATATAATCGACCATGTCAAGAAAACCAAAATTCAAATGTTTGAATTTGAATTCCTGCAATCCAACCTTGAGCAGTTGGATAAGTTGGTTCAGTGTGTAAAGAATAAAACCATCCCTACAGGACCAACTGTTCTAAAGGTAACTCCCACATCTACCCAAAATAACCTTGTCATTACTCCTCCTATTGCTCCAAGGAGGATAGAACCATTTTATGTCTCCTTGTTTATAAACGGTCATCAACTGAACAACTACATAATAGACTCAAGTGTGTCTAACAATGTCATGCCCACCAAAGTGGTAGAATCTCTTGGACTCACATTGACCAAGACCTTTAGGAGATGCTCTCCATGGAGAACAAATAAGTGCCACTGTTGAGACAAATCAAGGATGCCCAATTTACATTTGCGGTATTCTCAGATAAGAGAATTAAGATGACAGTCTTGGTGGCCGACGTCCCAGCCTCATACGACATCCTTTTTGGGTAAAATTTTTGCAAGGATATTGGTGGCGAGTTAAGTATGGACCTGTCTGAAGAAAGGATCTCGATCAAAGGCATCATGCAAAGATTACTCCTTGAGAAGGAGGTAAAATACGTTGTCACTCTAATATCAGTGCCTAAAGCTCAAATTATGTTTGAGTCTTCAGGCATGGGTAATTACTTCTTGACTATAGAGGATGTTCCTATCCTAATTGATTAAACTTATAAAGATGATAATCTAAAAATTGGTTCAGACAAAACAACAAAAGACTTAATAAAGCATAGTGCAAGCCCAGAGGAATCCTCCCCTCTAAATGAAGAAAAATCTAAGGAAAGATCAGTTTATGATAATGTGTAGATTCTCAAATTCGATGGTAGATGTTCTTCTACCACCTTGAGAGCTAGGATTGTGTTGATATCTCCTCAAGGAGATATTTTACCCTATTCTTATAAATTGCAGTTCAACAACACCAACAATACTATTGAATATGAATCACTGCTGCTCGGATTAAAGGCCGCTCAAGACAGGGGCATCAAACTCTTTCACACCAAAAGAGATGCTGAGCTGGTGGTTTTCCAGGTCAAGAACCTGTACCAAACCAAAAATGAGAGATTGTGCCATTACCGCAATCTAGTTTGGGATTAAATTGAAAGCTTTGATGCTTTTAGTATCTCTGTAGTACCTAAGGAATTCAATGAACGAGTTGATGCATTAGCTATTTTTGTAACTCTTTTGATTTTTCACCCAAATTTTAAGGGAGATAGGTACACTATCAAACTGGTCTTTTGACCAAGTGTGCCTGACAATGCCAATCATTGGCAAGTGTTCAATGGTGACAACCAAATCATCACCTTTATAGAACAAAAAGATAGCTTTGAACAGCTTCACTTTGAAGGCAATGAGCCTCAAAAACTTGAATCAGCCCCTAAAACAAGTTCAGACACAGGTGAAGAATTCCTACAGCTAAAAGGGAATACAATTCTCAAAGGATTGGTTTCCCTTGAGAAACTATTTGACAAGCATGGCAGGTTCATTAAACAACAACAAATAGATTCAAGATTCTCCCAAGAGTTTGGTCAGATAAATTTGGGTACCAAAGAAAATATTAAGATGGTGAACATTGGGAAGTGCTGCACTCTGGAGGAGAAACTTAAATTTACTGACCTGCTTTGCCATTGCATGGATGTTTTGGCGTACTCCTATGATGATCTGAAGTCGCTTAGGCTTGATGAAATTTGCCATGAAATTCCTCTCAAGAATGATTCGGTGCCTTACAAGCAGAAATATTGGCAATATAATCCAAAGATATTAGGTACTATTCTGTCTAAAATACAAAAAATATTGAATGCTAAAATAATTTTTATAATCCATCATTCCACATGGATTGTAAACATAGTTCATGTGAGGAAAAAGAATGGCAAAATTTGCCTCTGCATAGATTTTAGGAATTTGAATCAATCCTCCCTAAAGGATAATTACCCTCTGCCCATCATGGATCAAGTCCTTCAGACGGTGACTGGTTCAGAGATGTTATCAATGTTGGACAGCTTTTTAGGGTACAATCAAGTGGAAGTTGATGAAGCAAACCAACATAAGACTGCCTTCACCATGCCTTGGGGCACCTTTGCATATCAAAGAATGCCATTGGGCCTGATAAATACTGGCACCACTTTTCAGATAGAAATGGACCTTAATTTCAAAGATGAAATGGGTAAGTTCATTGTGGTGTACCTTGATAATTTAACAATCTTTTTCAAGCATCATCCTGATCATGTGTGCCATTTGTAATAAGTGTTGGAATGATGTTGCCAGAATGGCATTTCTCTAAATCTCAAGAAGTCTGTCTTTGGGATTATAGAAGGGAAACTTCTCAGACACATTATATCCTGAGAAGGCATAAAAATTGACTTAGAAAGAGTCAAATCCATCCAAGAGCTTACTCTACCCACAAGTAAGGCTGCAGTTCACTCTTTCTTCGAAAAGGTGATTTTTTTACGAAGGTTCATTCCTAAGTTTGTCGAGAAGATTCACTGTATTATGGACATGATGAAGGGAAAGGCCACTTTCAACTAGAATAAAGAAGGCAAATTAGCATTTCAAGACACCTATTGCCCATGCCCTAATTCTATTTTGTCTAGATTACACCAAAGGCTTCATAATGTATAATTATGCTTTCGAACACACACTTTCAGCAATTCTGGTTTAGCAAAAAAAAAATGTGTGGAATCTCTCATATCCTTCATGAGTTGTCCTCTCAAATATCATGAGCTGAAGTATTCAAACATGGATAATCATGCTTATGTTGTGGTAAAGGTAGTAAAGCATTTATGCTTTTACGTTCTAAATTCCCACGTTGTTTCCCTAGTTCTTAATACAATAGTCAAGTCCATATTAACTCAGCAGTTGTTTGGAACCAAAAGGGGCAATTAAATTACTAAAATCTAGGATTTCAATTTGTTTATCAAACCAACCAAGCTTGTGCGGGGAAGGGGTCTCTGCCAATTAATTTCTGATAACAGACCAAAAGAAATAGGGCATGAAGACACAAAAGTGGGAGACACACCAACAGTTCTCTTTGTCACCACTAAGGATGAGTGGTATTCAAATATTGCTCAGTTCCTTACCTATGGTGAGTGCCCTGCTCACCTATCTTGTAAAGAAAAGAGGACTGTTAAATTAAGATCTGCCAATTTTGTCCTGTGGGACAACGGTCTGTATAAGAGGAACCTTGATGGGGTGTTCCTTCGCTACATGGATAAAGAGTAACTGAACTAACTTTTGGACTCCTTCCATAATCTAGCCTATGGAGGACATTTTTCTGCACTTGTAGTTGCCCATAAGATTCTATGAGCCAGATATTATTGGCCTACCCTGTTTCAAGATGCAAACAAATAGGTACGAAGATGTGAACTATGCCAACAGTTTGTTGGAAGACCCAAGTTAGCTACTTTGTCTCTTAAACCAGTGGTAATAAAAGAGCCATTTCAGCAATGGGAAATCAATTTCATTGGTGTTGTAAACCTGTCTTCAAGTGCTGGACATGATTATGTCCTCACAGCCACAAATTACTTCACCAAATGGGTGGAAGCTATTCCAGCCAAACATGCTACTTTAGAAGTAGTATGTAATTTCTTCAAAAAAAATATCATTTCCAAGTTTGGGATCCCAACCAAGATTATGACAGACAATGCAGCCTGCTTCTCTTCCCATGAGATTACTCAGTTCTATTTTTATTATGAGATTACTCTCTCCCACTCCTCTGATTATTTTCCACAAGGGAATGGCCAAGCAGAATTGAGCAACAAGACCTGGTGACCATCATCAAGAAGCTGGTAGATGACAACCAACGAACCTAGCATAAAGCATTGGTTGATGCTTTATGGGCAGACAAAATTACACCCAAGAGGGCGATAGGGATGTCACCATTCCAATTTTTGTATGGTCTCAATGTAGAGATACCAATCACCCTGGAATTGCTAGCACTAAAATTGGCAAAGGCAGTCGAAGATCTGACATATGAAAGCTCCATCGACAAAAGGATCATGTGCTTGACTAAGATGGATGAGCAGTGAACTATGGTGGTGGACCGAATCGTTTCACATCAAAGCTTGGTGAAGAAGCTCTTCGACCAAAAAGTAAAAACCTGTGATTTCCAAATTGGAGATCAAGTTCTATTATGGGACAAGAGAAGAGAACCAAAGGAAATGCATGGGAAATTCAATTCCCTATGGAAAGGCCCATTTGCTATTCATCAGCTCAATGGTGAAAATAGTTTCTTGTTGAAGTATCAAGATGGAATGCCATTTTCTCTGCCTTACAATGGGCAACATTTGAAGCACTTCAAATCTTGAAGTATCAGATAAGATTACGTTATACATATGTATATTTGTATAGTATTTAGTTTTATTTTGTGCTTTTCATTTTCATTTTCATTTTTTAGTGCCTTTCTTTTTTGGGTAGCATGACTCTGTAGCCCAATGGCATACTTAAAGGCACTGGAGATTCTGGATTCTACTCCCTTCGATTATTTTTATAATCGATGGAAGTTCCCCAATTAGAGATAGTTGTTGTTCCCAAAATCCATCACTCATTTTTAGGGACAACATATCAACTATTTTGGTCTTGCATGCCAAAATTATCTCTTCCCTTCTAAAAAAAAAGTTCTAAGTGCTTCAATTATTCAAGCTTTTTCAGCTAAGGGACTTGCAAGTTCAACAGGTTTAATGACTTCAACAGGTGAGCTCTCACAAAGAAATAAGTTCCAAACACTTAGGCATTTCAAGGCTGGTTCAACACCAAAGTTCAATCAAAAGACTTATCGGTGGGCTTCAAGCAAAAGATTGAATGATTGAACCATCGAACCCCGCCTCCAAAGGTTCAAAGGTTCAATGGGTTCAAAGTTTCAACGACATCGGCAGACTTAAAGAGTTAAGTGCTTCAGCAAGTTCAAAGTTCAACCGCTTCAAAAAGTTCAAACGACTTCAAAGGACTTAAAGAAAAGAAGACTTCGAAGAACAAAAGATTGAACTGTTGAACCGTTGAACCTTGAACCAAAAGAGTTCAAAGTTCAAAGGTTCAATGAATTCAATAAAGTTTGAGAGACTTCAAAAGACCAAAGGTTTAAAGTTCTAAGGTTCAACGAGTTCAACAGAAAAGAAAAGGATCCAGAAACTTTTAAGAACTAAAGGGTTCAGAGAAAGAGAATGAACTTTTGAACTTTGAACCAAAATAGTTCAAAGTTAAAAGGTTCAAGGAAGCTTCGAGTGAAGAAAAGAAGCATAAGATTCTAGAGACAAGTTCGAAGAGATGGTTCAATCGAAGAGTAAAGAAAGCGATTGAACCAAGGAGCCGATAGGACTGCTCGAACCATTGAACCATTGAACCGATGCACCTCAAAGATTCAAAGGTTCAAGGTTTAAAGTGGTTCAAGCGACTAAGTGACCAATGACATCCCTGCAAATGTCAAATTCAAGGGAATAAAATGCCCATTTATTTTCAAATATGGCACAAAATCTGAATATAAAACTCAGTGAACAACTGAAGAAAGAAGATAAAAGAGCCTACTGAAGGTAAGAAGATGGATCGAGAGCTAAAATTGCAACAAGAAAGAGGGAAAGCTATAGGAGATACTGAAATATCTACATGGGAGTTATTCCAGTAGGTGGAATAGTCCACCAGGTGGACATCAGAGAGCGTGAGCACTCAATAGCACGGCCTATTTTTTTAGATCGAGTAAAGGCGAAGTGGATTGCTGCACAAATATCAGGAAGAGGACCAGGCGGCCCATACTTTGGAGGAGACATTTGAGAAAAATTAACATGCCAAAGTTAAGGCCGATGACCTGTTCTAGCATGGCTCTTTCATGGAAATACATTCAAGGCATTGAATGCATCATGGGTCATTTCCATAAAACAAAGTGCCCAAGTCTTTTTTGAAGTGATATATATTGTAATCTCTCTTATTATTTTAAAGAGATCTCTTTGTTATAGAAGCAAAACTCTGCCCAAATTGAAAGGCATTTCTTGAGACTTTGAGCTCAGATTGTTAATCGTATTTATTTATTTGATTGAGAAAACAAGTGACCTTTCAAACTTTGTGCTGGAATAACTTGTGTTATTTAGGAAATTGTTCTTATGTCTATTTCGTAGAAGCATTTTTTTCCATTTAATTTAACAAGCAGAACTAGTGGAAGTAATCAGGAAGGTGTCCTGAAGCTAACTGTGGAGAGAATTGTGCTGCCACAATTGTCTTTAGCGTGTTTGTTTTTTTGTTTCGGTGTAAAGGATCTTGGGATGACTTTGTGCCCCCATTGTCCTTCATATATTTCACTCTTTGGTAGTTGAGGTGGAGACTTTGTGCTACACTTCATCCTACTATGTTACTGTGCCCTATTACTTTTACTATCTAAGAAGGAATCTGGCTGTTGGCTGAATATTACTTCTGAAAGAAGAGAAATACCTTCACCAATCATCCTAGATTTTCCTTTGATTTTTGAACATCATCTCTAAAAAAAGAGAGATGGATGGTGTTGTCTTACCCCTGAGTGTTATTTTCATCTTATATATATAGTATATAGTACCTTATAGTTATAGGGAACCTCCCCTTAATGAGAGGAGAGATTTGTCCCATCCTAATGTGGTAGACCCGCATGTTTTAGCTGATAAATCTCCTTATGCTGTGGTTGAAACACCTATTTTTTCATCAATTAGTTGGTGACAAAATATTCACCCAACACAGAGTACTCTTGAAAAATCTTTGTATAGAGTACTTATAAGCAACTTGTTGCCTTTGATATCTTATATCTACAAGAAGTTAAAGTTTATGGTATTTTTATGCAATCTGTAGTAAAATGCATTTGAAAAAACACTTTGAAATACATCACCTCTCATGAGAATAAGCAATATGGTGATAGTATATTGATATCCCCCAAGATCACATTTTCAATTATTTCCTCAAGGGAAGATTTGGTGTATCATGTCATGTGGGTCACTTTTGATATTGATGATCATGTTTTTGGCATTATTAATGTTTATGAATCACCAAGAGGGTTTGGAAACTATCATCATCCATCCAAATATTTTCCTTACCGATCAAAGTCCCATCACTTTACAACTAGGGTGGTAAGATGGGTTATAGAAAGTCCTCATACCTAAGTATTTGTTACCACATCACAACTTGTTCACGAGGATACCATCTAACTCTTTTACCCAAGTTTATAATCTTGTGCCTTATCTACCTTTTTATGATAAGTGGATTGAGTAGTGGAATGATGTTGTCACTCACACCAACACCTTTCTTAGATGTTATGGCAAACAAGTGGCAAAAGCTAGAAAGCAGGTTGATAATTCTTTGGCTAAAGAATTTCAATGGACGGTGTTGTAACTTGACCACAACCCATATGATATTTAGTTACAGGTGCTGGTTATTCATCTCTAACACAAGATTAAGCTTGCAGAGTGTCATGTTTCCATATGAACTCAAATGTATGCTCATCTACATTAGCTTTATTTTAACCCTTTAGGACTTAGTTGTATGCAAATCCTATGTTGTTAAAGGGTTTATTATAGTAAATCAGGGTAGAAATATGCAATAAATACAACCATTGGTCTATAATAGAATTTAATTAATTTAACCTTTCTAAAAATAGTAATAAATAATGTAAGTAAGAACTTAGTTGAAAAATGACTAAAATAGGAGATTTGAAAGGTGAAAACTGAGACAGGGGCTGGTCTGAGTGTCATAAATAAGCCCAGGTGTGAAAATCCTTCCTAGACAGTAGTACCCTAATTGGATAGTAACACCATGTGGCTCTAGTGTCTTTAATTTGATGGTAGTGTCCTTTATACAGAACTATTCTAAGCTTATGGGTGTACATATGTCTGGATCTTTTAAGCATGTTCATGCATGCATGAGTTTCAGATATTTATATATAACTTGTTTTGACTGATTTTAAATGCAAACCCTAGTCCTCCATATTTATAGGGCATGTGATTGATACAAGCAATAAAGTGTGTTTTTAGTGGGGTAGGCTAGACATCTTCAACACCCCATTGTGATGAGAGTTGCCTACATACCAATACTCTGAAGAGGGATCAATCCCAATTTAGTTCTCCCCATCTAAATGGTAGTACAAGTGTAAGTGAATATAGTATGATTGTTGACTTGAGTTCCTTGAATGTGCTTGAGACTGGAAACTTAAGTAATCTGAGCTTAGGAATGTTGTAGATGGTTATCTGTAAAAGCAGGGTAGAATAAGGATTGATAACCTCGATTGTGCACTTATTTTAAATTTATTGTGTAATTTGCATATGATTTCCATCTAGTGGTTGGAGGGTTTAAAGTCATGTATTTATACTATTTTGGTGTTTGCTCAGTTCTTAAAATAGGCATAGTCCAACCCTAGGTGGTCTTAGATTTGAAAAGATATTTATTGGTAGAAAAAAGAGAGAAATAGTAGTAGCACTGAATTTAGGACATTAGCATCATGTAGCACTATTGTCTTTATTATGATGCTAGTGTCCAAGTGGTATAACTTGAGGCACTAGGAGCCAAGATGTCAATATGAGGGTCTAAGACTAATTTTGGGATGTCCAGGGATGCATGTGGCCTGCATGAAGGTTGGATAAGTGTGAAATAGGCCCTAAGATAGGTCTATGTATAAGCTAAGGATAGGTGGTCTCAAGTAGCACTCAAGTGTCACTTTTAGGTGATTAAATTTCCCCCACTTTATTCTAAAAATGCAATAAAGCAAAATGACTAGGATAAAGCAAAAATAAGCATACTTGGACTTACCTAAGAGGCAAAGCCATTGAATCTAGATTTGAGTATGTGAAACATGCTCCATTACATGTATTGTAAATGAAACATGCATAGATCAGTCCTTACTTAAGAGATATCAAAAGCAAAGACAAAACTAAGTTAATAAATAAAATTGAGTAAAGATATAAAACTTAGTAAAGAGATAAGAGATAAAAGGAATGAATACACCTCACTAGGTACGTGAACCAATACATAAATATGGTGACAGCCTGTGTGTGTGCATGTGGATAGTGATCAATCGATGAATAGATTAGACTGAACTAATGGATTTCTTAATCCCCATTTATGGGTGACTCAAGAACTCAATTCGATTTTGACTCCATCATTGTTCACCCTTGCTTGGTGGATCATGACCTGTGAATAGATTGGATTGGACTTATGTTATGTCCAACCCTCTCATGTAGGTGGCTCAAGAACTCAAGTAGACTATGATTCCATCATTTCCTAGCCATTTATAGTATATGCATCTAAAATTTAAAATGCGCAATGTAATTATAAATGTGTAGCTAGAGATGTTGACTCTATAACCACTTAGGTATATTAGGTGGTACTGGACCACTCATGAATGCCAACCACTGTAGATGGGGTAAGGAAAGAATCTAGTGTGTAACCTAAAACATGGTGTTTGATATGTACAACATATATAATGACATGGAATTTGTCATTTCATCTGATCAACTGATATATAAGTGAGCATATGGAAATAATGTACTATGTACATGCCCCCAAATCTGATATTTGAGCATATGGATTCTAGACTAAGTTGTAATAATTTATATCTGATTATCTAAAATGAAATTAAAATGATCATGTCATGCATGATGCCCTCAATCTGAGCAAAATGGTATGAATTTGAGCTAAACTGAGCCAAAACTGGTAGCCTATAATTGAACTTTTGTAAACCTAGACTGTACCTATTTTACCTTTTTCATCGATCTATTTTTTTTGAAACTGAGGTTCCTGTACAGTAGTGCCATATCTTGGATAGTAGTGTCATGTGGTGCTAGTATCCCAATTTGGGTACTAATATCTGACTATTCTAATTTCTATGTAACTATAATTGATCTCTGTGTCATTGTTTCCCACTATGTATTTTTGAGTTTGATTTCTATATTTTGAGCCTATGTGCTAAAAATTATATTATGAGTGCATCTGGATATCTTGATCTCTATGATAAACCCATATGAATTCCCCCTCTTTTGAGGGGAGTTTTTCAACCTGTGCAAGAATTATCGTTAAAATAAAAAGCTCTGTAAAATGTGTTAGCCAAAGCATATATGATATCTACGTAATAAACCAATATAATGCACATACATAACATTGAAATGTAAGATAATTTGAGCATAAGTTTTTAATGTGTGATGTATGTTATATATAGCATTCATAAGGTTTTCAATATAGATATAACAATGTATAAGAATAACATATTTGAGTAATAACTAAGTAGCTATTTAGAGGGATGGGGCATGATGTCCATCAAGGTACCCAAGTATGAAGGGGACATGCATGAGGTCCCTCATGGCATCTAAAACTAGAGTGTGTAACAAGTAATAGACAAGTGTCATGGCAATGACACATACAAGAAAACATACATAAAACACACATGAGGCACGTAAAGTAGGCTAAGGGGACATAATACAAGGGACATGGGCATGCGTCACTAAATTTAAAAAATCAAGACATATAAGGACATTTTTAAATGTCCAAATATACACACAACAAGCAATCTGGATTAGAGCCACATGGAAGTACATGTTCAAATATCTATATACATAATCAGGAAGTCACATACAAGGACATGGGCACATGTCCAAAGCATACATATAATGAAAATAAGTGGCATAGATCCATATAAAAATGGCATATTCAAATGCCCTTGAATAGAAGAAGCTTAAAAACATAATTAAGTCTAAAATAGGAAAGCTATAAATGAAATTATGGATGAATATGTGGTACAATCTGCATAAGAGCTAAGAAGTACATATGCTGAGTCTAAAGTAGTAGTAGTCAGCAAAAAATATAAGTAGGTATAGCATGATCAATATCAAGATATAATGGGGGCGGGGGTGTAGCTCATTTGGTTAGGTATTTCCGTCGTGCTCTGCCGGTCACGTGTTCAAGACCCCTCGTCCCCCGTGGTACCGGATGGCGCGCCCGTGCCCCGCTTGCCGCCGGTCACGTTAAAAAGTTAACCGGGCACGGACTTGTGTTCCTCACAATTAAGTGACACACAATATCAAGATATAATAATGTTAAATATGTGATGTAAAGTTTAGAAATATGTAATTGGTAATCAAAACTATGTATATGGATCCCCAAATGGGTGAATGTATCAAATGAAGAACTTGTGTATCTGTGTATATGCCCCTAGTGGGTAGATAGTAGCAAATCTAGATCGATGTAGTCGACCTGAGTCATGTAGCAATCTGCAAGCACTCGACAAGAACAAGTGAAACATGCATATTTGATAAAAACTAGCTATACTAAGATAGCTAACATATGTAGTGTTTGTAAAATATAAGAATATATGGTAATGCATGCAATCTTTAATATATGTTTTTACTAAGAAAATATTTGAATGCTTTTATGTTTTGACATATTATATTATTTTTCTATTCTCTGGATATAATCTATGTATAAGCAACATTAAAATGAAACTATATACAAGGAACAAGAAATAAAGAAAGTATGTATAACAAGGAAGGAACAATACCAATCGATGAGTCTCATGAGAGACTCACTATCAATGTGGAATATGTCAAATAAAGGAATGGTGATCATTTATGTTGTATGAAAAGGTAACTAAAGTCCTAAAACCTATTGTACTATTTGATTTATAATCGGTACTACTTGTGAAGTTGTGCTAGGAATCCATGAAACTGACTATGGTGTCCTATGAACTATAAGGGTCTTTGGGACCCATCTAGTAAAAGATGTTGTAGCTCACATAGGTGCCTTATGCTGAGAACTTAGAGAACTCAATAATATTGATCTTGAAAGAAAAGGAGTAGAGGGAGGCCATTTATAATCTATAACATATCTTTGATGTAGGGGTCTCTCTAATAATGGTCTCCATGGGAGAGTATGCGTACGTGGTAACATTGTATGAATAGACCTCACTTGCATTGGTGGCTCAACTGAACTCTATGGTTTACTGATAGGAACTATGTTCAGAGCTATAACTGGTAACTATGGTTTGACTATTTGTGGGATAGGTAGAGGATACTCATATGAAAGACCCTCAACTATGGTCACCTGATTAGAATGTATATATTTGAGACATGTGTACAAGGTGGATAGGATGGCTCATAGTTGTTGGATCCATGACCTATCCAATAACATGTTAAATGTGCTTACACTAGGTAATACTAAGAGTCTAGTGGCCACATATGTTGGTCTAACCTATAATAGAAGTACAATCTACCCAATGGAGCTCTGAACATGGCCATCTAAACCATGAATAATTATGTTGGTAGGAGAAATATCTTGTTCTAAATACCTCACATGTTGTAGAAGTGTGATAACCGATTATCATCCATAACATTTTGAATAATATGATGATCTCTGTATACTCATACAAAGAGTGCATATAAATTTGAAGCATCATCGATGATCTCCTGCTCTGACAAAGTGATGAATAGTCTAGCTAGTATTGTAGTATGATACACACCAATGATATTGTGTAGGGGTGTGTATCCTTTGTAGTAGTGTGATATCATGTCGATCATGGATGTGCTTAATATGTATAGTGAACACCTTAAGTTACCCCTACCTCATTTTTTATATGCTTTAGAAATAGATCTGAGAATATTTTCAATGCCTTGGCTTTCATTTGTTGAACTTTAGGTGCCTCTATGGGTGTGCCCACATCAATTATGTTGGCCTCTATCAAATATTGTATCTTATGTTTCAAGGTGATGCATTGGTTTGTAGTATACATGGTGCCATGTGATAGTCGTAAAATGCATTAGAATTATGAATTTTTAGAAGAGGCCATGTTGTATCAACCTCTTTGATGGGAGGGATTGATATGGAATTTGCATTCCAAGAGTTGTTGTAAGACACATGTTGAAATTTTGTAAGGTTGGTGAATACTCTTTATGGAGGAGATGATAAAACTAGGTGAGGAGATGGATTTAACACTATGTTAATTGTGGTCATTGGATCACTCTTGTTTTTAGTGGCCCTTACTTTGTATGGAGGATTACTAGAACTCTTAGTAGTTGATTTCGATCCACTTGTATATTTTATTTTACCCATAGAAATAAGCTTGACTTCTTGAAAAAGATAACTTCGTGTAATGTTGATACTAGGCTCTGTTTGAATGTCTTAGAGCTCTCCATTGACCATGGGGATAGTCATCTTTTCTAATATAGTCTTATATCATAAAACATTGTCTACAATAGGCTCATATTATTTTTGCTTCAGTTGTGCTACTTGAGCATATGATATCTTATCACTGATGTTAATTAAGAAATATGCTAAAAAATATCTGCCAATGGATTGAATACGGTGATACACTAATTCAAAAGATCATAGAAGCACTGTAAGGCATAGTCCTTTAGACTAGGTGGGAAAAACTTAGTGATGAGCCAGTCATTGGACACATAACCCAAACATGCTACGTAAAAATTTTGGAGATGGTGCTCTAGGTCACCCTTATGATCATACAATATAAGCTTGGGTGATATGAATCTAATGGTAAAGTATTTATCACTATGTGATGTGTTGAAGGTGTATGTAAAATAACATGAGAATCCAAGGCATGTGATGGCGTAGTAGCTCCCTGCTCAATATATATCACCTTAGCTTGTAGAGAATGAATCTCATGCATAAGGGATTGTACATCTAGAGAGGAGGAACAAGCCATATGAGGTGTAGTTTCCATTGAAGGTTGTCAAGTTGGAACAAGTTGTTGTACAAGCTGAGTTGGCCCTAAAGTAGGTGTAACAATATTGTTATCTGGGGGAGTAGAATATTGACCATTGTGGCTTGTAAAATTTGTACATGATTGTGGGTTTGTTCCTGAAGTCTATCTATGAAGCTATGTATAATTTCATTCTTATTGACAATAAGATTTTCATTGTTAAGTGGGGGGAGAGTGTATTGGTTCCCATCTTGTATATCACCTTGATCTTGATTGTATTTCTCATCTTTGGATGCATTATCATTGAAGTTCACATGATCAGGGTGTGAAGGATCAATGATGGGAGTTGTAACCGGTCCTTTTTCCATGATATAAGCTCGAATAGAAGGAATTTGAGTATGCTCAATAGGGTTGCCACTGAGCCTAGCACTTCTTCTTAAGGGAAGAGAGATAATTTTTTTAGATGACATATATCAAACAAAGTAAAATAGGGATGTTAAAATAAAATGTTTAAAATCTGAAAAGATTAACACAACCAATGAAAATAGGGAAAAAGAGGATATAAACCCTAGTAGAATATAAGGTTAGGGTTTAAATAGTATTCAAAGTAACTCAGGTTCACCAAATATTTTAAATTTTTAGGACTTAGTTGTATGTAAATCATATGTTATTAAAGGGCTGAGTATAGTAAAAAAAGGTAGAACTGCGCAATAAATACAATCACTAATCTTTAAAAGAATTGACTTAATTTGACCTTTCTAAAAATAGAAATAAATAATTTAAATAAGAAATTAGCTAGAAAATGACTGAAACATGAGATCCAAAAGTTGAAAACTGAGATAGGGGCTAGTTTGAGTGTCACAAACAAAACCCAAGTGTCAAAACCCTTCTTAGATAGTAGCATCCTAATTGGAGAGTAGTTCCATGTGGTGATAGTGTTCTTATTTTATCATTAGTGTCCTTTGTGAAGAATTAATCTAAGCTTTTGGGTGCACCTATGTTTGGATCTGTCAAGCCTATTTATACGTGCATGAGTTTTGGATCTCTGTATATGACTTAGTTTGATTAATTTTATGTATAAACACTAATCCTCTATGTTGTTAGGGAATTTGGTTGATACAAATAGTAAAGTGTGTTGTTAATGGAGTAGGTTGGAAATCCTCAACACCCCATTGTGATGAGATTTACCTATATAACAATACTCCAAAGAGGGATCAAACCCGATGTAGTTTTCCCCACCTAATTGTTAGTGCAAGTGCAAGTGAAGCTAGTATGAATATTGACTTGAGTGCCTTGAATTTGATTGAGATTGGAAACCTAAGTAATCTGAGTTTAGGAATGTTTTAGATGGTTGTATGCAGAAATATGATAGAATAGGGATTGATAACCTTGATTTTACACAACTTGTTATGAGTCTGTATGTGTAATTTGAATATTTTTTCCATCTAGTGGTTAGAGGGATAAAAGTTATGTATATATATTATTTTGATGTCTGTGTGGGTCTTAAAAGAGGTCTAAGCTAACCCTAAGTGGTCTTAGATTTGAGAAGATATATGTTGGTATCAAAAAGAGGGAAAGAATAGTAGCACCAAAATTGAGACACTAGCACCATGTGGCACTATTATTTGTATTATGATGTTAGTGTCCAGGTGTCATACTTTGAGGCACTAGGGTACAATATGCCAATATGAGGGTCTAAGAATAATTTTATGATGTTTAGGGACACCTATGGCCTGCATAAAGGCTAAATAAATGTGAAAATAGGCCCTAAGATAGGTCTAGGGCTAAGTTAGGAATAAGTGGTCTCAAGTAAGACTCTTAGCACTCAAGTGTCACTTTTAGGTGATTACAAGCTCAAAGTTGAAGATTAAGCCCCAAAATATTTTTTTAAATATTTGAGCACCAAACAAGTCAAGGAGAAAATTAAATCCATTAAAGTCTCATGTTACTTCTCACAAAGCTTTCTAATTTTTATTCATGATTTCTAGTTCACTAAAAACTATTATTTTAGGTGGAGGAGAAATCTCTAGAATGAGATCGTATTTTTTAGGAATGTCATGATGTTGTTCCATAAAATCTTTACTTATCAATTCAGTGCATATAATATGCACCACTTTCTCTTGAATAATTTATGTGGTAGTACAAAAAATGGTTAATGATAAAGTTCTTAAATTTGATCAAGGTTTCCTTGTGAATTCTACAAAGTTGCATGGTATTTTGTTATACCAAACTTGCTTCAGATTTATAATGAAGATCTCAAGACTAACTCATTAGGAAAACTTATTAATAAATTAAATATTAAATTTATACTTAAATATTAAATTTATACTTAAATATGTAAACCTCGATCTCATTACCAGTTGGAGAGCAATTACTTTATTAAATTTCTATTACAATATTCTTGCTAAAGATCTACCACTTCACCTGTGACACATCCTACCTACAATTTTTAGAAAAAAAAGTAAACAGGTTTCATAAAAAATAGTTATATCCTTGACAACATCATCGATGTGTGAGAAGGGTTGGAATGGACTCACAACTCCCTTTAGTGGACTTTGTTTCTTAAGCTAGTTTTTGAAAAATCTTATGACCACATAGAATGGCATTTTATTCTTGTCATGCTAAAAGCTTTAGTGTTTGGAGACTTTTTTTTCGTTGTTATACCCAACATCCCCCTTTCTTAGAAATAAATGGGGACCATATTTTTTTTTGGATTTTGATCTTAATAGTGAACCCCTCATTTCATATGTTTATGTAAAATCTATAATATCTAAGATGTTTCAATTTTGATAGGGTGATATTGGCATTATGTTTTATGAGACTAACTTTTATGTTGCATAGACTATTGCTTCATGTTTATATTTTTTGAGCAAAATCTTTCATCCCTTGTGCAATTTATCTTTTTAGGTGGTCATATTTCGGGTGTTCTTGGCCCTCTTTTCTCTTGGGCTTACTGTTCAAAAAGCCTTATTTTGTTGGGAAATTTTTTTAGACATTTTCTTTGAAAGAATTATCCTGAAGGAATTTGGCCTATAGACTTTTGCCTTATGGAATTTTGGACTGCAAACATTTCCCTCGAAACAAATCCGTAACTGATTATCCCTTCGACCCTGAACCTACCCTTCGAGACTTTTGAAATGACCCTTAGTTGTATGGAAGTACCCTTCAGGTAAATCAAAAGTGCCCTTCATCCATACGAAGTAGACCCTTTGGGAAAGTTTTTGCCCTAAGGTAGAACCTTTGAATCCTCTTCATACCCTTTAGGATGGTTTGAACTAGGCCTTCGGCCTTTTGAAAGTGTCCTATCTCTTTTAAACTAGCCTTTGGTCTTTCCCAAATTGAACCCTTTACCCTTTTTGACCACCTCTTTTAAAGTACATACCCTTTGGGTTTAATATGATCGACCCCTCATGAATTTTTGTCTTGAATCCTTTACCCTTCAGGATTTATCCTTTAGGATATCCTTTTTGACCCTTTTAACCCACAAAAAGTACCCTTTGACCTTTGTGTTTTGGACCCTTTTGATATGGACATACCCTTCAAGATATATGTCCCAAGATTTTGACCCTTTTTGAAGTATCCACTTACCCTTTGGATATTTTGAAAAGGACCTTTTGACCTTCTCAAAGTGTCCATGTGCCCTTTCCTTTCTTGGACATACCCTTCGGGACCTTTGTCCTGGTCCTTTTATCCTTTAGCCAATTCCTTTGGATATTTTGTCTAAGAGAATATAGACCCTTCGGCCCTCAAAAAACTTACCCTTTGAGACTTTTAAATGACCCTTAGCTATATGAAAGTACCCTTCAAAAAAATCAAAACTACCCTTCAGCCTTTACAAAGTAGACCCTTTGGGACCTTTATCATGGATAAAATGCCCTATGAAATGGACCCTTCAGATCAAAATTACCCTTTGGGGAAATTGAAAGTGCCCTCCAAACCTTCAAAATAGCCCTTCTAGATAATAACTTCAAGACTTTTACCTAGATGAATTCTTTGAGGAAATCATTGCAGACACTTTATCTGAAATAAATCCCCTAAAAGAATTAATCTACAGACGTTGACCCAAGAGATTTTTTATGGCATACACCCTAAGTGCTTTATTACTAAGAGTAATACTAATCTCACCATACTTAGCCAAAATAAATCAAAAATATTTCCCATCAATACTTCAAAGACCCCTGCCATTCTGAGCTAACAAGTTTGAATTATACGTGGAATAAAAGCCAAGTGAATATTGCACATTTATGTCTCACAAACTGATATTCAATATAAGATTCTATATAGGCAATACACCATAATTAAAATTTGTCATTGCATTCAAGCTTACTTGCATTCAAAGTTTTTTGCCATCTTACAGTGATGAAGAGCCCTAGTTTCCACTTCAAAAGTGTACTACAAGTGAAACAACTAAACTAGAGCTAAGCTATTTTCACCAACATGTGTAGCACATAAGAGAAGCACAGAGCATGCAGTAATGGTGTTTAGATCTAAAAAATTCTGAGGTACCAATCCACCATCCCCACATTCGATTAAATGTTGGTAGATATAAACCGGAAGCACATAATTGATTACCAAACCAAGCAACTTAATATGCGGAAATTAACCAGATTCACCAAGTAACTAGAATTCAGAATAACACATGATATGAGAGACAATACACAAATTGTATTAACACTTTATACAGAAAAGAATACAATAAAGAAGATGCCACTTCTTCTCCACCACCTTACAGAGGTTTCCCACACCTCAAGTGAACAGTAATTCTTCTCCCCAAAGCTCTCCCTCTCAGGTCCCAACACCCAACTCAAATACAGAGTTGGTGTTCACCACCTGTGCTCCACGCACACCACAAGTGCTCCACACACTCAAACAAGTACTCCACGTACTTCAAGTAGATCTCCCATGAACCTGCAACAACCTGCAATTCAACAGACCATACTTATGGAAGGAACTCCCTTGCCTTCCTCTCTTGCTCTATCCGAGTACACACCTGTACTCCAAGTAGATCCTGTCTGATACTGCTCCCTGTTGTGTTGCTGTCTATATGATCCTGCACACCTGCAAATCAAACACGGTTCTGCTCCCCTGTGAACCTTGACCTTGCACACACATACACCTGCAGATCAACGATCTTACTTACCATGTAGATCTCCTATATAGGCCATGCAACTGTGACCAAGATCCTACACACCTGAAGAATCCTACTGACTCTCCAAAACCAGCACCTACACCTGGTACTGTGGAACTAGGAGGAACACCCTTGCTCACCTCACACACAGAAGGAGCAAACTTTGCTCAACTCAAACTAGAACACTTTTCCAATACAACCATGAGTCTATTATATAGATCTCATCCAAACAATAATTAGACATCTAATTACAATAATTAGATCCGTAGCTCTCAGTCTAAAAATAGCTCTCTTCATGCAAACACTTGGTTCATTAGCTAACTGCCCGTAATAAGCGCAGTCCAAACCACACAGGCGACCGACGTCGGTCCCTGTCCACCTGGGGGTCGCCGAAACCGGCCGATCCATGACCGATGTCGGTTGCCTTCTTGTCCAATACTGCCGACGTCGATTGGCCAGACCAAACGCCAGTCTCCGTGACACTTCTGCAACTCTCCTGCAACCTCCTCCATGTCTGCATCAGTGAAGCTTTTAGCTCCACAACCTAACATTAAAGACTCCATAGAATTCATTGATATAGTATTCAATGCCACACTGTTTGGAGATAGGTACTGGAATTATTCAGCACTATGGGATGCCATTGATTTAGTGGATGTGCTTTCACTAGAAGATGATATGACACTAGCAGACAGATTATTCATGAAGGAATTATTGGCATTTAAATTCCATAGACTACATCTTTCTACAATAAAGTTGTAAGTGATGCCCTACATTGACCTTTTTATGGATTTATTCTTCTTTGACAATATATCACAGGATGCTTCCCTGCATTACTCTAATAGAAATATAGTGGTCACGTGCATTTCAGGTCTAGATTTCCATAGATACCTATCTTTGAGAATCCACGATGTCTACTTTGACAAACACACATTGGTACAATTTAATGTAGAGACCTCAATGGATAAGGTGTTGTCTTCATGGCTCCTTCTAGACCAGACTATCACATGGAAAGGGAAGAAGCTAAAAAGAGCAATTCTAATTGATAGATTCAAGATGGGGACTCGAATCACCATGGCTCTTCTCAATATATTATATGGTAAGTCTAGCATTCATTTTTTTAATTTATATTGGATGTTGTTTTTATATATGATACTTACACATGATTTTGCATATGCCTTGGGTGAGATAATAAGCCTGTAGTTGAGGGAATAAATTATTCACAAAGACAAGCACCCCACATCCACAACAGATTTTTCATGATGTCATATCTATTGGATGCAGTCATGGGTACATATTATAAAGACCTTGGTGCATTGTGGGCTCTGGCCATATACTACGAGAAGAATATAATCTATGACCACTACCAGTTCATGCACATTAATTACTATACCAAGAACATGGTGAGGATCTTTGAGGATGTCTATCCTCAGGTTTAAAAATCCATTCATGGCTCACCCAAGCTTTATATTGGATATAATATTATGAAGAACTTGGATGGAAAAGGGGATTACTTCCTCTACCCAAATTTTTATTTCATCATGGTATGGGGAAACAAGGTTGGTCCCTTGTGTCTTCCAAGGTTTGTTCCAAACAAGCTAGTTGAATAGGAGATTGCCTTCTAATTATAGAAGAGCATTGAAGAGGATTTTTTAAGGTAGAAGAAATTTTTGTATTTTGGTCATCTCATAACTATTAGCAAGATGACATATATAATGAAAAAACACCTCAGGGAAGTTGGTGGCAAATGCAGGAGCTATCCTTTCTATGTAATTTTACATAGAGACTGAGATCTACACATGCTGATCTAGAAGCATATCGATGGATTCAACATACCATATAGTCATGAGCCATATGACTATGACTTATTATTTTTAAATTCCAAGTTTGATGAAGAAGTATTATAATCAGCATAGATTGTTGGGTTGTAGGAGGATCATTTGAGAATGATCCAAGATGATCCTTTAGTTACTACCATGGAGTTAGATGGCAAGAAGGCACTCTTTAAAGAGTGGCAAGAAGGCACTCTTTAAAGAGTGGTAAAATTTATATTTTTGGAGAGGATAGTCTGAGGAGCAATCCAAAGACTAGGCTACCTCCTCTTCCTAAGGACTTCCTCTGAAGTTGAATTTAAAAGCAGTGAAGGAGCCTGGGCTACTCGAGCCTAGTGTAACTAGGGGAAGATAAGCAGGAGACCCCATCAGCCTTGAATCTAATGAGGAAGAGAGAACATAAGAGGTGTATGTCATACATTCTAGCCAAGTGCCAATTGTTATTCCCTAGATTCATATTGTCACATACATTGGGATAGCAACTATAGGAGTAGTAACATCATCACCATAGGACTCTCCCATGGAAGTAAGGATCCCTTTGGTTTACAAGAGAAAGTCTAAAGCTCCCACAAGTAGTCCTAAAGTAGATCCATCATAGAGTCTGTGTACTCAACCTCCACATTCAAAACCAGCTAGGAGAGACATAGTAATCATCAAAGATATTGAATATGATTCAGATTAGGAAGCTAAGTGGGAGATAGCCAATGATATGAGCCTCCAGGCAGAGCCAATAGAGCTCATTCTTTCAGGTATGTAATCTTTCATCAAGTTTCCTTTGTCTTATGTGTGCATATTATATAAGGATACCTCTATGGAAGCTCCCACATATATCCCATCCACTTCCATGACTACCATTGCCCCCTCCATCTCCACTTCCATCCCATCCACCACACTAATCCCTTTTGTCCCTAATGGCACCACCACTATTAGAGACCTCAAGAAAAAGAAAGTGTCTAATAAGGTGCAAATATAACTAACCACCTCATAACTCCACATCCAATCCACTCAAATCACCCTTCCATTACCCTCTACCACTTTATAGAAGAGACCATAGTGACAAGCATTGGCAAGAGGAGGAAGGCCAAGCCCTAAATAGTCACAATCCACCCACTTCCCCAGTTTAGAGAAGTGGATTGGTCTAAAATCATATGGCCTTCCTTTATTGTTATCCTGATGCAAGCCCACATGAAACAACAAAAAACTCAAGAGGAGGCAGAAAAAGAGGTTATTATCACAAATTTTGATGCATCCCAACTAGATATTCCTTCATGGGTAGTGGATCTAAAAAGCAAGGCATCCCAATTGCCAAACTTTAAGATTATTGAGCTTCCATCTATTTCTACCTTGTTTGATCCTTTAGCCAATAGCATTCAAAGGGTGAAGAATAGGAAACTAGAATATGACAAGGGCACCCAAATCATCCTTGAAGAAAGGCAAGACTTGTTCTCCCTTACCAAAAGGTAGAACAAAAAGTTAGGTCAATCTTTATATGAGGAAAATCTAGAAGACCTAGCTCAATTACATAAATATTCCATAGTTGCAATCCATGAGGGCACAGAACTAGCTCGACAAAAGCTAGAGGCAGAGGTGCAAGTATTAGAGAAGGAATTGGAACATCTCAAGGAAAAGGCCAAGATAGTGCATATTCTTCTGAGCATTGAAACTAAAGTTCAAGAGGTAGCTTTGAGATGTTATAACTCCCTGGAAGCCATGGAGTTCATGAGGACTGAGATGGCCCCTCATGTGAGCCAGGCCAATCAATTTTTCAAATCTCTAAGAGATGATAGTGAGAAATTGAAGATGATAATTATCTATATAGGTAATTCCCTATATAGTCATCTCAACCTAATGACTACGCTAGAGGTATCCAATGCCTTAAACCTAATAGTCATTTGGCAGGAAGAGGTGAAGGATTGGTTACAAAATGTTGGGGTTTTAGTCCCCTGATGTAAGGCACATGAGGCTCAAGTTATTCAAACTTTGCATGAGATAAAGTTATATAAGGTTAAAGACTCCACTGCTAAGTTAATTATCAAAATCAATTTTGACAAACTTATCTAGGAAGCAGATGATAAGTTTAAGCAGAGCTTACAAGGTCTAATAATTAAGAAAATTGAATCAGAATCAATCAAGGCTCAAAAGAATGTCACTGAAGTTGAGATCTTCAAGATTAAATTTCATATAACCAAGGGTGAGCATGCAAAAATCCTTGGATAGCCAAAGATAATCCGTTGGCCATCGTTGCTAAATTTAGACATCATACAAAAGTAGCATGGAGAAGCACACAAGGTCTATGAAAATAACAAAGCAAGGAAGAAGCAAGCTTTTGGCAGTATAACTACTTATTCAACTACAACGTCAACTTATATGCCAACCAAGGTGCATATAGCACTTTGAATGAGTAAGCCTTGATAGGTTAGAATCTTATGCATGTACAATTTTTTAATAGCCAATGTACTTAGATTTTGAGCAGGTGATTATAAAGAATTGACTTTGTATTTTATGTACATGCACATGTTGCATGATTTTGAAAATTCAATTATTTATTTTTAACTTCTAGTTCTCTTTTAGATGGTTTAAGACCGTAGTTAGAACTGCATGTTTTAACTGACACTTGTAACCACTTGCATTAACTTGGAGGATGAGGTGACCCCTTCCCCAAGTCTATATATATAATTGTAAATCGACCTAGTTTTTGGGCCAAAAGATTTTGGAATACATAATAACAAATAATTTTGATCGTTAGTAAAGTGTCCTAAGTATTTTCTTTCTAATTTTGTGCAATTAGTTTTTATTTCTATGGTTGTATGATTTAATAATCTTTAGTGTGTTATAGCTGCAAGTAGATTCATAATTTCTTAGTTGATATACTGATCTTAGATGTGCAATAGCTATTGAAATATTAGTGAATATATTGACTAAGTTCATCAAGATAATTGAATCATATTTTTGAACTTGTACTTATGATTTCTCTGGTGTAGTTTTGTTGTGTGTGTGCAACAACTACCTCAGATAATTCATTTATTTGAGCAATAATATCTTGATAAAGGGTGTGCAAAATTTGCCCTAAAAGGAGCAACCTTTATCTGAGGCATGTGAGTTTCTTTCATCCTTATTTCCTTAAACTTCCTAGCCATGTTTGACTGCATGCGTGCTATTGCTACTGGAAATAAGCATAAGTTTTAGAAATCATAGGTCTATTCAGAAACCAATCAAGGAAGTAATTCCTAAGAAGCATGGAGCCTCCTTTTTTGCCTTACCTTACCCTCCTTTTTGAGTTTCTTATTAAGACTTGCCCATTTCAGATTAGAAACTAGCCACCCATCTAACACACATAGAAGATTCACTCTATTATAAGGTCATACCTCCATCCAAAAAACCTTGTCAACAACCTGCATGCCCTACACCTATTCCATCAACAGGTTGAAATACACTGCATACCTGCAACTCATGCCCTGGAGTGGATTTGACCTCCATTGAGATCCTAAAACGTTAGGGCTACCTCATTCGACTATATTATATATAAAATTCACATAAACAATTTTTTAAACTAGTTTTTAAAAATCCTATGACTGCATAGAATGGCATTTTATTATTGTCATTCAAAAATCTTTAATGTTTGGATACTTTTTTCTCTTTGTTATACAAATCCTTTTCTATGATGCAATGACTTATTTAAATATTGAAGGTCACAAGTTTGAGATTTTGGGATTTTCCCCTCATTTAGATAAGGTTGCTCATTAGCTCATGCACTTTACGTTTTGGTTTCAAAATATATTTGTTATATTCTATCCCACAAAGCAGAGTAAGGTCTTATCTAAGGTATTGTGTTCCCAAATAGGAAGAGCTAGATTATTAATGGTAAGTTTGTTAATGACTCCTTTTTCATTATTATTGAGAGTGAAGCTTCCTTTTATGAAGTTTTGTCTTGTTTTGTTATCTTTTTCAAAGCCTCTAGGTTAATTTTACAATGGTCCAAAACTTGAGGTGAAGAAAATTCAAGGCTTTCATATGGATGCATGGAAATTCTGTTACAGGACAAAGGAGGAATGGGTATAATTGATGTTAAAAAAAAAAGTGTTACATTATGCACTAAATGGATTGTTTGTGATCAGAGTTCAGTTCAAAAAAAGGTTCCAAGTCATGGAAAAATTAATTTCACAGTATAAGCTCATCGAGAGCTTTCTGGCGCTTCTTTCAAATCATAAAATGGAGTCCAAATGCCCAAGTTATAGGCTGTTGAAGTTATAAAAAGGTGTCGCAATGAGAATGTGACAAGTGGACCAATCACCCATTGACATGTGGTAGTTAGTTTTGTATATTCGTGTAAAAAATTTGGTTGGTGTTTTGGTTTGGTTTTAGCCTCTAGTCTTTGATAGGCGATCGTATAGAGAATCGTGGGCCCTGCTATTGGCTCGTTAGGGGCCCTCAGCGAGGGTCGACACACTTGATTAAGGCGGGAGCCTTGGCCTCCATCTCACAATGCATTATATTTGCATTTTATTTTAAATCATAATTTTGTACCCATCAGATGCATGTGGGACAATTAAATTGTATGTTTTTTTAAAGCTTTGTAATTTCCTTGGTAAGACTTTACAATTTACTTACCAAGCCCCATTATGCCACATGGGAGAACACACACACTTGCCATGCCTTCCAACCACCTTGCCGAGTCAAGCTCAAGATATATGCCAAGGTTGAATACCATGAGAAATACATGCCACTTTCCTGAGTCCACATAGCTCGAGATGTATGGAAATTGTGAGAAATGCCGAGCCACATCGCTCGTGACCTATCTTCTATGTACCACATTATATGCCGAGTCATAAGAACTCAAGAATGATGTCGATTACCAAATGCACCAAGTTGGTACAACAACCAATGTACCATGTTATGTATGGCACCTTTAGCCTACCAAAAGCGGCATCGGCATTGGTAAAGAGGCCGCTTACCTATTAAAAATCAATGAAGCCGATTCCCATTTGCTAATGTGAGACTAAAGGATAAGCTTAAGCACCCAACAAAGAGGCCGATGACTTGAACCCGTGACCTCCCATGCAAAAAAGATATGCCTTGACCACCCAAGCTATGGGTTTGGAAGTGTCATAAAAGGCACGAACTTGTATTTGAGTGGAAGCGTTTAGTTGACTGTGTATTTTTAATTAAGAGGCTGAGAGCTAGATGGAAGCTTGGAGAAAGCTAGCAAATGGATTTTAATCCATTATCTAACCTGTTACATAGTAAGAAAGCTTTTTTAATTATGTTTTGTAATTAAAAAGAGAATGTTATTATTGTTATTTGGATAGACCAATATTTTGAGTGAAGGGACCAAAGCAACTTCGGAAAGGGATTGAAGACTAAGGAAGGATTCCATGTGGTCGAGCTTGAGTTTTATCTGTGTAGGTGGAATTATTAAATAGAGATCAGACCTGAGGGGAGTTGTGCATCATTTCAAAGAATTTGTAAGCCATTTGTTATGCAAATTTAATAGAAATGGTCCTCACTATTGGGTGGACCCGGAGATGTAGGCAAGTGATGCTGAACTCTGTTATCAATCTCGTGTGGTAATTTGTATTTTATTGTATGATTTTAATTCAGTTTTTCTTATTTTTAATTATTCAAGGACACATGCAATTTTTAAAAATCAACAATTTATGACATTTGATTTAAAATAAAAACTAATTTCATTGGTGAATGGAAGTTAAAAGTCATTCGACAGTTCTAATCCAATTCGATAACTGAGAACACTTATTTGTCAAGCAATTTTTCAAGTTATTTTGAGTACTTTGAGAATTGAAATAGTTTGAGAAATTCAAAATTCATAGTTTTTAAACTTCACTTCGAGTTTATCAGTGTAGTTTATGGATCAAATTGGTATCAGAGTAGTAGAAAGTAGGGTTAGCTTCTGATTGTGATTTGATAATTACTTTCAGTTTATTCGTTATCAATATCACTTGATTAGATTGCAATGTGTAATTGTGGAATCAGTGTGTTTGCAGGAAGCCATGAGCAAGTTTTCATATAAAGCCAAGCTTGATGAGCTTGAAGCATATAACCAACAGATCTAGGAAGAGAATGCTTTCCTAAGAGCTCGATTGTACTCCTTGGATGAGGATATTGCCTATTTGAAATCAGAGCTTGAATAGAAGGATGAACTCTTGATCAAATTTTGGTGTGGTGAATCAAAGAAGGCTATACCTTCTACTTCAGATGTAGAGACTATGACTGAATGCACTATAAGTTATTCACTAAGTAATTCATATTCTTATTTTCATTCAGATTTGGATTCAAGTAATGATGTTTATGGTAGTTTTGAACAACACACTAAGGGTATAGGATCCAAATTGTTGAAGAAAATGGGATTTAATGGAAGAGGTCTTCGTCAAGATGGCCAAGGAATTACTAACCCAATACAGGTAGAGCATAGATCTCTTCATGCAGGTTTGGGTTACACTAATGAGCAGGTGGATATTGGAGAAACTTCCTCCATGGCTAAAGGAAGACAAGATTCTAATAGAAAAGGTTTGAGGCCACTGTTAGAGCATGTGCAGTGTAAGAGGATACATAGATGAGGTATTGAGATTCCACCTCCTAGTTCCTACACTAGAATTAGCTCTAAATCTTCTGATCCACTTTTTATGTTTAAGAAATTTGGATTTAACAGTCAGAGATGATGCAATCATTTCCTTGCACTTTTTGTGGGATGCATAACCACAATGTTGTATTTTGTTAGAAGAGGCATGCTTTGATTAAGCAGATTGTAGGTGTTAAAAACCATTCTCATCATGGCAAAGCGAGAAAAGGTAAAATGGAGACCTCACCTAAGAAGGTTTTATGCACTCATTGCCATATGAGTGGACATCAGATTGATCATTGTTTTAAACTTCAATCATCTTCTCATTCTAGAAATGGTAAATCTAAGATGATTTATCAACCTATTAATAAGGTCAATGAAGTTAAATCAATCCATAATGATGTTAAGGAATCTACTAAGGAAATCAAGTTAACTAGCCAAAAAATTTGATTAAGTGGATTTATAATGCACTTATTTGTCTAAGAATTGTTAAGAATTTTGTTAAGGGAAATAACAAGCTTTGATGATGCATTAGTAGAGTTTTTGAGAACACTTCGAGATAGGTTTATCATTCAAAGTATTTCAATTCTCACCTTATGATGAATAGCTCTATAAAATCTCCTATTTATGCTGAGTGAGTTGTCTAGAGGAATTGAACTCATTTGATCAGTTGGAGATAATAGCAGAATACATGTTGTAGGTTGAGTTAATTACCTTACAACACTTGTCTCATATTTAACTGCTATTTTTAGAATGTATCTATTTTTAGCACATGGATGTATAGATGCATTGTAAGACCCTATGGGCATGTTTGGATGTTAGGCAATAAACACTTTGTGTTGTTTGCATTTGCTTAGCATATAAGACCCATACTAGGGCATTTTATTGTAACATGTCTACAATATTTATTGTATGTTTTTGGCATTAACAAACTTGTTTTGTAGTTACATTGGGAATTGTTTCAGTTATTTAACAGTTCACTGCTTTACAGGATGTGACATGGCTAGACAATTTTAGTATGTTGTGATCAATTTATTGGCAGTTGTAGATTCCTATACTCATTCCATGTTTTAGGATTTTTTCGTTGAGTTGTGAATCATTTATTTTTCTAATGTTTATCTCTTACTATGATTGGGTTCTGTTTGATGTGATGCAGTAGACCAGTTATCAGTTTTTAGGAGATAGTAGACTTTTGGAGACCAAAAGCCTCTTTTGTAGGGGGTGTGATCCAGAGCTTAATTTATAAAAAGGTTCCAAGTCATGGAAAAACCAATTTCATAGCATAGATCTTGTCGAGAGCTTTTTGGCACTTCTTTCGGATCACAAAACAGAGTCTGAATGCCCAAGTTATACGCTGCTGAAGTTATAAGGAAGTGTCACAATACAAATGCAACAAGTGGACCAATCACCCGTTGACATGTGGCAATCAGTTTTGTACATTCATGCAAAAAAATCGGTTGGTGTTTTGGTTTGGTTTCAGCCTCCAGTCTTTGACAGGTGATCGTATGGAGAATTGTGGGCCTCGCTATTGGCTCACTAGGGGCCCTCAGCAAGGGTCAACACACTTGATTAAGGAGGGGTGCCTTGGCCTCCATCTCACAATGCATTATATTTGCATTTACTTTTAAATCATAATTTTTACCCACCGGATGCATGTGGGACAATTAAATTGTATGTTTTTTTTTATTTTTAATTTTATAATTTCCTTGGTAAGACTTTACAATTTACTTACCAAGCCCCATTATGCAATATGGGAGAACACACACACTTACCACACTTCCAACCACCTTGCTGAGTCAAGCTTAAGATATATGCCAAGGTTGAATATTGTGAGAAATACATGCCACTTTATCGAGTCCACATAGCTCGAGATATATGGAAACTGTGAGAAATGTCGAGCCACATCGCTCATGACTTATCTTCCACATACTACATTATATGTCAAGTCATAAGAACTTGAGAATGATGTCGATTACCAAATGAACCAATTTGGTACAATAACCAATGTACCATGCTATGTATGGTGCCTTGAGCTCACTAAAAGGGGCATCGTCATTGGTAAAGAGGCCTCTTACCTATTAAAAAGTAACGAAGTCGATTCCCATTTGCTAATGTAGGACTAAAGGATAAGCTTAAGCGCCCAACAAGGAGGCCGACGACTTGAATCCATGACCTCCCATGAAAAATAGATATGCCTTGACCACCCAAGCTATTGGTTTGGAAGTGTTATAAAAGGCATGAACTTGTATTTGAATAGAAGCGTTCAGTCGACTATGTATTTTTAATTAAGAGGTCGAGAGCTAGATGGAAGCTTGGAGAAAGCTAGCAAATGGATTTTAATCCCTTATCCAACCTGTTACACAATAAGTAAGCCTTTTTAATTATGTTTTGTAATTAAAAAGAGAATGTTATTATTATTATTTGGATAGACCAATAGTTTGAGTGAAGGGACCAAAGCAACTTCGAAAAGGGATTGAAGACTAAGGAAGGATTTCATGTGGCCAAGCTTGAGTTTATCAGCATAGGTATAATTCTTGGATAGAGATCAGACCTAAGGGGAGTTGTGTAATGTTTTTAAGAATTTATAAGCCATTTGTTGTGCAAATTTAATAGAAATGGTCATCACTATTGGGCGGACCTGGAGACATAGGCAAGTGATGCCAAACTCCGTTATCAATCTTGTGTGGTAATTTGTCTTTTATTGCATGATTTTAATTAAGTTTTTCTTATTTTTAATTAATCAAGGACACATGCAATTTTTAAAAATTGACAATTTATGACATTTGATTTAAAATAAAAATTGGTTTTATTGGTGAATAGAAGTTAAAAGTCATTCGACAGTTCCAATCCAATTTGATAACTGAGAACACTTATTTGCCAAACAATTTTACAAGTTCTTTTGAGTATTTCAAAAATTGAAATAGTTTGAGAAATTTAGAATCCATAGTTTTTAAACTTCACTTTAAGTTTATTGCACTTTAAGTTTATTAGTGTAGTTTACGAATCAGTTTTTGCCATTTCAAGGCTTGAATCTTGTAAAAATTGATTTGGAACTACATTTCTACAGTTTCACTTTATTGAAAAATCAATTGGAAAAACATCAATCTCTATATTTTTCTCATTACCTCCACCCCAATCAATATTGAGGGGTCTTTTATTGCTCGAAGCATTTGAAAATCATTTGAATTAGTCAAAACATTCCTCAAAAAAATTGGGTAATGGATTTAAATTAGGGATTTCTTTTAATGATCATAAAATTTAGTGGCCTTTCATTACCACCAACAATAGCATTCCACTTGATGAAATTCATTATATTAAATCCCTTTTGCTTTTAAAAGAATATTTTTGTATCATAAATTTTGTGTATGCATGAGCTTATGTTGATTGTAATGATGCACAAATTAGGGCTATAACTGCCAGTGGTATGGTGTAAACATTGGTGTTGGAATTGTGACATTGATTTAAGTATCACCTTTGTTGGGTGAATATTTTGTCGTCAACTAACTGAAGACAAAATGGGTATATCAACCACAGCACAGGAAGATTTACACCATAAAAAGTGTGGGTTTACCACATCTGGATGAGGTAAATCTCTCCTCTCATCAAGTGGAGGTTCCCTATGAATATTTATATGCTATATGTATATATATAAGTAAGCAGAAAATAATACTCGAGGTAGTATAACAGCATCCACCTCTTTTTTTTCAGAGATGATGTCTAAAGAACAAGAGAGAGAAATATTGGTCGTCAGCTAAGGACATTCCTCTTCTTTCAGGAATGCTATCCAGCGTAGAGCAGAAAATTCCTTGAAGTAGGTAACAAAGTTAACAAAGAAACCTACGTAAGCACAAAGTCTTCGGTTGTCTCCTTCGTCAATTCAGAATACGCGTAACCGTAGAGTGAAACGAAGCAAAAAGTCTTCACCTAAAACTATAAAGGATAAAAGGATCACCAAGATAAAAGTAGTTCAAATTATTTCTTCTATCTTTTAGAAACGTCCTTAGATAATGTCAACACACACACTTTGCTTATTAAATCAAACAAATAAGAGATTATCAGGAAAGAGGACATAAGAACCATTTCTTAAATAACATAAATTACTTCAACACAAAGTCTGAAATAAACATGTTTCTCATTCATTTGATAAAATATGATTTACAATTTGAGCACAAAGTCTCAAGAAGTGTCTCAATTTCAGCAGAGTTTTTGCTCCCAATTATCAGAGATCTATTTACAAAAGAGTTTCCCTCTATGTATAGGGAGAAACCTTCAAAATTAAAAAGATTAAAATATAAAAATATCTTAGTCAAAGATGAGTCATCTTTGGCTTTGAGATATTTTTTTGGATTTTTTACATGTAATTACATATTACAAAATTGCATGCACTTTTAAATGACAAAAGTGCATGAGAAAAGAGGAAGAAGAGAGAAGAGGAAAATGGTTCAGCTCTTGCCGCCAGACTTCTTCAGATGATCATCATACATAGTAATAGATGCCTAAATTCCTATACTATCTGGAGTAATGGAGTTTTTGAAGATGACCCTGGCCCTGATTATAGCATCCTTCAATGTTATGATTGCCTTGGCATGACTCGTTAACCTGGATCTTAGATTATCTAGGGTTAAATGAGTATCTAAAATGTTGTCCACAAAAGTCATTGAGAACATTTTTTCTTCAAAATCCCTCTGAATCATACCTTTGAATTCTCGAATCATCTCTTTGGCTGAGAGAAATTGATTATCCTTGGAGGTGAGGTCGCAAGGCAGTTCTTCCAGTCTATTCAATAGGCATGTGTCGCTTTTCTCGCTAGCATCCTTGGAAGACTTAAGATCTTCAACCAGCTCTTTGAGTACCTGAATCATGTATATCAGTGATACCTTGATCTCAACATAGGAATCTTTGTTGGAAATAACACCGATAGATATCAAGGTGCTTTTCTTCAGATCTTTCATTTCCCTCCACTTGCTAAGATATTTCTCTGTACTGTCAATGTCCTGAGAAATAAGTGAGACAAGGTCCTCTAAATCTATCCTCACCTTCTTCATCCTGTCTATCTTCTCAGAAACCTTTGTAAGTAAGGAAATTTCCTGAGTGTGCATCATTTCAATGTAATCCTCTAGCACTTTTCCTTTCATATAGGTTTTCTCTGATTTCTAAATAACAGGGTCGTCTATAGAAAAGGCTTCTGGGGTTGTCGCTTCAGGGGCAAGGGTGAATTTCCTTACTATTGCATTCAATTTCTCTACCTTTGCCTTGTAGTAATCTTTCATCTCTTTTTTTTTGTCAAATTTCTGGACCATGATGTCCATTGTAGACTATAGATCACTCTTTCGCACTTTCGTGTGTAACTTTTCCTAGTTCCATACGAGAAATAGAATAGCTGCTCATGTCAAAACCCTCAAGGGTTACGTACTGCAGAGGTTTATCTATTTCCAAAAATTTATGCCCCTTTTCCTCAACCAATTTTGAAAGGATCCTTGGTCTCTTAGAGGCCTTAGCTTTCACCAGCACTATCTTGCCAAAATCAAAGTCATCTGCAAAGATGGCTAGCTTCTTTCTTTTGAGCGTGAAAGCTGACATGTAAGGAGGGAGAGAAGAAGTACTTATTATGGAAATAGTTCCTGCATCTAGTGTGACCAGAGTGGCATTTATACTGCTAGTGGTAATAGTAGTCATAGTTAGAGTAACTGGTGAAATCATACCAGCCATTGATTGATCAAGGGCAGAGCTTTCTCCTAGATTGAAAGAAGGAGATGCCAAACTAGGAATAGAACTAGAGGAGCGAAGAGTATTTCCAGAAGTGCCTTGAGGATCACCAAACATGAATTTAGAAGGGGAGGCAGCTCCAAAAGAAGGAACACTGATGGGAGATAGAGGTGAAGGAGATGCCACAGGAGATTGAGGTGGTGAAGGAGATACATTTGTAAGTGGTTGTGCCCCTTCTTGAGAAGGTAGAGGCTCAGTTCTTTGCTGCTCTGAGGGCCTGTCATCTGTCTCCATTTTTTGAGCTACCTTTTCTTGGAAGCTTTGTTCTCCAACTCCCTTAACCGTTGATTTTGGCTCTTCAACAACCTTCAATTTCTTGAAAACAAAGATGATTCTAGGCTTGTGGGAACTAGATGGAGAAGAAACATCACCTTTGTTCTTGGTCCTATTTTCTGCCTTCTTTCTCATTTTTGCTTGGAATTCAACCTCTGATCCTATAATAAACTCCTTCAGTGTGATCCCTTTGGATGCTAACCAATCATTGGTGTTAGCCAATATTGGTTTGAATCTTTTCCTTAAAGAAGTTAATTCTTTCTGAGACCACTGAATTGGAGGAAGAGGAGAGTCAGCAACCTTTTTGGCTGATACATGTTGTTGATAATATTCTTGTCATCAACCAAATTAGAAGGAATATCTGTAATCCCCAGATATTTGATCTGCTCCAGGGTCAGCCTATTGTAGTCCATTCTCTTGATTTCTTCAGCTGTCCTCAAGTCTACCCAGATGTCTTCGATCATAGGCTCATGAAACTGAGTCTTTCTTCTGATCATGTCTTTGACACCCCTGTAGTCAAAATTGTCCCTTCTCTTGAACTGTTTTATAGTAACCAGTTGCATCTCTGTCTCCATGACCTTGGCTTTGGCTACTATCAAAATTGAGTATCTACCAATTTCAATTAGATATCTAAATTTTGGCTTCTTCAGTTCCATCTATCTAGTGTGTATGACCACCATTTGTCTACATAGCTCCATTAGGACTAACTTATTAGAAGGAAATCTGGGGAGCATATAGGGATAGCCTTGGAAAAATCTAACGCAAAGATAGCAAAAAGAGGGAAATTGTAGAAACATACAGCCATAGTTGTTGATGACCATCTAGGCTTCATCAAATACTCTCTTCTGTTCGAGCTGAGGGTTGAAAAAGCACAAAAATATTGTGAAGAATGCATCATTTACCCTCCTGAAATGAAGGATTGATCCTTGCAGTGTCAATTGAGGGTAATATGAGTAGACTGGGGAGGTCTTCTTGTCTCCTTCAATTGTCAAACCTGGAAAGGTTTGCATTGAAGCCACTATGTACACCAAGTACGAAGTCATATAGAACTTTGAAGTAGTTGATACCTTGGTCAGTTGCTCGTGAAGAGTGTTGTTGATCTGCTCACTCTAGAAGATGACTTGCTTCCTTTAGAAGATGATCTTGATGAAGGGATACATCCATTCATGTAATTGTGAGGAAGATGGGAGGCCTCACACTCTGCTAAGAAGGGTGATTAAGTCACCAACTTCTTCAATGAAATCACTCTTCAAAAAATTGTGTAGCCATTTAGACAAGTTGGTTTTAGGGGCCTTGAGCCACCTGTGATTCATCACTTTCTTTGCCCTCTCAATGTCCTTGTCATACTCCTTCTGTGCCTCGACGAAGTTGATTCTTATCACTTCAGTCGCAGGAGGGCACATGAAGACTTTATCAATAAATTTAGGGTCTAGCCAAATTATCATGTTGCCGCTAGCATTTGACATTGATCTAGTATCTTTGTTATATAATTGGGCACACTGGAGGATGAACTCCATATGATGTGCCGCTACTGGGAAAGTAACAACCAGATGAATGTTGCTCTTGATGATCCTTTTCATTTTAGAGCTCGGGTTCATTGTCTTAGTCCTGGTTACGAACTCAGCCATATCCACGTGGCCAATTTTTGTATCTCTAATGTCGTCAATATTAGAGGTGATCAAGGTGATCAAAAAAACACCCTGGTACCGATACTTCATGGCTTTTGACTTTTTTGGAGAAGCCTCAGTCATTAGAACTGGTCTCAGTTGAGCGGGTGCTGATGAGCAAGAATATGTAGGGGGTACTGCAACCATGATCATGTAATTAGGGAATAGTGGGCAAATTGAGAAATTCGCACGTTGGGTGATCATGACAAAGGAAGGGCATTTGACAGGGCCGGGTCAAAAATCAGGTCAAAAAATGAGGAGAAAAAGGGGAGGAGGAGAAAAAATAAAAAAGACAAAAATTTCTCCAAAGTTAGAAGAAATCAAGGGAAAAAAGTAAGGGCGGAAAAATTCATCGCCCTAGCATGTGGAAAGGCATGCATGCACGGGTGGCAAATTTTGCCGCCCTTGTATGCAAAGGGGAGAAGAAAATGGCACGAGCAGTGAATTTCACCGCCCGTGCAGGTTTGACAGAAAAGTGCAGGGGTGGTGAAATTTATCGCTCTTGCATGTTTGACCTGTATCAGTGGCAAATTTTGTTGCCCTTATAGGTCAATGGGGTGAACATGTATCGGCGATGAATTTTGTCGCCAATGCAGGTGAAAGAAAGCAGCAAGGTGGAGAGAAAGGGAACACATGTGGCAAATTTTGCCACTCATGCAAGTAAATAGGTAGGGCACGATTAGGGTGACAAAAATCACTGCCCATAGACAGGTAAGACTAGGAAATTTTAGGGGGAAGAATAGAGGGTGACAAAAATTGCCGCCCCAACATGAGGAATGTGACAAAAGGTTGACGGGGAAGGGAAAAAGAGAGGTCAACGGGAGGAGAGGAGGAAGCGGGCCGATGGCCCTAAGAGAAGAAACACGCAAAAACAAACCCAAACAAAACAACAACTGAAAACAAAACTTAAAAAGATGAAAGGAAAAGAAAAAGATGTCAAAAATAAGACCTACCTAGAAAACCATGCACGTCGCGAGCTCAAATCTGTCAAAATGCACTTTCACCCATTCACTAGATCATCCAGAGGTAAAAGGCAAGAGGATGAGAGGAAGGAATGAATCAAAATAAGGTTAAAATTAGATTAAATGGAGTGAAAATTGACCCCAACCACTCGGTGTGCACGACAATAAATTATGTGTAAAAATCGAGATAGTGCAGGGGCGACAAAATTTGTCGCCCTTGCACTTGAAAAGTGAAGGGATATGCAAGGGTGGCAAAATTTATTGCTCTTGCATGTGAGAGATGAAAAAAATGCATGGGTAGAAAAATTTTCCACCCGTGCACGTCTAGATGTAAGGGCAACAAATATTTCTACTCCTGCATACAAGAAAGAAAAATGCACTGACGACAGAAATTGCCGCCCGTGCATGAAAATAGAAAAAAATGGCTAACTCTGAAAAAGCCAAATTTTGATCTTCTAGTCATATCGAGACCGTAACAACTTTCACATTTTGAGGAAAATGTAAAGATGTTATGAATTTTAATGGTGTCAGTTGAACCAATACGAGAATGAGAAAAACATGTCTCGAAAATGGACTTAGAGAGACAAAGGGCGAAACAAACAAGTTTCACAGGGGGTTGTTCCAAAAATGAGTTGAGCTGATTTTGAAAACAATAGCTGGCTCCTATTGGAAAACTTTTGTTTAATCTAAATGATCAACAGGAGTAAAAACCAGTCTCTAAGTGCCTTCATCCAAGCCATTGGGCTATGGAGTCGGGCTAACAAATGAAAGAAAAACAAACAAAATGTAAAAACTATACATATGTACAAGTGGATCAATCTAAACTTCAATGATTGAAAAGCTTCAGATGTTGCCCACTATGGGGTAGTGCAAACGGTGTTCCATCTTGATACTCCAGCAAGAAGCTACTCTCACCACATAACTGTCGAATGGTGAACGGACCTCTCCATAAGGAGTCAAATTTGTCGTGCATTCCCTTCAGTTTTCTTCTCTTGTCCCATAACAAGAATTGATCTCTGACTTGAAAATCATGACCCTTAGCCTTTTTATCAAAAAATTTATTCACCTGATTTTGATGCGCCGTAATCCGATCCACCACCCTGGTTCGCTGCTCCTTCAGTTCGATCAGACACATGATTCTTTTATCGATCAAACTTTCGAAGGTCGAATCTTTGATTGCTTTGGCTAACTTGAGCACTGATAGTTCTAGAGTGATGGGTATGTCTGCATTCAAGTCATACAAAAGTTGGAAAGGTGACATACCTATGGCCCTCTTGGGTGTAATCCTATCCCCCCATAAAACATCAAACAGTGCCTTGTGCCAAGTTCTCTAATTGTCATCTACCAATTTCTTGATAATAGTGACCATGTTTTTATTGCTCGATTTTGCTTGGCCATTTCTCTGGGGGAAATAATCTGAAGTGTGAAATAGGGTAATCATATAATAAAAATAGAATTGAGTAATTTCATGCGAAAAAAATAGGTCGCATTATCTATTACAATTTTGAGTGGGACCCCAAATTGAGAAATGATATTTTCCTTAAGAAAACTGCACACCACTTCAGACATAGCATGCTTGGTCAGGATGGCCTCCATCCATTTGGTAAATTAATCATTCACCATGAAGACATAATCATGTTCAGCACTCAAAGATGGGTTAACTACGCCAATGAAGTCAATACCCCACTGCTGGAAAGGTTCTTCGATTATTACTGGCTTGAAGGGCAATGCAGCTAGTTTGGGCTTTTCGACAAACTGTTGACACAATTCGCATCTACGTACCCATTTGTAGGCATCTTAAAATAACGTAGGGCAATAGTACTTTGCTCAAAAAATCTTGTGCATTGTCACCAGTGCAAAAAAATGCTTTCTACAGGTCAGATTGTGGAAAGACTCCAAGAGTTTATCTTGTTGTACCTTATCGACACAATGAAAAAATGCCCCATCCAGGTTCCTTTTGTATAGACCATTATCCCATAGAACATAGCTAACAACCTTTAGCTTAACATTCTATTTTTCTTTATAGGAGAGATGAGTGGGACACTCACCATAAGTGAAAAAATGGGCAATGTCAGAATACCACTCATAAGTAGTGGTAACAAAGAGGACCGTGGGTATGCCTTCGATCTCTATTTCTTCATTTTCTGCTCTCTCAAGAATGTTGTTGGCAATCAATTGACAAAGACCCTTTCCTCACACGAGTTTGGTAGGTTTGATGTCTAGATCAAACTCCTGAATCTTGGTGATCTAATTACCTCTTTTCATACCAAACTCTTGTTGAGTCAAAATAGACTTCACCATTGTATCAGGAACCAGAACCTCAGTATGCGAGTTCAAGATATAAAACCTGAAATGCTTGATTGCTTTGACCACCACATATGCATGCTTCTTTATGTTAGAATATTTCAGCTCATGAGCCTTGAGTGGACAACTCATGAAGGAAATAGGAGATTCTGTCTTCTTGGTTCTGTTGAACTATAATAGCTAAGAGTGTATGTTCAGAAGCATAACTATATATTTTGAAGCTCTTGGTGTAGTCTGGACAAACTAGGATTGGTGCACGAGTGATTACTTCTTTGATGTCTCTAAAGGCTGATTTGCCCTCTGCAGTCCACTTGAAGGTAGCATTGCCTTTCATCATATTGACGATGTGGGAAGTTTTCTCAGTGAACTCAGGGATGAACCTTCGAAGAAAGTTCACCTTTCTGAAGAAAGAGTGAACCGCAGTTTTACTGGTAGGCAAAGTAAGTTTCTAGATAGACTTGGCTCTTTTTGAGTCAATTTTAATACCTTCTCGAGACACAATGTGTTCAAAAAGTTTCCCTTTAGTCACCTCAAAGATAGATTTCTTTAGATTTAGAGAAATACCATTCTGACAACAGTGTCCCAGTATTCTTTGTAAATGGTGGACATGGTCAGAATGATGCTTTGAAAATATCGTCAAATCATCTAGGTATACTACAATGAACTTATCCATTTCATCTTTGAAAGTGATGTCTATCGCTCTTTGAAATATGGCACCTTCGTTTATCAGACTAAAAGGCATTCTTCGATAGGTGAACGTGCCCCAAGGTGTGGTGAAAGCAGTCTTATGTTGGTCTGCTTTTTCAACTTCAACCTAATTGTATCCCTAGAAATCATCCAACATTGATAACATCTCTGAACCTGTTACCATTTGTAGGACTTGATCCATGATAGGGAGAGGATAGTTATCTTTTAGAGATAACTGATTCAAATTTTTAAAATCCACACAGATTCAAATTTCACCATTCTTCTTTCTGACAAGCACTATATTGGCAATTCATGTGGAGTGATGGATTGGAAAAATTATCCAGGCATCAAGCATTTTTTATATTTCAGCTAAAATGGTACCTGAGATTTTTGGATTATATTTCCTAGACTTTTGCTTGTAAGGCACAGATTTTGCCTTAAGAGGAATGTCGTGACAAATTTCGTCAGGCCTGAGTGATTTCAAGTCATCATAGGAATATGCTAAGACGTCTATATATTGGCAGAGTAGATTAACAAGCTTGAATCTCTCCTCGGGAGTGCAGTATTTCCCAATATTTACCATCTTAGGATCTCCCTTAGTTCCCAGGTTTACTTGATCAAAATCCTAAGAGGAGTTTGAATCTGTTTGCTATTGTTTAATAAACCTGTCATGATTATCAAATAATTTTTCTAGAAAAACCAGGCCTTCGAGAATCTTATTCCCCTTAAGCTGCAAGAAATCCTCACCTGTGTTTGCATTCGATTCAGAAGTTGCTTCACATTCTTGAAGTTCACTGCCTTCAAAATGTATTTGTTCGAAGCTATCTTTTTTCTCTAAGAAGGCAATAATTTGATCGTCATTATTGAATACTTGCCAATGGCTAGCATTATCAGGTACACTTGGTTGAAAGACCAGTTCAATAGTGTACCTATCTCCTTTAAAATCTGGGTAGAGAACCAGGAGAGTAGCAGAGACAGCCAATGCATCTGCCCAGTCATTGAATTCTCTTAGAATGGTAGAGATGTTGAAAGCGTCAAAATTTTCAATTTAGTCTCAGACAAGATTGCGGTAGTGGCGCAATCTTTCATTCTTGATTTGGTAGAGGTTTCTTACCTGGCAAACCACCAATTCGGTGTCCCCTTTAACATAGAGTACTTTAATGCCCTTTTCTTTAGCAGCCTGTAATCTAAGTAACAGGGATTGACACTCAGCTGTGTTGTTGGTGTTGTTAAACTACAACTTGTAGGATAAAAGAACAATATCTTCCTGAGGAGATACCAACACAACTCTAGCTCCTGAACCGGTAGAAGAGTAGTTGCCATCAAATTCTAAGATCCATACTTCGTTAGACACTGCTTTTCTTTTGCAAACTTCTTCATTTAGGGGAGGAAGTTCTCCCATGCATTCATTTTGATGTGTTGATTCTCCTATCGTGTCAGCTGAACATATTTATAAGTTGTCACCTATAGGAGTTTCGTCGGATGTCTCGTGGACCTCGTCCGTAGATAAGTAGTTACCCATGCCAGAAGACTCAAACAAAATTTGAGCTTCGAGTGCTGATGATCGGGTGACTACATATCTTGCCTCTTTTTCAGGAAGCAATTTCTTCATAACACTTTGAATTGGGATTCTTGCCTCTGACAAGTCCATGCTCAGTTCACCTACAACATCCTTGCAAAAAAAAATTCCAAGTAAGATGTCATAAGAGGCTGGAACATTAGCCACTAAGACCGTCATTTTTATCTTCTTTTCTGGAAAAGCTGCGAAAGCAAATTGGGCATCTTTTATCTAACCAAGGAGTGGGACTTGCTTGTTTTCTATAGAAAAACACCTTCCAAAAGTTTTGGTCAAAGTTAGATCAAGGGAATCTACCACCTTGGCAAGCATGACATTATCAAAAGCTCTAGAGTCTATTATGCAATTACTTAATTTGTAACCATTTATTAGCAGGGAAACATAAAAAGGTTCTATTTTCCTGGGAGCAACTGGAGGAGTCACGACAAGATTATTCTGGATGGATTTATCCTTGAGGGGATCTCGAATGGGTTTTGAATAATCTTGTCCTGTGAGGACGGCTTTATTTTTCACATATTCTGCTAACCTATCAAATTATTCAGGGTTAACTCTCAAATACTCAATCTCTGTCATTTGGATCTTAGTCTTTTTGGCGTGATCAATTATATCAAATAATTGAAAAGAATTTGAAACAGAGGAAGAGGGTCCATCATTTAAGTCTTTAGTGGGTGTGGCATTGGTCTGAGCAACAGAGGTGGAAGATATGGGGTGGTTGGAGGTACTTACTTTTTTGTGAGTTACAATGATTTTTTAATTGAGGAGGCAATGAAGTCCCTCGTTTATTGATGGAAACCACCGGTCGAGGTTCTTCTTCTGCTTTTCTTTTGTCAACCTGTGGAGCTGACTAGTTTTGAGATCTGGTGAAGACAGCATAAGATCCATCCAACCCTTCTCCTTTACTTTCAGCTTCATCTTGGTAATTTAGAAAGCCAATATTAGAGTCACCAGCTAATTCTCCTTCTTCCTCAGTGAAGAGATTAGCATCATCTTTGAGATTTAACTCAGGCTGGAATGAGAAATTTGCTTCAGCTTCTAGATATCTGACTGCCAAGTTATTTGGAGGTGCTTCAAGGGCGAAGTTCCTCTGTGGAGGGGGAAGGCAATTTTGTTGTCCCTAATTTTTGGTAGCATTGCCTTATTACGCTTGATTTTGAAATGGCCTCCTAGGCATATCTCTGTATGCAGGAGCAAATGACATTTCTTATGCCATTTGCTTTCTGAGAGCTAGCATTTCATTTGCTAGCTTTTGTACCATCAGGTCAGTGGTGACTGTAGGTGAATACTCAGAAGATGAAGAGGATTTACCTTTATTAGGGTCTCTCCTTATCTTTTCTACTAAGATAAGGTCATCTTCTACCTCAGTAGCCAAATTATGAGCAGCAACGAGGTCTATGTGTCTGGCCCGTCTCAGCAAAAAAGCTACTTCAGGCAATTGTGAATTGATGAAGAAGCATTTGAGGTTTTGAGGCGTCAGCTGGGCGACCATAAGAATTTTGTGCCTCAACTTGTCGAACCTGGCAATAAAATCCCTCATAGGCTCATGAGGCTCTTTATTCATCTGAGTGAGCTACGCCAGAAAGGCATGTGCATCTTCTGTAAGCTTGAATTTGGCTTCAAATTTGTCTTTCAAGGTGTCCCAATCAGTCACTGATCTAGTCTGCAGGTGGTAGAACCAGTCTGCAGCAGTGCCTTGTAGTGTTTCTACGAATAGCCTGACTGCTATGTCTTTGAATTCCACACCTATGACACCATAGGCTATGTTGAAAGCTGCAATGTGTTCATAAGAATGAACCTTCCCGTCACTAAAGAATTTTAGGAAATTCTTTCTTAAACTGCGTGAAAGCTCATGCAGAGGTGGAGTCAAATTTAGTGGACTGAAAGAATTACTCCAGGGGCCTTGAGCCATGATTTGATTATGCAAAAGTGGGATCACTAATCCAGGTGGAGCTTGGATAGGTAAAGCTCAGCTAGCAGTAAAAAAAGAATCTCTGCTTTGTGTTGGTGGCCTGGTAGGGTAGGAGGAAGACTACTAGTTCATCTAAGGTGAGGTTGTGAAGGAAACAACTCAAAACTACTCTGTTGCACCAACTCAAAAGCATGGTCAACAACACCTTGGGTTTTTTAGCCTCTAGTATAACGTGGAGTTTCCAGATTGCAAAACAAAAAATGGAAAAGAGCAAGATCTGCTTTTTTTGAAGTTTGAGATATCAAACTGTGCACTCTTCCCCAGCAGAGTCGCCAAAAAGCTGTTGGGTGAATATTTTGTCGCCAACTAACTGAAGACAAAATGGGTATATCAACCACAACATAGGGAGATTTACACCACAAAAAGTGTGGGTTTACCACATCTGGATGAGGTAAATCTCTCCTCTCATCAAATGGAGGTTCCCTATGAATATTTATATGCTATATGTATATATATAAGTAAGCAGAAAATAATACTCAAGGTAGTATAACAGCATCCACCTCTCTTTTTTCAGAGATGATGTCTAAAGAACAAGAGAGAAATCTTAGTCATCAGCTAAGGACATTCCTCTTCTTTTAGGAATGGTATCCAGTGTAGAGCAGAAAATCCCCTGAAGTAGGTAACAAAGTTAACAAAGAAACCTACGTAAGCACAAAATATTCCGTTGTCTCCTTCACTGATTCGGAATATGCGTAATCATAGAGTGAAATGAATCACAAAGTCTTCACCTAAAACTACAAAGGATAAAAGGATCACCAAGATAAAAGTAGTTCAAAATCTTTCTTCTATCTTTTAGAAATGTTTTCAGATAATGTCAACACATACACTTTGCTTATTAAATCAAACAAATAAGAGATTATTAGGAAAGAGGACATAAGAACCATTTCTCAAATAACACAAATTACTTCAACACAAAGTCTGAAATAAATCTGTTTCTTATTCATTTGATAAAATATGATTTACAAGTTGAGCACAAAGTCTCAAGAAGTGTCTCAATTTCAACAGAGTTTTGGCTCTCAATTATCAGAGATCTATTTACAAAAGAGGTTCCCTCTATATATAGGGAGAAACTTTCAAAATTAAAAAGATTAAAATATAAAAATATCTTAGTCAAATATGAGTCATCTTTGACTTTGTGATATTTTTCTAGATTTTTTACATGTAATTACATATTACAAAATTGTATGCACTTTTACATGACAAAAGTGCATGAGAAGAGAGGAAGAAGAGAGAAGGAGAAAATGGTTCAGCTCTTGCCGCTAGACTTCTTCAGATGAGCATCATACATAGTAATAGATGCCTAAATTTCTATACTGTCTAGTGCAATAGTGTTCTTGAAGATGACCTTGGCCTTAATTATAGCGTCTAATGCTGTGATTGCCTTGGCATGACTCGTTAACCTGGATCTTAGATTATCTAGGGTTAACTGAGTATCTAAAATATTATCAACAGAAATCATTGAGAACATTTTTTCTTTCAAATCTCTCTGAATCATACCTTTGAATCTTCAGATCATCTCTTCACCTAAGAGAAATTGATTATCCCTGGAGGTGAGGTCGCAAGGCAATTCTTCCAGTCTATTCAATAGGCCTGTGTCACTTTTCTCGCTAGCATCCTTGGAAGACTTGAGATCTTCAACCAGCTCTTTGAGTACCTGAATCTTGTATATCAGTGATTCATTGATCTCAACATAGGAATCTTTGTTGGAAATAAGGCCGATGGATATTAAGGTGCTTTTCTTTAGATCTTTCATTTCCCTCCACTTGCTAAGATATTTATCTGTACTGTCAATGTTCTGAGAAATAAGTGAGACAAGGTCCTCTAAATCTATCCTCACCTCTTTCATCCTATCTGTCTTCTCAGCAACCTCTGTAAGTAAGAAAATTCTCTGAGTGTGCATCTTTTCAATGTAATCCTTTAGCACTTTCCCTTTCATATAGGTTTTCTCTGTTTTCTGAGTAACAGGGTCATCTATAGAAAAGGCTTATGGGGTTTCCACTTCAGGGGCAAGGGTGAATGTCCTTACTACTGTAGTCAATTTCTCTACCTTTGCCTTGTAGTAATCTTTCATCTCCTTTTCTCTGTCAAATTTCTAGACCATGATTTCCATTGCAGACTGTAGATCGCTCTTTGCACCTTCGTGTATAACTTTTCCTAGTTCCACACGAGAAATGGAATAGCTTCTCATGTCAAAACCCTCAAGGGTTGCGTCATGTAGAGGTTTAGCTATTTCCAAAAATTTATGCCCTTTTTTCTCAACCAATTTTGAAAAGATCCTTGGTCTCTTAGGGGCCTTAGCTTTCACCGGCACTATCCTTCCAAAATCAAAGTCATCTCCAGAGATGGCTAGCTTCTTTTTTTTAGGCGTGAAAACTGACATCCAAGGAGGGAGAGAAGAAGTACTTACTATGGCAATGGTTCTTGCAGCTGGTGTCACCAGAGTGGCGTCTGTACTGTTAGTGGTAACAGTGGTCATGGTTAGAGTAAATGGTGAAACCGTATCGATCGTTGATTGATCAAGGGTAGAGCTTTCTCTTAGATTGAAAGAAGGATATGCCAGACTAGGAATAGAACTAGAGGATCAAAGAGTATCTCCAGAAGCACCTTGAGGATCGCCAAACATGAATTTGGAAGGGGAGGTAGCTCCAAAAAAAGGAACACTGATGGGAGATAGAGGTGAAAGAGACGCCACATGAGATTGAGGTGGTGAAGGAGAGACGTCTGTAAGTGGTTGTGCCCCTTCTTGGGAAGGTAGAGGCTCAGTTCTTTGCTACTTTGAGGGCCTATCATCTATCTCCATTTGCTAAGCTACCTATTTCTTGAAGCGTTGTTCTCTAACTCCCTTAGTTGTTGATTTTGGCTCCTCAACAACCTGCGATTTCTTAGAAACAAAGATGATTCTAGGCTTGTGGGGCTTAGATGGAGACGAAACATCACCTTTGTTCTTGGTCCTATTTTTTGCCTTATTTCTCATTTTTTCTTGGAATTCAGCCTCTGATCTTGTAATAAACTCCTTCAGCGTGATCCCTTTGGCTGCTAACCAATCATTGGTGTTAGCCAATATTGGTTCGAATCTTTTTTTAAAAAATTTAATTCTTTCTAAGACCACTAAACTAGAAGAAGAGGAGAATCAGCAACCTTTTTAGCCAGATTCCTGCTATTGATAATGTTCTTGTCATCGACCAAATTAGAGGGAATATTCGTAAGCCCCAGATATTTGATCTTCTCTAAGGTAAGCCTATTGTAGTCCATTCTCCTGATTTCTTTGGCTGTCCTCAGGTCTATTCAGATGTCTTCGATCATAGGCTCATGAAACTGATCTTTCTTTTGATCATGTCTTTGACACTCCTGTAGTCAAAATTATCCCTTCTCTCGAACTATTTCATAGTAACCAGTTGCATCTCTGTCTCCATGACCTTGGCTTTGGCTACTGTCAAAATTGAGTATCTACCAATTTCAATTGGAAACCTAAAATATGGCTTCTTCAGTTCCATCTATCTAGTGTGTACGACCACCATTTGTCTACACAGCTCTATTAGGACTAACTTATCAGAAGAAAATTTTGGTAGCATATATTAATAGCCTTGGAAAAATCCAACTCAAAGATAACAAAAGGAGGGAAATAGTAGAAACATACAGCCATAGTCATTGACAACCGTCCAGGGTTCATCAGATACTCTCTTCTATTCGAGCTGAGGGTCGAAAAGGCATAAAAATACTATGAAGAAGGCATCATTTACCCTCCTAAAATGATAGATTGATCCTTGCAGTGTCAACTGAGGGTAATATGAGTAGACTGGGGTGGTCTTCTTGTCTCCTTCAGTATTCAAACTTGGAAAGGTTCGCATTGAAGCTGCTATGTACACCAAGTACGAAGTCATATAAAACTTTGAAGTGGTTGATACCTTGGTTAGTTGCTCATGAAGAGCATTGTTGATTTGTTCACCCCAGAAGATGACTTGCTTCCCTTGGAAGATGATCTTGATGAAGGGATACATCCATTCATAGAATTGTGAAAAACATGGGAGGCCTCGCACTCTACTGAGAACGGTGATCAAGTCACCAACTTCTTCAATGAAATCACTCTTCAAAAAATTTTGTGACCATCTAGACAAGTTGGTTTTGGGGGCCTTGAGCCACCTGTGATTCATCACTTTCTTTGCCCTCTCGGGGTCCTTGTCATACTCATTTTGTGCCTCGACAGAGTCGATTCTTAACACTTCGGTCCCAGGAGGACATATGATGACTTTATCAATAAATTTGAGGTCCAGCCAAATTATCACGTTGCCACTAGCATCTGACATTGATCTAGTCTCTTTGTTATAGAACTGGGTGCATTAGAAGATGAACTCTGTATGATGTGCCACTACTGGAAAAGCGGCAACTAGATGAATGTTGCTCTCGATGATCTTTTTCATGTTGGAGCTCGGGTTCATTTCCTTGGTCTTGGTTACAAACTCAGCCATATCCATGTGGTTAATTTATGTATCTCTAATGTCTTCAACATTAGAGGTGACCGAGGTGATCAAAAAAATGTCCTAGTACCGATACTTCATAGCTTTTGACTTTTTCAAAGAAACCTCAGTCATTGAAATTGGTCTCAGTTGAGCGGGTGCTGATGAACAAGAATCTTCAGGGGGTACTGCAACCATGATCATGTAATTAGGGAACAATAGGCAAATTGAGGAATTTACACGTTAGGTGATCATGACCAAAGAAGGACACTTGATAGGGCTGTGTCAGAAATTGGGTCAGAAAATGAGGAGAAAAAGGAGAGGAGGAGAAAAAATAAAAATGACAAAAATTTCTCCAGAGCTGGAAGAAATCAAGGGAAAAAAGTAAGGGTAGAAAAATTCACGCCCTAGCATGTGGAAAGGCATGCATGCATGGACGGTGAATTTTTCCACCCTTGCATGCAAAGGGAAGAAGAAAATGGCACGGGCGGCGAATTTCATCGCCCGTGCAGGTTTGACAGGAAAGTGCAGGGGTGGTGAAATTCATTACTCCTACATTTTTGACCTACATCGGTGGCAAATTTTTCTGCCCTTGCAGGACAATGGGGCGAACATGTATTGGTGGCAAATTTCACCGCCAATGTAGGTGAAGGAAAGCAGCAAGGTGGAGAGAAAGGGAGCACGAGCGGTGAATTTCGTTGCCCATGTAGGTAAATGGGTAGGGCACAATTAGGGCGGTAAAAATTTCTGCCTGTATACATGTAAGACCAAAAAAGTTTGGTGGGAAGAATGGAGGGCAGTGAAAATTGCCGCCCCAACATGGGGAATGTGACAGAAGGTTGACGAGGAAGGGAGAAAGAGAGGTCAACAGGAGGAGAGGAGGAAGCGAGCCGATGGCCCTAAGAGAAGAAACACGCAAAAACAAACCCCAACAGAACAATAATTGAAAAAAAAACTTAAAAAGATGAAAGGAAAAGAAAAAGATGATAAAAATAAGACCTACCTAGAAAACCACGCACGTCATGAGCTCAAATCCGTTAAAATGCACTTTCACCCATTTGTTGGATCATCCAGAGGTATAAGGCAAGAGGAGGAGAGGAAGGAATGAATCAAAATGAGGTTAAAATCAGATTAAATGGGGTGAAAACTGACCCCAACCACCTGGCGCACACAATAATAAATTTTGTGCACAAAAATTGAGGCATTGCAGGGGCGGCAAAATTTGTCGCCCTTGCACTGGAAAAGTGAAAGGACATGCAGGGGCGGCGAAATTCACCACTCCTGTATGTGAGAGATGAAAAAAATGCATGGGTGGTAAAAATTTTCATCCGTGCACGTCCAGATGCAGGGGTGGCAAATTTTGTCGCTCCTGCATACAAGAAAGAAAAATGCACTAACGGCAAAAATTGTCGCCCGTGCACGAAAATAGAAGAAAATGGAGACCGTAACAACTTTCACGTTTTGATAAAAACGTAACAATGTTATGAATTTTGAACGGTGTCAGTTGAGCCAATACAAGAACGAGAAAAACTCGTCTCGAAAATGGACTTAGAGAGACAAAGGGTGAAATGGACAAGTTTCGCAAGGGGTTGTTCCAAAAATGAGTTGAGCTGATTTTGGAAACAACAACCTTCAAGGCATTTTACATAAAATTCACAACATTTGAATCTTTGTCTCTTTGCAATTTAATCAATTTTTGGAGTCTAATCTTCTCTCTCTATACTTGGTATTTTCATCCTAACTAGATCTAATAAGCTAAGTCGAAGCCCAAGCTTTATCATATTTTTAGTGCCTAGTTTGTCAACGAATTCTCATGTTCATGATGGTGTGGATACTTGGTTTCTCATTTCCCCATCACCTAAGTGGGGAGTGCTAGTGCCTTTAGATGTGAAAGAAATAATATTTTTTATAAGTGTCTAATTGTAGAAGAATATTTTTAAATTAAAAACTATGAAACAAATGTGTGGTCAGTGAATTCTAAGGAAAACCATAGAATTAGCTACTAGTACATGTATATTTTGACAAATTTTACAACTTTATGGACATTTTATAAGAAAACTTTACGAATATTTTTTAAAAAATTGTTCATGGATAACTATAAAATTTAAAATAATTGTCAAAAAATAGTGAATTGTAGAAAAATTTCCTAAAAGTACCTTGGTTCAATGACATTGGATCCACCATTAAAGTGTATACATCTAATTTCTATCACTATTGTGCTTAAATTTTCAATCTAAGTAATATTCTATGACAATGCATAATTTGGGCTAAAATCACTAAAATGCACTAAATGGTTCAAACTTGTCACGTACATGTGTTGATTTAGGTAAATGTATCCCTAAATGGGTAAAAGCATTTTATGTGATTATTATATTTTCTCAAATCACTTCAAGATAAATTACAACCACATAAAATTATGCTCTAAACAACTGGATTCTTCTAACTCAAAAGCACATGTCATGTGCATGTGTTATTTTGGGTCCACAATGTTTTAAATGGGGAATTGTTTTGTACACAATTGACACCTTCTTCTAATTATACTCTAGTCAAATTATGACTCAGTAAATTGATATTTCAACTTGTTTGATTAAATGAAGAACCAATTTCTACAGAATTACAAAAAATTAATTAAATTCACTTAAGCAAATTAAACCAAATCAAGGGCTTAACTAAAAAATCCATGGCAGTTATTGAAATTCTATTAATTGGAAATTCATCCTTCAAATATGTATCACTCTATGACATCATCAATGGGGTTGCATCCATAAACCATTAATAAAATAAAAATTAAGATTAAGCCCTCTCATGCCTCATTAATATCCCATTCTTTCAAATATTAATGGAGATATTTATGACTTATCCCTCCAAAATTTAATTGATTCATGGCCACACATCTTGATATCAAAATCGATTATCATGGTTGATTCTGATCATTTTCAAAAAGTATAAATAAAAGGGCCAAGACCACCATTTTTAAGCTTCATTCATGCAAACTTATTATGCAAAAATTGCAATAGACAAGCTTCATTTATTTACACATATTGATCAAATTCATGAGCTTAAACCACTAGTGCACTAGGAAATGATGGAGGAACATGCTACTCTTCATTGATAAAGACTTGGAGCACCAAATCCTAAGAAAATCATGCTTCTTGGTTGTTCTTGAAAGGAGGGATGCTCTTTAGAAGGTTTGACGATATATTCCTTTCTTAAATAGCTCTTAGATTTGTTTAGCAACACCCCTTGAGGGAGTAGGCTTAGAACGTTGTGTCTTCAATGATTATTTTGAGTTTTTCTCTACTAATGCATGGACTAACTTGATTTGGATTCCTAATCTACATTTTGGCACCCTTGCTAGGACCGTACATCCTATACAAGCAAGGAAATTACTACGCAACTCTTAAAGTTTCTAATGAATGCTTAATAATCTTTTAAAATCAAGTTTTACCTTAATTTTTCATGTATTTCTATCTTTTTTAGCAACATAATTTACACAAAGACCAGCATCGATCCTCTCAGACCAACATTGATCCTCCCATAATCAGCATGGGTTCCTGTGTGAAGACCATAACATGATGGAAAATGTGGTTAATGGGTTTTTCTTGAAATTTTCTAGTTGATATTTTGTGTGATAAAACTTGCATATTCTCTGTTCGGTTATTTTCTTTCAAGATTCAGAGAACTTTTAGGTCTTTATCCTTGTTTTGATAACATATTATTTATGAAAATTATTTTCTATTTTTTTATGTTTTTGTAGGAATCAACATTGATTTCAGTCAATCGGCATTAACCCCTTGTGAACCGATCAACACCAATTTTTGTGAATTGACATTGATCCATACATGGATTGATGTCGTCTCTGAGACTAAAAACAAAAACCCGAGAGCTTATTTTGAAATATTGTTTTCTCATTTATGTTTGGGCTTCTAAACAGACAAAAACCCTCTAAAAATTATAGGACCTAAGATAAAAGAAAAAGTTTGGAGGTGGTTAAGTCTTAAATATTTTATTTGGTGTCTAAAAGGAACTTAATTATTTTTATGCTTAGTTATTTGTGAAAGTTTTTTCAAGTTTTAAACTAAGGCCAAGGGGCCAAATTTCATAAACATCTCACTTTGGTGAAATAAAATAAATGCTCACACTTAGATAAATACTCTTAAGAGTGTTTGTTTTATGCTTATTCTTTCAAAGTTGTTTATTTTCACAAAATGATTGATGCGTGTATGCTCTCCTCCCGTCCCCCTTTAAATAACTCAGGTGACCAAAAGTGTTCTTTCTTTTCCTTAGTTTTTTTTAGTCTAAAAGTGTGAAAATAACATCGTTAAGGCCCTCCACAAACCCATATGAGTTGGGTGATCCAAACGTGACCCTAAAGTGTTTTCACTTATCTTTTATTTTTATGCATTTTGGCTTGTAAGCATGAGTTCATAGCCTCTTCACATGCTCTTTAGGGAAGCGTTGACCTAAGAATTCACCTTCAAACATAATTTCAACCCTACTCCATGTTGGGGTATATAAATCAATAGTGACCCATTGGGATGCTTGTTTTGAGTCATTAAAATAAACTTTGTTAGTGGTACTCCAACTCGGACCATAGGGGCAATTCAAAGAATGCACTATATTGAGAAAATGACAGATGTAGTGGTTGTTAAAAAGATAAGAAACTTTCACAACAAGCTAGTTGACTCAAATCTAATTGACATGAAGCATCTCTTGTATTATCCACAGATGGGACCATCTAGACGTGTGAAAATTTAGTTTTAAAAAAAAAAACCCTTGTCGCAGACATACTATTGATGCAGGGTGAGTGCTCCAAAGTTCTATCACTATACAATCTCTAGAGAGAAGAGGTGTGTAAAAACCCTACTTATTCATGTGCCTTTATTTTTGGATTAACACTTAAAATCCTCTCAAGAGCATGTATATAGATAGAATTTGATAGTACCATGCAACCTTATCAGTTTTAGGACTTTGGGAGTTATACTTAGGTGTTTGTCATTTTATCCTTTACTTGCTTGGTCATTTCAAGTCTAAAATTGTTTAAAAACTAAAAGACACCATAAATTCTAAACATTTTTTTATTTACCATTCAATTTGAACATGGAGGCATTACACTAACTAAATCAAAATCACTTTTTTCCTTGTTTAAATCATTATTTAGAACATTATGTTTGTATTTTCTAAATAGCATTTTCATTCTATGCATTTGAGTCTAAACCATTTGGCCACTTTTTAAAATCTAAAAGTCCTTCATTTTTAATCTAAATTCAAAATCTCACATTTCTAAGTCATAGGCCAAGGTGCTATCAGTTTGCCATTTGCACTTGGTTTGAGTAAACTTGGGTACGATTTTTTGTTTGAATTGAAGGCCATTGCCTAGACTCATCATCTTTTTATTCTCATTATGGACTTAGATTATTTTGTGTTCACTCATGCTCTAAGTTTTGGGACCATTCTACATCCTATTACCATGTGGCGACGTTGTGTTGCCCGTTTAGTTTTAGTTTTATACATAGGATTTCTTGTGTTAATTCACATTTTGAGATTATTGGTTCATATTTTTATCTTACTAATCAGAAAGACCCTCTTATAATTTTATAGTCATAACTCATCATAGTTATATCTATATTTTACGATATTGACGTATATTTAACCTAATTTTGTTGTGCTAGCCTACACTTTAGGTTCCCAAGTTATCTTACCCTTTTTCAATTTGACAATTTTAACCCACCAAAGTTGAGTAAATTCATAACCATTTCTTCTAATTATGTGGTAATACACCACTTATTTTATTATAGTCTCGTCTTCCCTTGTCATTCATTTGAATAAATCCAGAACACACCATTTTAACATTTGCAAAACACATTTAACATCTTGGCAAACATAAAAAAAATCTTCTAAGCATGACATAAAGGTATACTCATAATGGGGTATTTTATGACCCTAGTTACAAGGAAGAGAATTTTTATGATGAATATGAGAATTCTATCATGTTTGAGGATATGGCCCTCTTTGGGCCTCACTTTTAAATACCAATCCAATCCATGTTGATTTTTATATGCCAACCTCGTTCTCCCCTTTCAGCTTGCATGAGCAACCAAGCTCCACAATACCCAAAGGTTACCATTCTAGGTTATCCTCCTTTAGATGTGCAAGCAACCAAGATCTGCAATACTTGAAGGTTATCATTTTATGTTACCCTTCTTCAATTTATGCGAGTAATCAAGCTTTGCAATGCTCGAATATTACCATTTTAGGTTATCTTCTTTCAACTTGTGCGAGCGATCAAGCTCTACAATGCTCGAAGGTTACCATTTTAGGCCCTCCTCCTTTATCTTGTGCTATCAACCAAACTTAATAATGCCCATTCATTACCATTCTAGGCCCATCCCTAGTATTTATTGAACCTATTATTGAGAAATGTCAATTTGATAAGCCAATCTTTGTTGATCACTTCTTCAATAGTCTAATTTTTTGAGAGCCCATTATTGAACCACAAACCATTAATCATCTAGTTCCAACCATTCCCCACTTTAAAAAATCAGTGTCAGTCTTTGAGCCACAACAAAACCAACCATTACTTCTTCAAGAGCCATCTTTTGAGGACCAAAATGTGATTGATATTTTGTAACCAATTATAAACCAAGATCATGATGTTTTTATTGGAACACTTATTTGTGATGATTCAACCTATGATGAGTCATTTTTTGATCCTTTACCTATTGTTAAGGAGTCTCACTCCGATAAGTCAGTCTTTGTTGAGTCACTTCGTAATGATTATAACCACCTTTAGGCAAATCATTATCTCGATCATTATCATATTTTTAAAGAGCCTCCATTTGATAAACTAGTCTATGTGGAGTTGTCTCTTGACATTTTCCCCCTTATTAAGGAATCTCACTTTGATAAGAAAATCTTTGTGGAGTCACCCCTCAAGTTGTTCCCTCTCTTTGAGGGGCTTCACCTAGACAAGCCAGTCTATGTTGAACCCTTCCTATATGACTCTATTATTATAGATCCCAGTATGCCATCATAGGCCATTACTTGTCCAATACCAAGCATTCAACAAAATATCATTATTGCAGTGTCTACACTAGATGAAGAATCAACATTAAAGTTAGGTTTTATTTTTGAACCGATATCAAATTTAGCATCAAAATTAGAATCAACGTTAGTCTCAACATCGGATTTAGAGTCCTTTGAGTCAAATTCAACTTCAAAATCCAAATATAGTCATAGTTGTTACAACATTGATTACACTTGCCTTGCAGATCAATTTGAGTATATTTATGATCCTTCTAAATTTTTTGAGGATGATTAATTCGGCATCAACATAAGTTATCCTAGTATCTTCTATGAAGATTGTGATTTCTTTCATCATTCTATTATCACCACCCAACATAGCTATTATATTGACATTCTACCTCCCACAAGTATTGAATGGGACCGACAGAATTACACTTTATTAAACTATATCCATGGAGACATATCAGGTGTAGAATATCAGGGGGATTAGGACCACATTCATACAAAATAAGAACAATCTCTTAGTGAAACCTTTTCATAGGTGCTAAGGGGAAATCAAAGTCCAAACTCCACATCTTCTAGTGAAAACTTTTTGAAGGTGCTAAAAGAAAATCCAAATCAAAAGTCAATATTATTTAGTAAAACCTTATTATAGGTATTATGGGATAATCAAAACAACTTCATTGGTGAAAACCTCCTCAAGGTGCCAAGAGCTGAGCACGACAGTTCTTCACTACTTGATGAAGACATTATCAAAAATAAAATCAGTCTAACTTCTAATCTATAGCATAATTAGATGGCAACTACTCTAAAACCAAAACAAAAAATATATATGATGGCCTATTGAGAGCATATTCATAAGTCTTTGGCCCCACTACAACCAAAATTATATCAAATTTGGAATCAGCAATATTATGTGTGCCTAAAAATCTTGATCGTCATTTGTTACCCAATCATTATACATTTCATTATGAACCAATGTTCCATTGCCAACTTATACCATTTATCATGTGCCTAACATTATTTACCATCATTGGCTGCACTTTCTTTTATAGAGGCTATGAATACATCTTATCTCGACGGTTGAAGGAAACATAATCAATGACCAATAAAGCTCATAACACCATTATTAATGTCTAAATCTATAGCAAATTCTTGACAGAGCAGCTATTCAGAAAGGGTGTGGGCTAAATTTTTTTACATGATTGATTATTTTGGTTGTCTCATATGTTGACTAGGATTTGCATTTCCATATCAACAAGAGAAGCATGATCATTTTCCATTTGTCATTTACCTTGCATCATCACTTGGGGGCAACCCTAATACTATTATATCCAATTCTCATAACATCATCGTTGTTGAACAATGTCATACCATATGTCATTTTAACATAGCTCTCTTATTGACCAAAGCATGTTTTTAGCCACCCTACACAACCATTTTGACCTTGGTTTTCTTGGTTCTTTTAGCACCTTCCATGAAGGGTTTTTGATCTAGTTTCAATAATTTCAGAATTATGTGTTTAAATAACAATCTATGAAAGTAATGTGATAGTGGATTTGACAAGTTATCTTTTATTTATGTTTGACTAGTGTTACTAATTATAACCACCTTTGTGCAAATCAATATTTTATTTGGTGTTACTAATTATAACCTTCATTGTAAAAAATTAGTATTTCACCTTGTGTTACTAATTATAATTGCCTATGAATAAATTAGTAGCACAGACTTATGTCATTGTTTCCTAATTATAACCACCTATGGGTAAATTAGGAATAACATTTTTATCATGCATTTCAACATCACCTTGTCATTACTATTTTCATTTGCCTTGCCATTTGCCTCAAATTCATGAACTTATTGTGACCTAGTTAGATCTCACTGCCTTTTGTGTTGGCATAACTATTATGACTTGAGGTCCTCAAGGGACTATGTAGGAAGTGCTCGATTCACATTGAGGTCAACCCAATTCCTCTTTTTCATACGCTCTCACCATTTTATGAGAAACCTAAGCCAATGCTCTCACCGTTTTGTGAATGGTATCTTGTCATTCTCTATCGAATTAAAATATCCCAAAAACACCAAAACATTATAAACTGATCGACAAAAAGAACAAAAATATTATCTTGTACTTTCATTTATTCTTATCCCATATTTTCACCATTTTGCAAGCAATTATTTGAACGCTCTTATCATTTTACGAGCCCATTTCCTTATTTCTGCTATAACATCAATCATATTTTCTTATCATCACTTTTGTTCTATCTCATTTCTCGGGAGAACTACATTTGTCCTAAAGTTCATGTTGGATCTCGCATCCATAGAACTATGTAGGTAGCATCCACTTGTCTCGTACATCTACAATTAGCTCGATCGCCCCTTCCTTTTCTTTTTTTCCCCCATTTTGTTGTGTGTTATTTCCCTATCACATGAGGGAAACTTTGTCTCTTTTGTTCTTATCATATTGTGTTAGTCGCATTATTTCTTAGATTAGGGGTTACCTTGTCACATAGCATAACACCTTTATTACACTTACACAAACCATTCACTTTTTTCTTTGCTTGTATTAACATTGTGACTAACTCTTGTTTGTGTGTGTTTATTTGATTTTTATTATTGTTTTGTTGTGATTTTTTCTCTCTCCATTTATTTTTCTAATATTTTAAGGATCATTTGTTTGTCTTTTATTGTGTCTTTATTCTATTTTCATTATTGTTGAGTTGTTATTTATTTATTGTGTTATTTTTTTATTTAATTTTTATTCTTGGTGTTTTTTAATTTTAGTTTTTTATGTTATTATTTTATCTTGTATTGTATTTTTTTGTTCTTTTAAGTTCAAATACATTCTATAACAACTTTTAGTCTAGTCTTTAATTAGACTTGATTTGTTTAAAGTTGTATTTAAGTTAGATTTCTTTTGTTTGATTTTCCAAGTACATCTTATTAATACATATGGATCTTGATTATTCATATCTTGCTTTCATGTTGTTTATTAAGTTATTCTTTATACAATCTTGTTCCTACTTAAATCCTAATTATTCATATCTTGATTTTAAGTTAGGTTACATTTTTATATTTGTTATTTTTCGAGTTGTTTTTATTTATTTTTGTTTAAACATAAATAGTTGTAACTTTAATTTTGGTAAATATTTTATCGTTGTTCTTAGTTATAAATCTTCAAGTTTGAATTGACCATTTGCAATAAAAATACAATTTTATTATAAGTTACTCATACTTATAATGCATAATTTAAAAATACTATATTAAACACCAAGTGCTCTAAATCCAAAAGTCAATAAAGCTTTGAAGATCATTTATGAATGCACAATACTTAACATGAGACTCTATGCAAGATGTGCATCTCTTAACATAACATTGTGTGTCTAATTGACTATTTCTATAATTAGTTTGGGGTGTGCATCTCCTAAATTATATTATAGCATCTAGTGAAGACACTATCATGCATATTCGCTACCTAACATGATTTCATAGTTGAACATTGGTTTGTCTTTCTTCTATTCTTCTTTCTTCATTCCATTTTTTCTCACTTATAGGTGAATTACATTGGCATGAGGTTCAGTTGGATGATGTAGGCAGTGCTTGGATACATGGCATATCTTAGGTCAGCTTGATCATCCTTATTCTTCCATTCATCTCTTTCATCACTTTGTACATCCTCGTATGCCTGGCGTTTTATGGATTCTTCAGTCATTAGACCCTCAATTTGTTTTTGCACCTGCTCATATTTAATATATACAATAGGTTATATCCTTGAGTTATGCTTGTCAATTTTCCCCACTAGGGCATAATATTTTAATCAATCACCAATCCAATCAACGCTACTAGGGCAAACTTAATTATCAGTGATCAAAATTAGCCCTACTGGGTAAAATCAATTTATCAACATATCAGATCCATTCTACTAGAGCACATTATTAATTTATTAAGCTCCTTTCTCTGGAGCAATGCTCTCATTTTTATTCTAATTCCAAGCTCCACAGGTTTTACCCTCATTCTAACAATTTAAAGTGTGCAACTTGTCTCGAGATCAATCATTCCCTAAGCCCACAATTTTTGTCCTCTTTTGGGTATGTCAAAGTGTGTCATTTATATTTTGAGATTGTATTCTTCCCACTTCTCCACACTTTGAGACCATTATATTCTATTATTTTTAATCATTAGAAATCCATGCGTGCAAGTATTAGTTCATACAGATCTAATCTCATCCATAGATTAATTTCACTCTTACTCTCTTTTTCGAGAGTCCATCCCTCTCTTTCATCCTCGCATGCCCTCTCAAGGGGGAATCAGGGGTCATTTCTTCAACCATTACCTTCCAACTTCTTAATAATTCTTTCATTCTTTGAAAAGATGTTGCTCCGACCCAATGTCTCGTCACACCTTCTCAAATAGGGGCAAAATGTAGACATCCAATTCCTATCATTATTATGTTGAAATTATCAATCTAAGTAATATTTTGTGATAATGCATAATTTGGGCTAAAATCACTAAAACACACTAAATAGTTTGAACTTGTCACGTACAAGTGCCAATTTAGGCAAATGTATCCCTGAATGGAGAAATGCATTTTATGTGATTATTATCTTTTCTTAAATCACTTCAAAACAAATTGTAACCACATAAAATAACACTCTGAACCACTGAATTTTTCTAATTCGAAACCACAAGTCACGTGCATGTTTTATTTCATGTCCACAATACTCTAAATGAGAATTGTTCTGTATGCAACTAACACCTTCTAATTATACACCAATCAAATTCTGACTCGATAAATTGATATTTCAACTAGTTTTATTAAATGAACAATCAATTTCCAAAGAATTGTAAAAATTTAATTAAACTCACTTAAGCAAATTAAACCAAATCAAGGGCTCAAGAAAAAAATTCATGAAAGTTATTGAAAATTTATTAATTGGAAATTCATTCTTCAAATTTGTATCCCCTTGTGACATCATCAGTGGGTTGGCATCCATTAGCCATTAATGAAATAAATATTAGGATTAAGCCCTCTCATGCCTCATTAATGTCTCATTCTTTCCAATATTAAAGAAGATATTTATGGTTTATCTTTCTAAAAATAAATTGATTTATAGCCACACATCTTGATCTCAAGATAGACGGTCATGATTGATTCTAATCATTTTCAAAAAGTTATAAATAAGAGGGTCAAGATCACAATTTTTAAGCTTCATTCATGCAAATTTATTATATAAAAATTACAATAGACAAGCTTCCCCTATTTGTACATATTGATCACATTCATGAGCTTAACCATTGGTGCACTAGGAAATTATGGAGGAGCATGCTACTCTTTATTGACAAAGACTTAGAGCACCAAATTTTAGAAAAATCATGCTTCTTGACCGCCCTTAGTGTAGACACTTAAAAATGGCCATCGATAACTTTCAATCAGGCTTTTGACCAATTTTCACTTAAAATGCATAATTTGGCCTAAAAACACTAAAACATGCTAAATGATATGAAACTGACATATTCAAGTGCCGATTTTGGCTAGGATATCTATAAATAGAGCAATGTAATTTATGAGCCAACTAACTTTGATCAATTTATTTCGAGTCAAAATGTTAAATTTGCATCTGGATGCTCTAGGTTGCTCTTTCCTATCAAATCTCTTATGCAAGACACATGCCTTTGTTATTTGTTTTGAAAACATCCTAAATGGAAATGCCCATCCAATACATCTGACAGTGCCTTCTAATTTTAATCCAATCAAATTTTGAAGCAATAACAAGACATTCTGATGAATTTAGGTAATTTATGCACAAAGTGCTTAATCATGCTTAAGAGCTAATTAACCCAAATCAAGGCATAATTAATAATTCCATGAAAACTTGTTGAATACTTGTTTTTATAAATAAATATTAAATATCTGCATCATCAAGTGACCTCATTTTTTGGAAAGATATTTCGAGGCCATAAATACCATAAATATCAAGATTCATGCCCTTCATGCCTCATCAATGCCTTCCATGATGCCTTTTATGCCTCTTAATTACCCCTTTTTCTAATGCTATGATGAGGATAAGTACAAACTTAATTCTAAAAATTTAATTAATCATCAACCACACATCTCAATCTTGAGATGGACGGTTCATATTGATTTTAGCCAAATCCAAAAATCTATAAATAGAAGGCCTCACAACATCATTTCTAAGCTTAATTAGTGAAAAGTTATAATGCAAGATTGGTTCCAAAAGCTTCAATAAACTAGTGTTACTATGCTAAATTAATTCTAAGACAAGCCAAGCCACAAGCCAAAGGTGCCAAGGAGAGATAGAGGTAGACAAACTTCCATTGTGAAGGACTTCATGAGCACAAGCCAAGCAAGCCACCATAACAAGTATTTTGGAGCATCCAAAGAAGGTAAAAGATTTTTCTTTTGCATTTTAGTTGTGTGTTTCATTCATTATTGTTAAATAAGCTCTCCCTAGTGTCTAGGCCTAGAGATGTTATGTTATTAGTGTGTTTATTTTATCTTATTCTTATTTTAGAACTAACACCATACTAACTATCATCTCTTGAGTCAAATTCTTAGATCACATAATGGCACACCTAATGAGACCAGACGCATCCCACACCTGAATAAGATCTTTTTTCAACTCTAAAATATTTATTTGAACATTTAAAACTCTTGCAAATTGATTTTCTAACTTTATTTTGTCATTTTTGGTTGCCACAACTTTTACACAGTAACTGACATCGACAAAAATATAGACGTCAGTTACCTGACCTAACCAACATTGGTCAGCAAAACCAACATCAATTATATCTTGGTTAGTTTTAATCGGCGTCGATGGTATTAACCAACATTGGTCACTGTGTTTTTCAAAAAACGCAGACCCAAGAGCTATGTTTTTAAAGTTTATTATTTCAAATTCAAAAGGGCTTCAAAGCTAAAGGACATGCTAATAAGTTTTTTGAAAGACCAAGTGGGATGTTTGCTTAAAACATGTTTAGATCACCTTTTGCATGCTTAAAAATCAAGTAGGAATCTTGTTTTGGGGTTTAACAAAGAATTTAGGTGTTTTTGGTGAATATTTTTTCAAGTTTACAACTAAGACCAAGGGGTCAAATGAACACCACCAAATATTTTATTTGGGTTTAAAACTAAATACACTTGTCAAATTTTTATTTGTAATAGTTGTTTAATTAGATTTTGTTTGGCAAAAAGAGGAATGTTGCATGTATGCGCTTCCATTTGTCCCCTATAAGAAACCCTTAAAATTAAAAGAGTCATTCATATTACAAGTAGTCTAGTCTAAGGCTTAGAAAAAAAGTCATCTAAAGCACTCCCCAAAAAACTCGTCAAAGTTTGAGTGACCTTGAAAATGATCTTAAATTCTTTCTACTCTCATATTTTATTTATTTTTTATGCATCTTGGCTTGTGAGGGGGACTACATCACCTCCAATAAGTTCTTTAGGGAAGCTTTGACCTGGGGTTTCATCTCCCAGCATTAACTTCATTTGGCTCCTTTAAATTTGCACATGGGACGTAGTGGCACTTTGGACATCGCACTACACTAAGTGAATAGTAAGATGTAGTAGTTGTAAAAAGGACTAGACCTTTTTGCCACAAGCCAAGTGATACGGACCCAAAATCCATATTTCTTTTACATCGTTTAGCATGAAAGTCATTGTGCAATTAATTCTCCTAGAATATTTGAAAACTTGATAGTTTATTCAACCCCACATGCCATACCCTTGATAGGATTGGGATGATTATACTTAGTGTACTTTGATTATTTTTGCTTGGTATGCTTTGAGACTAAAACTTGTTTGTTTGTTCATAAGCCATGTCAAAATAATGTATTTGAGTTGCAAAGGGTAGTGTTATGCTATCCAAATCATGTCAAAACATTTTTGAGTCTTTTTAGTCTTTGAAACATAACATTGACCACATCATTCGACCATATTTATGTTGTTAGGCTACTCAATTTATTTCAAGACTTGTTTACCATTATAGCAAAAATTATTTGTTTCAAACTATTTTATGTGTACCATTTGGACCTTTGTCTTGTGTCGTTATGATGTCCAATCTTGTCTAGCTTGTTCGATCAAATCCTAATTTTAAATGTTAAGTTTTTAATTAGCTTTTTTAAGTTTGAATCCAAACATTGATTGATTTATGTTTAAACCTCAATTCGTGGGGATGATACACAAATCTTTTTTTTTTTTGTTGCATAACTTTGATTAATCGATTATCCAAATTTGAAAACTATTGATGGTTTGTTTGTTTAATACCTATCATCATTTTTTGTGTCTTTATTTAGGATAATATAGCCTTTTTAAAGAGCCTTTTGTCTTATGCCTTATGCCAACTCTTCATATTTATATTTGATTATGTGTGCTAGGTCTATGTCAAAATTGTTTCCAAGCTTGTTAGATTAAATCAAATCACATGAGACTTTGTTTCAAATCTATATTTTAATGTCATTTGGCCAAAAGTCCTAGCATATGCCTATTTTTTTGAGTCTAGCTTTTGACTCCATGTTTGGACAAAAGACCTAGCAACTCAACTTTTTTATTTCCTAGTTTAGACCTTATTTAGAACACTTTGACCTAGACTTTTGACATATTGATTTTTATTCAGACGCATGACCTTTTATGCATGTGTCATTTGACGTTAGACGTTTGATGTTAGGCTATTTTATGTCAAATCTTAACATAGACTATTTTGGAGATACAGCACCACTTTTAGACCATATTGGAGATACAGCTCCACCCCTTTAACCAAGGTAGACTAAGTTTGAACCATTTGTCTTTTGAACATAGTTTTTTAGAGTTTATAGAACTCTAAGTCTTTTTATTTTTAGAATTTTCATTATTTATGTGGATATGTTTCATTACACTTATGATGGAGTCACTTAAAATCCAACTTATGATAGAATGGCCATACAAAATGACTTTTATGGTTTTTGTCAAGACCCCAATGATGCTAATATGGTTTGTGAGATGGATTTCTATCCGCTTCATATTAATCATTCATGAGAACAAAGTCACGAAGCAACTTACAATCCAACTTGAGACCTTGATTGGAATGAAGAGGCTTGTGAAGAGGACTTTGAATACCCAACTACAAATGATGTTTGAGATAAGAATCCATACCCTCTTTTCAAAAATTAGTACATGAAACACAGTAAAAACTCAGTGTATGATCTAACTCATGAATAGGATGATATGGTTTATGAGGAAGACTTAGATGCTTTTGCTTATGCAAGCAATCAAGTTTTATGACATTTTTTTCTATCTGATCATCGAATACCCTTAACCCTTCTTTGGATTATACGAGCCATCAAGCTCTGTAATATTCAAGGAATACCATTACCATTCTTAGACCTAGTCCTTTGGTTTGTGTGAGCAATCAAGCTCCACAATGCCCAACCATTTATATATCAAGACTTCATCCTTTGGGTTGTGCGAGTAATCAAGCTCCACAACATCCCTTCATTATTCTAAGACCTAATCCTTTGGCTTGTGCGAGCAATTAAGTTTTACACCGCCCTATTGTTACCATCTCAAGACTTTGTCCTTTAGCTCATGGAAGTAATTGTTGACCATTTTTTTATCAACATGCCAAAAATCGGTCCCCTTCTATCCCTGCTATTCTAGGCCATTTCATTTTTTAATTTTGCATGAATCTGTTAATTTCTACAGACTCTGCAAAATTTCTACGGACTCTACAGGTCTAAATCTACGAACTCTACAAGTTAGTCCTTTGGCGCATGAAGGATCAGTTCAGAGAGTGTTGAGTTTTACAAGGCTTCTTCAGGCTCTTATCTGAATAAAATCATGAAGAAGGTTGGCATCATTAAACCATTAAACCTAGTTCAATGCCTTGGTTCAATGCCTTGGTTCAATCCCTGGTTTAATCGCTTCGTTAAATTGGCCTTGGTTCAATGCCTGGTTTAATCGACAGTTCAATCACTCCATTTCAAGCCTGGTTCATCACTTCAAGTCCATCACTTCATTTTCCAAGCTTGGTTCAATGCCTTTGGTTCAGCGGCTTTGGTTCAATGTGGGTTCAACGTTTAAAGTTCATCGGCAAAGTTCAAGGCCTTGGTTCAGCGATTAAAGTTCAACGCATTTTGGTTCATCGATGCGCAGCTTTGAACTGGTTCAATAGATTAGTTCAATCATTTGGTTCAACACTTCGGTTCATAATCGGTTCAAAGGCTTGGTTCAATGGGCTCGATGTGCAGTGGTTGAACCGTTGAACCGATTAAACTGTTGAACCAATTTTGGTTCAATGGCTTGGTTCAAGGGTGTGCCCTATAGCCAGAGGGCAGCCGAGGATCCAAAATCCCTTATGGAGGGCAGGGAGAATTTCAAAGGGAGCCATAGGGTTTTCAAGCAATGATGGGCATGCAAACGTCAAATTTTACACCATGAAAGCCAAAGCGAAAGGCACCAAGTGGCAATCGCGGAGGACTTTAACATGCTTTTTTAGGAGCAGTGGAACATGCCACGTGTCCCCTACAAGGCTCAGTGGAAATTGACAGGTGGTAACATCTGTGGGTTTCTCCTATTGGTTTCAAAGAAGATTGTGGAGGGCCCGAATGAGTTGCCAAGAGCTCTGTGGAAGCGGTTGCATGTCAACATCTGCTTGACTCTCAAAATACCCTCTAATGTAAGCAGACATTGCCACGTCCCATTATCAGCTCAGCGAAAGCTGACACGTGTCAATGTCTGCATTTCAAAGTGTCTTCTAAGTGCCCAAGCAGCAAACTATGACACGCGTCAAGGGCAGATCCGATCTCAGCCTTAAGGCAAAACTCTGCCCAAAAATCTCTCGAGCATGTAAGGAAGAGCTCTGCCAAAACTTTAATTTGAATCAGAACTTAGCTTTTTTACCTCCATTCTGAGTTTTGCATCTTTAGTATGTGTCTATGCCTTGATTCTATGTTAAGTCATTTTATTAATGCTTTCACAGAATGATTTCAGCACGTCTAGTGCATTTTGTGAGTTTCCTTTTATAGGTCTATTAGAAGTGTCCCTAGAGGAGTATAGGTGAAGTGGATAGGTTGTTGCAGTGTGTCTCAAAATGCCTCTAGTAGTTATTCCCTCTTTGTATCTCCACGGACCCCTGACCCACTGATGCAGAAGGTTCTCTCATGACGGATGAAGTGTATAGGTGCTTCATTTGGTGAAAAGTGTATGTTCGGGCCTGAGTGGGTCACCGTTTTTTGGTGTATCACCCTTTTTTTTTACATTTTTAGGCTTAGGTTCTATTTTCAGCATCTCTCTCTCCCTTTTCATCCCCCCTTTTTTAACATTTTGTTTATTAGCAGTAGGAGAAACTAGGGCCTAAAAGATACATCAAAGGGAGTCATCCCTTATCTAGAGACTCTCCCCTCTAGCTTCATCGGTCCCATAGGCGAGAGGGGAGTTTCCATTATTGCGTGAAGAAGGCAAGAGCTCGGCCTCCTGCCAAGGGTGCAATTTTCAGCGTCAACAGTTTTTGGCACGCCCGGTGGGACCAACTAGGACAAGTTGTGTCCAAAGAGTTGAAGAATTTTTGGTGTGTTCTTCAACCGAACAGCCTTTAGAGGCTTTTGCATCAACACCAATGGTGAATCCGAGTTGAATCAGCTGATTAAGCAGCCTGGTGCCATCATAAATCTTATTTTTGTATGTATAATTCCTTTGCACAAAATCATGGGTCTTGTTTTCCTTCATGTGACTATGATCAAACTCAAGATTTTCAGAGAATCGCCTCAAGCAGCCCTCCTAGTTGCCCTGTAATGATAAGGAAAATGGCCCTAGAATTTGAGAAGTAGACAATGGAGATTGACAGACTGGAGGAGTAGTACGGATATCAGCAGGAGCTGATGTATAAAGAGGAGTGTTTGTTTAGGCAAGCACAGGCCTTGCAATCTATGGAGGAGGAGGTAGCAAAATGGAGAAATCCATTCATCCAAGGTAGTCAGCCTTGCGTGCCCCCTCCTATCCTAAAGAAAGCCCCCTCTTGTACACCAAATCTTTTCTATCAAATAGCACTCACCCACTCCAGCTCATCTGATGCATCTGCTCTCAATCTTGTGTGCCTGGCTTTCTAACATCAAAGGGCATTAAAGCAACCCCCCATGGAGATCAATCTTCTCAATTCCTTATATTATGAATCTTCCATTGGGGGGTGTGCCACGAACCAGCACATCTCTCTCAAAGTTGATCCTACTCAACAAGATGATGCTGGTAACCTCCAAGAAAGACTCTTTCAGGATAATCTAGCCAAGCAAATTGAAGATTTAGAGGCAAGGATGAGTCTGCTTCTTGAAAGAGAGATAGAACCTTTAGACCTTGTGGAAGAGCCTCAGGGCATTGGAGAAAGCAAAGTTGTTGCCTATTCACAAGAGCAAAATTCCAATTCTAAGATCCTGAACTGGGGGAAAATAGTAGAATCATGGGGCAAGAAGGAAAAGAAGTAAGGTTTTTATCAAAACCTTGAAGAAGCTGAGGCTGCTCCCGCTCATGATGACGCTGGTGACTTCCAAGAAAGGCTCTTCTAAGAAGATTTAGCCAGGAGAATTGTAGAGTTGGAATCCAGAGAGAGATTCCTCAGCCAGTGTGCGATGGAAGGTTCAAACCCAACAACACATTCCATGTCTGAACACACCCCACTTACACATTTCCAAGAGAAATATCAGGCCACACCTAATATAGATGGAGTGATGACCAAGTGGAAGGAGGAGAATCATTCGATTCTAGCTCAAGCACTGCCTCCTCTTCCACACGGTTTTCTCACTTCACCCTTCTCAAGGAGGAACCTATTTTGCAAGAGGTAGGTGAGGAGCAGAAGATCCAATCTGCATTTTTCCAGGGGGCTATCATGAGTGACAACGAAGAAGAAATCATCATTGAGGCTTTTTGTGAAGGCATCATCAGCAATGGAGAAGACTCAGGTCACGCATACATGCAGATGTTCCAGCAATACGAGGAGGAACAAAAGCATAGTGAGCTCTCTTCCCCCTTGTTCGATGAACTTCCTTGTTGCTTCGATGAGGAGGATGACTATGTTGAAGACCCTGAGTTGGAGGAGGAAAAGGACAGGTCTGTCTTCCTGGAGGAAGGCCTTAAAGAAGAGAGTTTTGAACAAAGAGGCGATGTTCTATGGGATGAGCAATCATTTTGTGAGTCCATTTCAGACATCATCACAGTCACCCTTCTTCAAGAAGGCCAAGAGGAAGCAGAGGATGAGTCTGATAGGGTCTTTAACGAGGCAGAAGGAAATAGGTCAGACCATGAGGCATTGTAGAGGGACTGTGCAGATCAAAGGGCTTATGGTGATGAGCCAGCAGCCACAGATTTCTTGGTGAAGAGCACCAACATGAAGAACCAGGATTGAACAAACTTCCAAGAACAAATAGAGTACACATATGTTGGGAGCATGTTCGAATCTGATTCACTTGGATACCAGCCAATGCAGGTGATAGGCAAGGGGAGTAGGTCACCAACTCTCTTTTTTATTCAGCTACTTGCCTGCCACCATAAGTCTTCTTTCCAGGAAGGAGACTTAAGAAATTTTCCCTTTGATCCAGGAGGGAAGCAAATATTCCTGGTTAGCTATACATAGTAGTTTGCTTTCAGTTTCTTTCCTGCTTTCCCTAAGTGCAATTTGCACAGGTAGTGTTTTTTAGCCTTGTGTGTTTCCCTTTGCGTGTGGGGTAAGAAGCTTCATGTTTTGATTTTCGGATCTTTTGGGGCTATCTCTAACTTTCTTCAAAGCTGCATCTAACTCCATGCCCAATGGACTGCAAGGCAATTGGTCTTTAAGCATAGCAGGCATGCTTCCCCTGGGAGTCACCAATTTGTTGACCATTTTTTGCCCAACAGTTCAAAAATCGATCCCCTTCTATCCCTGTTGTTCTAAGCCATTTCATTTTTTAATTTTGCATGAATCTATTAATTTTTATGAAATCTACAGAATTTCTATGAACTCTGCAGGTCTAAATCTACAGACTCTACAGGGTAGTCCTTTAGCGCATGAAGGATCAGTTCAGAGAGTGTTGGGTTTTACAAGGCTTCTTCAGGATCTTGTCTGAAGAAAATCATGAAGAAGGTTGGCATCGTTGAACCATTGAACCCGGTTCAATGCCTTGGTTCAATGCCTGGTTCAATCGCTTGGTTAAATCGGCCTTGGTTCAATGCCTGGTTTAATTGGCAGTTCAATCGCTCCATTTCAAACCTGGTTCATCGCTTCAAGTCCATCACTTCATTTTCCAAGCTTCGTTCAAAGCCTTTGGTTCAGCAGCTTTGGTTCAACGCGGGTTCAAGGTTTAAAGTTCATCGGCAAAGTTCAAGGCCTTGGTTCAGCGGTTGAAGTTCAACGTGTTTTGGTTCATCGGCGCACAGCTTTGAACCGTTGAACCGGTTCAATGTATTAGTTCAATCGTTTGGTTCAACACTTCGGTTCAATAATCATTTCAAAGGCTTGGTTCAACGGGCTCAACGCATAGTGGTTAAACCGTTGAACTGATTGAACCGTTGAACCAATTTTGGTTCAACGGGTTGGTTCATCGGCTTGGTTCAAGGGTGTGCCCTACAGCCAGAGGGCAGCTGAGGATCTTAAAGCCCTTGTGGAGGGCAGGGAGCATTTCAAAGGGAGCCATATGGTTTTCAAGTGATGACGGGTGCACAAACGTCAAATTTTACACCATGAAAGCCAAAGCGTGGAAGGCACCAAGTGGCAACCGCGGAGGACTTCAACATGTTTTTTTAGGAGTAGCAGAACGTGCCATGTGTCCCCTACAGGGCTTGACAAAAACTGACATGTGGCAACATCCGTGGGTTTCTCTTGTTGGTTTCAAAGAAGATTGTGGTGGGCCTGAATGAGTTGCCAAGAGCTCTGTGGAAGCGGTTGCGTGTCAACGTCTGTCTGACTCTCAAAAGACATTCTAATGTAAGCGGACGCTGCCACATCCCATTATCAGCTCAACAAAAGCCGCCACGTGTCAACGTCTGCATTTCAAAGTGTCTTCTAAGTGCCCAAGCAGCAGACTACGACACGCATCAAGGGTGGATCTGCTCTCAACCTTAAGGCAAAACTCTGCCCAAAAATCTCTCGAGCTTGTAAGGCAAAGCTCTGCCAGAACTTTACCTTGAATCAGAACTTAGCTTTTTTACCTCCATTCTGAGTTTTACATCTTTAGTATGTGTCTATGCCTTGATTCTGTGTTAAGTCATTTTATTAATGCTTTTGCAGAATGATTTCAGCACGTCTGGTGCATTTTGTGAGTTTCCTTTTACAGGTCTGTTAGAAGTGTCCCTAGAGGAGTATAGGTGAAGTGGATAGGCTATTGCAGTGTGTCTTAGAACACCTCTAGTAGTTATTCCCTCTTTGTATCTCCATGGACCCCTGACCCACTGATGCAGAGAGTTCTCTCATGACGGATGAAGTGTATAGGCGCTTCTTTTGGTGAAAAGTGTATGTTTGGGCCTGAGTGGGTCACTTTTTTCTAGTGTATCACACTTTTTTTTTTACATTTTTAGGCTTAGGTTCTGTTTTCAGCATCTCTCTCTCGCTTTTCATCCCCCCCCTTTTTAACATTTTGTTTGTTAGCAGTAGGAGAAACCAGGGCCTAAAAGATACATCAGAGGGAGCTAGCCCTTATCTAGAGACTCCCCTCCAGCTTCACCGGTCCCACAGGTGAGAGGGGAGTTTCCATTGTTGCGTGAAGAAGGCAAGAGCTCGGCCTCCTGCCAAGGGTGCAATCTTCAGCATCAATAGTAATCATGCTTCCCAAGGCCCTATCATTATCCAACAACAAGCCATTCCTCATCCATTACCAATCCCATCCAAACCTCAACTAATCCAATCATTCGAAGACCAAGTTGTGTTCAAAATTGGTATTTTCCAACTTATTAGAAACCAAGGCAAAGATAACCAACCAATTCAAGATGTTTTTGTTGAATAAATCATTTGTGATAAGTCAACTGTGATAAATTTTCTATTGATCCTATACCATTTGTCGAGGAGTCTCACTCTGATGAGTCTATCTTTGTTGAGTCACTTCTTAATGATTATAACCATCTTTAGACAAATTATTACCTCAACCATATGCTTGTTTTTTAAGAGCCTCTTGTTGACAAGCCCATCTCTAAAGAGTTGTCTTTTGACATATTTTTTTATCCTAGAGGCATCTCACTTTAACAAACTAGTTTTTGTAGATCCCATTATGCCATCATAGGGCGTTACTTATCCAAAACCAAATATTTAACAAAAGATCATTATAACAAAGTATCCATCAGATGAAGAATCAAAGTTAGAGTCAAGTTTTATTTTTAGATCGACATCAGATTTAGCATCTGAGTCTGAATCAACATCAGTCTCAATATTGGTTTCAGAATCCCTTGAGTTAGAATCAAATTCATAAAAAGGATATGTTTGGGGATGTTACAATATTGGTTAGCATGCCTCGTAGATCAATTTGAATACATTTATGATCCTTCTATAATTTTTAAGGATGATTACTTTGGATTTGACACAAGTTCTCCTAGTATCTTCTACGAGGATTATGCAGCCTCTCCCCATTCCATTACTGTTCCACAAGCCATTACCATTAACCAAAATAGCTATATTATCGACATTCCATCTCTCACAAGTGTTGATTGGGATCGACATAATCACACTCTGTTGAACTGCATCTATGGTGATATAACAGTTGAAAAAGAGAAAGGCGGCCAAGACCATATTCATATAGCAAAAGAACACTCTCTTAGTGAGACCTTTTCAGAGGCACTAGAGGACAATCAAAGTCAAAACTCAACGTCTTCTAGTAAATTTTTTTTGGAAGCACTAGAAGACAATCAAATTTAAACTCTAATGTTCATTAGTGAAGCCTTCTTGAAGGTGCCACGAGACAATCAAGATAACTTCATTAGTGAAAACCTTTTTTAGGCACCAATAGTTGAGCACAAAAGTTATTCACTACTTGATGAAGACAAAATCAAAGATCAAATCAAAATAGCTTTTAATCTATAGTCTAATCAAATGGTACATACTCTCAAGATCAAACAAAAAAAAAATATGGTGGTCTTATCGAGAGAACAAGTCTTCGGCCCCGTCACAATCAAAATTATGTCGAATCCAACATCAGCAACATTACATGTGACTGAAAGCCCTGATCTTCATTTATTTCCCCCCATTCTCCATTCCATTATCATCGACCATTCCATTTCACAATCAAACCTACCATCCATTATTTTTCTCTATTTACCATCCACGACCACATTTTCCTTTACAAAGGGTACAAAGATACATGTCTCGATGTTTGAAGGAATCAAAATCAACGACCAATAAAGATCACAACAATATTCTCAAAATCTAAATTTGTATCAAGTTCTTGATAGAATAGCTATTTAAACGAGATGTGAGATAGCAATTAACATAATCAAGTTCTTATTTGTATCATTTGTTGATTAAGATGTGCATCTCCCTATCAGCAGGAACAACAGAATCAAAAACCACACCTATGATAAAAACATGTACCATACCATTTCATTGCCATGCCATTGCCATTGTTACATATCTTTTTACCATTGTCAAATATACCTGCCATTCACCCCATCACTTGAGAGCAAAACTTCATACCATTTTATCCAATCTATCCAACCAACCATTATCCTTAGCAAGACCATTCCATCCTATCATTCTATTCCTATCTAGACCAAAGCTTATTTTTGGTCATCTTACCCAATCCTATTTTGATATTGGTTACTTTGAATTTTTTCACATTTTTTATGGGAGGATTCCAATCAAGTTTCAATAATCAATTCACTCTGTGTTTACAATGACAGTCTATGAAAATAGTATGACAGTGGATCTAGTAAGATATCTTTCAGCTTATATTCATGTTTGTTTATATGATCTTGATTATAAATGTGTATGAGCAAATTAGTGTCTCACTAGTCTTGCTACTAACCATCTATGAGCAAATTAATATCATTTTTTGTGTCATTGTATCTTAGTTATAATTGTCTATGGGCAAACTAGGGGCAACAATTATTTACCATGTATTATCGTATCACCTTGCCATCATTATTTTCATTTGACTAGGTATTTGTTGGATTTGAGAACTTGTTAGGACCTAGTTGATTTTTTTCACATTTTGTGTGGATGGAATTACTATAACTTGAGGTCATTTCAGGTCTATGTGGATCATGCTCAATTCATGTTGAGGTCATCTCCGTCCTCCTTTCCATACGCTCTCACTATTTTGTGAGCAACCTAAACCAAACGTTCTCATCATTTTATGAGCAAGTATCTTGTCATTCTCTAACAAGTTAAGATACCTCAACATTCCAAAAACATTCATAACATTTCAAAAATCCAAAAATATTTGTCTTGTCTAAGCCTAGTTAGTTATCCTCGATCTGCCTTACTGAGGCATGGTCATTATCAAGATGCTCTCTTTTGTTTTTGTTTTTAGGGTTTCTATTTGTTTTTGTTTATATTTTATTTATCTATTTATTTGTTCGCTTACTTGTTTGTTTGTTTTCAGCACTATTGCCTCGACTCAGTCTCTATGCGTTCATTGGGTGATTCCTTGAGCACACTATTCTCGAGTCTATCCATATTCTTACATCAATATTATCATCATGGTTTTTATCATGTGTATTATTTTTTAGTGTTTATTTGATATCGAGAGTCAGTCATTACGTATATTTTGGTCAAGTCTTCATGTTGTTCTATCATGAACCCTACCATCACATGCTATAGTAAAAATCAACTTCACAAATGTCTACAATCAATGGAGCTACAGAAGTTTCTCCTTGGCATCTTAACAAATCCTTCCATCCCACCCTTGATCAAATCAACCCAATGACCATTCTAGTTGTATCATTGCTAATCAGGGCACGCATCTCCTCATTAACAGGGACAATTGAATCATTTGCATTGATCAATCATATTCTTCTATTCATCTATTTCATCACTTTGCACCCACTCATTTTTAATCTGTATTCTAAGTTATATCTTTGAGTTATGCTTACAAATCATCCATAACTAGGGCACAATCATCTTTAGCTAATCTAGGTCCTCTTAATGATTATAACCTAACCGTCTTTAGGCAAATCAGTATCTTTTTTACATCAGTGCATGCAAACATTTTTTTTGTTTAGATTAATTTCAACCACAAGATAATTCCACCTTTCTTGTTTATTTTCGAGGGACCGTCCATCAAATGTGACAACCACTCCCTCGATGGGGCATCATCATAGGCTTCCCAAAAACCATTTGGAGCTTTGTTTTTCAATCATCTTCTTTTTGACATACAAGTCATTTCTCATTCTTTGAAAAGGCATTGTTTAGTGTATGATTTGCAACATCTTCCCAAACATAGGCAAAATGTAGACACCTAAAACTGGGCATCGATAACCTTCAATCAGTGTTTTGATCAATTTCTATTTAAAATACACAATCTGTGTTAAAAATATTAAAACACGCTAAATGATATAAAATCGACATATTCAAGTGTCGATTTTCCCTAGGTTATCTCTATATAGGGCAATGCAATTTATGCGCCAATGAACTTTGATCAATTCATTTCGAATTAAAATGTTAAATTTGCATCTAAATGCTCTGGATTGCTCTTTTTTTATCAAATCTCTTGTATGAAACAAGTGTCTTTGTTATTTGTTGTTGGCAACATCTTAAATGGGAATACGGATTCAATGCATTTGACATCACCTTCTAATTCCAATCCAATCAAATCTTGAACCAATAACAAGACATTTTGATAGATTTGAGTAATTTGTGCGCAAAGCGCTTAATCACGTTTAAAAGCTAATTTTCCCAAATCAAAACATAATTAATAATTTCATGAAAACTTGTTGAATACTTGTTTTTAGAAATGAATATTAAATATCTGCATCAAGTGATCTCATTTTTTGAGAAGACATCCCTAAATCATAAATGTCATAAATATCAAAATTCATGCCCTTCATGCTTCATCAATGCCTTCTCTGATGCCTCACATCCCTCTTAATTGCCCCTTTTTCAATGCCATGATGAAGATAATTATAAACTTAATTCTAAAAATTGAATTAATCCTCAACCACACATCTCAATCTTGCGATGAATGGTTCAGAGTGATTCTAGCCAGCGAAATCCAAAAATCTAAAATACGAGATCTCACAACATCATTTCTAAGCTTAATTAGTGCAAAATTATAATGCAAAATTGGTTCTGAAAGTTTCAAAAAACTAGTGTTACCATGCCAAATTGATTTTAAGCCAAGTCACACCACAAGCCAAAAGTGTCAAGAAAAGATGAAAGTTGACAAATTTTTATTGCCAAAGACTTCATGGACACAAACCAAGCAAACCACCACAACAAGCAATTTGAAGCATCCAAAAAAGATAAAAGAATTTTCTTTGCATTTTAATTGTGTTTTCCATTCATGATTTTTAACTAAACTCTCCCTAATGTCTAGGTTTAGAGATGTTATGTTATTAATGTGTTTATTTCATTTTATTTTTATTTTAAAATTAACACCATACTAACCATCCCCTCTTAAATCACATTCATAAATCACACTTGAAAGCAAAAACATTCTTTAAAAGGTTTGATGGTATATTCATTTTTTAAATAGCTCTTAAATTTCCTTAGCAACACCCCTTGAAGGAATAGACTTAGCACATTGTGTCTTCTATGCTTATTTTAAGTTTTCCTACTAACATATGGACTAACTTGCTTTGAATTCCTACTCTACATAAAGGAGCCCTCTCACTATGTTGTCATTTCTAAAGATGATATACCACCTCCTTCATATAGTGCTTGTACATGTGCTTAGTTTCGCTTATTGTTATTTTGTTTTTTATTATATGTTTTGAGACTTTTATTCAACAATCACCATCTTTCCTAAAGATACTTTGCCACTTCATCTAATACATATGCTTAGTTTAGCTTATTATTATTTTATTTTTAATTATATGTTTTGAGATTTTTGTTTTTTACCAATGAATTTTAACCAGGTATCATTTATTTTGGGCCATATATATCAACCAACTTTTTATCATAATCATTCTATATACTTTTATCTCTATATTTTTTTATTAATAGTTATATTGATACATTTTTACTTTAAAAATTATATATTAATACATATAATAAAATAAAATCATCATTATAATAACAAAGTCACCAAACTACTCATTTATGTTTTAACTTTGAAGTAGGCTATAACATTATTGGTTTGCCTTTTTACATAAGGTAGGTTAATCATGTTACATATATTATCATATTTGCAAATATTTTGATGAACAAATATCTTACAATATATTATAAAAGATGTAATTAATAAATGCATAATAATAAATTGCACATATAATATTTAATAAAAAAGATATATCTAATTTAACTATTTTTATTAATATCTTACATCATACAAATGATATCATAAACATTTTAATTAATTTTTTTATTGATCTAAGTGATACATTTTTAGAAACAAATTATTTTAATAAATATATACATTTTATTTATTTTTTTAACCCACCCTTCAATACCAATACATTTTATAAAAATAACCTTTTTAAAAAAGCAGAGTTCAACACCAAACATCATACAAATACTTAAAACACTGTTTTGAAGGATTGCATAATTCTCTTACCCTGATTTTCCTATTTTGTTAACCTTATATACCAATAATTTTAGCTGTTGCCACCATGTTAATTAAAAAACATCAATAGATTCCTCCACAAGAAAGAGCTCAAAAGTTCCAAACTAGATTTTCATGCATTTAAGTAACATTCTCTAAAAAATTTGATCCACTTTATTCTATTAACACTAGGGTCTTTGATCCGGACCAAATATTACCTCAAGGTTTATATTGTTTAATTTACATTTTAAAAGTTCTAATAAATTATCTAGACAAACGGCAAATATAGATCCAGACACTTCCATGACAATTACAGAGCCAAAATGAAAGAGATTAAAATCTTAAGGCTACATCCAACGGTAATCACAACTACAGGGATCGAACAAGCGCTTCCATGAGAGAGGTGGTGTTCCAAAACGCCTGTGAAAAAAACGAGCCATAAAAATCGACATGAAATTTAACCGCCGAATCCATAGAGAGTCCTGCCCTGCCTCTTTAGCGCATACACCACATCCATAGCCGTCACTGTCTTGCGGCGAGCATGTTCTGTGTATGTGACCGCATCCCTGATGACATTCTCGAGAAAGATCTTCAAAACTCCCCTGGTCTCTTCATAGATGAGGCCACTTATACGCTTCACCCCTCCCCTCCTGGCAAGACGCCTGATGGCCGGCTTGGTGATGCCCTGGATATTATCACGGAGGACCTTCCTGTGCCTCTTGGCTCCTCCCTTCCCCAAACCCTTGCCTCCCTTTCCTCGTCCAGACATTTTGTTTACCGAAAATACAAATCACACGCCTGCAAATAAATTCAAAAGCTCGGCACAATGAGATGTGAAATGATACCTCGCCGCGTAGTATATATAGCTCGTTGCTCTCCCATCCGCGCCCCATCTTACACCGTCGGCTCCCTTTCAGTCTGCCGGCGATCCGTGGCAAATACATGTGTGAATTCTAAGCCGTTAGATTTTGAGATACGGCAACTGATTGGCTGTGATGCAACATTAAGGATCGAATGAGGGAAGCTAGTCCCTACATATTTCTCTTTTGACTTGTGTGTTTCTAATTACTTCGGCTTTTTAACTCATAAAAGAGTTAAAAGAAAGGAGTTTTATTAGCCCCCTATTTGTTTTAAACAACGATTAATATTTGGAATGAAAATGAGGATTGATTTTTGTTTGTTTAAGATTGGAAAGTTTGTTCTTATGAATGTGTTGTTTTTTCTAACAACTTAAAAAAATGGTATAAACTTCATAAATGTTGATTGGTTAAAAGGTTTTATATTTTATTTTAGTGTTCACGTCGATCAATGTAAATGTGCAATGGTTATTAATAGAAGTTTATGGTAAAACCATGTTGATATTTATAAAAGATATATAGACATACGGAGCTCTTACATCGTCATTATTTTGGTTATCGATGTTTATATAATCTTATTTACATTTTTGTCCCCACTCCAACATGTTTACATTATACTTTGTGTTTGTAGCGGCCACCTCTTCTTTGTGCAATTGTGATAGTGACTAGTGCATTTGCATGTTTATCCATATGAAAAATATTTATTGTATTGTTTAATATTTGACCATTGTGAATCAATGGTCTCTTGACTATATAACAGTAGGGCTCTCTATGTCAATATTTAAAATGCAAACCTGAGCTTATGTTATAATATAAAGTAAAGGTCTGATTAAATTTTATAGACCCACATGTCGTGATCACGGAGCATGAGATAATGGACTCACTTTTCCAATGTGGTCACCTTATCCTTTGTAAACTACAGACGTGTTAGATTATTAATCCAAACTTTATCACTTTTATGTTTTAGTGGCCACATGGAATTATCACGCAGTGACCTGCCTTGGCTTGGCAGTTCTAAACTCCAACTGTTCTTCTTGTCCCAATCAACGACCCCTCAGATATTGACACATGGTGGGCTCTGATTGATTACGTGGTCACAAAGTTTGTGTAGTGATTGCAACTTTGTGTTCCATGCAGACCCATTAAATTTCTCAAATTCATTTTATACCATCCATGAATTTGCATTTTTCATGTGCATCAATAGAGTGGGCATGGTTAAATAATATATTAAAAATACTTTTCGCAAATAATTTTAATAAACTGGAGGTCACCAATGAGACAAGTGGCATCTATCTAATGGCCACGAAGTCCATTACATAATCATTCAAAATATGTGGCCAAGGAGATAGGGACATGGCAGTTGCACAACAATCACGGAGCACTGAGATCAAAATTCATACTTCATAGATTAAATAAGTTAGTCAGATCATCTTTGACCTTAGATAAGATCACATCTCTGAGATCAATATTTAAAATGCCAACATTAGCTTAAACTACAGTATAAAGTATAGGGGCCTCAAACTTAAAAAATATAAAAGTTCTATAAATATGTACTAAACCTTAGGCTTAAATAAATCAAAATATTTACGGCGTACTTAAGTTATAGAGGTTAAAGTCAATGTTAAGCTTTAGGCAATTAATCAAAGTGGTTGATAAATTAAACCAAAACATAGACTATAACCATGCGAACTAAGTTTGGAATGTACTCTGAAAATGGAAGCAACTTCGTTTACAAATCGAGATAAGAGTAATTTTATGAATAAAATTTCTCGCTTTTTCTAAATTAAACCAAAACATAGACTATAACCATGCGAACTAAGTTTGGAATGTACTCTGAAAATGGAAGCAACTTCGTTTACAAATCGAGATAAGAGTAATTTTATGAATAAAATTTCTCACTTTTTCCAAAAGAGGATCCATCTGTCTTTTGGAGAAATGGGGACGTGTTTGTGGTAGCAAAGGCATATAAGGCCTTAGATCTTTGTGAGCAAAACATTCAAACAATGGCTATTTTGCACCCTATCTAAAGAGTATGAATAGTGACTTAGTAGAATTTCTATGGAGATAATAGAGGCTCTCATAAAATGTGCTTGATTATAGAGACATTGTCATTCACTAAAAACATATTTATGTTTTAAAATGCCATTTGTTCAATGCTAAAAAATCAAAACAATCTCATGCGTTGAGGTTGTTATAAATAAGGTTAACACATCTGATGACTTGATTGCACATCACTAAGTTCACATTTAACACTGGGGTTATGTTTGAGGCAAAAGAGATAGTGGGTCCACCACATCCACTTGGCCACTTTGGCCAATAAAAATTAACTTAGGCCCTCTGAGTAAGTCTATGTATGCTTCACCAAATTTGCAAATCAAAACTACTTTTTGGATACATCTCTAAACAGCTATCAAAGCTCTTTCACTCTAAATATTCCTCTAAGAAACAAAAGCCAAAATTTCACTACAACTCTTGTTACATATATAATTGGGGTTGGTGCAATTGTATAATAATATAATGTATTTATATGACTTCAAAAGTTTGCCACATCCTTGTGTGTGTGTGTGTGTGTTTGTATACGACTATAACAATAATTATATGGATTCGCAAAAGTTTGTTTCATATAATAACCACACAATGGAGTGGTCATATTATATATATGTAAACACGTGGCCTCAAACCATAATATTACAATAAAATCTTATGCAATCTCTCTACAAATGTCTTCCCTTATATAGATTAAAACACATAATAAAATGTGTCCATACGAAGTTCACAAGTGGAACAATACTGCATTCGAGGTAATACACATGGACACCATAATATATAGACTTGTTTGTGTTATCTCTTAATATAATTAATCTGATCAACCACACTATATGTATGCAAAGGGAAATGCAACTGATCTATAAATCAAGCATAGCTCATAGAAGATAAATCTTACTTACACTTTTGATTGTTGATATATTAGATATTCAAGGTCATGACCAAGATGGATCCACTAACCTAGCCAATGGATCTCTCACCACAATAAAATCACGAGGGTGGGTTCCAAAGCCTCCAATCAAGCAAAACTATGCAATAACCCTAACTAGGTCTTATGTTTTCATATTCATTAGTCATAAATGACAAAATCAAAGTAAAAAACTAATCTAGTGTTCACCAAAGCTTATGCTACAAAGTGGGGGTAAAAAACATAAAAAGTAAACATGCTTAGAAGGTGATTCGTAAATAGGTAGATTTCCTACTTTGAACTTTGAAAATTTTACTTATTGGATCCTTATAGGCAGATTAGTTTTAATGCCAAAATTCAACTCCATAAATATAATCAATTGAAAATAATGCAATGCAAGTAATAATGAGCACACAAGTTTAACAGAGTTTGGCAGATGCCTACATCTTTGAATTCTCTAAACAACAAACCGATTCATTATAAAAATCCATTTGCAAGTACAAATTTAAAACTTACAAAACTATAATGAATTTGTCACGAACTCAAGTGCCAATTGATCCTATAAAGACCCAAACTAATCTTGAAAGGCTTACACAATTTTCTAGCATGACCTCCATGCTTCACACCTTCTTGTTGACTTCTCTTTTGTTGCACTACCTCCAAGAGCCTCTACACAGAGCTAAGTTGGAATAGGCATCAGTCGTCGGTGCTGTAAAATGATCCTTCTCCATGACCTCATAATAGTATTAAACCCTCCAATAGAGTTATTATTACAATACTAGGATTAATAACACCCTACGAATAATAGAGAATCGAAGCTTTCATAGACCCGTATAATGCTCCTTTAGTGCTCCAAAAAAAAACCTCTACTCTTTTCCCAAGTTTCGATTAATAAACACCAAAATTAGGCTTTATAAAAATTTACAAAGCAATAATAATAGTAAGAAAAATGTAAATGCCTTTTAGTACACTTGGAATGCCTTCACAATCTCGCTTAAGACTTGTAAATTCAAATTAAACTCGAATGCCTTTGCATGAATTAGGCATGAGTGTGAATTCTGAGAATTTCAATCAAGTTTTGTTTCCTCAGATGAACCTCTACCCCCTTTATATACTTGTGGAGGGTCCAATTTTTGAGGCTTGGATAGTAATTCCTTTACAATGTTTTATGGGATTCAACATTATCCCCCCACTTATCCCATATACAAAAGATTCACCATTATCTATGCCTTCAAATAAGGCTCATACATGGGATGGAGGGAAACAATAATTTATTTATTTATTTATTTAAACGCTTCACATTTTGAGTAGTCTATGCCATGTGTCATCTAAAAATTTGTCCACATGTCCCATGCTAATTTGTCCATGTGTCAGCATTTAATTCATCCATGTTGCCATGTCATCACTTTTATCAGGGTTGACCACAATTTTGACTAGTCATAACTTTTGCATACGACCTTAGAATTGGTATGTTCAAAATGCATCAAATTTTTTGTGATGAGTTATACACCATAGAACTAGTTTAAAAACATTCCAAGACCATCAATTTTTTTAGTTTGACCAGCTTTGACTGTCTATTGACCAAACTTTGACCAATGATAACTGAAGCATACGATGTCTATTTTTGCATTCCAATAGTTTTCAAAAAGCTCTTGATGAGCTCTACATAATGGACCATGTTTAAACAAAACCATAAAACATCTAAAAATATCCTTTGGATCATGCCTCCCCACTGAGAAGGATTTTGTTCCACCAAAAGTTGAAACATTCATTTTATTAGTACTAGATTTGGTTATTTGCAATGCCTTATAAAGATATTTGCAATAGACTTTGTGGCCTATGAAATTATTATTCCAATATGGGCAGGCTATGTCATCCCTTGTTTATAAAGAATCACCAATTCACTGTAAACACAACATCACACAAAATGATATGTTTGAAAAAGACATCTTAATGTCAAAGAGACGAGTGTCTAACTGATTCAATGATATTCGAGTGAATAAGCTATCATGTATGGCGTGGGGATAGCAAAATTTGTCTGTAACTAGTATTCTCAAAATAGTTAACTGCTTGTAACTGCAAAATATCACCTAGTATAACTGTAGACAAAATGTTTCCCATGTATGGGTCTTGAACTACATCCTACACATTCTATCATTAGATGCAATTTTATAACTACTTCAATTGTAAGTATCAAGTAGGTATAGTGAACATATCCCAAACAACCTGTGTATATTATTGTCAACATCACAATGGAGTTAATTAAAATGTGAGAAAAACCAAGCATGGTAAACTTGTCACAAGATTCTCCTCATATGGTTATTCCAAAAATATTCAAAGATAAAACACAGGCTAATTTTCCTTTCATCAATCATCAAAAATTCCAAAGATGCTTTGAAAAATTTGCATGCTAATCTACAATTATAGCTATGCAAACATAAAACTGAGAAACTTGTTACCAACCCATTTTATTAGATTATCCTATTTAGGTGGTTTTATTTCCTTAGTAAATCCCTGGGTTGACTCGTCAGCTGGTGGTGGATTAAGAACTTCATTTACCTTTGTAACAGGTTTGTATTCCATCTTCATCTTACTATTTTGAGATGGATGATGTCTCCAACACTGCTCAACCCAATGCCCATTCACATGACAATGAGTACAAAAGTTCTTCTTGGCCTGTTTTTTGGATGAGGAATCACATTTTCCATTTCTTGCCTCTAAACAATGAGATTGGTCTTTATTACCTGCCTTGTTTTTGATGAGAGGCATCAACTTCTTCATTAATGACCTCTTTCAACAACTTGCAACATAATGGTTACTTACCCCACAAAAAGTGTAAGGAAAAGCATGCCATATTTTTTGTATATCATATCCATATTTTTAATATTGAAAGAGAGGATTAAAATTTTTGTAATTTACATAGTTCTATCTAGTGATATGTTGAGTATAAGAACAAGGAGGTAAAATTTCATTACCTCTTTTGGTCATTTGTCTACACCTTTCATCATCTTGTTGTGATGACTCGTTCCTCTGTATGGAGGAATTATGTTGTACTAGTGGCATAAGCACTTGGATGTTGAAAGCTTGTCTTCCTTTGGCATATTTGGAGCTCTCTCTAATTTCCATCTGCTCATTAGCATAACCCAAACTTGCAAAATGAGGATGATCCTCAACTTGTAATGGGTTAGTAATACCTTGGCTATTCTTCCCAAGACCTCTTATGTCAAAACCCATTTTAAACAATAGTTTTGAGCCAATACCTTTGATGTGTTTCTCAAAATCGCCAAAAATTGCATCAAAAACTAATTGGGAGGAAGTGCTACATGGTGAATTTACAGTGCAATCATTCGTCATGGTTTTTGCATCCACGATGGAAGGTAACTCCTATTCATGACTCTACAATTGTGCCAAGAGCTCATCCTTGGTTTGCAAATCAAATTTCAAGCATTCAAACTTCTCTTCTAAGGAGTGAAACTTGGATCTCAGGAAAGTATTCTCATCCTGGATCTATCGATTGAACACTTTGAGCTCTTCAAGCCTTTCACATTTTAAGGCTTTACCCATGGTTTTTTGCTCCTATAAACAACTTATATCTCCAACAACTGCACACTACACTAGATGATTAAACAAGTCTAGAATTTTTGCAAGTAATTAAAACTTATGTCAATAGGCTATGTAATTAGAATCAAATATTGCATTCAAACTACTATGATACCATAATGATCTATAAGCAGGTAGATTTGTTACTCTAAAAATTTTACTCATTGGATCCTTATAGGCAGATTAGTTTTAATGTCAAAACTCAACTCCAAAAATATAATCAACTAAAAATAATGTAATACAAATAATAATGAACACTATACACAAGTTGATAACAAAATTCGACAGATGCCTACATCTTTGGGTTCTCTATTTAATAACTGATTCATTATAAAAATCTATTGGCAAGTACAAATTTAAAACTTACAAAACTATAATAAATCCATCATCAACTCAAGTGTCAATCGGTCCTGTAGAGACCTAAACTAGTCTTGAAAGGCTTGCACAATGTTTGGGCATGGCCTCCTTGCTTCACATCTCCATGTTGACTTCTCCTCTACTGTACAACCTCCAAGAGCCTCTACACAAACTAAGTCGAAATAGGCGTCAGTCGTCATCTCTATAAAATGATCCTTCTCTATGGCCTCCAAGTAGTGCTAACTCTTCCAATAGAGATATTATTAAAATTCTCAGATTAATAACACCCTGTGAATAATAGAGAATCAATTCTTATGTAGACCCATACAATGCTCCTCCAGTGCTCCAAAAAAAACCCTGTGCTATTTTCCTGAGCTTCGAGTAATAAACATCAGAGTTAGGATTTATAAGCCTTTACAAAGCAATAATAAAAGTAAGAAACATCTAAATGTCTTTTAATACACTTATAATGCCTTCACAATCTCGCTTAAGGCTTGCAAATTCAAATTAAGCTCGAATGCCTTTGCATGAATTAGGCTTGAGTGGTATGAGTGTGAATTCCTAAAATTTCAATCAAGTTCTGATTCCTCAAATGAACCTCCACCCCCTTTATATACTTGTGGAGGGTTCACTTTTTGAGGTTTGGATAGTAATCCCTTTACAATATTCATGGGGTTTAACATTATCCCCCCACTTATCCCATATATATGGGATTCACCATTATCTATGCCTTTAAATAAGGCTCATATGTGGGATGGAGGGAAATAATAATTTATTTATTTATTTAAATGCTCCACATTTTGACTAATTTATGCCATGTGTCACATATAAATTTGTCCACATGTCCCAAGATAATTTGTCCATGTGCCAGCATTTAATTGGTCCATATTGCCATGCCATCACTTTTACCAGGTTTGACCATAACTTTCACCTACGAACTCAAAATTGGTTCATTCAAAATGCATCTAAAAGATTGTGATGAGTTCTATGCCATGGAACTAATTTAAAAACATTCCAATATCATAATTTTTTCTAGTTTGACCAGCTTTGATTATCTATTGACTAAACTTTGACCAATGATAGTTGGAGCATACGATGTCAATTTTTTGCATTCCAATAGTTGTCAGAGTGATCTTGATGAGCTCTACACTATGAACCATGTTTAAATAAAATCAATGAACATCTAAAAAAATCCTCTAGATCATGACATATACTACGTCAATGTATATAAAATCATAATACATGTGAAATAAGTATAAATACAAATCTATCTACTCTTACAAAGGACGAACAAAGTTGAGAATACTTATCTTTGAAGACAAACCAGTCGAGCCTCGATATCTTTTTTGGCCAAAGTGTTTCTCAAGAGGTTGTTGTGGTATGTAAGGATGGTAAGGATAAATCAACTCTAGGCTACACAACTTATCTATGCATCTAAAAGACTTATCCACAAGACAAGATCCATATCTCCAAAGAAAATATGGAACCCTAAGCTATGTTTCTCAAGTAAAATGGTGGATAAGCAGATGCACTATATATATATATATACATACATATATATATATATATATATATATATATATATATATATATATATATATATATATATATATATATGTATATATATATGTATATATGTATATATGTATATATGTATATATGTATGTATATATATATATGTATGTATATATGTATGTATATATATATATATATATATATATATATATATGTATATATATATATCTATATATATATATATGTATATATATATATGTATGTATATATATATATATGTATATATATATATATGTATATGTATATGTATATGTATATGTATATGTGTGTGTGTGTATATATATCTTCTTATTTTCCTTCTTTATAAATGATGAAATGAATGTGTATATATAGTTGAATCGAACCCTAGTCTTTTTTGAAATTTTAGCCGATAGGGTTAGCCCAATCGAATCTATTTTTTTATTTAACAAAATCAAATTAGGCCCTAGTGTAGGTTGGCTAGGGACTGACCTAGACACGAAATGATTTTTATCAATTAGAGTATAGGGTTGATGGGGCTGACATTGTATCATAAACCATCAAAAAGGGTTTTAGGCTAGAAAAGGGCTAATGAAGGTAGGAAATGACAAGAGGAGGGTGAAAGAGAAGATTCAAAGCTTAGGAGAATGTTTTTAAGAGATGGTTGTATAGATATAAAGTGGTAGTATAGGGATAATAATCTTGCAAAGCACCAAAAATCAACTCTAGGCTACACAACTTATCTATGCATCTAAAAGACTTCTCCATAAGACAAGATCCATATCTCCAAAGAAAATATGGAACCCTAAGCTATGTTTCTCAAGTAAAATGGTGGATAAGCAGATGCATTATACACACACACACACACACACACACATAAAATCTTCTTATTTTCCTTCTTTATAAATGATGAAATGAATTTGTAAATATAGTTGAATCTAACCCTAGTCCTTTTTGAAAGTTTAGCCGATAGGGTCAGCCCAATTGAATCTGTTTTGTTATTTAACAAAATCAAATTAGGCCCTAGTGTAGGTTGGCTAGGGACTGACCTAGACACTAAATTATTTTTATCAATTAGAGTACAGGGTTGATGGGGCGGACATTGTATCATAAACCATCAAAAAGGCTTTTAGGCTAGAAAAGGGCTAATGAAGGCAGGAAATGACAAGAGGAGGGTGAAAGAGAAGATTCAAAGCTTAGGAGAATGTTTTTAAGAGATGGTTGTATAGATAGAAAGTGGTAGTATAGGGATAATAATCTTGCAAAGCACCAATGGTCTTTGCACCCATTTTCCTATGCACCTCTTAAGGCATGCATTCAGAGAGATTATGACTTGATGGGTTCTTGCAAAATAAAAAGTATCAATAATTTATAAAATTTTGAAAATATTGTGTGTATACATATGCCCCACTCAAAGCTCATCACATGTCACTCAAATGTAATAGGGAATGGTGCTTCGAGAAAGAATATAGCAACACATAATGTTGAAGCTAAATAAATTACAACAACAAGAAAACATGATAAATGAAATGATTGAATTGAAAAACACCTACCTTTATTTACCTTAGTGTTGTAAATAAAGAATGAGATGTGAGAAATGTGAATGTGTCCAATGTAGGGAATAACAAGCAAACCCATAGATATTAGCATAAAATAAAAAAATAAACAATTTTTTTTATAAAATATACATGTAATAGGTGAAAATATTCTCTACAATATCAAGATTCTAAAACATTTTATGGTTTAGGAAAAGAGCTAGTAGAAACAAAGATATGATCAAAATATGAAAAATGGCAGTAAATATTTGAAAGGTAAATAATTTTGAATAGTAAATATAAAATATGGTGAAAAATAATTCATTTGTTATTTCTACTATTTTGAGAAAGCTAGTGTGAGATCAGGGAGCCATTATGGTGAGGAGATGACAATTGAGATGGGGAGGATGCATAGCGGTTGTAACAAGTGCAACATAGGTAAGCAACTAAGAATTTAAAATTTTTGAGTATTTTTATTTGAAATTAAGCTAAAAATATAAAATTGACTGGTAGGAAAAATATAGACACTAGAATGAACCCTTGAAAATTTTTAGGTGAACTAGGGGTAAAATAGGGTATTGGGTAGGAAGAAGTCAGACCAATAAATGCCTAAGGCATTTATGGTAAATGGTAAAAAAGTCATTGTTGTCAAAGAACAAAGTTGATGAGGTTGACTCATTCTATAAGGTGAGCCAAAAAGATAGGGTCAACTGCATAACAATGGGTTGATTTAGTATGATAATAAGTGGATGACTGCATAGCAGTAGATTGACTTAATTGGTAAGGGGAACAAAGTCAACTACGTATGACAAGACCAACTTAGTTCATTGGATAGGGTTGATTTAGTATCATAAAAGGAGGTCGATTGTGTATGACAGGGCCGATATAGTATCACAAAGCAATAAGATGGCCAATGTAGTATTGAATAGGTTGATCTAATTGAAAATGATAAAGGTCGATTTAGTATTACAAATAAGAATCAGGGTTGATTTAGTATTAAATGGCTCAATTTTATATAAAATTGATAAACTAAATCAAACCATTTGACTTAAGTGACTAATTTATAATTTGTAAGAATGTATTTCAATTATTTATGACATGGAGATATGTACATCCTTCATTGATTGATATTTTACAGAGACTGTGGAGTTATTAGCACTTGATAGATGTGTCTTGGATTCTAGACCTGTTGGATCGACTGATTGATGTGGATAGAGCACAACTGGTTACACTAGGCTTTGGAGGTATCATGGAGATGAGGTAGATCCTACTTAATGTTGATCTTCTTATATGTTCCTTGGAGCATGGAAATGATTGACCATCACTTTTCGATGGTTGGTGGATGGGGATACTATTGAGGTGGGTATCACGTTAGAGGATGTCCATGCTTTATTGGAATTGATAATAAGAGGGACACCTATGATCACTACGACACCAGATGATTAGGAGGAGAGGTGAGCACTAGACTGATGGGTGACATGCTCAGATAGGATATACCCTAGATTGAGGGTGAATTTATTTGATGTATATATTTTGGATTTACAAAAGGTCATGGTAGGATTTGTGACAACATGAGTGTCATGTCACAATTTAAATGATAAGGTACTGCTATACATGATAGGCTTGTGTCAGTCCATATTAGATCAAGGAGCACTTTATGACTTTGGGGTTATCATCTGGGTCTAGCTCATGCATGATATATACAGGATGATGTCTAGAGGGTAGAAGACCATGGGGCATATTATTTTATCGAGTGTCTACATATATGAGAGGTTCCCCATGTATCAACCAACTGGGTTACCCCATGTGGTCAATGATATGTTACCTTAGGTCATGAAATGGAGGTAGGACCATATAACTAGAGGCATGACATATATGATAGCATTATAGGCTATCATACAAGAGGAGATCATATGGTAACCCTACAAGCACATTACTATTGTAAGGCCTAATTGGTCGAATATTACAATAGATTTGGTACGAGTGTAGATCACATGCCACTATACCTCATGGGTAGAGCCACATCTAGTGGCACGCTTGTAAGGGTAGTTCAAACTCCCACACCTAGCAGTCCCTCTAATAGTGCCTACTTGTTGGGCATGACATGTTATAAATCCAAGGGGGAGAGGAGGAGGAGTACCGATGGAGATACCTATGATTAGGCCATGACATGCTAGACCATAAATTGGTCGAGCATGACAATAGGCATTAGTGAGAGGAGATGAGATGGATATCAATACATGCCCATAGTAGCAACAGTAGTAACTACCCTAGCCACATCGAAGATGGAGGCACCACTGGTAAGAGTATGCACAAGCAAGGGATAAAACACATGAGGACCTAGTAGTCACCTTAGTACATGGCTAGTTTATAGAGGCACCTCTCAGGAGAGGAGCATGGCATGCTCAAGTGGTACCTCCTAGTTTTGTATTTTTGTAGAGGTGATCTACAGAGGAAACACTTGATGGTTGAGCATGTTAGACCCCAAATTTTGATTAAATATTTTATAAGTTTGGCATAGAATTAGCATGGTGTAAAAGGAGAATAACACATAAAGACTATGGTGTGGAATTAGACTGAAGCAGAAGGACCATGGTACGTAAAGACAAGGGCATGAAAGCACCAACACAAGAAGACTTGGTTAAAAATAGCATATAACTACAAGGAACTCAAGAGCATATGACGTATAACAAAAACAAAATACTTGGGGAGTTCATGGGAAGTGGGAGATGGTTGGGGATTGATTATCGAGGGCCATCCAGACCTTATCCATCATGATTTTGCACCAGCCCATAAAGAGGTAAACACATGGTAGCAAGGATCTATCATATAATAAGTGTATAGGGGGTGCAAAGGCCTAGTTCCTTATGAGAAAATAATTGATAGACTACCAAGACTCTTAGTCCAAAAAGAGTTCATTGGCCATTCACTCATGTCATTGATTATGTAACTACTGGGTCAGGCAAAAACAAGTATAAATATCCTTGTATAAAATCATTGTAAGTGATGGATTGGATATTATTTTGTTGACGTATAATATAGAGTTATGGATATTAAAATTGGTTTTGATGTTCATGTTCCAATTAATTAATAGTTATGCATATTTTGGTAGAACTGCATTGAGTACTTGCAAGTGTAACTTATTATGAGATTTATGTAACTTTTACTTTTAGAATTTGAGTAAAATTTTTTGAACTCCATGGCATTTATCTGCGTAGTTATGGTTGTTTAGCTTAATGAGACAAGGACCAAAGTAGTGTATTTATTTTTATGTGTAACTTCTAATTAGACATAAGTTCAAAATCAAGCATATGATTAATAAATTACTGTGCAACATAACACATGGGAACCGGTCACTTGCTATGCACTTTGGGTGAGCACGCAATACCACAATCTTGTGTGAAGGGCTAACACACTAGCTCATTAGGAATACACTTTAACACTTGAAAAATGTTATTAAAGATTAAAAACTCAACATTTTGGTTATGTTGTCCAGACCTGTAGCACTTGATGCACAATAATGGAATATGCTTGAATGTATCACCCTTGAAGGTATTGAACAATGGATTACTGGGGTCGAGGATAGTTTTACGATTCTTTATTTTGAACTAGGAGTTTCTATTTGTCATTGGGTGGAACAAAATCTCTATAGTGCATTATATGAAACTTTCGTTGTTGAAATCCATATTTATTTGCATGCCTAGCTATCTACTTATGCTCAAGATCAATCACAAAACTTTGGGAGAAGAAAATCTTAGATGTTAGAATGATAAAGAGCTTTAACACAACTAGGAACATCATGGACACAAGTTGTTAATATTTTGTGGAGAGGAGTGTTGAATAACTACATTCTAGAGTATGTTGTAACCACTTACTCCTATCCTAAATAAGCTAAGTTACTTAGAGAACCGTATGGTTGGCATATTAGACATTTCCCATTAGAAGTCAAGAAGTTGTTCATTGAATGTGCACTTGAAACTCTACCAATGGAGAGCTAAATTCATCTTTGCATGAGTCACACATTTAGAAGGGGAATAAATAAGTTTTGGTAAAAAAAATCAGGTTTAGAATGGTAGTTGATGAAGCTAGGTAGAGGATCATAGGAATTAGTGATGTGGGAAGGGACCAGGAGAACTCAGGTAGTGCTACTAGCATCTATAAGGAAGTGAAAACAATCAAAGAGGACTCCATCACTTTCAAATCATGACACATGCCACTTTTATCATATGAAGAAGAGACTAGCCAGACATCAAAAAAAGAAGAACCAATTTTGAACCAACCAAGCTTCCCGATCACAATGCACACTCATGATTTTGAATTAGACAAATTATGTATACATAGTTGGGATACAAATAGTGTGGAATCAGAAACTGATCCTATAAGGGGCATTGTAGTTGAGCCAATTGTAACTCATATGGAATTAACACTTTAATTCCCTCTTTAAGGGAATTTCATGGCTCAACTTGGGATGCCTAACAGACCTGACATTCATAGTGGATAGAGTACAGACCCAAATCTTATTAATCAACTAGCTTTTGCATCTCATAACATGGGTGTTGATGTTGGAGGCACTAAAGGTATACTAGGAAGTGGCACAGGAGGAAGTGGTGGACTTATTGCTTGTGGGATAGGATATGGGGGTTCTCAACAACCACCAGTGCAAGCACCTCAATTGCCAATAGTATATTATGAAACGATGCTCCACCTACCTAAATATTGAGGCATGGAAAATGTTGTAAAACATGTCTATAAGTGCAAACTTTTTTAGAGGGCACAAGGCATCACTTCTTCTAAACGAAAGGCCACACAATTCGTGACTACACTTTTGGAGAGAGTGCACAAGTGGTATAGAAAGTTTGACCCTCAATAAGCAGTAGTTGACTATGATCAGATCAAAATAACATTCCTTTAGGAATTTGACATTCTTGAATTTGAGCAGCAAAGTATTGCCGCACTAAAAGATATAAATCAAGAGCTCACTAAAAGTGTATTGGAATATGATGCACGATTCAAAACACTTCTGTCAAAGTTTTCATTTAAAATCAATTCTTCTCAGCATGCACAATGTTTCATGGGAGGTTTGTTTATTCCCTTTTGATGAACACTGTCCTAGAAGACCTTCACTAGCATGTGCAAAGCTCTAGAAGCCACCCTTCGTGCTGAAGCTATTGGTATTATTAACATTAGGATTAGTCCTTTCATGGAAGCCAAAATAGATTCAATGGAATCATAACTCAAAAAAATAACTATAAATAATGCATATGATACTTGTAATGGTATTTGGTGCATCGATTATGAATCTAAAGGACATAACTGAAGTAATTGCCTGCATAAAAACATTCACTTTGTATTGAAGCAGTCATGTGAAATTTTCCATGAAGAACATGATGTACACTTGTGTCCTCTCTTAGAGTGAGCTACACATTTGAAGGTGTTTTAATATTGTAAAATATGTCATGCCTACACCCATGACACAAATTATTATCAACTAATTAGTGATATCCATGAAGCACACATGTACAATATGCACCAAACCTATGTGTCTAACAATCAAGATAATGGTGGCTTTTGCGGTTGAGGTAGAGGATGAGGATGAGGAGGTGGTCATTTCCCACCAAGAACATGTTATAAGTGTGGATCCCCAGACCAATATCAAAGGGATTGTCTAGTTTACCCGTGTTCTTTTTGTAAAAATGACCATCGATTAGAAGAATGTCATAAATTATACACAACCATCACTAAGGAAAGAAATGCAAAAGGTGCAAGTATGATTCACATTAAGAAACCACATTGGTTCCCATGCTCAAGCACCCTAATAACTCTACAGGTGAAAATTACCACACATAGAAGAGGATAATCTTAGTCTACATCTACTCCTATCGATAAAATACAGTGTGAAGAGCCTCATGGAAGGAAGTACCCTAATGCCTAACAAAAAAAGGATGTACTCTAAAATAATATGATGCTGGTATGAGAACTAAAAGGATAAATTTAGTTCCTTAAGGACCAAGAAGCAACACAACGCGCTGATATGCAAAAGGCAACATAGCCTCAAAATGTGGCATGAGATGATTTTCAAGAGCTTTGCAAATGTATGTTGGATGAAGACATTATCCCGCAACTGAGTATTTAGCTTAAAAGTCATTGCTCAACCTAAAATGACTTGATAAACTAAGGATCATCATTTAAATCATGCTTGATGGTAATATACCCCTATTCCTCCAAGCCCTCTAGAATATAAGGAAATACTGGTAAATGTTGCCATTGATGGTTGGGTGATTTGAGACATTTTAATTGACACTAGCACATAGGTTAACATCCTCACCAATGATGCATGGCCCAAAATGACTAGTCTAGCATTAAAACCATTATCACATGTATTTTTATGGCTAATAAAACTTGTGCTCTACTGATTGGTGTCCTTAAGAATGAAATGGTGGATATCCTTAGAGTACATTTCAAAGCTAACTTTGAAGTTCTCAAGTTAGTAGAGGTCAATGAATTTATAGATCTATTAGGGTGACCTTGGTGTTACAAAAATAATGTAGACTTAAGTTTCAAAAAGTGCTACATTAATTTTGAGAATACTGATCAATGTGTTGTGATTCCATTAGGTCAAGCACATGGGCCTCCATACGTAAAACTTGTTAATATGGAAGAATATATTAGCCACATCTACAATGTCACAACCAAAGATGGTAAGAAACATGATCCTACTCCTGATGGCATCCTATGATGGATGGACACTCAGTCCCTTTCTAATACCACAATCAATGCTTGTAATTATTGGGCCCATGGTGACTATGACCTTATTGGAAGAGTGTGTAGTGCCATTGGTAGTCAGGAGAACATTCCATGATAATATCATAAATACCATAGGTTCATTCATCTTCTTACCATCCAAGTCATAAGGGGAACAATGATTAATGCACCATTAAAAAGAATTGATGAATCCCCTTGGTTTCATGGATAAATAAAAGTCTATGACTTTGTCCAATGCCTTGAAGAATTTTATAACTCTAACAATGATTATATACAATTCTTGGTTCACCTATTTGATGGTATAACTACAATATGGTGGTGAACCCATAATGAGTGACTTATCTAGTGGAATGAAGTATATTATACTTTGCATCATCGGTTCCATCATGACAACTGAGTCAGGATAACAATCAACTATAGTAGAGTACAAGCACCAAAACCCTATATAAAGGTTAATGAGTCAATGTGGAGTGCTGAAGAGTATTACTTATCAGAGTACCTATGGTTACATACTTTTTATGGAAGTTTAGGAACTTGGGCGAGAGCATGGTATGTTCATGAAGAGCGATATATGGGTACTCAATTTTGTCATCTATTGAAATAAAACATGAACTGGCATTATCTTATTCCTCTCCGAGAATGGATTTGTGCCTTGTTCTCTAGGACATGCGTGAAGCCATTATTGGTGACCATAGTTTCATTAAAGATCACCTAAGATATATCCATAATGTCCTACAAGAAGGTCTATTTCTCTTTAATGAACCCTGCATAATTTGTTCTCGTGTCAGAACTAGTCTTTGATCAGGATCGACATTAATAGATATGCCAAGATAAATAGAAACTAGTGTTTTAGGTAGATGAAGAAGAAGGATCTAACCCACCTGAATCTTTGGCAAATCATTTGTATGCCCCTATAGATTATGGCTCACGAGTCATTCAAGATACTAGTCTTAATACACACCACCCTTACTCTAGGCCAATTCAAACTATTCGACGCAACATTAGCACAGAAGAAAAACCAAAAATAACTATTGTAAGTAATTATTAGACTGACATAGAAGTTTCAAGTATATTTGAGTTATAAAAATAACACCAAGATGTCTTTCCAAGAAGCTATAGTGAGATGAAATGTGTTCATCCATCTCCAGGAAAAATGCATATTAAGTTGGTTGATGGCACTCGACTAGTCTGGGAAAGGCCATATAGGATGAATCCAAATCTATGATCACGCGTAAAGGAAAAAATTGATAGTATGTTGCACATTGGAGTAATCACCCCCATTGATGAATCTGAGTGGGTCAGTCCCATGGTGATAAGTATAAATAAAGATAGACACATTAAAATTTGTGTTAATTATCAGATACTTAATTCCTTTTACATTATTGATCCCTTCCCATACCATTCATAGAATAAATACTTGAAGGCGTCATTGGGTGTGAAATATATACTTTCATAGATGGATTTTTTGGGTACCATCAAGACCAAATAGCTGAGTAGGATTAACCACAAACTACATTTACCATTGAATGGGGATCCTTCGCATACATAATCATGCCTTTTGGGTTGAGAACACACCTGCTATGTTTTCACGTATAAACATTGAGGCCTTTAAATATTTCATCCATTTATTTATTCAAGTCTATTTGTATTACTAGACAATCTATGGCTTGGTCAAAGACCATTGCTCTAATCTACGGCTCATGCTTGAGCATTGTCGAGTCCTACAAATATCATTGAATCTAAAGAAATGTCTTTTTTCTATGCCTTTTAGTGTTCTTATAGGACATATTAGTTGTAAGGATGGACTTTTGGTAGACCTTGCAAAATTACCTATCATTCTTTGTCTCCCAATGCCCAAACTTTAACATGAAGTTCATGCCTTTATAGGACATACATGTTATTATAGGAAAAACAATCATGGATATGCAAAGATTGTCATGCCTCTAGAGAAACTCTTAAAACATAATGAGCTCTTCATCTAGACTTGCTCCTACCAAAAAGCCTTTGAGGCCTTAAAAGACAAGTTGGCTAAAAATCTAATCCTTCAGTTCCCTGATTGCACAAGACCATTCCATGTTCATGTTGATGCTTATAGAATGGTAGTTGGTACCAATTTTTTCACAACTAGGTGAAGGTCACCTTGATCACCCTATACATTTTTCTAGTAGTAAATTTACTCCATCTAAGTATAATTACACCACCATAGAGCGTGAAGAAGTATCTAGTCAATAAACCTATGTTACATGAACACATCTACCACTAGATAGTGTTGTTTCAAGAATTTTAATTCTTTGTCATCGTTAAACAAGGAAAAACTAAATTTGGCCTTAACCATCTTTCTCATATTGATTATGGAGAACCATCATGTGCTATCGAAGATGACTTACCTTATGTTAAATTATTTCATGTTTCTCATGTACCTAAGGAGTTAAAATATATTGCATATTTTCTAACTATTGGATTGACACCCAACTATCTAACTCCTTAGGCTAAGAAATAACTCATGGTTTGTGTTTCACCCTTTTAGCTCATAAGAGGGGACCTATACAAGCTTGGTCGAGAAAAAATTATTTAGTGTTGTGTCATGAAACATGAGCATTCTGAAGTACTCTAAGAAGTTCATGAAGGCATTATAGGTGGACACTATGCTAGAGAGGCTATTTACTGCATGCAAGGTTCTACCAGTTAGATTATGATGGCCTACCCTTTTTTAAGATGCCAAGATATATGTTAGTTAGGAAGTGTTACATTTGTCAGCACATAGGAAAACCAAATCACCGAAATGCTATGCCTTTGCATTCAATTCTATATCAACAACCATTTGAAAAGTGGGCCATTGATTTTGTTAGCCCCATCAATCTAGTAGGATGATGAACAGGTTCTCATTATATCATTACAACAACTAATTATCTTACGCACTATGCTGAAGTAATGCCAACAAGAGATTGCACTGCTGCTACTATTGTGCACTTTATTTGGGAACATATCATAACCCAGTTTGGATTCCCACTAAATTTTACTAGTGATCGCATTACCCATTTCCTCAATGAAACTATTCACATATTATTTGTTGAGTTCATGATTGCTCATCACAAAACAACACCATATCACCCACAAGCCAATGCATATGTAAAGACATTCAATAAAATCTTAGGCACAACACTGAATTTTTTTTTGTAATATTGGTTGAACTGATTGGGAGGATAGAGTATCTATGGTACTTTGGGCTTACCAAAAACTTATAAGTGACTAAACAAGAACACACCATTCAATTTGGTATATGATAAAGAGGCAGTTCTACCAGTTGAATTCTTGGTACCACCTCTTTGTATTGTGCACATTAGATAATTAGATGAGGATTCATCCTTGAAATCATACTTAGATACTTTGTTATAGCTAGATGAAGCTTGTTTCCTTGCTTATTAGAGTCAAGATGTGGAGAAACACAAACAAAAAGCATGGCATGATTGACACATCAAACATAAGACATTTACCCCTACAATGAAAGTCTTGCTTTATGACTCCAAGTTCATGTGACATTTGTGAAAGCTTCAAATTCAAAAAGATGGTCCTTTTGTATATCATATCATTTGACCTACTGGTGCTTATCGATTACAAAGGTTGGATGGCCAATTTCTTCTTGGATATTACAATGAAAGTCAGATACGACCGTATTTCACCTTTGAATAGTTTAGATTTTGTAATAATAAGGCTTATACCATTAGTCTAGGATTTATTGTTTTCAATAAAAGTGTTTCCTTTGTTGCACGTAACATTTCTTTAATATAAAATAATTTAAATTTCATACTTGTATTTTTGTGGAGGACCAAGACACAATTTTAGTGTGGGGTAAAAGTATCTATATTCATGTTTTAAGGTGCCAAGTTGTTTAAGGCATGCAAGATACTCAAGGCATGCAAGATAAATAGCCCTAGGATAAGATATTCTCGCTAAATAGTTTAAAATTTTGATAGTTGTCTTTCACTACAAAGAAAAGCACGGGACACAGTTGTCTTCCACTTCAAATAAAAGTGTGGGATAGGACATGTCATTAATGTGAAATAACTATTGGTTGTAATAAATGTGTCAACGTCATGACAATATAATATCATTAAATACATTTATGGTGAGAAGCGATGGTCAAAGAATGGTAGCCATTACTAGTGCGTTAATAATGAGAAGTGATGGATGAAAGGAAAGGGGTAGTAAATGTAGGTTAACCCCCTCAAGCCTATAAAAGAATAAGGAAACTCATTTTTACTTTTTACCTTTCTTCCATTTGTGTTTATAGAGCCGATGAATGAAGTAAACTAGAGTGATTCCAAAGTGAGTAAACAAACATCATAATTTTGCAAACAACTATTGAACCTAGAATCAAGCTATGTAATCATAGGGCTAGCTCTGAAACATGACCAAAATAGAGAGAACTAGTAGTTATAGGTTACAGAGGTAGGCATATACCATTAGAGGGTGATGAAGTAAGAAAAGTTAAAGTCATCGACACAATAATTACGTATTATTTTGGGAATGTTGGACGACCATGCCTCAACCTTCAAACTCCTCAAAGGGTGATGTGGCCTAAGAAGAAGGATTTAAAAACTGATCTGTTGCCAACAATACCAAAGGAAGAGGAATCACTTGGGGGGAATCAATAGTAATCAGGGAAGAGACACCTGAAGAATAAGCACACCACATGGAAGGAGAAGAGGTTAAGATGATGTGCCAAGAAAAAAATGCACAATCATTACCACCCCTACCATTAATGATAGATGAAATACAGTACCTACAGATGGTATTATGCACAAAAAATTGGGTATCAAAAGTACCCTCTTGCATAATTTTTGACTACAATCACCATCAACCTGGGAATGAAGTTGAGTTGCAAAACGGCTACCATGTTGAGCACCAGAACACCAAAAACTAATTGGTGTATGAAATCAATATTTTAAATACTTTGGACATTATAGGTTTGTTCCAATTGTTCAGCATTCCATAATTTGGAAAACCCATGGAAGCAGTCAAGTTTATACTCTTACACATCCATGAGGACTACCTCTACTTTATTGTGTGCAACATGAAAATTATGCCCAAGAGGATAAGTAAGGTGTTAGGGTCGTAGTGTTTCGAATGGATGTAGCATTTGACTTGGAGAAATTTGATGAGATCAAAAAGACAACCATGGTACTAATGTAGAAAAATTAGGGCCATGCCATGCATATCAAGAACATGTAGGATCCTACCCTGTAAGTGGCAGTGTGCATCATAATGACCAAGATGAACAACATCGATCATTAAAAAGAGGTAGATATGGCCCACCTCTACATCTCCCACCAAGTAATTGAGAGCTTGAATTATAATTGGGCTATGTACTTTGCCCACAAAATCATTGAGGATGTATGGAAGACCCATCAGATACCTGATCATAGGTTCTCATGGGGGGTTTTTTTAATTATTGATGGTGTTTGATGAGATCAATGTACCTAAATACACCATGGGAGAGCTGAAGTGGGCATACCTGCCTGAGCACAAGTCCTCTATTGAGCACTATAAGGCATTCATGTGCTCTAGGCACATCACACCCACCTACAAGAATAAGATGAAGTCTTGGTTTGATGGAATGAAAGAAGCATTTGGGAATGAATGGTGCATCCCAAAAGACTTGCCCACCTAGGTTGAAGAACAAGCTCAATTCATTGTGAAGCAAAATTTTTCTTTGGAACGCATCGAGATAGTCCCATCTAGAGAATGCTCTGCATGGTTGAATCTACCTTACGCTTTTTTGGTGTGGTACTTTATCAACTCAATGAATCACATTTTTGATGCACAACCTATCACCTTAGAGGCAGACAAAATCAACTTAGAGATTCACACTCTTTAAAATATGTACATCTATCCAGGTAAGAAGGCCTACAAAGAAAAGTGGGAAAATGACCAAACTCATATAAAGGTCAAATAAATAATGGTGGGAGAATAGGTGCATAATCTGTTTTACATGTTGTGACCTAGGAAGAAGACTTTAAAGGGCATAGAGCATGCATGAGAGAAACTCCCACCAGTACTTCAACTGGCAAAGAAGTAGGTTGGGCATGATTCTAGCATAGGTTCACAATAGGATCTTCCAAAATGGTAGAGGACTGCCTTGACATTGCCTTCTAGACCATCACCACCTATACCTTCTCCTTCAATACCTTATCCACCTAGACCTTCTCCACCCAGAGCTTCACCCCTGTAGGTTCCTCCACCCTGACTTTTACCTCTATAGGGTCTTTCACCCCCACCTTCACCTCCATAGGCTCCTCCACCCCTACCTTCACCACCACCACCTCAAAGCACTTCACAGGCCTCTCGACCAAGGTTATCACCATCATGAACCATTCCATAAAGTGTACCAAAGAAAAAACTAGTGCAAAAAAACCCTACAAGCCAAAAAGAAAGGGTCAAGGAATCTAATTCTGAGAAGACACCCTTCCTAGTGTGAGAGGAGGAGACCGCCTTTAAAGACTCACCATTGGACATTGGGGGTCTATTTGGTGAAGAGGGGGATGGTGATGATACTCAGTAAGTGAGTGGAGTGGCTATTGTTAGCTCTTATTTAGTTGTTGATATAGAGGTTGAGATTTTAGATTACAACCCAAACAAAGGCAAGGAGCTTGTCGGGTTTGAGGGAGAACTAACTTTAATTGATGCATCTACCTATATGTGTGCTCAATATTAAATGAGCATCCTCGATAGGATGTTTTACTTATGGCCACACTTCCTCCCCCAAGATGCAACCATTGATACAAGGCGACAAATGTCCTTATTATTATACATGTATAATGAAGAGCTCCACTTTGATCTCCCTCTAGATAGCCTCATTGTAGGTCCTAAAGATCCAGCGCTACCAACCCCACTATAGGTTGATCCCTAGAAGATCACCCCTCTACAAGCCAACACTTCATTTTTGAAGATGGCTTTTGAAGTCACAAACCAAAACATACTTTCAGACTCTGACACGTGATGTAGAGAAGAAACATGGCTAGGTATTGGCTATGTATGAAAAAGAGGTTACAGCTTGGAAGGCACTCGTAGAAGAAGTGTTTGTATTGAAACATCAAATAAAGGAGGCCATAGAGGCCAAGGTAAAAACTTTAAATTTGTGTAAGTCAATTTTGGGCCAAGAGCCAACATTAGTGGATGGAGTGCCTCTAGATGGGGATGCCATAAATAAATTGGAGACCTTAGTGAATCTCCTTTTGAAGCATTACAAAGAACAACCTACATTGAGGAATGAAGTACTAGTGTTAACAGAGCAATTTATTGAGGCTGTAGAGGTGTGTAAGCACACCCTTGAAAGAGTCAGGGAAGTAATCCCCATATTGGATGGGATTTTTGAGAGGTTGTCATGACTCGATAAAATCTTGGAGGCTTGGTTCCATGAAAAAGAATTCTAAAGGTAACATATGGTAGATATTTACCTCTTAATAAAGGATCGCACGAAGCATGCAAAGGCATTTAAGGATGTTGAATCTATGGAAGAGAAAATGAATGCACATCAACAATAACTGAATGCCAATTTTGTAACTCTCTAAGGATAGGTTGTCAATGAAGTCTAAACATTGGAATAATTTTAGAAGGATGCCAACACATCCCTAGATGAATTGGTTAAGAAGGCCAATGATAATTTTGACCAACCTGAGAGGATGAAGAAATCAAAGGTGACTATTGAAGAAATAATGATAAAGCTGCTCGACACATTGTCACATTAGGACAATATCAAGAAATATATTGAACAAATGGGGCCTAATTTTTTGGTAGAAGCCACAATCGAGACTTAATCCAGATGGACTAATAACATAATGTGGGGTGATGTTGGACCCCAAATTTTGACTAAGTATTTTGTAATTTTGGCACAAAACCAACATGACACGAAAGGAGAATAGCGCAAAAATACTATGGCACAAGACTAGATTGGCGTAGAAGGATCATGGAATGGAAGGATAAGGGCATGAAATCACTAGCATGAGAAGACTCAATCAAAGACAACATATAACTATGAGGAACCTGAGAGCATAGGATTAAGAACAATAGGGGAAGACTTGGGAAGTGCATGGGAAGTAGGAGCTGATTGGGGAGCGATTCTCAAGGGCCATCCAGACCTTATCCATCATAAATTTTGCACCAACCAACAAATAGGTAGACACATAACATCAAGGATCTAGCATAGAATAAGTATATAGGGGTTATAAAGGCCCGAGTCCTTAGGATAAAATAGTTGATTGATTGCCATGACTCTGAGTCCAAAAAGAGTTCATTGGCCATTCACTCATGTCATTGATTATGTAACTACTTGGTCAGGGAAAAACAAGTATAAATACCCCTATATGAAATCATTGTAAGTGATAGATATTGGATATCATTTTATTAAAGTATAATACAGAGTTACAGATATTATAATCAATTCTGATATTCATGTTCTAATTAATTGATAGTCATGCATCTGTTGGTAGAACCACATTGAGTACTTGTAGGTGTATATTATTATGAGATTTATGCAACTTTTACTTTTAGAATTTGAGTAACAATCTCTAAACTCCATGTCATTTATCTGCATAGTTATGGTTGTTGAGCTTAATGAGATAAGGACAAAAGTAGTGTTTTTATTTTTCTGTGTAAATTCTAATTAGACATAAGTTTTAATTCAAGCATATAACTAATAAATTAATGTGCAACATAACCCATAGGAACTGGTCTCTTACTACATGCTTTGGGTGAGCGTGTAAGACCACAGTCTTGTGTGAAGGGCTAAAACGCTATCTCCTTGGGGCTATACTTAAATGCTTGAAAAATGTTATTAAAGATTAAAAACCCAATAGAATGGATGGAGAGATTGTGATCGATGGATGAGTAAACAGGGAGATGGTGATTGGTGATATTAGTACTAGTGAGAAAATGTTGTAATTTTGATTTAATCTTTGGTACAAGACACTAGTTGCATTTTATTATATTAGATAGATAGATTGTTTTAAGATATCTATGGGATCTTATATCTATTTGGTTTGAGTTTTACAAATCCTTCAGTAGAGGAGATCATATGGGGATCTCTGGTTATGGTTACACACCATGATATTTTAGATGGGGTGCTAGCATCATATGACCCCACTACATTAGCTGATCTAGTGGTTTCATTTGCCCCAGCCCAGGTAAGCTGGTTTAGATTGGTGGGGGAGATTGTGAGATAGTTACAAGCATGTAGGGATGGATTGTAGCTATTGGTAGGGGTGGGAGAGGGAGAGGTATAGTCCTGGCAGGCCTTAGCTCAAGAGAGAGTGGCACACATGCCTACCACAATACATCTCAGATAGGTGCAAGCTTAGGTGGCCAATCTATAGGGACAGGTAGTAGGTTTGAGATCTTGGATTACCTCATTACAACATACCATGCAGAGGGGATAATCCCAAGCATCTATGGGTAGTGTGGCTAGGCCCCAGGATAGGCATGATGGGGCCCAACCTTAGAGATGGAGCCATTTAGTATTTTCTACTTTGTATTGTATAAAACACATGCTATATATAGATATGGATTTTGATAGTTGGATTTGATATCATGGGTTATATTTGGTTGTTGGATGTTGATGCATGGATATACATTTTTTAGCACATGTATTTAACTTTTGGTGTATATGCTATTGGAAATATATGTTGAGTTTTTTATTTTCTAGAATTATGTGATACACATGCATGATTAAAAATAAAAAGACAAAAATGACTTAAAAAAAGTATAAGTAATAAAAAAATAAATGTATTACACACTATATCACGATGGGAAATGTGTAATAACAAAAGATGACTAAGTATAATAAACCAGAGATAATAAAAAGAGAGTAACAAATGTTTTTAAACCATTAAAAGATTTGCACCAAGTTAAAACAAATAAAATCACACTATATCATGTTGGGAAGTATGAAAATAATGTAATAAAAGGAAGGCACAAGAAAAATAAGTGGTATAAAAAAATAATAATTAAGTCAATTAATCATACTAAATCGTATTGGAAAGTATAAAAGAAAAATAAAATTAGAAAAATGGACTTAAATTGATCACACTAACTCAAGCTGGGAAGTATGAAAATTTTTATAAAAATGGTTGTAAGCATACGTGCAATAAAAAAATAAGATGATAAAAGTAAGAAATGAATGAAGTAAGCATAAAACATATTATATCAAGATGGGAAGCATGTCAATAATGTGTAACTCATAATCAATCACTACTTATCTCAAATTTGACACATGCAATTTTATTGTGACTTGGGTATTAAAATATTTTGTGAGGAAGGTTTGGTCCTATCCACGGTCTTACACTACAACTCACAAAGGGAACACCAACAAGGTGAAAACAACTATTTTTAAAAAGAAATATTGGTAATATGTAAATTTGTGAGGAAGTCCTGGTCCTACCCATGGTCTTACAATGCAACTCACAAATGGGATCCTTAAGGGGAGTGATTAGTTAACAAAACAATATTTTAAAGGGGAAATATTAAGAATGTTTTAATTGAAAGAGGAAATGTAAAAATCATAATGCAGGCATCTATGAGAAGACCTTAGAAAACATGAGGCATACTAAGGATACAGAAAACACACTAAATGGCTAGTGACTATCAATATACAAAGGATACATGTTCACAATAAGCACAACGTTGTATATGCAAATAAGTGAGATACTAAGATTGACTCATGTTGGTTAGATGAACAAGAAAATTAAAATGGACCTACCTTTACACAATGTGTTCCCCATTCCTCAGGGCTTTTTATAGATTCGTTAGTCTACTGTAAATATTGGGTACTTGTGTGAAAAAATACGTGGCATTAAAATATTTTTTTATTCTCCTTTTACAATCGTAACCCAATGGGCCTTGACTCTATCATGAGGCCAACTATGGAGTTTGAGTTTTGATTAAAAAAATAAGATGTGCTTTGAATCACCTCTTTTAGTGTGATTTGACTTTTGAAATTTTGAATGTTGCCTTTTGTATCATTGCCTTTTGTTTAAATGATTTAGATTTTAAAAAATTATGGATTTTAAGATTCTTCCTCCATATGGATTTGGAATAACCAACATGAGGGATAAAATTGATACACACAAATGAACTTTTAGACTTTGGCTAAAGGAAGCTAAGTATCCAAATACATGATCGACTAAACACTTAGGCTTACCTATGAACTAGTATGTTATCTCAAGTTTCAACCATGTGTATGTTTAATTTGTGAAATTAAATAAGGGGAATAAAGGGAGATCCAAAGTGGATCGATAAAATAGGATTTTAATGAGATTAGTTGTTTGCTAATTGATTTCATGGTAAAGAAGGATTACTAAAGGGAGCAAGGTTTATATAACCAAGTTACAATAATAATTATTCGTGTTATTGAGATAAGGTAGCAAATAATCATGAGAAAAAACAAAACTATCCATGGAAAGAAATGAACTCATAAATAGAAGCATGTAATCATGAAAAGAATTCATAAGAGATTATAAGGAAAGAAAATGAAACCATATACAACACATGATGTGAAATATAAAGATCCATGTAAGACAAATAAATGAAGCAAAATTTGACACATAGTCAAATGATATAAAGTAGATACATATAAAAGTGAAAGTTGTGAAAAGACTTCTCATCAAATATCATCTATATAAAATGTAGGTGTAGCTAAAGTATCATGCTTATAATGTCCATCATGTATAGAATACTCAGGATAAGGAATAAGAGTGGAATTTATGGGACAGGAAGGAGCCACCAGTGGAAAAGGGACCATAGGTGAAGGAGGATCCATGGGTGGAGAAGTAACCATAGGTGGATAAGAGTCAACAGGTGGAGGAACCATATGTGGAGAAGGGACCATAGGTGGAGGAACCATGGGGGAAGAAGGAGGAGCCTTATTATGGTGGTGACCTATGGGAGGAGGAATAATGGGTAAAAGAATGGTAATAAGGTGATCCTAAAGATGTTGTTGAGTGATGTGGCAATGATCACTGTGATGGGTACCGCATTGGTTCCATAGACAATATACCTCTCTATATTTGGAAATATACTTAGGTAATAACTTGGGAGGAGGTATAGACTTATTTGTAGGCTGAAGAAGGGTAGGATATAACATGTCGATATATTATCAAAGATTTTGACAATGGGTGGAGGAATGATTATCTGTGTCATGAAAGCAACATATAATCTTGTTAGTAGACTTTGTGGGTCTACTAATAGAAGGAATGAAGCAAAATTCGAGGAAGGTTGGTATAAATGATAGTCTCTAGTCCAATGACTGGTAAATCTATGAATATCATAATAAGGTTGATCAACCCAATGGGTGGGCATGGGATCAAGCTTTGGTAAAGGAAGAATTAGATGCTATAGTATCTACTTAAACATCATATATTCTCCCATTATTTTCCATAGATATAAACTGATTAAATCTTCCAATTATCAATTACATAATTTAAATTAGTTTCTCTTCATCTTTATGAGGAATAGAAGTACACACCAGTCTACAATGGAGAGGATTCATTTCAACTTGTACCTTCTCAATTTATTCCTCCTCTTCTTCTTCTTCCAATGGTTCTTCTCATAATTATTTGTTAGGGTTTATAGGCATCTTGTACCATGCCATAAATTTGTCCTTTTCACTTGGCTAATAATCTTCAAAATATTCATATTCATAATCATCAGTATCAAAAAAGAAATCATTCTTATTTAGTTTAGATTGTAATTTAGTAGCAACTAGTTCTACAGTAGCCATTTTAGAAGGACTACTTGTTTCTCATCTGGATATAAACTACTAAACTTATTTTTGATACAATTATCACAAGGCTTGAAAGTATAATCAAACTGTAATGGATTTGGATATGGTTTATGCATAGTAAGAGGAACATAATCAAAATGAGGTTATTTTCCTCTACCTAGATACTTGTTATTTCTTCCCTATTTATGTGGTGGTCACTTAATAGGTTTAGAACTACTTTCTCCTTGGTCTATCCATGGTCATTGCATCATATTATATGGCTCTTCTTCTTCAAGGTCATTGATACGCTGGTCAAGCTCATCTTTAAGATATTCTGGAGGATTATCTTCATCTTGTTCATGAGCTTCTTCAAACACTAGTTCAAATATGTCTTTTTGTTGATATAAATCTTCATTTTCTTCAACTACATTCCACCACATTATTGCATTAGTGGAGTAGACAACCTTAAATAATTTATTTTTAAAAGAACATTGAGGACCAATATGACTAGGCTGATGCCAAATATAACAATGAACAAATTTAGGAGGGCATGGAAATTTATGATGATGAAGATATTTATGGTGTGGAGTTAGAGTACAACATTGTGAGCAATGATGACATTTAAAGGAAAGGCATTGACACCTTTGTTTGTGAAAAAATTATTTAAATCTAAATGGATATGTCTCGAGAAATTTTTTGACAACATTAGAGGCTTGGTGCTTGTTGAGCTTTTGAGTAGCATGAGCTTGAGTAATGAACTACATGATTTATTGGCAAGAAAAGTCAATGACATCAATGAGTGTCATTGTATAAAAATTGAAGCCTTTAAGATCAATTTAAGCAGTGACACACTCTACTAGATTGTAGGGGGGAGAATTTAAAAATTACATTTTTGTAAGATTAACATTTTGATATTTTGCCTCATATGCAAGTTTTTTTTACTAAATAACATATTCTTCAAAATAAGACAAATCACAAAGTTTCATTTTGGATAACCATTTGTGTCTTTCAATTTATTTATTCCCCTAAGGATGAACATATTCATTAATAAGAGCTTGAAACAAAGATTGCATAGGATGTGTCTATGATAGAATCCTTTTCTCTTGTAGAGTTTGTCCTAAGTCATTCTACCATTTCAAAATAATACCCCAAAAATATTTTGTAGCAAATATTGCATTACTACATGCATCTAGATTAATAGCAATACCTAAGGATTGCATGGTATTACACCATGTGGTAATTTAAATCAAATGATTTAATAAATCATCTATAATGAGAAACCATGGATTAATAAGAATATGGGATCTAATCATATGGTTAATGACAACACATCATTTGATTTTGATTAAACTTTTCTTCTTTCTCAGTTGTATCTGAAATGAAACTTGGACCAAATTCTAAAATAGGTTGGCAAGTACTAGCACTAATAGAAGCTTCAAAATTATTTAATTCTCTTCTATCTTATTTTTTCTTTTCAATATCTTCTAGCCAATCAAGACTATTTTCTAATTCTTGTAGTTTATTGTCCATTGTAGCCAATTGATCTCCAAAACTATGCATATTATTTAGTGATTATTAAGCAACAATATTTGTATTATCATTGATATTTCTATATGATACACAATTTCATTTACTGAATAAAGATAATCAGTAGATTTATTAATATCATGGACATACTTTCCTAGAATAATGACTTGATCTAGAGACTGTCCGATAATCCTGACAGAGTTCATCAAAGTTTTCTTGGTAATGAGCATTGTATCTAACAAGATAATTTATTTGCTTGAAATCATAAGAGGATTATTTTTTAGAAGAATTACGCTGACAAGCAACAAAAAAATAATCTATTTCACCTTCTATTTTTTTAATAATGACCTTTGTGAGGTGGCCATCTTCCACCCTTATATAGTGTTACAATATTAGCCTTATAAAATTATAAGGTTCCTTCTCAAGGAAGAGCATATATGGTAAAAAAAGGACATGGGTCTAGACCATCATTCACTTATTCATTTTCTAATTCAACAACTAAATTCCCCCTCCTATAGTTTCTACTAGATCTTTCAGAATGGCTTGAAGTAAAAACTCTATGAGAAACAAGAGGATATCTTATAGACAATGATTTTGGAACTATCTGATTTGGTTTTCTTCTATCTGTTGAATCTCTTTATCCCTTTTATGCATTTTTGGGGCTACATGCTTTAACCAATCTAACTTCCATGAGTCTAGAATTTCTACAAAATCTACGACTCTTTTGAAGTTAGATAGTACTGTTAAGTCTCTTAGTGTAAAGAATATATTCTAGTATTTTAGGATTAATGGTATTGGTCATAAAATAAAACATAGTTATATTGACAGAGGCATGCTAAAAGGGACCAAACATCTTAAGTTCATATATAGATGGAAATAGACCCCAACAATCTAAAGATCCAGATTTGACTTCTGTATATCTCTTGTCACAAGCACATATAGACAAGTTAGGATATAGTTCATAACTAGAAATAACTTCATTAAGCCTAGTAATTATAGACAATTGAAAAACATGTTTAAATTTAGATTGTATTATGTCACACAAAGTCAAATATGACACATGTTTGATATTAACAGGGACCAGTGGTTTTATACTAATTCTAATTAATCCAAAATGTATGAACTGTACATCTGGATGACTATGAATATAATCAATCTCATACTAGGGAATTAGAGGAAGTAGATGAGTATGGTAAATTTTCCCTAGCTTGTATTCAAGGCTTAATTAAACAACCTTAATTCTTGGCTTGAAAAAGGATTACACGTAGACTTGTATTTAAGCTTTCCAAAAACAAAATCTCCTTTAAAGTAGACTGTTTATAAACTTGAGTTGGCTTAATAGAAGGGGGTTTATAATTTATAACTATACCTGAAAGTGCTTCATCTATGACTTCAATTTCAAGCATGTGATTTTCTACCTCGAATATTCCTTCTTAAATTTCTATAGGAGGTAGCTCATAATATCCCTCAACTTTTTCTCCATTCAAGATTTGATATCCGGGGTTGGAACCACTTGGTTTCTAGAATTTTGCCATTGAATAATTAGATTTGTGAGAAATGTTAGGATGACTTTGATAAGAAAAAGATGTATTTTGACAAAATATAATACAGAGAATTACTCAGACATGAGATACACTAATTTCAAGGTAATAATATACTCAAATGGGAAATTTTGTCAACAACTTTGATTATTGGCTTTGATACCACACAATCTCCCAAGTAGCTATGGATAAAAACAATGGTGGAGGTTGAGGGCCAAATGTTTACAGCTTATGAATTAATTTTTCAAACAAGACTTTTACAACAGATTTTTATAAGGATAGAAGAAGATTTATGATCTTTAGTATCGCACTAAGTGCTAGAGGAGAGCATACATTTATCTTCCTTTTCAGACCTAAAAAAGACCTATAAAATACTGAGAAAGACTAAGGCAACTTGTCAAAAGCACTCTATCAAACATTCAATTAAACAAAGCTTCCCTATTTCTATACCAGTCATAGGAAAAACACATCTACAAGTCTAAAGTATTGAAGGAGAAACCCAAGATCTATATTTATCAAGTTAAAAGCTAGGTAATTATTGCACTTGATTTGCATATATTGCATACTTCACACACAAGACAACACATAGAGGAAAATTACATCACTCTAAGGCCTACTTTAGAGTATTATCTATGTAGGCAATGCTCACTAACATAGGGGTATTTAGGGTCAGATCGACACTGTGTACCCACTAATTAATTTTACCCAAGGTCACCATGAAGGTGAAGAACTAGGGTTTTGACATTTCATGAGGAACTACAGTCCATGACCCAGATCTAAATGAATTAGAGAAAAGGCAAAGCAGAACTTAGAAGTATTCAGGTGGTCGTATCCTTTACCAGTAAGTATTTCATACATGACACTTGTATTTAACCCAAACATTAGTGTTTATGCGACTGTCCCAGGCTAACATTAGTGTCCAGAGCTTGAGAAGCACATAATCCAAAATCAAGAAATTATTCCAGGATATTCTTCTAGTCTACTTCTTGCATGTTCTAGATCTAACACTAAGTTAGCATTAGAGCCAGTGAAGTATATTACTTCTTTGTCATTTATATACATAAATTAGTTGTACTTTCTATATTTAGCATGTTCTCAACATAAAAAATTCAATGTATGTTTATATCTGAGTTTAGCACCCAATTGGTATGTTGTAGATATGATTATCACCCTTGTGATTGTCATTTATATATACCCCTTTAATAGGCATTTAGATAACCCCAACCTATTTAAACCTTTTTATTTTAGGGTTAAACATTTGGTGATGTTGATCTTTGAACATCAAACCCTAGGTTAGTTAGAGTTTTCTAATTTCTTTGTTTTTCTTATTAATGTAATTTGGTGTAAATTTTAAATTTTTCATTTGTGAAGTAATGGAAAATGTTAGTGTAAAAACTCAATTCCAAATGGAAGATAAAGAAGCATTGATTACTCATCTCAATAATAACAAGAGATTAATGGATGCATTTATGTATGTTACAAGAGATGAAATAAATAAACATGATAAAATTGAGGCTTCTTCACCTAGTGATGGTGAATCCTTAGAAGGTATAATAACTGATTACATCTAGTGGAGGCATAGATTATGTTTTCCAACCTTTGTTTTCTGAAACTACTATTGCTACATCTACTATAGAATTACCAATTTTTTCAACATAAATACCGATTTCAATACCTATTAGTACTCAAACCATGTTTACAGCCCCCTTGGTGGCTACTAAACTTATAAATCTAAATTCTAATGGGTCTGTAGTTCAAACACTCCTTTAATTTATAAATACCTTGGAGGACAAGGTTACAAGCATTGAATTAAATGCTTTAAAATCAACTCATGTTATTGATTCACAAGATGTGTCACATAACCCTCTTGCACTTGAGTTATCTTTGCATGCTTTACCAACTAGTTTTATTGCACTTAATTTTCTATTTTATGAAGGCAAAGGTGATCTTGAACAACATCTTCAATCTTTTTATGTGGCATGCATTGACTATGCCTCCAATGATAAACTTTTAACCAAATTATTTCCAAGGATCCTCAAGAACTATGCTTTGAGTTGGTTTTATGACATACCTCTCAAATCCATGAAAGCATTTAAATCTCTTACAGACCAATTTTTAGCACACTTTTCAATTCAGATTTCCAAAAAAATCATATGCTCAACTTGCCAAAATCAAACAAAGAACCAATAGACCTATCAATGAAAATACTTTGAGGTACAAGACAATGGTAGCTAAAATGACTAATCATGTGGTAGATAAGGATTCACAAGACATATTCACGTCAAGTTTGCTTGCTCCTTTACATGAGTCCATTATTTTTAAGAACTTCAAATCTTTTGATGACTTATGCCATGTTGTATGGGAGCATGAAATCAAGATCATTTCATTAAATAAGCTCATGTATGTAGAAAACACACCAATTGCATCGACATCTAGTAAAAAATTTACAAACCAAGTTATAAGGTAAAACCTCATGAGCCTAAAAATGAAACAACCACCACAATTAACATAATTTCACAACTTGATCGGATTGTTTTATCCAATTCCCCAAGGAGACAGCTCTCTCGTTTACCTGAGTCCCCAGCTTTATTACTCCTATGATTACTAGAGTATTAGCTTAAATATCTCCCTCATCTTATTGATGTTGATATGAATCGACCTTTACCCAAAGAATATGATGTGAATGATAATTGTGATTATTATTAGAGACCAGGGCATTCTACAAGTAGATGATTTACATTAAAACACAAGATCCAAGATCTAATCAATGACCAACAACTTGTATTTGAGGATCCTCTAAAGCAATAAAGTTCACAACTTGGTGATCACCACAAACAAAAAATATTTAACAATCATTTGCAAGACCATTCTAAGAAGGAACCAAAAATGTAAATGGCATATAAAACACATCCTATTTCATCACATTATTGACACCCACTAGATGGTATTATTGGTACTTACACGTGGCAAATACCTCCTATGGTTTAGAGGCCTTCTATTACTTTCAATGATAGTGAGATTAAGGATGATAACTCTGATATTCATTCGACTGTACCTTGATAAACACTGTATATGCAGTGTTATGATTGATAATGGTGCAAGCTAAAATGTTTATATTATAACATTACTTACGCACTTAGGTTAAATTCATCATGATTTGCATCCTTCTACTAGATATTTTATAACATTCGATAGGACCTCCTAAAAGATTATTGATAAGAATAACCTACCTTTAAGATCGGTCCCACATATGGTTATTATCTTTTCAGTTATACTTTCCACAGACATATCTTATTAAAAATGCCATATGTTAATATAAGACATTTATCTTTAATTTGTCAAGATTTCTAGTTTCACTATTTTTATTAATATTTCACACCATACAAATGACATTGAAATAATTATACAAATGATATTGCAATAAAATTATTTACATAAATCATGTTACAATGATATTATTTTAATGAATATGTACATTTTAATTAATTTTTTGATTGACCCTTCAATACATTTTAAAAAAGAAACTCAAAGAAATTAAGGCTCAACACCAAACATCATACAAATACTTAAAACACTACTTTTTAAAGGATTGTGTAATTCTCTAGGCTAACATTGTATACCAAGAATTTTAGTTATTGACACCATGTCAATTAAAGAAAGAGCTCAAACATTCCAAACAACTTTTATATAGATTTTCATATATTGATGATCCACACTTTTTTAACTAACACTAGGGTTCTTGATGGGATCAAATATTACCTCAAGATCTACATTATCTATTTTACATCTTTTTTTATTAATACTAGGGTTTTTTGATGGGACTAAATATTACCTTAAGGTACACATCAAACACCCAAAAAAAGTTCTTGTAGTTAAAGAATTGTTTAAATATCTCTCTAAGAAGATTTTAACTATACTTTTCTAGAAAAGTTTGTTTGCATTCATTTGAACACATAATTTGACATATGCAATACGTATTTTATTATAAATTTAAAAAAAATACAAATCATCTCTCCAAAAGAATTTTTGATCCTTTAAAGAATAGCTTCTATTCACAATTATATTGAACAATTAAATTAATCTTCATATAAACACTAACCTTTAGTTACTCTAAAAAAATAAAAGTGGAGTTTCATAATGTCATGAACAAATTTGATTTATCAAAATCCTAATACAAACTTAACTAACCAAAATCTCAATACATTAGCTTGGTTTTCTATTCATAATTATATCGAACAACTGAATTAATCTTTATGTAGACACTACCTTTGATTATTCTTCAAAAAAAATTTAAAGTAAGTTTTCGTAATACCATGAATAAACTTGATTTACCAAAATTACTATACATTAACTCAATCTTCTTTTATAAAAAGAGTAATGAAAGAAACTCATATCAATACATAAAATTTAAATGGACTTTTTTTTATTGAAACTCTAATTTTTAGATGGAATAATATGTGAATACATAAATTTGCTTGATCTTTAACCTTCGAATACTCCAAAAATTCAAACTCCCAAACTCACAACGATAGAAAATTTAAAAAAAAAAAAAAACATTCTTCAATGTACCCCAATTTCATTCAAAATCTCTTATCCGTCTCCATTTTCACGCGCTGTCTTCAACCCATTTATTTTTAATTAATTTGAGTTTACTAGCAAAAACAAGAATCTTCAGATCAAAATGCTGAGCCGCTGGTGCATGGAGGGCTAAAACTGCATTGACTGCAATGTTTTTTTTATTTGTTTTTGGCCATGCGTCAGGCTTCATATGGTTAGAAACTCTCGTTTCTTCCAAATTCGTTTTTTATGTTTTATAGGAAGTTTTTTTATATACTCATTTTGCTGAGGTTGACGAATTTCAGTTTGAGGGAAAAGCATGGTATCACAAGGAAGCAAACTTCTCTGAGAACTTTTATGGAACCACAGAATGCAAAATTCTCATTTAACTTATGTGCAGGATCTGCTGATTAAATATAGCTTCGCCCTCTCCATGGGACCCGTGTGAAAAACAGGATGAATTGCACCTGAAGACTTACCCTAACTCATCAGATAACAGCTACAAGAAAAGTCCTCCCAATAATCAAGCAGAGTCATCGATACCATAACAAGCGAAACCGGCTATTCCCTGGAACTTGCTGGTCTGTCTTTGCTTCACACTGATATGGTTTCCTTAAAAAGGGCATACTCAATGATTCCTCCACCTTCTAGGTGCTCCTACTTTGCATATGTTTGCATATAATTTTAAAAATCTCTCACCTAAAATATGCCCCACCCTAGCCATGCAATGAAGAGTTGAGCTTTTCCAACTAATTCTTCTCAAGTTGTTACTTGAAGTGTTGGGACATACTCAATGATTCCTCCACCTTCTAGGTGTTCGCACATTTTGGGTCATGGTGAGAGAGACTCATTACAGAGAGATCATGGGCAAAAGCACTGCACCATTTTGTTGGGATATTATCTTTAGTCAAACCAACAATTTATTTTGAGTAACAAGTTTTCAGGTCTAGTTGTCCAATAATAGAATGAAGATGGACAGAGGGAATTTCATATGGAGAAGTCCTTTTTATGAATATTCTCTCATGGAATGTATGTGGCCTCACAGAGTACTCTTGAAAAATCTGTATGCGGGTTATTTGTAAGTAGTGTGGTCACTTTGACATCTTATATCTACAAGAAGTTAAAGTTCTTGTTATTTTTCTACAATTTGTAGTAAAATGCATTTAGACAGATGCTTTGCAATACACCACCTCTCATGAGGACAAACATGATGGTGCTAGTAAATTGATTTCCCTCAAGATCACATTTTCAATTATTTCCTCAAGGCTTGAAGATTTGGTGCATCGCGTCATGTGGGTTACTTTTGATATTGATAATCATGATTTTAGCATTATTAATTTTTATGCATCACCAAGAGGGTTTAGAAACCTATCATCGTCCATCCAAAGGTTTTTTTTACCAATCACAGTCCCATCACTTTGTAGTTGGGGTGGGGAGATGGGTTACAAAAAGTCCTCATACCCAATTATTTGTTACCACATCACACCTTGCTCATGCGGATACCATCTAACTCTTTTCCCTATTTTAGAATATTGTGTCATATCTACCTTTTCTTTGCTAGTTGGATTTAGTAGTGGAATGATGTTGTCACTCGCACCACCACCTTTCTCAAAGACTATGGCAAACAAGTGGCAACAATTATAAAATAGGTTGATAATCCTTCGGCTAAAGAATTCCAATTGGTGGTGTTGTAACTTGAGCATAACCCATATGATATTCAGTTACAAGTGGTGGCATCTCAAACCCAAGCTTAAGCTTGTGGAGTGACATGTTTCCAAAGGACACTAAACTATATGCTCATTTGCATTAGCTCAAAGTTCAATATCGAGCCTCTGAATATTTTTTCAAATATTTGAGAACCAAGAAAGTCAAGGAGAAAATTAAATCCATTAAAGTCTCTCATTACTACGTCACAAAGCTTCCTAATATTTCTTCATACTTTCTAGTTCACTACAAACTATTATTTCAGATGTAAGGGGAATCTCTAGAACAAGATCGTATCTTGTAGGAATGTCATGATGTTGCTCCACAAAATCTTAGCCCTTTAGTTCAATGCATATAATATGAACCACTTTCTCTTGAAGAGTTGTATGTGGTAGTACAAGATATGGTTAATGATAAAGCTCTTGGAGTTGATCAGAGTTTCCTTGTGCTTTCTACAACGTTGCATGGTATTTTGTTGTACCAAACTTGCTTCAGATTTATAATGAAGCTCTCAAGACTAACTCATTAGAGAAACTTATTAATAAATATGTAAACCTCGAGCTCATTACCTTTGAAGTAGTCAAGACATTCCTCAAAAAAATTAGGTGACAAATTTAGATTAAGGCTTTCTTTTAATGATCATAAAATTTGGTGGCCTTTCATGCCACCAACAATAGCCTTCCACTTGATGAAATTCATAATATTAAAGCCATTTTGCTTTTTTTAAAAAGGCATTTGTACCATGTAAACTCTTATCATACCATGTAAACTCTTATCTCCTCTTGAGATTGGACTCAATGGCTCATTTTTCAAAGAAAGAATAAGTTGTTTATTTTTGATGTGCAATCAATTTTATATATGTATGAGCTTATCTTTGATGTAATGATGCACAAATTAGGGTTACAACTGCCAGTGGTATGGTGTAACCATTGGTGTTGAAATTGTCACATCGATTTAAGTATTACCCTCAAGGCATTTTGCATAAAATTCACATCTTTTGAGTCTTTAGCGCTTTGCAAGCTAAACAATTAGTGGAGTCTAAGCTTCTCTCCCTCTACTTGGCCTTCTCATCCTAACTAGATCTAAAAAGCTAAGTTGGAGCCCAAGCTTTCTCATATTTTTAGTACTTAGTTTATCAATGGATTCTCGTGCTCGTGATGGTGTGGATACTTAGTTTCTCATTTCCCCATGACTTAAATGGGGAGTGTTAGTGCCTTTGGATGTGCAATAAATAATAATATTTATAAATGTCTAATTGTAGGGAAATATTTTTAAATTAAAAGCTATGAAACATATGTCTGATCAACGAATTCTAAGCAAAACCATAGAATTAACTACTAATATATGTATATTTTGACAAATTTTACAATTTTATAAACATTTTATGAGAAAACTTAATAAATATTTTTTCAAAAATTTATTCATAAACAACTATAAAATTTATCAAAAAATAACCAATTATAAAAAAATTATCCCTGAAAATACCCTAATTGAAGAGCCCTCTCCCCCTCTCCCTATATTGTCATTCTTCCTAAGAATGATCACCACATCCTTCATATGGTGCCTATACATGTGCTTTGTTTAGCTTATTGCTATTTTGTTTTTTATTGTAGGTTTTAAGACTTTTATTCTTCAATCATCACTATCACTCCTAAAGATACTCTATCACCTCCTTTATCTAGGGCCGACATATGTGTTTAGTTATATGTTTTTGAAATTTTTTGTTCTTTAACAATGAGTTTTAACTAGGTATCATTTATTTTAGCCATAGATATCATCCAACCTTTTATTATAAATGATCTATATATTTTTATTTTTATTTAAATATATTAGTATTTTTTTATTAAAAAATTGTATATTAATACATATAATAAAATGAAATTATCATTATAATAATAAAATCACAACATTATTAATTTACGTTTTAATTTTGAAGTAGGTTATAATATTATTGGTTATGCCTTTTTATTTAAAGTAGATTAATCATCTTAATGTACATAATTAAATTTTACTTAAAAAATGAATCATTAATCAAATAGTTATTTACTATTAGTTATAATTTTAAAACGAATCATAACATTATTGGTTATTATTTTCTATTTACTAATCAAATAGCTATTGCTGAAATGAATCAAATAGTTATAATTAAAAAACAATAATTTATTTTGTCTTAAAAAAAAAAGTTGAAATTGTTTAAATATATTTTCTTAAAAAAATATCACATAAGTAATATATTTTTTACAATAAATTAAAAAAGAAATATAAATAATCTTTACATTTTATATTATAAATTTAAAAAAATACAAATCATCTCCACATTTTTTATTATAAATTTAAAAAATATACAAATCATCTTTACATTTTTTTATCATAAATTTAAAAAAATATATAAATCATCTCCATAAAAAAAATTAATCTTAGAAAAAATGAATTTCTACTTACAATTATATTGGATAATTTCATTATATTATAAATAAATTTTATTTACCAAAATTTCAATACAATAACTTAAATCTTTTCCAATTAAAAAAACTCATATCATGCATATTTACATACTCTTAACCATCAAATGTTCCAAAACCCAAACTCCCAATCTCTCATGATAAACCCAAAATCCCAATCTTTCAACTTTTCATGAGGCCTCCAACCCACAAGCTCACAAATCAAACCTAGTTTGGTCAAAGGAGTAAAAATTTCTTGTTCAATTTCCTTTTACTCAAAAAAGATAATTGAAAAAAAATATATATCAAAAGCTTCTTCAGTGCACCCCAATTTCATTCAAAAGCTTTTATCCCTTATAATGTTGGTATGGGGAACTTAAATCTACTAAAAAAACCCTTGATTTTTTATAAAATTGGAATATATTCAAAATTTTAATATCATGAAATCATTTTTATTATATATGCACTTACATTTATTTGTAATATTTTTTGAGAAAATTTAGGAGTCCTATTTCATATGACCACTTCTTTAAAAAAAGAAAACACTGCAAATTGTTAAGAAAAGGGCAGAGCAATGCAAACATAGACCTAGCAGTGATAAAAAATAACAGACAGAGCAGGGGGCATGTTGTATGTCAAAGGCAAGAGCAGATCAAAGGATGGTTGTTCCTATTTTTAATGAGCGAGAGGCTCCATGAAAAATGAAAGAGATGGTAAAAATAAATTTTAGAATCTTTTCTCTAAAGTGAGGCGCTGGCTATTATTTAGGAGAAAAGTTTCAGGTAGTTACGAGTTTCTCATATGTACTTCTATTTTTCAGGAAGATATTCTATCAATTGTAAATATGAATTGACAAAATTTATGTAAACTTTAATTATAAATAAAAATATAATAATTTTAAATACTATCTCCTATAAAATTGCAGCATCAGAATTTTTATTCCATGGATCACTTTTGCTACATATAATCCTATATTCACTCTGCACTAACCCTTAAGAAAATTTAAGAGGCCTCTTCCATAATTTTGGGTATTGCGATCTCATGTATTATGAAAATTAAAAAAACTGCTTATAAAATTTCTGCACCTTAAAATAAAGAGCAGCCACAGTTTAGGAAGAAGTTTTGGAGGGGTGCCAAACAGCAAAGGTCTGAAGATTGACACAACCGCTCCTGTTTTTTTGGTTGCCAATTATATATTTATATCCAATCAATTTTTTTTTTTTTTCCTTTTAATTTTTTTTTAATAAAATACTCCTAATTTTTCTAAACAACATATATTACATAAATTTGAAAAATGCATAGAACTGCTCATCAGAAAACTTCTATAATTTCTCAGCAGCACCTTAAAACAATTAACTATTCCATAGCATGAGACCATGCTCTAAACAGGGAGACAAATTTCAGTTTGAGGGTAAAGCACGGTATCACAGGGAGGCAAAATTCTCCTGTAACTTTATGGAACCACAGAATGCAAAATTCCCATTTAATTTATGTGCAGGATCTACTGATTACCCTTTCCATGGGACCCGTAAAAATCAGGATAAATGGCACCTGAAGACTTACCCTTACTCATACGATAACAAAACTAACTGAGGGTCAACCTGGTGTTTCCTTGCTTCACACTAATATGGCTTCCTTAAAAATGGATTTGGGCTCCTACTTTTACTAATTGAACCCCCGTTTACACATATTCTTAAAATTTCTCACCTAAAATATTTCACCACAATTAAAAATCAGTAAGACCGTTACAGTGGAAAATGATCCTAAATTTTCAACATCCATAGCCTAAAAGTTACACCAACAGTAGCAAAAACAAAAATTGAACGACCGTTCTTTTGCATCATCTGTCTCATATTTTAATTTTTTTAACATTATATCCAGAATCGGTCCAAGTTTATTCCGGAGAGTTAATTTTAAGACAAATCATGCAATCAACCAAAGCTACTATTTTAAAACTACACACCTTCCATAATTAAATGGAAATGGTAAATATAGATTCATACATTTCCGTCATATTTACAAAAGAAAAAGTGAAAAAGATTAAAATCTCAAGGCTACATAATGAAAAAGATTAAAATCTTAAGGCTACATCCGACAGTATTCACAGCTACAGGAATTGAACAAGCACTTCCTTAAGACATGTAGTGTTCTGAAACACCAATGGAAAAAACGGGCCATAAAAAATGACATGAAATTTAACCGCCGAAGCCGTAGAGAGTTCTTCCTTGCCTCTTGAGGGCATACACCACATCCATAGCCGTCATTGTCTTGCGGTGCACATGTTCTGTGTATGTGACTGTATCCCTGATCACATTCTCGAGAAAAATCTTCAAAAATCCCCTCATCTCTTCATATGTGAGACCACTAATACGCTTGACACCTCCTCTCCTGGCGAGACGCCTGATGGCGGGCTTGGTGATGCCCTGGATATTATCGCGGAGGACCTTTCTGTGCCTTTTGGCTCCTCCCTTCCCCAAAACCTTGCCTCCCTTTTCTTATCCAGACATATTGTTTACAGAAAATTCAAATAGCAATACTTCAAATAAATTCAAAAGCTCGTCACAATGAGATGTACATTGATACCTCACCGTGTCGTATGTATGGCTGGTTGCTCTCCCATTCGCGCCCCGTCTTATAAATGTGTTAGTTCTTTTTAACAATTTTTTTTTTCCAAAAAATGAAAAATATCCATATATTAACTAAACAAAAATATACAAATAATTCATTTAAAAAAAAAAGGTGGTATGAGAACATGTCATGACATATTAGGTGGAGTTTAGGAGCAAAAGTAAAGTATCAAAGTATTATCTAGGCAGAGCCTAGAAACAAGCAACGAAATCACAAAGTCATAAAAAGAGATAACTTCTATGCAACAAGAACAAGGCCAACAACATATCATCAGGACCCCAACGTGCACTTGGCAAATCATTGCCATCTGGAATAGGGTCTTAGCCAGTAACTTGGGCAGTGTCTGTATCCTCATTTGCTTGTGTCTGAGTGGGCGAGATAGCCAAAGAGACCCTGGGGAACTTATGTAGCACGTCCGCGTGGCCCCTATGAGCTAGGAAATTGACTCAAGAGAGGATGGTTAGTATCATGTTAGTTTCAAAATGAAAGAAACATATTAACTACCATAACACCTCTAGGCCTAAACACTTGGGAGACCTTAGTTAACAAACATGAATAAAACACACAACGAAAATGCAAAAGAAACCTTTTTTACGTTCCTTGGATGCTTCAATTGCTTGTTGTAATGGCTTGCTCAGCTTGTGCTCATGAAGTCTTCATCAAAGGAGACTTGTCTATCTCCTCTTCTGTTTGACACTTTGTGGCTTTGGTTTGTCTTGGCTTAATATTTTGGCATCATAACTTTGGCATGTGAGAGCTCTTAGAATCAATTTGACATGATAACTTTGTACAAATTAAGCTTATAAATGATGTTCATGACCTCTCTATTTATAGATTTTGGAAAATGGCTAGAATCAACTTGAACCGTCCATCTCAGGATTGAGATGTGTGGCTAAGGATTAATCTAATTATGCAATTAAAAATTGATAAATAGGCTCATCAATATTTGAGATAGAGGAGCAATTAAGAGGCATGGAGGGCATTGATGAGGCATGGGAGGCATGAATCCTGATATTTGTGGCATTTATGGCCTAGGGATGTCTTTCCAAGAAATGAGGTCCTCTGATGATGTAGATATTTAATATTCATTTCCAAAAATAATTATTCAACAAGTTTCTATGAAATTCTTAATTAAGATCTAATTTGGTTTAATAAGCTCTTAAACATGATTAAGCGCTTTGTGTACAAATTACTCAAATTGATCAGAATGTCTTGTTATTAGTCCAAAATTTGATTGGATTGGAATTGAAAGTCAATGTCAGATGCATTAGAACCATATTTTCATTTAGGATATTGCCAACACAAAATAACAAAGATACGCATCTCGTACAAGCAATTTTGATAAAAAAGAGCAATCTAGAGCACCTAGATGCAAAATTAACATTTTGACTCGAAATAATTTGATTAAAGTTAGCTAGCCCATAAATTGCATTATCCCATTTAAGATAGCCTAGCCAAAATCAATACTTGAATATGTCAGTTTCACATCATTTAACGTGTTTTAGTGTTTTTAAGTCAAATTATGCATTTTGATGGAAATTAGTCAAAAGCTTAATTGAAGGTTATCGGTGGCTAGATTTAGGTGTCTACAGTGTGCCCTATTTGAAAATATGTTGTAAACCGTAAGTAAAACAATGTCTTATTAAATAATGAGAAAAGCCCTATATGCCAAAAAGAAGATGATGACTGAAGAACAAAGTTCCAAATGGTTGTGGGAAGCCTATGATGATGCCCCCTCGAGGGAGTGGCCATTACATTTGTTGATGGATGGTCCCTCAAAAAGAAGAAAGAAAAAATGTGGAATTAACCCATGGTTGAGATTAATCCAAATGAGAAAATGCTTGCATGCATTCATTTAAAAAGGATGCTGATTTGCCCAAAGACAGTTATAATCAAGAATAAAAGTCAAAATAATGATTTGCTCAAAGTTGGTTATAATCATTAAGAGGACCTAAATTGGCTAAAGATGATGATACCCCAATTATGGCTAATTAGTAAGCATAATTCAAGGATATAACCCGAAATACAGATTAAAGACGAGCAGGTGCAAAGTGAGAAAAGAGATGAAAAGAAGAATAAGATTGATCAATAGAAATGATTCAGTTGTACCTACCAATGAGAAGATGCTCATCCTATTTAGCAATGATACAACTAGAATGGTCAATGGGTTGATTTGATCAAGGGTGGGATGGAAGGATTTGTCAAGGTGTCAAGGAGAAAGTTCTACAGCTCCATTGATTATAGACCTTCTTGAAGTTTATTTGTGTTGTAGCATATGATGTATTTGTGTTGTAGCATATGATGGTAGGCTTCATGATAAAACACCATGAAAATGTGGCCAAAATATGCGTAAGGACTGACTCTTGATCTAATAAAAACTCAAAAATAAAATACCAATGATAAAAACTATAATGATAATATTGACGTATGAATATGGATAAACTCAAAAATAATGTGTTCGAGGAATCACCCACAAATGCATATAGACTGAGTCGAGGCAATAGTGTTGAAAGAAAATAAATGGGGAAGCGAATAAATAGAAAATGAACAAAAAAATAAACAACCTGAAATAAATAAATAAATAGAAAGCCTGAAAACAAAAGCAAAAAAAACATCCTAACAATGACAATGCCCTAATAAGGCAAATCGAGGATAACTGACTAAACTTAGACAGGATAAATATTTTTAGATTTTAAAATATTATGAATGTTTTTGGCATTTTGAGGTATCTTAACTTGTTAGAGAATGACAAGATATATGTTTGTAAAATGGTGAGAGTGTTTGGCTTAGGTTGCTCGTTAAACGATGAGAGCGTATGGAAAGGGGGACTGAGGTGACCTCAACATGAATTGAACATGACCCACATAGTCCTATAATGACCTCAAGTCATAGTAATTCTATCCACACAAAAGGCAGGGAAAAACTTAACCAAGTCCTAACAAATTCTCAAATCCGGCAAAAGGTCAGTCAAATGAAAATAGTAATGGCATGGTGATGCAACAATACATGATAAAAAAGTGTTGCCCCTAGTTTGTCCATAGGCGGTTATAACTAGGATACAACGACATAGGTCAATGATACTAATTTGCCCATATGTAGTTATAATTAGTAGCAAGACTGGTAAAAAACTAATTTGCCCATAGACGGTTATAATCAAGGTTACATAAACAAGCTTGATATAAGATGGAAAATAAAACATATCTTTCCAAATCAACTGTCACATACTTTCATAGACTACCATTTAAACATGGATTTTATGGATTGTTGAAACTTGATTGGAATCCTCTCACAAAAAGTGCAGGAAGAACTAAAGTAACTAAAATCAAAATAGGATTGGGCAGGACAACTAAAAATAGGCTTTGGTCTAGATAGGAATGGAATGGTTAGATGGAATGGCATTGCTTAGGATAAAGATGTTTTGATAATTAGGTTAAAATGGTAAGGGGGTTGCCTCCAAGTGATGGGGTAAATGTCAAGAATCTGTGATAATGGCAAATAGGCATATGCAACAATGGCAATGGCATGGTAATAAAATGGTATGATATAGCGTAAGTGTGGTTTTTGATTTTGTTGTTCCTATTGATGGGAAGATGCACATCCTAATCAACAAATGATACAAACAAAATACTTGATCATATTGATTGCTAGCCCACACCTCATATAAATAATTGCTCCATCAATAACTACCTACAGATTTGATTGTCAAGAATGTTTTTGTGATCTTCGTTGGCTGTTAATTTTGATTCTTTCAAACATCGATACAAAGTATCTTTATAGCCTCTACAAAGGAAAGTGCAGCCATGGATGGTAAATAAAGACAAATAATGGATGGTAGGTTTGATTTTGAAATGGAATGGCAGGTGATAATAGAATGTGGAATGGTTGGGAAACAAATGAAGATCAAGACGTTCAGTCACACGTAATGTTGGTGATGCCAGATTCAAAATAACTTTAGTTGTGACGAGGTTGAAGACTTATTCTCTCAATAAGACCACCATATTTTTTTGTTGTTTGATCTTGAGAGTGGCTACCATCTGATTACGCTGTAGATTGGAAGTTATTTTGATTTTATCTTTGATTTTAACTTCATCAAGCAGTGAATAACTTTTGTGCTCAGTTATTGGTGCCTCAAAGAGGTTTTCACCAATGAAATTGTCTTGATTGTCTCATAGCACCTTTGAGAAGGTTTCACTAAGGAATGTTGACTTTTGACTTTGAATTTCTTCTAGCGCTTTCAAAAAAATTTCACTAGAAGATGTTAAGTTCTGACTTTGATTATCCCCTAACACCTCTGAAAAAGTTACACTAAGAGAGTGTTCTTATGCTATATGAATGTGTTCTTGGTCTCCTTGCTCTTCTTCAACTGCTATGTCATCATAGATGTAGTTCAACAAAGTGTGATTCTTTCGATCCTAATTGACATTTGTGAGAGATGAAATGTCAATGATATGGTTATTTTGGTTGATGGTAATAGCCTATGGAATGGTAATGGAAAGGGGAGAGGCTGCACAATCTTTGTATAAGATACTAGGAGAACTTGTGTCAACGCTGAAGTACTCATCCTCAAAAACTATAGAAAGCTCACAAATATATTCAAATTGATCTGTAAAGCATGTGTAACCAATATTGTAACAGTTACAAACATATTCTTCTTCTAAATCTAATTCTAACTCAAGGGATTTTGAATATGATGTTGAGACTGATGTTGATTCAAATTCTTATGATAAATTTGATGTTGGTTCAAGAATAGAATCTGAATCTAACTCTGATTTTTCATTTGACGGGTACTCTATTATAATGATGTCTTGTTGAATATTTGGTTTTGGACAAGTAACGGCTTGTGATGGCATAATGGGCTCTACAAAAACTAGTTTGTCAGAGTGGGACTCCTCTAGGATGAGAAAAAGGTCAAGAGACAACTCCTCAGAGACTGGCTTGTTAATAGGAGGCTCTTGAAAAATAGGCACATGATCGAGGTAATGATTTGCCCAAAAATGATTATAATCATTAAGAAGTGATTCGATAAAGACTGGCTCATCAGTGTGAGACTCCTTGATAATTAGTATAGGATCAATAGGTGATTCATCACAAGGTGACTTATCACAAATGGTTGGTTCAACAAAAATATTTTGGATTTGTTGGTTATCTTGGCTTTGGTTTCCAATGAGTTGAAAAATACCAGTTTTGAACACAACTTAGTCTTCAAACGATTGGATCAATTGAGGTTTGGATGGGATTGGTTCTGGATGAGGAATGGCTTATGATTAGATAATGGTAAGGCATTGGAGAACATGATTACTCATATGAGCCAAAAGATGAAGTTCTGAAATGGTAACAATAGAGCATTGTGGGGCTTGATTACTCACACAAGTCAAAGGACTAGGTCTTGAAATGATGAAGGGGCATTATGGAGCTTGATTTCTCATACAAGCCAAAATATGAGGTCCTGGTATAGAAATGGTTTGGCATTATGGAGTCTGATTGCTTGCACAAACCAAAGGATGAGGTCTTGGTATAGGAATGGTGCGACATTGTGGTCTTGGAATAGAAATGGTATGATGTGGTGGAGTCTAATTACTCACATAAGCCAAAGCATCCAAGTCTTATCATAAACCATAACATCTTAGTCATGAGTTGGCTCATAATTTGATTCTTGACTGTGTTCCATGTATTGATTATTGTAAAGAGGGTAAGGATCTGTATCCCAAACAACATTGTCTGTAGTTGGGTCTTCAAAGTCATCATAAGCTTTTTCGTACCAATCAAGGTCTCGAGTTGGACCCTAAGCTAGTTCGTGACTTTGATTCCATAAATGATTATTATGGGGTGGATAGAAATCTATCTCACAAACCATATTATCATCATTGGGGTCTTGACTAAAACCATAAAAGTCATTTTATGTGGCCATTATATCATAAATTGGATTATACGTGACTCTACCATAGGTGTAGCTATACATATCTGCATAAATGATGAAATATCCAAAAACAAAAAAGCTTAGAGTTTTACAAATTCTAAAAAAATTATGTCCAAAGGATAAATGGTTCAAAATTAGTCTAACTTGGTCAAAAGGGTGGAGCCGTAACTCCAATATGATCTGAAATTGGAGCTGTATCTCTAAAATAATTTGTGCTAATATTTGGTAAAAAATAAATTAACATCAAATGTCTAATGTCAAATGTCATACACATAAAAGGTCAAGCGTCTGGATAAAAACTAGCATGTCAAAAGTATAGGTCAAAGTGTTCCAAAAAAGGTCTAAAGTAGGAAAGAGACAAGTTGAGTTACCAGGTCTTTTTGCCAAATGCAACATCAAAACCTAGGCTCAAACAAATAGGCATATGCTAAGACTTTTGGCCAAACGGGCGTCAAAAGATAGACTTGAAGCAAAGGCTGATGTGATTTGATTTAATTTAACAAGTTTGAAAACAACTTTGACATAAATCTGGCACACGAAATCAAACACAAGCATGATTAGTTGGCATAATGCATAAGGCAAAAGGCATTTGAGAAAGACTATGTTCTCCAAATAAAGGTACAAAAAAATGATGATGATAGGCATTGAACAAATAAACCATCAATAGTTTTCAATTTTGAGTAATCGATTAATCAAAGTTATGCAATCTAAAAGAGAAAAATCTATGTATTAGCCCCACAAATTGAGGTTTAAACATAAATCAATTAAAGTTTGGATCCAAACTTAACAAGGTTAATTGAAAACTCAACTTTGAAAACTATGATTTTACAAAATAAGCTAGACAAGATTGGATAACATGATAGCACAAGACAAAGGTCCAAATGGTATACATGACATGGTTTGAAACAAATAGTTTTTGGTGCAATGGTAAATGAGTCTTGAAATAAATTGAGTAGTCTAACGATGTAAGCATGCTCGAATGATGTGATCTATGTTATGTTTCAAAGACTCAAAAGGCTCAAAATATTTTGACATGATTTGGCTAGTATAACACTACCCTCCTCAACTCAAATATATTATTTTGACATGACTTATAAAACAAACAAACAAGTTTTAGTCTCAAAACATACCAAGAAAAAATGATCAAAATACACTAAGTATAATCATCCAAATCCTAGCACGGGTATGACAATGTGGGGTTGACTAAACTAGCAAGCTTTCAAACATTTCTAAGAGAATCAATTGTACAATGACTTTTACGTCAAGCGATGCAAAAGATAAGCATGAAAATTGGATGACTGTGGCATTGGCTAGTTGTAAAAAGGTCTAGTCCTTTTTACAACCACTACATCCTATTGTTCACTCAGTGTAGTGTGATGTCCAAATACAGATACGTCCCATGTGCAACTTAGAAGGAGTAAGTGAAGTCAATGCCAAGAGATAAAACCCTGGGTCAAATATTCTCTAAATAACTCATGGGAGGTGATGAACTCCCCCTCTCAAGCCAAGATGCAATGAAATAAAAGACATAAGAGAAAGACTCTAGGGTCATTTTTAGAGTCACCCAAACTTTAACAAATTTTTGGAGAGTGCTTTAGATCACATTCTTTCTAAGCCTTGGACTAGGCTTTTTGTAATAAGGATGGCACTTTTGATTCCAAGGGTTCCCTAAAGGAGACAAATGGAAGAGCATACATGCAACATTCTTGTATTTTGTGAAAAAAAAGTGCTAATTAAAACAAGTGAAAACAAAATTGATAAGTGTATTCAATTTTAAGCTCAAATGAAAGATTTGGTGGTGTTCATTTGATCCCTTGGTCTTAATTTGTAACTTTGAAAGCTAACTACAAGATTTTGAGCAATATCACCTTAAATGATTTTTATTTAAGCACAAAAATGAAAAGTTTGAGTCATTTTAAAACACCCAAAAGAAGTTTAAAAGGGTCAATTTCAGCATGCTTTGATGATTTTTAAAGTAAAACCTGCAAAAAAAATGTTAGCAAGACATTTAGTTTAGAAGCACTTTTGAAGATGAAACATCCAACTTAAAAAAATGAGCTCTCAGATTTGTGTAAAAAAAAACACAGTGATCATCTTTGGTTACACTAACCAGCGATGACAACTTTTATATAGACCGACGATGATTTTCATAACTGATAATGGTTATGAAAAATGGTTAGAATCAACTTAACTATCCATCTCAGGATTGAGATGTGTGGCCAAGGATTAATCCAATTATGCAATTAAAATTCATAAATAGTCTCATCAAGATTTAGGATAAAGAATCAATTAAGAGGCATGGAGGGCATTGATGAGGCATGGGAGGCATGAATCTTGATATTTATGGCATTTATAACATATGGATGTATTTCTAAGAAATGAGGTCACCTGATGATGTAGATATTCAATATTCATTTTCAAAAATAATTATTAAATAAGTTTCTATGAAATTTTTAATTAAGTTCTAATTTGGTTTAATTAGCTCTTAAGCATGATTAAGCATTTTATGCACAAATTACTCAAATTGATCAAAATTTCTTGATATTGGTCTAAAATTTGACTGGATAGAAATTAGAAGTTGACATCAGATGTGTTGGATCTGTATTTCCATTTAGGATGTCATCAACATAAAATAATGAAGACACACATCTTGTACAAGCAATTTGATAAAAAAAAGCAATCCAGAGCACCAATATGCAAAATTAGCATTTTGACTTGAAATGATCTGATCAAAGTTAGCCGACCCATAAATTACATTGCCCCATTTAGTGATACTCTAGCCAAAATTGATACCTGAATATGTTGATTTCACATCATTTAGTGTATTTTAGTGTTTTTAGGCCAAATTGTGCATTTTGATAGAAATTAGTCAAAAACATGATTGGAGGTCATCAATGGCTAGATTTAGGTGTCTATAATTTGCCCATGTTTGGGAAGATGTTACAAACCATAGGCAAAATAATGTATTTTCAAATAATGAGAGATGGTCTGTATGCCAAAAAGAAGATGATGGTTGAAGAACAAAGCTTCAAATAGTTTTGAGAAGTCTATGATGATGCTCCCTCGAGGGAGTGACCGTCACATTTGTTGATGGATAGTCCCTAAAAAAGAAGCAAAAAAAAAGGTGGAATTAACTCATGATTGAGATTAATCCAAACAAGAAAATGCTTGCATACATTGATGTAAAAAGGATGTTGATTTACCCAAAGATGGTTATAATCAGGAATAAAAGTCAAAATAATGATTTGCCCATAAGTAGTTATAATAATTAAGTAGACCTGAATTGGCTAAAGATGATGGTGCCCCAGTTAGGGCTTATTAACAAGCATAACTTAAAGATATAACTTGAAAGACATATTAAAGATGAATGGGTGCAAAGTGATGAAAGAGATGAAAAGAAGAATAAAATTGATCAGTAGAATGATTTAATTATACCTACCAATAAGGAGATGCTTGTTTTGATTAGCAATGATACAATTAGAATGGTTAATGGGTTGATTTGATCAAGGGTAGGATGGAAAGATTTGCCAAGGTACCAAGGAAAATTTTTTATGGCTCCATTGATTGTAGACATTCTTGAAGATAATTTTTATTGTAACATGTGACGATAGGCTTCATGATAGAACACCATGAAGACTATCCCAAAATATGTATAAAGACTGACTCTCGATTTAATAAACACTTGAAAACAATACACCAATGATAAAAATCATGATGAAAATGTTAATGTATGAATATGGATGGACTCAAGAATAATGTGTGTAAGGAATCACCCGATATATACACCAATGATAAAAACCATGATGAAAATGTTAATGTATGAATATGGATGGACTCAAGAATAATGTGTGTAAGGAATCCCCTTATATATATATATATATCGAGTCAAAGCAACAGTGCTGAAAATAAATGAATGATCAAACAAACAAACAGAATAAATAAATAAATAAATAAATAAATAGAAAGCCTAAAAACAAAAGCAAAAGAAAGCATCCTAATAATGACAATGCCCCAGTAAGGCAGATAGAGGATAACTGACTAGGCTTATATAGGATAAATATTTTTGGAGTTTTGAAATGTTATGAATATTTTTTAGATATTTGAGGTGTTTGAACTTGTTAAAGAATGACAAGATACATACTCACAAAATAATGAGTGTTTAGTTTAGGTTTCTCATAAAACGATGAGAGCATATGAAAAGGAAGACTGAGGTGATGTCAACATGAATTGAGCATGACTTACATAGTCCCAAAATGACCTCAAGTCATAGCAATTTCATCCACACAAAAGGTGAGGAAAAACCAACTAGGTCTCAAGAAGTTTTCAAATCCAACAAATGACTAGTCAAATAAAAATAGCGATGGCAAGGTGATGCGATAATGCATGGTAAATAAGTGTTGCCCCTAGTTTGCCTATAGGTAGTTATAACTAGGTTACAATGGCATAGGTCAATGGTACTAATTTTTCCATAGGTGGTTATAATTAGTAGCAAGATTGGTGAGACACTGATTTGTCCATAGGTGGTTATAATCAAGCTCACATAAATAAAGTTGATAAGATGAAAAATATCTTTCCAAATCAACTATCACACTACTTTCATAGAATGTCATTGAAACATGAATTGGATTGATTATTTAAACTTGATTGGAATCCCTCCGTAAAATGTATAGGAAGAACCAAATGAACCAAGATCAAAATAAGATTGGGTAGGATGACTAAAAATAGGCTTTGGTCTAGATAAAAATGGTATGGTTAGATGGCATAGTCTTGCTAAGGATAATGATGGTTTGATAAATTAGATAAAATAGTAAGAGGGTTGCCTCCAAGTGAGAAGGTGATTAGATGGGATATGTGATAATGGCAAAAGGATATGTAACATTGGCAATGGCATGGCAATGAAATGGTATGGTACATGTTTTTGGCCTGGGTGTGATTTTGAGCATATGATTTTGTTGTTCCTATTGAGATGGAGATGCAAGTCCTAATCAACAAATGATATAAACAAAATAATCTATCATGTTAATCATTATCCCACACCTCATCTGAATAACTGCTCTATCAAGAACTGCCTATAAAATGTGATTCCAAGAATATTTTTGTGATCTTCATTGGTCGTTGATTTTGATTCTTTCAAACATCAAGACAAGGTATCTTTGTAGCCTCTACAAAAGAAAATATGGCCATGGATGGTAAACAAAGACAAATAATGGATGGTAGGTTTGATTGTGAAATGGAATTGTAGTTGATAATGGAATGTGGAATTGTTGGGAAATAAATAAAGATCAGGACGTTTAGTCATATGTAATGTTACTAATGTTGGATTCAACATAATTTTGGTTGTGGTGGGGTCGAAGACTTGTTCTCTCGATAGGATCACCAAATTTTTTTGTTGTTTGATCTTGAGAGTAACTACCATTTGATTAGGTTGTAGATTGAAAGCTATTTTGATTTGATCTTTGATTTTGTCTTCATCAAGTAGTGAAAAAATTTTATGCTCAGCTATTGGTGCCTCAAAGAGGTTTTCATCAATGAAGTTGTCTTGATTGTCTGGTAGTGCCTTCTAGAAGGTTTCACTACAGAATATTGACTTTTGACTTTGATTATCTTCTAACACTTCTAATTTCTTTTCACTAGAATATGTTGAGTTCTGACTTTGATTGTCTCCTAACATCTTCTAAAAGGTTTCACTAGGAGAGTGTTCTTTTGCTATATGAATGTGGTCTTGGCCTCCTTGCTCTTTTTCAACTGCTATGTTACCATGGATGTAGCTCAACAAAGTGTGATTCTATCGATCTCAATTGACACTTGTGGGAGATAGAATGTCAATGATATGGCTATTTTGGTTGATGGTAATGGCCTATAGAATAGTAATGGAATGGGTAGAGGTTGCACAGTCCTCATAGAAGATACTAAAATAACTTATGTCAAAGCTGAAGTACTCAACCTCAAAACTATAGAAGGATCATAAATGTATTCAAATTGATCTGCAAGGCATGTGTAACCAATGTTGTAATAACCAAAAATATATTCTTCATATTAATCTGATTCTAATTCAAGGGACTCTAAATTTGATGTTGAGACTAATGTTGATTCAGATTCAGATAGTAAATTCGATGTCAGTTCAAGAATAGAACATGACTCTAACTTTAATTTTTCATCTGACAAGTAATCTATTATAATGATGTCTTATTGAATATTTAGATTTGGACAAGTAACGACCTATGATAGAATAATGGGCTCCATAAAAACTAGTTTGTCAAAGTGGGACTCTTCTAGGATGGAAAAAAGGTCAAGAGATAACTCTTCAGAGACTGGCTTGTCAATAACAGGCTCTTGAAAAATAGGCACATGGTCAAGGTAATTATTTGCCCAAAGGTGGTTATAATTATTAAGAATTAACTCAATAAATACTAGCTCATCAAAGTGAGACTCCTTGACAACTGGTATATGATCAATAAGTGATTCATAATAGGTTGAATTATCACAAATGGTTGATTCAATAGAAACATCTCGGATTGGTTGGTTCTCTTGGCTTTAGTTTCTAATGAGTTAAAAAATACTAGTTTTGAACATAGCTTGGTATTTGAAGGATTGGATCAGTTGAGATTTGGATGGGATTGGTTCTAGATGAGGAATAACTTGTGGTTGGATAATGGTACGACATTGGGGAGCATGATTGCTCGTTTGAGCCAAAAGAAGTAGACCTAAAATGGTAATGACAGGGCATTGTGGGGATTGATTACTCACACAATAAAAATACTAGGTCTTGAAATGATGAAGGAGAATTATGGAGCTTGATTGATTTCATAAGCCAAAGGATGAGGTCTTAGTATAGAAATGGTTTGGCATTAAGGAGCCTGATTGCTTGCACAAACCAAAGGATGAGATCTTTGTATGAGAATGGTGCAACATTATGGTCTTAAAATAGAAATGGTATGATGTGGTGGATCTTGATTACTCGCATAATCCAAAACATATAAGTATTCCTCATAAACCATATCATCCCAATCATGAGTTGGCTCATAAGCTAGTTTTTTACTGTGTTCCATGTACGGATTATTGTAAAGAGGGTATGTATTTATATCCCAAACAACATTATCTATAGTTCAATCTTTAAATTCCTCTTCATAAACCTCTTCATACCAATCAAGGTCTTGAGTTGGATCATGAGCTAGTTCATGACTTTATCCTCATGAGTGATTATTATGAGGTGGATAGAAATCTATCTCATAAACCGTATTATCATCGTTGGGGTCTTGACTAAATCCATAAAAGTTATTTTGTGTGGCCATTCTATCATAAGTTGGATTATATGTGGCTCTAGCATAGGTGTAGCTAGACATATTTACATAAATGATGAAAGCTTAAAAAAAAAAGTTTAGATTTCTACAAACTCCAAAAAAACTATGTCCAAAGGAAAAATAGTTCAAACTTGGTCTAACTTGGTCGAAAGGGTGGAGTTGTATCTCTAATATGGTTTGAAAGTAGAGTCGTATCTCCAAAATGATTTGTTTTAAGACTTGACATAAAAAAATCTAACATTAAATGTCTAATGTCAAATGTCATACACACAAAAAGTCAAAATTTTGAATAAAAATTGGCATGTCAAAGATCTAGATCAAAGTGTTCCAAACAAGGTCTAAACTAGGAAAAGGAAAAAGTTGAGTTACTAGGTCTTTTGACTAAACATGACGTCAAAAACTAGGCTAAAAAAATAGGCATATGCTAGGACTTTTTGCCAAATGAAATCAAAAGCTAGACTTGAAACAAACGATGATGTGATTTGATTTAATATAACAAGTTTAACAACAACTTTGACATAAACCCAGCACATAGAATCAAATATGAACATGATCAGTTGGCATAAGAAATTTGAGAAAGACTATGTGCTCCCAAATAAAGGTACAAATAAATGATTAGGATAGGCATTAAACAAACAAATCATTAATAGTTTTCAATTTTGAGTAATCGATTAATCAAAGTTATGCAACCCAAAAGAGAAAGATCTCTGTATCAATCAATCAATACTTGGATCCAAACTTAACACGATTAATTAAAAACTCAACTTTGAAAACTATGATTTTACCAAATAAGTTAGACAATATTGGATAGCGTGATGACACAAGACAAAGGTTCAAATGGTATACATGACATGGTTTGAAATAAATGGTTTTTGGTGCAATGGTAAACAAGTCTTGAAACAAATTGAGCAGTCTAACGACGTAAACATGCTCGAATGATGTGATCTATGTTATGTTTTAAAGACTCAAAAAGCTTAAAATATTTTGACATGATTTGGACAACATAACACTACTCTCATCAACTCAAATACATTGTTTTGACATGGCTTATGAACAAACAAACAAGTTTTAGTATGAAAATATACCAAGTAAAAATGACCAATATACACTAAGTATAATCGTCCAAATCCTAGCAAGGGTATGGCAATGTAGAGTTGACTAAACTAGAAAACTTTCAAACATTTTTAGGGGAATCAATTACATAATGATTTTCATGTCAAACGATGTAAAAGATAAGCACAAAAATTGGGTGACCATGGCATTGGCTAGTTGTAAAAAGGTCTAGTCCTTTTTACAACCACTACATCTTGTTGTTCGCTTAGTGTAGTGCAATGTTCAAATGTAGATACATCCCATGTGCAACTTAGAAGGAATAAGTGAAGTCAATGTTAGGAGATGAAACCCCATGTCAAAGCTTCTATAAAAAACTCATGGGAGGTGATGAAGTCCCCCTTGCAAGCCAAGATGCAATGAAATAAAAGACATAAGAGAAAGATTTTAGGGTTGTTTTCAAGGTCACCCAAACTTTGATGAGTTTTTGGAGAGTGATTTAGATGAAATTATTTCTAAGCCTTGGACTAGGGTTTTTGTAATAAGGATGGCACTTTTGATTTCAAGGGTTCCCTAAAGAGGATAAATGGAAGAGCATACACGTAACATCCTTGTATTTTGTGAAAACAAAATTGACAATTGTATTCAATTTTAAGTCCAAATGAAAGATTTGGTGGTGTTCATTTGACCCTTTGGTCTTAATTTATAACTTTGAAAGCTAACTACAAGATTTTAAGCAATAGTACCCTAAATGATTTTCCTTTAAGCACCAAAATGAAAAGTTTGATTCATTTTAAAACACCCCAAAAGAATTTTAAAAGGATCAATTTAAGCGTGTTTTGATTATTTTTCAAGTAAAACCTGCAAAAAAAATGTTAGCCAAACATTTAGCTTAGAATCACTTTTGAAGATGAAACAACCAACTTAGAAAAATGAGCTCTTAGGTTTGTGTAAAAAAAACATAGTGACCATCATCGGTTACACTAACCAATGATGGAAACTTTTATGTAGACCAATGATGGTTTTCATAATCGATGATGGTTATGCAGACTGATGTCAGTTTTACTAATTTTAACTGATGATGGTTGAAAATGACCGTCAGTGGTTTACTCAACCGATGATGATTACTGTGTAAACTTGTGACAAAGAAAAAATACCCAAATGAAGTTAGAAAATCACTTAGAAAGAGTTTTAAGCATCCAAATTAAAATTTTAAAGTTGATTAATGATCTTTTTCATGTGTGGGATGTGTTGGGTCCCATCGAGTGTGCCATTATGTGAGATATAAATTTGACTTAGAGAGGATGGTTAGTATCATGTTAGTTTCAAAATAAAAACAAAATGAAAGAAACATACTAACTATCATAACACCTTCAGGCCTAGACATTAGGAAGATCTTAGTTAACAAACATAAATAAAACACACAACTAAATACAAGAAAAATCTTCTTTTAGCTTCTTTGGATGCTTCAAATGCTTGTTATAGTAGCTTGCTTAGCTTGTGCTCATGAAGTCTTCATCAAAAGAGACTTGGATATCTCCTCTTCTCCTTGGCACCTTGTGGCTTTAGCTTGGCTTGGCTCAATAATTTAGCATCATAACTTTGGCATGTGAGAGATCTTGGAATCAATTTGACATGGTAGCTTTGCACAAATTAAGCTTAGAAATGATGTTCATGGCCTCCCTATTTATAAATTTTGGAAAATGACTAGAATCAACCTGAACCATCCATCTCAAAATTGAGATGTGTGGCTAAAGATTAATCTAATTATGTAATTAAAATTTGATAAATAGGATCATAAATATTTGGGATAGAGGAGTAATTAAGAGGCATAGAAGGCATTGATGAGGCATGGGAGACATGAATCCTGATATTTATGGCATTTATGGCCTAGGGATGTCTTCCCAAGAAATAAGGTCCCCTGATGATGCAGATATTCAATATTCATTTCCAAAAATAAGTATTCAACAAATTTTCATGGAATTCTTAATTAGGCTCTAATTTGGTTTAACTTTTAAACATGATTAAGCATTTTATGCACAACTTACTCAAATTGATCAGAATGCCTTGTTATTGGTCCAAAATTTGACTAGATTGGAATTTGAAGTCAATGTCAGATGCATTAGAACCATATTCTCATTTAAGATGTTGCCAACACAAAATAACAAAGACACACATCTTGTACAAGTAATTTTGATAGAAAAGAGCAATCTAGAGCACCTAAGTGTAAAAGTAGCATTTTGACTCAAAATGATCTGATCAAAGTTAGCTGGTCCATAAATTGTACTATCATATTTAGGGATACCTTAGCCAAAATTGGCACTTGAATATGTTAGTTTCACATCATTTAGCATGCTTTAGTGTTTTTAATCCAAATTGTGCATTTTGGTGGAAATTAGTCAAAAACTTGATTGGAGGTTATCGGTGGCCAAATTTAGGTGTCTATAGCCCCCAGGTGGCACCTCCCAATCATTTGGGCATGGAGGAGGAGTAGCACCCAAGCCATCCTACTTAGCAGAGGAAGGAGGCAATGATTTCCACCCTCACTACTGCCCAGGAGGGGAAACACACTGGTATGGGGTGCCACTATGAGAGTGGTGCTTGAAATAGTTGCAACGATGCCCACCACGAGGCAACTGAGGCACTCTTCATCCAATCTGAGATCTCTGGGTGGAGAAGGTGAAACCCAAGCCATAGTAAAAGGAGCATCTCCCCAATGCGAGAGGATATCCTAAAGATACCTAAGCTCCATTGCCACTTTATTGACTTAGACTTGAATCTACAAAAAAACATTAGAGATAATAGAAGATTTGTGAAAAGTAAAAACATTACAATGAACATAAGCATGATTAAATATAAAATTATTTCTTTCTTTCCAAATCCAGAAGAGAATCTCCACTCTAAAAGTATGCCAGACTTGAACGTAATTGAAGGGCATTGCAGGTTTGTCACCAAGGAGGATATGTTGCCAAACGAAGAATTTGGGTTGGAAAGACCTGAGGAGATCATGGATCCAAATCTAGACCTTTTAAACTTTGGAACAATACCAGAAGAGATGAGGGAGCATCTCAAGGTGGCCATAGAAGGGGCAAGTAGGTTGGTGAAATCCAAGTTGAACAAGTCTTTTGCGAATAAGCAAGCCTTGGTGTAATATACACCAAGCAAAGTGGGCAAGCTTGGGATCCACACAAGCCCCCCAAATAGTGTTGAAGTGAAGGATCCATGTTTTAATAAATGACTGCAGGCCCCAGTGGGTGTTAAGCTTTTCAACCATGTGTAAATGGGGGGTGAGCCAAGCATAGCCTAGCTAAGGAGTGTAATTATGGAAAGGGGTCTCAACAAACCATTTTCAATCCTTCCACCATGGTTGAGTGGAATGGATCAAGATTTTATGAACATAGAAGCTAGGATGGTATTGAAAATCACTTGATAAGATACTTGATTCGTATTGGCTAGTCAAAATTCAGCTTTTGCCTTCTCCCAAGATAGCCAAGAGCAAGAACGCCTGCAAAAGATATCTTGGATGGAATGAATTCCTCTGTAAAAAAGTTTGAGGGAATTGATCTAAGAGACTTTTTCTAAGGGCACTTCATTACAAGAAAATATGGGAGACCACCACAGAGAGTGGGAGTTAGCAGAGAGTCGTTTATGGAAACTGAAACCATTCCAGAGAAGCCATGGCTTAATCTTTTCTCAAGCCTTCTAGATGCTTTTGGCCACAAAGGATCTAGTGATCTGGATGGGAGACTAGATGAAGAGTAAATTGGGCAAGCTGAGAACTTTTCAGGCTTTCTTTCCCTTGGACAAGCCTAAGGAGATACAATGTCTGAATAACACCTTCCAAGTTTTTGGGCCCTCAATGACTCGCACAATCTATTTGGCATATAAGGCAGTTCCTTGTCGAGCTATTTCGATGAGTCCCATCCCTCTAGGTTCATGTGTGAGGCAATAATATTCCTATCCCACCTTGTGGAATCCTTTACCTTGTGGGGAATTTTCCTAAAGGAAATCTTGAAGTTATTTCTACAACTTTTGATAAGATTTTTTAGAAGGTACCTAGCATGACGAGTAATATGCATGGGTGGACAGAATAATTTTTAAGCAAATTTGAAATTTTCCTATCAATAAAAGAGACTTGGCCACCCAGTATTATAGCTTCTTGGCAACTCTATCACAACATATTTTCAAAATAAGTGTGGTGAAGCATCAGAAGTAAAGGGGATGCCAAATAATCTAAAGATTTCATCATGTTGGATTCACTTCTAACCTGGCAGAGGGAGGTAAGATTGTCTGTAGCAACAAGTTTTCTACCATTGGATGTTGGAGTTAGAGGCTAGGCAGAAGGTGTCAAGACACTGTAAGGTATTGCCCACATTGGCTTCATATTCAATGAGGGTAAAGGAGTCATCTATAATATGGCCATTAAGCAATTGCATATCTTCATGCGGATTAGCTACATCAGGAGGGAGATAAATTTACTTAAGAAGGCCACTAGCTAGGACATTGTTAATAAATATCCAAAACCTTTAGCTACAAGAACATACAAGGTGAGAACTAGAAGACACCCTTGGTGAATGGAATAAAATAAGCCAAACTACTCAAAAGTGACTCCATTAACGGAGAGGAAGTTGAGGTATCAGAGAATAACATCTGAACAGATTGAATGAAGGACCTGAAGCCCAGATCCCAAAGCATATCTAGGATAAAAGGCCACTCAATATGATCATAAGATTTTTTTAAGTTAATTTTGATGAACATAGCTTGTTGCTTAGACCATCTGGTTGATTCCATCCCTTCCCAGATGACAATGTTATTATCCAAGATATAACGGCTTCTGATGAAGCCCATTTGTTCTAGATACACAATGAGAGGCAACATATTGCATAGCTGGATTGCCAGAGCTTTGGCAATAATTTTATATGAAACATTCAAGAAGGTGATGGGACATCAGTTACAGTTCAACTCAGGATCTTTTTGCTTAGGTATAAATTTGATATTTTATTTATTTATATTTTTACCATTGAATGTGCAGAAAATGCTTCTTGATAAACCTTATGTAAATCATTGCCCACAAGATCCCAAAGAGTTTTCTAGAACTCATAGGGAAAGCCATCAATGCCAGGGGCTTTGTCATTAGCCATGTGAGACATCACTTTATGTAAATCATCAATAGTGAGGGGCCTATCATAAATAACCCATTGGATGAGAGTGAGTTTGCATGGCGACTGAAAGGCATTATTGAAGGGCAGATTCATGCTCAACTAAAGATGTTTGAGATTTGAACACTTTTTAATAATGGCAGACAAATGCTTACACAATCTATAAAGTTTTTGTGAGTCTATTACCAGCCTCATAAATGACTTAAATTTATTACTTTGAGTTTTTGGCTTGTAGTAATTGAAAGAACTCCTTAGAAGCTTTGTCCCCTATTTTAAGCTAATGAAGCTTGGGTTTGACTTGGGATCCTCGAGCATCGTATTTATCTAAAATCTAAATGTGATGATTTAAAGACATAACTCTCACCTATAAGATCTCATTAAAGGGATATTTTTCTAGAGCTAGAGTTGTGTGGCTAAGTTTTGAGATAGTGGCAGAGTAAGAGTGTCTCCAAATTTTAGAAAATTAGTGACCATAGATCCATAAAAAGTGGGAGGTCCTCCTAATGGCATCATCCCACCAAATAATCCAACTAAAATCTTGGGAAGGATGTGGATCTAAACTCCAAACTCTCCTAATGTGTGCCACCGTGGGCCCAGGTTTGAGTAAGGAGGTGTTAAGGAAGAATTGTGTTTTATGGACTTTAGATTTCATGAACTACCATGTCACATGAAACTAAATGGGGGAGTGATCAGAAAGCCTAAAATATGGTAGTGCCTACATCAAAGGAAAAAATCATAATCAAAAGAGAAGTATGATTGGGTGGACATCATTGCCCTATCTAAACACTTTAGAATACGAGTGGGGTCTTCTTTGAAATTAATCTAGGTGTACCAAACTCCATCTGTAGGCTGACAAGTTAATTTGAGGTCATAAAGGCCCCATTTAGTGCACATGTAAAACTATGTCTCCCTTTCATCAACTGCCCATCTCATAGACAAGTGGCTTAATTTGTCCTTAGGGGATGCCACCATATTAAAGTCAACACATAATACCCAATGGGCATCAAGGAGATCATCCACTATCCATCACCATAAATGAGAATGCTCTAAAGTGTCATTCAAGGCATAAATATTAATAAAGCCAAAGGAGTGGATTTTAATGCTAAAAATAGCCCAAACTAACCAATTGGTGGGGTCCACACTAGATTGCACTAAGTGTGGTTATCACCTTAGAGAAATGAATGTGATTACCCCTCCATGTCATGTGGCATAGTTGCTATGAAAAATGATATTATCTTTCCAGATGGAATTATTTACAGTCATTAATAAAAAATCTACCACCTTGACTTCTTACAGATAGAGAATGTCTATCTCAAGAAACTTTCTTCTAAAATCATGCACAACAAACTTGTGTTTTAGATCTGTGAGACCCCAAACATTCCATGAAAAATAATTCATAGATGATGGGTGTCAAGGGACATGTCTTTCATGTCTATCCCTTCTAGTGCATCATATTGATTCTAAAGGAAGTGCCCACTATTAACATTCAAAAACTCATACTATTTCCTTAAGTCAGGGCCAGCCAAAAACTTTCCTTCCTTCACCTCATCAATCCTTTGATGAGGGATGTAAGAGCATTTGGGCCTATCCTATCAAGCAAGAAGTGGAAGGGTGGTTGGCTTTGAGTCTAAAGAATTGGTCCTAGAGGCCTTAACACCTTAGGATAAAATGTTAACAACCAGAGGAGTGTTAAACACTTTGGGATTTTCTACCAATTTCAGAGCTATAACCAATGAGGGCTCTTTTGTAAAAGGAGCCTACTTCTATGGGCCATTGCTTGAAGATGGCTTACCTCATTTGGGAGCAACAATTGATTTTGCATCTTTGGCATGAGTATTATTCTTCCCAACCATAGTCCAACCATCCTTAGTTGGTGTCTTGTTATCTTCATGAGAGGGCTTGGGGGGAGATGTTGTGTAGGTGGATGCATTATTGTGATCCAACTAAAAGGGGTAATCTTGTATATTGTGGTTCATGGCTCGGAAATGAAATCAAGTGTTAGACAAGTTGATATACATGACTCATTGAGAATGCCTTACATCCCTGACCTAGATTTACACAAACTCCTTGAGGTCCCAAGATAGGTCTATTTTTACGCGACCCTTTTTTGTGGTCTATTAGAGTAGAACTAGTTTTGTTCATGACAAACCACACGGCCTATGGAGGATGATATCTGGTGAATAAAGTGATAGTATGGGAGTTAGAGGAAGAGTGGAGTGCTTTGATACTACAAAGTCTCATGTCTAGTGGAGAGAACCATTAGCGAGTTCCTGACATACCAAGTGGCGAACTTATGGAGGATTCCTTTAGCATGGTACAGGGCAAAAAAGTGGAAGAGAAAGAAACTTTTATTCATGTTCTATATGCTATCCAACTTAATGCCATTAGATTCCTAGTGATTTTAAAACCAAGACCATAACATAATTTTATAGTGGACTCTCCTAACAAAATATCCTATTAAACAAAACTACTTTAACCATTGACATGTAGAATTAAATTCAAGAAAGGGCAATATAACATTAGGGTTTGAAGCATTACCTCATGGTATACCTTCGAGATATACTTTCTTGGGTGCTTGTAGGGGTCATTTCTCGGTTCTCCTCCGTTCTTCTCCATAGCTAAAACAATCAGGATAGAATGGGGAGAAGACATTATAAAGGTTGGCCTCGCCTAAAGGTGAAAAACTCTAAATGGCATTAAATGCTAAGTCCCATAGGTGCTTAAGGCTATGGTATGACACAAGTTTAGTCAATCAATGAATCAAGGGATGACTCAATGGCATGCATGGAGAAAACCCTAGTAGAGAAAAAAAAATTCAAATCCAAAGATTATTTTTTTCATTTAACAACTTTTAAAAAGGTATAAATTTGATAACAGTTGATTGACTAAAATGTTTTATTCACTCTATGTTGAAATATAGATAATAAATTTTGGAAATTTATATTTGAAAATGTCAATTTTGATTTTCATTTACCATTATTTCACATACACATGTTTTTTATGGGTCTAACTTTCCCAAGTTACTATCAATCACCCATAAAAATTTCCATGATCTATGTCAAACTAGTTGTTTTCCTACTCGAACATCTCAAGATCATCATATTATTGTTCATGTCTCTTGGATAGTCGAGTTATACTTAGAATGTACCATTCGATAGCACCACCTGAATTTGATGATTTCATCCCACACCAAGCAACAATCATATTTTGAATTTAAATCATTCATATGGGTCAGCGTATATGTTTTGCATATTGGTGGTATGAGAAACTACCCAAAGAGTCTCATATAAATATAAAATATGTATAATCCTATTTTTCACCTAGTAAGTACTTAACCAACATGTTAAAACACTTGAAAATTCAAGAGGATTATCTTATTCTTCATAATTTACAAATCATTCACTAGGAGTAGGTCTTACCCAAATCTGAATTAATCGAGAGCTGATTTAACTATTTTGGGAATATTGGAGTCTTATTCATAATTTAGTTAAAGGTCTAGATTAACTAAATCAGTAAATAATATTACAATAAATAGAGTACTAATTTGTATAATTTATTTGACCTTCGTAGCTTTTTAAAAAGAGTAATGAAAGAGGAGATATATAACTTATCTTAAAACTGGGTTGATACGACTGAGATAGAGACTGATACTGGTTGTGTAGGACTGGGATAGTGTCGTGAAACAAGATCTAGATTTCATTTAGTGAAAGGATAGGAGCATAAAAAATAGGACACTTCAGGGTCCAGTGTTATAGTCTAGGTCTTGTCGCTGTTGTCCAAACTAATCATAAAAATTTGAGTTTTTTGGGTTTTGTTCATTATCCTTGTGTGAGCCTACCTATGTAATTTTGAATCCTAAATGTCGATTGAGATCCTTTTAGATATTATTTAATATTCAACCCTATAACTTCATAGTACTTGAATAAAACTTGAGAAAGAAGGGGAGTTAGTGTGTGTAAGATGCACTAAATGTGTATCTACACCCCTTATGTGGGCATGCTGCCTATATACCAATACTTTAAAGAGGCATCAATCCATATGTAGTTCTCTCACTTGATATGCTTTGTGAAATAGTGTTATTTGGATGCAAAAATGTTAAACTAGGTGTGTTTTAGGTGGCCAGGGACTAGTGTGAAGATTTGAATTTGTTGGTAGTTGTATTGGATATGTGTATGTAGAGAATAGGAAAATTTGCCTTAGTAGGCTTGCTTGTATTCGTACTTGCTTTTGTAATCTTTGTGAACCCCCATCTAAATGAACTTTGAATGGGACTTTATAGAGATATATTGGTCTTAGGTTAAATGTATTCATGCTATGTCGACATAATGAAGAAGAAGAATCAAGAGAAAATGGTCATTTAGACTCGAAATGTGATTAGACAAGAGCGCTGGAAATGGGACACCTTAAGGTCTAGTGCTATAGTCTAACCCCAACACTCCTCTCTTATAATTTTCAAGACTTAGGGGGATATAATAAGCATGGGAAATAGAGCCTGACTGAGGTAGAATTAGGTCTTGAAAGTCTATGAATGACTGAAAATAAACAAAAAGGTGTCTAGAAGGGTCATGAGAACATGCAAGAGGAACCTATGGGTTGGGTGTCACAAACCACACTCAAGCTACAAATTTTGATATTTTATATGACTACATTTTCTCCCCCTTTATTCTAGTGATGCAACAAAGTGAAATACTTGGATAAAGGAAAAATAAAAAATGTACTTGAACTTATATGCAAGGGTGAAGACCATGAAGTTGTGTGATGTTGGGTGTGTATAGAGAGAGCACATCATGAAGTGTAAATCTACAAAAAATAGGAGTAGATCAGTTCTTACTAGATACGCTATATCTAAAATAAGAACTTATAAATCTGAGTAAGAGAGAAAGGAAGAAAAAAGAATGAATACACCTCAATGAGTATGCTAACCAATACAAAACCTATTATGATGCTGGATGATGCTGAGTAATGTTGGGTATATATTGTACCAAGAGTAATATCTTGAATGGAGTTGAGTGCTCAATTACTCAAGATTGGATCAAGAATGTAAAGAGTGGTTTTTTGGCTCTAATCATCCACTAAGTGAAGCTATGTGATCATGTATGTGTTAATCGATGTTTAGACTGTGTGTCCAATCTCTTTGAGTAGGTGGCTCAAGAATACAAAGGCTAGCTAGACCTTTGGATCCATCATTGCCCACTAAGTAAAGCTATGAATTGATATCAGTATGAGTGTGTATTGTATGATATGGCTCTTAAATCCCATGAATGCTCTATAATCTAACAATGTAGCATGGATAGTTGAATGTGTGCTAAAAACTAGGCCAATCTTAACCACTCTAGAAGGAGGAGATTAGGCTTGTATGAAAGCCACTCTAAAATTAAAAACTAGGCTTATGGAGAAGCCACTCGAGAATGTGGAGGTTAGGCTTGTATGAAATCCACTTCGAAATACACAACTACATATATGATAAGAAATACACAGGTGCTATATACTAGTGAGTGTTGATAGATTAATCTATGTAAACTAGTAAATAATGTACATCAACATGATAACGAGAGTGTGTGGTGTAGGAATGAGATAACGTGAATGGTGTAGTCAAGTAGAATATACCCCTGAGGGATAGGTATATCGATGTGTGTCTCGAATGTATGAAGTAGGATGTCCCCTCAATGGATAGAGTGAAGCAATCAAAGATCTATATGTCACTACACACTCTCAAAGAAGATCAAGTGAAACATGGTAATGTAGATAGATTGAAAAATAATAGCATAGAACAATAGAATGTAAGTCTAGCATGGTAGTATAAATATATAGCATGGAGAATGCATACAATTGAATTTTTTTTGAATTTTTGAATATTTGAATGTTTTGAGATTTTTGATATAGTTGAATGTTTTTGGATTTTGACATATTTTGAATGTTTTTGAATTTTTGACATATTTGAATGTTTTTGATATTTTTGATATAAGCTATGTACAATCAATCATAAAGAGACTATGTACAATCAAGATTGAGAAGAAATGATCTAACCGATGAGTCTCATGGGAGATTCCCTATCATGATGCCCTGTATCAAGGAGAAGAATCATGCATGATCATGGAGCACAATAGAAGGGCTGAGACTGTGGCTCTAAAAGTTGTGTATGTTGTAAATACTCTAAAATATCTATAGTGGAAATTGACTGTGGGGTCCCCTTATAACTCTGAGAAGTGGATGCAATTGTAGGGCTCTTAGGGACCTATCTAGTAATAAGAGAAACTCTCTGAATATGTGCTCTTTGTGTAGAGGCATGCGACCTCAATGATACTACCTTGGGTGTGAACACTATAGCTAGAAGCTGTCTAAAATCTTGAAACTATGGCTATTTAAAAAGAGGCCTCTGTGGAAGTGTATGAACTCTCTGTGCTATTGAGGAAGGCCCCGACTGTGTCTAAATCCAAACTAGAGGAGGAACTGTAACTAGTGGAGAAGCTGAAATTAGTGAATGCAAATTAGAAGATGGCTTTGAAGTGGGGAGTGGTAACTCATATGGAATTCCACCAATTGCAACACCTTGATTAGAGTGAATGAATTTCCTACATCTATGATTTATAGAAGGTATTGTTCAATTTTTTGAATCCATGGACAACCAAGTAACATATCAAAAACTCCTACACTGGGAATAATAGTAAATAGTGTGGCCATATGTGTTGGATGACCCTATAGAGTTAATACAATCTCACCCAATGAACTTTGTATGTGCCTACTGAATCCACTAATAAATGTGTCTGTCAGAGTAATATCTTGATCTAAATATCCCAAATGCTAGAGTAATGTCATAATGCACATGTTCATGCTAGATCCATTGTCTATGAAAACACTATAAATGGGATGACTATGAATGTAAGCTCTGATAAAGAGTGCATGATAATTTGAATCATCCTCAACTATCTCTTGTTCTGAGAAGAAGATCAAAGGTCTAGTTAGAACTCTAGAATTTTACACACCAATCATGTTGTTAAAAGGGTGTAACTCAACTAAAGGTGCTTGATATGTATCTGGTGGAAGATGTGCATGATATGCATGGTGAAAACCTGATATATCCCCTATCTCTTGTTTAAAATGTTGTGCAAAAGGATCTGAGAATATTTTTAAAGCTTTGTCCTATGTTTTCTTTGCCTCGAGAGGTTCAAATGGAGTGCCAAGATCAATAACATTGTCATCTATCAAGTCTTGTATTTTGTGTTTCAAATTAATGCATATGTTTGTTGTGTGGTCTAGTGCTCTATAAAAATCACAAAATATATTCTGATCATATCCTCATGAAAGAGGCTTTGTTGGATCAACTTCCCAAATTGGAAGGAGATATATGATATTACATTCCAATAGTTGCTATAAAAATCTGGCTAAAGATACTAGTAGAATTGTGAAGCTTCATCGAGGAGGTGCTAATAAAACCACTCGCTAAGGGGGCTTTGAAGCCATATTGACTGTAGGTTGAATCTGACTTTTATTATCATTGACCTTGACTTTGAATGAGACTTTATTATTATTCTTGATTGTTGTTTTAGATATGCTTATGTACTTGAGTTTGTCCATTGAAATTAGTTTGACTTTCCTTTCCTTTAGTGTATGGCATAACTCAGTGAAGGAAGAGAATATTTTGAACATTATTAATTCATGTAAGGTTGGTAGAAGACTATGTTTGAAGAGATCTTGTAAAACTTGATCAGCCATGGGGCTAGTCATCTTAGCCAAGATAGTCTTATATTGAAGAACATAATCTATGAGATGCTCATTTGACCTTTGTTTTGTTGTGAAACTTGGGCATAAGAAACCTTATCACCAATGTTAATGCTGAAATGAGCTAGGAACATATCAACTTAAAGATTGAATGCATTGACTGACTGATTCAGTAGACTATAGAACCATTGTAAAGCATAATCCTTTAGACTATGTGGAAATATCTTGGTTAGTATCCAGTCATTTGGCACATAATCCAAGCATGCTGTGTGAAAATTTCTCAAATGCATCTCTAGATCACCCTTGCCATCATATAAAGTGAGCTTGGGTTGAACAAAACCTAGCGGCAATGGTGTAGAAGTAATATGGTGTGCTAATAGTGTATGTACTAGAGCAAACAAATCCAAAGCTTGCATTGGTCTAAAATCACCTTGCTCAAGATGTAGCACTTTGAATTGAAGAGATTTTATCTCTCGCACAAGGGCTTCCACATCAGGAGATAAAGATATACTAGTTGTAGCTAGTGGTGGCATAGAGGAAGGTTCGGCTGCTATAGGGGGTTGTTGAGACATATTTGTACCTCATAGTGTCATTTGTAATTGGTTTCTCTATGGTTTGAGAGGATTGACCATTGTTTACTTTTTGTTGTATTTTTTGTAGTATTTTAAGCATATCATCTTTCATGTCAGGGTTTTTAGTTAAGATTTCTTGAAGTTCTCTTTTATCAGTTTCATCAAAACTGGTGTATTAGGCCATTGTTAAAGGAATTAAAAAAATTGAAAATTGATTGAATTTTTTGTAATAAGGAAAGTGTTATGGAATAAAAATACTGAATATAGGAAATGTAAAGTCCTAAAAACAACAAACTAAAAAATATATAAAAAGGATACAAAGCTCACAAATATGTAAGGTGATAACTCAAAAGCAATAGGACCTAGTATATGCAACTAGGGTTTTGAAAAATGAATTTTTTAAAATTACTATGAAATTTTAAAATAAAATACAAAATTTTGATTTAAATATGCAGGTAAAAAATCAAAAAAATATTGGAAAAACTCTTGATTTAAAGGGACCTAGTGTATGCAACTAGGGTTTGGAAGAAAATGATTTTTTTAAATTACTATAGAATTTTAAAATTTAATGTGAATTTTTTATTTAAATATGCAGGTAAAAAAGCAAAAAAATATTTGTAAAATTAGCAAGAAATTTTTCCTAGTGTCTCTAGGGTTTTCTTGCATAAAAGGACCTAGTAAATTCAACTAGGGTTTGGAATAAATGATTTTTAAAATTACTAAGGTAAATTTAAAAAGTAAATATAAATTTTTAATTTAAAATATGTAAAAAAAGTTAGAAAATTATTGGAAAAATTAGCAAGGAATTTACCCTAAATTTTTTAGGGTTTTTATGCACAAACGAAGTAAGTCAGGTTCACCAAATGATTTAACTATTTTGAAAATATTAGAGTCTTATTCCTAATTTAGTTTAAGGTTTGAGTTGACTAAATCAAAAAATAATATTTTAATAAATAGAGTACTGATTTATATAATTTATTTGACCTTCATAGCTTTCTAAAAAGAGTAATGAAAGATAAGATATATAACTTATCTTAAAATTGGGTTGATACAGTTGAGACAGAGGCTGATATCGAATGTGAAGGACTAGGATGATGTCATGAACTAGGATCTAGCTTTTGTTCGATGAAAGGACAAGAGTACCAAAAATAAGATACTTCAGGGTCTAGTGTTATAGTCTAGGTCCTGATGCTATTATTCAAATTGGTCATAAAGATTTGAGTTTTTTGAGTTTTATCTGTTGTCCCTGTGTGAGCCTATTTGTGAAATTTTGGATCCTGAATGTCGACAGAACTCTTTATAGAGCTGATTTAATCTCCAACCCTAGACCTTCATAGTACTTGAATAAAACTTGAGAAAGAGGGAGAGTTAGTGTGTTTAAGATGCACTGAACATGTATCCACACCCCTTATGTGGGTACGTTACCTACATACCAATGCTTTGAAGAGGGATCAAACCATATGTAGTTCTATCATTTGATTTTCCTTATGAAATAGTGTTATACAAATGTAAAAATGGTAAACTGGGTGTGCTTGAGGTGGCTAGAGACTAGTGTGAGGATTTGAATATGTTGGTAGTTGTATTAGATGGTTATATGTAGAAAATAGAAAAAATTGCCTTAGTGGTCTTACTTGTATTCTTGCTTGATTTTGTAATATTTTCCAACCCCCTTCTAAATGAACTTTGAATGGGATTTTATAGAGATCTATTGGTCATGGGTTAAATGCAATCGCATTAGGTTGACCTAATGAAGAAGAGGAATCAAGAGAAAATGGTCATTTAGGATCAAAATGTGATTGGACAATAGCATTGGAAATGAGACACCTTAGGGTCCAACACTATAGTCCAACCCTAGTGCTCTTGTCCTATAGGTTCGAGACCTAAGAAGATGGAATAAGCATGGGAAATAAAGCCTAACTAAGCTGGAATCAAGTCTTTAAAATCTATGAATGAATGGTAATAAGAAAAAAGGTGGATAGAAGGGTCATGAGAGCATGCAAGAGGGACCTATGGATTGGGTGTCACAAACCACACTCAAGCTACCAATTTTGACATTTTATATGATTGCAAGAGCCAAGCCAAAAGTGTCAATTATCAAGTATCAAGGACTAGATTACATGTTGCATATAATGAATAAATACTACTTTACACATTCACTTAATGTAGAGAATTGCATATAGTTGAACTTCCCTATTTGAAGTATTGGATATGTAGGCAACACTTAGCCATTCAATGAAGAGTGGTTGGGGTTAGCTCAACTCACCTTTATTCCCCTTTTGTAGGCCTAAGGTTATCATTGCAGTTGGTCCTAAGGTTTAAAATGAAAGAGATAAAGTGTCGAAAGACAAGCAGGTGCACCTACCTATATCAAACCAAATATTTAAAATATACAAAGACATAACAATCTAATTTAGAACACAACTAATGATACTGACTTAGGGTTGATGTTATTATCTAGGTATGCATAGAGATCTAGATCCTGATCCAAGCCACCTATAGTCTAGACTTTCTTCCTTTTCTACTACCAGTTTGTTGGCCCCTAAATGTTGATTAAGTATTATTCCATTTTTGGTACATGGCAGGGAAGGATCATTATCCATTTTGATGCAAGTACTGGTATGGCACATAAATACTATGGAGTGAGAAGACCATGATGCATAGCTGACAGGAGTAAAAGGGTTATGGCACAGAACTTGTTGGGCATGGAAGGACAATCGCATAGGAGACCTAGCACAAGAGGACCTAGTAAAAAAAGAACGTGTCACGACGGACCCAAAAATAGATGACTCAAAATAAAAGTGGAAGAATAGGGGAGTGCATGGGACATAGGAGCAATTAGAAGAATAATTCAAATGGGACATTTTGACCCCATTGATCAGAGGTTTTGTACCAGCTTATGAGGAACAAAATACTTAACCATCAAAATATAACATAGAGCGAGGATCTAAGGGTGCATAGACTTGAGTCTATAAGAATAACTAATTATAAGAGCCATGACTCTCTATTTGTTTGGAGTATGTGTGCCATCTATTCTTGATAGTTAGAATTATAACACTTGGTCAAGGAAAAATAAGTATAAAAATCCTTGTTGTAATCACTTGCATGATGGTCCTTTTTGGGGAATAGATAATAACACTGTCTTGTAATTCATTAAACAACTAAGAAGATTAGTTTTTGCCAAATTGTATTATGAGTCATGAAATATTATAAGTGTTGGATGATGGATATGGTTTATTTCTAAGTCATGGATATCTTTTTATTTTATCACTACTGTTAGATAGTAATGGTGATCCTAGTTATAGTGGTAGTTAAATATGGGATAATAAGGATAATAGTAGTATATTTATAGTGTTGAATAATATTTTAAGAACTGTATTATAAAAAATAAACATATAACATTGTGCTACAAATCCTTCAATAACTGGTCTTTCACTTCATGCTTCAGGTGAACATGCGAGACCTAACTCTCACATGATAGGGTCAGGATGCTACTTTATTGGGGGAAGCTTCAGCGTCAAAGTTGTAACTAACTAAAAGAAACCCAACATTTTGGTTCTGTTGTCAGGACTTGAAGTAATTGGAGCATAATCATGGGAAAATGTTTGAGCACATTATGTTAGAGAATATTAAAGAATGCATTACGAGGGTCGATAGTGGGTAGAATAGAATATTTATAGTTCTCTGTATAAAACTTTCTTTTCAGAGGTCCTAGTTCTCTTACATTATTGGATTTTAGCATATGCTCAAAGATGATCCAGAAATATTGAAAGAATGTAACCTTAGACACTTGAATAAAAGATGAGTTTAGCATGACTTGGAGTTCCCTGGATGTGAGAATATAACTTTTTGTGGAAAGGCATTCAAAATAGCTACATTTTGGAGTACACTGTGACCACATATTCATGTCCCAAGGAATCAAAATTCCAATTTCTATGAGAGCTGAGGGGATGCTATATCTCGTTGTTTGCCTTTAAAATTAAGAATCTAATTGTTGATCTTGGATTGGAGACTCTACCCATGGAGGGATAAAATCTCTTGTGCATGAGTTTCACATTTGGAAGGGGAGACTAGGGGTTAATTGAAGATTATGGGTTCAACATGGTAGCAAACGAATGAGCATTACAAAATTAGAAGTATGATGAAGTTTGGCAAAGGATCATGGGAGTTATTGGTATGAGAATAGATTGAGAGACCTCTAGGAGTGTTGTAAGGAGACATAGGGAAGCGAATATGCATGAGGAACCCATCACTTTTGAGCCACATCCTTGGCCACTTCTATCCTATGAAAGAGAAATGAGTTGGACTGTAAGAGTTGAGGAACCAAGTCTGAATCAACTAGGCTCCCCAACCATAGTACGTGCTCATGAATTTAAGTTGAACAAAGTACATATATGAAATTAGGACATAAACAACTCAGAGTAAAAAATTGAACTGGTAAAGGAAATTGCAACTAAGCTAATTGGCACTCATCTAGAATCTACATTATCTTTCCATCTTCAAGGGAATTCTATGGCATAGCTTGGAATGTTGGGTGGATCTGGCCTTCAAGATCCAATTACAAGCCTAAACTTGGGTAACCAAACCTATACCATGCCTCTTTCCATGGGTCCTACTATTGGAGGCATTGAAGGAAGATTAGGAGGAGGCACTGGAGTAAGTGGACCCCCTCCTCAAGGAATAGGAGCTAGATCTTCTCATCAACCCCCCACATAACCACCATAATCCACTATGGTCTACTATGAGATGACATTGTGTTTACCTTAATACTGAGGGGTAGAGAATGCAGCTGAGCATGTCCACAAGTGTGAATTGATTTGGAGAGCACACAACATCATGTCTTTTGAACGAAAGGTTATGTAGTTTACAATGACACTTTTAGAGTACATGCATAAATGGTATCAAAATTTCAACCCTCTACAAGTGTTAGTCAACTATGATCAGCTTATAGTTCCTTATAGGAATTTGACATTCTTGAGTTTGAGCGATAAAGTATAGTGGTGTTAAAGGACATAAAGCAAGGACTTACAGAGAGCGTGCGTGAATATGATGCATGATTCAAAACCTTTCTATCTAAATTGTCATTTGAAATAAATCTTGATCAACATGCATAATGGTTTGTGGGAGGATTATTATTACCTTTTTGATAGACTTTATCATAAAGAACCTTCATCAACGTGCACGAATCTCTGAAAGCTACCCTCTATGCTAAAGTGGTTGGAAGCATAAATATTAGGATTAGCCCCTTTATGGAGTCAGAGATAGAGTCCATGGCATTGTAACTTGAAAATTGATAACAAGTAATGCATATGAGACATGTAGTGGTGTCTATGGTATCGATTATGAAACTAAAATACATACAAGGAATAACTTCCCATGCAAAACCATCCGTACAATACTCAAACAAGGGTGTGAAATCTGTCATGAGGACCATGATGTCCATTCCTGACCACTTTTGTATCAAACTAAAAACACCAACGTATATGGGTATTGTAAAATCAGTGATTCCTACACTCATGATACTAATGATTTTTGAATGATTAGTGACATCCATGATGTTTGAGTGCATGACATACACCAAACCTCAGTCGCTAATACCCAAGACAATGGTGGATACCATGGGTGAGGAAGAGGACATGGATGAGGAGGTGGATGATTTCTACCCAGGACTTACTATAAATTTGGGTTACCAGACCATTATTAGTGGGATTTCCTAGAATATCAAACATGTGTACTTTACAAAAAGGACCATCGACTGGAAGAGTGTCCTGATCTATATGTAGTCATCACTAAGGAGCATAATGAAAAGGGAACCAACATGATTCAAATATACAAACCATAATGGCACGCATTCCCAACTATACCAATAGTGAAATAAGTAAATATTACCACTCATAGTCTCACTTGAAGTCACATGAATAGTAACTATGAATAGTGAATTCACATATACTAACATTGTGAATAGTAAAAAATTAATAGTGACAAATGAATAGTAACTATGAATAGTGAATTCACATATACAAACATTGTCTCACTTGAAGTCAATGTACACAAGCTTTGCCATACATCTGTATCCTACCATCTAACTACCTACCATGTTCGATCCTGCCTTCATCATAATTTCAACAAGCCCAAAGAAGTTTTGCACCAATCAAACTTCTCTATCCTAACCGATTTTGTTAACATGTCTATAATATTCTATTCAGTGTCTACCTTTGATAACAAGATCCTACAATCTTCCACCATGCTCTTGATGAAGTGGTACTTGATGTCAATATGCTTCATGCGATCATGAAATGTTGCCTTCTTCACCAAGTGAATTGCATTGTAACTATCACAATGCAAAGTAATAATTTCTTACATCTTCATGAAGTCAACCAACAGTCGCTCTAACCATATTGCCTCTTTGCAACTTTTATTTTCAGCCACATACTCTGCTTCAATGGTTGATAAAGCCACCATTGGTTGTAACTTGGAAGCCCAACTCACAACTCCACTAGCAAAAGTAAAAACATATCCTGTAGTGGACTTTTATTCATCCTTGTCACCACCAAAATTAGAATCTACAAAACCTCTTATCTATAAATCTGCCCCTCCATAAAATATTTCAGGATCTAAAGTGCCTTTCAGATATCTGAGTATCCACTTCACCGTAGACCAATGATCCTTTCCAAGATTTGTCATGAACTAGCTCATAACTCCCACTACTTGGGAAATATCTGGTCTTATGCTCACCATAGCATACATGAGGATCCCTATTGCTGATGAATAAGGTATACTAGACATACTTATCTTCTTCTCTTCTAGTATTAGGACATTGCATGAAAGACAACTCAAAATGTGCAGGAAGTGGGGTACTAACTGGTTTGACATTCTTAGCATAGAACCTTCTCAACATATGTCTTTTGTGATAACCAGATCTTCTTAGCTTTCATGTCCCTATGTATTTTCATTCCCAAAATTTGGTTTTCTACTCCTAAATCCTTCATCTCAAATGTCCTAGCTAATTGATTCTTTAAATAATTGATCCTCTTCATTTTCATTCCCAACATATAATGGTACAATAATAAAGCTCCCATCATTGAATTTTTTATGATGTGCATAATGATCAACTTCACTTCTGATAAATTATTGGCTCTTCATGAAGGTGTAAAATTTATTGTACCACATTCTCGGCACCTATTTCAAACTATACAAATATTTATTCAATCTATAAACCATATACTCCTTTTTTTTTACCTCATAGCCCTCAGGCTGATCCATATAAATCTCCTCCTCAAGATCACCATGTAGGAATGTTGTCTTTACATCAAGTTGCTCTAGCTCTAAATTTTGTGAAACTAAAAATGCAAGTAACACTCTGATAGTAGTCATTTTTACAACAAGAGAGAAAATCTCATTGAAATCAATACCTAATTTTTGCACATAACCTTTTGCCACCAAATGAGCTTTGTGTTATTCTGACAACCCATCACTTTTTTCTTTAGCTTGTACATCCAATTTTTACCAACACTATTTATTCTAGGTGGGAGATCCACAACCTCCTATGTCTCATTTTTATGGAGTGATCTCATTTCATCCTCCATGATTTTCCTCCAATCTTTTGCATTCTCATATTCTCTAGCTCCCTGAAATAAACTAGGTTCACCCATGTCAGTAAATAAAGCAAAAGATAACTGAAATGTAGGAGCATACCTTTCTAAATCCTTCTTGGTATGAGTGGACCTTCTAAATTGTGGTTGTTGTACTTGGTGTTCTTCTTGCTCTAAAGCATCAAGTTACTATTTTTCATTTTTTCCTTCCTTGATTACTTCAACTGGTACAACTTCACGTGTCTATTGTACCTCCATCCCTTTTATGAATTTTTCATTAAACACAATATCTCAGCTAACAATAATTTTGTGGTTAGTAGGAACCCACAATCTATATCCCTTTATAACATCTCCATAGCCAAGAAAAATGCATTTCCTAGATTTCAAATCTAGCTTGGACCTTGTTTCTTTAGGCACATGGGCAAATGCATCACAACCAAAAATTTGTAAATCAGAATAATCAACTAGCTTACCATGCCAAGTCTCTTCTAAATTGTTTCCATCCAATGCAGTTGTAGGAGATCTATTAATGAGATATACATCTGTATTAACAATTCTACCCAAAATCTATTTTCCAGCTTTGATGTACTCAACATGCTTCTTACACGTTCCATGATAGTGAAGTTCATCTGCTCAGCTACACTATTCTATTGTGGAGTATAAGGGATAGTCTTTTGATGTTTAATTCCTTCATGCGTACAAAATTTATAAAACTCATTAGATCAATATTCTCTTCCATTATCTGACCTTAAACATACAATATATTTTTCCAAACTCTTTTCTACCTGTGCCTTAAATTCTTTAAATTTTTCCAAAGCTTCTGATTTCTTTCTCAAAAAATACACTCATATTCTTCTAGAATAATCATCTATAAATGAAATAAATTAAGTTATACCATTTATATATTGAGTAGGGATAGGTCCAAAAATATCCTAATAGATAAGTTGTAGAGAATCAAAACTTTTACCTACACTTGTAGTAAATCTTACCCTCTTCTATTTACCAAAGATGCAATGCTCATAAAAGCCTAAATCACAAGACTTAATCCCAACCAACATACCTTGGTCATGAAATATCTTCAAGCCTTTCTCACTCATGTGTCTAAGGTGTTGATGCCATAACATCACAACATCCTGTGCATTCTGTGTAGTTGTTGCTACTGTAGTACTTGTCATTGAATCTCCACACAAACTATATAAGGATCCATAAGATTCTCCTTTTGCTACCACAAAAGATCATTTGGTAATTTTACATTTACCATTACAAAAAATACAAGAATATCCCATCTCATCCATCACCTTTATAGACATAAAATTCTTCTTTAAATTAAGAACATACAACACATCTTTCAATCTTTTGATTCTACCATCATCTAGTTTGATCCTTACATCTCCTCTTCCCACAACATCCAAAGGGTGATCATCACCCAAGTAAATAAATCCTCCATTATAAGGCTAGTGTCTAATGAACTAATATCTATGTGGAGACATGTGGAATGATGCTCTTAATTCCAATACCTAAGGATTTGAAAGTGATCTACTATTATTGAGTTAGAATGCTTCTTATGTGCTTTCTTCCTCTGAATTTATAGTGTTGGCTTTAGCTGAAGGTGGATTTTATTTGTGTTCTTTAATTGCCAATAATTATTCTTCATATGACCTAACTTTCCATAGTGATAACATTTTCCCTTACATCCTTTAGACTTTGATCTAGAAGGTGATCTTCTATGATTGCTCCTCTCACTGGATCTCCCTCTTACAGACATTGCTTCATTGCTTGAGGATGCACCATAAGACTTTCTTCTCATCTCCTCTCCAAGTAGAGTTGCAACTATATCTTTAAAATTAAGAGTGGATGATGATGAATTGATGATAGTCATCACCACATGATCCCATCTATCAAGAAGTGAGCATAACAAGATAATGGCCTTGTATTCATCCTCCATCTTAACATTGATAGAGACTAGTTTGTTAACAATGGTGTTGGATTCATTTAGATGCTCAATAATGGATGAATTCTCCATCTTCAAACTGTAAAGTTTCTCCTTCAATAAAACTTTGTTTGTTGCTAACTTTATCTGATACAACTTGTTTAGTTTCTCCCATAAATCTTTTGCAATATTCTCCTTGGCAACATTGAAGAGCACAAAATCTGAAGACACAAATGAATAGTAGAAACAACCTTTCTATCCATCTTGTTCTAGTCTTCATCTATGATATTGTTGGGCTTGCTTACAAACCCATTCAAGTCTAGAGCTTGGTCATTCTTCACCAAGATATCCTCCACCTTCATCTTCCATAAGGAGAAATTATTGCATCAAACTTCTTAGCTTCAAATCTAGTTACTCCATCTGTCATTGTTGTAGCTCCTTCTTGCACACAACACCCTGACTCAATAGAAAACACTCACAAAGGAATTTTTTAAAGAGCCTAGCTCTGATACCAGATGTTAGGAATTAATCCAAGAAGTGTGCAATAAAATAAAAGTAGAAATAATAGGTACAAATTCTAACGACAAGAGTAACACATTACACAGAGAGTTTACGTGGAAACCTTAAAAGATGCAAAGAAAAACCATAGGGTAAATGGCAGTTGTATCTTTGTATTAACTTCAAAACCTGCAACAACACTTCCTCCTTCAACACACTCTCCTTCTTACAATGTTATCTTTCAATCATACAAGCTTTTCAAAGCTATTTTTACAAACTAGAAAATAATGACTTATTTTCTCAAACTTCTACCACACTCTAAACATTCTATCAAATGTTCTCATTTAATAAAAATTACAATGAATGACTTATGGATGAAGGAAATGAAGGAGAGAGATTAAAAATGCACCACACCCATGTGTAAACACTATTCAACATGTGACTTTTCTCATGTGAGACCAAATCAACTTGGAATCTGATGAGGTCATCCTCCACCTTTGCTCCAACAAAGACGAACTCACTTTTGACTTTCACCTCATGTAGAAAATAAGGTGTCCCAAAGAATTATGCCCCACCTTCACATGGGGTCAAGAATGGCATCAAAATTTGATGATTATCCTCCAACATGAATACCCACACACATATGCTAAATATTTAAAAATTCTTTACTTTTTGACTTGGCTAACCTGCTTTCCAAGCCAACCACGTGTGATATTAGAAAATGGCATCATATTTCCTCTGTCCTCATTTTTCAACAAATCAAAATGCTTTGTGGGTCATGCCATGTCCCACTTGTACCACCTCATATGTCTAGTCACCTGGGTCCCACCATGGGCCCACCACCTAGGCCCCACTGCCATGTCACTTGTGAATAGTGAAAAGTGAATAGTGTAGATGAATAGTAATTATGAATAGTGACTTCACATATACTAACAACTAGATTTTGGTAGATACTAAAGGATAACATGACATCAATGATATCTTACTCTTCACTAAGGATAGACTTGTGCCTCACTCTTTAGACCATGCGTGAAGCAGTTATTAGAGACCCAAGTCCCCTATAAGACCATCTACTAAACATTGATTAATAAATTGAGGAACCTTTACACTTTTTTGATGAGCCTCTACAACCTCTAGTTTTTTTGCCTACTCTAGCTCTTAATGAAGAATGATGTGAAGAGATCCACTTGGGAAAGCAAAAACTCATCTTCCAAGTAGAGGAAGGCAAAGGATATACTTCACTCAATCCCTCAACTAACCATTTAGATGTCCTTATAATTGTTGGTTCATAAACTGTTCAAGACACAAGTTCTCCAATGGATAACCCTTATCACAGGCCCATTCAAACTATTCAACGTAACATTGGCACGGAGAAAGAGTCAAAGATGGCCATAATTCAAATTATTAGATTGACGTAGAAATTTCAAAAAAAATTGAATTATTGAAAGAGTATTAGGATGTATTTTTGAGGAATTATAGTGAAATGAAAGGATTCTACCCATCTCTAGAAAAAATGCACATAAAGCTAATCGACAATGCTCACCCCATGAAAAAATGACCATACATGATGAACCCCAATCTCTGGGCATGAGTGAAAGAAGAGATTGATAGCATGCTTTGCACTGAAGTAACTACTCTCATCAACAAATCTAAATGGGTTAGTCCTATGGTAATTAGTATCAAAAAGGATGGGTGTATCTGTATCTATGTGGATTATCGTGTCTTAAATGCATCCTATGTGACAGATCCCTTCCCAACACCTTTCATAGAGGAAATCCTAGATGGTATTGTCAATTGTGAAGTATACTCTTTTATGGAAGGGTTCTTGGGGTACCACCAAATCCAAATAGTTGAGGAAGACTAATCTAAGACAACTTTTGCTATTGAATTGGGATATTTTACCTATAATATCATGCCTTTCAGGTTGAAAAATGCCCCAACAATGTTTTCATGGATAGTAGTCGAGGCTTTTAAAGATTTCATTCACAAATTCTGCCAAGTCTACCTGGATGACTAGATGATATATAGTTTGGTCAAGGACCATTGTGTTATTTTGAGACTCATGCTTGAGTGCTATTGGATGTTACACATTTCCCTAAATTTGAATAAGTGTCTATTCACAACACCTTTTGGTGTACTTCTTGGGCATATTATTTATAAGGAAGGACTCTTGGTGGACCAAGCCAAGGTCTTTATCATTCTCCATCTACCAATGCCCAAGACTTAGCATGAGGTGTGTGCCTTCCTAAGACACACGAGCTATTATAGGAAGTTCATTCAAGGTTATGCCAAGATTGCCTCACCACTAGAAGAACTTTTAAAACACAATAAACAATTTATATGGACTAGTTCTTATAAGGAAGCTTTTGAAACACTCAAAGAGAGGTTAGTTACTAATCCTATCTTGAAATTCCCTAATTGGATAAAGCCTTTTCATGTCCATGTTGATGCATCTGGGATGGCAGTTGGTGCAATACTTGCACAACCAGATGAAGGACACTTAGATCATCTGATTTACTTTGCCAGTAGGAAGCTGACACCAACTAAAAGGAATTATACCACCATGGAGCACAAAGCCTTCTCTATGGTATACACTCTCCAAAATCTCAGGCAATACCTTTTGACCACTCCATTTACATTGTATATAGATCATGAGGCCTTGAAGTATCTTGTCAACAAACTAATACTACATGTGAGAATTTGTCATTGGATTGTCCTGTTCTAGAAATTACAATTTTTTGTAGTAGTAAATCTCAAGAAGACCAACTATGGACCTGATCATTTATCCCGACTTGAAAATGGAAAACCCCCACATATCATATAAGATGATCTTCCTAAATTACATCTCTTTCGAGTTGTTAGGGTACCTAAATAACTAGAGGATATTGTAACATTTCTCAACACTAGTTGCGCACTTGACTCCCTCACTTCACAAGAGAAAAAAACAACTTGTGGTCCACACTACACCTTATCAGCTCATAGCAGGATATCTTTATAAAATAGATCATGATGAGGTACTTTATCATTGTTTAATGCAGCATGAGCTCCCTAAGGTGTTATGAGAATTCCACAAAGGTATTGTCAGAGGACAGTATGTTGGAGAGGCTACTGTGTGCAAGGTGCTACTCATTGGACTCTGGTGGTTAACTTTATTTAAAGATGCAAAGGTGTATGTTAAGCAATGTGATGTTTTATAACATGTAGGAAGACCTAAAAGGAGAGATTTTATGCCATTGTGACCCTTTCTTTCTTAAAAACCATTCAAAAAGTGGGTTATTGATTTTGTGGGGCCTATCACTCCAGAAGGATAACGAACAAACATTCGGTACATCATTCCAACAAATAACTACCTCATGCACTGAGCTGAAGTAGTGCCAAGAAAATATTTTATTATAGCAACTGCCATGTAATTCATCTAAGATAATGTTATAACATGATTCAGATGTTCCCTAAGTTTCACCAATGATCATGGAAGCCACTTCTTATATGAGATGATTTGTATTTTATTGGTCAAGTTCATGATTGTGTACCACAAGATGACACCATACCACTTGTAGGCCAATGAAACTACTGAAGCTTTCAATAAGGTCCTCGATACCACTAACAAAAAATTATAATATTGGTTGGACTGATTTTGATGATAGATTATCTACAGTACTTTGGGCCTATTGAACTACATACACGCGCTTTAATAAAAGTACATCATTCAACCTAGTGTATAAAAAGGAAGTGATCATGCCAGTGGAGTTCTAGTTCCATCTCTCTAAACAGTGTGTATGAAAAACCTAGACAATGAGGCCTCTTTGAAATCTTGGCTTGATGATTTGATGAAACTAGATGAGAATTAGTTTCTCACCCATTGGAGTCAGGATGTTGATAAATTCAAACAAAAAGCATGGCATAATTTCCATCTAAAGAACAAAGTATTTTCTCCAGGCATGAAAGTTATGTCATATGACTTCAAGTTCGTACGTCACCCTGGGAGGCTCTGTATCTATTGGGATGGGCATTTTCATAATACATAGCATTCAATCTATTGGGGCTTGTCAGTTAAAACTAATAGATGGTTAGTTCCTCCTAGGACACTATAATGGTAGTCAGCGTTGATCATATTGTGATTCAATTTAACCAAAATTTTATAAGAAATAAGGCTTAATGCCATTAGGATAGGATTTACTCCTTTCAGTAAAAAGTGTTACCATTGAGGTATGCATCTCTTTAATGTAATCTTGAGTTTTATACTTAGTTTTTTTTCGTGGAGGACCACGTGTTGGGATTTTTATTAATCCAAAGTATTAGTTTATTTTGTTTGTAGTTTTTGGGTAGATTTTACCAGCCGATAGTTGGTTTTGTAACCAACTATTTATGTAAGCTTTTAAGCTTACATTGTACAGAAAATAAAATATGAAATTTTACATTGTTTTTATCGAATATTTTTCTGTGTTATTTCTCTCATTTTCTAGGCCAATAGTGGTATCAGAGCCACTAGAGATTAAAGGAGGAAGATGCAAATATTGGCATATTTTTGTTGGAGAGAGGGCACTAACTCTGATCTATTTCATTGAATTTCGTTGGTGGTCAATCAGGAGGATTGCGTGTGCCTTTGGGCAGTGAATATTTTATTGCTTCTTTTCTTCAATATTCTTACTCCACATTCACAACTTTAGAGGCTGAGATAGATTTTAATAAATGATATGCACAGAGTGCATTCAGTAAATCAGAAATTCCACATGGTACATTGAAGGAGGACATACTAACGATGATACGACATTGAAAATTTAGCACTAAATTCTATTACGGCTATGAATTCTATTGATTTTTAGATATCATCAGCTACCTTTGATTCAATGCAATTCTAATTATGTTACTTCCCTTCCTGATAGTGGTTGATTGTTGCAAATTCAATGCAATCTCATAATCTTTAGATTACACAAATTACAATCATACAGCATAGGTGAGCAGGTTTGATTTGAAAAATAATTGATTTGTTTTATTTTGTGGGGTCCACAATTCAAAGGAAGAAGCCGAGTAAATATCTGTGGTGAAAACTTTTTCACATACATATATTTTTTATTTTTTCCATCTGCCAATTAAAAATATAATTAAATGTCTTTTTATTATATTCCATGTGTAATTGATGACAAGATGGTTATTTAAATTTTATTTAGTCACTTAAATAAAAAATATCAAGGTTCAAAACTAATTGAGATCATTTTTTAAAGGAGTTATAAGATATATTTCTCAAATTGGAGAAATAAGGGTAAAATAGGAGTCATAAGGTGTAATTTTTTACAAATCCCAAGAATTTTTTTGTATTCAAAAATTATTTTTAAAGGTAAAGGCAAAACCTCAAAATAGTATTCCCTTGTCTTGTTTTGATTTGTTTCTTTAGCACCATGGCAAAAATTGTGAGTTTAATTTCCGAAAATGGTAAGTTAACTCCTAAAAAATATAAATAATGGTCAATGAACATGGAAAATACATTAATATTCAATTACTTGTGGGAAGTGGTTGAAAAGCAACAAACATTATCCACTGATCCCACAAAGCTTACAGAATTTCAAAAATGTGACAAGTGTATCCTTGCTTTATTGAAATCAACTTGCATTGCACAAGTGATAATTCTTTTAGAGATGATCAAGTCTGAAGCTTAGAAAGCATGGAAATTTTTCAAAGATTTGTATAATAAACAACCTACTTATAAGAAAATTGATCATCTTATGCAATTGCTTAATACTAAACTAATAGATGATGAAGATGTTTCAGAATGTAACACTACTAGTGGGAAAATTGATGATGAAATGCTCATTTTTATTATTTTGAATGGTCTTAGCCAAAGATACAAGAAATTTCTAGAGATGTTACAGCTTAGTGATAAGCTTAACAAATCTACTTTTTATTCCATTTGTGAGTTGCTCACTCAACATGAACAACAATTTGTAAAGAAGAAAGAACAACCAACTGAGGAGGCACACTATTCCAAAGTAAGCAATCCATTGTATAAACCCAACATAAGACACAAATAAAACTAGAGACACTCTCATAGGGACAAGCATCATTTTGGTTCTTCAATATGGTAGCCTCATTCTAGACATAGGGAACATTCAGGCTCTCCTAAGCATAGACATCATTCTAGTTATCCACAGCATGAGCATCACCACAAACATTCACATGGACACAAGCACAAGCACAAGAGTTATTCTTCATGTGGCTATTCTTCTTCTCATTCTAGTGGATGTGAGACCATATGATATAATTATGGTGGCATAGGACATCTCTCTACAAAATTTCCCTCCTAATGGAGGTCTTCTCAACATCGACAGAAGGTAGAAGTAAACATTATTATTCACTCCAGTCACTCTGGTCATTCTTCTATTTCTTCTTCTGGCTATTCTTCTACATCTTCTTCTGATGGATGGGATGACTATGAAGTTGCTTGCTTCATAGTTAATGACTATATATTTTGAGATAGTGACACACCCAACTTGTACAAGCTACTAGGCTCAAGATTGGGATTTGATACAGTAGCATTTTTTGGCTTGTGTACTTTTCTTTCATAGATGTGTTGATATGATATTTAATATGGATAATTTTAATGTTTTGTACTTGGTTTATTTGTTGCATAGCTTATCACCTCTCACTTGATAGGGGGGAAGAGATTGCATATTTGGTTTTCGATCAGTCATCAGTGATTTGTAGTATGAGTTAGCATTAAATTGATAACATTATTAGTGATGAGAAAAGGACTACGAGAGATGTTGGTGATTATTGGGCATCAGTTTGAGATGTGTCATACATAGTACAAAGGGCAGTCACTTATTGGACAGATATTATGTGAGGGTTGATATAGTTGGACAGTGCATGATCATGTTTTACTGTAGTGCAAGGATGATCAGGGTGTGGATCAATCCAAGATACATAGTGTACTAGTTGCAATTGCAGTAGAGTCTACATGGATGACTCACAATTCTTCACTTCAATCTTTCTATACCCTTTTGGATCAAGGGGGAATTTGTTGGGATCATTTTTGATCCTAAGTATTAGTTTATTTTATTTATTTGTTTGTAGTTTTCAGGTATTTTTTACCACCTAATAGTTGGTTTTGTAACCAACTATTTCTATAAGCTTTTAAGCTTACCATTGTACAGAAAATAAAATATGAGATTTTACATTATTTTTACCAAATATTTTCTGTGTTATTTCTCTCATTTTTTGGGCCAACACCACGAACCCTTTTAGTGTGGGGTAAGGCATCATGCATGTGACAAAGTAAGAATAATTATGAAGTTAAAAACTGGGCACATAAGACATGTGGGCGTGCAAGCACCAAAGGTGCAAAAGTCATCTAAGGCATGAAATTCACTAAAGGCACACAAGTGATCAAAGGCACATGAGTTATTTAATACGTTTCAAAAGTACTTTGAGAGGTTCCTGCCATTTGAGTAACAACTATCTTCCACTACACCATAAAGGTGGGACACAGTTGTCATCCACTTCTAAGAGAGGCATGAGAAGGGATGGGCCATTAATGCAACAAGGATAAGTTATGGCAAGAAGGGTGTGAATGGGTTGATGAGACAAAACTGTTAAGGCATTAAATGCTTAATACAAGATTCAACGTATGAAGGCCATTAAAATATTTTCATTTATGGTTAGAAGTGATGGGGAGAGGGAAGGAATTAATGAAATTAAATCCCCCTAAAGGGCCTATAAATAAGAGTGATAAAGTCATTTTACACTTTACCTTGTGTAAATATTCAAAGTGCTAGTGCAAAGAAAATGTAATGAACTAGAGAACTAGTGACCACAACGTAATTAAATACCTTCAATATTGAGCAGAGTAGAGTGTTTACTAAGTTGTCAAAGTCATACAATTTGTTTCCTAGGTGAGAATAAAGGTTTCTAAGTCTAGATTGGTATATAGGAGTGAAAATCTTTGAAGTTGCAGATTGCAAGTCCATTATCAAAGCGTGAAGCTTGAGAGTCGAAGTAAGTCATTCTACTACCACATATTCATTTGGAAATGTGGGATGGTTACAATTCAACCTTAGAATACCATGAAGGGTAATGCAGTCAAAGAAAAAGGCCAAAAGACTCAAGAAGCTTCCAAATATACTAGAGGAGGAAGAGGTGAGCAAATGAGATTTGTTCCCCATTAGGGAAGAGGCTTTGAAAAATCAATAGAGAACATAACAAGAATAATGTGCAAAAGGAAATACAAGATAACACACGGTAGAAGAAGGGGAAAAGATGGTGAAGAAAGGAAAGTAGGCACAATAATCTTCAGCGTAGAATGCCCTATCATCTCCCCCTCTATTATTACTAATAGAGGAGATGTAATACCCAAAGTCATTTTTATGCATGGAGAACTGGGTCTTCAAGGTATCAACTACCACAATTTTTTATTATAACCACCACCAATTGGGGAATGAAGTAGAGCTAAAAAATGACTACCAAGTCCAGACCACTAACATAAGAAATCAAGTGGTCTATGACTTGTCTATTAAGAATCAACTAGACAAGGTAGGCCTCTTCTAGCTTTTTGAGCTACCATACTTTGGCAAGCCTATTGAGGCAGTTCAATTCTTCCTCTCGTATGTCTATGAGGACTACATCCACTTCATGATGTACAACATGAAAATCACCCCAGAGAGGATCAACAAAGTCATGGGACTATAGTGCTCAAAGGTGAATGTGTTGGATGACTTGGTTGATACAGATGAGATTTAATGGACTACCAAAATGCTCATGTACCAAAAGTAGGGGAATGCAATGTACATCAAGAACTTGTATGATCCTACCCTTAGAGTTGGAGTACAAATAATTTCCACCAAAATCAAAAGGATTGATCAATTGAAGAAGGTGGACATGGCCCACTTATACATTGCCCACCAAGTCTCTTAGGGACTAAAGTATAATTAGGTGTTGTACTTAATCCAAAAAATAACCAAGGATGCAAAAAAGGCCCACAAGACACCCAAGTATAGATTTACTTGGGGTGTAATCCTATTACTACTAGTATTTGATGAAATCAGGGTGCCTAATTATAGCTCAAGTTCATTGAATTTGGTGTTCCCTCCCACTCATAGGTCCCCCATCGAGCACTTTAAAGCATTCCCTTGTCCTCAGCACATTACCCCATCATACAAGATGAAGATGAGGTATTGGTTCGATGGGATGAAGGTAGATTTTTAGAATAAATGGTGCATCTCAAAGGATTTGCCCCCTTAGTTGTAGATCAAGTAGAATTTGCTATAAATTAACATTACTCCCTGGTGCATATTCGCATGAATCCATCAGGGGAGATTTTGGCATGGCTCAAATTGCCATATGCTTTCTCTACATGATACTTCATCGATTCTATTAACTAGATATATGATGTGCATCTAATCATTTTATAGATAGAATAAATCAATGTGGAGTACTAGACCCTTTGGAAAATGTATGTATATCTGGGTAAGAAAGCCTATGTAGAGAGGTTAAAAACTGAGTTAACCAACATCAAGGTTAAGGATATCCTAGTTGGGGAGAAAGTTTATAAAATTTTTTATATTTTATTCCCCCACTAGTACCTTCAAGATGGAGACCCCAAGGAAAAGCTTCCCTAGGCACTGTAGCCATGAAGGAAGTCGCTAGAGCTGAGTGTCAATTCAAGTGGGTAGTAGGCCCAACAAAAATGATAAAGGATGACAGAGGTGCAGCCCTCTAGACCCTCTACTTCTCACCCTTTTACACCATGTCCATCTCTGCCTTACCCTTCACCTTCTCCACCTCACCCCTCACCTTTACCACCTCATCAATATCCATCTCCTCCTCACACTTCATCTCCTCTTGCCTCACCATCCCATACTCATTCCACTCATCCCCACTCAACTACCCCAAACCCTTTATCTCCTTATCCCACTCCCCACCTTCTCCACCTCCATGACCACCTTCACCTTCACCATCTCCAAGGGATACCACAAGGTCAGCCCCACAATAGCCTTTAAGGTGAGTGGTCTGATAAGAGACTAACTAGGTACAAATCCATAATTCGAGATCAAACTCTAAAAATACTCCATGCTCAGTATAGGAGGATCCATCTGATTATCCCCAAATTAATGTTGGAGTAGCAACTAGTGAAATGGACACATGAAGCTATCAAGAGGGTGAGCTTGAATGAGACTTAGAAAGGGGGAAGGGGCAAGCTAAAGAAGAACAGGAATAGAGAGAGTTGTCCACTACACATGAACATTACCAGTTTGGTGTAGAGGATAAGAACCTCCATCTTTGGTCATACTTCCACCCTAAGAATGCAACTCCAAAAATAAGGAAGCAAGTGCCCTTCCTTCTAGAGATGTACAATGAGGATCCCTAGTTTGACATTCCTCTAGATTGTATTTTTCTGGCTTAGATGCTCTAGGACTACCAGACTTAATTTGAATTAATCCATAAAGCCTCATGCTAATAACGATAAGTACTACATTTTTAAAACTTAGCATGGAAATAATGTGCCATAACATTTTGTCAAATTTTAATGTGCACATGGTGGAAGTAAAAAATGCTAGAGTAGTTGATATATATAATAAAGTGATTACAGAGAAGCAACCACTCGTCGATGAAGTGGTCTCCTTGAAGAAACAAATCGAAGAGGCCATTGAGGCTAAATTAACGGTTTTAAACCTTTACAAAATAATTTTGAAGTATAAATAAGCACTTATCAATGGTCTACCACTGGACGGGGATGCCATCAGGAAATTAGAGACCTTGGTGGAAATTTTGCTCAAGAAACACAAGGATCACCCCATGCCAAGAGAGGAGGAGAGAAAAATAATTGAACAGTTCAACATGGTAGTTAACATTTTCAAGCATGCCCTAGAAAGAGTTGGGGAAGTCATACCCATTTTGGACAACATTTTTTGTAGCTCATACACTCAAATAACGTCTTGAAGGCTTAGCTCTAAGCTAAAGAAATAAAGAGGCACCAAGAAGCATATGTTGCCCTTTTAATAAAAGACCATACCGAGTGTGTGAAGGCATTCAAGGATGTTAAAATGATGGAGGAATCCATTAATAACCATCATCAACAAGTAAATGTGATCCTTACCACACTTTGAGGATAGGTTGATAAGGAGGTCTTCGCATTAGAAGATGTTCATAAGGATGCTAGCAAAGATCTAGATGAATAGGTGAATAAGACTGAGACTCCAACACAATTTGAGAAGATGAAAGAATCAAAAAAGTCAATTGAGGTAATAAAAACATAGGTCCTCAAAGAATTGTCTCATTGCGAGAATATGTAAAAGGAAATTGAATAAATGGTGCCTAAATTTTTGGAAGACACTAGCGCAGCTTAGTCCGAGATGGACTAAGGGCATAGTGTGGGATGATGTTGGCCCCTAAATTTTTATTAAGTATTGTTTCATTTTTGGCATGTAGAATAGAAGGATCATTGTCCATTTTGACATAAGTACTGATATGGCATGAAAGGACCATGGTGCAAGAAGACCATGGCACGTAGATGACAGGCACAAAAGTGTCATGGTGCAAAACTTTCTAGGTGCATAAGGATAATGGCGTAGGAGACCCAATACAAGAGGACCCATTCAAAAGAGAACATGCCATGAGGGACTCAAGAACAGAGGACTTGAAACAAAATCAAAAGACTAAGGGAGTGCATGGGAAGTAGAGTGCAAGGGACATGGGAACAATTAGAAGAATAATTCAAATGGGACTCTTCAACCTGATTGATCAGAGGTTTTGTACTAGCCTGTGAAAAACAAAACACTTTATTTATATAATATAGCATAGAGTGAGGATTTAGGGGCATAGAGACCCGAGTCTATAAGAATAGCTATTTGTAAGAGCCATGACTCTCAGTTTGTTGGGATTCTATGTACCATCTATTCATGATAGTTAGAATTATGACACTTGGTCAGGGCAAAACAAGTATAAAAACCCTGTTGTAATCACTTGCATGATGGTCATTTTTGGGGAATAGATAATAGCACTTTATCTTGTAATTTATTAAGAAACTAAGGAGATCAAGCCACATTGTAGTATGAGTGATGAAATATTTCAAGTGTTGGATGATGGATATGGTTTATTTCTAAGTCATGGATATCTTTTTCTTTTATCACTAATGTTAGATAGTAATGGTGATCCTAGTTATAGTGGTAGTTAAATCTAGGACAATAAGGATAATAGTAGTATATTTATGGTGTTGAATAATCTTTTAAGAGCTGTATTATGAAAGATGAATAAACAGACAATATTGTGCTACAAAGCCTTCAAGAACTGGTCTTTTGTTATGTGCTTCAAGTGAGCACACGAGACCTAACTCTTGCATGATATGGCCATCACACTAGCTTGTTGGGGGAAGCTTTAGTGTCGACATTGTAACTAACTAAAAGAAACTTAACATAGCCTTTAGTCTCAGTCTTGCACAATACAAAAAAATTCTAAGTATTATGTCCTTTATTATACTTTTTATATTTAGTAAGCTAGAGTGCCAAATAAGTTTCAAGCTTTTACGTCCACATTTGTATTTTATTGTATATCTTTGTAATTTGAATTCATTTAAATAATTTTATATTATTAAGGGTTAATAGAGGACATTGATCGAAAATAAGGTAAAATATATTCATTACTATGATGACATATTATCCAAATGTTGACATGATTGTACATGCTTACATATTTACACATAACATGATACAATGAACTTTGACTTTTGAGATGAATGACTTGCATATTACCTCCCTTACCTCAAGAATGGGGAATATAGTGGGTTTGTCATATAACTCAATCCTCTATGAGCATATAATACATAATTTGGCATATATTATATAGATTATAAATATTTCAAAGTGGTTCAGATATCAAAGTGGAATAAATATTGATAGATTTCAAAATAATTTTAGGGGCATATGCACTCGCTTTATAGGCCATGAGACACATGTTTTATAAATATGCACATGTTCATATACATTTGGGGGCGTATGCACTCATTTTATAGGACATGAGTTACAGGTTTCAAGATATTTCATATATGAAACACAAATAACATATAGATGCATGACATTATATATCATATTGGCACATAGTGGTTCATATTATGGGGAAAGAATCTAGTTCATGCATACACATTATCAAAATTTATAATGTTAGCACTGATTATGGGTCATGAATCTTGTTCATACACATACATTTTATTTTAAATTCTATTTTCCAAGCACATTCCATGATACCTAGCAGTGAGTGATTTAGAATTTATAAATTTGTTTGTAATAGTTGACTCTTGTTTAAATGAATAAATGTGGTTGAGATTCAACACCTTCAACAGCTTTGGAATTACTCTATGAGCCCAATATGTGGTTCCCACCTTACAATTGGGGTTACAAGATTAGTTACATGGGTTACTGCAGTTGAGGTTTATGTGACATAAATGGCCTTGGCACTACTTTATTTTTACAATTAGATTTATGGAATTTCCCTTCCCAATCTATGGCCTCACCTTAGTTACACAAAATTGGGTATTGATCACCCCTAATTCTATAAAGGGTATAACAAGAGGAACCATTACCCAATGTTTTAACAAGGAAGAACAATCTCCAAATGGATATTGATTGTTATATTTTCATTGTAGGTTTTCTTGGTACAATTTGCATGTTTGGAGAATCTTGTGTTATATAAACTCAAGTACATATCTTTATCTTTTTACTCTAGTTTTTAAATTACATCACAATACTAGAATTAAAGGGGGTAATTTTTATAAACTAAATTCTAGTAATTGATACTTATAAATGTCAATTTTAATTTTCCTTCACCCTATAGGACTTGTGTGTACATACATGACTCTCATTCACATTTCTCTCACATCCACTTGCCTTCTACGATTCTAACCTTCCCAAGTTGTTATTAGTCACCTATATAAATTCCCATATCATGGGTCAAACTAATTAAATATCCTACTCAGATATCTCTAGACCATTAGATCAATGTTCCTATCTCTTGGAAAATAATGTCAGACTTATAACATATTATTTGATAGTATTGCCTGAGCCTGATGATTTTGTCATGTGCCAAGCAACGATCATATTTTGAATTCAAATCTTTCTTATGGGTTGGCTCATATTTTTTCATGATGATGGCATGAGAGAGTACCCAATAAGTCTTATATAAATACAAAATATTTATAACCTTATTAGTCATATTGTAAATACTTATCAAGCATACTCAAATACTTGCACATTTAAGAGTATTTCCCTATTCTTCCTAATTTACCAATCAATAACTAGGACAAAGTCTTATCCAGGTCTGAACCACTAAATATCCAAGCCAAAGTTAGTAACTCTCAATTATCAAGGGTTGTATTACATGTTGCATATATTAAACAAGCACTATTGTACACATTTACCTAATGAGGAGATCTACATGTTATTTTAATTCCCTTTTAAGAGTACTAGATATGTAGGCAACACTCAACCATTCAATGAGGAGTGGTTGGGATCAACTCAATCCACATTTCTTCCACTTTTGTAGGCCTAAGTTTATTGTTACAAGTGGACCTAGGGTTTCAAGTGAATGAGATAAATTTTTAGAATTTGTGTACATCATCAGACTTGGGATTGCACATAGAGCCAAAATACAATCAAGTACACATGCTTGTATCTAAACAAAGAGGAAAACTCTACAAAGACATAACCGCCTGATTTATAGCATAACATATGATGGTATCGACTCGAGGTTGACATTATCATCCAAACACTCATAGAGATCAAGATCATTATCTAAATAGCATACCATCTAATATTCCACCTTTTCTATTGCCTACCTTTAGTCTTATAATTGCATGGTACAAAAAATGCTAAGTATTCTATCCTTTGTTGTACTTTTTATACTTAGCAAGATATAGTATCATATTAGTTTCAAGATTTTACATCCAGATTTATTCTTTACTATAAATAATCTAAATTCATTTTCATAGTTATATCTTATTGAGAGTTAATATACCACATTAATCCAATATAGGGAAAATACAAACATATATAACTAAAATCATAATAATCACATACTTATTTGTCACCATCACAATAAAAAATTTATAAGGGTACATGAAACAAAACATGATCCCAAATGAATATAATAACTTAAATAACAAGTCCATCCCTATTTAATGATTAACCATGGGTGTAAGCAATAGACAATATAAAAATGGTGTTACATTGTCCACTTGTGTATTTTTGCTACCAAAGAATAAAGTACCAAGTATTCATATGGCCAATATGCCACATAAACCACTTGCATATAAGGTCATTGTCATCACCAATCCACTATCAGAATCCATACTCATTGTTGCCTCTATGATATGAAGAGATACAATTAAAAGTATAATAATTAAATAAATTTATAAAATCAATTATTTTAACCCCAAATTATACTTAACCATTAGCATAAGCAAGGGCAATGCTGAGCGGGGTGCATTACATAGAATTTATTCATTATATTTCATAATTGAATGCATAGTTGTAAAGAATTACTATTTAGATTTAAGTCCTATCTTATGTCACTATTTATTATTTCAATTTCAATGCATGTGTATTAAAATGGCCACAAACTAATTAATGCAAAGTTCACAAAGTCATAGGAGGGTCACCTTAAAATTTATCTTTGTATTGATTAAGTGGAGCCACAAATAAAGACCTCCTAATTGCTCCCATTCACAAAGTCAATGGGATTCACAGGCTCACCTTTTTTAGTTGCAGTCAAAACATATAATAAAAATATAGGTGGCATAATATAATTATATAACTTTGATCACAAACATGACACGTGGTTTTTATTAATAATGCATGAAACAACATGATTGTTTTTTTGTTTATGATGACCACATGTCTTCACTTTAGTTGTAATCAATAAACACATGACAAGTGGGAATGGTTTATTGGTCATGAAGTGATGTCATCCAATAATTTCATTATATTTTGTCATGGTGGCTTTAGTTTATTGTCATTAATTATATTAACCATGTGGTCACAAAGTGTCAAATATCAAAGTGATTTCTTATTCAAGTTCATGGACCCATAGATGTATCAATTTCACTTTATAGTACTAAGGTGTTTGTTCCTAGAAAATAAACAAAGTTTTAAGTATCCAAATGGACAATATGCCACATAAACCACCTACACATAAGGCCACTGCCATCACCAACCCACTATTGAGATACACACACATTGGTACCACTATGGTATAAATAAATATAATCAAAACCATAATAATTTTTAAAAATCAACAAATTCAACAAGTTTGACCCTGATTTATACTTAACCACGGGCCTAAGCAAAGGTTATGCTAGTTGGGTCACTACACAAAATTTATTCATTATATTTGCAACCATACTATCTCACAAGAACTTGGCATTCCATGTCCTTGTTTTCACCCGGTTATAAAGAATGGTGTATTATTATAAATTTTAGCATGTGTGCATGTTGGTAAATTTATACAATACACACAAATAACCAACTTATAATAAATAAAACTAAAGAGAGTGGAGAATATTTTAATATATAATGGTCTCCTTTCAATTCAAGCATCTTGATAATTTCTCATTGTGTATTTTATGTTTTCATATATATTCTCGCATGTCACTTCTAATTCAAAATTTAAGAGTTTTTAAAATATTTTGGGAGTATTGTGGGAATCTTACTAAAGGTTTATTTACCTTTCCTTTCTAGGATCCTGATTGTTACAAAGCTATATTGAGCCACAATCATTTTTTTTTTGAGGACATCTTTGCTTATTTTTAACATAAGCCTTATGTTTTTTTTGTCTTTAACACCAGCTCCTTAAAAGTCTACATTTGAATAAAAATTTCAAGACCCTATTTCCCTACAAATTTTTCTTGAATAACTGGTTAAAACCATGTGGTATTTTATCTATTATGTGAAAGATATGTTTTACTCTTCTCTTCCACAAAAGGTGGTATGCGTTCAAGTCAACTTTTCACGAAACCCATAATGATAATCAGATTGGTGATAAAATATTCTCTCGTGGATTTTTATATGTTAATTTTATAAATATGCATATTACCATTTGTTGACATAAAATATGGAGTTATTGGTTGAATATAAGTTTTATATTAAGTTGGTTGACTTTAGTGATACTAATAGATCACAAGGGTTAGTATTTGGTTTGATTCTTTAGCATTCACTTTAAAAATAAGCAGTGCCTATATTTATAGTAATGCATACACAATACACAAAATACAATGTTTCCTACTCTAACTCTTTTGTGTGTGTGTGTGTGTGTGCGCGCGCGCGCGCGTGCATACATGCGCACTCTCTATTCTATACCATAATTACATAGATTATTTTACTTCATAACCTTTGTACAATATATCTATATTCTTCTTTGCCTAACCATCTATTACAATGTTGTGGTATAAATATTGAGCCAAAACAACACAACTCAATAGTCATGTCTGTGTGAGACAAGTATTTTCTCTAATCAAGTTTCATTTATCTTTGTAAATCCTTCTTTCTTATTGTAACTCTAGTTGGTAGAATACTCTGTTATATTGGCTTGGATGAGTGTTATGCTATTATGGTAATGAAAAAACTCTATGGTACTTGCGGTGCAGTTCTTTAGTTGATATAGAATCCTGCCAACATTTGCTCAACTTTTAGATCTTGTCTCATCCTTGAGACAACTCTAAGTGTTGATAGATACCAAAATTACCTCAATCTACCTAAGTGTAATAAAATTTTGGGAATTGTTATAGTATACTATTGGAGATCATGAAGTTGGTGCCCCTTCCTTGGGAAGATGTTGCTGGAACTTGCTTACCATAGTTCGAGAAAAAGTCTCCCAATCTAAATTAAACTTCTTGGCCTCCACAATCATATTTTCTCTATCTACATTCTCCTTTACCACCAAGATAATGTCATCTAGGATATGAAATTTTTTATAGTGAGTTCAAGTAATCAATGTGTATATTAAGGCATATCTCCATTTTATCCATTTGATTGCCTAGGAACTCACCATAGTCCTCCATTTTTTCATATATGAATATTCAATCACTTTGTTTATCCTTATAACATTTATGTAAGAATATCATTTTAGCTTATATTGTGGTGAAAGGTATATTCTAATATCTAAAGATAATTAATGTTACACTCAACTATTTTTCTATTTCCTCCAACTTAGATTTATTATCAGTTATCCATAGTGGCCAACTAATTGTGTAAGCAAAGTAGGTAGATGCATCTTCTAATTTCTCCTTCATATTCCCTACTTGATCCTTGTATGTTGCTTTGTTGTCCTAATTTTTCCTCAGAAGTGGCCCTAACAATTCCTCCTTGTACTCCTCTTTAGCCTCAATTTTAATGAGGCCTCTATCCACTATGGCTCCATCTTGGTTGATGAAATTCTCCATTGTCTCCACCAGTTGTTGTTTTATGGGCAAAGTGATGTTTAGATCAAACTATGGTCGAGTAGTGGTCAAAGTAGATAAAATTTTATTAATTGCCTCCTTAAATATGATTCACCATGTCATCCAATCACATCTGACACTTTGGATGAGATTCTAACCTACTATTTACTTGTTAATTACAGTTAGGTGTTGTAGTGCTACTTCAATGTTCCTCCTTCAGCTAGCTAAAGAAAACTTGATAGCACTAGGATGGTGAAGGCCTCTAATTTGTGCTTGGTCAGTTTTATTTTGATTCATGATAGTAGATCTATGGGAGTTTTTTTAATGCATGGGCTTACCCCCATTGTGCTCAAAGTGATTTGTGCGGCACCCTGGGTGGTATCTTCTACTCTTATGCTTATCCCCTTTTCCTTCCCTTTCACCCATAGAGCCATTATTTGCTCTATTTGTTTCTTTTGTTCTAGTTATTATTTTTTGGTGATCCTATTCTTCTTTATATTTGAGCTCCACCAAATTTATTTTGTTTTATTCATCCTATTTATTTTTAGTTTCTTCTTGAAATTTCCTTTATTTTTTCTTTCATTTTTGCTCTTCTTTTTCTTTCTTCCCATTTTTTATTTTTATTCTCCTCTTCTACAAGTTTTTTCTCTTCTCCTCCTATTCCTTATTTTTATTTTGTGTTTCCTCCTTCTCTAATTTTTACTTGTCCAATATTTCTTTAGTCTTTTAGGTGGTTAATTCTACAATTTCCTAAATTTTATTATTTTTTTCCTCAAGTTTTTGTTCCAGTTGGTTGCATTTTTAATCATTTCTTCCTCTAGTGCTTTGGTTGCTTCCAATTTTTTTCTTTTCTCTAAGGCCTCAGAGACCATATCTATTTTATACTTAGATATTAACTCCATTTTTTGGAGTTTACACAATCTTTCTTGGTCATCTAATGATAAAAGGGACTCTATGGTGGTTTTTTGTAAAACTTACTCTTTGTATTTTTCCACCGTGATCTTAGCCTCTTTACTTATTTCATTGGTCTGAATAAGGATGGTTTGTAAATATTATATGAGTTTGTCTATAACATCATCTATAGTGAGTGGGCTCAACTTAATGTAATCTATAATTTCCCTTATCACCCTACCTTGGCTAATGAAATCTATATTTTTGTGTAATCTCCCTCCTCTGTGTACCCCTCCTTTGTTGTGACACATGTTGATGGGGTGTTCATATATGGGACCTAAATGGTCACTTATTTATCTATTTATTCCTCTATTTATTTTGTATTCTCTTTCTATAAGTAATTTTACTCCTTGTATATCATCACCATTTTAGCTTTAGATTTGGTCAATTTCTATTTTTTCTTTCCCTTATGTTGTACCTATGGTGACTAACTCCTTTTCCTCCCACTCATTTGTAGTAGGGTTTGACCTGCGGTGAGGGATACTATATGGGATGTCTTAGGTTATTCTTTAGTATGGATTTTACATTTTTATTTTGATGACAAGTCTCCTTCAAATGAGACTTTCTTCTTCTTGAGTGTTTAAGGTGGGGCACCTTTTTATGTCATCTCTTTTTCTCCCAACTCTTTGTCTGTGGTAGAGTCATTGACCACAAATTTAGTCATGTCCTATTAGGCTTCCTCCTCATTTAAAAACCTCAAATTAATAACAGGTTTCTTTGGTCTAAAGGATGTACAAATACAAAATTGAGGCTCAGATGCCTCTACTTCCCCTAGTGGTAACGGGTCCTCACTTATTTCAGTTTCCACTTCTTCCTCTTATTGTTAAAGACCCTCCCCTATTTCATCGAAAAACCTTTATGCCCTAGGGTCTAGTGGTAGACTTTTGGATGCAGTGATGACTACCTCAACTTACTCATCAATAAATTCATAACGTAGAGTTGGGAGAGGTATATTTTTTTTAATGAAGTGTTAAATGAAAATGTTATGTCTGGTAACTTTATAATGAAAAAGTGGGAGAGGTATCTATTTTTTTAATGAAGGGTTCAATGAAAATGTTATGTGTCTACCACAAATTGAACCTCTATAAAGTACTTGTGAATAATTTCCTTTGATATTCAGAGCTTCCCCTCTACCATACTCTTAATTGTTTTCTCCCATTGCAAGATTTTTTCTACTTATTACAATGTAGGCATATCTTTCATTATCTCTAAGATTTGGGCTCCTGTAGGTATATATGATTTCTATTGTACCTACCCCTCATGCCCCAAAATGGTATGCGTGAAATACATTACAAGTACTAGTAAAAAGGAACTATAACAAAAATCATGAACAAATTTACTCTTCTTGATTTTCTATAGGTTTTCCATGTACTATTCATAAAGTGTGGTATCTAAGATGTACTGCATTCTAATGGAGATAATTTCATAGGTAATCTGGACACTCTTTGCCATTGCAAATTCATATATGTTCGTGTAATAAACTTTCCAAGCAATGGATTTTGTGAAAATTTTGATTCTCAAATCCTTCATGCTCTGGATTAATAGAGCTTTATTATTAACTTTTATGCCCATCATCGTGGCAAGGGAGATGATACTCACATTTATCTTCCCATCATACTTGTGAGTGGAGTGTCTTTAATGCAAGACTCTGGTAACTATTTGTATCACCTCTAGTGTGATGTGGTATTGTTGATCCAGGTAGATAATATCATCATGTTCCCTACTCAGTAGCACCTTAGTTGTGCTTGACATCAGACAAAGTGTAAAAATTGATTCCATGCATCCTATTTCAACCATGGGATGATTATGTATTCCTATTTTTACTCTAGTTTTTTTGTTTATGGATTTAATTATAGCATGAAACTTCTTTTTTCCTTCATTTCTATATGACCAATTTATGCTAAGTGTTTCTTGGTATATCTATATGTATCCTTTGCACGTGTAACCAGGAAGGGAACTTTTAAAAATGCACCTAGAGGGTCTAGTTTTCAAAACATGAGCAAATGTTTCTTATATTTAGGCTAATTAATTTTCTTGGCCACAACTACCTAATGAATCTCCATATTTATACCAAAAAAAACAATAGTTGTTAACAAGACATGAAACTTTGGTATGAAAATTCTATAGAGTTTTGGTACTCAAACAATTTTGTAATATATTTGTTTATCCAAACCTTTAATTTATAGATTTCTTGATCTATATGTTAATCATGTAGATACATTCTAATGCATTGACCCATATTTATTATCATTGTCCATTCCTTGATTTTGCTTGTTTTATCATGTAATAACATGTCTTATCATGGATTTATTTTTTTCTTATCTTATTTGTTTTGATGTTGACAGTTATATCCTATTTCATAGTTCCTGTCATTCACTTGTTTTTTATTCGTAATGGATTAATCCACTTTTTTTTTCATTCTATGAAGGACAAATTAAATTAATATTAGTCTATGTTCACCTTACTCTATCACCCCTATTTTTTTTATTTTTTTCACAGACGTGTATTTTTATGTTTTACAATTTACTTAGTTATGGAAAATAATTTGAGTTTATCTATTTCTCTAATATCCTTGTATCTTACTGATATATATTATTTTGTATCGCATATTATTATTTTACTTGTCCCCATTTTCCTTCTTTTCATCTCATTCTTCCATTGATACATCTTTCTATAGTGGGTAAAATCTATATCTATGGATATCATTTGTAATTATTTTGATTCTAGATGATGATTCTTTCTTACCATTGGGTGCATTTAGTACCACTATATAAAATTTTCCTTTTCACATTTCCATATCTTTGTTCCTTTCTATCACTGACATACCTTTTTTTGCATTTTACAATCCTCATCTATAGAGGTTTTTCTTGCTAGTTTTGATTCTATAATCCTATTTTTATTTACTACTATGTATTAAGACCAACCACAACATCATGCTTATATTATCCTTGTTTATTCATTATATGGAATAAACTATGATCACTTCCCTTCATGTTTTTATTCAGGCTCTTACCGTTGTGCAAAATTTATTTCCGTAGTTTCATATTTTGTTTTGCATATGTTAAGTGTCCTATTTATTGTCTACTCTATATCCTTCCTGTATTGCTTTGGGAGTTTGTTTCTATGTTCTCCCTCCTTTTTTCTCACAATTACATATATTATCAATGTTATTTTTCCTTTATTTAATTATTACATTTTATTTGGTGTAAATGTCTCATCGGTGTGTTTTGGTATCATCAAACAACTAGTGACTAAGAAAGTTATTTTCAGGGTATCGTATTAGATTTATTCAACTTCTTTGTCTAGGAAGACGGTGCCAACTAATGGGGAGGTGACACGATCTATGACTAGAAACTTAAGCATCTAGTATAGGGTACCATGATACCATCTACCAAAACTTTACCTAGATAGAAGGATAATACCACCGCATATTTTTTGTTGTTATTAGTTTTACCTTCTAGCACCATAGTTGTCTACGGTGTAGGGTTTCAAATGGAATGAATGAATCAAATATAATGTACCCCCAATATTGAATAAAATTGATGAGTTTTATTATTTATAAATTTGGGTTTGACGCTATCATTTTTAATATCTAGTATTAGATAATGGGAGGGGGATTCTTTTGAGGTATGATATGTTAATATATGGAGGGAAAGCTCTATTATAATTCTCTAAACAATTATAAGCTCGAATTGAGAGAATATTTAGTTTCTTAGCTTGAGATTTATCCTAGTGAGAGTTTGTATAAAATGTGTAGTTCTAGTTTACAGCACAGACAAAACAAAGGATGTTAAAGATCAAATCCCAGTTTGATTTATGATTCTTAAATAACTATTCATGTTTGCCTCTATCCATGCATGGATAACAATAGCTTAGCTGCTATAAAATATAGTTTTAGAACTCTATATGCCATTTCATTTAGTTACTAATGTACTTATGTATATATAATTATCACACATCCATTCAATGTTTCATCAATCACCTACGCCTTTCATTCGTGGATACATCTCATTAGTTATACACTTATTGGGGTTCTTCATCACATGATTCAACCATGTACAAATATACTATTTATCTTCATTATTATTCAGTGTGGATCAATAACAGTGTGTTTACATTGTGATTTCCTGTAGTTTTTATTGTCACATGGTTTCAATACTATAAATTGGTATATGTCTATGTATGACTTAAATTAATTTCTCAAGAACCTTATTACCCACATACCTATTTGTTCATCAAATGAAATAAATGAGTCAATGGGACTACCTGGATATCATCATAAACCAAGAACCTTATTCCCTTATATTATGTGACCCCATGGCTAATGAATAGCTACCATGTGTCCTATTTCATAGTTACATGATCTTGTGACCTTATTTTAACTTACTCTAAGAACATTCTGTGACTCATAACCATTTTAAGAATGTGATGTGTCCTTTATTTTCACTTATGCATTATTAATATTTTATATTTTTTATCACATGTTTTTTATTGTTTGATGGGATTAAAAAACTTTTTGGACTCTGTTCAAACTCCTTGAGCCTTATCCAATGGTAGAAAGCCATGTGTCCCACTTTGATTGGCCATGGGATATAGAGAGAGTAAGAGACCATAATGAGATTTGTGACTACCAACTCATGTGGTGATGATATGTATGTCATGGAACATATATGAGCATCAAACTAAATTTTATGGGTTCATGATTGTCACCTTGTGACTTTGAGGCATGATGATGTCTCCACATGGACAATAACAATGCTTTGTGAACCCTAAGTTAAATTTTATGAATATCATGGCCATCACCATGTTGAAAGTTCATGAAATGTCAGATAATTTTCCAACATTGAAGGGATTAATAAAGTAATCAAACATGGAACTTTAATATTCAAATTGGATTCAATTTGTAGTGATCATTGATGATGGATATCGGTCGCAGGTGATCTCCTATTTTGATCGATCTCACATTGAAGTTGAGAATAATACCATGAAAGGTCAAAGTCAACACATTGGATGACAATAGAAAAAAAAACATGCATCAAGAAATAATAAATCAATAACAATGATCATTCATTTTTTTCATAATGATAGTAGGCAAACTTGAGAGTTTTATTTTCTAACCTGAGAGTTTTGTTGTTGATCTTTGTGAGTGAACTAGCTAAAAATTTGATTCTTTAACTTTATTTTGGGATATATCAAAATTTATATATATATATATATATATACATTAAATGAATTAGGAATTTTTTATCTCTGTGAGTGAAATTGAGTATGGGTAATGATGGTGTTAAAAATGAGGATTCTTATGATCCTTTATGAGGTGTTTTAGCTATACAAATGTGTTGGCTCAGACTTTGAAGAGGCTTAAAAAGAGGGCATGGGTAAAATTGATTCCCCTCAAAGAGATTGAAATAAAATATGCAACATTTATGTGTCAATAATTATATTAAATTACAATTGTGTGATTTACTATCCATGGGAGTTACAGGATTGCTCAGAGCTAGTGTGTTTATGACAATGAGCATCTTTACTCGTGAACCTGCAAGGCCTGCTATTGTCTTGTCATATATTTAGATATAAATTCCATTAGAGATACTTTTAAAGTATAGGTTCCTACTAAAATAGGCACCTTTAGTTATCTTCACATAAATTTAGATATAAATTCCATTAATTTTTGTGTTCAACCAATTATTTATATTTCATTTCTTGATTGCATGAGTAATATTTTAAAAAATGGCATGGGTTTCATATTTTTTGTGGTTGATTATTATCATGATAATGTTAAATATTATTGGGGTAATAGTAGCAAGAATAATGGTTCTGTTTACTTTATTTTGGCCTCATATGTGAATGGATCATTATGAATTAGCAGATGGCAATCACTATATAACAAACAGTCTCTAAACTAATTAGTCTAGTTTCTCCCACATTTCTCCCACATGGCTTATTTGGGATAGTTTATAATTTTTCCTTGGCTACTTATGCAAGGGATTCCTATTATATTAACATGTCTTATTCTGAATAATATATGATTTGCCTTGTTCTTGCATATCATATCTACAGCTTCTATTATGATGTTATTTATTGCTAACTCTTTAGATCCTAGATTCATAGAATGTTTTTACCATTCCTAACATGGTATCAGATCTTTGAGAGTTACAACCATCCATTAACTTGTAAATTTTTAGATAAATTTACTTTTACTTCCCTTGTTGAAGTTGTTACTTCCTCTTCCAGATCTACAATAATGTTGGAGAGAGGCACTTTCATTAAAGTTTTGAAGAAAATAAGTTTCAAGGGGCATTGAATTTTTTTTTTCTTGAACAACATCCCTTTTTCCTTAGACCAACATTGGATCTTCTAAGAAGAGGCATTGGGGAACTTTGTACTATTGCACCATTTTTTGGCAGGCCTATATTCTATTTTAAGCAGCATTGAAAATAAGCACTATTGGAAGTCAGGCATATTTTTTAGGTTGGAAGGATCTTGTTGGAGGTGGAGTGTGGCATTTGTGTGTTGAAGTGTCTTTTTTTTTAGACTATCGATATTTTAAAGGTTGCATAGGAATTCTTCTAGTTGGAAACAACTATGTTCTTATCTTTTTTTGTTGTAAAATGGATGCATAGTGTACCTTGTCGAGAAAGCATTGGAACTCATTAGTTTGTGTGTAAAGTGGCTTCTCAAGTCTGAGTTATTTTTAATTTGATTATGTTATATCTAACCCCGTATCCAAAACTTCTCCCAGCTATATTGGAAGTTGGATAAACCAAAGGTTAGATGAGAAGAAGAGCGTTGGAAGAAAGACAAATTTCATTTTTATACTTTGTGGAAGAGGAGTGTTGCATTGAAGGAAGATCAGACAACTGGAGAAGTGCATGGGGTAGAAGTCTGAGAATTTTAGTCTGAAGAGGTGCTTGTAAAGAGAGAGGATAGCATGTTCTACTTTGCATTGGAATAAAGTTTTTTTATTGATTGTATAAATATGGGTTATTTTTTCTCTTTAGGTGTTGATTTGTAGCCTTGGAGGTGAGTAGAAGTGCATGGAGAAGAATATAATAATCTTTGGTACCATTGATCCCCCTTTCTATACTTGTTCCAACACTTATCCGCTATTTTTTCCTCTCAAAAATAGCTAAATATTTCACTATTTTCTTTGCACATAATTTTTCTTCAATAATTGAAGTCAATTTTGAGAGTGCGAGCATAGGGGTCACCTTGCTAATCTTTTTTCACTTTGGATTTTGGTTCCAATGAGTGGTTGGATTCCTACCTTCAATTCCATTTTGGTCACAAATTTTTTTTCTAGTGTCAATTTCAATGTTTTTGACCCATTTATGAGAATTCGTAAAGCTTAGAATTTTTGAACTGTAACTCAAAATTGAGTTCTATTTTTTCAAAAGTGTATGGTTTTCAATTCTCTATTCATTGGTGTTATTACTTTGTAAAAATTCACTAATTTTATAAATTTTAAAATTAGGGAGGGGTCCTTAATACAATATTTTGGGGGGTTATCTTGGTGCCAATTTGTGCACTCTTTTGAATTCTTTATCTTCTTTCATGATTCACTAGCATGGCTTTTACTTCTGGGATTTATCATTTTGATCCTTTGAATACACACAATTACAATACATAGAGACCTATAATATAAAAAATCATAAAATATAAAGGATTATGGACCTTAATGAATGAAAATCAACCACAATTCACAAGAGAGTTCAAAAAATTTCAACACCAATGTAAGTTTGAAGAGTGTATGGGTTTGATAGGGACTTATGTGAGTGGTAGTTTGTTGTTTCATTTAGATGGGTGTGATACTCCATTCAAAATATGGGCTAAGATAAAAGGGTTTATTAGGATGAAAGCATGTAGCTTAAAGTGGAGCTTACTTCACTCAATCTCGATGACTTTGTCTCTATTGTAGACTACCTCACTAAGTTTAAGCATTTGTTGACATAGTTGAAGGGGAGTGGATGAGATAATAAAGATGAAGAGTGTGTGTACTTGATTTTTTCCAAGTTAAGTGGTCCATTCCAAATATTTGCTTCTACCTTCTCTAGCATGGATATCTTAGGTGTCACATCCAAAATGCCTAATTTAGATTTGTTTTGTGAGAGACTTATTAAGGAGGAATCAAAATTGGCTCACCTTGAGTCTTCCACCTCTCAAAAAGCATTAGTAGCATCACATCCTAAGATAAAAGAAAAAATAAAGAGTAAGAATAATAACACTCCTCATCCATCTCAAAGTGCACCTAAGCCCAACACCAACACATCTAAATCCAAAACATCTTCTAAAATGAATAATAAGTCTAACCTATCATGTTCCTATTATGGGGGCACTGGTCATAAAGAGTCTAGGTGTTTTAAGAGAATGAAATCCCTAGAGGATTCCATTATGAAACACAAGATTTATACCTCTATTCCTTCTCTATCACATGAACATGAACATAGGAAATCACTTAATGTTGCCAGGAGATCATAATCACCTATTTCAGATAGATGGGTTCTAGATTTTGGTGCTTCACACCATATGACTTCTTCAAAGGATTTATTTATATCTCTTGGTTTGAGTTCTACATCCAACATTTAGGTTGGGTACTCTTCTTTTATTTACATTAAGGTAAAGGGTGACATACAGCTAGATGGTGGCCACATCAATGATGCATTATATGTTCCAGACATCACGACCAATCTATTTTTAGTTTATCAGATTTATCATTTTGGTAAGGGTAAGATTGTGACTTTCACACCATAATGTGCTCAAGTTTGAGCTTTGCTAGATATACACACACTTATTAAACATGGTATTATATATCATAGTTATTGACTCTTTTAATTTGAGGGTTTTGATGATACTCCTCCTCTACAGATGTGTTCGGTTTCTCATGTAGATTCTGAGAGTAGGCTTTGGCATGAGAAATTTGGACATCTCAATTATAGATATTTTAAGGAGTTGAGCACTCAAGTATGGTAGAGGGTATTCCTAAAATTTCATGTCTTGATGGAGTTTGTCGTGGTTATGCATCAGGGAAACAACACCAAGATATGTTTTCTAAGGGTATGCCCACAAGAGATTCTTCACCACTTGAGATTATGCATAATGATTTGATGGTCTTTATTACTCCTTTTTTTAATGGAATTAAGTATGCACATACCTTTTTTTATAATCTCTCAAAACTTACTTGAGTTTATTTTCTCAAGTACAAGAGTGATGTCTTTGCTCACTTTAAAGTCTATAAAGCTTTGGCCGAGAAATAATTTTTTAGTTGCATCAAAAACCTTCTCAAAAATAATGGGGGAGGGTGGGGGGGGTACTTCAATTGAGACTTATCTGATTCTTTGGTAGCTCATGGTATTATTCATTAGTATTCTATTGCACACAATCTACATTAGAATGTCTTAGCATAATGGGAAAACCAAAATTTAAAGGAGATGGATAACTACATGATGCATTCACATGATTTACCTCCTATCTATTGGTAAAAGTCAGTTACTTGTATAAACTACATTTAAAACCATACACCACATAGATCACTTGAGCATTTGACTCTAAAGGAGGCTTGGTTCAGAACCAAGCTTGATGTCTCATTTTTTTGAGTCTTTGGGAGCCATGCTTGGGCATTTATACCAAATAATAAAAGGAAAGCATTGGATAAGAAGATAAAACCTTTGATTTTTTTAGGGTATTGTAAGGACATGAGAGCTCATCTTATTTTAGATACTGATACTCATGATGTTTATTTTCAAACACGTACATTTTGATGAGCACTTTATATCTCATGACTCTTCATATTCTTCTATACCTTATTCTTATTTTGATAATTAATCACCTCTTATAGAGGATTCATTCTTTGGGGATCTAGTTCAAGAGGTCCTTGAGGAGGTTATAGAGGTTGAGGATCCTATTCCTACTGGTGTTGCCACAATGTCATTATGATCTTGTACTACAATTTCTAAGGTAGCACCTTTTATACAAGATATTCCACCCACTCGACATTACCATGCACATTCTATAGGTATTGGGCATTCTCTGGGGATCTATGGTATTTTTCACATGCTCATGGGATACAAGAATGGGATGATGTAATGACATATCAGTATTCTTCTTTGATGAAGAATCACACTTAAGATTTGGTCACTCTTCCTATGTGATCATATTTTGAGTTATTTTTAAAACTAATATATTTAGCAATAAATATCCAATAACACAAACAACATCAAAGGAGGGGATAAAGGAATAATTATATAATTATATACTAATTATTACCATATTTTTGTTCCTTATAATTCTTCTCCAAGATCTTCAAGCAGATTTGAATACTAAATTTGATATAGTGTGGATTGTTTGACTTGAGCTTCAAAGTAACTCCAATGGCTTCTTTGGATAGTTGGATTACTTGACAAGAGTGTGAAGATGCTTGACAATGGTTGATTATGAGAGTATAATGGAGGCTTAGTGATTTCCAACTTCGCTTGGACAACCCAAGCATGGCTTATATAGGATGGTGGAGGAGGCTTTTAGGGAATTTTAAATTATTTAGAAGTCTCTAATTTAGAGACTTCTAGAATTTTGGAGGAGCTTCCCTAGTTCTAGAGATTTATTGATTAGTTTATGGGATAATAGGGGTTTATATGGTAATTAAATATATTTAAGATTCATAGGTATGTAGGAGAGGCTAGGTTGGTAGGGTAGCTAGGGGTAGTTGAATAAATAGGAATTTTAAATTGGCAAGTGGGATAATGGGTAGATTAGTGGCTAAGTAGGCTAGTTAGAAGGTTAATAGGGTGATTAATTAGTTATAAGGGTATGGTAAGGTTCATGGGATGTATGGTATATTGTGCAGGAATTAGGATATCGATTAATTGGTTAAGGTTGTGATTATGGGATAAATTAACATGTTTAATAAGATTATTAAGGTGAGTGGATCTAGGTGCATACATTTTGCCCCTCTTCAAAAGGGTATTATGAGTGAAATGAAGTGGAAGGAGTAATGGATTTTAAAATAAAAACCATTTCATAGATGATAATGTTATTAGTAGGTGTGATTCCACTCAAGGGAGCATATGGGGAAGAACGAGTCAGATGGTCACTCAAAAGGAAATCCCTAGGGTGGGATAGGACCAAGATAAAGATAAGGGGTTGGGATGTCCTAAATATTAATGTAGCTATGATTGAGATACCCCAAATGTAAGTCTATGGAATAAATTAACTTAGCCTCAGAGGATGAGTTCTAGATAATCAACCAATGTCTAGAAGGGAGGTAGGTTGATTAAGATGATAAGACTTGAATTCTCGATACATAGACCGTGTCTAGGACATAAAGAGATGAGAGAGGCCACAAGTCGAGGATAATTCCCATAATAAGAACACATGCCAAGGATGGATGAAGCCAATAGATAAAATTTGATGAATAATAAGCCACATTATGTTAGATTCATATCTCAAAATGATTTAATGACTTTGACTAACCTATAAAGGATAAGACAAGATTAGATGTTAATAGTGGTCAAGATATCCCTGGGGAAAAAAATGTGGCCAGGTGATGCCTACATAGTCTTAGGAGACCTCAAGCCAATGTATTTCTAACATGAGATTGATGATGGGGAATATAATATTATGCCCAAGGAGACTTAGGATTGATAAAATGATGATGAAATGTGATAATAGGTTACAAAATGGGATGCAGGGATGAAAATTAGTAGACAGGGTAGGATAATGTGATTAGCAAGGGTCAAATTAGGTTTGAGGGGGGTAAATGAGGGGTAAAATAGAAAAAGGTGGGTGAAAAGGCTCATTTTATCTTTTAGCCCTTTTAAATTTGGTGCTCTAGAGCCCTAGAAATAGACTGCATCCCACGCTCATCACATCATAGAGAGAGTTTGAGAGCACTAGAGACCAGTAGATGCAGGACCATCAGTAAGCACTCCATTATACAAAAAAAAATCCATTGATTTTAATTATGTGTCTCAAAAAATAATGTTCGGTAAAATCCTCCTACACCAAGGAGATGGGTGGGTGTGGGACAATAGATTAGAATTTTTAGATTGTATGGTGGCATGATTAGGGGGATGGGATGGGAGGAATTTGAAGCCATTGGATATGTAAGGAATCCAATTTACTATTGCACATGTGAGTGTGAGTGTACCAAAGATATGATAATAGTCAAGGGCACATTGGATTCACAGTGTGTGGCAACTCTATTTTGAGTGATTGTCCCAATTTTATCCTTGGGTAGTCACTTAGGACCATCCTTGTTTCCTTTTATAAAAACAAAACAAAATGTAAAAAGACAAGATAAAAAGAAAATAAAATTCACTGACTATGATAAATATTTACAAGACAATGATTTTTATCAAACAATAACACACATCACACATAGATAAAAAGGATAAGACAAAACATAAACATAACTGACTATTCAAAAATATAAAAAGGACTAGGGTAAAGATGTGTGATTTTTATACATGTGAGTTTAATAAAAAAACCTAAGGAAATGATGTTGGATAATGTTTATTTATAATGGACTTAATAATATGACTGCTAAAAGACCAAATATACAAAAGGTCCTAAGAGGAACAACTATTAGGGACAGAGCTAAATATGTATATGGTGTTGATTGTGCCCAAAAGTGTTGTTATCATGACTGAGATAAGGATCCAAACCAATCATAAACAACCATATTAATGGTCTAGAGTGAAAGATCAGGATTCAGGTGCAAAGTGCATGATGGATCCTATAGTAATAATATTATGTGACCCATTTAATAATTATGAGATAAGTGGGTTCTTATGGATCTTTTCTTAGGGGTGGATATGGACAGACGCATGGGGATACAATTTTAAGGCTACTAGAAGAAATAATCATCAAGGAAGATGTGATTGGGATATGTATGAGGATGTCACAAACGGAATGAATAATGTATGAAAAGTGGATTTAGATATTCTGAAAGAATTCTTAATAGATATTACCCTCACATGATTAGCAATGATTTATCCCAACTTGAAATTCATATCTCTTGATTATGCCTAAGCATATAATATATACCCAATGTTAGGACCAAGTTCATATAGGAAATGATAGAAAAAAATGAAATGAGAGGGAGAAGTGGAATGGTGATGGATATGCCCCCAAGAGTGGGGACTTATAGATGGAGATTATGCAAAGCCTTTCAAATATAAAAACATTTCAAGTGCATAATATTCATAGACTTATCGAGATCATCACCATCAAGGATAGCTAATATGTAGGCTCTCGATCCAAATTTTGAAATAATGATATAAGGCCCAAGTTAGTTTGCTTCAAATTTACCCTTCTTATCTCGATTTGCATTGGTGTTCCTTTAATTCTCCTTGAGGATTAGGTCGTTGATTTCAATTTCTCGAGAATGGATCTTTTTGTGATATTGTCCCTTGAGCTTATTCTGATATACTTGAAGATGATCCAAAGTATTTGACATTTTTCATCCAATAGTTAAATATCTTATATCTATTCTTGTCTGATATTATGATCGATAATGATGCCCTATAAAGAGATGTGTAAGGATGGGATCTCAACTTCTATGGTCAAGATTGCTTCTGTTTCATAGACTAAATAGTACAGAGTAACCCTAGTAAGTGTTTGAACACTAGTTATATAGGACCAAAGTACAGGGTATAGTTACAAATGCCTATTTATTCTTGCATCATTGATAATTTTCTTGAGAATATTAAGAAGTGTCTTATTAGTGGATTTTACTTGTCCATTACCCTAGGGATAAGAAGGGTGTGGAAAAATGTTGCTCAATGTGATAAAATTTGCATAGATCTTTGACTTCTTGATTTTTAAAAGACTTGCCATTATCTGATAAGATTTTGGCTAGGATGCCAAAGTGGCAAATAATTTGATTCGGAATAAATTTTGATATCTGGAGACATGTGGTATAGATAAGCGACATAACTTCAACCCATTTTGTAAAGTATTTTGTAGTAATGATTATAAACTTATAGCCATCAGATGATGTTGGATTTATTTTTATGAGTAAATGTAATCTCCATATGGAAAATGGCCATGAGATCATTATGGGTTGAAGTTCTTGTATATGAGCATGAATTAGATTATCATGTTTTTGGCAGGCTACACATTTACGTACATATTGGCAAGCATCATGATCCATTATGGGCCATCCCACTAACATGATAGCCATAAATATTATCATCGACCTCCTTGATTGTAAGAGTAGCTTCCTCTGAGGTCAAGCATCCCAACAGGGTCTCATCATAGCCTCATTAATAGAGCTTGTTTCTAGGGATGGTGTAATAGGATGTATGATGGATAAAGAATTTGTGTTGGTGATGATTGAGGTCTAGTGGTAAGTTATTGTCATGGAGTTAGGTGTAAATATCATGATACCAGGGTAGAGTAGGATCATGAATGGCACAAATTTGAAAATAAGCCATAGATAATAGATTGATCATTCCTTGCCTTCATAATTGTGTTAAGCTAATAAGGCCCCTATAACACATGGTGTTGTAGATATATACAACAGTAATGACCTTCTCATGATGGGTGATGATAAGACTGGAGGCTTAACCAAATATTACTTGAGATTGTCAAAATCCTCCTAACACTTAGAATTCCAATTAAAATGAGTCCCCTTCTTTAAGATATGGGTGAAGGGGTGACACTTGTCTATTAATTATGAAATAAAATGTTGAATGGTATGTAACTTATCTTGAAGGCTTATGAGTTACTTCAAATTTATTGGAGGAAGCATGTCAACAATAGCCTTAACTTTTGTAAGATCTACCTCAATGACTCTCTTGGAGACTATGAACCCTAATACTTTCCCTACGGTGAATCCAAACACATATTTATTTGGGTTCAATCTAGCCTTATATTCTTGGAGTCACTCAAAGATATTCCTTAAGACCTCAAGATGCTCTGATCAAAGTTTTTAATTTCCTATTATATCATCTACATAATATTCAACGATGTCATACATCATGTCATGGAATATGATGACCATTGCCCTTTGGTAAGTAGTTCCCACATTTTTATACCAAAAATCTTCACTTGATAATAGAAAGTCCCCCAAGGAGTGATAAATTATGTTTTGTGATGATCTTCAGGAGCAGTTTTGATTTGATTGTATCCCAAAAACCTATCCATGAGGGATAATATCTCATAACCTATCGTAGAATCCATGATCATATCTATATTTGGCAAGGGAAAGTCATCTTTGGGGAATGCTTTATTGATGTCTTGAAACTCTATGCAAATTCTGATTCCTACCTGTGGTTTGGCCATGGGGACAATATTAGATATCCATTTAGAATATTCAATGGGATGGATGAATCTGGATTCCAAGAATTTATGCAATTCTTCTTTGACTAAAAGATCCACCTTGGGGTACATCTTGTGAAGTTTTTTCTTGATTGGTTTTGCATTAGGATGAAACACTAGATGATGCACTACCAAGGTTGGATCTAGCCCTGGTGTATTAGAATAACTCCATGCAAAGACATCTATATACTCTTTTAGTAGCTCAATAAGTATTTTTTATTCCTTAGATGTAAGAATTTCCCCCAATTGGACTATTTTAGGACTTACATATGTGCCAATATTAAATTTAATAACTTCCTCGATGAGGGAGGGTGACTGGTCCTATAGATATGTTGGGGGTGATGGCAAGTCCTGTATTTTTTAATAAAATTCATCTAGGAGCTTCCTGTTGAATTCTGAATATAATTCTGACTCTTTAGGAGAGTGTTGAATGTATTTTGTGCTTGTAGAGGGATATTCATCTTCATATTCCTCTTCTTTGATTTAATTGAGGGATGTTTGTTGCTCTCTAAAATAGGCTAACTCATTAAGACTAATGGAAAATAATTTCTTATGGTCTCTTAATGGCATAAAATCTTGTGCCCTTAGATATTCTATAATGTCTGCATCATTCTAAAACATTTCAAAATAAGGCTCATGTTTTTTATCCCAGTCTATCAGGGTAGGGTAACAAAGGTATATGTCAATAGTGGTGATGGTGGTGTCATAGAAGAGATTGGTGGAAACAATATCTTCATAAAGGATATAAACAAAACCTATTTTGATTTCTTCATCATAGGAAGACTCCTCAAGAACTGAAGAAGTATCCAAGATGATATTTCTTAAGTTGATACCAAAAGGTTTGTACCTTAAACCAAGATATTTTGGGTGTTGTTAAACCCCGATAGGTTCAAACCTACCTTGTTCATCTCTTCTTAGTCTTTTTCCCTTGTAATTCATATTTTGCAAGATCTTTTGAAGCTGGGGATACTTTTGTGTGTGTAACTCTAGGGCCTCATTATCTGAATAAGCCATGAATCATCAGGTTCATTAAAATATTCTTTTGATACTAGACCTACACTAAGAAAGGCTCTAAATGCAAACTGATGGATGATGGGATTATATTTCCTCATGGTTAGGGACCCATAACTATGTGGGAAGAGTGGTAAGTCTCCTACACAAAATGTCATGTATTCATATTCTCTATAGCTAGTGGAAGTGATATTGAGATGTGTGATGTCAGGGGATGCATTTGAAGTAGGTGTTAAATCTCAACGTGGACATATTTTATAGTTGTTGGATTAGGATTAGAACTATGTGTGTTGAGACAATAGGAAGTGGGATGGGATTGAACCATTTGGCAACTATGAAAGTGCTCTATCTCCCTAAGGATGGTAACCTCCATTCTTAAATAAAAGAATTTCAAACATTGATAGAGGGTGGAAGGAATTACTTGTATTTTGTGGATCCATGGGCATCCTAAAAGTAGATTGTATGGAATATCAACATCCATAATATGGATTAAAGTTTTATGGACAATGGGTCCCACATCATTACAAAGATAAATAGTTCTTATGGATGGCCTTTCATTATCATCATATGCCTTGATCATTATGAGAGTGGGCCCTAATGATGGCTCAGAGTACCCTAACTTCTTAAAAAACTCTAAATTGCATAAATTTAAAGCAGACCCTCCATTTATGAGTACCCATTGTATTTTATGATTGGAGATGGAGACTTCAATGAACTATGGATAATTGTGATGCAGACCTATAGGTGGTACGTCCTACGTAATGAAAGTGATTTTTTGTAAAGGGATAAATGACCCACCAATGCTTGAAATTATTTTGTTTCAATAGCTCTAGGGACTTTGAGTTCATTTACGACTTGATTAAGAATTTACTGATGTACTGATGATGTTTTAAGCTCTATAAGAGAGATTTAGGTTGGAGTCTTCTCAAGCTATTGGATGATATGATATGGTTTGTCATAAGAACTAGATAATTTATTATAGATATTGACCTTTTGAGATGTTGAAGTGGATGGGTCTTTAGGAGGTGCTCCAGGCACTGTAATTTTGCCATGTTGAGTGGTGATTGCACAATCAATCGTCACCCTATTGATTTTAAGAATGGTGGATGGTCATTGTGTGGGATCTTGGGGGCCTCAAATTTTAATGGTGTTGACATAATGGTATGTAATGGCATGGTAATTATTTCAGTTAGATTTGGAGACTTGACCCTGATCCTTGGGTGGTTTTCTTTGCCTCTGGTCATGTTTAGGTAAAGGGTCTTGATAGATTCCTAACTACTGACTCTTGGATTGATTAGATGGACTCTCCCTTCTACTTCTATGTCCCCCTTTTCAATTAGATATTGGATGTAATGTTTCAACTACATGAATTTCTCAGTATCATGCCCCTTATCTCTATGATATTGATAAAACTCATCTTCATGATACCAATCCGATTGGGGTTTATTATCATCTAAAGGTCAAATTTCTAAGAGAGTGATCATATTTTTAGCTATTAACTATTGTAAGACCATTTATATAGGTATCCCAAGACTAGTGAGGGGCCTTTTTCCTGTTTGAGGTTTTGGTTTTTCTCATGCTACCCTTATGGTAAAGACATTATATTGATTAGTAGGGGACATTTTCTATACCATTTAAACATGTTGTTTAAAATCTATCACTCCATCCCCCAATAATTTTTTGTTCTTATTAAAGATATTAGTTTTACATGATAAAGTGTTATATGGATTATGACTTTTCTCATTTAGGGTATACAATTTAATTGTTCATTTCTCAATAAGTGCCTTCTTGATTTGGATCCCTTTCTTTATGATCCCATCAAAATATTTTGCGCATTGTAGCTTTAATTGATATTTTAATTCAGTATTGAAGTTGTCAATGAACATTTTGGCCAATTCCTTTTCTAGAACCATGCAACAGAATCAGCTTTAAAAACTTCTCCAACATTGTAGGAATGAAGCTAGACTTTCTTTGTTTAGTGTTATAGATATATATCATAGATATGCCATGCTCAATATTAAAGGAGAAGTGTCTCATGAATTTTTTTGTCAACTCCCCGAAGCTGGATATAGACCTTTTATGTAAATGCATAAACCATTCCAATGTGGGCCCCATGAGACTTCTAGGGAAAAGCCTGAGAAGATAAGCATCATCATAAGCAACCTCATGGCATGCTACATAGAAATCTTGTACATGATATTGAGGATCCCCTTTACCTCTATATTTGTCAAATTTTGGGAACTCAAAATGTGTTGGGAAAGGTACTTGTAAAATGTTCATGTCTAAAGGAGATATGCAAAAAAACTCACATTTGTATCTCATTACTTGTGTGCGAGGATCAATTTGATGAAGAGTCTCCTTCATTATCCTCCACTCTTGAGAAAATGAGGGATCCATGAGGGGATTGAAGGCTTGAGCTTGACTAGTTCGAGGTCTAGAATGATCGGGGTTGGTGTTTCTAACATATTGCCTCAAGGAAGAGGGTCTTTGATTTTGGGCACAAAATTGTGAGGCAAGGGAGTTAATTTATTGGGTTAACTGGTCTAATTGATCCTCCAAGGTGGTTCTTCTCCTATTATCCTCAATATGATTGTTTTATATAGGATCTTATTTTTATTGTTCTTCAAGCTCTTGCTAATGATCTACAAGATTATCTTGTTCTTACTCTTGGTTATTATTAGTTTAACGAAGTGGAGTGTTGGGCCTAGTGAATGGATGGATGATATGTTATAAGAGGTTTGGATCAAATTTAGGGGGTAATGTGCCCCCCATTCCAATGACCTGGGCTAGAATTTGATCATGATTTTCATAAATATATTGGTCAAAATGAGCCTTAACCTCATCACTATGGAAGAAGTCATTTTTTAATCGATCTTCCTCTTTAGGAATATGCATGTCACTATGCGTGTCTTCATTATCTCGATTTTGATCACCTAGATTCCTCAAGATGTCATTTTTATGGTTGAATGCTTGTCCCATTCTTAAAATTTGGGCACAATATCGGATAGGCATGATGGATGATGAGGGTGACATAAGAAGAGTGATTAGGTGTGACTTTGATATAGGATGATGGAAGATAAGGTGAATTTGGATACTAATTTTGCCTAAAAATCAAAACAAAGAGTGGTCAAGAGAAAGGATTTAGATGTGACTTAGATTTGGATTTGGGAGTATAAAAAGACTATAATGACCAAATATTACCAAATAAAACACCCTATAAAAACTCAATCTAGCAAAGAGATGAAGAGGGTAATAGGATTATATACCCTTCACACTAGCAAGGCGACGATTTGATGAGTGCTAGGTATGAAGAGATAGGATGATGAGATGATGGGTGATAGACTAAAATAAAAAAGGTTACAAACATTGATAATTTATAATCAAGGATAGAAGGGATGACTAGAATATAAAATGATGAGTGACCACTAAAATTTGGTTTCAAGACAAAATGTTATATCCAGACGGTGTGAATAGTGATATGAAATGATTGGTTTTTTGTTTTAAATGAGATTTGTCCTAAGAGTCTCTAGGTGTTTTGTGACAAAATGGGATAGTTGAATTGGCTCACAAATAAAAGGGTCTTTTACACAACACACACACAACATGCTTAATTACATGCCCTAATTTAGTCAACCAAATATGTGTATACACTGATGTCTATACCATTGAATGGCTTCGTGGATGAGGCTACAGGCCCGTGACTCATTACAAAATCTATCAAACCCTCTCAACCCTGTCTACACTTAATGGTCATTTAGGAGTTTATCTTGACTCTAGTAGTAGAATGCCTATTACGACTGTTAGGTTGTGGAGCTAAAAGCTTCACAGGTATGCAAACTGTGGAGGTTATTGGAGTTTGACAGTCACCGACGTCAGTTAGAAACTGCTGACATCGGTCAGGCAGGAACCAGAAGATGCCGACATCGGTCAGGCATCAGCCGACGTCGGTCATCTCCAGACAGATAGGAACCGACGTGGTAGCCTGTGCGGTTCCAGAACTGGTCTAATTTTAGATGGACAGTCAGTTTGCATGTAAAGACTAATTTTAGTCTTGAGTCTGTGGTTCTAATTATTGTAATTAGGAAGTCTAATTATTGTTTGTATGGGATCTATTTAAGAGACCCATGGTGTTGTATTGTAAAGTGTGAAGGATCAAAAGGACTTGTCAAGGACAAGAACAAGGGTTCTTCCAAGTGTAAGATCAGTTGATCTCCAGGTGTGCAAGATCAGGGAGATCTACATGGTAAGTAAGGTCAGTTGATCTGCAGGTGTGTGTGTGCAAGGTCAAAGGAGATCGACGGGGTAGCAAGATCAAGGAGATCTGCAACACAACAAGGAGCAAGATCAGGGAGATCTACTTGGAGTACTTTGAGTACTTGGTGGACTAGAAGTAGGCAACAACGGTTGAGTTGATTGTCACTTACTGGTAGAAACAACAACTCGGTTATTGAGTTGATTGTGTTTGTAATTGAGAGAGAGAGAACTCTTGAGGGAGAATTATTGTATGCCCAAGAGGTGTGGGAAGAGTGTGATTTCTTCATTGTATTTCCTTCTGGAAGAGCATTAATACAGATTGTATTGTCTCTCATATTCTGTGTTGTTTCTAAATTTTAGTTACATATTACTTATGGTTTAATTCAGTGTTTAGTTGCTTATACAAAGGTAATCAAGTGTGCTCTTAAGGAGTTGGATCCTAACAAGTGGTATCAGAGCTTGTGTGTAGATCCTGACAAGTGGTATCAGAGTTGTTTGTGTTCTAGATCCCAATAACATGCTTAATTACATGCCCTAATTTAGTCAACCAAATATGTGTATAACCTGATGTCTATACCATCTAATGGCTTCGTGGATGAGGCTACAAGCCTGTGACTCATTACAAAATCTATAGAACCCTCTCAACCCTGTCTACACTTAATGGTCATTTAAGATTTTATCTTGACTCTAGCATTAGAATGCCTATTACGACTGATAGGTCTTATGCTAGGATTACATAAGAGTCTCTAAGGGAGTTTTCAAGATACGTGAAGTTACATGGGGCCCAATTTTGTATAAAGAGTTTTTTAATGCCTGGTTTATAGAATTAACTCTTCCCCTTCATGGTTGACCTATATGGAGTCAACCGTTTAGCCTAATGATAGTTTTCTTTGATATTTATACTCCACCAAAGCATAGAGTTTGGTCGAATGCATGATGATGAAATCCATGACACCAACCCTTAGTGATTAAGCAGTTGCATGGGGATGAATTCCATGTCACGTGTTATCTTAAATAAGATGGGATAACACACAAGGGAGCAAGATTAATTTACCTAATTAAATAATTATATGATGAAATTAAAAAACAAACAAGCAAGCCACTCACAAGATATATACAAGCAAAAAATTAAAATATTCAATTTAGGCACCCCTCCTTCAAGTACATAGGTTAGAAAATCAAATTTAGTTCCTTCCCCTTGAAAGGTCCTGCAAAAAAGGATCAGTAGTTTGAAAATGAGCAAAATCGCTTATTTTTTAGAAATCTACAAAAAGACACTCAGTGCATAGCAATATTATTTTAGAGACTTCAATATCACAACTTTAGAGTTGTAGTATTGTTAACTAGCAATTCACCATGGCAGCTAACTGTATGGACACTACAAAACCATAAATGGTCAATTAAAATTGTAACTTTTAATACAAAACCACAATTCATAAATAGCAATATTGTAGAAAAAATATATAGTTTTGTCTTTTAGACTAGAATACTGACCTACTAAGGTACTAGAGGCTTATTTACATATGTTTATATCAAAAACTTATTGCAAAAAGAAAAAATATAACATGTTGGGCTTTTACAAACTAGTTTGAAAGTGCAAGATTTACAAAAGCTCAAAACAGAATAATATGTCTGCCAAAATGATTTTTAGACTTTTACTAACAGTCACAAAACTTAGCAATATGGTTTTTTAATAGTTTTGGTCAAAATCGTTGATTAACATGCAAAATCGCTTATTTTAACACAAAATTGCTAATTTACAAATGGCGATATTGTAGAAAATGAGCAAAAGGGTAAGGAAAGAAGCTTGATTTATCTCTAAATGGGCCTTGCTTTTTCCCTATTAATATACAATATCCAACATAGAAACCAATCAAACTTTGTTAGCAAAATACCTAAGGCCTTAGATTACTTTAAAACAACTATAATTTTATGTAAATAAGATTTATAAGTCTGGTGCTTCCTTTTTTTCTATAGACAGAAAGTGATTAGACAGACAAAGATGAAGCAATCAAGAAATTAGAAGTTCATATTAAAAGTTTTGACTAAAAACACAAAATCACTACTTGTGAGTGCAATATCATGACTTTTAAGGCAAAATCATGATTGTGGAGTTACAGTTTTGCCTGTCAGTACTAAGGCATTTAGAGCTAATTAATCTGGTTTTTTTGCACACATAATCCAAATTCCCTCTCTTGTAAGATAGAGACACTTGATATAGGCCTACAAAAGCTGAAATTTTATACAAAAACTAATTATATTTGGTTTAGAACAATAGCCCACAAAATAGTAAATTTAAGAACAAAATCACAAATTTTCACACAAAATCACTATTCACAAATTAGCGATATTGTAAAAAATTCAAAACCTGCATACATTTTACCCCTCTTTGAAAGGGTATTGCGAGTGACGTGGAGTGGAAGGAGTAATGGATTTTCAAAGAAAAATCATAGATTTTAACAAAAACACACTATTATTGAATCTACGATATTATAAGAAGCTTAAAAAACCTGTCAATAGCTAAAATTGTTAGCAGTTAAACTGGCAATTATCATACTATCACTTAATTTCATGCAAAATTATAACTTCAATATCATGATTTACATGTCAAAATCATTGATTGATTATACATCAAATTGTGAGCAATTTCAAAGTTTATTCTTCGTCTAGTCAAGCCTACAAGTCACCAAATCACTTCTAATAATCAAGAAGGTTATATTAAAGGGGTATGTCCCACTGTGGTTACCAATATGTGATCGTATTTTGAGTTATTTATAAAACTACTATATTTACCACCCAATAACACAAACAACATCAAATGAGGGGATAAAAGAACAATCAAACAATTAAATACAAATACTCTTCAAGATCTACAAGTAGATTTGAATGCTAAATTTGATAGAGTGTGGATTGCTTGACTTGATATTCAAAGTGACTTCAATGGATTCTTTGGATAGTTGGATGGCTTGACAAAAGTAAAAGAATACTTGATAATGGTTGATTATGAGAGTATAATGGAGGCTTAGTGATTTCCATGTTAGCTTGGCCATATCCCAAGCATGGCTTAAATAAGATGGTGGAGGAGGTTTTTAAAGAATTTTAAATTATTTAAAAGACTTTACTTTAGAGACTTCTAAAATTTTGGAGGAGGTTCCGTAGTTCTAGAGGTTTCTTGATTAGTTTAGGGGATAATAGGGGTTTAGATGGGAATTAATGAGGTTTATGATTCATAGGGATGTAGGAGAGGCTAGGGTGGTAGGATAACTAAGGGTAGTTGAATAAATAGGAATTTTAAATTGGCAAGTGGGCTAGTGGGTAGATTAGTGGCTAAGCAGGCTAGTTAGTAGGTTAATGGGGTGATTAATTGGTTATAAGGGTATGGTAAGGTTCATGGGATGTAGGGAATATTATGTAAAAATTGAGATATTAGTTAATTGGCTAAGGTTGTGATTATAGGATAAATTAGTGTGTTTAATAAGATTATTAAAGTGAGCAAATTTAGGTGCATACATTGTCTAAGTGAAGAAAGTTGGTTAGGTACAAGTAGATATATCATACCAAGTATGCAGTTGATGGGTCCATTGATAAGTATAAGGCATATCTTGTTGTAAATGGGTTCTCGCATTTTGAAGGTATTGACTAATTTAAAAATTTTGCACCTGTTGCCAAGATGGATTATGTTCACCTTGTACTTTCTATTGTTGCATCACAAGGTTGGCTAATGTATCAGATGGACATTAGGAGTGCCTTCTTTCATGGAGGTTTTGAAGAGGAAATCTATATGGAATAGCCTATTGGGTTTTTCACAATTATTCTCTTATTTATCAACTTATGAGGTCTCTTTACGATCTCAAACAAGTCCCTTAGGCTTCGTATGAGAAGATGGATTCTTTTCTTCTCTCTATTGGCTTTGTTCACTACCACTCTTATCCTATAGTGTATATCCAACGTATTGGGAATACCATTGTTATACTGGTCTTGTATGTTGATGATCTGCTTCTCACAAGCAACTCTTCTTCTCAGATTCAAGCTATTGATCAAGCATTTTTAACATAATTTGATATGATAGATCTTGATCTTTTACACTTCTTCCTTGGTTTATAGATTTCATAGTCAGATAGAAATATTTATTTGAGTTAGTAGAAGTACACCCTTGATCTTCTTCAATGATTTTTCATGGTTGATTTCAAACCAAGACCTTCTCAATTTTAGTCTGGAGTGACTCTCACTACCACTTGTACTACTACACTTTGCAATCCTACATTGTATAAATAGATGGTTGGAATTCTTATGTATTTGACCCATACTTGTCACGACATTTCATTTGTAGTTGGGCTTGTATCTAAATTTGCACATACCCCTCACAATAGTCATTGGTAGGTTGTCATCAGGATTTTACAATATCCATGAGGCACTACTTATTTTGGATTACACTACACCAAGAGTTCTACTCAGTTGGTTAGGTATAGTGATTCAAATTGGCATGCTTGGGGTTTTATTAGTTATCCTTGGGGGTGTTTGTAAGGACATCTTTTTTCTTTATTTCATGGATACATATTATACATGAATACCTTACCAGGCCTAGTTATCATGACTCACACTATGGATATGCCCCTATTTCTTTTTTGGCTATTTTTAGCCCCTTCACTTGAGGGGGGGTATTAGAGTATGCATTTCTCATGTTTGTTAGACAATTAGCTAGGTATTTCATCTTTGTCCTAGTTTGTCTTATGTGAGGATTTATCCTACATTGCTTAGTTAAGTTAGTTTCTAGTTTTGCATTGCCTACTTATGTAGGGCTTCTTTTTATACTAACATTTCTTATTTTGAATAATATATGATTTTTCTCATTCTTGAATATCATATTTGCAGCTTCTATTGCAATGTCGTTTGTTGCTAACTCTTCTGATTTTGGATTTTTGGAATGTTTTTACCATTCATAACACTTAAAACTATGCAACTAATTATAAATTTATTATTGTGACCACTCTTGATATCATGTTGGATTTAAAAAATCTAACCTAAATTGTGGCTTGGTATTATAGTGACCATGTGGCATAATCACAGAGTGATCCAAAACTTATTGATATTGACTATGACCACATTCATTTTTTATTATGACAAGTCATGATGAACATCAAGTTTATAGCAATGTCAAAATAAGGTCTTCATCATCCAAGTGTTAGCATCATGGGAATTTACACTCTTGGGATGACATGATGATGTGTTTGATAGGCATCAAAGTTAGCATAGTGTCTATGGAGCATCCTAGACATCTACATGGTATAATTACGGGTCTCAAGATCATGAAGTTCTTCGAGCTTCTTTATTTTTATTTTCCACCATGGCCTCTTGAGAACACTCCATGATAATTCTTGTTATTCCCTCGTGATCATAAAGTCAATAATAAATTAACAAAACAACTTTACGATTGCACAAACCTATTCATATTTTCAATCAACTTTACCTTTCTCTTTTGAAGTCTGTGCATTTAGATTTAGTTTTAAATTTAAAGTGATTGAAGTTTTGAAAAATGTGAACCCTTTAAACTTAGAAAAAATCAAATTTGGATTCAATTAAAGTGAACTACCTTGAAATAAAAATACAATTAAAATAATACACATGGCATGCACATTAGGGGTCAATTTGTTTGAAAGTGAGACAAATCTTGCTATCTAAAATGAAAGACATGCATCAGGGTATTATAATCCATGTTGTCATAGAGTATGGTTCACAGGATTCACTAAGCTTAAACCAAATCTAGCAACCTAAGAGGAGACATGTGGTGCAATCTTGAACTCTTAGAATCATGGGATTTAACTCACAGGGTTTGATAAGGCTAAGAACCCATTCAAATATATGATTCAATTTAATTTAGTGTTTTGGTACTCACAATAAAACTAATTTATATAATATAGAGGAACCACAATTGATAAATAAAGTATAAATGGGCCACTGATTTACATGGAAATATAATAGATATATTTGCATGAACCTTAGCTTTAGGAAATAATATAAACTAGTCACAATCTTGAACCTTAAGATTGAATATAAATCAAAGGTGGTCGATATTTACTTAACTCTAAAGTGAATTCCCACTTGCATTGTCTAAAACCCGAGTATTTATAAAATGGATTTGAAAACATAACAAGTCCACATAGTTGTTAAAATGGTGAAAGTAAACTTCGTTATTTTGTTGCACATCAATGATCCCGTAGGTATTAGGTGACTTCCAAGTGTCTTTAGCAATGTTTGACCCCATGACCTTTAATTGACTCCCACGTTGTTTATTTATAACTCATCATAGGGTTTATTTATTAGCTTAGATATTCCATAATTAAGCATGGAAACAGAAGGAGGGCCCTTCGGTGAACATGTGACCAATAAACAAATGCAAGATGTCAATATAAAAATGATTATAAATCAAATTCATAGAAATTCACAAATACATGAACTCAGTAGCATGGTCATATAAAGATATTTTGGTGAATTTTACAAGACGATCTAATATTTCAAATATATAATGATTTCAAAATTAAATAAGTCACATGTATTGTAAAAATTCACAATAACGTAATGACAATGAAACAAATTAACACAATAACAAAACAATTGATAATAATTTTAATACTTAGTATTTGTACAACACATAACATTTAATTACATAAACAAAAAATAATTATATATAAATATAAAGTTTACAAAAAGAAATAAATTTAAAACAATAGAGAAGAAGAGAGCATAACAAATGAAAGAATTAAGAAAATAGCATTCAAAAAATGGAAAGCAAAGAGAGAAGAACCATACAACATCATAGCACTATAGAACTATGGCTTTCTGAGGGTAAATAATTATAATCCATAATATTTATTGTTGGGTGCTCACTCCCTTGACTTGTGCATATTGAAATTATAATCCACGAAAGGCAAAGTGGACTTCCATTTCCTAAAGTTTGGAATGGGGAGGAGTTGCCAACATCATCCTTAGATTGTTTATACGAGGGCTCGTAATTAGCAACTTATTGCAAAATTTTGAGTTGATTTTGTTTTTTGGTCAACAAAACATCAATGTAATTGAAAAGGGAGGGCAATTCAATCTCCATGTCACTCTCCATTTTGCCCATTTAATTAGCCATAGGTATTACTATTATTAACATATTCACTACAATTGTAGATTATAAGCTTATAATGTTGTATCTTCTATACGTAGAGCTCAATGATAAATTGTAATTATGTCATCTTGCACATGATGCGTAAAAGTACACTTAACCTCATTAATATTCTTCCCATACAAATTTTGTTGCAGCACTATAGAGGGCCTTAGCTCAATTAAAACATTATACTCCACTATACTTTCCTGCTAAAACTTCTAAGAAATATCGGAAAAACAAGTTAAGTTGGAGTCCTCCTCTGGGTGGTTAGTTTAAGATGAACTTTGATGGTGCCTCTCGAGGTAATCCCAGAGCTTCAAGAGTAGGTTGTGTTATAAGGAATTGTTGTGGTTCTTTAATTCGAGTAATGTCGAGAAAACTTCAAGATGGTACAAATAATGACGCTGAAGCGCAAGCGCTAGCGTTGGGTATAGATATGGCTATCCAATGTGGAATCTCAAAGTTGATTATAGAAAGAGATTCCAAGGGCATGATCTCAACGTTGAAAAAGAAAGAGACAAAAGTGTGGCATCTTGAGAATATCTTGACAAACACTTGGGGAAATCTTGAACTTCTCTCAGAATGGGAATGCAGACATTGTTTTCGTGAGGCAAACTCGATTATCGATTTCTTGGCAAAATGTGGTATTGATCAAGAGGAATTAATTAAGATGGATAATATCAGAAAAACATGGGACGATTTTCATAATATTGCTTTAATCGATTTTGGATAAAGCTGTGGGGTTTTTATGTATTGGTGGGTTTGTAATTTGTATTTATCTCAGCGTGTTTAATTTGGCCTTTTGGATTAACGAGTGTTTTGTGGTGGTGGCTTTCTATCGGGTTGTCCGGTTAATGATGAGATGACGTCCCCTCATGCGAAGGGACTCAGCGTCACACGGATGACATTCATGAACATTCAAGGGAGGGTGTGGTATCATTGGAAATTGCATGTGGCAAGTGGAGGTCCCGAAACTCGCGTGTTTGTTCATCATTTCTCTCGGTGGGCTTTATGCAGGGAGTGGTATGTGTGTTGTTCTATGTTTGTGGCTCCCAAGTGGCAATTAAGGCGTGGTGGCTAACAGTCAACAGAATGGAGGATGTTATTGCGATTGCCATGAAAACTCCATATCTCTTAAGGAGGAGTAAGGTGCATGAAATGGCTTTTGAGGGCAAAATTTTGAGGGCCCATTTATCTCACATCTTCTAGCTCCCGTCAGAGGATTCCCTAGAGCCCATATCTGAGGTGCTTAGGCTTGAGTTTTTGATGCAGAGTGTCGGCTCTTGTGTGAACTCATAAATTGCAGTGGTTTTTGCTTTAAATTTGTTTGCATTAATTTATGATGCTGAAGTGGTGGCACAAGTGACGGATTTCTATGTGCATCCAAAAGCTCGGGTGGGGTTGGTTGAAAAGATTATGTTTTGTAATCTCTCCTTTGCCCAATCTCCCCTTTTCAGGCAGGGATGGCTTTGGTGTTGTCTTGTGGTTGGCATTTCGGGCATTAGAAACTCGTTTCATGGTGTTGGTAGATTTCGTGGAGCAACTGAAAAAGAAGATTCTGGACTCTGGGTCGACGAATGGACAATATATTCCTTTAACTGTTTTGGTGCACCTTAAGAGCCAAATTCCAAAAATAGAGTTGTGTGAATGTCGGCTTGCTAGAAATGGAGTGGTGGCTATCAAAAAATTGGTGAAAGGAGTTCTACGAAAGAAAGTTTTAGCACAACCTTGGTGGAATAAGCCTTGGGATGAAATGTCTGCAACCTTCCACTCAAGTGTTTCGTGTCTTTCGAGTCTTTCGACAGGGGGTGGTGCGGGTTCAAGCATGATTGATAAAGTGGAAAACACCTTTGAGGCGACGATGGAGGTTCAAATGAAAGGAGAAAAAGAATTCGAAATAATTTACATTTTGGATTCGGAGGAAGAAGTTGCCCTGAAAAAGTTTAAGTTTTTAATGGTTGTTCTTTATCGCTAATTTTTGGTCTTTGTTTCTGTCAGTTCTCGATAATTGGTTGTTCGATTTTCTCAGACATGGTCAATTTAACATATTGTGCTGGTTTGTGATCAATTGTATCTGTTGCTACTTCGTTTCTGGCGCTGGGGACTCGTTAATACAACCCCATAATTATCCAAAAAAGTAGAAGAGCTTCAACTTCTATTACACCACCATATGCATAACCTAGACTAAAATAACATTTGACATCCCCAAAGCCTCAATATATAGTTCTTTCTTAATTGGATCGATGAAAAGAGGAATTAGATCAAAATTTTATTCAATGAAAACTTATTTATTTCTGTACAATAAGCAAGCTATAAAAGCTTGTGGAAGTTGGTTATAAAACTATAAAATCAACTAACGGGAAGATAACCCGTAAAACTAAAACAATAACAAGAAAATAACAAAACTAAATACTTTGGATCAATAAATGATCCCAACAAACTCATTTTTGATCCAAATGGGTATAAAAATATTGGAGCAACAAACTGTAAGTCATCCAAGTAGAGTATGTCACAAATGCAACTGGTAAACTACATCTTGGATTGATCCACACCTTTATCGTCCCTGCACATCAGTAGAACATGATCATGCACTGTCAACTTTCATTGATCTTCACACAAAATTTGTCCAACAAGTGACTACCACCTATACTATGTATGACACATCTCAAATTGATGCCCAACAATCGCTAACATCCCTTGTAGGCCTTTGTTCAACACTAACAATGCTAGCAACACAATGCTAACTCATACTGCAAATCACCGATCACTGATCGAAAAGCTAATATATAATATCTTCTCTCTATCAGAGGAGAGGTGAGAAGTCGTACAATAAATAACTCAAGTGTAAAACACTAAAATACTCCACATCAAAGATCATTTTATCACTACATCTATGAAAGCAAAGTACACAAGCCAAAAAATGTTATTACATCAAATCACAATCTTGAGCCTAGCAACTCGCACAAGATGGTTATCACTTTTTCGGAAGATATAGTTGTCAACTACAGAGCATGCGACTTTGCAATCATCCCATCCATCAAATAAAAATACAGAAGAATATCCAAAAGAATGACTAGAGTGATCAACAATGTTTGCTTCTACCTTCTATCAATGTCAAGAGAACCTCCTTTTGGGAGGGTACTCTATAGAGGTGTTTTATCCCACCATAATTGTAACATATTCTCTCACATCCATTAGAACTAGAGAAAGAATCGCCACATAAAGAAGAATGTATGTGCTTGTGTTTGTGTCCATGTGCATGTTTGTGGTGATGTTCATGCTTTGCAAACCCAGAATGATGTTTATGCTTAGAAGACCCTGAATGAACCTTATGTTCAAAATGATGCTTATGTTTTGAAGAAACAGAATAATGTTTATGCCTAGAAGTGTGCCTATGAGAGTGTCTCTATTTTTCTATCTTCTATTGGACTCATACTAAATTTTTTATTTTAATATAATGTGCATTTTCAATAGACTTCTTTTTTGCAAATTGTCGCTTATATTGAGTGAACAACTCACAAATGAAATCAAAAATAGATTTGTTAAGCTTATTACTACGCTATAACATTCCAAAAAATACCTATAATTAAAACTAAACCCATTCAAAACAATAAAAATGAGCATTTTATCATCAATTTTTCCACCAATAGTGCCATATTCTTGTTTCAAATTCTTAACACATGATACGTTTTGAAACATCTTCATCATTAACAAGTTTAATGTTAAAAAAATTGCATTAAAAAATCAATTTTATTATTAATAATTTGTTTATCATACAAGTCTTTTACAACTTTCCATGGTTCAAATTTGATGGCTTCAATGTGAATTATGACTTGTAAACTACAAATTAATTTCAACAATGTAAAAACACATTTTTAAAACTCAACAAGTTTTGCAATTTCAATGGACAATGTAGATTGTTTTTCAACTACGTCCCGCAAGTCATTGAAAATTAATATATTTTTCATGTTCATTGACCATTCCTTATAGTTTTTAGTAGTTAAAATCCAATTTCAAAAATTCAGCTCACAATTTTAACTATGATGCCAAAAAAAAAAAAAAACTCTATTAACATTGGCCTTTACCTTCGAATAAATTCTGATTTACAAATAATCCCTAAAACTTTTTTAAAAAAAAATTACCCCTTATAACTCCACTTACACACTTATTTCTCCATTTTTACTTGACATGTAAAATAAAGTGCACTTGTCTTTTACTTGTACGGAAAATTAAATTACCTTCTCTTTAGTGGAGCCTATAGGTAAACAAACTTCGCTTAACCTATATTTATTACGTCATTTTTAGTTTTTATATCATCTGTGAAGCGCTTTCAACGCCGTATGGTCTGTAAAGATTTGCTTTTACAAGGCAACCGCCCATAGAAACTGTACCATATTGAAACTTAACGGTTTTCTGACTGATGTTGAGACTTGATGGTTTAATCTTAGCAGAATTATCAATGCAGAATGTGTTTTCAACAACGAATGACCGCTAAGTATCTTTTGATCTAAAAAGATGTCAGTTCTACACTACATCTCGAAATTCCACAAATGAAAAAACAACCCCAATGCAATATTGGACTCAAAAATCAAACCAAAGCCTTCATATTCGCTTATGCATCCTTGTTGACTACACTGATTTAGTGTTCAACTGATCCAATTAATAACCAATTTTCTAGTCACGCTGTACAGAGATTTCAATGCTTGCATGCTCAGAATTTTGGTTTGAAAAAATTTAAAGACTGACAATGTGTAATTGAGGTTTCAAAGACTTACAATGTGAAATAAATGTATGAGTATGGACATCATAAGTATTTTTCTATCCATATTTTTGATCAAAATTACAAATATGTTTAATGACACAATTGAAAGCATAATTTTTTTTTAAAAACCAAAAAAACATTAAAATAATAAGACAAAACAAGTACAGAAACCAACAAAACTCCTCTCAACAAGAAAACATACCTATAATATAATTGAAAACACCAAAACCATTCATCTAGATTATTTTTAGTCACAAACAAACACATTTAAAATATCTAAATTATTACATATTTTTTAATATAATTATTTTTATTAATAATTTTTGTGAGAAAAAATTATGTATATTATGTTTAGATTAACAATTGAAATTTAAAAATATATATATATATATATATATTATTTTTAAACCAACACATTTCAAATCACCATTTACAAAAATTTGTGAAACCTACACATCATATATACTTACGTCTAATTTTTTTTTTTAAATATAATATTTGAACTGATATATAAAAAAGAGAGAAATTTTAAAAATTTGTATTTATATATCTGAAATAGCATATACCTTCTTTTCCTATAAAGGAAAAATTTAATCTCAAAGAAAGTATGGTACAGAAGCAAAATTTCCCTATGATTTCTTTCTTAAAAAAGGAAAAATATAGCTTGGCCCCCTAAATGGAACCCATGTAACAAACAGGATAAAATTCACATGAAGACTTGGCCCAGCCATTCGGGCAACATCTAGAAGAAAACCCTCACAAATATCAATGGCATATCCACTAATACTAGAGTCAAACCTGCAATTCCCTCGAACCTGCTGATTTTTATTTGAAATAAAAGAGGGGGGAAAAAACCCCACCAGAGAAAAAATGGACCCCGTTTGTATGTAATTCATAACTTCTCCCGTAAAATACTTCTCTACAAAATAATCATAAATCAGGAAGATAGTTATACTGGAAATCGGTCCTAAATTCTCAACCCCCATGGCCTAAAAGTTACACCAACAAATTATCGCTGCACTTTACAAATCGCGTTCCCCTGTTCCAAGGAAAACAAATATTGAACGATCGTTCTATACATGCTCTGTCTCGTTAAAAGATCTATCTCATTGATATCCAAAATCGTCTTACTTTGTTTCGAGGGAATTAAATTTAAAACTGGATAATTTATCAATGGAATCCAGCTACATGCGTTTACAGTAAACCAACATCAAACATTACTACGAATTCCGCCGCAAAAACTAATGCATAGAACACTTTTTTTAGGAATAATAATTATCTCTACCTACCACAACCAAATAAACAAAGAGCCAATACAGCGTCACACATTTTTCATGAAATTTACAGAGCCGAAATGACAAAGATCAATATCTCTAACCTACATCCGAGAGTCTTAACAACCAAAGGCATTGAACAAGCGCTTCCATAATAGAGGTGGTGTTGCAAAACACCAGTGGTAAAAACGGGCCATAGAAATGACATGAAATCTAACCGCCGAAGCCATAGAGAGTCCTGCCCTGCCTCTTGAGGGCATACACCACATCCATGGCCGTCACCGTCTTGCGCCGAGCGTGTTCTGTGTATGTGACCGCATCCCTTATCACATTCTCGAGAAAGATTTTCAAAACTCCCCTCGTCTCTTCGTAGATAAGGCCGCTGATACGCTTGACACCTCCCCTCCTGGCGAGACGCCTGATGGCGGGCTTCGTGATGCCCTGGATATTATCGCGGAGGACCTTTCTGTGCCTCTTGGCTCCTCCCTTCCCCAAACCCTTGCCTCCCTTTCCCCGTCCAGACATTTTGTTTACAGAAAATACAAATCCCACCACTACAAATAAATTCAAAAGCTTAACACGGTGAGATGTAAAACGATACCTCGCCGCATCGTATATATAGCTAGTCGCTCTCCCATCTTACACCGTCGGCTCCCTTCCAATCTGCCGGCGATCCGTGGCAAATATAAATATGAATTCTGAGCCGTTAGATTTCGAGATAAGGCAACTGATTGGTTGTGAGGCAACATTATTGATCGAATGAGGGAGGTTCGTCCCTTCATATTTCAATTGTTTTTTTTTTGGTTGGTATTATGCGATTTTGACTTTGTGTGTTTTTAACTACAGGGTAAGGAGTTGTATTAGCCCCTTCATTTGTTTTAAACCGCGATTAATTTTTGTCCTTCACGTGCAATGAAAATGAGAATTTATTTTTGTTACAAGAATTTATTTTTGTTACAGGAATTTATTTAATAGATGTTTAATCTAATAATGTATATAGGAAAATGTGAAGTTAATGAAATGTTTGAATTTTTTAATTTTAATATTAAGTTTAAAATTTTGATATTTTAATTTAATAAATATAAAATAAAATGATTTATTGTATTTTTATTGGTTGATATAGAGTGATATGATTAATTTATTAGAGAAATTGTTGTATTTTAGATTAATAACAGAAAAAATATTTGAATCGTCCAATAAATACTTTAATGTTGTTTTCTTATACTGGACACTGCTTGTTTATGCTTTGTTTCTCTGATTATAGTTATTCCTTTACTTTACTATTATGTTTGAAGTATTGGTTGGTTCTGGTCTCTTTCTTGGAGTTTGCGATGGTTTGATTTGGATTTGCAACACTGACAGAGGTAACTTTAAATCTTGTTATTCTCTGCTCAGAGCTTGGTGCCGAGGCAAAGAACGAAGCTACTTGTGATGTCTTTGTTGTTGAAACATATTATGTGATATGTTTAGGTATATAATAATTTATATATTGTTGCAACAATCTAGTTGCAAACATTGGTGTCCATGTCCTTAGATGTTGCTTTGTGTGTGATTGAAATAGTTTAAAAAAAAGGTAGAAGAAAAAAATAAGAGTTCACGTAGTTTATGTTCTTTGTGTAGTGTTTTGTGAATAGATGATTAGGTCTTTGATCGGGAGAAAAAAAAAGAGGAAAGAAAGGGAAAGAATGAGAAAAATAAATTTTATTTTTTTCCTCTTCGTAGTAAACAATTGATCTACATATTAGTCAATGCGGCACCTTTTCATTTGATCGAGTTTCCTCAAGCTGTGGCATATTTGACAAGTCCGATGACTTTCCATATTGATAAATGACAATGTGTCACGTTTTTGTTTAGATTGGCTCTCTCGGGCCTAGACATCTCCGACAAGTTTGGGGGACTAGCCACACTAGATTGTAGCAATGTGATGTATCTTGAATTCGTTGGGGTGTTCTTGACTCTAACATCTTTTTCAGGTATGATGGACTGGTCACAGTGGCATCTGGCAATGGGTGATGTCTTCATTTGACCAAGGTTTCTCCGGTTTTAATATCTCTATCAGGTCTGGGGCATCGACTATGTTGACAAATGGCAAGGTGGCACTTCTTTATTTGGATGGACTCTTCTTGGCTTTGACATTTCTGGCAAACATGGGGGGACTCGCTATGCTAACAGTTGACGTTGTGATGCTTATTCGTTCAGCGAAACTCTCCCAGGCTCTGACATCTTTGAGAAGTCTAGGAAACTATGAATAGTGGGGAGTGGGTGTGTTGTGATCAATGTGACTAGATTTTGTTGCCCCCATATTATTATTATTATTATTATTATTATTATTATTATTATTATTATTATTATTATTATTATTATTATTATTATTATTATTATATATTTTTTGTTATTTTTTTAATTTAAAAGGGCATTAATAATGTAATTTTTTGAAACACGCATGTTTTCTTTTTGTGACAGACATCTGATATTTTCACTAGGTTCGAGAAAAAATCAGGGAAGTATCTTGTAACTATGTAGATATGATGGTCACTGACCTTTTTTTTGGTTCTACAATGATAATGCAAATATCTCGTTGAGTGGTTTCTTTTTCCTACGACAATGAAGAGTGATAGAAATTTGATGTTATTTTTTAGTTGATATTTCATTTCTTGATAATTTATTGTGTTATTCGTTGTTTGCAAAAAAAATGAAAAAAAAAGAGGAAGAGGAGAGAGGGTTGAAAGAAAAAAAAAATGAAAGAAAAGTTTAAAATAAAATTATAAAAAAAGGTGAATAGCCATGAAAATAAAAAAGCAAATATGATTGAATTTTGTTGTTTGAAAGGAAGCATTGATGTGGACACATATCAACGAAAAAACATAAACATTTTAAAATATTTTGCAATTATTTTGTTTTAGAGAAAACGTATGATAACATTGTTTTTTTTGAGACAGATAGATTTTATATTCATTATGAGCCATTACAAATAATTCGCATAGATCGAATTACATATGTATTGCTAGTAGATATTTTGATAGGGCAACCAGATAGCGATAGATTCAAAGGTTTAGAAATAAGAACAGGGTCTTTTTGGCTTTTCAAACAATGTGCAAGTGAAATTTCTGTTAGAGAGACATCTAAAACTATAAATAGGCATCATGTTTCTCTACGTTGTTTGAAACAAGTAGTGCATGAGCAAAAATGTAACAACCCCACTAGAATATATCTAGAAATACATGATTTTTTTTATAAAAAAAAATCGACATATACTTTAAATAGATTACACCACGAGAATCAAATCAATGGTCATATAAAATACCTTAAGTGTAAAACTATAAATGAAGCATACTACATCATACATCATTGATCACTATCACCATAAAAAATACATCATAATACGATTAAATAAAGTAATTATAATTAACCAATCATAGATGATACATGCCTACAACCACTGCTGCCAATGTATAATAAGTAATTATAGTTACTCATGATAATGTTTCAATAATAAATACAATACAATGTACATATATAAGATACATGGCTCCCCAGAGCATAGTTCCTTGGACTCTAGTATCTACAACAATCTCAAGTGTCATCTCAAAAGTAGTATTATTGTAGGGATGGAGAGCATCATTCGATCATTTTTTTACACCAACCATAGAACAACGATCCCCTACACTAATCCCATCAAGGAATGACCCTCATTTCACGGATGAATACATAGTGATGGCATAGAAATCCAAATAGATAAGTTAGTACTTGTGTGTTATATGATTTACAAAACTAAACATGTAAAGTATCACAGAAACTCATTCTACTTAAGATATCGCACAAACATGTAAACCATAATAATAAATTGACAGTGTCTCACTAAACATTACTTTTGTCAAAAATAATAATAAATAATGATCTAAAGATTAGTCATATTTATACACACACTTGATCGGATTATCTTTATTTGACATTGTGATACTAGTAAGCTAGTGAAATCTCTCACTACTTAGTATCACCAATGCGAGATGTGGTTAACATAATATAACTAATAGATTCATACAAAGTACATCATGTTAACAATCACATAACATGATAGGCCAAAAAAACATATATTTATTTCATCAAACATATGATTAAATGTCACAAAAATATATATCCTATAATAAAAATAATAAGCAAACAAGTTCAAATTATACCAAGTATAATATATATATTAGGCTACACTATTTTTCGTAAGCAGACACAAAATAATACTTTCTACTAACTGTCATATTCTTTAAAAATATCCAACATGTATACATTTAGTCCATCAAACGTATGAATGAATCTAGACATATTAATTATTATTTGTACCACTCAAGTATAACATACGTTTAGACTATAGTTTTCAAATAAAAATACCCTCTATGACATCCCATAATATCATAGTTCATTGCACATGAGCACACTACTCAATCACGAACAATCAGTCTTATAATTTCAAAAATTAAAGGTCCATAATCTAAAATATTAGAAAAACAAGTATAGTTTATACCAACTAGGTATATCATATGTTTAAACTGTGTATTAGCAATCAGAAGAAACATACTTTATAGGCACATATTATGATGCACTAACATGTGTTATATGTGTCTAAACACTTGTATTGTTAGATCTACTCACAAAGTGTAGCGCTCACTGATTTTCATAACAATATGTGTATATAGTCATGTTATTTTCAAAGAGTCAAATAACTCATAACCAAGTTATACCAAAATCTTTCATTTAAACATCTTGATTCTATTTCTAGAAGACTATTTTCATATGATTATAATTTCGGTCCCTCGAACACCTTGTGATTCATTTAACCATCCATTTAACTATAAGTACAAGCACATGACCCAATACACCTATATATGTAATATTTTTATGTGATTACTTAAGTCCATATAGAAGTATGTTTTCAACATATTATATACCATATACAAGCACACAAACAACATATTATTTCAATGGTCACTTATATTTTTTAATCAAGAAGTCCATATGATTTAATAGTCATTACAATATATTGATGATCTTTATGAGGTAAGGGATTCAACAATGTAAATCTCCTCCGTAGTTTCTATCCCTTAACTAAACAAATTTTCATCCTGATAAAATCAAAGCGTGTATAACTTTGTACGTGAGTCCTCAAGACTACAATCTTTCTTAGCAAAGTTCATATAAAAGTACTTAGAAACATAAAAATTGCTCTTGAGTTTCATCGAATATAAAAATATACCAAAAACTAAGGTTGGGACAGTATACTAGTCAAAATATATGGTTAAGAATCACGCTTCCCAAATATTTATATATGTTATTTCCATGTACACTCACTATAAATAATATGATAGCTATAAAATATATAATACGAGTCCAAATATATGAAATAATATGAGTCATTGTGGCACAAGTTTATAGCAATAGGACTTATATAACTTTATAAATCTTAAACAACAATCAATAATTTGAATGGGTATACTGTGTCACTATCATGTTACTATATTTGTCTCAAAATCTCACTATCATCTTGTAACCTTTTATAGCCCAACCAAAAAGCTATCGACTATTAACCAAATGTTCAAGTATCTTACTACGAATATCCAGCTAGTTATCATATGATTCTATGGTATTTATGTGTGCCAACTAATGACGCTCTAGAATTTCACTATCAATGGATCAATAGCTACTTTTAATTTAGGCCATTCCTGGTTATAAATATGTGATAATATGAGTCCTGCTACTTAATAATTAAATTATCTAAGCATAAATATTGTCAACCCGAACAATATTCTTTCGGTGATGAACTCAATATCAGCAACACTAAAAGAGAGGACTAGTGTTATGAAGAACAATATGTTAAGCTTATCTCATTTTTACTCACTGCGCTCATTTGGTAAATTAGGAATAAGAAATAATAAAAAGACACAATCTCTCTAATTCATTCATAAGTTTCAAACATAGTAACCATATCTTATGACTTATATATTATTTTCACATTAGACTCATTTTTGATTAGGCACAATACCCCTCAAAGGCATTTAACAGAATATATTAACCTTGTGAGTCATTAGACACATAAGTCACTAGACTAATATATATTAGTTAAGTGCATCCAAGGTTGAATCACGGTGGACACGTCGCTTAATTTAAGTGAATTAAGAGATAAGAGGCGAGTCATAAAATAATATATGAATCATTAATCAAAATAACCATATTGTGGTGAATCAGAAAGAAGAGATAAAATAATTAAAACAATTTGTTCCTCCTATGTATATAGTCAACGTATTAATATGATTAGTTTCCCCATTTTAAACATAGTAATAGCCGAATATCTAATAATTGTTGTTACAATATAACTACATTGAATAGAGAGATCAATAATCTTTAAAATTCTATTATACACTGATTTACTATATATAAAAGTGCACTTAGATAAGTAATTAGGGTATAGCGATCTGCATATAAAGATCATTGATATGGTACACTAATTTCTTATTATATACACTTAAGTATACTAAATACAGATCAAAATTATCATATTATTTGTTTTATTGATATGGTATAATAGGAAAATTATATTTATACATATCAATTTATAACACCTTTTTGTGATCGTTGCATTTTCAACTATATCATATATTATAGCAGAACATTATCAATTGGTATAATTTAACATATCAGAGTTGATATCATTGACTCGTAAAAACATGCGTAGGATCAGTTATTTAGCATATATAGCTATATTCCTCGCTAAGCAAAAGTTTGTATTCCTTCTGCATTACCATCAATCCAAATATTATGTGAATACATGTGTGACTAATAGAAATCGAATGCATGTAAAACCCATTTTATTCATCTATCGCTATATATTTAATTGACTAAAAATATACATTCTACATCATTGTGTATTACTGTTGCAAACCTTAGTCAAGATCACTGTAATTCTATTGCACACAGGAGGCTATACAAATAGGTCACTATAGTATTTGGAAATTATATTATATTAATTTATAACAAAGTAATACATCTAATTTAATTAATTTATAACCCAGTTTGCTACGGTTCACTAAATCCATTTGCTAATACATCTAATTGGTAAATTGTAGGTTAATTGTTTACTCATTTATAAAGTCCATATTTTACAGGGATGTTTGAACTTATTAGTCCATCATGTATTAATATATATGTTTTATAACTTATTAATAAGGTTCACTGATTTTTGTGTGGTGAATATGATTATCCTGGTTTAGCTACACATATACAAAATTATAACAAAATTAGCTTACATCAGTTGCCATTCGATTATAGAAAGCACATAGTTCACAACTGATTAAATCACTATTCGCTAAAATATTTCATGTGAATATACATATTTAAATGGCATTACCTACCTAGCAATATGTTGGTTTCCCTTATTCTTTGCTTCTGTGTCTCTCTCCTCTTCTCCAACTATATTTTTCTTTTGTGTTGCACCCCTTCCTTTCCTTTTTCCTCTCCCTTCTCTCTAAGGCACCCCTTCCTTTTATCTTTTCTTTTTTTATGAGTATTGCCTCTTTTTTCTTCTTCTTTAAAGCAAGTTCATTTTCTTTTATTCATTTTATCCATGGTTTTTTATTTTTTTATTCAATGCTTTTTCTATTTATTTATTTTTTCCTCTTATTTCCTTTTTCGACATTTTATCCTATTTTTTTAATTTTTACTAAATTACTTAATTTTACTATGACCATATAAATCACTCAGTGTAAAGGTAATTAATTAATTCATTAATCCTTGATTTTGGATTAATACAAATTTGGCAATGATGGCTTTTTATTTTAAGCCATTATTTATCTACATCAATGACTCATTAAATCAACATGATTTTAGCAAGATGAGAATAACATTAATCTAATCAAGGGTAATTAATACATAAAAATTATAATCAACTTAAAAATATTAATCCATAACCAATATAAATCCATGGTTTGCCACTCCACATGGTAAAAGTTCACAAGATTAGATAAAGTAGCACTGGAAAGTATGATTGTAAAAAGTCACAAGTGGAAAGTAGAGAACTAACATCTCATCAACAAAAATCTTAAATACCCTCACATGGTATAAATAAAAACATCGCAACGTAAGTTTTTAAATCACTACTCACTTACCAATCTTGTAAGTGTAGTATCATAGCCTATTTCCATAACCAGAAAGAAAAATATTAACCATGTAAATGCATCAAATCATCCAATGCTACAACTTATCTCTCAACAAGAAGTAGAAGACACTATCCCATGAACTCAAAGGAATATGGTCAATACGATATTTTAGAAACAAGTTTCTATTTAAGAGAATATTAAATCAACATCATGAAAATATGAATCCTCTCAGTGGGCTTAAAATTATGACAAAGGAGGGTGAGTGAATAACAACTCACCTTTATAATAACTATGAGAGATGACAATTCTTCCCAATCCACATAAACATATGGGGTGCCAATTTATGAACCAACTCCTAACACATTGGAGTCCTTAACAAAGATAAATACACTCCATTATAATGATAACTCCCACCACGCTAGGTGGTACTAATCTAAAAAAAATGATATTATATGATTTCCCACTCCTAGAATTAGTGTATATAAAACACTAAACTAATGCACATATACTTAAGCGAGAAACATCCCATGCTTATTAAACACTCACAACATAAAACACACATGGTGAAGGTGACTTAATTACCAAGAAATGATGTAATCATTATCGAGGTGTCAATCTAAATGATCATAAAATGATGTAAGAATCTCTTGCTCATGACTCAATAACTATGTTATGCACTCTTCTACCTAAACCTCGTATACAACCATCCCAATCAAGACACTCGATAAACCAACCTTTTAACAACTCTAAGAGGATATGAATGCTCTCAAGGTACATACTCAATGTACCACACACATTTTATTTTTCTTTTTTTATAAACAAAATGATGTGAAAATGCTAATAGACTCATTAGGTCCTAGAGTTTGAGCCATAACTTTGATATCACATGTAACAACCCCACTGAGATATATCTAAAAACACGTGATTCTTTTTAAATTTAATTAACATATATTTTAAATAGATTACACCACGAGAATCTAATCAGTGATCATATAAAATACACTAAGAGTGATAACTATAAATGAAACATACTACATCATACATCACTGATCACTATCACCTTAAAAAACACATCGTAATACGAGTATAAAAATTAATTATAATTAACTAGTCATGACTGATACATGACTATAATAACTATTGTTAATGTACAATAAGTAAGTAATTACAACTCATCTTGATAATGTTTCAATAATAAATACAATGCAATATAATGTACATATATACGATACATAGCTTCCTGGAGCATAAGTCCTCAGACTCTAGTATCTGTGAGAATCTCAAGTGTCCTCTTAAAAGTAATACTATTTTGGAAAGAGAGAGTATCATCCGTACATTTTTTCACACCAACTAAAGATAAATGATCCCCCACACTAATCCCATTAGAAAATGACCCTCCCTTCATGGATGAATAGATAATGATGGTGCATAAATCTAGAGAGATAAATTAGTACCCATGTGTTGTATGATTTTTAAAACTAAACATGCATTGTATCATAAAAACCCATTCTACTTAAGATATCGCACAAACATGTAAATCATACTCATAAATTAACAATATCTCACTAAACATTACTTCAGCCAAATTTTTTAATAAAGAATGATCTAAGAATTAGTTATATTCATACACATCACTTGATCAAATTACCTTCATCTAGCATTGTGATGTTAGTAAGCTAATGAAATCCATCTCACTACTTACTCAGTATCACCAATGTGAGATGTGGTTAACACAGTATAATCAATATGTTCATACAGACTATATCCTACTAGCAATCACATAACATGCTAAGCAAATAACATACATTTATTTCATCAAACACATGAAGTAATCTCACAAAAATATCTATCCCATAATAGAAACAATAAGCATACAAGTTTAGATTTATCCAAGTGTATATATATATATATATATATATATATATATATATATATATATATATATATATATATATATAAGGCTACACACTCTATTTTTTGTAAGCAAACACAATACAATATTTTCTACTAACTGTCATAAAACATGTTATTCTTTAAAAATATCCAACACATGTACATTTAATCTATCAAATGTATGAATGAATCTAGATAAGTTAATTACAATTTGTACCACCCGGGTATAACATACATTTAGATTGTAATTTTTAAATAAAAATACCCTCTTTGACATCATAGTTCATTGCACATGAGCACACTACTCAATCATAAATAATCAGCCTTGTAATTTTAAAAATCAAAAGTCCATAATTCAAAATACTAGGCAAACAAGTATAGTTTATACCAATCAAGTATATCATATTTGTAAACTGTATACTAGTAATTAAAAAAAACATAACTTATAGGCACAAATCATGATGCACTAATATATGCTATATGTGTCTAAATATTTGTACTGTTATATCTACTCACAAAGTATACCACTCATTCATTTTCCTTATTGTATGTGTATATATATCAATAATTCAATCATGTTATTTTCAAAGAGTCAAACAACTCATAACCAAGTTATACCAAAATCTTTCATTTAAACAACTTATTTCTATTTCTAGAAGATTATTTTTATATGGTTATAGTTTCGATCCCTAAACACCTTATGACTCATTTAACCATTCATTTAGCTATAAATAGAGACATACAACCCAATACACCTATATATGCAATATTTTCATATCTTTACTTCAGTCTATATAAAAGTATGTTTTAAACATAATATGCACTATATATGAACACACAAACAATATACTATTTCAATGGTCACTTATATTTCTTAATCAAGAAGTCAATATGATTTAACAATCATTATAATATATTGATGATCTTTATAACGTAAGGGATTCCACAATGTAAATCTCCTCCATAATTTTTATCCCTTAACTAAACAAATTTTCATCGTGATAAAATCAAAGCATGTATAACTCCATACGCAAGTCCTCAGGACTACATAATAGTTGTTATCAGGGTTCATATAAAAGTACTCGATAATATACAAATTGCTCTGGAGTTTCATTAAATATAAAAATATACCAAACACTAAAGCTGGGATAATATACCAGTCAAAATATATGCTTAATAATCATGCTTCCCAAATGTTTGTATATATTATATATGTGTACACCCACTATATATAATATGATAACTATAAAATATATAACATGAGTCCAGGTATATGAAATAATATGAGTCACTGTGGCACAAGTTTATATCAATAGGACTTATATGACTTTATAACTCTTAAACAACAATCAACAATTTGAATGGTTATACTGTGTCACTATCATATTACTATATTTGTCTCAAAATCAAACCATCAACTTGTAACCTTTATTACCGCAACCAAAAATCTATCAATTATTAACCAAATGTTCAAGTATCTTACTATGGATATCCAACTAGCTATCATATGATTCCATGTTATTTGTGTGTCCCAATTGATGGTGCTCTAGAATTTCAACTATCATCAAATTGATAACTACTTTTAATTGAGGTCACTACTAGTTATAAAATTGTAATAATACGAGTCTCACTATTTAATAATTAAATTACCTAAGCATAAATATTGTCAACCCAAACAATATTATCTTGATGGCAAACTCAATATCGACAATACTAAAATTGAGTACTAGTGTTATGAAGAATAATATGTTAAGTTCATCTCATTTGTACTCACTACGCTCATCTGGTATATCAGGAATAATAAATAATAAAAATTCACAAGCTTTCTGATTCATTCATAAGTTTCTTACATAGTAACCATATCTCATGACTTATATATTATTTTCATATTAGACTCATTTTTTATTAGGTGCAATACCCCTCAAAGGAATTTACCAAAATATATTAACCTTGTGATTCGTTAGACATATAAGTCATTACACTAATATATATTGGTTAAGTATAGCCAAGGCCGAGTCAATGTGGATATGTCACTTACTTTAAGTGTATTAAGTGATAAGAGACAAGTCATAAAATAATATATGAATCATTAATCAAAATAATCATATTATGACAAATCAAAAAGAAGAGATAAAATAATTAAATCCATTCATTGCCCCTATGTATATAGTCAACCAATTAATATGACTAGTTTCCCCATTTTAAATACAGTAATAGTCAAGTATCGAGTAATCATTATTACAATATAACTATGCTAAATAGAGAGATCAGTAATCTTTAGAATGTTATTGTACATTGATTTAGTGTATATCAAAGTGCACTTAAATTAGTAATCAAGGTATGGCGATCTGCATATAAATATCACTAATATGGTACATTAATTTGTTATTATGTATACCAAACTATACTAAATATAGATCAAAACTATCAAATTATCCATTTTGTTGATATGGTATAATAGACAAATTATATTTATACTGTTACGTCTTGACCTTTGGCATGTTTAGGGATATGTGTGGTCAACTTATTGCTTGCATACCTCTTTTATATTCTTGTTACATTTCTCTATGTTCTTGGTTAGGTCGGCTTATGGAATAACCATGGCTAAGTAGACTATATATAGGAGGTAGCGGTTAGTCTTTGATCATTGTATTAAGTATTATACTCTTATTATTGCATTGTTGTGGAGGTTTCTTTCTCGAAGTGGTTTTACTATATTATCCAGTATTTTACTCAGTTGTCAATTATTATTGTGTGATCTTTCATATTTGCATATTTTGTGCAATATATAATCATTTTATGTGAACATCTAATTAATTTCATTACAAGTGGTATCAAAACTTCTATTTGGACAAGTTTCTTGTGGTGGGTTTTTTTTGGATATGACAAGGCATGACTTCTACGAGTGGTATGAATGAAAAACACATAACTTGCAATCCAGGAAGAATTAATTTTTTTTCTTAATGTAATATTGTTCGAAATGTTTTTTTGAAAAAAACAATTCAAAAAAAGTCTAGAAATAAATAAACCCTTTGCACATTTGCAGTCATTGGATTCATCTCGGTGAGACTATCAAAATAGTACATTCTATTGGTACACTTTTTTGGTGTCAAATTTTTTTACCCTAGTGCAAAAAGGTAGTCATTGGATTCGTATTAATGAGGCAATCACAAGGGTACCACATCCTGGTACACCTTTTTTGGGGAAAAAACCCTCCTAAGATTGGTATATAGTAGGTCTTACTCAAAGAATAAAAGAGGGGAAAGAAACTCCTAAGACTCCTGTCGGCAACATGGAATCTAGAACTTTAGATATGTTGATTTCTCAACTTCAGGCTAACATAAAGGGCTTGGTATGACATGATGACTTTGTTGTAGTTTAAACTAATATTTTAGGGATGCACTGAGAGATCAATGGGGTTCACACTCAATTGTATCAGATCACTACACAATTAGTTGCTTTTTCATCTCAATTATAGTCAAATAACCCTCCACTTCATCATTTGGGTCCTCCTCTCTACATGAACAACTCTAATTTTAGTGTGAAATAGATATTTCCAAAAGTGGACATGTGTAAGTTTGATGGTAAGGATCCTCTCACTTGAATTATCTAAATTGATAATTTATTTTATCTACATCAAACTCTTATTTCTTAGAAGGTGATAGTGGCATCTATGTATCTAGAACCAGAGCAGTTTATTTGGAATCACTAGTTGTGTGCTCAAAAGAAAAAGAATGGTGCCCCTATTGCATGGTCTATTTTCACTGATGAGTTGGCTCATTATCAGAATAATGTCTCCAATAACTACTTTAACTAATTAGCCAAACTATGGTAAACAGGAACTATGAAGGATTATATTCATCAATTTCAAAATCTATCCTTATAGGTGGAAGACATCACTAAGAAAATTTTGATTGATCTTTTTTCAGGTGGATTCAAAGATAACATCTAATTCAAAGTTCAGATGTTTAACCCAACATCTATATCAGAAGCTATCCCACGGGCACGCATGATAGAAGAAAAAGATATGGTCAAACGAAAAACTTTCACTAATAGTCATGATCACACCTTTCCAACATCATCATTTCCTCAACCCTCTAGATTGATACCTCGACAAATTAAGGAGAAGTGAGTCAAAGTGTTGTGTTATGGTTGTGACATCAAATAGAGCAAAGACCATCATTGTGCTAAAAATAAGTTGTTTTACATCAAAGGTGCCAATGAGGACGATGATGATGAGGAGGCAGTTGGCTAGTATGAAGAAGGTCTTGAGGAGGAATATAAATACTCTCAGCTTATTATTTTCTGTCATACCCTTTTAGGTAACTCCCCAAAATCTTAAAGTGGTGGGTTTCCTAAAGAAATAGAAGGTCTCTATATTGATTGATTATAAGAGTGCACACAACTTCATCAATAGTAAGTTTGTTGATCGTTTGAACTATTTTATTTATCTCACTCTAGAATATCGGGGCATGATTCTAGAATATCAGGGCATGATTGTAGATGGTGGTACTTTTAGCTACTCAAGAAAATGCCATACTATTAAGCTATCCATGAGAGATTACTGGTTGGATTCTCTTATGTTTGTTATTCCCATGGGAGGAGTTGATATTGTTTTGGGAGTATAATGGCTCACCACTTTGGGCACTATTGAGATGAATTATTATGAATTATTCATGCACTTTCATTATGAGGGAAGGACATTTGAGCTAAGGGGATTAAGGTCTAAATATCCACAAGTTTTTAGCTCCCATCATATGATAGATTCTTTGTAAGGGTGTTGAACGATTTATAGCTCACTTATTTTCCATGGAAGTTTAGTGAACTCAGCTTTCTACACCTCTTGATCTGAAACAAGTGATTGATGCACATTCAATTATTTTTGGTGACATGCTAAAAGGACTTCCACCTAGCCACATGCATGATCATGCTATCAAACTTATTCTTGGAAGTACACCACCCAACATTAGGCCATACAGGTATCATTATGCCCAAAAAAATAAAATTGAAAAGATGGGACAGGAGATGTTAGATGCAGGAATAATTTGCCATAGCCAAAGTGAATATTCTTCACCAGTTGTCATGGTGAGAAAGAAAGATGACACTCAGAGGATGTGCCCTAACTATAGATAACTCAACAAGTACAATATCAAATATAAGTTTCTTATTCCTATCATTGATGGCTTGTTAGATGAATCAAATGGTGTTCTTTATTTTACCAAGTTAGATCTGTGTTCTGGGTATCATCAAATCTAGATCCATGATGAAGACATACCCAAAATAGCTTTTAGGACTCATGAGGGCCATTATGAGTTTTTAGTTATGCCTTTTGGTCGAACAAATGCACCATCCACTTTTTAGAGGTTGATGAATACTATTTTTAGGCCATTTTTGAGGAAATTTGTTCTGGTATTTTTTGATGATATCCTCATTTACAGTAAAAATTGAGAAGACCATTTGCACCATGTGAAACAGGTAGTCTCAATTTTGGAACAACATCAATTATATGACAAACCTTCCAAATGTACTTTTGGAGTTTTCAAAGTTTAGAATTTAGGTCATTTGATCTCACATGCAAGAGTGAAAGTGGATCCTAAAAAAATCTAGGCAATGGTGGACTGGGCGATTCCTAAGACACTCAAGCAACTAAAGGGATTTCTAGGACTAACTGATTACTATTGTAGGTTTGTCAAAAATTATGGTAGCATTACAACTCCATTCACCTCTTTGTTGAAGAAAGACTCCTTTTAGTGGATCGATATAACTACCAAAGCATTTGAACAATTGAAATTGGCTATGTTCACCACTCTAGTGTTTGCCACACTTGATTTTTCCAAGACTTTTGTGGTTGAATGTGATGCATCTAGGTATGGTATGGGTGTTGTAATCATCCAAAAAGGCAGACCAATTGCATTTGAAAGTCATCAACTGAAGGTTAAAAATCAGCACAAGCCCATTTATGAGAATGAAATGATGGCCATTTTGCATAAAGTCAAATAATAGAGGGCTTATTTGATAGGTCATTACTTTCAGGTGAAGACTGATCATGATAGTCTCAAATATTTTTTGGAACAACGGTTGTCGTCTGAGGAACAACAAAATGGGTAACTAAGATGTTAGGATATTATTTTGAAATAGTTTACGAGAAAATCAAGGACAATGTAGTGGCAGATGCACTATCTAGAAAGGATGAATCAATTGAGGCATTGCTATGTGTTATGACCATTCTACAAGAAGATTGACTAGAGGAAGCATGACTAGAATGGAAAAATGATAGTGCTACCCATGACTTGATTCAGAATCTTCAGCAAGGTTTGGGTGGATTTGAAAAATTCACATGGAAGGGTGATGCATTATGGTATAAATATAAAGTATATCATGTAATAATTATCTTCTTAAACAAAAAATCCTTCAGGAACTTCATGCAAATCCAATTGGAGGTCATTTAGTATTTCTAAAAACCTATCATATAATCAAGCATAATTTTTTTTGGGAAGGACTCAAGGGGATGTCTAGAAATATATGGCTAAATGTATGATCTATCAACAAAATAAATGAGAAAACATCAAAACCTCATATCTTTTGCAGATTTTATGCATCCCTAACCAACATTGGAAAGAGGTGTTTATGGATTTCCTTACAGGGTTACTACGATATGATGGTCAAAATGTTATCATGGTTGTGGTAGGTCATCTCATTAAGTATGCTCATTTTTTTTGTTTATCATAGCCATTTGTTGTTAGTATAATAGCTTATGATTTTCTCAATATAGTTCAAAAATTGCATGGTACCCCTAAGATTATTGTCAGTGATAGAGATCTCATTTTCACAAGCAATATTTGGACTGAGTTATTTGCATATTTGGGTACCCAATTGGCTCACAATTCATCCTATCATCCTCAATCAGATGGACAAACTGAGGTAGTCAACAATTTTCTAGAAGGATATCTTTGTTGTTTTGTTTCTAATCAATATGATAAATGGGTTCATTGGTTTCCACTTGTTGAATGGTGGTATAATACTTATGTTCGTAGTTCTTCCAAAATGTCTCATTTTTTGAAAATATATGGACACCACCCTCCATCCATCACTTTAACCTTAAAAGTCCATCCTAAGGTTCATGCAATTGAATAACATATTCACCATCAATAGGTGGTCCTTGCAAGTTTACGTGAAAATTTAGCCATGGCCTAGAATTACATGAAGCAGTAGGCAAATCAACATAAGAGTGAGAGGCATTTTGACATTGGTGATTGGGTCTTTGTTCGCTTGAATCCACATAAACAGATTCCCTTGAAGCAAAATAAAAAGGATAACAAGATGTCCCTTAAGTATTATGGGCCTTATCAGATCTTGCAAAAAACTGGTAGTGTGGCCTACAAGTTAGAGCTTCCTTCCTCCACTCGCATACATCCAGTATTTCATGTATTATGCCTTAAGAAAGTCATTGGACATAGAATTTCTACTCAAACTAAGTTACCAGAATTAGATGAGGAAAGAAGAGTTATTCTTCATCCTGAGGTGATCCTTCAAATGTGCACTAAGAAGCTGCAGTCTAGAATGATTAAGGAGTACCTAATTAAATGGAAGAATATGCCTTGTAAAGATGCCACTTGGGAGGATGAATATTTTGTGCAACAACATCTAGAGTTGATTCAATGTTGAGGATAATATTATTTTAAAGGTAAGGGGCATGATATACCCTTAACCTTTGGCGTGTCTAGGGATATGTGTGGCCAACTTGTGGCTTACATACCTCTTTCATATTCTTGTTACATTTCTCTATGTTCTTAGTTAGGTCAGCCTATACAATAACCATGGCTAAGTAGACTATATATAGGAGGTAGTGGTTAGTATTTGATCATCATATTAAGTATTATGGTCTTATTGCATTATTGTGGAGGTTGCCCTCTCAAAATAGATTTACTATATTATCCAATATTCTGCTCGACTGTCAATTATTGTTATGCGATCTCATATATTTACTTATTCTGTGTGAACATCTAAGTAATTTCATTACATATACATAGTGATTTATAACATTTTATTGTGATCACTACATTTTTAAATATATCCTATATTATAATGCAACATTATCAATTGGTATAATTTAATGCATTAAAACTTATATCATTGACTGGTAAAAACATGTGTAGGATCAATAATTTAACATATCATTGTTATAATCCTCGCTTAGTAAAAGTTCATCTTCCTTCTGCATTACCATCAATCTAGGCATTATGAGAATACTTGTGTGACTAATAGAAAGTGAATACTTGTAAAACTAGGTTTATTCATCTATCATTGTATATTCAAATTCACTAAAAATATACATTCTACATTGTTGTGTATTATCATTTCTAAACCTTAGTCAAGATCGTTGTGATTCTATTGCACATAGGAGACTATACAAACATATCACTATAATATTTAGAAATAATATTTTAATAATGTATAACAAACTAATACATTTGATTTCATTAATTTATAACCTAGTTTGCTACGGTTCACTAAATCCATTTGCTAATACATTCGATTGGTAAACTGTAGGCTAGCTGTTTAGTCATTTACAAATTCCATAGTTTAGAGGGATGTTAGAACTTATTAATCTGTCATGTATTAATATATATGTTTTATAACTTACTCATACGGTTTACTAAATTTTGTGTGGCAAATATGATTATTCTAGTTTAGCTACACATATACAAAATTACAACAAAATTAGCTTATACCAATCCCCATTTGATTATGGAAATCACATAGTTCACACCTGAGTACATCATTATTTGCTAAAATATTCCATGTGAATATACAAAATTAAATGGCATTACCTAGTTGACAATATGTTTTCTACCCTTCTTCTTTGCTTTTTTGTTTCTCTCTCCTCTTCTCCAACTATTTTTCTTTTGTGTTGTGCCCCTTCCTTTCCTTTTTCCTCTCCCTTCTCTTCTCAACGCCCCTTCCTTTTATATTTTCTTTTCTTTATGAGTATTGACTCTTTTTTCTTCTTATTTAAAGCAAGTTTATTTTCTTTTATTCATTTTATCCGTGATTTTCTATTTTTTAATTCAATGTTTTTTCTATTTTTTAATTTTTCTTTCGTTTCTTTTAGTTTCTTTTCAGACAATTTATCTTATTATTATTATTATTATTATTATTATTATACTAAATGAGTTAATTTTACTACGACCATAAAATTCACTTAGTGTCAAAGTAATCAATTAATTCATTAATCATTACTTTTGGATTAATCCAATTCTGGTAATGATAGCTATATTTCAAGCCATTATTTATCTGTATTATGGCATTAAGCCCTATGATGATATTTCTGAGACATCACAACAATAATTATTTTATGTACTAAAATATTTCAGAATCATTAGTCCACATTTAGGTTTATGCAATTTAACATTTCCAAAAATATTAATAGTTATGAGCATATTAACACGACATAGACGTAAACATACAAGATTAACTCCACATCATCATTAACTAAGCTATCAAACCATGTGTAAATGACTATCCAAATATTAAAAAATATCTAAAACATACTACAGTAACCATTCAATCATTGCATAAACGTGTATTGTGTATGTGGGGTGTGCAGGGTTCTAACTGATTTTTCTGTCGTCTTCTAACATCTCCATCTATGTCGCCCTCTTTGATGATACTCTCCCGCTGTCATGCTCTAAGAGATGAATCTCTTCCATATCCAACTCATGATAAGTAGGTACTTAGTCCATAAAATCATGACATGTATAACATAAAATAATACCGAAATAACACATTAACGTGATCATAATGTAAAAAATATACATGACAACTAATTTCATATTAAAGAAATCATGAAATATAAGCAACATACAACTGCCCCCATAACAACATATGATTTACAACTTAGCTAGTAATAAATAAATCAACTTTATCAACTATATAAAATCCATGAATAATCAAGTAAGTTGGCTTAGTGATGAATCGAGATGTAATAAAAAATAAAAATAATGTAACAAAAACATATAATGTAAACACTAAAAAAAAAGTTTAAACAGATAAAAAAATCATTACGATCGGTGAAAGTAATGTCACAAAAATTAACAGTTGGAATGCACATAGTGTGATCGATAAAGTATTGAAGTGATAAACAACTATTTAAAATTGATCAAAGACACATCAATTCATTCTTTTGTAATTTGTGAACAATTACATTTCAAAAAGGATATTGTTCTGGTTGATATTGATGTTGTTAAAACATTTGATTGTGCTTTTGTGTATTCAACATTAAAAAACTTACTTTGAACAAGAAAATATGCAAGCAATGTAATAAATGTCTTGAAAATGGAAAAGTGCCAACATTTACTATTCCTTTCAATGTTAGGAAAAATGAAAAAAAATATGTTGTGAAGAGATTAATGCTTTTAGAAGAAAGATTAGTTGCATTATGAATGTAGTTTGGATAAGTACAAGAGTTTGGCTATGAACATTCACAATATGGCCTGACAAAAACAATTATAAATGTCCATATGGACGTTGATCAGGTGCAAAAAACATTGCTTGGAGAAATAAATGACACATAAATAATTACAGTAAAAATAAAATGCAAGCTAAAATACAAAAATGCATATTTAACAGGAATTGTGAGCCCTTCATGCATGATGAAAACATTGTATGAACTCTATTGAATGTCATTGTATAAGCAAGAAAATATTACTATTGATAGGGGTTGGTTATGTGGTTTTGAGAAATAAGACAAAAACATTGACGAGATTGTACTTGATGAGAACAAGACATCTAATGCTTTTGAAAATAAATCAGACCCTGTCAATGAATCTTTGGTGCATGCTTTTGTTGGCATGCAGTTGATACATTATCTCCAAGAACATATCGTTGAGATTGCCTCTTTGGAAGGAATCAAACTATTAGGTATATTTGAAGATAAATTCCCAAAAGAGATGAGCTTCCCAACTCTATTATATGGTTTTAGTTGCCCTCAGGGTATGAAAAATAGAGTATCATACCAAAAAATAGCAAAGTGGGAGCTTTTTGCATAAGAAAAATGACATTGCAACACACATAACTAACATATTTTTCAAAGCTATCAAAACCATTATATGTCAAATGTCATCTTGTGATTGAAATACAAAAAACTCTATGTCAAAGATGTTCGAAACAAAGCCAACATAGAAAAAAATTTAAAATCGCCCATAGCTTATAGAGCTTTCAAAAGCATTTGAACATTACCTGACTATTTTAAAAATTCAAGAAAGAATATTTTTGCAATGATTAGGCAATTAGGACTGCGAACGTTTTTTCCAACTATAACAAGTGTTAAACATAGTTGGGAGCCTCTATGTTATGCATTGCAAAATTGACACCGATGTGAAAAAATAAATATAGAGAAATAATTGAAGATAACATTGATATGATGATAAGAAAAATTCATGTTCTTTATAGATGCTACTTTAACCATATATCTAATGTATTTAAAAAGATGTTGCAAGACAAAGAATTATTTGGAAAAGTTTCGAATTTTTTTGTGATAGAGTTTCAAAATAAAAGAAAAGAGCATTTACATTTCATGCTCTAGGTACAAGACGAACCTATATATGGAGATTGTTGCAATACTTAAATTGAATATTTTATGGACATATACACATCTTGTGATTCGACATTACTAAATAGTGATTTGACTAAAATGCAAACACACCATCATATAAGCACGTGCAAAAAGCATAGAAATTCACATTGTAAATTCAATTTTTCATTGCCTCTAATGCAAAAAATAAAAATATTAGAGCCATTGGATAAAACTAATGAGTTATACAAAGAAAATACCACAAAAAATTTTCTTAGCTTGAGCAAAAAAAATAGCAAAGACACAACATTTCTTATATTTTTGCAGGAGACAAATTTGTCTGAAATAGAACACATACTCTTATTGTGATGTATTTTGTGATAGGTTATAATGTTAAAAAGGCATTCATCTAATTCTTAGTTGAATATATTTGCAAAAAAACTTTCAACATTATGGTATGCTAACACAGATGCACAATTCATTCTTGATGCATATGCTGCTGTAACATATTGTTGCTCCTATATGACAAAATTTGATCGTACGCTGACAAACGCATTTTAAAAAGTGTGCTAAAAATATTCATAGAAATGATAACAAATTGCAAGCTATAACAAAATTAGAGAATACGCTCTTATAAAATCAATAGATGTCTAGTTGGTAGGCCATTTATATTATATTGTCGTTGCCTCTACATCATAGTTTGAGGAAAATAGTTTTCATAAACACATCACTAGAGGCAAAAAGAACTTAAATTTTGAAAATTCTAAATTATTGGTGTAAGAACCAGACACTTTAGAAGATGTAATATGTGATTATCCCATAAATAAATATGTTGTGAGGCCAGCACAGTTAGAACATGTATGCTTAGTTGAATTTATTACATATTACCTAGATAAATACATAAATAACAATAAATGCAAAAAATCATGCATTATACGACATGTAAAATACAATATCCATGTAGATCTTAGAAACTATTTTGGAGAAAAGAATGTGCAGTCAGACCATTTACATTGTATGTCACTTTGGCAGTGTATGCAATAACCAGGCCTTTGATTTTCAAAGGATCACTTTCAAGTTCTCTATTATAGATACATGTCAAAGTTTCATATATCACTTTCACGGTAAATATTTTTCCTATGCCTAACCCCTATTAAGATTAAATGGATTGGCTTGTCCAGCTCTAACATTTTTTTGATTGTAATATCCTTCACAATGGATTCTTGCTTTCTATTTAGCTACTTTTGCAAGTCTAGGTATTCTTCTTTGTTCATAAAAAAGGGATGTTTGGCTATTTAAAACATTTTCAAAAGTTGAGTGTCAACTGGTTAATGATCTTTTATGTGGCATTTGGATACTTGTTTGATATTATGGGGTGGTTACTAAAAGTAGAATTTGATGATTACTCATGGTATCATTTTTACTATATATATAAGGCAAAATAGATGGATAACAATAAAATTATAAATGTTTGGCAAGACAACCCAGGAAATATCTTACATTCATGCTTTTTAGGTGATCTGGACCTATGTAATGGCCCTCCAAAATTGCCAAAATTAAATTTTAAAAATACTAATATTCATGAATTTATGAATATTCACCGCTAAAATTTACCCTAGTGTGTAGTGGCCAACCAATTACTACCATATAATGTTAATTGGGTTCCAATATAGTCCAAATTTTGCATCATATTAAACCAACCAAGTAATTGGTTCAATATGGTACATATTGGGGCCATTTACACCCTATTTAACAAACTACAAGTATCTAATAGAAGTTGGGGATTGATTAGCCTTGATTACATACAATATTTAACTTATCCATTAATTTATAAATTTTGGTATGTAATTAGGGTGAAGCAAGCTTCATGCCATCAATTGCAACCATCTAATGTCAATTGGGGCTTGGTTGGACCCAATTGCATGACATGTCAAACCAATCATGTATTAGGTTCAATCTAGCAGTCAATTGGGACCAACTGTGACCCATGCAACTAATTAGCACTACCTAATGTCAATTGAGGCTTGATTTCCCCAATCATGTACCATGTTGAACCAATCGAGCTATTTTTTAAATTACATGTAATTACAACCAAGTGTGCCCTATGTAACCAACTAGGACCGTCTAATGTCAATTAGGACTCAATCAACCCTAATTGTGTATTATATTGAACCAATTGAGTAATTGGTTCCATCTGGTATGAGATTATGGCCAATCACACCCCATGAAATAAAATTTGAACATAAATGGTCCATCAAAGCTCAATTTAGTATGTAATTGAGGCCAATTGAGCCATGTTAAATTAATTGGGACTTGATTGGGCTTAGTTATGTACTATTTTGAACTAATCAAGTAATTCATTGAAATTAGTGTTCATATCTAAGATCAATCTAAGACTCAATCAGGGAAAAGTAAGCCCCAAATCACACCACATAGTTGTAAATAGGTTCCCAAGTCTCAAATCATCCAATTGAGCCCAATGAACCTATTTATGATAATCCAATGTGATTTGGGACTGTCATGGCACAAATTGAGTCTATGATTTAACTAATCACTCGATTCATTCACATAGGGTCACATTTTTACTCAATCATAATTTTAGTTTGGGAAAATGAACAAAATAAACCCCACATCACATTTTATAATAAAAATTATCCTCATGAGGATTTATAGACCCCAATTAAACTGTGATTGTAAAAAATGATTACTTGATTCAATCATGGACCCAATCAAGGCCAACCAAACCCTATATCACATTATATTATCACTAAAAGGTTTATGTGGTTTGCATGGGCTAATCGATCCCCATAAACTTAATTTTGACTACAAGATGTGATTTGGGGCTCACTTGGATTCCATTAAGTTCGTGATTAAGCCAACCACTTTATATATTCATATAGGGACACATTTTGTTTCAATCACAGACTCAGTTTAGGCTAAGTGAGTCCCATATCACATTGTATAGTCGTAATTAGCTTCATTGAACTTGAAACTATGACTATGATAAACGCATTTGTAAATATTGATGTTATATTTGTTGGTGATTTTTACCAAACAGAGCCTATTCGAGATAGATGGGTTTTCTAAGAGCTGATATTGATTGGAGAAACAACTCCATATACATTTTGGCATGACAATGTAAAATGTTTTCAGCTTCAATAAGTTGTTCGACAAAGTGATATTCATTTATTTCCATCCTAAACCATATTAGAACTTGTCAGCAAATAATGTCAGATATTGAATACTTGAATAAAATTATGTTATTGATCTCCTCCTTATGAACCAACATTTACATTCTTGTTTCACAAGAATAATGATGTTAAAAAACATAACACAAAAATGCTTGCACTTGTCAATGACTAAACTTATACATTGAATGTTGTTGACAAAAAATGAATTTATATGATGAAATAATCATAAATAATGAAAAAAATTCTTGTCTGATACAATTATTTTGAAACCAAACATATTGGTGAAATTGATTTGTGGAAACTATGATATACAAGATGGATTGGTGAATGGTGTTGATGAAATTATCAAGCATTATACACCTAGACAAGTAGACATACTTTGGATAGAATTTAATGATATTAAAATTGGAGTGTTGCAATGAAAAAATTAGAGGTTCTACAATGACCAAATTGTCAAAATCTAAACTCTAATAACAAGAATCTTGAGGAAGCTTTATATTATAAAAACTATGGTTATGGTACGAGGACAGTTTTTAATATAGATAACATGTGCTCAAACAATACATAGATCGCAAAGAATCACAATGAAAGAATTAACATTTGATCATACCGCTATCAAGCGGCATGAACTTGTCTATACTGAACTTTCATGAGTAAAAAATATTAAATCATTGCATCTTGTGAATAAATTAAAACCTAGCAATTTTGAGATGTGCAATAGAGTAAATGATGAGATGCAAAGACTGAAAACTTTTGCATAGTGGCTGCTACTTTTTTCAAATATTTCTCAAATATGTGATAGCCTTTCTAATTTCTCTTTGAATACACAGAGTTCACAATTGCACTTGGAATGTATAACACATGACTATGAACTTATGGATGCAAGTATTTTACGTTTCTAGGAAACGAGAACTATGCATGTAGAAAGCACTTCAGTTATTGCACAAAAAATTGGTTGTCATCTATCAATGAATGTGCATGGAATAATGTCATGTTTTAGGAAAAAAACATTTAATTGAGAAATGTCGAGACTATGACCCATGATGTATCATATTTAGATACATTGATACAAAAAAATAAATATTTACTTAGTATAGAATGTATCAATAGATGATCTATTCGTATTTATAAATACAACCATTACTAGATTAGAACCTAAAACCAAAATCATATTTGTTGATGATTTCAATATTGATATACTTCATAAAACAATGTTTAGATAATGTCTTTTAAAAATAATGCATAGGCATGGTTTTTTTTTATATCAAATATGCCAACAACAAATGCAAGCATTTTAATAGATCACTATTGGACAAATATTAATATTCAAAATATTAGATTTAGTGTTTGTGATGCATATTGGACAGACCATAATGCATGTTGCCTTCGACTTTTTTTTTAACAAAACAATAACAATGACTTTGTAAATTTGAAAAAAATAAACAAAAAAAATATGTTGTTTATTTTGTGCAATGTCATTTACATACATCAAATATAACCAAAAAATGGAACTTGTCATTGTCAATAATCAATGGCAAATCAAAGCAGTAAAAATAAACATTTGAATATATTTTTAAAAAATGTGTTGTACGATATTCAAATTGTGCATAGACCAATTGTCTTTAAATTTGCACACAATCTTCAGTGATTGATGTGGTCCAAGAAAACTTACAAAAAAAAAAGATATGGAGCTAAGCACGTGCATTTATTTGATAAACAGAGATCATATGATAAAAATATGCTACAATGGCAATACTTTATTTTCGGACATAACAAATTATTGCTTTTGCATGCTCATGATTTTTTTCATTGTTTGTCAGTTAGCAATGTCACATTTAGAAGATCTAGGAGCTTTTGTCATGATACAAATATGAAACTATACATGTAAACAAATAAATTCACAAAGCAATAGACAAAACACATCACTTATAATATATTCTCTCACCCAACCCCACCCGTCTTTTAATCGAAAGACACTTATTAAAGTTTTAAAAAAACATGTCTAGGCTAGTAGATATGGATTCAATCAGATGCATTGAGCAGGATCTGCAAACAAGGGAAATGAGACCAATAAAATGGTAATATTTTATTTCTCAGCTACGATAAATTGGTTGTCTTTGCTTGGTGGTATTTTTTATTTTTTTTTCATTTTTTTCTTATTTAACAATTGCAAAATTTAAGATATTGATAATGTTAGCATGTGATTAACATAAAATTGGATATTCAATGGGGGAAATGTCGACTAGCACATGTGACAAACCAGATAAATATCAAGTAGCGCAAGGAATCAGAACAATAAAGTGTGAATCTAGAAATAGAGTCGAAGTAGCAAAGACCATAAAAATGGTAATTTTTGCCTTTGCAAAGCTTGTTGTGGAGCTTTGATATTCATAACAAGCAATCTATTATTCCATTTGCATGAAACTTGTGATTTGGTTTTAGTTTTTTACTAAAACAAAAAAAAAAGAAAAACATCATTATACAATACTATAAGATATTTATATTCATGATTTTGATTTTAACATTGTTATTGCATTGCAAATGCAAAGTAAAACATACCAATTTCAATCATTGGTCTCTCGACAAAAGAAATTGATAATGTTTTTTAAGGCGATGTATTGATTGTCTATAGTCCTAGTTTCATCAAGAATCCAAATTCACCATCAAAGACATAAATAGTGTATGCAAATCTTATCGATAAATTTGGTCAATTAACAATAACTGTAAATCTCAATAACAAATTGATTGACAAGTTATTGCCCCAATTTTTTATTGACATTAGTCTCCACGTTAAAGACTTCGTGATATAAAATAAAGGTCAATATGAAATAGGGGATGTTGAATGTTGTATTATTTTGAACATGAAATTGATTGTAAAAAAGATTGAGACTGTGTGCAAAGAGCACAAATTCACTCCATATATCACCATACATGATCTTGTACAATCAAATAATGCATATGCAGTGGATTCATTCATTGTTGTGATAGTCAGGTATCAAAAACATTACAACTAATATGAACTTCCTCTGAAAGACAACAAAATTGAAGAAGACATGACAACTGTAAATGCTAATGCTAGAAGCTTATAACTCTTATTTTTTTATATTATTCACTTTGAGCTAACACATACATATCCACTTTCTTTTCTAAAACACTAATAATAAATAATTATTTTGCAATGTGTCTTAAATGACAATTGCAAACATGTATATTTTTGTGTTCATATAATATTGTCAATAAATACACCAATAATATTGTTTAAGAACATTGTCAGAAATGACATCAAATGCACCCCTTTGCTCTGTGTAAGGCAATCCATGTTTTTGGACATACTAAACAACAAACATACAAAATATTATTTGAAAAGTTTAGCAAAAAATAATGTTGAGGATGTAGTGTGAAATTTGAGGTATTTGATTAAATTATCATAAGCTATACAATTTAAACTCAAAACATCAAACTAATTAGTATGAAAGATTATGGAAAAAAATCAAAATCATAAAATAAACCTTACCGAATCCATTGTTTCAGCTAGCCTCCTTCCAAGATCTTCAAACAAATGGTTGATTGGAGATTGCCATGGACTCATAATTTCAACATTATGATTGCTTGATCATGGATTCAATGGATGTTGATGATAGATTCTAAGACTTAGATTGTCATGGACTTAATAGATGCTTGAGATTGTTGGTTGATTGTGTGGGCATAAAGACTTTATGGATTCATAAATCAATTTCAAAAGAAGATTGGGTTGTTTAAATAGAATGTGAATGGAAAGACTAAAAAAAATTAAAAATTATTTGAAAACCTCTAGATTTAGAGGCTTCTAAAGAGGAAGGATGAGAATAGAGAAAATTTTAGAATTCTTTAATTCTAGAATCTTCTTAGAGATTAATTAAACTTAAATAAGAGATTATATAGAAATTAAGTGGATGATTAAGGACTAGAGGTGTATAAAAGCTTAAGAATAGGTGGGTCTTAGAAATTTAAAATTCTCAAATAATAGATAAGTGGAGATTAGAATAAGATAAAAGATGAATAAAAGAATTAATAAAGAAATGGAATAAGACTCTAATTAGTGAAGAAATATTGATGAGGGATATATCAAATAAAAGAGTATAAATTAATAGAGATAAATTTGATTAGACAAAATAAATGAAATTAGTGTCAATTAATAGTAATATTAATGAAGTTAAATGAAACAAGCAAATTTAGATGCATACAAAAGCTAGTATCTATCTTTAGCTCTTCATTTCTAATAAGAAAAAAAAAGGATTAAAAACAAACAATAAAATTTTAATAGTTTGAGAATATAACAATTTCTAATTTTTTTCTTAATATGAAAGCTAGAGGCCTTTTGAAAGTGAAAAATATTTTTACTTCACCTTTTCAACCATTTTGTGACCATTATAAGCTAATGATCATCGTTGGCACTATTTAAACAAATGATCATACATATTGCATACACTGTCAACATAATTGAATGTAATCATATCAATATGAAAGTTAAAAGGCTCTTGAAAGTGAAAAATATTTATGCTTCACATTTCTAACCATTTTGTGACCATTGCAAGCTCATAATCATCCTTGGGACTTTAAATAAATGATCATGTATATTGCATAAATCATTGGCATAATTAAATTTATTCATATCAACATGCATTGCAATGCATTGTATAAATAGAAATTTGACATAAATTATGTTTTGAATAAAACACTTTTAATAGAAAACTACCAAATCTCATCAAAGTCTCTTTTAATCAATATAAGAAAGATATATCATTTTTGTTACAATGCTTTCAATTACATGGCAATTTGCACTTGTTGTAGACAACATCATTAGATCTATTAATAAATATTTCTCACTTCCTATGTTTTGATTTTTTTTTCTTGCTTTTGGAAAAAAAAAACAAATTTATCACTCACATTAATTATAATCTAATTTTTTTTTTAAAATCAAACAATATATTTGTTGTTATGTGTATAGTATTTTTTTTTAAAATATATATATATATAGTTATTACTATGATTGATTGCATTTTTGTAGCTAGTGATTTTAATAGACTAGCACTCTCCTTCCTTTAAATTTCTTTGCAAAACAACAAGCAACAAACTATATGCAAGATCATGCATATGAATTGTAAAATATAAAATGTCACTTTAAAAGCATAATCTAAGCAAAAATGTTTACAATTCTAAGAATGACAAATTTAGAGTTATTTTGTTTAATACAAGGAAGTTCTTACATTTTATATATTTGTTGTCTTATTTGGACAACTTTTTCAACATCATAACAAATAAATTGGACACTTATTCATTTTTATATATTTGTTTTGTTGTTTGGACAACTTTTTCAACATCATAACAAATAAATTGGACAATAGAAGTGATTAATGGTTGGGCCCATTTTACTTTTGCTTATTCTTTGTTGAATGCACAACAATATGGATAGTATTGTCATGTCTTGGTTTTCAGCTACACACATGATCTTGTATTTTAATAAAGCAATGATGGTCTCTAGATAATAATAATCATGTGAGGCACAATATAATTGTTATTGATCTTGTCAAACATAAAATGATTTGAATCTTTTCAATGTTTTTACTTCACCCTTAATGTGACCATATTAACTCTAGAGTGTGCGCTCATTCTAATTAACTTTAAGTACATATCAAGAGTTGGTAAAAAAACTAACATTATATTTTATGTAGTGACACATTTTTTTTATTTGTGTATATATTTTTTTAATCAATTAATGTACAACAAATTAAACTTTGATTTAAAACAATATTATTATTCAATCTTATTCTTGAACTAAAAGGATGTGTTGAAATGGAAATAACAAATATATCATTTTAACGACAACATTTACATAAACAAACTTAATCTTATATGAGGCAATTCAACTTCTATGATTTGTTTGTTGTATATGCCTTTGAAAAAATATATTGTTGATATGGTTTTCAATATTATTTTTTCAAAAAAAACTTGATAGTGAATGACCCTCATAAATTATGTCATTATATACTTGACTATGTTGGATTGACATTTCTTAATATTTATAGATGCAACTTTAAATAACAGAGTTAAATTTATAACTAGTTTCTTATAAAACGAAGTCAATTTTTGATATCATAATTCCAACACTTTCAATGTAAAATTAAGAACTTTTTGGCCATATAATTTTTTTTTAAATTACATCATAGAGAAGTAACAATTCCTATAATTTTTTATTTTTTGAAATTAAATAATTTTTGTGTTTCACTCAAAAATATTTATATATATATATGATTGAAAAATATACTTCTATTAATTTAACAGAAAAAACCAAATCAAATTAAAAATAAAAACTAAAAGAAATAAAGTGGGAGAAATATAGCTCAGCCCACTCTATAGGTCCCGTGTAACAAACAGGACAAAACGCAGACGAAGACTTGGCCTACCTACCGAGGCGCAACATCTACAAGAAAAGCCTCACAAAGACCAATGGCATATCCACTGATACCATGACAAGTGAAACCCGCAATTCCCTGGAACCTGCTGATTTATTTTAAAGAAAAGAGGGATAAAAACCACCCACTTGGGAAGAATTGGACCGCGTCTGTATCATAATTTCTCCCCTAAAACACTTCAGCACAAAATAATTATAAATCAGTAACACAGTTATACTGGAAAACGATCCTAAATCTCAACATCCATGGCTTAAAAGTTACACCAACAAACTATCTCTAACCTACATCCGACGGTCCTAACAACTACAGGTATTGAACAAACGCTTCCATGACAGAGGTGGTGTTGCAAAACACCAGTAGGAAAAACAGGCCATTGAAATGACATGAAATCTAACCGCCGAAGCCGTAGAGAGTCCTGCCCTGCCTCTTGAGGGCATACACCACATCCATGGCCGTCACCGTCTTGCGGCGAGCGTGTTCTGTGTATGTGACCGCATCCCTTATCACATTCTCGAGAAAGATCTTCAAAACTCCCCTGGTCTCTTCATAGATAAGGCCGCTGATACGCTTGACACCTCCCCTCCTGGCCAGACGCCTGATGGCGGGCTTGGTGATGCCCTGGATATTATCGCGTAGGACCTTTCTGTGCCTTTTGGCTCCTCCCTTCCCCAAACCCTTGCCTCCCTTTCCCCGTCCAGACATATTGTTTGCAGAAAATACAAATCAAACTACTTCAAACAGATTCAAACGCTCGGCACGATGAGATTGTAAAATGAACCTCGCCGCGGAGTATATATAGCGAGTTGCTCTCTCATCTGCGCCCCATCTTACACCGTCGGCACCCTTCCAAACTGCCGGTGATCCGTGGCAAAAATAAACATGAATTCTTAACCGTTAGATTTCGAGATACGGCAATTCATTGGTTGTGATACAACATTAATTATCGAATTTGAGCGGCCAGTCTCTACATGGGTTTCACTTTGACTTGTATGAATTTAAGAAGGATTTCCCCTTAATAATAATTATATATATTTTAAATAAATTTATGTTTTGTGATATAAGTGGACGAGATGTTATGAGAAATATATCTCTTAATACTTTTTTACATAGAATTATCTACTTCAAATATTGTCTTACCAATATTAATATAATTCATAATAAGATGAGGAAACATTACAAACTATATATATATATATATAATAATTTTTCACAATTTTTGACAATGTGTTTTTTAATTTCACTTTATATTTAATACAATCTCTTAAAAAATGATTATATTTTATAATTTAAAATATGTAAATATGGTCATATGACCATTAAATTTAGGACTCATCTTGTCATGTAAATATTATCAGCATACATGATATAATAGTTGATTTTGGAGGAAGAAAGAAGTGATGAAAAGAGCTAGGGTTTGAAGGGTTAAGGATTATAGAGAAGGTTGTTACAGAAGCTAGTGAGTGGTGAACTGGAATATTGAAAAATTTTCATAGAATGTTTGCACCGAGGGAGGGAGGAATTTTCCCCTTCGAAGACCTACTTTTTGATAAATGGTGATAGGAGCAACTTTATTGATTACAAAAATAGAGATTAATGCTCTGATGAAAGCGGCAGGGAAAAAGAAGCCAAAGAATAGAACTAAGGAAACTAGGAAGACATGCATGGAGGCGGTAGAGAAAAATTTGATTGCTTTATTGGATCCATCAAAAATTAAAAAGAACATAGCCGAACTCTATGGCAGGACCCTGATCTATAAATTTATGGGGGCTCAGCTAACACTAGAAGAGTTGCATGTATGGATTAGGAGGAATTGGAAGACAAACAGAGAATATGAATTGAGAACATGTGCCAGAGGATATTTTATTGGAGTATTTGTGAATGAATTAGATCGAGATAAAGTCTTTGAAAGAGGACCATATTTTTTCAAGAATTCAGGTTTGTTCCTAAAGCACTGACATATGACTTTCAAACAAACGGAGGAACTCCCAATAACGATACCAATGTGGATCTAAGTATATGCTTTCCCACAGGAATTTTAGTCAAGGTATGTCTTCGAAATAATTGCACATATGATATGTAGACCAATTGATGTTACTAAAGCCCATCATGGAAAGGGATTATCGAGCTATGTTAGGATATGCATGGAATTAGATTTAACTAGACCATTATCGAAAATAATTACATTGAAAGCAAGAGAGATGAAATGGGTCCAGGATTTAGATTATGAAAGCATCCCCTTTAGATGCAGGGGATGCCAAGAATATGGACATCTAATTAAGGAATGCCCTGTAATCCAAAAAAATAATATGGCAGAGAAAGCACCTGAAGAAATGGAAAAGGATGTAGAGGATTTCATGAAACCTAAGAAAAAGCACACCTTCAAAACTAGGAGCAAAATTATCAAAAAATATGTTCCAAAAGAGAGTAAGGCAGCCAATATGGAAGTAGGAAGAGAAATGGAAGGGGTATAAATGATACCAAAAACTCAGTGATAAGGAAATAACATGAAACAAGAGGGAGATGGCATAACAACATAATATGTTTTCAAATAGGACATTGAAAACCTTCTCAAATAAGGGAGCATAGGGAAGGAAGAGAAATAAAATAAGAACGAGAAAAAAAGAATGCAACATAAAGGAAAAGGATAGGGGGAAGGGCAACCTTGTCAAAAAAATTGGATAAGTTATGAAGAAGATGAGGGAACAAAATCAGAGAGTGGGATTGAAGAGGACATGATAGGAATAGAGCAAACCTTGAACCTTTACCACAAAGGAAACTTTGGCAATAGAAGAAGAGGGAGACCAAGCAAAAAAAAAGAGACAAGAAAAAACTATGGAAGCCATATGGGCAGGTACTTAAAAGTTGGTAGATAGCTTCTTGGTGGGCACCAAGCAAAGCGACCAAGCATAATGTAGATCATAATTGAAACATAAGGTGACTCAATGCCTCATCCAAGAGGAGATGATTGAGGCAGTTAATTAGTCAATATAATCTAGAGATTGTGATGATCCAAGAGTCTAAATTAGACAACCTTGATCGAGTTAAAAAAATTAGATAGTTATAGAATGGAGGTAATTGGAAATTATGTAGAAAGATCAGCATGGGGAATAGTCATGTTATGGGAGGATAGTTCAACTAAGATTGAGGTCATACATATTCACAAGCAGTTCATAGTATGTGAAGTTAAAGAGAGAATGACAGGGCTAAAGTTCTGCGTAGTTAACATATATGGAGCACAAAATAAAGATGAAAAGGAGCTAGCTTGGATAAAGTTTGATGAGATCATCAATAATAGACAGGAAGAGTTATGGGTAATAATAAGTGAGTTCAATGCACGTCTGGATTCAACATAAAATAAGGGGGAAGTGAGAGAGATAAAGATCACAACTATCAAGTCTTTCTTGACATATTATATCTATGGGATATAAAAACCAAACAAGGGTGGTTTATTTGGAGCAAAAGGAAAAGGGGCAAGAATTTAATCCTAGAAAGGCTAGATCATTTATTGGTTAAAAGGAATTGATTAGATGAAAAGCATATTCTAGAGACAATGGTGTTAAAAGTTGTTGGTTTAGATCACTAGCCAATAGCTCTATAGATAACTCCTAATAAAAGACCAAGTAGAGCCCCTTTCAGATTTGAGAAAATGTGGATGGAGCATCCTGATTTCAACAATTTGTTACTTAGATTTGGATTACTCCAAGACAAAGGAAAGGAACTAGAATGTTTGAATTCTCGCGAAAGCTAACTAAAGGAAGGGCTGAAAAAATGGAATTAAGACACTTTCAGGAATATTTTTCAAGACAAAGAAGAACTCATGAGGAAAAGTAAAGAGATTCAATGCCTAAGAATGGAAAGGCACGAGTCAATAGATATACTAAGAGAAGAGGAGGAAATGATCAAGAAGCTAGAGGAGGTCTATAACAAAGAAGAAATATACTGGAAGTAGAAGTCAAAGGTCAAATTGTTGAAAGAGCAAGACAAAAACACAAAATTCTTCCATTTATCTTTCAAGAACAAAAGACAAAAGAACTACAATAAAAAGGTGGAATCCTTAACATGAGATAACATTAAGAATGAAATGGAGATCAAGGACTACCTAGTCAAATATTGGGAAGGAATACTAAGGAATCAAGAGGGGGTAAACGAAGAAGAGCAGGAGGAATTTCCGAGACACATCCCCAACAAGATAACTCAAGTTGACAATGGAAGCTTAATGGAATATATCTCACAAGAAGAGGTGAAGAGGGTTGTGTTTGAAATGGCAGGAGACTGATCACCAGGGCCAGATGGATTCATGGCTATGTTCTTTCAGCACTTTAGGGACCTCTTAGGGGAAGAGGTTAAGGATGTGGTCCAAGAATCGAAGGAGTCTAAAAAAATGTTGAAGGCAATTAATACTACTTTTATAGTGTTAATACCCAAGAAAGTTGAAGGTAGGTTACCTGAAGACTTTAGACCAATCTCCCTTTGTAATATAATTTATAAGATAATTTTTGAAGGTCATAGCTAACAGGTTACAAAATCTCCTCCCAAAACTCATATCTAAAGGGCAAGGGGGGTTTGTCAAGGGAAGGAATTTTTTTGATGAAATCATGATAGCACATGAGATAGTCCATTCTCTACAAGTAAACAAAAGGCAAGGTATGTTGATAAAGTTGGACATTGTCAAAGCTTATGATAAAGTTGACTAAAATTTCTTGGAAAATATACTGAAGAAGTTTGCCTTTAGAGAAGATTGGAGAAGATGGATATAGAGTTGTTATACAACAACCAAGTTCTCGGTTATGATAAAAGGGTCACCTAAAGGTTTATTTTCATCAACTAGAGGGCTTAGAAAAGGAGACCCATTATCCCCGTACCTGTTTATCATAATGGAAAAATCTTTGGGAAGAAGGATAAGAACACTCAAATAAAAAGTTAATGTAAAATGAATACAATCATCTATAGGTGAAACCGCTCACACTCACTTGCAATTTGTGGATGACACAATGTTATTCGCTTAGCCAAGACTTTAAGAAATTAGAGCCATAAGAGATCTATTAGAAAATTATGAAAGGCCTCAAGACAATCCATCAACAAAAATAAATCAAAAAATATATTCATAAATGTATTTCAAAATTTGCAAAGATTCTTGTAAAGAATTTTAGGATTTGGGGCAACAATTATGCCAGATAATTACTTGGGTTTTTTTGCTAATCAAGGGAAATGGAGATAAGAATCTTTGGCAGACCATAGTTGAGAAGATGAATAAAGTGTTGAATAACTATAAAGGTAAGTACTTGACATATGCGGGTAGACTAACCCTTATCAGGTATGCACTATAAACTACTGCCAACGATTAGTTTTCCCTATTAAAGGCACCTAAAAAAGTTATTATAGAAATGAATATGATCCTGAAAAGCTTTTTGCGGTAAGGAATAGAAGAAAAGGCAAAGATACCCCTCTTGGAATGGAATAAGGTATGCAAGCCTTTAGAGCAGGGGGGAGTGAGAATAAGAAAATTATAAAAAATGAACCTTGCACTATTGGCAAAGCTAGTTTGCAGAGCTAGAACAAGATGGAACAAAAAATAGAATGAACTTATTAGAGGAAAATATCTTGATGATAGGAATTCGAGTAGAATTTTTACTGCTCAAGATCTCCCATAAGGATCTCCTATATGAAATAATATGAAGGAGGCAAGGGCAGTCATCTTGAAAGAATTATTTCACTAGGTCAAGAATGGAGAAGATACTGAGTTTTGAGAATACATTTGGGTGATAGATAAACCATTGAAGATAGAACCCAAATTTACAGCTATCAAATAAGAAAGTATTAGGGTATGGGGAAGAAAATTAAAGGAGTACTGGGAAAAGAATACAGTGGTAGGGTTTAGAATAGTGACACAGAAATGTTTCCATAATAGAGATGGAACCTAAAATGAAGCTCATAAGGATCTCAGTGAAATTATAAAAGGATATAAGATCTGATGGAACCTAGAACTGGACAAGTTTAGATGGAACAGGAAAGGTAATGGAGAGTATTCAGTTAGGGAAGGCTATGCAACACAAGAGGAAGGGTGGCAGAGGGATTTAATGGCAATTGTTTGGAAAAATATATGGAAATCGAAAGCATGGCCTAAAACGAGAGATTTCCTATGGTTGGAAACACATGGAAAGATTTTAATAGGAGATAATTAAAAAAATGATTATTCCAAGGTCCAATTAGATGCATTATGTGTTTGAACAATGAAAAGAGTTGGGATCACCTTCTACTTCATTGTAATTTTGCCTCAAAACAATGGAATATGTTTTTAAACAAATTCATTTTGAAATGAAGTACAAGCAATAAAATATGTAATCAATTGAAGGCCTGGCATCAGAACAAGGAGTTAAATTTGTTAAATGGTACATGGAATATGGGTTCAATCTTTATAACACGTAAAATCTAGCTAGAAAGGAACAAATGCATATTTGAAGCAAAGGCAAGAAATAAAACCACTAAGGACATATGGAGGGAAGTGGAAGTCAGCATATTGCAAGTTATCATAGTACTCAAACAAAGTGAGAATAAGGAGGTGAACCCGAAGGAAGTCAAAATTCTTAATAATTTAAAGAATATTATGGAAGACAAGGAAATTAGGGAGTTAAAATTTATCATTCTAAAAGAATATTAGAGTTAATTATAAGAAAATGTGTAGTGAAAAGGAAATGGCTAAAAATAACATTGGCACCAAGATGATATTAAGGAATGAAGAGACATTTGGTAAATGGTTTAGCAAGATGATGCAAAAAGATAAATTGTGAAGCATTGGCAACATATTAGAGTGACATGTTAGGGGGAACTTAGCTCTAAAAAAATCTAAAAATTATAGATAATGACATGGGGCATCGTAGAATTGGGAATGGCTATTTTAAGAATAACAAAAAATCAAATACTTATAATAAGGTAAACTAGCAGTTTTTAAATATGAAAAAGAGGAATAGAATCAATGCCTAAAATAAGTACAGTGATGGAAGGAATGGTTGGCATCAGTCTGTTCATGGAACAACCTTTCATATTAGAAGAAAAAGGAGGAGAATAAGGTGGAAACTGATGGTTACTAGGAAAGAATGAGATTTATTTAGAGAATCTCTTTTATTTTTCAAAACTAGTGCAGTGGTGGATAATCTGCTTAGAAATTTACATGGCACTATTCTAAGTACTTATACTATTATTAACAATATCAATTAACATACTGGAGAAGATCAAAATAGTAAGGGATCAGCTAACCCAGGATATCTTGAGAGGGCATAACATGGATAAATAAGAATTGTTTCAAGCTGATACGATAGGGGAGGTGGGAGAAAATGGCACTAAAGGGCCCTCTCATGTTGGCCAAGCAACCAAAACTAGCCCAGATAAAGCTAGGGAAGATTTCAGAGAAGGGATGTCTCAAACCCTTAGGTGCCAAAGTGAACTTAAGGTAGTTGAAAGTAATATGGAAGGTAGTAGAGACCAAGGAGGAGGAGGGGAAATAAGTCTCGACGGTTGGTCCTTTTACACCACTATTTAGGAAGGGATGAGGTTGATAAGAAGCGGACAATAGCTTGAAGTGAGAGAGAAAGGCAAACAAGTAATAAATGAGATGGAGAATGAGGAATGGGTTGATTATGGTAAGAGAAAGGCTGGACCAACCCAAGGACTTGTAAAAAATCAATATGCTATCAAGATCAAGGAGAACCAACAAGATTGAGGTTGAGAGTACGGCGATGAGTCTTTATGGAATAAAATAAGAGCCAATGTGGAAGTAAGAGTAGCGAAGAATATTATGGATTTGATAATGAGGATTAATGCTATCAAAGAATCCATATAAAATATTAGAACTTTGATGGCAAAATGGAATAATGAAAATCAAGAGCAAAGGAAAGAATTGGAGGATTCAACAAGGAGGTTCAGAGAATTATTTATGGTCCACTTTAATCTCAAAGAGGCCACAAATCATAAATTGACTCATATTAATAACTTTATGGATAATAGTGAGAAAGAGCTAAGGATGCACACACAGGTGTTGACCATGCTCAAAATAAACACAAATGACATTGAGGGGGTACAAAACATGTTGTCAAGCATTGCAGAGGATACCATGAATATAAAAGATCATTTACATTATTGGCATTATGTGTAAAGTACTAGCCAACAAGTTGGTTGTTGGATCGAGGAAGAGGGAGATGAAGAGGAGGAATAATATTTGAGAACTAAAAATATGCTTAGTATGTTATGATCAATCATTACTCTTTAGCTGCTATAGGGACCTTTTTATTTTATAAGGTTCCAATGTGTGGTCCTCTAGTTTATATGTAAAATATTTTTAGCAGTATCCTGAATAAAAAAAATTTACTCATCGAAAAAAAGTTATCAACATACATAACATAAATAAAAAATTAGAAGTTTTCAATTTATTAAAAAAACAATTTTAAAATAATAACTTATAAAATATTAATATTTTAAAATATTTATGAACATAGGAAGAAAATAGAAGATGAAAACTTAAAACTATAGATTTTACCTCAACTTATAACTATCGACATACACAAGAATAAATAAATAAAGCATATATAATTATTTTGTTTTTGTTTTGTTTCTTCTTCTTCATCATACGTATAGATTTTATTGATAAGAAAGTGTTAATATAGTAGTGCCCAATGCATAGATTGGAAAATAGGATAATACCAAACTTAGTCAAAACATGACACCGATTTATGTTCTAAATTGTCAATAATTTGAGGTTTACAAGACATGATAGACCAAAGACCCATAAGTCAGACCTAGTCTTCCTCTTCTTCCATAGCTTCACTTGGTCAATTTGTTGCAGGTGTATTATTGTTATGGACATAGTGCTTTCTTTTATTTTGCTTATATATTTCATCTTGTCCTTGCTATGGATGTCTATCTTTTATTTACCTTTATCTTTGTCCTTTTATGGCATGATCCCCAACTTCTTCCTTCATGGATGGTTGCATAAGAGTGCCTACCAGCATGAACCACTTTCATTTTCTGAATGGGTCATAGTTTTTAAATTTTCCATGTTGTTTTCTTCCTCGTTCATCAACTGGTTATCCTGATTAGCAACTAGACTCCTTTCTTCCTCGGTCCTCTCTCTCCCAGTAATGTCCTGGTCTATTATGCATTAGGAGGTGTCATCCTCTCCTTTGACTCGTTGACTATAGGGATCATGGCCATCCTTATGCACATGTTTCATCTAAGCATCATTCATTTCTAGTTAACCCTGATATGTCCTAGTAATAGGATCTTCTATGACAACCTATAGATTTTTCATGTCATTAATAGTCATAAAGAGGAAGAAACAAAATATCTAAATGATAGTCATCTTCAAAAAGTAACAAAGAAAATGAAATGATCTAAAAATATAGTGGGGATAACACTCAATATGCCAGTCAAGGTGAGGTGACTTGATGTAGAAAATTAAGATGACACAACCATCTATAAAGGCCCATATTTGCATGAAATCAAAGAGGAAGTACCTCAAAATGCTTCTAAAATATTAAAAAACCCTTCTAATGAGATATCTAGTTTAGCAAGAAACAAGTTTGTTGCATGTGTCCAACTTGAGAATATAAATTTGGTGAAGCCACCTAGATAAACACAAAGATTAGTAGGCTAAAAAAGGATACATATAAAATTTTATCACAATAAAATTCTTCCTTCATGGGCATCCAACCTTCCTTGTTCCTACCCAACCCAAGAAAACTATTTTAGAAACTATACATTCCTTATTAACAATTTCTTTCAAACTTTCCATCTCTTTATTATAGGTGGTGTCTACCATCTTACCTTGATTGCTCTTAGAGTGATACTTAAGACCATAATTAGTAAAATAATCAATAACATGGTTGCCTTTCTAAATATGTGACTGATTTTCATTTCCTTAAACAATTTTTTTTTTAAACTTTCTACCTTCTTCAATTATCTATTGGATTCTCCAACTCTAATTTTTATAATTATATGTGGCTCTAATAACCATAAGTGAGTCCTCTTCAATGATGATATTCTTAATTTCATTTTCTAAGGTAATATTAAACCCCAGAATGAGACCATTTACTTTTGTAATGTTGGTGTTAATTCTGATGTAAGTGGAGTTAAAAGCTACAACTTCACCCTTATTATTCTTGATTATGGCTCTGGAGCCTGATTCCTAGGGGTTATGTTTTGATGCCCCATCAAAGTTAAGTTTGTACCAACCTTGTTTCGAAGGAGTCAATTATATACTATTTCTCTCCATATATTTCTTTTTCCTATTGTTTGGCTTCATAGTGTCATAATGTTTTCTAATCGAGACCCAATTTTGAAGGATTTTAAATTCGTCCATATTAGTTTCTTTATTTTTAGTTTGCTCAGAAAATAAAATAATGTTATAAATATTGATTTCAATCTCTTTCCAAACCTATTTTTGGTGTTTATGTCTTCTTTCATCTTCCAATATCTTCACTTTGCTTTTGATCCCCAAAAATTAGGTTCTTATGATTGGGCCCATTTCTCATATATTCTTTAAGATGCTTATTATTTTGTTACACTTCCATGTTCATAAATGATCACAAAGAGTGTCATTCAGGGCCCATCCAATTTGTACATGTTAAATAATGTATTCCATAGCCAAGAGGTGTAATTGCATTGAAGAAGGAGTTGATCCACACCTTCATCACTTTTTTAAAACATGACACATCTCGAAGGTCCCTAATAGCCTCTCTTCTTTGGATTTTCCCATGTTAAAATATTTCCATGCATAACTAATCAAAGGAAAGCTTTGGATTTTGTATGTGTTTTTAAACCCATTTTTTACTCTATAAATGATTTTTTGAAGCAATGGTATGGGGTTCAAACTAAACATTGTATCCTTCTTGTGTCGAATCAACCCCTATGCCACTACAATTCCAACACAAAATCTTTTTTAGAGTTCTAGGGGACCCAAAAACTTTGGAGGACATCATTTAATTTCTTTTGGGGTTATTTTTGTGTTTTGTCTTCATTTTAAAAAGTTTTCCAAGTGAAATTGTTGTGTCCTTTATCAAAATTTTCAATCCATTAGTCTTTAACTTTAATGACCCATTATCATATGCTTTTTATTCTGATGTTGTCAAGATTAGAATCAAATCTCAAGCTATGGTGCGTGATCCATCTATCTTACTAGAAATTAGTAAATTTGTCATTACACACTTGTAAGAATATGACTTTCATAAAGATCTCTCTAGTTTCCCTTATATTATTCCAAATTATAGATCTGTGAGGAAGTTCATTCACAATGAAGATTCTCTCTAGGTTCCCCTCATCATGATATTTATCTTTGAGGATTTTACTCCATTTTTTATGCATTATAGCTAATTATCCACACCAATTTAGCGAGAATAACCAAGTTGACCTTCTTGAGGTTTCTTATTCTATTCCCCCCTATGTAATTAGTTTACAAATTTTGTCTCATGCATGGAAAGGTAATTTAAATTTGTCCTTCATTCCTTGCCAAAGAAAATTTCAATGGATTTTATCCATCTCAATAATGGATCTTAAAGGAGTCGTCATGTGGGAAAACTAGTATGTAGTAATAGCCTACAAGACCATAATTATAAGGATGATTTTCCCTAAATATGTAAGATGTATGCCTTTCTAACTACTCAACTCTATTTGCATCTTATCAATTGACAATGATATTATTCCAAAGTTTCTTTTTTCTAGTACCTTTAAAAGGGGGAAGCCTAGATAATTATCTAGGAGAGTAGCCTTTTTAAAGCCCAAGATTATGCCAAGGAAAGATTAGAGCTTGGAATTGAAATTGATAAATAAGATCTTAGTTTTAATTATGATGATTGACTGCCTCGAGGCTTTTTCCTAACTACATAACATGTCCCTTATTTCCCTAAGTTCATGACAAGTTGGAAGAGCAAAGAATAGAGTATCAGCCACAAATTTCAAGTGACAGTGATATTGTCCATCAGTAGTAGCTTAAATGTATTTAATTCCATTTTGTCTTTAAGAGACTTAATATGTCTTATATAAACACCTAAAAGTGGAATTTAGATGCTAAGAGTCTTGCTCGAGACAACCTATTCCTAGACTAGCCCTGGACCTATCCTAGATCCTTTATCACACTTTTTCAATCATTATGTGGACCACAGATGTCCCTAGTCAGCTAAAACATAGTCCCAAACCTTTGTTCCTAGATCTTAACCCTTCTTGCCCAACAACTTGCCAATTAGACACTAGTGAGAGTAAGATTACGAGATACATTAGGCCATGTGTTAATCAATAAAATATATATAAATAAGCATATAGAAACTAAAACAACAAGCTTACTTCCCTAAGGGGTGTTGTTAGTGAGTTTTAAGAGATATTTAAGAAAGGAATACCATCAAACCATCCAAATAACATCCCTCCTTCCAAGAGTGGCCAAAAAGCATACTTTCTTGGATTTGGTGTTCCAAGTCTGCGTCAATAATGAGTAGCATGTTCCTCCATCATTTCATAGTTCACCAATGGCTTAGGCTCATAAGATTTGTCTATTTTTGAAAATAGATGAAGCTTTTTTATTGCAATTTATGCATAGAAAGTTTGTATAACTAAAGCTTTTTAAATGGTGGTCTTGGCTCACTTATTTATAGCTTTTCAAAAATTGTTCAAAATCAACCGACCATCCATCTGAGATCAATATGTGTGGCCATGGATTAATTTAATTTTTGGAGGGATAAGCCATAAATATACCCATTAATATCTAGGAGAATGGGGTATTGATGAGGCATGGGAGGGCTTAATCATGATATTTATTCCATTAATGGCCTATGGATGCCACCCCATTGATGATGTCAAGGGATGATGCAAATTTAAAAAATGAATTTCCAATGAAATAGATTTTCAATAACTTTCATGGAATTTTTACTTAGGCTCTTGATTTAGTTTAATTTCCCTAAGTGACTTTGATTAATTTTATACAATTCTTTAGAAATCTGTTGCACACTTAATTAACCTGGTCGAAAATGTCATTTTACTAAGTCATAATTTTATTAGAGTATAATAAGAAGAAGGTGTCAATTGTGTAAGGAACAATACCCTAGTTAGGGTATTATGGATGCGAAATAACACATGCGCATGATGTGTGCTACCGAATTAGAAGAATTCAATGGTCCAGGGCATCATTTTGCATGGTCACAATTTGAATTAAAGTGATTTAAGAAACAATAATAACCACATAAAATTCATTTCCCCATTCAAGGATACATCAACCTAAATTGACACCAATATGTGATAAGTTTAAATGATTTAATGTATTTTAGTGATTTGGCCTAGATTGTACATTATCATAGGATATTGCTTAGATTGACAATTACAACACAATAGTGATAGGAATTGGACATCTAAATTTTGCCTTTGTTTGAGAAGGCATGGTGAGACATTCGATCGAAGTGACGTATTTTTAAAGAATGAAAAGGTCATAATTAGAAGAAATAAATTTTGTTCTCATTTTTTGTTTAAATTTTGCATGAGTTACAAAGAAACAGGTTTATGAATGCCCCAAACATCATTTGGGTGGCCCGTGATTCCCCCTCAAGGGAAAGACAATTTTTTTTTAAATATTTAACGAGTTGGTCCCTCGATTAGAAGAAAGAATAATCATGTTAATTTCAATAAAAGAGGTTGAAAAATGGAACAATTAGAAGAAAGCAGGAGTAAAAATAGATAAGAAGGCTAGATAATAGCCCAAGAGAGGTAAAATAGAGCAACTATAGGCCTATGAGGTGAAAAAAATACTATATTTTGACCCCTGAGGTATTAATAATTCATTTGTACCCTTAGTTATAGTAGATTTAGAGCTCTGATATTTTTGTGTGAGAGATCTAAGAAGAATGGCTAACATCCCACGCCACCATCATTTTGGAGAGTGCGTGAGAGAGTATCAATGACCCTAGGAGTGGACCATTGGTAGGTACCTTTTTTGTATTTAATTTTGGCATTTATGGCATTTATTAGGCATAAGAAGTAATAGTTGGGCGCTCCAACCATTTTCCCAATTTGGAAAATGGTGAGTGCACCCATGAAAATGGCATAATCACCTTGAGATCAATGATTTTATTGACCTTTTGATAGGGTCGCTTTGTCAATCGATGAGATTACTCTATCAATCGACAAGATCACATTGTAGAATGATGAGATCATCCTAGACCAAAAATTGGTGGGTAACTGTTGACTCTTTTATTTTTATCATTTTTATCCCTTTGATGGAAATGGCTTATATTTTGGTGGAAATGCCCTACAAATCAATGATATCATCCTATAATTGGTAGGATCGTAAACAAGTGTTGTTTTTGTCTTTGTCTTTTAACAAAATCAAATTGTGGAATGGTGGGAAAGTACTAAGGAATGATGGGATCGCTCTGTGGAATGGTGAGATTGATCTACACAAAAAATAGGGACCTAAAATAGTGAGTTGCAAGTTTATCTAATAATATCACACCATGGTTTTAGATTTTTAACACCTTGTTTGTAGAATTTTAAGTCACTTAGTCTCCATTTCACAACAAATCAAAGGCAAGCTTCATTGCATACTTTATTTTGGTGCTATAAAATAAACACAAATCTTAGTTAAATACTCATAAGAGTTCCATTTTTATGCTTATTTTTTGAAGTGTTTGTTTTAGCAAGATGAGTGTTATGTGCATACTTTCCCCCCATCCCCTTTAGGGAACTCAGGTGACCAAAAAATACTCATTTTTTGCATTTATTACCTTGTCCAAAGGCATGGAAATAAATTAGCTAAGGACCTCCCTAAATATATATGATTTGGTTGACCCCAAATGACCCTAAAGTCTTTTCATTTATCTTTATTTTATGCAAATTGACTTTAGATCAGGAGTTCATCACCTCCTCATGAGTTTTCTAGGGAATTCATCTCTCGACATCGTTTCAACCCCAATTCACATTGGGGTATATAAATTGAGGGTGACCCACTAGGAATCTTGTTTAGAGTGATTAAAATAAGCTTTGTTAGTGTTACTCAGCCTCAAACCATAGGGGAAACTCAGACATCACACTACACTAAGCAATTTATGAATGTAGTGGTTGTGAAAAAGGATAATAACTTTTCACAACAAGCTAATTGATGTGGATCCAAATGACATGATTGCATATATAGTATTAACCACACTTGGGACCATCTAGATGCATGAATAATTAGTTTTAGATAAGTCTCATTTCCCACAAACATACTATTGATGTAGGGTGAGTAGCCCGAAGTTCCATGTCACAGTACAAACTCTTGAGAAAAGAGGGGGCATAAAAACCCTACTTTTCTTTAAATTTTAACTTTTTTATTAACAAATTAAAATCCTCTCGAGATCATGTATATAGACAAAATTTGACAATACCATGCAACCTTATCAGTTTTAGGATTTAAGACGTTACACTTAGGTGTTTTTTTTATCATTTTATACTTTACTAGCATGGTATTTTTAAGTATAAAATTGTTTTGTGTGAAATAAAAGACATGTCAAGAAACCAAACACTCTATTATACACCTTTTTATTTAACAAAGAGGCATTACACTGAACAAATTGAAATAACTTCTTGCCTTGTTCAAATCTTCCTTCAAAACATTATGTTTGTATTTTCCAAAAAACATTGTGATGATGTTTGTTTGAATATATAACACTCATCCACTTTGAAAAATCTCAAATTCCTTCATTTTTGTCTAAAATTCAAAATATTACCTTTCTAAGTTCTAATCCAAGGTGCTATCAGTTTACCTTTAACACTTGGTTTGAGTAACTTGGGTACGATTCCCTGTTTGGATTGAAAGCCGTTACCTAAACTCATCCTCATTTTACTCTCATTGTGGACTTAGATTATCTTGGATTCACTTGCACTCTAAGTTCCTAGACCATTATGCATTCTTTTTCCATGTGGTGTCGTTGTGTTGCCCATTTAGTTTTGGCTTTATACTTAGGATTTCTTGTGTTAATTTGGATTTTGAGCTTCTTAGTTCACATTTTTATCTCCTTGATCACAAAAACCCTCTCTTAATTTATCTATTCACAACTCACTACAGGTGTATCTAGTTTTTTTATTGTATTGACATATATTTGACTTAATTTTATTATGTTATCCTACACTTTAAGTTCCGAAATTGTCTTACCCTCTTCTAAATCAATGATCTCAACCCACTAAGGTTGAGTAGATTCGTAACCACTTTCTTCTAATTGTGTGGTACTACGTCACTTCATTTTATTATAGTCTTGTCTTACCTTATCTTTTGTTCGAAGAAATCCAAGTACCTTTTTTAAACCAAAGATTTGTTGCTTTCACAATCCAAATAGATAATAAAGTAGTTTTTGGGATAAACTGTGTGATAAATGGGAGAAACCTTAAATTTTTCACATAGTTTATCCCAAAAACTACTTTACTACCCTTTTTAAATGTTTGTAAAACCACATTTTACATCTTATCAAACATATAAAAACCATCTTCAGGCATGACACAAAGGTATACTCATAGTGGGGTCTCTTACGGCCCTAGTTATGAGGAAAAGTGTTATTATGATGGATTAGATAAATCTGTCATGTTTGAAGACATCCCAAAAATCATAGGGTCTAAATAAGATTATTGTGAGCATCAACCCTTAGAAGACAAAGATGAATCCATTTTAAGGTTGATAGAATTAGATGATAGGTTGCCACTAGATTTCCTAATGGAACAATTGCACACACTTGTTAGGGTAGAGGATCAAGAGCAATCTCTCACTTGTATCACAAAATCCAACATTGATTCTTCTAGCAAGGAAAAATAAACACTTGTAGACTCTACTCCCAATGACCAAGATATTACTGCCAAGATCAATAAAATTATTCAATGATACACATATAATCTTATTGTAGACTTAATAGACTATTTGGTTGTAACTTCAATCAATAACAATACTTTTAAAGAGCAAGACAATATGAGGTATCAAATGCAACATGCCCTAGTTGAGCCTACATATATGATAGATCCTATGATTTCATCTAAACAAAATAAACCTATAGATGCCTTCCCAACATGTTTCATTTGATACATATCATACATTCTTCAACCACCAGGAGACTCTTGTCCCTTCACAAAATTAAGGGATGAAAAAATCAATGCATATTAGGGGTATTGTGAAAAACACTTTATCCAGTTCCTCCTAACCATCACATCCTTGGTGAACTGACCACAAACTCCTCAAAACCAAAGTATACCTCTATTTCACAATGATAGATTCTAGGAAATGTTCATCAACCATCTAGGAATCAATGACCGACCTACTTAAATCAAAGAGTAAACTAGAACAATTTTTTTGATTATAGGATTTGTATCCCTAACAAAACTACACAATAAGGGTGCATACCACGGCAAAAAAATTAGATTCCACTCATAAATTCACCAAACATGCAGGAGTGGAATTCAATGAAAGAAATAGTATCAAGACTAAAGATGGGAAACCGAGTTAAGAAGTATAAGTTTGATGAGATATGTCCATATCCATTCGAATTACATATTCTCCAAGTCCCCTTTCCACCTCACTTCAAGGCACCCAAATTTGATAAAACAAAGGGAAGGGTGACCCTTAATAACATATCCAAGCATTCTTCATACTATGCCAAGAGGTAGACTATAGCAGTGTTTATTTGCTTCGCTTATTTCCACATAGTTTGATTGGACAATCTTTAGATTGGCTCCTCAAATTACCTAAGGGATTGGTGGTAGATTGGAAAGATTTATCAAATAAAATTTTCAACCATTTATCTTATAACATCGAGCATGAATTAATAGTGGTCAACTTGTGAAAAGCAAAACAACGGGATGGAGAAAGTTTCACAACATATCTACAATGATGGAGAGCATTCGCTGGATGCTTTCAACACAACTTACCGAATAAAAAACTAGTTGATCTTTTCACACAAAACCTACTCCAGAGGTGGCGCATAATTTATGACTTTCTTGTGCCAACACACTCGATGATATCATAGACAAGGGTGTACATAATGAGAAAGTGCTCAATACTAAGGGCCTTGTAAAAATTTATTCATAGGATTAAACATCTAATCAGACCCGACCACCTATTCAAGATTTTGTTGTAGAAAAACCTAAAGGATTTAACTAGAACAAGAACATGGTGGGAAATAGAGTGAAAAAATATAGACACATGCAAATAGTACAGGCTCCTCTAGCTCCAAATGTACAAATAGCCTCACCTAATACATCAACCACTTGTAAAGGGCTCCTCCACAAAGGGCATTTAATAAATATAGGGTATTCAATAAGCTAGGAGAGTCTATTGAGGTCATGTTCCAAAAGTTGGTGATGACCAATCTAATTATGTGGCCTATACCAAGGTCATTCCTTGATTATTAAGCCAAACCCTATTGGTATCAATAAGATGAGTTTTATAATTTACATCATGTTATGAGTCATGTCATTTACTGATATGTTCAATTGAGACATCTTATAAAGGACTTGATTGAAAGTGGTGAAATTGAGATAAAACACATGACATGAAAAACCAATCAGGACATGGGCATTTACAAGGACCCATTTCTTAAACATAATCAACATCCATCAAGGAATAATCAAAATCAAGTCTAGGGCCAATGTCAATAAGTGCACAGCCATAATCATAATCAACACGATCATAATAAAAATCATAATACCCATGCCAATAACTTGGGTTACAACAACATGTCATATGACTATAATAGCACTATGGGATGTATTTCAAATTATGTTACCACTATCATGATCAAAGCTTGTGAACCATCCAATGTTTCTCAAAGTACTGGACCCCCCATTATAGGGTCAACACCCTCTTTCTTGAGTAACACCATGTAGGTTCATTCAATTCCATTGTACCTCAATTTTTGTGGGTTATTATTTTTGGACCACCACCTCGTTATTCTAATTATAATGACTCTTCGGTGACTCTAAATTACACAATCACAACTAGATGTTCATGAGTCACCATCTATGAACCTTTGCCTTCTTCTAATTATCATGGCTCTTTATTGACTTTAGATTGCATAATCATAACTAGATGCTCGCGAGTCACCCTTGAGGGCTCTTTGCCTTCTTCTAACACTAGACCAAACATGAACATTAAACCTTTGGATCCCAAACTAAACACTATGCCAACCAAGGCCAAACCCTCTTGTTATTCCATTAAAAAGTTGTATAGTATCTTGAACTAAGTAAAACCCTTGCACAAATTTCTATCCTAGACCTTTTTCATACATCAAAAGTCCATGAACTATTTTAAATGACTTCCCTCAATAATCCACTATTCCCTAGGGCATTAACCTTGAATAATTTCATACACTTGTATGGAATTTATCTCCTTTCTAAAAAATTACATTTGATCAGAGATATATGTATACTCTTGGTCCTAGCCATAATAACCCCTTGTACATTGAGGTATTTATAAAAAATCATAAAATCAAATGTGTTCTTGTAGATAATGGTTCAGGGCTAAACATGGTGTCTCTCGAGTTAATAATTATTGGGTTATATTGCCAAGGACATCTAGCCTAAGATAATCATGATCAAGGCATATAATAATGCCAAAAGGGAATCTCTTGGGACTATCTATTTGCCAATCATTATTAAGTCCATATTCCATCATATTATGTGTCATGTTGTGAACATTGAATTGCCATATAATATATTTCTTGGTTGTCCTTGGATCCATGAAGTATAAGTTGTCCCATCTACCTTACACCAGTACCTCAAGTTCGCTCCCATGATGGAATTGAGGTTACCATTCATGTTAATTTTCAACCCTACCAATATTGCAAACACCTAGAGGTTAAATTTCATAATTATAATTATTGACCTAGTTTTGAATTCGTAGCGAAGAAGAACAAATAAATAGCTTTGCAACCACCCAAGTCCAATTATATCAACCCAAGTGATCTTACTTCTAATTTGGCTTATCTATTCCCTATAACACTTATACAACAAGTCACTATCAAAGATACAGTCATTTTTACATACCATTTGAAAGTTTCCTTTCACATTGTAAAGTTACCCAAGTATCTTAAGTCTTTTGGTAAACCCAAGCCTTCCCAAAGCCCTTGCAGGACTAACATGATTTGGTAAAAGAAGAAAGACACGCAGAAACCACCAATGGTATTTATACTGACAACCTCATGAAATCAAGATCATAAAGTTTTTATGGAAGGAAATTGGTTATATTTTGACAACCTTGCTAATTATTTTCAAAATCCCAAGTACCCTATCCCTAATCGGATCATGGATAAATTATATTTTATAGGTAAAGGCCTAGGGCCATGAGAGCAAGGAATCTTAAAACCATTATCAGTTGGTAAGCCTAATACAATTTAAAGTCTTGAATTTATACCATTTGGGGGTGACCTCATGTATTCTAATAGTGATTCTTCTAAATTGATTAGTAATGAGACTCTCGACAATGGCACATCATCCCATTATAGCATTTATAATGAGCTTATTGACACTGACCTATTTTATCACATCCCATTGTCCCCTTTTCCTTTGCCATCCCAAATTCATTGACTAGGACCATCAAAAATTTGTTATACCCCTCAACAAATTATAGAACGAGGAATCCATTGTTGAGTAGTTGGCCTCAGAGACAGTTTGCCAATTAGTGATCACAAGTAAGACTTTAACTTCTCTTTGGAATCTGCCACCTACTTTAGAGGGCAAACAAACTTTCTTGGTCACATAAAAGATAAAACATCGAGATCCTTGGATGAGAACCTCTTTGAGGTGCTTATTATTCAAGTAAAAAGTAAATAAAAATATAAGCCCTTGAGTGAAAACATTTTTTAGGCATTCTTGGATAGGGAAGTTTACTCATCTCCAAAGATACGTAGTGTCCACCAAGTCCTATCTCTATATCTAGTACCAATATCACATATGAACAACATAAATTCTTTGAGCATCATGCTCTAGACTTTTTAGAGATATTTATCAGCTGGCCACTACCTGAATCAATAGACTCAAATTTGTCTCATTATCTACAGCTTTGAGTGGAACAACTAGAAGCTGAAGTAGAAGAAAGAGATAAAGATCAAGCATTGCCCACCATATTAGAAGATGGTTTTATGTTCCTTGTGGAAAACACAACTAAAGTGAACCTAGGAACTTTTGAGGACCCCAAAATTATTTATCTTAGAGCCTCCCTCACCAATGATGATCGTGACTAAATTATCACCATTCTAAAGGATTTTATTGATATATTTGCGTGGGCTTATTCTGACATGCGAGGCTTAGACCCTGACTTGGTTGTTCTTTGCCTAGTTGTACATCTAGATGCTAAGCCCGTCAAGCAAAAATTAATAAAGATGCATCCACGCATCATTCTTTTAGTAAAAATGGAGTTGGAGAAACTATTAAGAGTTGGCTTCATTAAACTACTTGACTATTCTGAATAGATATCAAATATAGTCCTAGTAAGAAAAAATCCATAGGGTATATGCCTTTGTACTGATTTTAGAGATATCAATAAGGCATGTCATAAAGATGATTTTTCTCTACCCAACATCGACATGATTGTCAAATCTACTACAAGGTATGAAATGTTGTCCCTCATAGATAAATTCTCAAGATACAATCAGATCAAGATAGCTCAAAAGGACCAACACAAAACTACATTCACGACACCGTGGGGAAAATTGTGTTACCAAGTCATGCCTTTTGGATTGAAGAACATTGATTCCACCTATTAGTGTGCTATGACTATCATCTTCCATGACATGATGTATGATATTGCTGAGGACTATGTTGTTGACATCCTAACAAAATTAAGAACACCTGTCGGGCATCTTAATGTTCTACAGAGAATCTTTGAGATACTTTGTAAGTACAAGGTTCATTTGAATCCTAAGAAGTGTCTCTTTGGCATATTTGAGAAATTTTATAAGATTTATTGTGTCAAAAAGAGGGATTTAAGTGGATCCTGCTAAGGTTAAGGCCATCATGGAAATGCCTCGACCTTTTAATCTAAAACAACTTTGTAGCCTACATGAAAAGATTCAATCTATTTACAGGTTCATTTCATAATTGGTAGATAAATGGCATCCTTTTACCCACCTCTTGAATAAAGGGGTCACTTTTCAATATGATCTTGAATGTCAACTAGACTTTGTGAAGTTCACAACATACTTGGCCAATCCACTAGGTTTGAGACTGCTGACTCTTGGACAACCATTAATTTTATTTACATTCCATCCACAAAACATGCACTGGGGGCACTCTTATCCCAACATGATGAATAAGGAAAGGAACATACAGTCTACTATTTGAGCTGCACACTTATGGCATATGAACATAATTATACACCTATTGAGAAATCTTGTTTAGTAATGGTGTTCACCTCCTAAAAGTTGTGACACTACATGATGAATAATAAAACTATTGTTATTGCTAAAATAGACCCTCTCAAATATTTATTATCCAAAGCAACTCTTACAAGTTGCATGGCCAAATGGGTCATGATTTTGAGTGAATTTGATGTTGAGTACCAGAACCAAAATGCTATCAAGGGGCAAGCCATTACATATCAACTTGCAGAAGCTCCTATTGTAGATACTCAACCACTTGCATTTGATTTTCTAGATGATTCTATTATGACAATAAAAAAAGTGTTGCATGAATGTGAATAATGGAAATTATACGTTGATGGATCCTCTAAATCTTATGGATTTCGAGTGAACATTTGGATGATTACACTGCAAGGGGATCTAATCCCCAAATCTTTTGATATTAACTTTCATTGTACCAATAATATGGCCAAGTATGAAACACTTATTATAGGAATTTGTTTTGTATTACAGTGGGATATCCAATGATTAATGGTTTATGAGGATTCTCAATTGATTATTAATTAGACCATAAATCAATATAATACTCGAGATAACAATCTTGTACCCTATAAGAACATTGTGGATAATATCAAGTCTCACTTCAAATCCCTATGATTTGAATAAGTATCATGGTCCAATAATAGATCATTTGATGCAATGGTAATAATTGGGTCTATGGTAGAAATTGCTAGTATTGTTAAAGAGTATACACCATTATATATTTCCAAATTCAGAGGGGTAATACACCATTATTGGTCCCAATTCCCCACCTAAACTACCTTGGTTCCAAGACATTTATAACTATTTCCATGAACAAGATTTTTCTCCTGACCTTTCACATAATTGCCATAAAATTTTCCTTCATCGCATAGCCTATTATACCCTCCTTGGAAATGTGTTTTATCACAAAGGATATGATAGAAAGCTTTTTCATTGTTTATCTTTGGGAGAATCCAAGTTAGCACTTTTGGAGGTTCATGAAGGAATGTGTGGGCCCCACACCAATGGTGTATTCTTAGCCAAGAAACTCCTCAGAATAGGATACTATTAGCCCAAGATGGGAATAGATGCTTGTAATCAAGTTAGGAAGTGTGTTGCTTGCCAACAATAAGGTAATTTGATACACACACCTTCCTTGACACTCTAGCTAATCACTACACCATGGTTGTTCTCTACATGGGGCTTCAATCTCATTGAGAAAATCAACCCAACCTCTTTTGATGGCCATAAGCACATTCTTACTGCTACCAAGTATTTTAGTAAGGGTATTGAGGCCATTCCTCTCACTTACATTACTAAGAAGCAAGTTTCCATATTTATCCATTACCATATCATATGTCGATATGGTATCCCAACCCATATTATATCTAAAAATGGTGGATCATTTGTTAACCAAGATGTTAAATCTCTTTGCACCATGTTCAAAATCAAGCTTAAGAGATCCACACCATATAACCTACAAGGCAATGGTTAAGTTGAGGCATCTAACAAGACCATTGTCACAATCCTAAAGAAAATTGTCAATGATGTTGGTCGTAATTAGCACTTGCAAATTTTGCTTGCCCTCTCAGCTTATCACACTAGTCATCAAACCCCCAAAGGAGCCACCTCATATTCCATTATTTATGGCATGAAATTTATTATCCCAGTCAAGATCGAACTACCTTCACTATAGGTATCCTTGGAGAACATTGAAGATGATGAAGATTATAGAGTTTCCAAGTTACAAGAGATCAAACTCCTTGATGACAAGTGTTTAACTATCTTGGAAAACTTACAAATATATTAGAATAGATTATGAATAATCTATAATAAGCACATTCTCCCTTAGGAGTTTGAAGTTGCTAACTTGGTTTTGAAGGAAAATCAAAAGAACACTGATGTTGAATGCAAGAAGGGTAAGTTTCAACCCAACTGGCTAGGTTTGTATATAGTCACAATAAATTATGGATTAAGAACATACCAATTGGCTACTCCAAATGGTGAAGATCTCATAGAACCCATGAATATTACACATCTTAAGTGGTTCTATATTTTATATCCTTTTATGAACCATTGTTTACAAGAGCCCTTACTTGGGGGCAACTTGTGCCAAAGTAACTTATTCCACCATTATACTCTAAATCGTCCTATTCTGGACCATTTTTGTTATGTATCATTTTATCTTGAACCTTTGTCTTAACTTGGACTATTCTAATTTGAATAAAATTCTTTTACTACCCTGGACCATTGTCACTTGGATTGTTTATATTCCACTGAACTCATTTTCCTTCCACTTTGGATTATTGTAGCATGGACTGTTATATCCAATAACCAATTATGATCATAATTATGATTCTTAGGCATTATATACACATTCAATGCCAATTATACACAACAATTTAGCCTGAATAGTATTTCACAACTTCTTTTTACAAACAAGGGTACACGGATATGTCAGCACACAATTTTTGCCTACTGAATGGTTCCTTAGATTTATTCAACACTTCATATTGTTCTATTCTTATTTTGATATTATTTGGTAGGCATTATTGCATTAATAGGATCACATATACCATTGTAGCTAGTTTAGCTATTTACTTACTTGTGGACGTGCAACTCCTTAGTTAAGTGGTTTTTTGTGCCATTATTTATATTCATGATCCCCACTGCAATAGGTTTAGCTATTGTTTGAACTCTTACCTGTGGAAATGTATCTCCTTAGTTAGGTATTTCCTTGTAACTTTTGTTAATAATTTTTTTATATTACTTATCCTAAAAACACAAAACCATTAGAAACTGATAGACAAAAAGAACAAAAACATTGCCTTGAACCTTTGTTTATTTTGATCCTGAATACTCTCACTATTTTGCAAACAACTTGAACCATGATCTCACCATTTTATGATTTAGACCAATTAGTTTCTCATAATTCTCAATTGAGTTGAGACACTTAGAAAACCCCTAAACATTTGTAAATGTTCTTGAAAAGCCCTAAAAAACACAAAATCTTGAAAATTGGCTTAGGACTACATTGGCCAAGTTCTCTTGTTTGTTTGTTCAATTTATTTCTAGACTACTTTGGTCTTTTTCCTCCCATTTATGGGAGAACAAAATTGTCTTGAGGTATACGTGAATTACATGGGCAACATTTGGATACATGGGGTATCTTGGGTTAGCTTGGCCACTTTCACACTTTATTTTCTTTTATTTTTTTTGACCATTTCTATGCCTCAAGGATCCTAACAACCCTTGCTATTTCATTAGTAACCACTTATCATTTAGTTTTACCCATACTTATTGGCCTAAAGCCTTATACTCTCACCATTTTGTGAGTTTTTATTATGCATATTATGTATTTGACTTAGCTACACTGATGCCCTTTTGGCTTCACTTTAACTCTTGCCATTTTGTGAGTAACCTTTTCCCATGCTCTCGCCATTATGTTCCTCAAAATTCCTAATTTAATTCCTCTTTGCCTACTCATCTCTTGTATTTTTGTATGGTTTTAACCTAAAACCATACCTTCTTTTTCTCACCACTCACCATTTTGCGAGCTCATTTCATGTTTCCTCTACAACATTAATCATGTTTTCTTATCATTATTTTCTTATATCCCATATCCTAAGATAACTCCATTTGGACTGAATTTTATGTTGGACCTTACATCCATGGAACTATGTAGGTAGCGTCCACTTGCCTAATGCATATGGAGTTAGCTCAACCACCCCTTCCTTTTTTCTCTTCTCCCCCATTATTTTGTGTTGTTTCCCTATCACTTGAGGGCAACTTTGTATCCATTTTTCTTATCTCATTGTACCAATATCATTATTTCTTAGCTTAGGGGTCATCTTGTTGCAGAGTGTAATGCCTCTATTACACATACATGAACAATTTATTTGTTGTTTGTTTGTTTGCACTAACATTGTGATTAACCATGGTTTGTGTGTGTTTATTTTATTTTTATTGATATTTTGTTGTGTTCTCATTTATTTTTATTATCGTATTATTGTTTTGTGAGTATTTTTATTGTTGTTTTATTGTACTTTGTTATCTCTCCATTTATTTTTGTTTGTGTTTTGTTTTCATTCATTTGTTTCTATTTACATTGTGTTATGTCTTTATTTTGTTTGTTGGTGTGTTATTGCATATTCATTGTTGTTTTGTTGAGTTGTTATTTTATCTATTGTTGTTTTGTTATTCACTCATTTTTATTAGTATTTTGTTATCCATTTCTTGGTGTTTTGTCGTGCCTTTCTTTTTTGTCTTTTATTTTACTATTTTGTCTTGTTTATTATGTTATTTTATTCTTTTGTGTTTAAATAGTTTTCGTAAATATTTTGAGTCTGGCCTTAACTTGAGCTTGGGTTGTTTACATTTGTATTTAACTTGTTTTATTATTTGTTTGTCTTTCAAGTACACATTATTAATAAACATGGATCTTGATTATTCACATCTTGATTTCAGGTTGTTTAAACATTTGTTCATGCTTTACATTTTTGTTCTGACTTAAATATTGATTGTTTATATCTTGATTTTGAATAAGATTACATTTTTATATTATTATTATTTTATTTATTTTTGTTTATTTTTTATTTAAACATAAATAGTCATAACTTTGGTGTTGGTAATTTTTATCATTATATTTAGTTATAAATATTCACATTTGAACTAGTCAAAGTGCAAACATAAATATAATGTTATTATAAGTTACTTATACTTATGATGCATAAATTCACATTTGATATAGTAAACACCAAGTGCTCCAAAGTCCAAAATTCAATGTGGTGTCGAAGATCATTTCTGAACACACCATACCCAATACCTAACATAATATATATCCTAGGCCAACATTGGAAACAACCAAAATTCTATGTAAGACATGCATCTCTTGACATATACTATGAATCTACTTGACTATTTCTATGATTAATTTGGGACATGCATCTCCTAAATTATCTTCTAGCATCTAGTCATACATAAATTAGAACAATACAAATACATCAACATCTATATGCTAACTAAAGACGTGTATATCTTAAAATTAACATATCCACACATATCATAACAAGAGCAATATAAATGTAAACAACACGTGATAATAAAAGAATATTAAGAGTTCATGTACAAGTAGAAATAAGTCAAAAATGAATGTCATATATATCTCTCAAAATCATGTTTTATACATTAAAAGAATATCTATACATCTCATAATAAAAAAAGATGAGCTATACAAATCAACTTTGATCATGGCCATCCATACGTGGACACTGTTAAAATCTCTAACCCATCCTTAATGCTAGCACTACTAGTGGTTGTGGTGGTGGAGTTTTTAGGGCCACCCATTGTGTCACTGACTACTCTGACTTTGTCCCCTATCTAGGCCTAAAGGTTTGACTAATCCATTGTGATCTCATGTACTCATTATAAGAAGACACTCTCTAGAGGAATTATTGCCTCATATTCCCACCTCTAGTAAGCTATCTCATCTTTGACACATAGAACATCATCCTTAGCCACAATCATGTTGACCAAGGCTTAGGATACTCCTGAACCTATGTCTATCCTGGCTCAATGAGCCTCATCTCGCTCCTCTATGAGCCTCTCCACCTGTGATGCCAGTCTCTCCCTATCCATCTTAGCAAATCCCACTCACCAACCATTGTTAATAACTCTAGGTATCATGTGGATAAATGGGCACAAACCCCTATCAATTACACCACTTATCTTCTCAAAGTAGTAATCTCTGCATCTCTAATTATAATAAGACCTTATAGCCTGGTGGTCTCTCCCTAAGTAGTCACCACCTATACCTGTACCAACCACAATGCTCTATAATTATGTAATATCTAAGAAGTATGTAGTAATCTTCCTCTGGAGTCTATCTATTAAAGCCTAGTCCTCCATAGACCTCCCTATTCTAGAGGGCCCTACCTCTCTTGAACCTATCCCTGCACCTGTGTCAGAGGGCCTTACCTCTGTTGTACCTATCATGTGGCCCTCATTGTCACTTGGGGCATCCCTCATATCCACATATTGCTCACCCAAATCATCCATCTCTATGTCATATCTAGAACCCTGTTATGTTTATGGTTATACTATGAGCAATGGTATAACATATGGGATCATTGGATGTATAGACACCTGACCTTGTCACTATATTGGGGCATGTCCCTAGTCTATCCTCATTTTGACCCATTTTTGACAAAGGATTGGTTGCTAGGGTAAAGGCCTCATTAATCTAATCATTCTCACCTCAATCCACCATGTGGCATAAGCATTAGTAACCCTTGCATCTAGAACCCCTATGATGTAATCTCATAACATGTGGAACACCCTACCATAATCAACAATCACCTTAGCCTTGGGCAGTAATGGCCCCCACTCTCTGATCTCCATAGTCATATGAGCAAAGTAGTTTGGACCATTTAGGACATCTTATTTCATGTCAAACTATTGCTTGACTCGATTTAACTTGTACCTCTCCACCACATAATTATGGTGACTTGTAATATAATATAACATGATCATATATCCAATTATAAACAAGTCCTCCACCTACAACCACTGTCCCTAAGTAGGGGTGCCAAATAAATTCTTTGTCTTCCATCTCATATAGGGCTTGTTGATAATAAGACAAGTCCCCCAAGTGTCCCTGTATACCTTATCTTGTAAAGTAACATCCTCAAGCCAAAGGATCCTCTAGTCTTCTCTAGTATCTTGGCCCCACAAACTGTATAATGGCTATGTACTCCCATGCCCATAATTATAGTAGTGTGTTGTGGCCTATGATATGACCTCCCTAATATGTTATCATGTACATGTCTTTATACAACTGAGCTAAGATCACTGGTGCCCAAGTAAATAATGCCAATTGATCAAACAACTCCTACACCACACCAATCAAACCTAATGCAAAAAACCATCCATTCTTGTCCGATGGCATAAGGTTATTAACAAGAGTTATCAAAAATACCACCTCTAGGGGAACTATCCTTTATCCTACTCCATCCTTTGGTGGTTAAGCTTGATCTTCTAATACGTCTACATCTATACATCCATCCATAATTTCTAGGTCTATTACCCTAAACAGGCCATCTAATATAACTTGTCATCCAGCTAACATCCAAGTAATCATGGGTCCTCTCATAAGCACCCATAGAAGGTGGTGCACATCCTCTAATGTCACCATGGCCTCCCTAATCAGTAGATGAAATATAAAGGTCTCTGTCTGTCACCTCTTCACAAGTGATGATAAGTAAGTTCTATTTGCATGAGTCATTGGCAATCATGTCAGGTGATACAAGTCTAATACCACCAAGACTCCCATGATCTCATCTGCTATGAGCCCCTATCATCATAAAACTTGAGAGAAAAACTATGATGATGTGATGAATCTAACTTACTCTTACAATCAAATACAAGGCATCATGTTAATTATCTTTCATTCACACAATTCTTCTAATTTCTAGGCCTAGACTAATCATCTATGGGTCTTTCTCTTCTTCTAATTTTGGGTCTGGATTCATCTCCTGTGGGCCCCATTATATATTTTTTAATGTTCTCACCTTTTTTTTTGGTGAAAACACTATTTAACAGGTCATTCATGCTACTTTACAAGGCAATCTCACTAAAAGCAATGAACCTACGATTTAGTAGGTTATTTTTTCCTAATGATAGGATGATCTTACTAGCCTTTGTGAATTCATTGTTTGAAAGGGCAATTCCCACCCAAAATTTTGAAATCACTGATGTCTTGGTGACCTCACCATTTTGACCCATGATCCTATTGAAAGGTCAGCAAAATCTCTAATCTTAGGGCAATTCCACCATTTTCATTGGTGAACTCACCATTTTCCAAATTGGGAAAATGACAGGAAAGGAATACCATCAAACCTTCCAAATAACATCCTTCCTTTTAAGAGTAGCCAAAAAGTGTGATTTTCTCTAAATTTGATGTTCCAATTCTATGTTAATGAAGAGTAGTATGCTCCTCCATCATTTCCTAGTGCACCAATGGCTTAAGCTCAGAAGATTTATCTATTTGTGCATATAGGAAAAGCATTTTTATTATAATTTTTGCATAGTAAGTTTGTATAAGTAAAGCCTTTTTAATGGTGATTTTGGCTCACTTAGTTCTAACTTTTCAAGATTATTCAAAATCAGCCATAACCATCCATCTTGAGATCAAGATGTGTGGCCATGGATTAATTCAATTTTGGAAGGATAAGCCATAAATATACCCATTAATATTTGGAAGAATGGGGCATTGATAAGGCATGAGAGGGATTAATTTTGATATTTATCCCATTAATGGCATATGAATTCCACCCTATTGATGATGTCAAGGAATGATGCAAATTTGAACAATGAATTTCAATAAATAGATTTTCAATAACTTTCATGGAATTTTTACTTAGTCTTTTGATTTGATTTAATTTGCCTAAGTGAATTTGATTAATTTTTTACAATTCTTTGGAAATATATTACACGCTTAATTAACCTGGTCAAAAATGTCATTTTACTGAGTCATAACATAATTGGAGTATAATCATAAGAAGGTGTCAGTTGTGTACAGAATAATACCCCAGTTAGGGTATTATGGATGCAAAATAATACATGCACATGACGTGTTACTGAATTAGAAGAATTTAATGGTATAGGGCATCATTTTGCATGGTCACAATTTAATTCAAAGTGATTTAAGAAGATATAATAACCACATAAAATATATTACCCCATTTAGGGATATATTAGCCTAAATCAACACTTGTATGTGACAAGTTCAAATGATTTAGTGTATTTTAGTGATTTTGGCATAAATAGTGCATTATCATAGGATATTAATTAGATTGATAATTATAGCACAATAGTGATAGGAATTAGATGTATACAACTAACACTACATTAAGGACACTATATCCACATAATGATAGTGTCCCTAACATGGTGATAGTGTCCCTTGCCCTAACTCTCCTAAATATATATATTTTCAAATGTTAAACCCTTATAAGATTGGCCTAAGCACATTTTATTATCTACACAAGTTACAAAACAATATAAATATAATCCTCTTATACCTATATCCACTATATAGAAAAGATGCAAAAATCCCATTCCAATAAAAAACAAGTTGAGCAAAATGAAAGGTTATTAATCCCTATTCTGCCCTAGTTCTACATACTATCATCTACAGCTGCCCTAACCCTAGATTTTCAAGATTTCCAATCTCAAGCACACTTAAGGTATTCAAGACCACTATCATTCACTTGCATTTGCACTAGCACATAGGTGGGAGAATTACATCGGGCTTGATGTCTCCTCATAATATTGGTATTTAGGCAACTCTCTTCACAGTGGGGTGTTGAGGATGTGTAGCCTATCCTACTAATGAACACATAATTTTAGTTCATGCCATAATTTAAAGGAGAATTAGAATTTACATCATAAATAATCTATTGCATGCACAATACAGAGTTTTAGGCTTCATGCACGTAAGAATAAAACCCAAAAACATAGGCATAGGTGCAACTCAAATTTAAGAATAGTTATGCACAGAGGATATATGCACCATTTTTAGTACACTAGAGCCATATGACACTAATATCCAACTGGGGTGTTACTATCCAAGACAAGATCTAACTCAGGGATCCTGTTGATGACACTCAGACCTATTTATAACCTAATTTTTAGCACTCAGATCTTCTGCATTAGGTGTTTTCTAGATAAGTCTCTATTTACACATATTTATTACTATTTTTAGAAAATCAAAGCAAGTCAAATTCTATAATAAATCATTGGTTATTTATTTCATATTATTTCATTGATTTAGACAACTCAACCCTTTAATTAAACTTAAGTTTTACATAAATAAAACCCTAAAAAGGTTAAAACATATTCCTAAAGCTCTTCCATGAGGATGAAGAGATAACGAGAGAGGGGGTTCACCTTATCTAAGACCTCTATGAGAAGAGGAAAATTATTCTGAGGAGCCATTAATCACCATTGAGAACTTGGAAGAGGAATAAAAACTTGGAATCCATCTTTTCCATTTTGTACTAAACCCAAATATTTGTAACACCCCATCCAAAAAGGACTAGTTAACTTTATCATAGGCCTTGAAAATGCCCAAATTGATCACCATAACTTTTCTTTTGCTAGCATTCAGAGAATGAATGATTCATGAATGATGATAATGCCATCTATAATTTTTCTTTTGTTCACATAACCTCCATGTTTTCTAAGATAACTTTAGGAAGGACTTTTTTAAACCTATTAGTAATGATTTTGGAGATGATTTTTTAGATGGTATTGCAAAGGGAAATTGGGAAAAAATATTTTGAGGTTTTGGGTTCATATTTATTATGAATGAGAACAAAAAAGGTAGAGTTAAATGTTTTAATTATTTCTTGAGATTATTCTGCCACTTCCCTAATATCATCACCAATGAGGTCCCAGAAGTGCTAGAATAAAAGGTTAGGGAACTTATTAGGACCAGGTGATCAATCTCCTACCATGTTGAAGACAACATTCTTAACTTTTTCTATGAAAATATGATCCATTAAGTTTTTATTCTTTGTTGGAGTATCCATTCAAGATATTTTCCTCAAGAACATTTCTTGATCATCCTAATTATCCAAATCATCCTACTTGAGAATGTCTTCCCAGTATCTCACCATGTAAGATTTAATTTCATTGGGTTTATATAGGTTGGTGTCTTCCATAGTTTCCAATATCCTAATGTGGGTTCATTGTCTTATGAATGGATGAACTTAATATTCCGATCTCCTTACATTAGCCATCTCACCATGGATTTTTTCTTCCACTAAATTTTTATTTTTTGTGAATGTTTTCAAGTTTTTGTGTGATTTTTTCTTCTTCTTCCAATAAGTCCATTGAATTATGACCTTCCATTCTCAGCACCTAGATCTCCCCACTTATATTCTCCAAATATTTTTCCTTGAAATATATTTCTAAATATAAGTTGGTTTTATTTATTTAAGACATATTTTGAATCTCTAAGCTTCTGGGAGAATATGTACATTTTGGTCCCATATATATTGTTATGATCTTTCCATTATTGGATAACAAAGTCATCAAACTCAGGATCCTAAAGCTAATTTTTTTTAAACCTAAAAGGAACTATGACTGGCTAGACATAATGCACAATATGAATGGTTGTCAACCAATGATTAAAGATTGTCGAGTTGATAAACTCAATTTATAGGATATTATTGCCTTTGATCCAATTCTTAGAGGCCAAAAACCTATCAAGTATCTCTAGAATAAGATTCTCTCCTTTTCTTTTTTTATTCCATGTGAACCATCATTTTTTAGTTTTTAAGTCCCATGGATCCATACTTTTCAAAAATTTATGGAGGCTCAAATTATCTTTGTCTCTCATATTTCCTCCTTTCTTTTCATAAATGTCCAATCTAGTGTTGAAGTCACCCATAATGATCCAAAATGAATTCATATGTGACTTAATTTGGGCAATAATTTTTTTCCAAGCTCTTTCTCTTTCTCCCATATTTTAGGAACCATAATATTAATCAGCTAAAGGTTAAGATTTGAAATAAGAGACACTACTTTACATATGAGATACCAATTGTGAAGTTGAATTTTTTTTATGCATATTGCCTTAGGATCCCATAAAAGACCATACCACCAAAAGTACCTGTAACATCACTCCCCACCATTTTTATTTGTATACTTATAGATAAATCTTTGATTTGTTATGACAAATGTTCAAATTTAGTTCATTGTAACATCAAAACATCTAGGTTATTATAATTAATTAATTGCTTCAATGTTCTCCTTTCGGAGCGGGTATTGTGGCCCATTATATTCCAAGATATAATCTTTGTTGAGAAAGTTTTTTTTATTGGTGCTCACCAAGAGGGTATTTACTTAAATTTGTGTCCCAACTCCAATGGCTTCTATTGATTTGTCGTGTCTTTTTTTCTTTTTACTAGGTCTTCCTCTATTTCTATTGTCAAACTTTCCTTTAGAGTTTAAGTTTGGTGTTTGAAGGATTCCCATGTTAGCCTCTTCCATATCTGAATCTGAATTATTTTTTCATCCTAGCTTGTCTAGTTTTCCTTGTGTTTAGTGCCCTCTATTATGGTGTTTTCTTTGGTTTGCTTAACTTGATGTTGATTAGCATTTTGTTGATCTGTGTTTCCTATGCTTATTTTTTTGAAGAGATTTTCTAGGTCCTCCTTGAAGCCATAATTTCCTGTAATATCCTCAACTTCTGTGTTGTTTTGTTTCTCAATAGGTTGTGTTTATGGTGTAGACACCGCAAATGTGTCTGCACCTTGGTTCTCCCCCCTTGTCCGCCTCAAACCCACATCCTAACCCTTGGCCTTAGTCCCCTCCACTCATTTGATTAAAATCACTTAAATATGTCAATTAAGTGGCCCCCTTTCCACCTCACCCTTGCCACCTTGGATCCTCCCTTGGATCCCTCCACCTTCCTATAGGCCTTTATTATGCCAAATCTTCTCATTATCTTCCTCCCGCGCCCATTTAAGCATCATCATGACCGTTCTTCCCACAATCCCTCACCCGACGGCGTGCAAGAATAGGCAGAGGCTATTTTTAGTCTCTATCCCCATTCTGCCACTGTCGACGTCGGCGACCCTTCGGCCGACGTCGGCAATATTGCCAGCATCAGCACCTTTCATAACGGCTTCTTCACCGTTATCTCCTCCTCTACGCTCTCTGCGTCTCGCTCGGGCATCCCGACTCTTGAATCTTTGCATCAGACCCTTGTATCCGTCCTTTCACTTGACCTCTCTGCCAATCAATCTGACTCTCTCCCTCAGGTACACAGCAAGCTTCTACAAGTGAACAACAAGGATTCTCCATCAGCAACAGGGCTTCACATTCGGCATCACCAGCAACAGGACACCAACCTACACCATTTTCTTCAGCAGGGCACAAGTAAGTACTCTGTTTGTGTTTTCATTATGCTTTCTAGTCATTTGCTTTTAAACTAGATTCAACACTTCTTTTCCCCAACCTAGACTGTTAACCAAACTAGGCAGACCCGGATTCCTATTTCCCTGATTGGCCTCCTTTATCTCTCTGTCCCTTTTTGACATTTTGTCCATTATCCTAGACCTCTGCGCAGACCTTCAACTAAAACCAGACTCTCCCAGACCATTTTGTACGTCCACGGACCCATCCATAGACCAAGCCCAGACCAGACTCTGTCCAGACTCGACCAGACCCTGCCTAAATCTCGTCCAAGCCTATTGCCTAGATCGACACCGGTCACTGCCTCCACTGACGTCGGCAGCATAATCGACGTCGGCAGACCTTGACCACCGACGCCGGTAAAACCATCGACGCCGGCGACTGCAACCAGGCCGACAGCTTCTTCCAGGTAAGCCTTTGTTTTCTTTTCTCTTTCAGTTTGCTATCATTTCAGTCTATTTTAGCATTCTGTCATTTATCAGTCATTTATCTTTTATCAAAATAGTGGGTTGACCTCCCTTAAGGAAGTTCTCATACTTCTGGGAACAAGCTTTCGCTTGGCAACCCACCATCTATCCATCTAATGTCTTTTTGTCCAAGTTTTCTTCTTTGCAGGTGTCATTCCTCCACAGCCAAAGAGGGGTGCTCACAAACGTCTGGATTACAGTGCGCAATCTTTATCCAGGTACTTCTAGCCTTGTCCATTTCTTTAGTTTCTTTATTCATCTTTTGAATGTAGAAAGCGAATTAGCGATATAAACATTCTGGCACGCCCGGTGGGACCTTAGGTTCTTCCTCGGGTTCCTCTTCCTTTCATTCATTTAGGTGCATTTAGGCTCCTTCCTTCTTGTCTCTTTCTTCTATTCCAAATGACACTATAATCAGGACTAAAATGAATCTTTCTTCCTTGCATTTCTAGACTAGTCTAAACATCATACTCTCAACCCTTTCTCAAACTTGTCTTCATAACAAATCTCACATTTTGACTTGGGCTTAAAACGTATCGCACTTTCATTTTTGCTTGTGCTTGCATTAGTCCACATCTAGTAACTTAAATCCGCATATTGAATAAATCGTAGACACTTGATGTTACACTACCAAACCACATGCACTAAAACGAACATAAAACTTACTTGAGACAAGGCTCGACTGGGATTTCATCCCCCAGCGAATACCTTACCCGTCCCGGTGACCCTACTTGGATTTCATCACCAAGGGGGAAGCCCACTCCGTTCTCTGGCGGAGGATAAACTCTAGGCGAGGTATATCTTGGCTAAGCGAGACCAGCTAACCACTGAAATCGTGAAGTGAGGGGAGCTTGCTCCTTAGCACCAGGCCACATACCAGACCTAACACAGATTTTTGAGCACCTAAAACAAGACCTGAAACCAGCTCTAGACTGCCTCTTCTAGGACCTTTCTTACAGCCAATCTCCCCAAACATTCATCTAAGGCATAAGCCACAAGATTCTAAGGTTAATTCCTAGGATTTATCGCTTAGGCTTGTCTGTCTCTCTTTGTTTTTCTCTTCTCATCTATTTTTTTGAGTGAGTGAGGACGCTTTCTTCATTGTTTTTCCAAAGAATCTTAAAATCTTTTTGTTCTCTGGAAGACACAGTCACCAGCATCGGTTCTATCACCGACGTCGGCTTTCCTGTCTTACCGGCATCGGTTATCTGACCGACGTCGGCTATCTTGATTACTGACATCGGTTTTTCAACCGACGTCGGTCTCTGTCATTGTCATTTTTATTTTTTTTCAAAACCAGCAGCCTAAAACCTGTCCCTTCTCTGTCAAAAACCACATTTTGGTTTTTTGAGACTACAAGAGCATAGTTTCTAGAACCAGGACTCTCTTCTTAACCACTTTAGCCAACAACCGCTTCCGTCTACCCCATCCCTAACCAGTCCTATCATGGAGTTCCACTCGGAGACTGAAAGAACTCCTACAGGACCGACCCCGACCCTGACCCCAACTCAAATTTCCATCATCCCTGAAGGGGACCAAGATTTTGAGAGATTCTTAGACCTCAATACCGCAGCCCTCCAAAACTATCTCGCGAGAAACCCAACACGAGACCTTTCGTGTGACGTGGAGACGACATCCACACCATTCACCACCCAACCCTTTATGACTCAGCCTTTAGCCTCAACTATTAACCCAACCATGGCCAATACGCAAAGTTTGGCCTCCCCGTCTATTTTTAGACCGACCTTCATCGGGGTTCCATTACCCCCTCAACCACCTACAATTCAACCAAGTTCTACATCATATCAAAACTTGATTGTCTCGACCCCTCATACTCTTGCGCCCACAAATGTAGGAGTGCCAACCTATCTTTCTACCAGTGCCACCATTCAACCACCTTTGGCGGTGCCCAGTCAACTTATACCTTCGACCTTCACAACGCAACCACCTTTAGCCTCCACTTATGTCCCTGCGACTAGTCATCCATACATTGTGCCCTTACAAGCGCAACCAACTACGTCGCATACCTCTTCTAGCCTCTTTCAAGCACCTTACAACCTAGGGGGCGCTTCATCCACCAATTCATCAGCAGACATCATTAAGATGCTGATGGATAAAATGTCCAGTCTCGAAGCCTCCATTTCCGGTTCAAGCAATACTTTGTCATATGAGCAAATTTGCAATGAGCCCATCCATCCTTCCATCCCTATTCGACCATACCCTAACCATTGGAAGCTTCCTAAATTCACTCGCTTTCAGAGTAAGGAAGACCCACAACAACATCTACGGGCATTTAGACATGCCTATTATCTTATTGCCCATGACGATGTGTTGCTTTTACGCACATTCCCTATGTCGCTTTCTGGCCCAGCCCTTGACTGGTATAGTTCTCTTGCCAGACACTCTATCTTTTCATTCATTCAACTCGCCCAACTATTTCTTGACCATTTCTCAATCAACATCACCAAACAAGTCTCAATCACAGACCTTTACTCCATCAGGCAATTTGACGACGAATCAATAGTTGACTTTGTCGCTCGTTGGAGAGGTCTGATCAACCAGCTCTCCTTCTCTTTGCCTCAACCTGAGCTCATCGAGCTCTTCTCTCGAGCATGTGCCAGACACATCTCTTCTACTTTGCGGATTTAGACATTCTGCACTTTTGACGAAGCTTTCATCATGGCTCGAAAGCTTGAACTCTGTGCCCTTGAAGAAGATAAGGTTAAATTGCGTAATACCAACGCAAAATCTACTGACCATTCTTCTTCCAAACCCTCTTCTTCTGCCAACTCTAAGTCCAAAGGAGTGGCCAATACTGTGGTCGTTAGATCACCATCCTCGACAACAATGAATTAATCTCAACCTTCGACGTCTTCAAGCATCACCAAACAATTCCAACAATGGTACATTCAGCGTTCTTACACTCCACTTGGAGAACCATACGCTTCCGTTTTGGAAAAACTACTCAAATAGGGGGTCCTCAATCTCCCTCCAATCTGACCACCTCAATTTGACCCTTCAAAAGCCATCCCTACATGGTATAGGGAGGCCGACTTCTGTCCCTTTCATCGCATCCAAGGCCATGACATTGACAACTGCCAAACTTTCAAAAACATCATCCAAGACATGATCGACAAGGGGGATCTTATTTTAGATAACCCGAACGCCCCACCCAATCAAAATATCGACATCTTCAAACACCCTTTTCCAAATCATCTGCCTACTCAAAACAACGTCCAGACTTCGACCAATGACCCTCAAGACCATGACATTCACACGATTAACACTATCTTGCCTCTTGTCCTTGACCGACCTCTTCCATTAAAGGATGAAGAACCTTCTTCTCCTACTAGTCCTCCATCTACCTCTCTTGTATTGGAGGACGCTTTGACCACATCAACGCCATTAAGCCCACCTCCATCTGAAGACCCTACCTTGCCTACTCCTCAACTACAAGTAGAAGGCACGATCATCCATGCCCTCTACCCACTTGAGGAGCCATACTCTCTTATTTCTTCTCCACCAAGAGAAGAACCAGTCTCTCCACCCATTTCAACCGAGGAAGACCCAGTCACGGTTTCCTCTTGCCCTTTGCGTGAGATTTCTACATCTCACTCACCTCCATCCACATCCAAACCCAAACCTACATCTAACCTCGCCTCACACAATAGTGGCCCTCGACCCAAACACACGAAAGCTACTAGACCTCACCGGAAAACTCCTTCTCCACCTTCGTCATTACCTTCAATCTTGGGCCCGCATCCGTCCACTTTAATAGGAGTGCTTCCCACTCCCATCCTTCACAGAGGCAAGTCGCCTCTATTACTCTCTCAACCCATCAGACATACATCTCCTCCAAACCCTCGACCTATGCCTCCTTCGCCTCCCAAACCAACGTCACCAACCCTCACTGCAATAAAACATCCCGACCCGTTAGCAGGTTCATATGCCTTACTCTTACGACAATTATTGCAGTCATCTCGTATCGACCTCCCGCCTCTTAGACAATATAAATCTCTCAGACCAAAACCACCATGGTTCGATGACACTTGCATTTGTGCGTATCATCGCACACCTGGGCACGACACTGAGCATTGTCATGCCCTCAAGGTCATCGTTCACTGATGTTTGGAGAATGACACCCTTCTTCTCGACCATGTTATCAACAAACCTTCAACACCGCCTCACCCATCACCTCTCAGATCAAGACCCTCTTGGTTCGACAACTCTAAATTCTGCCATTATCATCACATTCCGGGACATGACACTGAGCGTTGTTGCGCTCTCAAAGCTGTCATTCATCAGCAACGGAAAAAAGATTCCCTTCTCATCAAGAATCCTCTTGACCACCTCTTCGACAAAACATCAACCCCGACTCATGCCTCTCCAACCTCATCACCTAAATCAGGATCCCCACGCCAGACTGTGGTCCCTTTGCCACCTTTGACCCCCTTATTCGACATTAATACCATCCATCTAACCACTAAACCTCAACCAACCTTAACCAATCTTTCAAACATTCTCCCTACCCGCTGGGGGAATTCATCCTTCATCCAAACCTCGACCAACTGTTCAACCCAGTCTCTACCACATATCAATCACTCATTTAATCTTAAATCTCGACCAAGTGTCCATCGACCCAACCCCCGACCAATTATTCGACTAGTCTCAACCAACTTCAACCAAATATCAATCAACCAGACCTCTCGACCAAACATTCAACCTTTTTCAACCAACCAACGACAATGTTAACCAACTTCACATCCATCAATCAACACCTGACCAATCTCGGAAGAGGCAAATTGGGGCAAGTTTGCTCCTAATTGACTTGGACCTTATCATAACATACAAGCATGGCCCAGGGACTTATTAGACCTTGAACCCCTTTTTATGTCTTGCGTCTTCGACCATTTCTACTGTTAGTCGAGTGTTCGATCACTTGACGTTTTACTTGAGCTCGTCCCTTAAGCAACCCCTTGTCATTGTCATTCCTTTTCCTATCAACCCTGCTTCCTAACACTTGTCAACCCTTTTTTGTCAAGCAATAATGCTTTGTCCTAATAAAAGGGAACCCTTAAACCTCTACAGGCTCATCCATGGCTAAACTTCAGTCAATAATTATATCAAAAATAATATATCATACCAGGTCATAAAACACTCTAAATGTAGACTGTTCCCTCGAAGGATGGCTACATAATTGCTGTATTACTAGACTGATCCCTTGAAGGACAGCTAGGCCAACTTATCAAACATTTAAAGCAAAGTATAGACCACTCCCTCGAAGGATGGCTATGACTAATTATTGCTACAGACAGCACCTACTTTTGAAGCTTCCCGCATTGATCAGCTTCACAACATGACCACCAAGCAAACAACTTCATTATGTGGACTTCCCACATCGATCAGTTCACCGTCAAAAAAAAAAAAAAAGAGACTGACACGCTATCAAGTCATGGACATGCCTATAGTCATTCTTGGGTCACCTATAAAAGGGGCAAGGTTCTTCCTGCCACCAAAAAAGGGTTACCCTATCCTCTCGTATCACATAACTCATCCTATCACCCCAACACACTCAAGGGACTTCGAGCTCACTTAATGTCAAAGTGATTCGATTACCGCTCTAACACAACACTGGTCCACGACGCAACGCATACACGGGGCTTTTTTTTCTAATAACCCCTATCTATGCTCCCTTTCTGGTCCTTGTCAATGAAAGAGCAATTTGCCTTTCAATTATCGACTCAAACCAAGCTATTTCTCATCCTCATGGCATCAGACATCATCCTCGTCCATTTCACATAGTTTCTATGGACACCAATACACATGGAAACTATCGACCAGACCCAATTTATGTTAAGCATAAACCAATACTTGCTGAAGCATAAATAGACCTCCATTCATTTTTAGCATACATCCATCACGACTATGGAAAATTGCTAGGGATGAAAGACTCTCGACCAATTCTATAGAATACATCATCTTATCTTCATCTTACCCTCATCATTTCGACACTTGACCACACTCAATCATCGACCAATCTTCTCAATTTGTTCGAACTACATTGGTCTGAGGCCCTATGACCAGGGCTATGTAGGCAGCACTCAGATAACACATCCTCTGAGGTTAGCTCGACCACCCCCATTTGTTTGTCTCTTTGATGGACAAACCTTCTCTTCTATGACTTTGATCACGCCCAACTCCGCCGACTTTGACCAATCATTGTCTTTGACCATTCCTCCCTTTTAGGGAGAACTACATTGGCCTGAGGCCCTTCACACAAGGGCTATGTGGGCAGCACTCAGATCACATGACGTTTTCTGAGGTTAGCTCAGCCACATCCTTTCGTCCATCCATCCCCTTGACCAATGACCATTGGAGATCATGCGTATCTCCTTCGACCTTCGACTACTTCCAAGCCAATGTTGCCTTGGTTGTTTTTGCATGTGTGCTACCTCACGGCTGGTTAGCAGAATTGTTCGCAGACTATTTTTGACCCTTCGCAAGTATAGGATCGCAAGGTTCTCCCCCCTTGTCCGCCTCAAACCCATATCCTAACCCTTGGCCTTAGTCCCCTCCACTCATTTGATTAAAAATAACTTAAATATGTCAATTAAGTGGCCCCCTTTCGACCTCACCCTTGCCACCTTGGATCCTCCCTTGGATCCCTCCACCTTCCCAGGGCTTCACATCTGGCATCACCAGCAATAGGACACCAACCTACACCATTTTCTTCAGCAAGGCACAAGTAAGTACTCTGTTTGTGTTTTCATTATGCTTTCTAGTCATCTGCTTTTAAACTAGATTCAGCACTTCTTTTCCCCAACCTAGACTATTAACCAAACCAGGCAGACCCGAATTCCTATTTCCCTGATTGGCCTCCTTTATCTCTCTGTCCCTTTTCAACATTTTGTCCATTATCCTAGACCTCTGCGCAGACCTTCAACTAAAACCAGACTCTCCCAGACCATTTTGTACGTCCACAGACCCGTCCACAGACCAAGCCCAGACCAGACTCTGTCCAGACTCGACCAGACCCTGCCTAAATCCCGTCCAAGCCTATTGCCTAGATCGACACCGGTCACTGCCTCCACCGACGTCGGCAGCATAATCGACGTCGGCAGACCTTGACCACCGACGCCGTTAGAACCACCGACGCCGGCGACTACAACCAGGCTGACAGCTTCTTCCAGGTAAGCCTTTGCTTTCTTTTCTCTTTCAGTTTGCTATCATTTTAGTCTATTTTAGCATTCTGTCATTTATCAGTCATTTATCTTTTATCAAAATAGTGGGTTGACCTCCCTTAAGGAAGTTCTCATACTTCTGGGAACAAGCTTTCGCTTGGCAACCCACCATCTATCCATCTAATGTCTTTTTGTCCAAGTTTTCTTCTTTGCAGGTGTCATTCCTCCACAGCCAAAGAGGGGTGCTCACAAACGTCTGGATTACAGTGCGCAATCTTTATCCAGGTACTTCTAGCCTTGTCCATTTCTTTAGTTTCTTTATTCATCTTTTGAATGTAGAAAGCGAATTAGTGATAGAAACATATGGTATATATTATGTTGCTTCTGTTAAGATGGATTTTTCATTGGTGGTTGTTTTGCTTTCTTTTGGGACATTTTTATTTACGATTTTCATATTAATCTTACGTGTTTTTCTAGAGTGTTGGATATTCTCAAAACCCTCATAATCTTTTACAATTATTTTAGGGATTTTTTGCATAATATTGATTTTATATAGTGTCAGATATTCTCTAATGAGATGTTCATATTCATGATAAATTCTACATCAAAAGGGAATGCTCTTATAATTTGGGTCTTGCACCCATTTCATTTATCCTACTTTCAATGCAATGTTCTTAGGGACTGGTTGAGGGAGGTTTAACTCAACACAAATTATAGCATAGCTATAAAAAACCTTACGATGGTATCATTTTGATATATCAATAGGTTTTCAAATTATATTAGCTATAGTGTTAAATACATAATTAAACCAAAATTCAAGTGATAATGCATACATGAGGATACATACTGGTGTCATGGTTGGGAGATCCTTAGTAGGCTTGAATGCAGTGTGTTAATATTTAATGAAAATACTTGCATTTCTAAAAAAATATGGCCCTCCTCAAAACAATTTATCTTTCATTCATTAATGAAGATTTTAATGAAATAATCTTTTGCACAGGTTTTTAGCTCATGTTCTCCATTCATTTTTTAATTCCTTCTTGTCCATACATGCAATTCTTCCATAGTTAGTTAGACTCATAGGAATTATAAATCATGCTTCATCCATGCAATCCAAATATATTCCTCCTACTTTTTTCATATCTAGAATGATGATTCGATTTTCTTCTACTACTTACATGCACATTCTTATGCCTCTAGATTCAGGATTTTGAATCTTTTTTTACCTACCATCTTCATATGGACATTGATCTCCATTTTTTTAAAACCAAACTATTTTATCCAACTACCATTTGTTTGAAAGGAGGTTTTTTGGGGGGAAAATTCCCCCCTTGGAGGATTCATTGGAAAAACTGCCTATCATGTAGGATCCTTAGCTAATCCGATCAACAAAAAAGAGAAAGAAGTAGTTTACCTAGATAGTACTAGCTCCAAACCCCACCAAAGCTCATTTTTATCCTAAAAATCCCCATCATGTCTGTATAATTATTTTTTCATTTATAATTAAAAAAATCATAATTTAAAATTTAATGTCTTTCATACAATAAAATTCAAATAAAATAAAAGCTCTATTTTACAAAGAATAAAAGATTATATAAATTTATTATTAGATAAATAGATTAAACATCATTAAATTTTAGATTTAATCTTATAATTTCATTCTAATTCATCATCGATTGTATGGAAATGTATTTATTACAACAAAATTAATAACATTTGTTGTTTACAAAAAACCATATTTTCATTCCCTATTTGGATGTGAATAGTTGGAATCTCAAATTCTCTTAATGTTAAACCATGGAAAAATGCAATGAAGGTGGAATATATGAGTTTTATGACAAATAAACTTACAATCCTCTTCTCCCAACACAAAATCAAATTTACAAATCACACGTGTGTGAATAATATTGATGTGATGAGGTGAATATGTTACGATCCACACTTATAATAATTAAAATATGTAGAATATAATGTAGATAAACACAACACAATAGATATTGGTGGGTCAATATACCCAAATATTCAATATATGTAGAAATAGAATAATTACCCTCAAGGTAGGGCAACACCATACAATATTCCTTTAGTAAGGAATAACTCCATAATGCCACTTTAAGGGGGACAACCTCAAATATCCTTCTACACAATAGAATACTCAACCCTTACTTGATTGATATTGTTTACAATTATATTCAAATCCTTTATGTTAGGGTGTGGAGCTAAAAACTTCACCTAAGGCAAACAGGGAGGTTTTCAGCGCATGACAGTCACCGATGTCAGCAGGCCAAAACCAATGTCGATTAGGGGACAGTGCAAGGGAAACTGACATCGGCAGGAGATCGGCCGGTGTCGGTCACCTCCAGTCAGGCAGGGACCGACGTCGGTCGCCTGTGGCAGTTATAACTGTTGTTGATGAACAGTCAGTTAAGTGAATGCGTAGTTTGCATGATAAAGACCAGTTCGAGTCTTTGAGCCGCTTGTCTAATTATTGTATGCATGAGATCTATATAATAGACTCATGGGCTATATTGTTAACTGTTGAACTTGTAGAAGAGCTATGTAGAACTTGGAGAGTTCTTCCCATGGTGGAATCAAGTAGGATTCCCCATGTATGTAAGATCAGGTTTGATATGCAGGGAGTTGTAGGATCATGGTGGAGATCTACATGTGATAAGTAAGATCAGGTTGGTCTACAAGGATGTGTGTATGCAAGGGTCAGAAGAGGATCGGCAAGGGAGCAAGATCAAGGTGACAACAATACATCAGGAGCAGGATCATGGTGAGATCTACTTGGAGTACCGGTTCGTACTCGATTGTATAGACGTACAATGAGGTGAACAACAGCTTGTGTTAGCTGTGTGTTGTGACCTATGAGAGAAGATTACTCAGGTGGGAAGATTACTTGGAGCCCTTGAGGAGGAAGCCTCATAGAGGTGGAAGAAGAGTGTGATCTCTTTATTGTAATTTCCTTTGTAATGAGTTGAATACAATTGTGTGTTGCCTCTCATATTCTGTGTGTTTTCTCATTGATAGTTATTTGTTCTTCTGGTTATTTCTGCATGTTTAAGTTGCTTATACATTAGTAATCATGTGTGCTCTTAAATCTGACAAGTTGTGTCAGAGCTTTGGGGAGTTTCGGTCCTATCAATCTCCCACTTGGAGATAAATAGCTGCAACTGTACCTATACCTGTACCTGTACTTTGTTTAGTTTGTTCCCTTGGCTCTGTATCCCTCCTCAAGATCACTCTTGAAGACCAACCACCACAAATCTTGTGGTACACCTCATGTCACCCAAATCACCTGCCACATCCACATCTACAAACCATGTAGAAAATAACCTGAACCTACATAGCATGTGCACCTGCTGCTGGTCCCTCTAAGAATCCACTGAACTGCCCTTCAGTACTTTTCTCTCGAATTGGCTCCTAACTTTCTGACAACTCCCACTGCTTGGGAAAACTCAAGTCTAGTACATACCATGCACTTAACCTCATTATGTGAATCAAGACACTGTTCTGTGAACTGTCCAACCATCGGCGTGCTAACCGGTCTCACACAATCATCTTGAAACAAAGTCAACCTGTGACCTTCCATGTCTCTAGAACACACTCATGCCAAAGAATCTTACTGCTCCCAGATTCCTCATGACACACTTCTGAACTAGCTTACCTTTAGTTCAACAACTCCCTGTATATGTAACCCTGCAACAAGCACATCATACAGTAATAGGATAATGTAGCTAATATTATCCAACCTGGTAAAGAAAAACACAATGATCAAACCTCCATTGCCCTGCAGCTTATACAAGACCATATACCCTGGCCTTCTGTCTCACGTATCCATTTCTGCTCTTCTTCATCCTGAACATCCATTTGTCTCTCAATGCTTTCTTCCAGCTCACAACTCCACCCAAAACTCATGTTTGGTTCTCCTCCAAGGAATCACATCCTCCATCCATGCCAAGCTCCCACTGTTTCCTAGATCTACCTATTCTGCTTCTTTAATAACTCCCTAGTCCTATACCATAAGTGAGCAACAAGTAGTGTAAAGAAGGGAAATGATGAATTTGAGGCTTACATACCCTTTAAGTCCTCCATATGGGTGCTTGAGACACCTTGACAGCTTGCTGTCCACCCAAAATTTGTCTTAGTGATCGATGCCAGTCACATCTCAGTCTGCACCCGACTGATGTTGGTTCCCTACGACTGCCTCATCATCGACGTCGATTCCTCCTTATTGATGCCAGTGTTTATCTGCCCTGAGTCACCGACGTTGGGCTACACATAGCTGACATCGGTCCCTGTCTGGATGCTGACGTCAGTTTTTTTGCCGACGTTGGTCTCTGTGTTTTTCTTGTGAGAACTGCCCTTTTCTTATGAGCTCCTTTTGGATCAAACCCTTGTCCAAATCAACCTTACTCTACTCAAAATTCTTTTGCCCCTTGTGCTGAACTTTGTTCATCACCTTCTCCTTGAAAACCAAGGCTTTCTTATTCTTGTCACTAACATCAAATTCCTCAAGAAACATCACCTTCTTTTTCTGCATACAGAAATCTTGATCTATATCCTTTGACTCAAGAACATGCATCTCTTTCTTATTCATGTGACCAAGCCTATTAAGCCACATCTTTAAATCTATAGCTGAAGTAGATAACCCAGAAAGAGAATTAGTAATACAAGTAGATAGATAAAATGTACCTACTTTCTTACCTCTAGCTACAACAAGTGCACCCTTGGTAACCTTCCAAGAATCCGCTGTGAGAGTTACTGTGCAACCCTCATCACCCAAACTTCTTATAAAAATCAAATTCCACTCCAAAACTGGGACATGCATGACCTCCTTTAACACCCATGTGTTACCTGTTTGCAATTTCAGCTTCACTTTCCCTTTGCCAACCATCTGACAAGGCTTACCATTCCCTAAACAAATTTCTCCAAAGTCACCCTGGACATACTCATGAAAAAATTCCCTATTTGGGGATGCATGAAAAGAGGCACCAAAATCTAAAACCCAAGATTCTACTTTATCCAAAGAACATACCAGAGCATCTTGTGCAACGAAATCTGCAACATCTGCTTCTTCTTCATGTCCTTCATGCTGATCTGCTACCAACCAACAATCTTCTTTTCTCTGTTCTTTCTTTCCACATTTCCAGCAGGTTATTCTGCCATCCCTGGACTTGGACCTCCTGCCATTAAACTTCTCCATTCTTAGTCTACTTTCTTCTGCCATTGCTCTACTCCCACTCAAACAGAAACCCCTGTGAGTAACCTGTAATCAAAACACACTAACCAGATCTAATCAAATCTATCAGTATCCCAACCAAATGCTCTGATACCAGTTGTTGGTATCAGCTCTTGAACCTACAACCAGGCTCTGATACCACTTGTTAGGTACCTAGAACAAGAAACATGCTCTAATACCAGTTGTCAGGGAATCCAAGAACAAACACACTTGTTCTGATCCCACTTGTTAGGATCTTGCTCCTCAGAAAGAGCACAATATGATTACCAAATATAAGCAATTAAACATGCATAAATAACTAGAAGCATAAGTAACTAGAATTCACCAATAACACAAAATATGAGAGACAATACACTATCTTGTATTAACATTTGTACAAAAAAGAATACAATAAAGAGCCGCCACACTCTTCCACTTTACAGAGGCTTCCCACACCTCAAGTGTACAGTAATTCTTCTTCAAAACACTCTCCTACCAAAAACGGTCCCAACATCCAACTCACACATAGAATTGGTGTTCACTTCTCCAACCAGTCAGTAATAACCCTGCTAGTACACCAAGCACTCTATAGTACTTCAAGTAGATCTCCCATGAACCTGCAACCTGCACTTCAACAGACCATACTTACACATGTAGATCTCTTATGAGCTTGCAACAACCTGCAACTCAATGATCCTACAATGGAAGGATCTTTCTTGCCTTCCTTATCAGCTCATAATTACAATACATGCCAATGGGTCTATAAATAGATCCCAGACTTAAACAATAACTTAGACTCTTAATTTGGAATGATTATCCATGTAGCTCAAGACTCGAAATAACCTTTACATGCAAACACTCAATTCACTTAACTAACTGTTCGTGCAACAAACAGTTTTGGAACACATAGGCAACTGACGTCAGTCCCTGCCTGCCTGGTGCTACCGATGTCGGCCGACTTCCTGCCGATGCCGGTTGCCTTCTGCTTCATCTTGATCGACGTCGGTCATGCTACCGATGTCAATTCTTCTAGATCTTTAGCAACCTCCTTTTCTTCGTCTGCAAAGTTGAAGATTTTAGCTCCACAACCTAACACTTTATATAGACCTATATATAACTAGCAATTGATGGGTAACCTCTTAATCCAAATGTAGGCCAAACATTGCATAATCCACTAATTTCATAAGTTAATCATTTATCCTAATAAATGGACCCATATAACTAACTAAGTAGGATGTGTCCCACATGTTAGCATCTCTATCAACCAATATACATTAATATATCATATCCCTAAGTATATAACATTCCTTACCTCCTTGACATGTTTCATCCCTGAGACATAAGAAGAAACCAAATAACGAGTGTGCTTTAAATCCTTGCACACTTATCTCCAAGCTCAATCATGTAACCACTTGTATGTGATCTTAGGAGGTGATAACTATCCAACCTCATTTCCAAATTCCATTATGCCACTTTGATTTCATTCATGGTCATAATTGGACCACCTTGGTGTCCATGCAAAATAATTCCTCTTTTGATTCTATGTACCATATATCATTACAGTACTCTTATTCCATGCATGATCATAGTAGTTATTATTCATGCATAGTCATAGTGATTTCCCCACTGATTCCATGTTCCATATGTTGTTGTATTATGCTAATTTCATACCAAATCATCATATTTCTTCTTTAGATTCCATGTATAGCCATAATGATTAGTACTCTAATTTCCTATATAGCTAAAGTAAAAATCATTACGATAATCCTTCACATGGATCCATGATTTTTTCCTCTTGTGATGATGTGGGTGTCTATATAGCTCAACATTTTTTGATACTTTGACCTTCTCAACCTTTTCTTCTACCTCTTCCACCTTTTTCTTTGGTGGTTCATTTGTTTCTTGAGTGGATGAAGTGTTATTTTATACTTGTATTATTTCTTCATCTATGTTGTCATATAAATCTTCCTCATTATAAAGATGGAAACACTAAAATAAGTACATATATGCTTTAATAGTTTAGTATGTTCAATCTACAAAATATTTTTATTGTAGTTTAATACAAATAATCGTACACATATCGATGAGTCATATGACAATCATATTTAGTTTACAAACCTAAATATAGCTCTATTTGTTTTTAATTTATGAATAATTAAATTTGTAAAAAACATTGTCACCAAGAATTACTACAATGTCATTGACATCTCCAAAAAATATTTCTTCTTCTCTCAAACTCTAACTATAAGTTCACCTATGAAAAAATAGTAGCACAATTATTAATCCCTTAGAATAAAAGTTTTTTGAGCATAGAAATGAACACAGTTTTATAAGTACCATTTAATAGATTTGGATATCTCAGCTGCAACACTACTCAAAATATACTTTGTGTAGACACCTAAATTTGGCCAAGACTTTTAACTAGGGTTTCGACCATCAACCAGGCTTTTGACCCATTTCCAATGCATAATTTGGCCTAAAAACACTAAAACACATTAAAAGATTTTAAATTTATATATTTAAGTGTTGATTTTGTCTAGAGTATCATTAAATGGGGTAATGTAATTTATAAAGCAACTAACTTTGATCATATCATTTCGAGTCAAAATGCCAATTTTGCACATGGGTGCCATGGATTGTTCTTTTCTATTAAATCTCTTACATGAGACACGTGCCTTTGTTATTTTGTGTTGGTAACATCATAAATGAGATAATGGATCCACTAAATTTAACATCAACTTTCAATTCTAATTCAGTCAAATTTTGAACCAATAATAGGACATTCTGACCAATTTGATTAATTTGTGCACCAAAGAGCTAAGGTTTGCATCAAAGTTGACTAATCATGTTTAAAGCTAATTAATTAAAATCATGAACCTAATTAATAATTCCATGTAACTTGTTGAATAAATATTTATTAGAAATTTATTGTCATTAACTACATCATCAAATGACATTATCCTATGGGGTGGTATCCACAAGCCATAAATGCCACAAATATTAGGATTTATGCATCCCATGCCTCATTAAGACCCTCCACGCCTATTCATTGCCCCTATATCTCAAATATTGATGAGCCTATTTATGAATTTTAATTAAATAATTGAATTAATCCTTAGCCACATATCTTCATCTTAAGATGGACAATTCATGTTGATTCTAACCATTTTTAAAAATCTATAAATAGGGGGCCTTGCCTATTGAATTTGAAGCTCTTTTATGCCAAACTTATAATTCTCAAATGTATTCAAAATAATTATATTTTAGTGTTATAATGCCCAAATATTGAGCCAAGCCAAGCCAAGCTAAAGCCAAACATGGTGCCAAGGAGAGATGGAGGTAGCCATACTTCATTGATGTAGACTTTATGAGCACAATCCAAGCAAGGCAATTCAACAAGTTATTTGGAGCATCCAAGGAAGGTGAAAGAAGGTTTATTTTGCATTTTAGTTATGTTTTCCATTCTAGTCTTTGTTAACTAAGCTCCCCCTAGTAACTAGGCCTAGAGATGTTATGTTAGTGTATTTATTTCATTTTGATTTCATTTTAGGACTAACACGATACTAACCATCCTCTCTTTAGTCGAATTCCTAGGTCACACTTTGGAGTCCTATATGGAAGCATAAGGGATTCTTGTAGACACACCTCAATATTGAAACTTAAATATAAACAACCAATTTGATTGCACAAGCTGAAAAATAATTGTTTGGGTTGGACTTCGTGCTACATGAAACAAATGGGAATAGAATTTGGTATTATGGATAATCATAATGGTATAACCTTATATTTTTACAAAGTCTTAACATGTCAAAAGAGAAAATTACTGTGTGACAATGGAGTATATGGATTGAGATTTTAAAATGTGTGTTTTAAGTTCTTAACTTGTGATATTCTTTGTTCATAAAATTATATTTTTAATAAAATTTAATATAGTTTAATAATGTTGGTTGGGTTTTAACTTGTAATGGTGTTTTTTCATAAAATTATATTTTAAATAAAATTTAATATGGTAAGATAATGTCAAACAATTTTTTTTTAAATGGAAAAAATTCTAAGTGATGGTCAAATGGATATCAAATTTAATATTATAATTAAATGTGAACAGACTCACTACATTACAACCCACCACCACCCTTTTGGATGCGATTGTGGAACACCTCTTGGCATAATTAAACAATGAGGAATTTTATTTGAACAATGTTGTAAATAATGGTGTATTCTTATAATTTTAATTATTTATTGTAGGGATAATATAGGACTTGGTTATAATCCTTTCTTATCTTTGTTAAGGTTAGGATTTCTACTATGACGAATATTACCTTAATGTTTCATCTTGTAAGCTTTTATCACACACTCTTTTCAGTAAAGACCAATTAGAGTGTGAGAGACCCCAGGAGTGCAGCTTTCGAATTATCAACTTTGAACTGGTAAACACTCATTTATTTGGTAAAATTGTATAATACATAAAATTAACCAAATTTTTAATATATGTAACTAAATAGAGTGGAACACATTTGAATTTATGATAATTTCATTTCAATTTGAATGCCTTGATCATTTGTCACAACAATGAAACCAATTTATTTCATATATTTTATATTTTCATATATATATATATATATATATATATATATATATATATATATATATATAACTTAGTTGATGCTCTTGCTAGGCATAACACTTCTAAGTCAAAATTTATGAGTTTTTACAATACCCTTTAAGCATCATGGGAATCCTAGTATAGATTTCTTTACCTTTACTTTCTAAAACCTGGGCATTACAAAGCTATAATGAGCCATACTGCTTTGTTTCTCAAGATATATTATGTTTCAAAGAGATATTATGATTTTGTTATCTTTAATACTAGGTTCTTAAATTCCACATTTGAATAAAAATTCCAAGACCTCTATTGCCCCTTCAATTTTTTCTTTGATAACTCGCTAAAACCATATAGTATTTTACCTACTTAAGTAAGATATGTTTTACTCTTCTCTTCTTGAAAAGAGGTTTGTGTTCAAGTAGACCTATAAACAAACATTTAATGATATTTATGTTATTGATAAAATATTATTTTATAAAGTTTTACATGTTAATTTTAAAAATACAAATATTATCAGTGCTAATCTCAAGAACTTGAAATAAGAGATTTCTCCCTCATAACCGTTTGCATAAACTCAAACCAGAAGCTAAAGCTTGACCAATTTTTGCTTTAATAGGGCTAAGTGCAACCAATAATGACGAATTATGGTTAATTGGTTGTAATTGGCATGGAAATGACCAAATTACTCTAAACAAGTAGAATTAGGACCAATAAGTCAATGAAGAATGTGATTAGCAACATATCCACCCATTAGGAATAAGTAGGTGATATTGAGACCAATTATAATCAATAATCATCAACAATGACCAATTAAAGTTAGTGAAGGGTGCAATAAGCCCCAAATTGACAAATGTTTGCTTCTATAAGGGCTAAGAGCTACTAATAATGCCCAAGTAGGGCTAATTGATTAAAATTAACCTAATTGCTCTAAGGAGGTCGAATTAGGACAAATAAGTTTATTAAATGTGTGTTTGGTGACATATCCACTAATTAAAACCAATTGGGTGTGATTGAGATCAAATAAAATGAAGAATTATCAATAAAAACCAATTAAAGTCAAATAGGGTGTAATTAGCCCAAAATGACCAATGTTTGCAATTAGCCACAAATTAACCAATAATTTCCTTAATAAAAACTAACTAGTGTGACAAATAATGACCAATTGGTTGCGATTAGCCATAAATTGACCAATATTTTCCTTAATAAGCACTAAATAGTATGACCAATAATGATCAATTGGTTATGATTAGCCCCAGATCAAAAACATTTCTCCAAGAAGGGAGAATTGGAATGAATAGGTTGATGAAGAGCATGATTAGGAACATATCCACTAATTAGGTGTGATTAAGACAAATAATTATCAATAATAACCAATTAAAATCAGTGAAGGGTATAATTAGCCCAAATTGGTTAATGTTTACTTTAATAAGGCTAAAAATGATGAACAATGAAAAACTAAGGCTAATTGGTTGTGATTAGCCCCAAATCAACCAAATTACTCAAATAATGGATAATTATGACTAATAAGTCAATAAAGGGTGTGATTACCCACAAATACAATAATTAGGGCCAACTGAGTGCAATTGAGACCAATTGAAATAAGTATTTTTCAAAAATAAAATCAAAGCAAGTGAAAGGTATAATGAGCCCCAAATTGACTAATGCTTGTTTTAATAAGGGTTACATGCAAAAAATAATGACCAATTAGGGCCAATTATTTAAATTAGCCTTGAATTGATTAAATCAATTTGAGAAGGGATAATTGGGACCAATGGGTAAATTAAGGGTGTGATTATTAACACATCTATTAATTAGACCTAATAAGGTGTGATTGAAAACAACTACAATAAATAATCATCAACAACGATAAATAAAATTTATTAAAGTTCACATTTAGCTCAAAATTGACTAGTGTTTACTTTAATAAGGGTTAAGAGCAACCGATATTAAGCAAATAGGGTCAATTGGTAGCGATTAACCCCAAATCAACTAAATTTATCTAAAATAAGAGAATTAGAACCAACATATCGATGAAGGGTGTGATTAGCAGCATATCCACAAATTAAATGCCAATTAGGTGTGATTGAGACCAATTAAAATAAATTAATATTAATAAAAACTAATTCAATTCAATGAAGTGTGAAATCAATCTTAAATATATTAATGTCCTATGACATTAAAAGGATGTGTTAGTGTTCATTTTTAAAGTACATTATTTGGTTATGCAGTCATAATTAAGTGTCTTGCACTCATATTGTAAACTCACCCATACTAATGGAAATTACTATTTTTTATTATTTGATTGGGTAAAACACCTTTAAAATCAAAGCTATGAACTGGGGAATTCAGGGGTTTGATAGCTGGACCCACATCCAAGTTTAATAAAGAGGGTAAAAAATATCCCCCTAACAACCAAGAATAACAAAGAGGGTTTGAAGGCTCCCCCAACCTTTAACAAGTGAATTAAAGGTACCCACAACCTTGATGAGATAAGAAGGTTAAAAGGATCCCCAAACCTAGCAAAATTGAACAAGGAACAACTAAAGCGTTTGAAAGCTCCCACAACCTTGAGGAATATGAGGGTTTTAAAGGTTCTCATAATTGGGAGTTTTAAGGGTCCTGTAGCTAGTAGTACACAAAGATGTTATGAAATAGATAATTTTGAAGGGCTATCACCCTTGGTCGTGTCTTCCCTAGGGATAATGTAGAATAGGAGTTCAACTGAAGAGGGAGGTCTTATGTTTCCTTTGTCATCCACATAAATTTCACATAGCTGAGTCACAAAAAGTGGGTTGATCTTCCCACTAAGATCCACCATCTTTACAAAGCATAACAAGGGGGGTTTAAGGCTCCTGCAATCATTGAACATGAAACATGAGGGTTTTAAGGATCCCACAACCTTAAATTTTTTTCAAGGGCTATCACCCTTCATTGTATCTTCCTCGAGGATATTGTAAAATAGGATTTCAACTAAAGAAGGAGGTCTTCCACCTCCTAGGTCATCCACACAACTTCTACATAGTTGAGTTATAACAAGTAGGATGATCTTCCCACTAAGGTTCACAAACTTTTCAAAGTATAACAAGGGGGTTTTAAGGCTCCCACAACCATTAGACAAGGGTTTTGAGGGGTCCCACAACCTTAACATAGTCAAGGATACTAAAAAAATAATTAAATAGCTGAGTATCCTTTTATATGACTTCCTAAGAGTAAAAGAAACCACCAAGAGCAAAGGGTCTTCTATTGACAACGCCTTTCACACAACTTACACACAACATAAAAACAAGTAGGCACCTCCTCCTACTGAAACCAACATGATTGATTCCTCTATCATTCACTCTAAAAGAACTAGATTTGGTTGGGAATCCTATTTCCATCCCAAACTAAACCAACTTGAACTGTGTAGGGTCTTTTCCATATTTAAACTTCCTCCTCACCCTACCTCCACATTTCCTGCATACATTAGACTTGTAAATAGGACTAAATAAAACCACACCCTCTAAGGAGGATACATTCATTTTAAGATCTATATCTATGAAATCTTAATAAGATAATTTAGGATATCCTATCTTGATAAAACCAAGATTGGACTCCTCTATCATCCACTCTTAGATAGTAAAAGAAGGCTATGTTATGGATGGGTCCTCCCAAATCCATAAACCAACTTTCCATAGAAAATAACACTTTGAAATAGACCAAAATACTTATAGTGCTAGTATGAGATAAAGAGATTACTCTATTGACCAAATGATCAAAAAGGTAAAAGCATAGACACATCTAATAGCCATGTCACTCGATGACTTAGGGGAGTGGGATCCTCTAACACCCAACATACCTTGAAAATGAATCCTAGGGTGGGGTCCTCCATCATTTTCCCCATAAAAGGACCATATAAGGGTAGGTAGACCATGAATTACTGAGGTACAAGGGGGACACCCATAGCCTCCCCTATTTTGTTTGATCCCATGCCCATACAAAGCCCAAAATCTATTCCAACTGAAAAGCATGATATCAACACCACACCATTAGCAAAAAACCTTGAGTCCTTACCAAGAATTAAAGACCATGAACTAGATAGATATACACCATGATTTATCTAATCTATGTGATTCACGCCTCCAGTAGAGTATAGCCATCAAGGCATATCGTCTGACCATGTATCCATGGCATTGCTACCATTATTCATTTTAATCTATCGACACATCTCATATCTTGCCTACTATTATGTCATCCTGGGGATGGATAAAATAAGGCTGAAGTCATTTCCTATAACCCAAATCCATCTTTGACCCGTGGAAAACTACATTTGTCTTCTTGCCATTCTGCCTCCTCCCATGGTTTGGTGACATTGTTTGCATCCTTTTCCTGAGCTGATGTTGTAACCCTCTTAACTCTCCTCTACCCTAATTCCAATTCTTTGTGACCTTGGTCATCATTCTCCACATCCTCCTCATCTCCTCCCTCCTCCCCTATGCCTTCCCACCCACTCCTTGGTTCAAAATTCCCTCTCATTATAGATGCCATTACTGAAATTACTATAATTTTAGTACATAGTAAATTGATCATTCTTTGATTTCTACTTAGATATTTTTGAAAATAAGTATCTATCATTCACAAATATCTATGTAAAAAATAATAGTACTAAATGCCTCAAAATTTTAAAAATTCACCGCACAAAAATGCCAATGAGGATAATAAGATTTGGTAGAGAGGGGAGGAAGGATGAAGTAAAAATTTCAAACCCCAAAAAAATTGATGCAAGAAAAAGGTGACTAATGTAATGTTTAGATCCATAGAGAATTAATGAACACATATAAATATTTGAAACCTCCTTGAAGGATGAAGATGTTGGTTCTATAATTTACTTTCTACATTATATTTAAAATATACATTTTTTACAATTATATCAAAACAAATGGGCTTTCTTCGTTCGATTTTAACTATATCTATATTTTAAAATTTATACATTTAATACCATTTTTAGGTCTTTATTAAAATGAAAAAATTGAATTCATTACAAAAAAATGTAGATGAAAAGCCAACTCTTTTTAAATGGCTTTAATTTTTACAAACATGTCATAATGAATGAATCATAATCCTATGATGGGTTCAACATCCTTATGTGAGCTTAGGTGTGGTTTATATATGTCTACTCCACCTCATTGCATGCACATTTATAGACTCTATAGGTCATGCACCTATATCAAATCCACCTCTACCATCTACATCGACTCTACCTCTTGCACGTTTATCAAATCCACCTCTTACACCTATATATATATATATATATATATATATATATAATTTTGGTATTAGACCATATCCATAGAGTCTTTTCCCCATTTTTATATACTTGGTATACTTGTGTGTAATTTGATATTTCTAAGAGTTATCCTATCCCACACTAGCTTTTTTTTGGTCCTTAAGCCTTCTAAATACATCTAAAAATTCATTAAATCATATGTGTTTTATCTTGAGCCTAATTTCACACATATTTATGTTTCTCATGCCTTTCACCTTTGTTGTTCATGTGATGGAATTATTGGTCCCATTGATTCTACCCTAGGTATAATCATTGGACCTAATGATTTCATTTACCACCATCTCATGAGCTCTTTCACCTTTGGTTGGAATCCTTGCATCTTGATCTTCTCTTATAGCTATTTTAAGGGTTGACCTTAACATGTGTCATGTATTATAGCATCCTATTTATATCATGTTGTATAAATCCATTTATCTAAGTATTGAGTATCAACATAAAGTATCCTTCAACCCTTTGGATATATCCTACTTTAATTTTAGGCTTAATTGATCATATCTATTGCTAGAGTTGTGATAGAGTTGGCCACCTTAATAATTCAACCTTTTGGGACACCACCCTCTTATACCAAAATAAGGTTTAGGTGAATGTGCATATAGTTATATCCCCACCTAAGGAATATAAGGTCCTAGTACTTGCTTCATATTCTATTTACACTGTATAATATCTATGTGGGGTATGATTCCAAAGGTGTGGGATATGTAACTATAAATCCCTTGAGGTTTCCTGACCCATAACTTATTGTTTTTAGGGAGTTGGTGGTAAGTTTGGTTACTAGAATGAAAAATGATACCTTTCAAACTTTATTCCCATAATTATTTAGAATTAAAAGCCCAAGATTATATGCCATCCTAAGGGGAACCTACAACAAAAATTATAGACCCAGAATAGTGCACATTACATATTCAATGTGTATATAATGGGAAACACATCAAATATACAAATCAATCCTAGCTTGGAGAAGATAAATCCTACTTACACTTTCGATTGGGGATAGATTAGATAATTGGGGTCATGACCGATATGGATCGATTAAACCTAATCAAGGGATATCTTACCATAATAATATCATTAGGGAAGGTTAAAAAGCCTCCAATCAAGTAAAACTATGCAATAATCCTAACTAGGTCCTATGTTTTCATATTCACTAAACTAATAACAAGTAAAGTAAATCTAATTGAGTGTTCACCAAATCTTGTGGCATAAAATGGGGGTAATAAATAATAAAATTAAATATCCATAGAAGACATATAATCATATCAATGTATATAGAATCCTAATACATGGAAGAGAAGTACAAATGCATATCTATCCACTCTTATAATGGAGGAACAAAGTTAATAATACTTACCTTCGAAGACAAACCCACTGAGCCTCAATCTCTCCCTTGGCCAAGGTGATTTGTAAGAAGTTGTTATGTTATGTAAGGATGACAAGGATAAATCATCTCTAAGCTACACAACCTATCAATGCATCCAAAAGACTTATCCACAAGATAAGATCTGTATCTCTAAAGAAAATATTAAACCCAAAATTTGCTCCTCAAGTAGAATGGTGGATAAGGAGATGTGCAATATATATTACTTCTTATTTTCTTTTAAAAATGGTGAAATGAATGTGTTCATATAGATGGATCTAACCCTAAACCTTTTTGAGATTTTAGGCTGACAAGGTCAACTCAGTCAACCTAGTATTGTAATTGACAAAAATTAACTAGGTTATGAACTAGGTCGGCCATGGGCCAACTTAGTCCCTAATAAGCTTTTTCAATAACAATACGAGGTTGATGAGGCTGAATATGTCATGTAAACTTCCAAAAAGGGGTTTAGGTTAGGGAAAGGGCTAATAAATGCAAAAAATTACTAGAAGAGGGTGAAAAATAAGAGGTAAAGCTTAGGGGAATAGTTTTTAAAAGACAAGTGTGTAAACAGAGAGTGGTAAAAAGGGACAAAAATCTTACCTCCACCACCCCTTTCTTGGTACACCCCTCAAGGCATACACTCAAAAAGATTGAGACTCGATAGGTTCTTGTAAGATAAAGAGTGTTGGTAATTAATAAAGTTTTGAAAATATTATGTGTATAATGTGCACCACTAAAATCTCATCACGTGTCACATAGGTGCAACATGGGATGGTGATTTAGGAAAATAACATAGCGACACATAATGTTGAAGCTGAATAAAGTGCAGTAAGGAGCAAATAATATAAATGAAATGATAAATTTGAAAAACATAATAGTTACTTACCTTAGTACTGTAGATAAAAAGGATATGTGAGAAATGTGAAGGTGTCCATTGTGAGGATCATTAGGCTAACCTATAGATATTAACACAAAAGAGCAAAAAATTGAAATATTTACAACATGTATATATAAAGGTGAAAATATTCTCTATGACATCAGGATTCCACAACATTTAATGGTTTGGAAAAAGAGTGAGTATAGATAAAGATATGAGCAAAATAAAAAATATGAGTAGAAGACCATGGGACCAATGGTGTTGCTAAGCCCATGGATATATTAGAGGTTCCCAATGTATTGACTAGTTGGGTTGCCCTATGTGATCAATGATATGTTACCTCGAGTTGCTAGATAGAGACAAAACCAAGTAGCATGGGTCATGCCCCACATTTTAGCACTATAGATAACCATACAAGGAGAGATCATGTGGCAACCCTATACACATATTGTTAATATTTGGTCAAGTTGGGTGACTATGACACCAGGGTTGGCTCAACTATGGGTCACAAGAAACTATACTTGGTGGGTAGAGCCATAATGAATGGCATGCTTATCAGGATAGTTTAGACTCCCATACCCATTGAATATTATAGTAGTGCCTACATTTTGGGCATGACATGCGTGAGAGCCAAGGGGGATAGGAGGAAGAATGCTAGTCAAAATACCAGAGATCAAGCTATAACATGTGATACCATGGACTAGTCAAGCATGATAATAGATAGTCAGAGGAGGAGAGGGAATGGATGTAGATGTAGGGGTGTAATAGGTACCATAACAAGCACCATAATAAGGTTAAGGACCACCTCAAGCACACCACCAATAGAGATGCCAGTGGTGGGATCGAGCATAGATGAGAGTGGTTATGAAGTATGACCTAATAGTTAGACTAGTGTAGAGATGGTCGATAGAAGCACCATTGAGGAGAGGCCCAAGACATGTACATGTAGTGATTCTAAGATTTGTTGTGATTAGGAGGTGACCCATGGATGAGGTGCTCAGGGGATGGGATGACAAAAATATTGTGCTTGGTAGATGAATAGATGGGGAGATGATGTTTGGTGACACTAGGATAGGTAATAAATGTTGGAATTGTTAGTCTTTGAGATAAAATACTAGTTGTATATGATTGTAAATAGATAGATTTTAAGATGTATATGTGATCTAATATATGTTTGGGTTTTAGGTTTTGTAGACCCTGTGATAAAGGATACCAGGTGGGCATATTTAGTCATGGAAATACACCATGACATTTTAGATGGATTATTGGCACCTTGCAACTCCATGACACTGGATGATCTTATAGTACCTTCTACCTCAGCTTAGGCAAGATCATGTAGACTAGTGGGAGAGGTTATGAGGAAACTATAGACATGCATGGATGTATTGTAGCCACCATAATGGATGGGAGTAGGAGAAACACAAGTTTGACAAGCCTTGGCTTAGGAGACAGCAACACACATGGCTACCATGATCCAATTGGGATAGGTACATGCCCAAGTGAATAACCTATAGGGATAGGTAGTAGGTTTAAAATCTCATTTCACCTCATTATATCATACTTTGTAGAGGGGATGGTCTAAGGCCTCTATGGGCAGTGTGGCTAGGCCATGAGATAAGCACGATAGAGCCTAGCCATAGAGTTGGAGCGATGTATTTTTATATGTTGTATAAAAACACATGATATATATAGATACATGGTTTTGATAGTTGAATGTTGATCTCATGTGTTATATTTTTGTTGTGGTTTTGGATGCATGGATATATTTATTTCTAACATATGTATTTTGATTTTTTTGTATATGTTATAGGATATTATGTGGAGTGTTGTATTTTCTAGCATTATGTAGTACACATGCATGGTTAAAAATAAATAGGTGAAAAGGACTTGGAAAAGTATAATTAATGAAAAACAAATTCACTACACAATATTTCATGATGATAAATGTGTAATAACAAAATATGATTAAGTATAATAAACCAAAAAGTGGTAAACAAAAGGTAAAAAATGTTTTTGAACCATGAAAAAGATTGGCACCGAATTAAAACAAGTAAAATCACACTAGATCATGTTGGGAAGTATGAAAGTAATGTGATAAAATGGGAAGCACATGAAAGATAAATGGTAAACAAATAAATCAAATAATTTAATCAATCATACTAAATCACATTGGGAAGTATAAAAGAGAAATAAAATTGGCAAAATGTTCTTAAATTAATCACACTAATTCAAGTTGGGAAGTATGAAAAAATTAAGAAAAATGGTTGGATTCTTACATGCAATCGAAAAATAAGAAGATAAAAGTGAAAGATAAATGAAGTAAGCATAAAACATACTAAATCAAGATGGGAAGCATGTCAATGACATTTAACTCATAATCAATCACATCTTATCTCAAATTTGACACATGTAATTTCATGTGACTTGGGTATTGGAAAATTTTATGAGGAAGGCCACATCCTATCCATGGTCTCACACTGTAACTCACAAAGAGAACACCAGTGAGGTGGAAACAATGTTAAAATATTGTCAAAGTGGTTTCTTGGAATGGTAATGTGAAAATTTGGTAATTTGTGAGGAAGGCCTAGTCTTTTCCAAGGTTTTACACTTCAATTCAAAAATGGAATCTCTAAGGGGAGTGATCAGTAAACAAAAAAATATTTATCGAGGGGAAATATTAGGTTTATAGGGAGTGAAAAATGTAATGTAAGAAGCATAACATAGGCATCTTATGATAATACCTTAGGATACATGAGACACACTAAGGACATGAAAAGACACTGAGGGACTAGTGACCATCAATATCCAAAGGATACATGTTCACTATAGGCACAAAGTTGTATAGGCAAATAAGTGTGGTACTAAAATCAACTCATGTTGGTTGTTTTTAATAGGATAAGTAAAATGGACCTACCTTCCTATAATGTGTTCCCCATTCCTTAGGATCCCTTATAGAGGGTTCAGTCTACTGTGAATATTGGGTACTTGAGTAAAAAAGTAGGTAGCACTAAAAATATTTTTTTTTAATTTTCCTTTTCCAATCTACTAGCCTACTGCACCCTAATGGACCTTGAGTCTATCATGAGACTAACTTTGGAGTTTTAGATTTGATTAGAAAAGGGATATGTGCTTAGAATCATGTCTTTTAGTGTGATTTGACTTTTGAAATTTTTGAATGTTGCCTTTTAGATCATTGCCTTCTGTTAAATGATTTGGATTTTGAATACTTATGGATTTTAAGATTCCTCCTCCAAGTGTATTTGGAATAACCAATCATGAGAGATAAAGTGATACACACAAATGAGATTTACACTTAGGATAAAGGAAGGTAAGTATCCAAAGACATGATTGACTAGAAGACTTAGGCCAAACTATGAACCAACATCTTATCTCAAGTCTCAACCATGTGTATGTTTAGTTTATGAAAGGAAATAAAGTAAATAATGGGAGATTCAAGGTGGATCGATAAAAGGAGATTATAATGAGATGATTATTTTCTAACTGATCACATGGTAAAGTAGGAATGACTAAAGGGAACAAGGTTTATATAACCAAGTCATAATAACTATTATTGATGTTTATAGAAATAAGAGAGCAAACAATCATGAAAGAGAAAACGTTAGTCATAGATAAATAAAATATGAATAAAAAGTATGCAATCATAAAAAATAATCTACAAGATAACATAAGGAAAATAATGACATCATAAACAACATATAGTATGAAACAAAAGTCATCATATAAGATAGATAAAAATTTGACACAATGTCAAATGATATAAGATAGATAAATGTAAATTTGGAGTACACGTCCAATCCAAATGAAAAAATAAATGAAAGAAAACCATGCTTGTGTTCATAAATATTTGTCAACACACATTATCCATAACATCTAATAAGTCTCTATGAAGTTGACCTTGGACTACAGCTAAAGTCTCATCGATCTTCAGGGAAAGTTGAGAAAATACTTCATGTCAAATCTCCTCGATGAAAAATGTATGAATGCCCAAAGGATCATGTTGATGAGGGATATCATGCATGGGATGATCAGGGGAAGGAATGGGAATGGACTCTATGAGAGATAAAGGGGTCACCAGTGGAGAAGGATCCATGGGTAAGGGAATATCCATAAGTGAGGGAATCATGGGTGGAGAGGGGATCATAGGTGGTAGAGCCATGGAAGAAGAAGGGGGGCCTTTTTTTAGGGGTGAATTGTGGGAAAAAGGGTAGTAGGTACATGAATGGTCATGAGGTGATCCTTGAGATGCTACTGAAAGATGTAATAATGATCAATGTGATGAGTACCACATTGGTGCTAGAGATAATATACCTCTCCATATTTAGGAAGATATTTAGGTAATAATTTTAGGAGAGGTATAGCCATGTTTGTGGGTTGAAGAGTGGTGGGATTCAAGGTATCTATATATTTCCATAGTTTATGATAATGTATGGATGAATGATTATTTGTGTCATGGAAATAATAGATACGATTGTGTAGACTTTGTAGGTGTACTAATATAAAGAATGGAAATGGAATCCAAGGAAGTCTAGTGTAACAAACAATCTCTACTCCAGTGATCGACAAATTTATGCTTATCACAATATGGTTGATCAGTCCATTTGGAGGTCAAAGGAGTAAGCTATGGTAAATGAAAAAAACCATCACCAAAGGAAGGTGGGGCTGGTGGAGATACTAGGTGAGGATTGACTGAAGGATTAATAGGATTAAAAATAGGAAGAGACTTAGCTAGAGAAGGAGTGGGAATAAGATATGAACTAGGCTCAACTGAGGGAGGGGCAGGATGCATAGAAGGCTATAGGATAGTCATAAACATCTTAGGTATAAGTCAGCTAGAGGGGTCCTAGTATCTAGTAAAGTAATGAGGACCAGTCATAACATGATTTATAAGCATACTCGTATGAGGATCAAGGTTTGTGCACCATCTTTATCCTACAAACAAGAGGAAAAATAATAAACTTAATAATTATATAGGATGGAATGTTATAAGAAATACAAAAAGACTAAAGCAAAGAGGAATGATGATGTATAATTTCAACATCTTGGGCTTGAATAAGACCTCTTAAGAATGAATCATCTAAGGTATAGCCATCATCATAGTCAAGTATATGAAGATCAATGGCATAGGTAGGGATAACCTTGTTGTTCGAAGTGGTGTGATGAATAGAATGCTGAGTCTTAGTTAAGACAATGAGGATATCATCACTAGGTGGTTGACAAGAATGAGGTTTCAAATAAGGGGGAATCTAAGAAATGGGATGAGGTGAGAGATCTAAGGTTTTAATCTTAAGATTGATCTCATCGAGCTCATCATCATCATAATCTAAGAGGTTAGGTGGTATATTCTTGATGAGTTTGGGGTGACCATTATAACCTAAGGTGGATTTGATAGGAAAGTTAAACCATTGAGATTCATGAAATGTAATGCTCATTAAGGGTTCAAGGGTTGAAATCTTGAATACACCATGGTCTTGGATTTGTTCAAAATTCCAAGGGTTAGTGTCACCTTAAATCGTATAGATTGATCCATTGTAAATAAATTTAACACATTGCCAAGTAGAAGAGGCAACTACTCTCGTACGATGAGTTCATAGCCTACTAAGTAAAATGTTATAAGAATGTATGCAATGGGAAATACATTAGATCTATAAATCAATCCTAGCTTAGAGAAGGTAAATCCTACTTACACTTCCCATTGGGGATACATTAGATAATCAGGGTCATGACCAATATGGATTCGCTAGAACTAATTAAGGGATCTCTTACCACAATAATATCACTAGGGAGGATTCCAAATCCTTCAATCAAGAAAAACTATGTAATAACCCTAACTAGGTCCTATGTTTTCATATTCACTAAACTAATAACAAGTAAAGTAAATCTAATATAATGCTCACCAAATCTTGTGGAACATAGTGGGGGTAATAAACACTAAAATTAAACATGCATAGAAGACATATACTCATGTCAATGTATACAAAATCCTAATTCATGGAAGAGAAGTGCAAATGCATATCTATTTACTCTTATGAAGGAGGAATAAAGTTATGAATGCTTACCTTTAAAGATAAACCTTATGAGCCTCAATCTTTCCCTTAACCAAGGTGTTTCACAAAAGGTTATTGTGGTGTGTAAGGATGACAAGGATAAATCAGCTCTAGGCTACACAACATATCAATGCATCTAAAAGAGTTATCCACAAGACAAGATCCATATCTCAAAAGAAAGTATGAAACCCTAAGTTTTCTCTTCAAGTAGAATGGTGGATAAGCAGATGCACATTATATCTTACTTATTATTTTCTTTTAGCAATGGAAAAATGAATGTGTTTATATAGGTGGATCTAACCCTAAACCTTGCTAAAACTTTAGGCTAATAAGGTCGACTCGATCAACCTAGTATTTTAATTGATAAAAAATAACTAGGTCGGCCATGGGCCAACCTAGTCCCTAATAAGCTTTGTTAATAACAATACAAGGTCAATGTGGCCAACTATGTCATGTAAACTACGAAAAGGGGGTTTAGGTTAGGGAAAGGGCTAATGAAGGGGACAAATGTCTAGAGGAGGGTGAAAAATAGGAGTCAAAGCTTATGGGAATGGTTTTTAGGAAACAAGTGTGTAGATAACAAGTGGTAAAAAGGGATAACAATCCTATGAAGTACCAATGGTCTACCTACCCCTTTCTCAGTGCACCCCTTAAGGTGTGAAATTAGAGAGATTGAGACTCAATGGGTTCCTTCAAGATAAATAACATCAATAATTGACAAATTTTTATAAATATTATGTGTATATATAATGTAATCACACTTAGTCTTTGGTCACATACAAGTAGCACCACTTTTTCCCTTGGTAAAATCATTGGTTAGGCTGCAGGCACCATTTTTTTTTTTTTGCATAATTAGAAGTATAGATTTCACAGAGAGGTATATACATGGATAAATCATGTAAATCCATTTATATAATTCAAAATTAATCATCAGGTGTAATTTTTCCATAACTTTTGCTTTTCATAAAATCTATTGCTTGTTTTCAAAATTTTAATTATGTTTGTTTATTATTTTTAGCTTGATGTAACTACATTTAAGGATCTTAATTAAGAGATGCTTTAGACTGTGTATCCCACATAATACACAAAAAAGTATGAAATAAAATACCACAACATAATTTATATATTTATTATATTTTAAAAAAGGAAATACAATAATCAAAACATTCACAATGACACTACAATTTCATAATGAGATGCACTATAACATTAGATATGTAGAGTTTTGTTTGTTAATTTGTAACCTTTACCAGTGTATCCTAGCTCTCAAAATAATCACTCAAAATTTTCATTCATCTCTAATGCTTTGGTCTAACATCCAACCTCGAGCCTCCAACCTCCTTTTCTCAAGTGTAGAGGCATGCTTATATAGGCACAAGACCCACCTACATACATTAAGTGATTTACACCCACTAAAAACATTTAACACTATTTAGTTTTTCATAAATATTCAATGTTTCTAACCTCCAAGCTATAACATGCAGCACTTGTAATGCTAACATCCATATCATCCAAGGTGAGATCCAAAACATCAACCTCCATCTCCATGAGCTAAGCTAACAAGCCTCCAAGATCCAACCAGGTGAGCCAAGCTGACATAGCCTTCTAGGCTCTAATCTCTAACCTCAAGGATCTCAATGCTTTAACAAACTAGGTGAGCCATGCTCTCATCTAAGCCTTACAAGCTCTAACTACCTAAGCATGACTGATGCTTACAACCCAAGAATCTAGGTGAGCTAAGTATACAAGCATTACAAGATATAACCTTATATAACATGAAATCCCAAGGCTTGCATGGATCCTAAAATGGAATCCATAAGGATTGAAAATGGATTAAAAATACAAAGGAGAACACAATGTGCTATAACATTTTACAACAATGAGAGAGAAGAGAGTGAGAGAAATATTTAAAGTGGCCCCAAAAAAAATTCCACATTTGAGTGGGTGTCATGTGATCTTAGTGGTGTTTGTCCCCATGTGCCAAAAGTCATAAAAAATGACCCTTAATTAGATAAGAACATGTGCCACCTTCATGTGGCTCCAAAACTTGTGCCCTGCTTCCACAAGTGAGTCCAAACATTCAACAATATTCTTCTTGTCTTTGTTTCTAAGGGTCAACAAAGTGGATGCTCCACTTTAAGCAAGATCCCAACCACCTTATATGACTCCAAGAATTGTGCCCTACTCACACATATGAGGTCAATCTGTCATAGTGCAATCTTGTCTCCATCTTCACATGTGAACATAAGAGTTGAAAAGATGTTGCAATCACCTTTTGACCTTTCCTAGAAATGTGAATCCTAGGGCCCTTTAGAAATTTGACCCATACATGACCACTTGTCTTTTGCATAACATGACAACCCACATGTGAGTACTAAGGACAAAACCCATGTCATAACATGTTAACTTCTAAACCAAAGCTATGATACCACTTGTTAGGAAACCAAAACATAGTCTTAAACATGTGTAAGAATTAAATGCAAAATTAAAACAAGCTATAAAAACATAAACATAGGAGAGAACACATTACACAATATATATGTGAAAACCTTACTAAACCAGATAGGGAAAAACCATGGGGCAAAGTTAGCATCCAAACCTCATATTCATCATTAACTCTCTTCTACATAGTTCCATAGCAACTCTTTTAGTGGTAACATCCAAGCACTTAGGTGAGTAAATCTTACAGCGAAGCCTTTCATGCTCTAACCTCCAAGCTACAACATGTAGCTCTTACAATTTTAACATCCATAACATCTAAGGGAGATCCTAGCATCAAATTATATTTCCATGCTTATAACAAAGCATCCAAGGTGAGCCAAACATCAACCTCCAACCATGAGCTGAGTTGACAATCCTCCTAGCTCCAAACATTAAGGTTCCATACCATGTATCTAGCTGAGCCAAGCATAATATCCTTTTAGGCTCTAACCTCTAACCATCCATCTAATGCTTATAACCCAAGAATATAGGTGAGTTAAGCTTACAATAATTACAATCTCTAACCTCCTACAACATGTAAGCCCAAGTTTTGCATGGATCCTCAAAGGGAATCCATAATGATTACAAATGGGTTACCAATTACAAAGGAGAACATAATACTTTATAGCATTTTACAATGAAGAGAGAAAGAGGGAGAGATAAATACATGGTGGGCCAAAAAAATCAACTCACTCCATATGGGGTGAATAGTGATCATCAACAAGTTTGTATCCATGTGCAAAAGTCTTCAAGAAAGATCTTCTTCTAGACAAGAACATGTGCCACCTCCATGAGGCTTCAAAACTTGTGCCCCACTTCCACAAGTGAGTCCAAACACTCAATAGTATTCTTCTTATTTTTAATTCCCAAGGGTTAACCAAGTAGATTCATACTTTAGAAAATATCCAAGTGACCCTATGTGACTCATCAAATTATGCCCCACTCACACATGTGAGGACAATCTACAATAGTTGTCCTCTTCTTCCATGTAACCACATAAGTCTAAAAGGTGTTGAGATCACCTTTTAACATTTTCCACGCATGTAAATCATGTGTCAATTTATAAATTTGACCCATAAATGACCTCTTATATTTTGCATCACATGACAAACCTATGTGACTCACCAAGGACAAAACCCATGTCCTCTAGTGGAGTGATACATCCCACACCTCATCACATCAACCTGATCTCATCTTGGTACCCTTCATGGACCATCCTACCACATCACCTTCATGCCAACTCATTTTCACACCTGCATGCCACATCACTACAATGTCATATCACCGTAAATAGTGACTATGAATAGTGCCTATGAATAGTGACATGTGAATAGTGGCTTCACACCCTAACACAATTAACATAACTTAATGTGCCATAAATATTAAATGTCTCTTATAATTTTAAGTTACCAATGAATTAAAACTTAATGCATCATGGATAAATACATCACAAGCAAATGTTAAATGAATCCATATTCACTTCCCATGATCTAATGAATTAAATGTCAAATAGTCAGTAACGACTCCTTTCATAACACATTATGAGGGTATATGTGCATAAGTAAAATGTGCATGAAAAATTCACACAAAGATCACAACCTTACACAACTAAGTCATGAGAATTCATAGCCAATAAATGCATTGAAAACCTTTGCACCATGATCTTCATGTATGCTCAAGAACATTATTGCATATTGCACACATACTTCAAATGACTAGCAAACCATCACATGGATTGCATAACAAAGAACAAACTCTTCCAAGAAATATCAACAACTATACTTCTTCTATATAAAATAATGAAAGTTATGATGCTATATAAGATGTCACAAACTTCTTAAATACTCTACAAATCTTCACAAAACTTTGTTTTCGTAAGATACAAATACTACATTTTACATAAAGTTTTGTAAGCTCATTTAGACATAGTAAAAATATAATTGATTGTGAAAACAAATGCACAAAATTTTACAAATATATGCATGCATGTAGACAACATAAAATTACACATGCACACACAAATATGGCATGAAACAACACAAAGAAGGTTTACTAGCACATAAGACTTGCTCAAACTTACAAAAAAGACATGCATAATAAGAAACTTGTGAAAAATAACACTTAGATGAATTTTATAAACTATCATATTTTTGGTTGATGCAATATTGCACGTAAACCCTGATGTTCCTACATCATAAACCCTGGGTAATAAAAGAAACATATGTATTCTAATAATTATGCTAATGGTATTCCTCATTTTGTATATTATAATATACTAATCTACTTCACACCTTCAATTTCTTAGTCTTTCCACTTAACTAGATATTTTTTATATTCCTTTTTGCTTGTATTTTTTCTAACTTATGTGTAAATCGCTCGTTCTACTTCATTGCTCTCATTTTTAGGCATTTGATATCTCTAATTTGTTTCTTTAGTATCTATGTTTGAACTTTCCCTACATTATCCTTTATAATATGGATATAAATTAGCCATGTTAAAAATAAATGATATATCAACCCCTTTAGATAATTGTATCTCATATGTATTTTTCACAAACTTTCATATCACTTTGCATGAACCAATGTTTTTCCTTTTCAACTTAACATACATGCCTTTTGGAAATATATATTTTCTCAAGTGTGCTAATATTACATCTCCCACCTGATATTCCACTTCCCTTATTTTTACATCTATGATTTTTTGGTGTTGCACACTAATTTTCTATATTTTTTCATGTATTTGTTTATGCACTTGTCTCACATGTTTTGTAAAATCATCTACTTCATTGCTTTTTTTTTTCATTTTTCATGTCATGTAATTTTGTAACTCTAATAGGATTTGACCCATAAAAAATATGTAATGGTTTATTCACCATGATTCTATTCATTGAATTATTATATGCAAATATGGGTTCTTCCAGATATTATCTGATGTTATTGGTTTACCTTCAATTCAACATCCCAACATATTACTCAAACTATTGATGACTACCTCTGTTTATCTATTTATCTAAGGATGGTACATTGAACTAAATTGTATCTTGGAATTCAACTTCTTCCATAATGTTATCCAAAAATGTTTGATAGATTTCACATCTATATTTGATATTGCATTGTGTGGCAAAACATGCAACCTTATAATATCCTTGAAAAACAAGTTAACATTGTTTGTCACAGTCTTCTTATAAGTAACAAAATTTCCCATCCTTAAAAATATGTCCACAATCTTAAATATGGAATCATTTCCTAATTATTTTCTAGGAAAATATAAAACAAAATACATATTTGTATCCTCCAATGGTCTCTCTGGAATAGGCAATGATTAATACAACCCTGTATTTTTAATTCTCCCTTTCACTAGTTGGCAAATTCTATACTATTGAACATATTTGTGCACATCCATACTCATTTATATCCAGAAACAATTTTTCATTACTTGAATTATTATTTTATCATAATGGAAATGACCTACCAAACCTCCATTATGCTTTTCCTTTATCAAATTCTTATGCATTGAACATCTCAGTATACCCAACTACACTCATTTAAACAACAATATGTCTTGAAAAAAATCATTTAACCATGGTGATTTATCTTCACTCATTGGTTCTACACATTTTTTCCATGCTTACTAAAAATTTTATTCATTTTCATATTATTCTTTCTTAATATCAAATCCGGTGACTTCCACTCTTAGTTTATTTAACAAAAGAATGCTTATGCTCAATGTGATAATAATTGTATTTGATTTTCCACTCCCATGCTTCAACAAAAATGAATAACTCTATAGGAATTCAAACCACACCATATTTATCTAATTCAATTTACTCTAACTATTAATAAATTACAATGTTTGGTGGTCTATATACAATATAAAATCCTTGGGCAATAAATAATGTATCCACTTCTTTAGTGTTTGCACAATTGCATAGAAATCTCGATCACATATTGAATTTTTATGCTTCGCAAAATTTAAATTCTCATTGAAGTTTGAGATATGTCTTCCTTCTTGACTCAATAATACTTCTATTATTATGCCACTTGAATCATAATCTACTTGGATTACCTTACCAAAATTTGGCAATGACAACATTAGCTATTGAGTTATCTTCTTCTTTAACTACTGGAAATTATGTTATGATTCCACTCACGTCTAGACAAAATCATTTTTATCTTAGTACATGACATCAATGATTGTTACACATGTCCCACTAAAATACCCAATGGACTTCCTATAAAAAATCACTAATCCATGAAAACTACATACTTAAAATGTATTTTGTAGTGATGGTCAATCAAATATAGCTTGCACCTTCTTTGGATCCTTTTTTAAACCTTATTGATAAATAAAAAATCTTACGTATACAAATTATTTCTACATGAAATTTTATTTCTTTAAATTTATGAGCAAATTTATAACTTTGTAATTTCTCTAGCACTTAATGCAAATGTCACAAGTGCTCTTCCTTTGTTATACTTAAAATCAATATGTCATCAAGATGAACAATTACAAACTTACCCAAAAATGTCTTGATAACTTTATTCATCGATCTCATAAACTTACTTAGAGCATTAGTTAACCCAAACGGCATAACCAACCATTCCTACAATCCTTATTGCACCTTGAATGTTGTTTTTCATCAATCAACTTTCCTTATGTGAATATGGTGATATCCACTTTTAAAATGAATTTTCATGAAGTATCTCGCTCCACTTAAACAATTCATCAAATCATTGATGCACACAAAAAGAAACCTATAATTTATGGTTATTTTGTAAATGGCTCTAGAATCAGTGCATATTCTCCATTCTCCATATTAGATGCTAATATAGTTAGTATTGCACATGGGTTCAAGTTTTCTATAATTAACCCTTTATCCAACAACTCTTGAACTTATCTTTGCACCTTTTATATTCTTATTCAGATTCAACCTATGTGACACTTTGTTCTATAAACTTGAACCTATTATCAAATCCATGTGATGAATTATGTTTCTCATCGGAAGTAATCCATCTGATAAATCATTGAAGATAATTTCCTCAAACCCTCTCTATCTCATTTACTTTACATGAATGTACTTCTCCTATCATGGTGCCTACATAACTTATGCTGGCTTATAAATCAATTCATATCGCGCACTTTTATCTTTCACATCTTTCAATAAATATTTACATGAAATCATTAAAAAAAAATAGACTCTTGTCTAATTTTTTGCACTTATCCTTCAGTGGATTTAATGTGCATGTTAATCCATCTTTCCACAATCTATATGTATTTACACAACCATCATGCTATGCCTTGTAGTCAAAATGCCTAGGCCTTACAAGTAATATATGGTATACATCCATAAACATTATGTCACATAAACTACATCTTTTTATGCAACAATTTTGAAATTTATGCAAAAGTGTTCAATCATCAAAACTTACTGTTTAATTAACAACCATGAAACCTTATATGGGTTTGGAAGAAAAATTATCTTCATACCAAGTTTATCTACCATTTATTGCAAAACAATATGATCAATGTTTTCACTATCAACAATCAATTTGCAACATTTATTTTTAGACTTACAAATAGTTATGAACAAATGTTTTCTCTGTGTAGGAATATTATCATCTTTCATAGGTTTCAACAATACCCTTTTCATCATTAGAGCTTCTTTAGTTTTTAATTCATCTATGTTATGAGTAGACACAACACTTTTTTGTCTACTTATGTATTATGCACACTCGCATCAGTCCTATTATTTCCTTCATTATGCATATGTAGACACTTAAATGCTCTATGTCTAGTTTCTCTACATCTGAAACATGCACCAATGATTTCATAACCTCTACCTCATATATAGGATCCTCTACTTCTATGGATATTAACATCATTACATTGTGAATTACTCACCTTGATTTCTTGTTCTTGTACAAAATAGCCTCTGCCACTTTCTCCTCCTTATCCATGTCCACACATGAATTTTCATTTTCCTTGCACCACTCTTTGTTGTTTGTACAGTAATTTTTATTATGCCTTAAGCACACATGAATATGCCTCTTCAATATATTTTAGTATGATCATCCCATATTCATCCTAAATTTCCATACACAAACCATTCACACATCTTGAAATCTTCTTAGCATCATCTTGAACATGACCCACTCTGATGGTAAGTATATAATACACCTTAGTGTAATATTTCACTCTCATATCACTTTATCACATATTTTAAATATTATTGAATAAATTCATGTTATAATCTAAAAAATGAATTAAGCCTTTAGCTTTATGAAGCATATATTGGAAGTGTTAATTTTACCTTGCATTTACACAATATTTTAGCTTGAATATGATCTCACCATAGGGATATGTGACCTTTCAAGTTTACACCAATAAAATTAACCCACTTGGGATCTTCCATATTTACATACTCAAAGTATTTTTGTAACTCAGTGATCCGATCAACGATATCTTGAAGACTCAAACTTACAAAATAACTTATAAGGTACAATTTTGGTTTACTTGTCATTATCACAACTTAAAAGAATCAATATTTAGGTTCATCAACCTCTTCTTATTCATCTTGGTCTTTGTTGCCTATTCCATGAATTTGGTATCGATTTCATCATGTATTATCACAACACCTCAACATTTTTGTGTGTCCAAAGCCTCCTTTCAAGCTTATTTATTGCTCATCAAACTAGCTAGAATTGTAAGTCTTGGAATTACAACCACTTTTTCCCTTCTACCACCTAAGCCTCTTATGTGTGACATGTTCCTTATAAATTTAGATCCAAATACCAAATGATCATCTTAAGGATTTAGATCAAAAATTCACTTGCACCTTCTTCCCAACAATTGTGTTGGAATATGTCTACAACTACTTTCTACCCACACTTATAAATACATAAAGAAACAATCGCTAACAATAATTATGACATTGTTTTCATACCAAATGATGTAACCATGGTTTGGGGTCTCAATTAAGAGATACCTTAGACCACAAAGCTCTAATAATACACATTGGAATATGCAATAAAAAGAAACAACATAATTAAAATATTTATTATATTTCAAGAAAAGCAAATACAGTAGGTGCAACATCCATAATGTTGTTGCAATCTCATAGTGAGATGCACTACAAAACTAAATATGTAAAACTTTGCTTGTTAACTCATAGTATTTACAAGCATAGCTTAACTATTAAAAAAACCACTCAAACTTTTCTTTTAACTCCAATACTTTATTCCAATATCCAACCTCTAAATTATTTTTCATAAGTCTAGGGTCATGCTTATATATGCACAAAACCCACTACTTACATTAATTACTTTACAGCCACCAAAAAAAATTAACGCACCTTAAGTGCATCAAATATTAAATGTCTCTCACAATTCCAAGGCATTGACATGTTACAACTTAATGCATCATGGCTTAGTACATCACAAGCAAAGATTAAATGAATTTATATATTCTTGTCATGATCCAAGGAATTAAATGCCAAATAATTAACAACAAATCCTTTCATAACACATCACAAGGATATATGCACTCAAACCAAATACACACAAACAAAGTCACAACCTTGAAAGACTAAGTTGAAATAATTCATATGTAATAAATGCACTAAAAATCTTTATGCCTTGATCCTCATGTCAGATCAATAAAATTTATGCATAGTAATCACAATGCCTTAAATGACTAGCAAATCATCAAATGACTTGCTAGTGAAAAACAAACTACTCCAAGAAATGTCATCAACTATATTGATTATATGAAAAATAATGAAATCTCAGATATTCCAGAAGATGCCATTGACTTTTGAAAAGACTCTAAAAATATATGTAAGAGTGTGCTTGTGTAAAATATTAATACTACTTATTTAGATAAACAAAAAACACAACTACACATGAAAATAGGTATGTGGAACATTATAAACATATGTGTGCTCATTGCTAGAGAAATTTTTTACATAAAACACATGTACACATAAAGATGGCCCAAAAGAATGTAAAGAAGGTTTGCGTAAAATATAAGACTTACCCAAAATTACAATAAAGACATATGCATAATAAAAAACTTGTGCAAAATAGCACCTAGACAAATTTACTAAACTATCGTATTTTTTGTTGATGCAAGATTGAACATGAACCCCAATGTTCTTTTATCATAGCCACTATGGCATATTTAAACTATTATTTTACCTTGTTAAAAGGTATATCTCTATGGTACATCTTATTTTATTAATTTCATGTCAATTAATTGAACCTAATTCATAAAACATTTTAAAAAAATTGGGGAACCCCTCCTTTCTTTGAAAACTCATATCTTATAGGGTTTTGTCCTTGGGGTTTCACAACTACTTTTATAATTTTTCAAATATAATATTGAGATCTACATATTTTATTATGTTTTTGATCAAACTCTAGCTTTTATTAGCCCATTCTTATTTTAGATTACATCCACCTTCAAAGTGCACACACCTTTATTCCTCGAGTATAAATATTTTTTGAGGTTACCTAGATTTTGATCATCTTATTTCAAATCTAAATTTTAGATTTGTATCTTATTTGGGATTCTTACATTGTTAGTTATTTCCTTCGTGTTATTAATGATTATATCTTATGCTTAGGAAGCCTAGATATTCAGATCCTATTAGGTATAGTGAGAGGTTGAGAGCTGTTACTTGTGAATTGATTAGTTACATTTGCCTCCCACCCATGTTTCAAAGATCATAATACCTATTAAGATGCCTTCTAGTGACATTATTACTTCCAACATTGATGGCATTGACCGATTTATATATATTGAGAAGGATATGCCTTTCTATGATGTTACTTTGTGGTGATGATCCTAGCGAGTATGATAAACATGATTGTGATGATACACCTCTTGAGCTTATAGATGTGCTAATTTTCAATGATATGACTAAATAATAATTTGATACCTTTGTTTCAACTATTTATAAGGAACTATATGTTTTTTCCCTTGTTTATTGAAGCTAACAATACAATAATTAGGAATAAAGATCATTTGTGAGAAAAAACTATTATAGATCCATCATATGGTTCTACTTTATCTACATCAAGTGGTGAGCATAATGTTCTTCATGATACTACCCCTCTTGTGCCTCCATCTAGTGCTACCATACATAGTGAGGTTAATGATACTAATCTTATTCAACCTAAGGCTTTTGTGGTCTCCCCTACCAATCCAATAACTAGTGTGCTTCCACAAACACATCCATATATTACATATATCAGTATTGGGCATATTCATATCACCAATCATACCTCTTATGCACATAATTACCCTAATGTTGATCATTATAGGGCACCTATTATTAAAAATACACATGTCAATGCTAATAATACAACTAATGGTGCACCTAATGATCCAACAATAAAAAATAACTCAATGACATGAAACTACAAATTTCACAATTTTTTCATACATCTAACAAACCTAGCCATATGGTTTCATCTTATGACATATTACATAATCATTTGGCTACATAAGTGCTTGTCCACCCCTTACCTCATTTGATTCAAGTTCCTAAGTTTACATCATTTAATGTAATGGGATCCATCAAAACACATCAAGGCTTTCTTTGCATCTTGTAATGGTTTTCAACATGATGAATCACTTATTACCAAGCTATTTTCTAAGAGTTTTATTGGATATGATCTAGATTGGTTATATACCCTACCTATAGGCTTTATACATAGGTTACATTATTAGCTTGAAAACTTGTTAGCACATTTTTTAGAAACATTAGTGACAATGTCACATTCTATCAATTACTCTAACCAAACAAGGACCTAATAAACACATTATTGATTATATGCTTAAATTTAAGACCAAGCTTAAAAAAATGTCACATGAACTCCTTGATAGCAAGTTCAAAAGTATATTTTCAAATAGTTTTCTCAACATTCTCAGGGTTAAAGTTATGTTCAATACATATAAATATTTTTATGCATTTTTCCATGTGCTTCATAAGATTGAGGTTATACTTGTGGATGCCCATGTGTTAAAGTTTAATTTTATCACCTGTACATCTATTACATCCAAATATAAAATAAATATAACCTTCAAAACTAAGTCTAATAATTCACATAATTTTCAAGTTAAGAATGAGGTCAATAGACTCAGCATAACTTAACATTCAAACAAAAGGATTATATTTACTATTATTAAGGCCAAGAGATAATTTACAAAATTACTAGACACAACTCAAAACATACTTAAGTGATTACTCTAATGTAATGTGATTTCATAACCAAATCCATAATAATTATTTACAACTTGAGAATTCCTTTAAAAACCAATTTAGTGAATACCATCGAGCTTCAAAACATACAACTAATCAACATTTCAAATTAAAACACAATATTAAAGGTATAATCAATAACAACATTGTTTGAATCAATGGTCATAATTATACATTAAATGAAACTATCTAAACGCCCAAACAACACTTACAAATATTTAACAATCCATTTCTGAATCATAATGCTCTAAAGTAAGACAATGTGCATATGATGACATTTATACATTATTCAATTATTTTAACCTAAACACTATATTGAAAACATTATTGGCATGTTTTTAAACTCTCAAAATCAAGTGCTTTTTATCAAATTATATGACCATAATCTACCAAATAATAAATCAAACTATGGTCATTTATCCATACATGGTTTTCTTGATTATTGTTCTTATATCTCACGTGACATTATGATTGACATTAGTTATAGCAAAAAGTTTATTTCCATGTCATTATTATCTAGTTGAGGCTATATTGAGAGAGATTTACTTGGTACAACTATGATACTTTGTAGTTATGACAATCATGCATGCACACCCATAGGTGGTGTTACCTTATCAGTTATAGTCAGTCCTTAGACCCTCCTTGTTTGGTTCTATGTGGTATGGGATAAATTATCATAAAAACTATTATTTGGATGCTTTTGGCTTAATCAAACAAGAATGATATGTTCTAAATTGCACCATTGTCTCAAGTTTGTGCATAATAATGATGTATATAATTTTTTCAACACAACTTATAAGTGGTTTATTTAACCTCAAAAATCACATATGTAACCATCTAGTGCACTTTGAAAGGAGTGAATCATCCACCCTCATGTGATCCCTACTACTATTCCAACACCATCCTTTATGGTCTCACTTTATTTTATTTTATGACACCATCATTTAGTGTAAAATCTCTTGGAGCTCTAATTCCTATAGTTGTACCTTTAAGATCTATGACACCTAACCATATGTGTCCTAACCTTGATTTATGACCTCTTGATATAACACTTATTTTACCATGAAATAGTCTTATATGTGTTATTATGTCTCCTTGATTCCACCCTACATATGTACGTGAATGAATAATGATAAGGAAAGGCTATATGAGGCCTAAAACAAAGGACAAATCACTAATAAGAACCTAAACTGAACCAATGATCTGTATATACCAAATCACAATAATAACATTACAGTTATAAGCCCTGTATGAAAATTAGGAGTCTAATATAGCATTATACCTAATTAGGCTCTTACATATAATTACTTGATGTGGTGAAAGATGAAAGCATATTTAACATGCAAATATTCTCAGGTTTGGATATTATGCAAGTAAAATAAGCTAGTGTTTAAAGATAACACCCAAGGGTTAGGGCTAATAATTTCAATAAAATGGAATAAGCCCTATAAAAAATATATCGACCTTGATGAAATCAAGATCTAACTCTAAGGGATGTAAGAGAGCATGAGTTCACCACAATATGATATGAGAGAGTAGATTTACATCAAAATGCAACACATCTATGTATACTATTTGTAAAAACTAGCCCTAATCAAATTAAACCAAATGAAACATAATATAAAATCTCAATTATAATAATAAATATTATAGAATTAACAATAAGTGACAAAATAAGGTTTATAAAACTATCTTAATTTATCATGAACATGTGGATAATTATTAGAATAAATAATGGAAAATAGGTATAGACAACGAGGTGAACAAAACCCCAAAAATATCAAGATGGATAAAGATAATGATTTTACATTAAAGTATTTTAAAAGAGTGAGGATATTACCAACAAACTGTAAATATGTAAAAATTGACTCCACGGTCCCATTCATCTACTCCATGGTTGTAAAAATCTCCCCCATTTTTCTTGAATTTCATGTAAATCTCTAAGACATTGATATCTTTTTCTACAATCCTAACAACTCGTCATAAATAGATAAAAAATAGGGGATTGACTGGGGGCCTATATTATCCCTCTATTGTTATCAAGCCCCTAGGCTAGAACACATTTGGAAAACAAAATTTAATGCATGTAATTAGTGAATGTAGGGCATAGTCCTACATGAATTTTCCTGATATAATGAACATGTGGAAAAATAAATAAATGGTTCAAATCTTTCTTCAATTATGCTATAAATTCTTGAATTATAATCTTACACTTTCATAATATATCTCTAGGAAATTTAAATAGTGTCTTGATAAATAGTTGATTGTCCTACATGTTATAATGCACTTGCATATTTATAGACTTCTCAAAATCAAGTTTGGTCCAAATTAGAGCATAAACTAAAAATAATGAAAAGGAAAGTTTAAAAAAATAAGAACATAAGCCACAAGAGACCCAAAACAAAGGGGCCCACACCTGAATCATACATAATATTATCCTAGTGCCCCATAATTATATTTTATATAGTTACATGCAACATGCTTAGAACTGTAAATAATAGGATTTGTGAAATAGGCCCATAATCATACACATTATGGTTTGGGTAATCAACCCATAACCCAAAAAATAGGGAAACGAGGAGAGAGAAAGGAAAGAGAAGGAAAAAAATGAGGTGACAACCAAAAACATGGGAAATAGTACCAATAAGAGCATAAAATTAATTATGAATAAAAAAACACATAAGTATCCTAAAAAATACAATTATACAACTAATCACCACTCCCAAACCAAATTATGTGTCTACACTTAATAGTGACAAAAAATACAATATATATATATATATATATATAATTAAAATGTTTAATTTCAAAACTATTCTTAATTAGAAAAGGAGTTTAATGGAGAGAGTTATTCAAGATCATGATTGATCTTAAATTTGATGTCCATTTGATCATTAGACACTTTGTGTTAATTTTAACTATCCGCTAATTTTGCACTAACATCATCCTTCAATCGTCTAATTTGGTCTTCTATCCACACTAAGATCCCTAGACTAACCACTGTTTATCCCCCTTGATCAATTAATTATTTCTTCCTAAAACTTTTCCCATCATATGAAAATCACATCACATCACATTAATTAGTTTTTGTTAATTAGTTAATCTCATCAATAATGAAAAATTATGGAATGCACAATTATTTTCCATAAATAAATAAATCTTATTTTCCATATCAAACTTGTGATGTCATCAAATAATCCACTTGAAAATTTAAAAATCATATTCCAAAGTCAAATTGTCCTTATCAAGGCAAATCCAATGCAAAAAGGCAAGTGTGCAACAAAAAATATGACTTGCTCTTAAACACTCCAAGCCTTCATCATTGCATCCTCTTACACATTCTATCCCTATTTCTTTCACTCCACCTGCCTCATTTATGGGGAGAAGGACTAATATTCAACCATAGATCTTTATTTAAGATCAACAGTCCACATACATCAGCTAACTCTATAAATTGAGGGCTTCCTCTCCATTCTAAACATGACCAAATAATGCAATAAAGTGTTTCCTAATTGTCTAACCAAGGTTCAATTCGCATCCTTGTTCATCACATATAATAATCCATTTGCAAGGAGAGATGTTGTCCATTTAATCACACGTAACCACCAAGAATTACAACTACAACCATCACTTTTGAGCACATCCAATTGACAAGAAGAGGTTCATAACAAAGTTATAATTATTATTGTTTTAAAATTTTAATTGCATTCTTTTTGTCTTGCCCAGTTTGAGGATACATGCTTAGATTAGTTAGATATTTCAATTATGTTCTAATTTATACTAACTGATACTAATATTTCTTTCATGATGTTATAGTCACAAAGGAATTTAATCCTTAAATTTGAAGTTTATTTGACTGTCACTCAAAAAAAATTTGCTTGGAGAAGTCAATCAAAATATCTTAATATCTTGGCCACATGGTGGAGTTTGGAGCCTTTTTTTCTTGAAAATATTTTTGAGTGCGACATAATGTTCATTTATCACTAATCAATAGAAAACTCACATAAAGGCAATGGAATTATTAATCAAAGTGGTATGTGAACAATCCAAGATAAGAACCTTGTAAGTGTTATCTCTTAGCATATTTCATATATATGTATTTAAGATATTGTACTAGTTAATAAATTATCTAATCTTAAAAAGAGCATAATTCATTATCATATTCATTCCACCGATAAACTCACCCTTTAGAAAAAATAAATCAAGGTATTATGATAGTGACTAATTCATCAATATGATGATAATTACGTTAGTGATTTTTTTTAAGAATTATTATGCATTTGTACTAGTTTATTATTACATTGATAGGCATTATACAATTCCAAGGGATTGTAATGGCTTGATTTATTCACATGTATGTTTGACTTTAGATTTGATGTCTATTTGACTATCATGAGGTAATTTTAACATTTAATTTGATGTGCATTTGACTATCACCTTAAGTTTTTTATTTTTGTTTGTATAAGTCAATATGAAAATCATAATATTTTGATCATGTCGTAAATTTTGGATCCTATTTTTTAGGAATATTTTTTTGACCCATAGACAATGATGTAATTAGATTGGTGTCATTTATTAATAGTCAGTAAAAATTTGACAAAGAAGGTAATGGAATTATTAATCAATGTAGTATGTGAAAAATCCAAGATAAGAACCTTGAGACTAATATCTCCTGGCATATTGTAGATATATGTATTTATAATATTTTTATTTTGTTGAAATACCTTTTACAATGATAGCAAGGGAGTGTAATGGAGTGAGTTATTCAAAATTATGTTCAACCTTAAATTTTATCGAGGTTTTACAATGGTAGCAAGGAAGTGTAATTAAATGAGATGTTCATAATTATGTTCATTACATTGATATGAATTTTACAATGACAACAAGGTAGTGTAATGGAGTGAGTTATTCACAATTATGTTCAACCTTAAATTTATTTTCCATTTGATCGTCAATTATAAGTTTTTTCTTTTTGTTTGGAGAAGTCAGTCAAAAAATATAATATCTTGGCCATGCTATGGAGTTTAGATCTTATTTTTCCCCATTCTTTTTTGAACCTGACACAATGGTGTAGCTAGATTGACGTTATTTGTCACTAGTCATTAGGAAATTGAAGGAGAAGGTAAAGTAATGTTTAATCAATGTGGTATGCAAAAAACCTAGGATAACAACCTTGAGAATGATTCTCTTGGCATATTTGAGATAGATGTATTTGAGATACCTATAATAGTTTATCCATTTATGAATAGCCATTATCTTAATAACATTTTCTTTATTACATTGATAGGCATTCTAACATGGTAGTCGAGAGTGGTGGATTGTAATGTCTGCAAGTTGTTAAAAATTAAAGGTCACCTTAAATTTGATGTATATCTAATTATTACAAAAAAGTTTTGACCTTAAATTTGATGTCCATTTGACAATCATATTGAATTTTTTTCCTTAATTGGTAAATTCAATAAAAAAAAATTAATATCTTGGGCATATGGTGGAGTTTGGAGCACCATTTTTTATCGAAAAGGGTTGTTGAGCTCGACATAGTGATGTAGCTAGATTGAAGCCTTATATCCCCAATCAATGATTTTTTTCTAAAATGATAAAAAAAATAATTAATTAATATGATATGTGATAGATCTAAAATAAACACCTCAAAATTAATAGCTCTAAACATTTTCCATTTTTTCAAATAAATATATTTAAGTTCTGTGTATTAATTTTTATAATAGTCACTCGACTAAAAAATGCACTACACCTAAGGTCTCAAGTGCATTATTACGATGGTCACTTTGATTTTACCATAAACCATGCAAACTATACTCCTTATTAGGGGAAGGGGACCAATAGTAGGAATCCCTAGCATTGGGGTCCCACATATTTTATATTACACCACCTCCTAATGTCAAATTTAGGATTTAGATGGTATAATGTTTTTTAGTCTAAATAAGTCATCCGAGAGGTAATTAAATTTTTTCTAAAGCCACATCACCATTTCTACACTAACATGCCATTTTTAAGTCATTTTATTGGTATGACCAATATTTGGAATGCATATGTCCAATGATTTTTTAAAATTTAACCAATAATAAAATATAAACAAATACATTATTTTTACATTGGCTTAAAAATTTTGGCATTGGGGCTCGACGTGTAGTTAATTTGGATCATAAATAGCAATGAAGGGCCATATTGGAAAACACATGGGTCATTAATATGTAATAAATTTCATGTTGATAAACACTTGGCAAGATTTGTTTCAATTAATGTGGTGAGTTAATGTTACCATGCACACCGTCTATAACCTAATCAATGTGTTTTTTGAGTCATTCTCCCTAAGAACCCAATTACTTCTTGTAGAGAATACAACATTTCATAGAGATTATAGTGTCAACATGTTAGAGAAATGAAATGTTACCCACAAAAGGACCCACAACATCAACATCGGTTATAGATGTGTTACT